>CM057464.1:29928697-31409530 GCA_030035585.1 Dugong dugon
GTATAAACTTAGAAAAATTGGGGAAAAATTGAAGTAACCACAAAGGAATATAACAATTCTACAAATCAAAATAAAAAAGTAGAAAAATACAAAGACTAAGCAAACACAAAATCAACAATGAAAAAGATGAAAAAAAAATAAAAATAAAACCAACTCAGCACAGAAAATTAAGGGGAACACAGAAACAGTGAACAACACACAAAAAGAGCCATCAGGATGACAGCACTAAACTCATACCTATCAATAATTACACTGAAAGTAAACAGACTTAATGCACCAATAAAGAGACAGGAAGTTGCAGACTGGATAAAAAAGCATGATCAGTCTATATGCTGCCTAGACATGACACACCTTAGACTTAAAGACACAAACAGGTTAAAATTCAAAGGATGGAAAAAATATATCAAGCAAACAATACTCAAAAAAGAGCAGGAGTGCAATATTAATCTCCAACAAAATAGAGTTTAAAGTAAAATCCACCACAAAGGATAAGGAAGGATACTACATAATGATTAACGGGTCAATACACCAGGAGGACATAACTATAATAAATATTTACGCGCCCTACAAGAGGGCTCCAAAATACATATAACAAACTCTAACAGCATTCAAAAGAGACACAGCTCCACAATAGTAGTAAGAGACTTCAACATGCCACTTTTGGTGAAGGACAGAACATCCAGAAAGAAGCTCAACAAAGACACAGAAGAGCAAAATGTTACAATCAACCAACTCGATCTCGTAGACATATATCAAACACTGAACCCAACAGCAGCCAAGTATACTTTCTTTTCCAATGCACATGGAACATTCTCCAGAATAGACCACATATTAGGCCATAAAGCAAGCCTTAACAAAAACCAAAACATAGAAATATTATAAAGCATCTTTTCTGACCATAAAGCCATAAAAGTGGAAATCAACAATACAAAAAGCAAGGAAAAAATATCAAACACATGGAAACTGAACAACACCTTGCTCAAAAACTACTGGGTTATAGAAGAAACTAAGGATGAAATAAAGAAATTCATAGAATCAAATGAGAATGAAAACATCTTACCAGAACCTTTGGGACACAGCAAAACCAGTGCTCAGAGGTCAGTTTATATAAATAAATGTACACATCCAAAAAGAAGAAATGACCATAATCAAAACATTAACCCTACAACAGGAACAAGTAGAAAGGAGCAGCAAAAGGACCATCAGAAGCCAGAAGGAAAGAAATAATAAGAATTCGAACAGAATTAAATGAAATAGAGAATAGAAAAAAAAAATTGAAAGAGTTAACAAGCCCAAAGACTGATTCTTTGAAAAGATCAACAAAATTGATAAACCATTGGCCAAACTGACAAAAGAAAAACAGGAGAGGAAGCAGATAACCTATGTAAGAAACGAGATGGGTGATATCACAACAGACCCAACTGAAATTGAAAGAATCAGAACAGATGACTACGAAAAATTGTACTGTAACAAATTTGAAAACCTAGGGGAAATGGACAAATTTCTAGAAACTCACTACCTGCCTAAATTAACACAAACAGAGGTAGAACAACTAACAAAAGAAGAGATTGAAAAGGTTATTAAAAAACTCCCAACAAAAACAGCCCTGGCCCGGATGGCTTCACTGGAGAATTCTACCAAACTTTCAGAGAAGAGAGAACACTACTTCTACTAAAGGTATTCCAGGGCATAGAAAAGGATAGAATACTCCATAACTCATTCTATGAAGATAGCATATCCCTGATACCAAAAGCCGGTAAAGACACCACAAAAAAAGAAAATTACAGAGTAATATCCCTCATGAACATCGACGAAAAAATCCTCAACAAAATTGTAGCCAATAGAATTCAGAAACATATCAAAAAAATAATTCACCATGACCAAGTGGGATTTATACTAGGTATGCAGGGATGGTTCAACATTAGAAAAACAATCAATGTAATCCAATACATAAATAAAACAAAAGACAAGAACCACATGATCTTATTAATAGATGCAGAAAAGGCATTTGACAAAGTCCAACACCCATTCATGATAAAAACTCTCAACAAAATAGGAATAGAAGGGAAATTCCTCAGTATAATTAAGGGCATTTATACAAAACCAACAGCCAACATCATCCTAAATGGAGAGACTGAAAGCATTCCCCTTGAGAACCCGAACCAGACAAGGATGCCCTCTATCACCACTATTATTCAACACTGTGCTGGAGGTCCTAGCCAGAGCAATTAGGTTAGAAAAAGACACAAAGGGCATCCAAATTGGTAGGGAAGAAGTAAAAGTATCTCTATTTGCAGATGATATGATCTTATACACAGAAAACTCTAAGGAATCCACAAGAAAACTACTGGAACTAATAGAAGATTTCAGCAAAGTTTCAGGATACAAGATACACAGAAATCAGTTGGATTCCTTTACATCACCAAAGAGAACCTCGAAGAGGAAATCACCAAATCAATACCATTTACAATAGCCCACAAGAAGATAAAACACTTAGAAACAAATCTAACCAGAGAGTAAAAGATCTATGCACAGAAAACACAAGACACTACTGCAAGAAACTAAAAGAGACCTGCATAAGTGGAAAAACATACCTCGCTCATGGATATGTAGACTCAACATAGTGAAAATGTCAATTCTACCCAAAGATATCTACAGATACAATGCAATCCCCTTCCAAATTCCACTGGCATTTTTAAATGAGATGGAGAAATAAATTACCAACTTCATATGGAAAGGGAAGAGGCCCCAAATAAAGCATTACTCAAGAAGAAGAACAAAGTGGGAAGTCTCACACTACCTGATTTTAGGACCTATTATACTGCCACCATAGTCAAAACAGCCTGGTACTGGTACAACAACAGATACATAGATCAATGGAAAGAGTTGAGAATCCAGATATAAGCTCATCCACCTATGAGCAGTTGATTTTTCACAAGGGCCCAAAATCCATTAGTTGGGGAAAAGACAGTCTCTTTAACAAATGGTGCTGGCATAACTGGATATCCATCTGCAAAAAACTGAAACAAGACCCATACCTCACACCATGCACAAAAACTAACTCAAAATGGATCAAAGACTTAAATATAAAATTGAAAATGATAAAGATCGTGGAAGAAAAAATAGGGACAATGCTAGCAGCCCTAATATGTGGCATAAATGCTATACAAACCATAAACAACAATGCACAAGCACCAGAAGAGAGACTAGATAACTGGGAGCTACTAAAAATCAAACACTTATGCTCATCAGAAGACTTCACCAAAAGAGTAAAGAGACAACCTACTGACTGGGAAACAATTTTTGGCTATGACAAATCTGATCAGCATCTAATCTCTAAAATCTACAAGATACTGCATAATCTCAACAACAAAAAGACAACCCAAGTAAAAAATGGGCAAAGGATATGAACAAACACTTCACCAAAGAAGATATTCAGGTGGCTAACAGACACATGAAGAAATGCTCACAATCATTAGCCATTAGAGAAATGCTGATCACAACTACAATGATATATCATCTCACCCCAACAAGGCTAGCCTTAATCCAAAAAACACAAAATAATAAATGTTGGAGAGGTTGTGGAGAGACTGGAACACTTATACACTGTTGGTGGGAATATAAAATGGTACAACAACTTTGGAAATCAATTTTTCACTTCCTTAAAAAGCTAGAAATAGAAGTACCATACAATCCAGCTATCCTGCTCCTTGGAATATATCCTAGAGAAATAAGAGCCGTCACACGAATAGCTGTATACACAACTATGTTCATTGCAGCACCGTTCACAATAGCAAAAATACAGAAATAACCTAGGTGACCATCAACAGATGAATGGATAAACAAATTGTGGTATATCCACACAATGGAATATTACCCAATGATAAAGAACAATGATGAACCCATGAAACATTGTATAAGATGGTGGAAGCTAGAAATCATTATGCTGAGTGAATTTAGTCAGGCACAGAAGGACAAATACTGTATAAGACCACCATTATAAGAACTCAAGAAAAGGTTCAAACACAGAAGAAAACATTCTTTGATGGTTAAGAGGGCAGGGAGGGAGTGTGAGGGCTATTTACTAACTAGATAGTAGATAAGAATCATCTAGGCGACGGGAAAGACAGCACACACTACAGGCGAAATCAGCACAACTGGACTAAACCTAAACTAAGAAGTTTCCTGAATACAATCAAATACTTTGTGAGACAGAGTAGCAGGGGTAGGGGTCTGTGGACCATGCTTTCAGGGGACATGTAGGTCAATAGGCATAACAAAGCTTATTAAGAAAATGTTCTGCATCCTACTTTGGTGAGTGGCATCTGGGGTCTTAAAAGCTTGCAAGCAGCCATCTAAGATGCTCAACTGGTCCCAACCACCTGGAGTAAATGAGAATGAAGAACACCAAAGACACAAGGAAAGTATTAGCCCAAGAGACAGAAAGGGCCACATAACCAGAGATTCCATCAGCCTGAGACTAGAAGAACTAGATGGTGCCTGGCTACCACCAATGACTTCCCTGACAGGTAACACAACAGAGAGTCCCTGATGGACCAGCAGAAAGATTGGGTGCAGAACTCAAATTCTGGTAAGAAGACCTGACTTAACAGTCTGACTGAGACTGGAGGTATCCTGAAAAATATGGTCCCTGGACTCTCTATCAGCCCAGAACTAAAATAATTTCTGAAACCAACTCTTCAGACAGGGATTGGACTGGACTGTGGGACATAAAGTGATACTTGTGAGGAGTGTGCCTCTTAGCCCAAGTAGATACAAGAGACCAAAGGGGCAGCTTCTGTCCAGAGGTGAGATGGGAAGACAGAGATAGTTAGGAGGTGGTTGATTGGACATTGGGAATCAGGGATGGAAAGGAGGAGTGTGCCGTCACAGATTGGGGTGAGCAATTAGGGTCACATAACAAAGTATGTATAAAATTTTGTATGGGAGACTAACCTGAAATGTAAACTTCATTTAAACTACAACAATAAAAAAAATACATCAGAAAAAGAAAAAAAGAAATGCCCCCAGGGATGTCCCTGTGCGACTGTGCAGAGTAAGGGACTAGCTGCCAAGCTGCGAGGTACTGACTGGCTAGAAGAGGCTTCCAAGCCGAGAAAAGAAAAAGAAAATAAACAAACAAATCAAAACTGAACAAATCAGAGCAAACAAACAAAAAAGCCCTGGGGGTCCCACCAGTGTGGTGGCACGGGTTGGGAAGCAGTTTCAGAGTGGAGCGGTGTTTCTCAGCCTTTCAGGAAGAAGCAAAGATGGCGCATGGAGCCAGGTATTTGAGAGAAAGGAGAAGGAGGTGGTGAGAGGTAAGGAAGAAATCTAAATAAGAGGAAAAAGCAACACCAGCAGCCAACAAACAGCCCTCAGAGAGCCAGCTAGTGCAGGCAGGTGGAATCCAAGTGGCACTGGGGAGAAGCTCATGATTCCTGGCCAATAGACTGTGGCTACAGGAAGCAGAGGAGGCTAAGTAGAGGTGAAGAAGGCTTATTGTGGGTTACTGGTTGTTCTGTCTCCTGCTGGAAGCTCCATGAAGGTGCTTTCTCATACCACCTGTTCATTGATCTCCAATAGGAGTCCAAGATGGCAGATCCGTGCTGTGGTACCTGATAGGGGACCTCTGCATGTATCTCTCCTTGCGCTCTGTTCTCAGTCAGTTTCTTATTCCATTTTGTGCTTGGCTGAGTTCTTTATCTCTTAATTTGATGCTTAGGGTTTCAGGATTTATGTATGACTCTGTTTGACTTAGTTTTTCTGATCTTTGCTGTGGAGGGACAGTGTGGTGCTTCTGATTATAGCGCCATGTTGCCTGGAAATGTTTGGTCCTACTTTCCCTAGACAAAGTGGTGAAAAAAAGAGATGAGGTCAGGGCTTCAGGTTCACAGCTCAAGTATCACATAAACTACCTCAAAGTTGTCACTTGTGCCATGAAAGAAAGCCTTATTTCTTGTAGTAACAGAGCTGATATTGCTGAAAACCAAACCCAGAGTCTTAAGAGTGACTGAATTGAAATGCCAGTTGAATTCCCAACCTTGAATGGTGTCTGAAGTTAAAGTGAGGGCATTAATTGTGAAGAAGTGGATCCTAAACCTTGGGATGGGGACATATGGGTAGATACTCAAGAAGATGAGGACATTGGGCCCCTAAATTACATTGAATCACTCCTGCCAACAGGACCATACCTCTCACTCCTGACTGAAGGGATTACTCCATCTTAGTCTGTTAAGCCACCCTCCCTAATAAAATAATTAGCCCCTCCACCCCCATCTGAGGAAATTAACCCACTTGTGCCTGAAGAACCTTTTTCTGAGACATCACCTGGGGTGGCAGATGAGTCATTGCCTGGGGCATTGTCTGAGACAAATGCCTTACAAGACATTGCTGAATGTTCTCAGAACAAATCACCACCCATTTTTGCTTCTAGACGTATAACTAGGCTTAAGTCCCAGCAAGCCCCAAAAGGTGAAGTATAAAGCGTGACACAGAAGAAGGTATGCTACACTCCAAAAGAACTCCTTGACTTTTCTAATATATACAGACCCCTGGGGAATATGTGTGGGAATGGCTACTAAGGGTGTGGGATAATGGTGCAAGGAACATAAAGTTGGATCCGTCTGAGTTTATTGATATGGGCCCACTAAGCACACATCCTTCACTCAGTGTTTCAGCTTGAGAGGTTAGAAAACGATCTAATAGCTTATTTGGTTGATTCGCTGAAGCATGGATTACATGGTGACCTGCACTAAATTAAGGTGAGGCACCAGACCTGCCATGGTATACTGTCGAAGAAGGTATAGGGAAATTGGCATGTTAGTGTAGATTTACCAGATTACACCCACAGACCCACATATGGAGTGCCAGAGAACACAACTTTTACCATAACAGTAAGGAACAAATTTGTGAAGGGAGCTCCAGCATCCTTGAAGACTGCTGTGATTGTTATTTTATGTAAGTCAGATTTGACAGTGGGGAACTGACCTAACCGAATTAAGACACTTAACCACAATGGGGCTGATTGGACCTGGTGGTGGTAAGGGCCAAGTGGAGGCACTCAATCAACAAAGACAAGGTGGGTGTGGTTGCTGTAATAGACAGCAGAATCAAAGCAGTCATCAGAATATCTGACTTGTATAGATTTATGGCATTGGCTACTTGGACATGGTGTCCCTAGGAATGAAATAGATGGGAAATCTACTAAATATTTAATTGATCTGTACAAGGAGAAGAATTCTAGGTCAAGCGAACAGCAGTCTAACTCGAACTGTGAGAATAGAGAGTCATGGATGCTCAATTAATTCCCAGTCTTCAGCCAGTTTACAGAACCACAAACCCTTGAATGGAGGAGGGATAGGTCCCCTTGAAGAAGAACCTCACTGCACTGCCAAAAATATATACTGATGATCTTGCTCCCAGCCTTCCCCAAAGTGGTCTGTGTTCTTTTATGAGAGTGACTGTTCACTGGGGAAAGGGAAATAATCAGACTTTTCAGGGATAACCGGACACTGGCTCTGAACTGATACTAATTCCATGGGATCCAAAATGTCACTGTGGTCCACCAGTCAGAATGGGGGCATATGGAAGTCAGGTTATTAATGTAGTCTGAGGTCAGGTTCATCTCATAGTGGGTCCAATGAGTCCCCGAATTCATCATGTGATTTCCCTAGTTCCAGAATGCATAATTGGAATAGACATACTCAGCAACTCTCAGAAACACCACACCGGATCCCTGACATGTGGAGTAAGAGCTGTTACAGTAGGAAAAGCCAAGTGGAAGCCATTAGAACTGCCTCTGCCTAGGAAAATTGTAAACCAGAAGCAATACTGTATTCCTGTAGGAATTGCAGAGATTAGTGTCACCATCACGGACTTGAAGGGTGCAGGGATGGTGACTCCCACCACATCCCCATTCAACTAACCTATTTGGCCTGTGCAAAAAACAGATGGATCTTGGAGAATGACAGTGCATTATTCTAAACTTAACCAGGTGGTGGCTCCAATTGCAGCTGCTTTTCCAGACATGGTTTCATCGCTCGAGCAAATTAATACATCTCATGGTACCTGGTATCCAGCTATTGATTTGGCCAATGCTTTTTTTCTCTATCTTGGTTTTGAAGGAATACCAGAAGCAGACCTAAAGCTGGGAAGGCCAGAAATACACCTTCACTGTCCTACCTCAGAGGTATATAACTCTCCAGCAGTATGTCATAATTTAGTCCTCAGGGACCTTGATCGCCTTTCTCCTCCACAGGACATCACACTAGTCCATTACATTGATGATATTATTCTGACTGGACCTAGTAAGGAAAAAGTGTCAATGACTCTGGACTTATTGGTAAAACATTTGTGTACTAGAGGGTGGGAAATTAATCCCACAAAAATTAAGGCACCTTCCACCTCAATGAAATTTCTAAGAGTCCAGTGCTGTGGAGCATTTCAAGATATTCCTTCTAAAGTAAAGGATAAGTTGTTACATCTGTCCCCTCCTGCAACTAAAAAGGAGGCACAACGCCTGTGGGCCTCTTTCGATTTTGGAGACAACATGTCCCTCATCTGGGTGTGCTACTCTGGACTATTTATCAAGTGACTCAAAAAGCTGCTAATTTTGAGTGGGGCAATCCACCTAGCCACTTGGTTGCCAATGGCCATATGATCTGGCTGATCCAATGGTGCTTGAAGTGGCAGTTAGAGATGCTGTTTAGAGTCTTTTGTGAGCCCCTACTGGTGAATCACAGTGAAGACCCTTAGGATTTTGGAGCAAAGCCCTGCCATCCTCTTCAGATAACTACTCTCCTTTTGAGAAACAGCTTTTGACTTGTAACTGGGCTTTAGTAGAGACTGAAAGCTTAACAGTGGGCCACCAAGTCACCACGCAGCCTGAGCTGCCCATCATGAACTGGGGGTTGTCTGACCCACAGAGCCATAAATTCAGACATACACAGCAGAACTCCATCGTCAAACGAAAGTGGTATATACAAGATCAGGCCCAAGCAGGACCTGAAGTTACAAATAAGTTGCATGAGGAAGTGGCTCACATGCACAAGGTTTCCACTACTATCACATTACCTACCCTTTCCCAGTCTGTACCTATGGCCTCAAGGGGAGTTCCTTATGATCAGTTAACTGAGGAAGAGAAAACCTGTGCCTGGTTTACAGACGGTTCTGCACAATACACAGGCACCACTTGAAAGTGGACAGAGGCAGCACTAAAGCCCGTTTCTGGGATCTCACTGAAGGACAGTGGAGAAGGGACATTCTCCCAATGGACAGAACTTTGAGCAGTGCACCTGGTTGTTGACTTTTCTTTGAAAGAGAAATGGCAATATGTGCAATTGTATACATGGGCTGTGGCCAGTGGTTTGACTGAATTATCGGAGACTTGGAAGGAACATGATTGGAAAATTGGTAACAAGGAGATATGGGGAAGAAGTATGCAGATAGACCTCTCTGAATGGGCCAAAGAAGTGAAGATATTTGTGTTTCATATGAATAGTCCTCAGTAAAGGACGATTTTAACAAAAAAGTAGATAAGATGATGTGTTCTGTGGAAACCAGTCATCCTCTTTCCTCAGCCACTCCCGTCATTGCCCAACAGGATCATGAACAAAGTGGCCATGGTGGGAGATAAGGAGGTTATGCATGAGTTCAGCAACATGGGCTTCCAGTCACCAAGGCTGACTTGCTACAGCCACTGCTGAATACCCAATGTGCCAGCAGCAGAGACCAAGACTAAGTCCCTGATATGGCATCATTCCTTGAGGCAATCAGCCAGCAACCTGTGGGCAAGTTGATTACATTGGACTACTTCCATCATGGAAAGAGCAGTATTTCATTCTCACTGGGATAGACACTTACCGTAGATACGGATTTACCTTCCCTGCATGCAATGATTCTGCCAAAATTATGATCTGTGAACTTACAGAATGCCTTATCCACCATTATGGTATCCCACACAGCATCACCTCATATCAGGGGACTCACTTCAAGCAAATGAAGTGTGGCAATGGGCCCGTGCTCATGGAATTCACTGGTCTTACCATGTTCCCCATCATCATGAAGCAGTTGGATTGACAGAACAATGGAATGGTCTCCTAAATACACAATTTTGTCACCAGCTAGGTGGCAATGCTTTGCAGAGTTGGAACAATGTTCTCCAGGAGGCAGTATATGCTCTAAACTACTGCTCAATATATGGTGGTGCTATTTTTCCATAGCCAGGATTCATGGATCCAGGATTCAAGGTGTGGAAATGGGAGTGGCACCACTCACTATTACCCCTAGTGACACACTTGTGAAATTTTTGCTTCCTGTCCCCGTGACCCTATGCTCTAGAGGTCTTGGTTCCAAAGGGAGGAAGGTTCCCATTTGGAGACACAACAAATTAATAATGCCACCTGTTCACTTTGGGCTCCTCATGCCTCTGGATCAACAGGCAAAGAAGGGGGTTACCATATTGGCTGGTGTAATTGATCCTGACTACCAAGGGGAAATTGGATTGGTGTTGCTTAATGGAGATAAAAAAAATTATGTCTGGAATACAGGGGATCCCTTAGGGCATCTCTTATTACTACCATGCCCTGTGATTAAAGTCAATGAAAACTACAGCAACCCAATTCTGACATGACTACTAATGGCCCACACCATTCAGGAATGAAGGTTTGGGTCACCCCACCAGGCAAAGAACCACAGCCAGTTGAGGTGCTTGCTGAGGGCAAGGGGAATATGGAATAGGTAGTGTAAGAAGGTAGTTCTAAATACCAGTTACAGCAATGTGACCAGTTGCAGAAGTAAGGATTGTGATTGTTATCAGCATTTCTTCCTTGTATGTATGCATTAAATATTTATGTTTTCTTCAATTACAAAATATGGTATGTAAATGGGGCTAGTGCATTTTCAGTTGTATACATGTTAGTTGTGTCATGTTAGGTACACGCATGACTTTTTAATTGTCTTTATTTGGTGATTATGTATGGTTTAAGGAGATGCATACAGGTGTCAATTGACAAGGAGTGGACTATGATGGTTAAGGTTTTGTGTCAACTTGGCTGGGCCGTGATTCTGAGTGGTTTGGCAGTTATGTAATGATGTAATTTGTCAGTTTTGATCCTATGTAATCATCTCCATGATGTGATCTGATGTGATTAGCCATCAGTTGTAAGGGGAGTTTCCTTGGGGGTGTTGCTTGCATGCAGTATATATGGATGTTCTGGCAAAGCTTGCTGGCTTTTGCTCACTCTGGATCCTGTCTCTGATTCCTGAGACTTGAGCCAGTGGCCTGTCATATTGCCTGCCAGTTTTGGAATTCGTTGGCCTTCGCAGCATGTGAGCCAGCAGCCTGCCATGATCTTGGGTTCATCAGCCCCTGAAGCTACATGAGTCAGGAGAAGTCTCCAGCATCACACCTGACCCATGGACTTGGAACTTGCCAGCCTCTACAACCACATGAGCCATTTCCTTAAGATAAATCTTTCTATATACACTCTTCATTGGTTTTCCTTCTCTAGAAAACCCAACCTAAGAGAGATGGTATCTCATTGTAGTTTTGATTTGTGTCTTTCTAATGGCTAATGATGGCGAGCATTTTTTCATGTATTTGTTGGCTGCCTAAATGTCCTCTTCAGTGAATTGTCTGTTCATGTCCTCAGCCCATTTTTTGATTGGAGTGTGTCTTTTTGTTGTTGAAGTTTTGTCAAAAGCCTTGCTTTAAAAGTAAATAACCAGAACAGCAATGCCAAAAATCCCATATGTTTCTTCCTTATCCATTTTCACCTCCCCATAGTTGTCCTAGGAAACAGAAAGTGGATTAGATCCCAAAGGTACTGAAGATATCCTAAATATGGTAACAGTGGTAATAGTCTTATGTTGTTAGGTGTCATCATGTCAATTTTGACTCACAGTAACCTCATGTGACAGAGTAGAACTGCCCCATAGGGTTTTCTAGGCTGTAATCTTTATGAGAACAGATCACCAGATCTTCCCCCTCTCTCCCCACAAAGCCAGGGTGTGTGGGTTCCAACCACCAACCACTAACTAGGTTAGCAGTCTAATGAGGCACCAGGGCTCCTACAGAGCAATAAAATAGTCCCATCCAGAGACTCCAAGGGAGAAAGACCTAGTGGTCTTGCTCCTGTAAAGATCACAGCCTAGAAAACCCAGTTTTACTCTGTCACATGGAGTCACTGAGAGAGAAATTGACTGGAAGGCACCTAACAACAAAAACAACATAGAACAATAAAAGAAACCTTTCTTATATTCACCACAGGATCCTAGCATAGGGGAAACTGTGTCTTTTATAGATGTTAATGTGGTAATTCTCGGCATTCTCAGGAGGTTCATTGGAGGCCTCCAGCTAAGGCTAACAATGGATTTGATTCACCCCAACCTGAAGTATGCTAAGCAAGCAAACTCAATATTTTAAGGGGCACTGTGGTTTGTGGCTGTCCAAGTTTACTTGTTTATTGGCCCCTAGGCATTCCTAAATTGATGAAGAAGTCAGCCAACAAGGCACAAATGGTTGGAGCAGGAATCTGATCAGTGTTTAAAAACTGGGTTGTGGTCAATGAGCAAGACTGGGTGGAGTTGGCGTATTTGATGAAATGCACTGGCAGTGTATGGCAGCTTTTGTTTTTTATTGTAGCTTTGGGCATGCACAACTGATAAAAATGCTTGAAGAAGAAATTCAGCCTCATAGAGATATGTAGTTTATCTGGAGGTAGTATAGGTGAACTGAAAAACGATTCAGCTGTAGTCAGTTTGATAAATTTGACCTCATGGAAATGACTCCTCCCTCCCAGGCTTCAACTGCAGAGAATTATAGCCAGTCAGTGTTTAGTCAGAGCCCTGGTGGTGCAGTGGTTAAGTGCTCAACTGCTAACTGAAAGGTCAGCAGTTTGAACCTGCCAGCCGCTCTGCGGGAGAAATTTTTGGCAGTCTACTTCTGTAAAGATTACAGCCTTGGCAACCCTATGGGGCTATAGGGTCTCTAAGAGCCGGAATTGACTTGAAAGCAGTGGGTAATGTTTAGTTAAGGCAGTTTTCCTCAAACTTGAATAACATACACCCCAGTTTTAAAGGAAAAATAAAAGCTCCACTATGGTAGTACAGTGGTTAAGAGCTGGGCTGCTAACCAAAAGGTCTGCAATTTGAATCCACCAGCTGCTCCTTGGAAACCCTATGGGGCAGTTCTATTCTGTCTTATGGGGTCGCTATGAGTTGAAATTGACCTGATGGCAATGAGTAATGGGTAATATTCTTAGTAGTGATATAACGTAGTTTTATTAAAATGTTACTTATAAACAAAGAAAATCAGCAACCCAATATTAAAGTAATCATCAATTTAGTATGATAGTTGATGTTCACTGAGAAAAAAAGTCTTATTTTTAACCACCCAGCTATAATTTTTGTTGACTCATGTGTTTGTCTGGGTTTGCTAAGAAGCAGATGTCAAAAGGAACACGCAAAGGATTTTATTAAAAGAAATGCCTGTGATGAAAAATAGGGAGCCAGAAAGTTTGATAGTGAAGGAAGTAGGTAAAGAAGGATGGCTATAAGTGTTCTAAACTTCTGGGCAGCTAAGAAAGGCCATGGGGGAATTCTTGAGCTAAAATGGACCATCAGAGGGGCCCTGATCTCTCAAGAGAAGAACCTGCTTTGGTGTCCCCACTAGGTCAGTCATTGGCTAGGAGCAGTACTTGGGAAACATGACCTCTATGCAGCCCTGACAATGTATTTCAGAGCTCAGCAGATGAAACTCTTGGTCAATTAAGTTTTCTGATGCTGCAGTACTTCAGGCTCATTCTCATGGCTGCCATAGCCCTTTACAAGGTGCTTTAATAGCTCACTCCTAAGTACAAATCTTTATTTTATATCATTGCACTTATTAATAATAACAGATTATTGAAAATTAGTAATAGATGGAATCCATTCAAGTTGACACAGTTCTAACCTCTAACGAAAAGAATCTTTTGAGATTCAGATGCCTGTACAGCCATGTGATGCTCGATTCATTTCTCCCACTACTTTTATATATTGAGAAATATTAGTGGTACAGCACATTCAAAGATCATTTGGCTTTTCCTCTCAACAAGTTCTTCATTTTCATATTAAGTCTTTCTCTGTTCCGCCCTCAGTTGCCAGAAACAATTAAAAAAAATATATGTTTACTGAGTAGTATGGAATTTAACCTTGCCCAAAAAGATGTCTGGCCTTATCCTCAGCTCCTGGAAGGTAATTTCTAAGATGTCACGCCTGATAGGAATGTTTTTGTTTGCCCGGGACCTTGAAGCAGGGTGGGTAGTCTAACGATGTGACTTAGAGTTGGGACTTAACATACTCAATAGTGATTGAGTGGAGACAAGCCATTTCAGAAAGACTGACCATGTGATTTAGGGTGGGGCTTTGGATCATGTTCTGAGTGGCTGGGGACTGAGATCAACCATGTTGGCAATTAATCAATCAGCCATGCTTATGTAATGGGGCTCCAATAAAAACGCTGGACACCAAGGCTAGGTAAGCTTCCCTGGTTGGCAATGTTTTGTGTATATTGTCACATGTTGATAGTAGGAGAGTAGTACATCCTGACTCCACAGGGAGAGGTCAATGGAAGCTCCATATTTGGTACTTCTCCTGGACCCTGCTCTATGTGCTTCTTCCCTTGGCTAATGGTAATTTGTATCCTTTCCCTGTAATAAGCCGTTACAGTGAGTATAACAGCTTTCTGTGAGTTCTGTGAGACCTACCAGCAAATTATTGAAACTGAGAGTACTTTTGGGGAACTCCCCAAACTTGTAGTTGGTGTCAGAAGTGAGGATGATCTTGTACGGAGTGTGCTCCCTCAAACTTCACAATTGACAAAATTCTAAGTCTCGCACTTACTTTATGCCATCTTCATAATTGTTGTTCTTGTTGTTGTTAGGTACCATCGAATTGACTTCAATCATAGCAACCCCATGTAACAGAGTAAAACTGCCCATAGGGTTTTCTAGGCTTTATAGGCGCAGTCTCCTGCGGAGCTTCTGGGTAGCTTCAAACCACCAACCTTTGGGTTAGCAGCCAAGCACTTAACTGTTGCACATTAGGGCTCCTTATCTTAATAATTACAAGTCAAAAATTTTAAAAGCCACTTATTAAATTACAGTGTTGTTTCTATGAAGAAATTTTTCAGCTGCGAATGATTAGTGCAAAATATAAATTTTGTTTTTACAACTTGAAAAGTAATTCAACACGAGTAAATGACTGCCTTAGTACAATCGTCATTTTGGTAATAGAACAGAGCAGCCTAATGACTGCCAGTTACATTTGCCAACACATGAAAAGTTAAACACATCATGTTAGTCGATCATTTGTCACAAATATAGGCATAAATACAAATGCAAATGGCAGCATTGCCTTCCAGTGTTGGTGCTGGGTTATTAAGTGGTTGCTCAGATGATCTATATCAAGGATTTTCAATGTTGGCTGCCTAGTAGAATTGGGGCACTCCTAAAATATACATCATTACCTAGATGCCATCCCTCAGAGATTCTGATTCTATTGATACAGAGTGGATCTTAGGTATTTATGTATTTTAAACCCACAGGTTTTAATAAAAATCACCCATTAGTTTTTAGATTATCTTAAAAAAATATGATAGAGCTCTCTTGGATCTTTGAACATATGATCATGGCTATAACATTGGATTAGGCCAAATGAATGCTGGTTTGGTGTAGGGATAAAAATTGGTTGTAGATACTCTTTATTTCTAGTTTTTCTCTTTTCTTCTATCCTATTTTCTACCATTCCATTATTTTTTTCCAAAATACAAATTATTTTTTCATATGAATTTCTAAGACAGGTCATTGTAAATAAAACTTTATATTGGTGCAGTAGGAGAATTTATTTGAATTCAGGAGCAAACTGCTTCCTAGGTAAAAGACTGCCCATGGCGTCAGTGGCATTGGCAATTGGTCAACCTGTGCCCAGGCAGATTAGTAGCCAATCTCAAGTAGTAGTAGTTGTTGTTGTTAGGTACCATCGAGTCGGTTCTGACTCATAGATACCCTATGCACAACAGAATGAAACACTGCCTGGTCCTGCGCCATCCTCACAATTGTTGCTATGCTTGAGCTCACGGTTGCAAGTACTTACATCAATAGAATTTGCACGGCAGTTCTAGAGAACAGTTTGGGTAGCAAAGGACTGCTTCATCATTTTGTTATTTTGTGATTGTGAAGACTAGTTCAGTTTCAAAGCTGCTTGATGAAATATTTTAGTTTTATTTGCAGCTACCAGGAAAAGGGTAAAAAAAGAAAAAAAGTTGCTGTCAACTCAATTTCAACTCATAGCGACCCTATAGGACAGAGTAGAACTGCCCCATAGGGTTTCCAAGGAGTGGCTGGTGAATTTGAACTGCTGACCTCTTAACCACTGCACCACCCGGTCAAAGGCTAACTTTCCGAAATTTACTAGAACCACTAAAAATTAAATGGTTATGGTATTAATGGTATTTTTTTTCTTTTTATTTAAGTAAATTTTCAATAAAATATTAAGCCTCAAAGAATGGCTTGATGTAATTTAAAAGTTAGGAATCTTATAGATCTGGATTTTAATTCTGAGTTTACCTCTTACTAGCTGTAAAAATGGCATGGCAGTGGCATCTGACCTTTAATTTCATAAGGGAGGAGAAGAATCAAGATCAACAGGTCAAGGCTGGGGTGGAGGTCAGAAATACCTCCTCTCTGCAACCTTTTTACCAGTTCTGACACCAGCCATCCCTCCCACGACCCTTTCTACTTCTGTGCTGGATTCAGTAATTTGTTGCAATGGCCACACAGAACTCACAGACCATACTCACAGTTATGGGGTTTATTAGGGAAGTAACAGGTTACAACTGAGGATCAGAAATGACTCAGGATACAGTTCTTTGATCAAGACAGCCTCTTCTCAGCTGTGCCCAGCGGGCTGTCTGGCCCTAGGCCTTTGCCCTGCTCAGGCAAGTGTTACAAAGCTCTTTTAGCTTCGCTGATAAGTGCCTTAAGGCATCCCACTCTGCCAGTAAGCTTCCACCCGAAGGCACTAAACTCTAGCTCCATGGGTGAGCAAACCTATCTCCACCAAGTGCCCAGAGGCACCCTACTCCGCCAGCAAGACTCTTGCCCAAAGGAACTCAGCTTTCTCGCTCTGTGGGCCAGGCAGTCTCCTGCCCGTCTCTTGGTTCTTCTGCCACTGTTTCTCTGCCATTGCTTCTAGCCCTCTTCAGTGTTACAGCTCTCTCTCTCTGTCTCCTGGTTCTAGGAGCTTCTCAGTGCAGGGGTCTGCTTTTGGCTTTTCTTCCTTGGTAGTAGTGAGATCCTCTCTTCCTGCTTCTGAGATGGCTCATTTTAAGCCTAGCAGGATGGCAAAACTGACCAATCCTCTTGATAGGGTTTATATACCATATTTGCATGGTCCCACCCTTTCAGGGTTGCCATGAACTTTATTTGCATTATTAGTAAGCTATCCAATCCCCTTGGTGGGCCACAACTACCTTATTTGCATAGTTTCACCCAATCACTTGTGTGAGAGTTACAACACTGGCTAGAAGACCATATTAAGTAATCCAATTTCACTGCACTAGCTTTGTAGCCCAGGAAGGAAATTAACCTCTCTCACCCTAAGTTTCCCAGTCTGCAATATGGGAATAATTATAGTGACTGTAACTCATCAATTTTTACTAGGATTAGGTAAGATAATGTATATAAAGCACATGACAGTTGGTTCATGGCTGTGGCCAAATTAATTGTAGGCTATTATAATTACTGACAAAAAGATGTGAGATAATTCCAACACTTCTTGTCCCTGTTCAAGGGATGGCTCATGTGGTTTTTTCATCTGCCTTTTTTTTTTTTTTTTTTTTTTGGTTCACTTAAAATCTGGCATTCTATAAAACCCAGATCCAGAAACATGGACATACTCCAAGACTCAAAATTCTGTAAAAAATACCAGTGGTCTTAGGACACCCCAAAAATCTACCCATAAGCCTCTTAGTTTCAGGGAATTCTATCCCAAAGTGTGTTCTGAAAATGGTGTCATAGAATCTTCAGATTTAGGAAGAACCCTGGGTGATTCTGTATTAAGAACATAGAGAACAGATGAGAACACACAGCTTCAGCAGAATTGCATGCATCCTGGTGCTGTTTCTCTGGAACACTGGAATCCACCTACACAGATCTCTGGTAACTATAGACTATGCCTTCCCTTACCCAACATCTTTGATTTTGACTTTTATTCTGCCCAGATCCAGTACACTGATCTATATCCTCTGTCTAAACTAAATATGGAATCCTGACACTCACTGCCAAGCCTCCCCCTCCCTTCTAACACTTTTGGAAAAACAATAGTGGACAACATGGACATTCTTTTTTCCTTCACATACAACATGGTGCATAGAATCTAATAAGTCTGAATAGAGATGCTTTAACCCAACCCATGCACTCAACTGACATGATTGCTTTAGCAGCTTTGGACAGGGAAATGAATTCTCTAAGGCATATACTTTCTGCTACAAGCAATTTATTTCTGGATTCCATAAAAAGTATAGCTCCAGCTGACCACAAACTTCTGTAAGTCTCAGTGCTGATGATGAAAGGAGCTCCCACTTCATCTTCCTGCCCCACTGGTTGTGCCATGTCAAGACTTCTTTCTGTTTCTTAATGACTCCCATTCTCTTCTGGATGAAATGCTATACAAAGCAAGAAGTGTTATTATTTCTCCTTAGTCTCCTCCAGTGTATAACAGCTCCTCAGTATTTTATGACCTTGAAGCTTTTGAAGGGTACTGATGGTTTATTTTTTCAATTGTCCCTTGATTTGAATTAGTCTGATTTTTTTTTTTTCATGATTGGATTGAAGTTATACATTTTGGTCAAGACTATCACAAATGATATTGTATCTTCCTCAGTGCATCATATCAAAGGCTCAAACCAAAACAAACCTGTTACCATTGAGTTGATTCCAATTCATACATGATGTTAATATGTCTTATTGATGATGTTTACAACCAAAGGCAATATAGGATCCTGTAACCGAAAAGGACGCCAGTGAAAAAATAGGTAGAATTTGAATTAAGTTTGTAGTTTAGTTAATAACATTGTATCAATGTTAATTTCCTTATTTGATAATTGTAATATGCTTATGTATGATGTTAACACTAGATGAAGCAAGCAAGGGGTATAAAGAAACTCTTTATACTATTTTTGCAGCTTTTCTGTAGGTCTAAAATTAGTCTAAAGAAACAGTTTTTTTGTTTGTTTGTTTTTAAGAATAGCAAAATATGAAGAAGATTTACAAGGATGGTGATTGAAGGGCCTGGTAATCTAGCAGGGTATAATAAATTTCTATCTAACCAAGTATTGGTTGAAATTGTTCTATATACGTGTTTAGCATATTCTACATTATAATAGATGAAAGTTGGCCAGATGGAATACAGGAATACAGCTTTCAATATTATTTCCATCGCCTCTAAATCTAAAAATAGATTACAGTAGGAAAATTTTTTTCAGGTTTGGAAATACATTATGAGATTACTTGTTCAATGTTATGGTGGTTTAAATGTCAATATGGCTGTCCCCCAAATGAACTAAAAAAAAACCTTTTAAACATTTCAACCTCGCTTCTTGGAATTGTCTTAGAGTTTTCTTTTTGTAATGTAATTCTGGACCAATTCAATTTCATTTAAAATCAGAAAAGGTTCAGGCAAATAGTGTAAGTAAGATTAAATCACTTTTTTTTCTTTTTTTAAAGGCAGCTGGAACTTATTAAGTTGAAAGATTCCAAACACTTGTCCCAGAGTGTTTTTAAAAATTTGCATTTGAAAATAACTTAGGAAAAAATGAATATTATCTGTTTCAAAAACGTTTTGCTATTGAAATTAAAGCATGTTAAAAATAGACAAACAATCTTGTTTTGTCACTTGTGGGTTGTTTGTGGCTTTTTTTAATTTTTGTGTTATTAGTAAGTTTATATTTTTGCTTTTTATATGAACTGTTTAAATCAAAGCAGCTGTTTTTGCTGGGACAATATGCCAATTTTGCTAGAAATTTTGAGGACATGATTTAAATGGGAATTCCATCCAAGAAGTTGTAGGAGGGCTATGTAGGCTACGTTTACTAGGTCCCACAGTATCCACTGTCCCCTTGTAGCTTCAATAAATGCCATTGGTGGATAGAGGCCTTTGCCATTTGTGCATCCAAAATATGGTCCTGTCCATATGGATGACTGTGGTTGAAAAGCCCTAAATTAGAAGTACAGACTTTTTTTTCCCCACAAAGGCATACTTGATTTCTTTTGTGTTAATCTACACTTCAGTCATTTTCCAAGTTTTATCGAGTGTATCTTTTTGTTATCTCTAGAATAGTCTTCTTTTTATCTATTTGCCACTGCCTTAGTTAAGGCCCTAAACATTCATTAATTCATTCAAAAGTTATTTATTGAGTACCAATTATCTGTTAGGGCTTTTCTAGAGGGATTCTTTCTAAAATGGAAGGCCGTCCTTGTCTCTCTCTTGTAAATGTCTTTCAGTGAGTCTCTAACTTTCAGGAGAAAGCCCAGCTCTAGCATAGCAGATAAGGCCTATCATGACTAGGCATTGCCATCACCTCCCCTAACCACTCCATTGCCACCATCCAAGCCATATCAAATTACCTGTGGTTTTTCAAAATCATTATGCCTTTGCACATGACCAACCCTTGTATGAACTTCCTCACCACAATATAGTTGCCTTTTGTAGGTTCTTCAAAAGTCAGTGAAAGAGCCATCTCTAAAAAATACCATTTATTAAATGCTTGCATAATAAAGGAAAGCTAAATTAATGAAGACACTCTTGGTACTGTTTCCTGTCTGGACTAGAGGGTTTTCTATAGGCTTTGATCCTGAGGGGAAGATCCACAGTAAAAATTGTAGATGGATTTGTCTACTGAAACTTCTGGTTTGTATCAGTAACTTTTTCAACACCAAGGAGGCCAAGAGAACTGTATTTTTGCTCTTGAGGGTAGTGAAGATAGTAGTCCTTCTCAAACTTAAGTTTCTTACTGAGAGCAACATAAAGATTAGACTTGCTCTGAGGTATTCTGGAATCATTGTTTGATCAAAAGCCTATTCCCTGCCCCCACCTCGCTAACATAAATACCATCAACAAGTGGAGAAAAATCACAAAGGGATGGAATGCTCAGTCCAGTCAAACACCTTTGTGTACATAAGAAAGAATCCCACTAGAAAAGCCCCAACCAAGAGTTCACAATGATCTCTGAGAGGTTCAGGTAGTCTAGAGTAGGACCTCATTGCAAAGAGTCCTCTTCCATTAGCTCAGGCTGGGTTTGAACGAAGACCACTTGTGGCTTGCTAGACCTGTGTCAGAGTTGGCTCATGGTTATTCTGAAGAGAAACCAGTCCTTAACAAGGAAATCTGACAGCATCTTGCTCACCTAAATATACTGTTAAGTAAATTTCATTACCTTCTTTTCAAACTTATTCCTCCACAAACGTTCCCTTAAAAAAAAGGTAACATGTCCTCACCTTCTCCCAACACACACCCCCAAAGTCACCTTGACTTAAAACTATCAGTACTAAAAGGATCAGTAGCACTCTGGAAGCCCATTAAGTACTCCTGACAACAATTATAACACGATAATTACCATTGATTTGTTGTTGTTCACATAGTAATGGAGCCCTAAGTATGCTTGTATTTTAATTATTTGCAAATATTTCCTATACCTTTGCTATTAAACTGTAAATATCTTAAAGGAAATAATTGGGCCATCATTTTATCCTCCACAGCAACTTGCACCATATTTTACTGATAGAGATAAATAAAAATAGGTTAAATTACTGATAGAATGAAGTAACACTCAAATCCAATACTTTAGACATGTTAAATGAAATGAAAAGGAGTCGTGTGGTTGAGAAAATGGCATTGGCAGTCAAGTGGACACCATCCCTAAGACTCATCTTTACCAAAACTTAAGCCTACCTTTCCAATAAATCAGGCCACCCTCTCTGACCAATGAAATCCTGACAGCATTTCAATAGCAAACTGTATAAGCCAATCAGAAATAAGCTTTTTCTTCCATGTTTTGTCAATATAAGCCAATCTCTGCTGATACTAGGTAGAGTACATTTCCACATGTGCTTTGGTGCTACCCGATTTACAAATCTTTTTCCCGACTAAACTTCATCTAAAAGATTAATTTTATTATTGACTTAATTTCTTTTGACAGGCAGTAGAGATTGCAACATGGCTTTCTTTAGCTTCTTTCTATAGTAAAATTTTACCGCATTTTGGTCTCATAGTCCTTTCAAATTTGAGCAAAATCTAGTTTTCTTGCTTGGTCATAGCCATAAATTGTACCAAAATAATAGAAGAATAGTATTCCTATTAGACAAGTACTAATAAGATAAGAATCAACATCCTTACATTTAAAAAGAAAGGTTCAGTGTTCACAGTTATTTTTATTTCAATAACTTTGTGCAAATATTTGGAGAATGGAGTATATGGGAACATGTTCAAGTTGAAGTTGTTGGTCTTTTGAACTTGTGTTAGCTTTCAAATGGTGTTGGAAAACACACTGTGCAAAGTTAATCTCTATTTCCTTTTGTCATTTGATCACTTAGTTCAAATTAATACCTTTAATTTGTCCTGTGGCAAAGGTTATTTCTTATCTTGCAGTGGAAAGTAGAGAGTATGTGCCAACTCATCCAACAGTTGAAAAACAATTAGCATGATAAACTGTTTTAAGAAACCTAATAATACAAGCCTCCAGAATTTAAGGAAACAATATTAAACAATTATATGTAAGGAAAAACATGCTTTTTCTGAACCAAGGATATTTGAAAACCAGGAAGTATTCATTGAAAGTCAAATGGTTGCCTTTTTCCGAATTGCTATCAAAAGGTAATACTGATGATGTTTAACTGAGATGGTGAAAGGAAGCCAAATCCTACAAGATAGCATTCCATGGATTTTTTTTTTTAATTTCTTTTTCTTCAGAATTAAGTGAAATTTGAATTCTATTATTCTTCAGGTTATAATATCTATTCTTTTGACTTTGTCAGTGTCATCCTGAAGAAAGCAGTGGACTAGACATGCACAGAACTCAATTCCCAGCTTTATTCTTGTGCTATTCTGTGAATTCATCTTTTACATGTACTCATGATCTAACATACATGATGGTATGTGTCTGACTCATAATTTAAGCTTAGCAAATTTTGTTGAATGGATTAATACTTAGAGTGACTTCGGTAGAGACTCCCACATCTGTAAAATCAAATGTAGTGATGTCCATATTCCCTTCCAACTCTAAAATTCTGTGATTCTAAAATAAGCCCTTTCTGAAATTGCCATGAATGTAAATTTCAAACTATTATAATATGAAGTTTATATTCATAGCAATTTTCAGAGTAGAGCATATTAAGTTACTTTTTTGTTATTGTCTAAGGTGTGCATTCACCTTTAATCCGTGGTTATCTTTGGGAAAATGAGGATATTTACATGACTGGTTGTATTATATATGTTCTTCCTGATAAAAATAATTTCACTGCAAACTATTTTGCTGTAAGTCTGAGGTTGGAAAAGTGTTGACTATTTAGTAAAATAAGAGCGTTTATATTTGCCGTTTCTAGATTGAATTTTTTATATATAAAATATAGCTCAGAATATTATGCTTTTACTTTGTTGGACTTCTACCAGCATGTGCCTCTGCCACCACTAGGCAGGTTTCAAAATCACAGTTACCATTACCCTCTGGTTTCCCACACTTAGGGAGATGCTGTCCTCTGACAGCAATTTTACAGCAACATTTGTTATGTTTCAAGCAGGGAATAATTTGGTGGTCCAATTGTTCATGCAAACTAAGATAATAGTGATGGAGATGATCACCAAAATGAGAACCTTCTGATATTTTTTACCCTTGACAAGTCATTTATTCCACCATTAGGAAAACATGCATACACACAGAGCCACTATTTTGCACTTGTCTTTGTCTCAGAATAGAGTGTCCTCAGTAAACTTGAGATGAGAAAACTTTAAAACTGCCACAGTGTGCAGGGAACAATGTGAATTAAACTTATTTTTACTGAGGTTAGATGTTTGATCAGCTACTGCGGAAGTGTCAGGGGTGCTGTAGCCTGTTGGTTAGTTAGAGACCCGGCAGCCAGACTACCTTAGCGCATATTCCATCTCCTCTACTACCTTGTGACCTTGGGCCTAGCCATTCTGTGCCTCAGTTTTCTCATCTATAAAACTGAGTCAACAGTAGTGTATGCATCTTTGTGATGTTTTCTGTGGATTCAATAAATTGATACATCTACAGCATGTAGAATGGTACCTGCCAAAAACAAAGCACACAGTGATGAACAACAGTTAACTATTATTGCTTCAGTTATTGTTACAGTTATTATTATTCTTATTATTTTGAAAAGAATGCTTTGAAATAATCTTTATTAGGCACAATGCCAATATACTTCCCAGTCCAATGTTAGTATCGAGTTTTAAATATTTGCTTTTTAGAGTACCCCTGAAGAATATTATATTATGATATTGATATCACATGTAAAAAGTCAATAAAGTGTTCTGCTTTAGGAAATGTCCAGACAGGTTGTCTGGAAGATATCACACATGATAACGACTATAATTTATTTATTTATTAATTTTTTAAATTTTTGTTGTCATTTAAGTGAAAGTTTACAATTCAAGTTAGTCTCTCATACAAAAATTTATACATACATTGTTATGCGACCCTAATTACTCTCCCTATGCTGGGACAGCACACTCCTCCTTTCCACCCCTGGTTTCCCATATCCATTCAAGCAACTCCTAACCCTCTCTGTCTTCTCATCTCACCTCCGGAAAGAAGCTGCCCAATTAGTCTCATGTATCTACTTGAGCTAAGAAGCACAGTCTCCACAGTATCATTTTATGTCTCATGGTCCAGTCCTATCTTTGTATGAAGAGCTGGCCTTAGGAATTGGTTTAGTTCTGGGTTGACAGAGAGTCTAAGGCCACACTTTCTGGGGTTCCTCCAGTCTCAGTCAGACCATTAAGTCTTGTCTTTTTACTAGAATTTGAGTTCTACATCCCACCCTTCCCCTGCTCCATCAGGGACAATCTGTTGTGTTCCCCGTTAGGGCGGTCATTGGTGGTAGTCAGGTACCATCCGGTTCTTCTGGTCTCAGGCTGATGAAGTCTCTGTTCTGTGTGGCCCTTTCTGTCTCTTGGGCTACTTTCCTTGTGTCTTTGGTATTTTTCATTCTCCTTTACTCCAGGTGGCTGGGACCAATTGGTACATCTTAGATGGCTGCTTGCCAGATTTTAAGATCCCAGAAGCCACTCACCAAAGTAGGATGCAGAACAATTTCTTAATAAATTTTGTTATGCCAATTGACCTAGATGTCCCCTGAAAGTCTGGTCCCCAGACCCCTACCCCTGTTACTCTGTCCTTCAAAGAGTTTCATTGTATTCAGGAAACTTCTTAGCTTTGGTTTAGTCCCATTGTGCTGACTTCCCATGCAGTATGTGCTGTCCTTCCCTTAGCCTAAGATAATTCTTGTCTACTATCTAGTTAGTGAATAACCCTCTCCCTCCCTCCTCACTCTCATAACCATCAAATAATGTTTTCTTCTGTGTTTAAACCTTTTCTTGAGTTCTTATAATGGTGGTCTTATACAATATTTGTCCTTCCGTGACTGACTAAATTCACTCAGCATAAAGCCCGCCAGATTCCTCCATGTTATAAGATGTTTCACAGATTCATTGTTGTTCTTTATCATTGCATAGTATTCCATTGTGTGAATATACCATATGTCTTAGTCGTCTAGTGCTGCTACAACAGAAATACCACAAGTGGATGGTTTTAATGAAGAGAAGTTTATTTCCTCATAGTCAAAGTAGGCTAAAAGTCCAAATTCAAGGTGTCAGCTCCAGGGGAAGGTTTTCTCTCTCTTGGCCTTCTCATTAGTGTTCCCCCAGACTAGGATCTTCTTGGCACAGGGACCCCGGTCCAAAGGATGTGCTCTGCTCCCGGCACTGCTCTCTTGATGGTATGAGGGCCCCCTGTCTCTCTGCTCACTTCTGTCTTTTATATCACAAGAGATTGCCTCAGGACACTATCCAGTCTTGTAGATCCAGTCCTGCCTTACTAACACTACTGCTACCCATCCTCCCTCATTAACATCATAGAGGCAGGTTTACAACATACAGGAAAAATCACACAGTACCAGGAATCATGGCCTAGCCAAATTGATACAGACATTTTTTGGGGGACATAATTCAAACCATAATTTGTTTATCCATTCATTCGTTGATGGGCACCTAGGTTGTTTCCATCTTTTTGCTGTTGTGAACAGTGCTGCAGTGATCATGGATGTGCATTAATCTATCTGTGTGATGGCTTTTATTTCTTTAGGATATATTCCAAGGAGTGGGATTGCTGATCGTATGGCACTTCTATTTCTAGCTTTTTAAGGAAGTGCCAAATCGATTTCCAAAGAGGTTGTACCATTTTACATTCCCACCAACAGTGTATAAGTAGATAGAGACTATAATTTAACTATTTAAAAAATAACTTATTTGAAGGCATTAGTGAGAAGTCAAAAGCAGGCTGATATGGGAGTTGATACTGGGAAGAAAGGAATAGCACTGGGCTGGAAGGGTGGTCTGCCTTTATGACTCCCGTCCAGGCTGCCTAGGCTGAGGCCTTTGGGCTCAGAGTATTCTGTGGTAAGAAGGCTCCCAGTCCCTTCTCCTTGTCAGAGAAGGCTTCCTCCCTGTTCTGAACCCACAGTAACTTTCTCTGTCTCTATTGAGTACCTGTTGTTGTTTTTAGGTGCTGTCAAGTCGGTTCCTACTCATAACAACACTGTATAACAGAACGAAACCCTGCCCGGACCTGAACCATCCTCACAATCATTGCTATGTTTGAGCCCATTGTTGCAGCCACTGTGTCAATCCATTTTATTAATGGTCTTTCTCTTTTTTGCTGACCCTCTGATTTACCAAGCATGATGTCCTCCTCCAGAGATTGGTTCCTTGTGATAACATGTCCATATTAAGTGAGATGAAGTCTCCCCATCCTCACCTTTAACGAGCATTCTGGATGTACTTCTTCCAAGACAGACGTGTTCATTCTTCTGGAATTCCATGGTATATTCAATATTCTTTGCCAACATCGTGATTCAAATGCTTCAATTCTTCTCCTGTCTTCCTTCTTCATTATCCAGCTTTTGCACGCATATGAGGCAGTTGAAAACACCATGGCTTGGGTTAGTTGCACCTTAATCCTCAAAATGACATCTTTGCTTTTTAACACTTGAAACAAGTCTTTTACAGGATATTTGCCCAATGCAGTACATTTTTTGATTTCTTGACTGTTGCTTCCATAGGCATTGATTATGGATTGACTACCTATGACTACTTCATTGTACTAAAGTGACTAATTTTGTAGCTAGTAGGGGAATAAATTTTTTTTCTGGTTATGCACCCATGGTGGCAGGAATGTCATGCTACTTGAATTTGAAGAAAGCTTGGCAACAAGATGGTCAAGCCAAGTGTCTCTGAACAAAGGCACCTTTCTCTTACTCCTTTTCTTTGTTCCCAAGCATTCTGAGGTATAAAACTCCTAGACCCCTTTGCCTCACTGCCTTTCCGCTGCAATGTAAACTTGGAGACTTACATATACAGAAGAGATTTCCTATGTCAACTCACCCTGGGATGGGGATCTAAGGGAGGCCAAGCCCATGATGAACCTTAACCCATTCATCTGAATCCTAACTGCTATGTGAATAAATAAAAGCTTGTAATTTTGCCAGTCCTTTCACCGTACTTATTCAATCTGTATGCAGAGCAAATAATCTGATAAGCTGGACTATATGAAGAAGAACGCAGCATCAGGATTGGAGGAAGACTTATTAACAATCTCCGATACGCAGATGACACAACCTTGATTGCTGAAAGTGAAGAGGACTTGACGCACTTACTGATGAAAATCAAAGACTACAGCCTTCAGTATGGATTACACCTCAACATAAAGAAAACAAAAATCCCCACAACTGGACCAATAAGCAACATCATGATAAATGGAGAAAGGATTGAAGTTGTCAAGGATTTCATTTTACTTGGATTCACAATCAACACCCTTGGAAGCAGCAGTCAAGGAATCAAACTACGCATTGCATTAGGCAAATCTGCTGCAAAAGATCTCTTTAAAGTGTTAAAAAGCAAAGATGTCACTTTAAGGACTAAGATGTGCCTAGTGAAGAATATTGAATATATCATGGATTGCCAGAAGACCAAACAAATCTGTCCTGGAAGAAGTACAGCCAGAATGCTTATTAGAAGGGAGGTTGGCGAGACTTCATCTTACATATAATGGACATTGTATCAGGAGGGACCAGACCCTGGAGAAGGACATCCTGCTTGGTAGAGTAGATAATGAGTGAAAAAAAGAAAGTCAACAAGATGGATTAACACAGTGGCTGCAACAATGGGCTCAAGCATAACAATGATTGTGAGGATGGTGCAGGACTGGGTAGTATTTCATTCTGCTGTACATGGGGTCACTATGAGTCAGAACCAACTCGATGTCACTTAACAACAACCATCTTGCCACTGGGCGGTATCAATTAATTACTGAGAGCTACAACCCTCTATGCACCCACTTTACATCACAGCTCTCCACACACTGAGAGTTTCCTGTTTTATTTTATTTTTTTTTTTGTTTGTTTATGCTTTACAGCCTTTAGCCTGAGAATCAGCTCTAGTATGTTTCATGTAGGGTAGTAAAAACATGGATAGAAAATCTTCAGTCTTACTGTTTTAAAGAACTAGAAGAGAGACTTTGAGGCACCCATAGCAGCTGGAAAATGAAAAGGAAAATCTTGGAAGAGAGCCAAAAAGCCAAGCTGCAAATTCTTTTATATACTCTGCACAAATTTCTGGATGAACCCAGACCATGTCACGGATGGAGTAGGCCCTAAGGAGCCCAGCTAAGGCTAAAAGAACTGAATTTATATTTCAGTTACTATCTACCATAGGGGACACAGAGCTTGCAATTTAAGTTAACAAAGTTAACTGTGTATTTTGAAGTAATATAACAGTCCAGAATCTCTAGTATATACTTTTTGATGTCTACAATGCAATAAGATTTACTCACTGTGTAAAAAAAAAAGAGTGAAACAAGACCCATACACTTGAGAAAAGAAAATCAATGGAGATTGATACCAAGATGATTCATATGTTGACATTAGCACACATGGATTATATCTATGCCCAAAGACAAAAAGGAAAACCTCTCATAACAAATGAAAATATAGGACATTTTAGCAAAGAAATAAAAACTATAAAAAAGAACAACATTGAATTTCTAGATACGAAAATTTCTATCTATCTGTCTGTCTGTCTATTCCTTCACTGCAATAGGAGATAACAGTAAAAACAGTAAGTGAACATGACCCTAGATCAACAGAAAATGTTTGATCAGAAAAATGTTGAAAACATTTTCAGAGCCTCAGGGACCCATGGGATAATATAGTAGGTTATAAAATATGAGCAATAAAGTCTTAGAGTAGAAACAATGAAGCATAAAAAATATTTGAAGAAATGAAAGCCAAAAATTAGCCAAATTTGTTGAAAGAAATAAATTTAACCACTCAGGAAGTTCAGTAAATACCAAGTAGGATAAATACAAAGAAAATGATTTCTGGGAACATCAAAGTCCACCACTGAAAACCAAAGATAGAGAGGAAATATTGAAAGGAGCAAGAGAAAAACAAAGCATTGTACATAGACCATCAATGAGTCAGATAATCACTGACTTATCATTAAAATAATGGAGGCCAGAAGCTAGGGGAACAACATCTGTAGAATGAGAATGTTCCTCTTAGATGAAAGCAAAATAAAGACAATCTATGTAAAAGAAAACTATAAGAATTTGTTACTAGGAGATCTATACTACATGAAATACTAAAGTAAGTTTTTCAGACCAAAGCGAAAGGATGCCAGATGGAAACTCAGATTTTCAGGAAGGAATGACGAGCTCCAAAGATGTTTAAAAAAAAAAAAAAAGAAAGAAAGAAAAGAAAAATTAAAGGAAAAAAATGTCCTCAATAAGGCAATATCTGAAAAAGAAAACAAAGTTTATAACCAGATATAAGCATAACATGTTTTTCCTTTTTCCAATTACTGTTTTCAACTACACTTGAGTAAATCCATTCTTCTGGCTCTAATGACAAGTCAGTCATGCTCCATAACTTTTCAACCTCTTTCAGAAATTCCTTTAAAGAGAAAAGCCCATTTGATCCACCTGACTTCTTAATTTCATATCTGATTTGTGTTCTTTCTCCCCTTCCACTCCTGTCAGTCAAGTTTCAGTGGGTAACTAAGAGTGGATGCAGGTGTGGTCTGTTCTGTCAGTCATCTTCTTTCCCTCTTCTGTGTCCCTATGTCTTCTGTTTTATTGTAGATAAAATAGAAATTTATATAAGTGTTTCAAATATTCTTTCATTAACTGGTACTGCCATGTTGATATTCAAGCTGCCCGCAGCACAGGTATCCAGGCTCTGAGCATTTCTCAGGGCCTGTGAGCCATCTTGTGCATCTCATGAACTGGTTCTGTGACAGACCCTTAGAAAGATTATTCATTCTTGACATTCAGCGATACCATCTCAGCTACCTCTTCTGCACGTGTATTTTATAGTATCAGACTTCCGGGAAATCCTTTGTTCAGCTTTTGAATAGGATGCTGTTTAGGCTGTTCAATCCTGACTTATTATTTTTTATGTCCATTTAATCCTCAGAAAACCATGTCAACCTGATTACCCAAAACTTGTAGGATTGCAGGCTATTCCACTGTGACCTCCTTGAATCACCTCCTCTCTTACAGTATTTTTTTTTGGAAATGATTAAGGGTGAAACGGCTGGGAAAGTAGAACAGTTTTGGTTGCCTATGTTTACATCTTAGGGGGATATCTGAGTCTCTCAATGTTGACTCCCTTTAGAATGTAGAAGACATCATTACCTCTGTTCATGTCTGAACCCCATTCACCTATTCTGAGGCAATAGGAAAGGATCCATTCAACTTTGTTACAATTATACAGATCAAAATCTTCTAGATATCAAATTCACTTTTTCTTTTTTAAAATTTCTTTTTTTTCCTATTAAGAAGGTGGAGCAAGATGTGAGAGTGCTTTATTGGTTTTCTTGGGAATTCTGAATTTCTATTTTACTATGTCTCTGCAACTAGACATAAAAAGGTATGCATTTTGTGAGGTTCAATCTAAATGACTCCAGTGGCAGCTCTTGACTCTGGGCCAATTTAACTGAACATGTTTCAAAAAGGAGTCATATACTTAGGCTCAATACCAAGGTCTACATTTGTTTAACTTTGAGACAATGACTTGATCAAAGAAAAACTATGTACTCAATATCCACATTTATGGCTTCTATGTCATCTATATTAATGACATCTAAATCTGTATACAGCTGGTTCTCTTCTGAGCTCCAGAAAAAGATATGTAGTACTCAACCTAATTTAATACGATGAAAAATATACTAATAGTCCTCTTTCCAAAATACTCTTTTAGTAAAGTCTTCTATGATAAAGTCATATCTGAGTTGAAGTAAGAAGGAGTTATGACAGTAAGCTAGGTGGATATTTGGAGGAAGAATACTCCATGAGGAGAGACAGGAACTGGCCTGTAGTAGTTAGGGAACAGCCAAGAGGTAAGCATATCTGGAGCATAGTGATTAAGGAGGCAAGTGACAAGAAGTGAGATCAGAGAAGTAAAGTAGGTTAAATTATCTACTAAAAGGTATTTTAAAGACCTTGACTTTCTCCCCGATTTAGATGTGAAGCCATTGAGGATTTGGGAAGAGGATTGATATGAACTTTTTCTGTTTTAAAAGGATTTGTGTGAAAGAATAGACCATAATGGGGGAAGAATGATGATAATAGAGCATAATGGAGCAAAGATTGTGAGTATAACAGAATAAGGACATAGTGAGGCAAGGGTGGTGAGGATAGCCTATGGTGAAGCAAGGGAGGTAAGAAGGCATCAGATCGCAAGTACAAACACACACAAACAAATACATGTGAATGTAAGCTATTTTCTTTCTACTTTTTAATAACATATAAAGTATATAAAATGAGGTATATAAACTGCACAGGACTGAAATATATAGCTCAACCAATATTAACATATGTATCATCTGAGTAGGAGTCTCTTGGTGGTGCAAACAGTTACACATTTGGCTACTAACTAAAAGGTTGGTGGTTTGAATCCACCCAGAAGAAAAGCTTGGTGATCTGCTTCTGAAAGATCACAGCCATGAAAACCCCATGGAGTGCAGCTCTACTCTGAATCAGTGGGATTGCCATGAGTCAGAACAGATTTGACAGCAACTGGTTTTGTATCATTACCATCACTTCAGAAATTATCTCATGTTCCTTTTCAGTCAATATTCAACTCCCACCCCAGAGTTAACCACTCTTCTGAATTCTCTTACCATCAGTTAGTTTTGATGTTCTTCAAATCCAATTTTGGATTTTATCTAATTAAAGAAAATAGGATTTGATGATGGATTTGATTTGGGCATGAAAATAGGAGAGATGTCAAGGCTGACTCTGAAGTTTTTGGTCTCAGTAAAAAGACTGGGTCAGCAACAGGTCTTGGAGGTGAAGTGTAGGAGAATAGTTAACAAAGGTTCTGCTTTGGATCTGTTAAGTTCGTGGTGCCTATTGTTTATCCAAGTAGACATACCTACCAGGGAGTGGAACTATAGTTCAGGCTAAGGTCAGATCTGGAAATAGAGTTTTTGGAGTTAACATATGCATGTTATTTAAAAATATAACATTAGATGAGATCATCTAGAAATGATTGTAGATGCCCCTCCAAAAAAAATAATAAAAAGGAAGAAGAAGATCAGAGAATGCCAGAGTTTAAGGATCAGGAATATGTGGAAGAATCAGTAAAGGAAAAAGAGAAGCCAGAGAGGCTAAGTGAAAAAACAAGAGTGCAAGAGAGTTCTGCATACTAAGAGAATTAAAAAAAAAAATTTATTGTACTTTAGATGAAGGTTTACAGAACAAATAGTTTCTCATTAAACAGTCAGTACACATACTGTTTTATGACATTGGTTAACAACCCCACGATATGTCAACACTCTCCCTTCTCGACCTTGAGGGCCTTTTTTTTTTTTTTTTTTTTTTTTTGGTGAAAATATACATAGCCAAAGTTACACCATTTCTAAAGTTTCTGCATGTACAATTCAGTGACATGGATTACATTCTTCCAGTTGTGCTGCTAGTCTCACTATCCTTTTCCAGATTATTCCATCACCATTATCTTCAACTCACTGTCCCCTAGGCTTCCCATCAAACATTTTGAGTTGCTGTTATCAATTTGATCTCACATAGATAATTCTTTTTTTTTTTTTTGTACCTTAGATTAAGGTTTGCAGAACAAATAGTTTCTCATTAAACAGTTAGTATACATATTGCCCTATGACAATGGTTAACAACCTCACAACACATCAACACTATGCTTACTCAGTCTTGGGTTCCTTATCACCAGCTTCTTGTCCTGTCCTGCCTTCTAGTTCTTGTCCCTGGACTGCAGTACCTCATTAGTCCTGTTTTGTTTTATGAGGCTGTCCAATCCCTGGCTGAATGGTAAACTTCAGGAGGGGATTCACCGCTGAGCTAAAAAGGTGTTCGAGGGCCATACTCTTGGGTTTTCTCCAGTCTGTCAGGCCAGTAATCTGGTCTTTTTTTTGTGAGTTAGAATTCTGTTCTACATCCTTTTCCAGCTCTGTCCAGGTCCCGCTATTGCGATCCTGGTTAGAGCAGTCAGTGGTGGTAGCCAGGCGCCACCTAACTGTACTTGACTTAGTCTGGTGGAGGCTGTGGTAGCTGTGGCCTATTAGTCCTTCAGACTAATCTTTCCTTGTATCACGTTCTCTTCATTTTCCCTGTTTCGGAAGGGGTGAGACCAATGGAGTATCCTACATAGCTGCTCTCAGGCTTTTAAGACCCCAGATGTTACTCACCAAGGTAGAATGTAGAACATTGTCTTTATAAACTGTGTTATGCCAACTGAGCTAGATGTTCCCCGAGACCATGGTCCCCACAGCCCCTCTGCCCAGCAATTCAGTCCCTCAGGGAGTTTGGAAGTGTCTATGGAGCTTCCATGACCTTTCCTTGTACAAGTTGTGCTGGCTTCCCCAGTAATGTGTACTGTCTTACCCTTCACCAAAGTTACCACTTATCTATTTAGTTCCCCCTCCACCCCTCCCATCCCTGGTAACCAACAAAGATTGTTTCTTTTTGTGTGTAAACTTTTATAGGAGTTATACAGTAGGGACCTCATACAATATTTGTCCTTGTGATTGACTTATTTCACTCACCATAATGTCCTCTAGTTTCATCCATGTTACGAGATGCTTCACAGATTCATCATTGTTCTTTATCTTTGTATAATACTCCATTGTGTGTATGTACCATAGTTTATTCATTCATCTGTTGATGGGCTTCTAGGTTGTTTCCATCTTTTTTGCTATTGCGAACAGTACTTCAGTGAATATGGGTGTGCGTATGTCTATTAGTGTGACGGCTCTTATTTCTCTAGGATGTATTCCTAGGTGTGGGATTGCATTTTGTACTGCTTTTTTTGGTGGTGCTGACATTTTCTTTGTTCCTCTTACTCTCCTGTGCTGAGTTCCTTTTGTCTGTGGATTTTTTATTCATTTCTTTTGTTTTTGTAGGTTTTGTTTTTACTGAGACTTTATGCTTTTCTTCTTTATTTTGATGAGTAGGTTTGTTAACTTTCTTTTTGGTTACCTTAAAATTTACCCTTATCTTCCTAGATTTGAACCAGTCTGTTATTACTCGGTATCGCTTGACTTCCTCTCCAACAGGAGGTTCTATATCTACACCGTTTATTCCCTCTTTTATTCTTCTGATGCTATTGTCATTTACAGATTAACCTCTCTGGTTCCCTTTTGTAGTTCTTTTGGTTTTGCATAGTCCTTAAGAGTTTATTTCCTAAGTTGGCCTCTGGCTAGTGCAAACCTGTGTTCTATAATCAGCCTATGGTCTGATACTGTTTGTTCTCAGATTGAAGGATTTCCTTTAATAAGTCTGGTAAATTTGGTTTGGTTTTTACATAGTCCCTTAATTTCGGTTTATCTGAAAATGACCTAATTTCATCATCATATTTGAACGAGAGTTTTGCAGGATATATTATTCTTGGCTGGCAATTGTTTTCTTTCAAGGTTTTATATATGTCATCCCACTGTCTTCTTGCCTGCAAGGTTTCTCCCTAATAATCCGAGCTTAGTCTTATTGTTTCTACTCTGTATGTGACTTTTTATTTTTCTCGAGCTGTTGTCAGGATTCTTTGTCATTGGTTTTAGCTAGTGTGATTATGATATGTCTTGGTGAGCTTCTTTTAGGGTCTATCCTATATGGGGTTTGTTGAGCTTCCTGGATGGTCAGCTTTTCATCTTTCCTGATATTGGGGAAGTTTTGTCAGCAATTCTTCAATGATCCTTTCTGTGTTTTCTGTTTTCTCCCTCTGTTCTAGAACTCCGATCACTCGTAGATTTTTGCTTTTGATGGTATCCCACATAATTCTCAGAGTTTCTTCATTTTTCTTTGTTCTTTTTTCTGATTTTTCCTCAGTTGTATCCATGTGTTTCTCTTCAATTTCGCTGATCCTATCTTCCATTATTTCAAACCTGCTCCTCAGCCCTTCTATGACACTGTCCATTCCTGAAATCTTGTTTATCTTTTGGATTTCTAATTATTGTTTTTGTATGATCTCTAGTTGTGAATTTATTTTAGCATTTTGTTCCTGTATTATTTTCTTGAATTTTTCCTTTTTTTGTCTGTATTTTCCATGAATTTGTCTGTGTTTTCCTCATTTTTGTCTGTTTTTTGCTTCCACTCTTAGATAATTCTGAATATTAGAGATTTGAATTCCATATCGGTTAGGTCTAGTGCCTTTTCTTGTACTGGAAGGTCATCTGATATTTTATTTTAGATGCCTACTGGAACCATCCTGTCCTGTTTTTGTAAATGTTTTGATATTGTCTGCTGTCTTCTGGGCATTCAGTGGTTATTTTCCTCGTCTATTGATTGTAGATGTTTTTGTTTTGTCCTGCTTTTCTGTTTTATTTGGTTATGACTGAGAAGGTGCTCTGTACATTCTTTGTTGTTTGCTCGTCTGTGGGCAAGGTACTTTTCACCTCCTTCTCCAATGGGCAGGGTCAGTCACTCAGGTGTGGTAAAGCAGGGCAGGTCCAGCTGAAGGAGAGTTGCTGGGATAGGTTTTTTTGTGGCACGTACCAGGGCTGACAGTGCAGACCGGGAATCAGTGCAGGGCAGGTTCCAGTAGGCCATGCCTGTGCTTCTTGGGAGTGTGATGCTCAGCACACGGTGTGGGTAGGCAGGAAGGAGGAGGTAGATTGTGACGTGTGGACCTAAGATGGGTATGGGAAAGAGGAGAGAGAGGAGAGAGGAACAGGAGCCAAAAACATATATACAAATAAAAAAGAGTGCTAAGTGAGCTTGTTGTTGGATTGGAGAGATGAGAGACTGAGAAATGGGGAAAAGCAAATATAAAAAAAAGAAAAACTGTAAATGAAAAAAATGAATAAATCGAGAAACTGAAAATGAAGAAGGACAAAAACAGAATAAGAAAGAGAAAAAACTAAACAAAGGAATGAAACAAAAACAAAAACAAACAAAAAAAAGAAAAAAGAAATGCCCCCAGGGATATCCTTGTGCATCTGTGCAGAGTAAGGGACTAGCTTCCAAGCTGTGTGGTACTGCCTAGCTAGACGGGGCTCCCAAGCCGAGAAAAGAAAAAGAAAACAAACAAACAAATCAAAACAGAACAAATCAGAGCAAACAAACAAACAAAAAGCCCCAGGGGTCCCACCAGCGTGGTGGCACGGGCTGGGAAGCAGTTTCACAGTTGAGCAGTGTTTTGTAGCCTTTCAGGAAGAAGCAAAGTTGGCACACGGAGCCAGGTATTTGAGAGAAAGGAGGGGGAGATGGTGAGAGGTAAAGAAGAAATCTAAAGAAGCAGAAAAAAGCAACACCAGCAGCCAACATACGGCACTCAGGGAGCTGGCCACTGTGGGCAGGTGGAATCCAAGCGGCATTTGGGGGAAGCTTGTGCTTCCTGGCCAATAGCCTGTGGCTGCAGGAAGCAGAGGAGCTTAAGTGAGGGTGAAGAATGGTGGGGGCTGGGAAAGCCTATATTGTGTGTTACTGGCTGTTCTGTCTCCTGCTGGAAGCTCCGTGAAGTTGCTTTCTGGTACCTCCTGTTCGCTGATTTCTGATAGGAGTCCAAGATGGTGGATCTGTGCTGTGGTAGCTGATAGGGGACCTCTGCATGTATCTCTCCTCATGGTCTGTTCTTGGTCAGTTTCTTATTCCATTCGGTGCTTGGCTGGGTTCTTTATCTCTTCATTTTATGCTTAGGGTTTCAGGATTGACGTATGACTCTGTTTGACTTAGTTTTTCTGATCTTTGCTGCGGAGGGATGGTATGGTGCTTCTGACTATAGCACCATGTTGCCCAGAAGTCTACTAAGACAATTTTTAAAGAAAGAAGTTAACAGCTGTGTTAAAGTCCTCTGATAGTATGTATAAGAAGAGAACTGAGAGGTGACTATTGGATTCAGCACTGTGGAATACATTTGTGGTCTTGAAAACTGTAGTTTCTGTGGTGTGGTGAGAAGTAAAAGGTGAAGGGTATGAGATCAGCATGAGAAGAGGTGGGAAGAAAGGTCATCTTCTGTTAGTGAAGACTGGGAAGAAAGGGTTGAGGCTTGAGGAGAGAGGATAAATTGTAAATTATATAGAATGAAGCAATATTACTTCCTTTTATAAATTATACCTTGAGAGTGTGCATATGGCAGTCTGGACAGGGGATTCCAGGAATGTGGAGTTAGAATTAAAGGTGCAGATTCCCAGTTGGCACATCTCACTGTCCCTAGGTACTCTTCACCTTGTGAGAATGACAATGAGCACATGAGAGGAGAGAGACTTGTTGGCTGGATCTAAGGACATTACTGATTGCCAATACTTTATCTTTCTTGTCATCCTTTTTCATCATCTTTTGTGTATAACTATTCCTGTCTACAGTTTTAGAATTCCTCAGTTCATTCTCTGGAGTAAGATTGTAATTTTTATAAAATACAAAGCTTATTCTGTGGCACTTGTCGCTTAAAATACTCTCAAGGTTCCATTAGACACCAGGTCCAATCTTCTTAGATTGCCATCAAATCGTTCATAATCTGATTCTTGCCTTACACAAATCTTCTCCTACGGCTTCCACTTAACAACTGTGAAATAAAAAAATTAATAACAGACATCTTACTTCGAGTTTAAGGCTTTTTTTCTTACCCATGAAACCACAAATTAACCAGAAAAAAAAAACAAAGCACTGCAAAAGCATTGACTTTTTTTTTCCCACCAGAAGCTGCTCTGCAGCATTGTAAATTTGTCTTTTCCAGCTAAAAAAAGATAGTCAATACAAAATAATTACCTCCTGATTTAATGAAAAAGACATTGGGCTTCTTTAATTTAAATTTCAAGAGGTGTCATGGCTGCAGGTAGGTGGGGGGCCGAATCTTCAGGAGTTACCTTTTTAATGCTAACTTGGTAACCATTAAGTACTTGGTCACCCTGGAAAACTGTATTCATCAGGAAATAAATATTTAAGCTTCTGTAAAATCTCTAATCCTCAGAGGTGCTTCTTTTCCATTTTTTCTTCATGCAAGGCAGACTCTTGCTCCCCCAATTTGCAAATTGTTTATTAAATTATGATGCAATCAAATAGTATATTATTGTTCTGAGCTAATTCAAAAGTTCATTTTTTTAACAGTTGTAACTAGCTTACTTTGGGACGTTTGTTTTTAGAGGCTAAATGGTCTCCCTGCATGCATATAAGAATGACTGCTTGTAATAAACCTTACATTTCAATTTCTTTGAGGTTTGATAATTTTTTTAACACAATTAATAGTCCCTCTAGTGAACAATAGCTTTGCATTTGTCTTTGCACATGCTATTCCTCCTTCCTGATGTTCCCTTCTCAATCTGCTTCTCCAGTCCTTATCTGCAATTATATGTCCCTTCCACAAAGAAACCTTCTTTGGTTTTAGAACCCCTCAGTTCTAAATTTAGTTTTAGGTTGAAGTACACTTTCTTTCTTCTTCTTCTTCTTCTTTTTTTTTTTTTTTTTTTTTATTGTTCTTTAGATGAAGATTTACAGAGCAAATTAGTTTCTCATTAAAAAATTAATACACATGTTGTTTTGTGACATTAGCTGCCATCCCTACAACATGTCAACCCTCTCCCCTTCTTGACCTTCGGTTCCTCATTACCAGCTATCCTGTCCCCTCCTGCCTTCTCGTCCTTGCCCCTGGCCTGCTATACCCATTTAGTCTCATTTTGTTTTATGGGCCTGTCTAATCTTTGGCTGAAGGGTGAACCTAGAGACTTCAGTACTGAGTTAAAAGTGTGTCTGGGGGCCATACTCTCAGGGTGTCTCCAGTCTCTGTTAGGCCAGCAAGTCTGGTCTTTTTCTGTGAGTTAGAATTTAGTTCTACATTTTTCTCCAGCTCTGTCCAGGACCCTCTATTGTAATCCCTGTCAGAGCAGTCAGTGGTTGTAGCCGGGCATCATATAGTTGTGCTGAACTAGGTCTGGTAGAGGCTGTGGTATCAAGTACACTTTCTATGTGCTTCGTTTTACCAAAATGCATTTTAACGCTCTTTTTACATTTTTGTCTTCTCTACTAGATTGTAAGCACCTGAAGGCCAATACCTGTCTGTCTGATTGTCTCTCTTTACATCTCTAGTGTAATCTATTTCCCAGTGCCTAACACTGCCTGCACATAGTAGATACTAAAAAAAAAAAAAAAAAAAAAAGTTTGTAAATGAATGATTATGATGTATTCTAGTCAATAACAACAACCAACAACTATCATTAAGAATAAACCTTGAGCATGGAAGTAAGAAGATAACCTAGAGAATGGGAGAAAATATTTGAAGATCATATATCTGGAAAGGTCTAGTACCCAGAATTTATAAAGAACTCTTACAAAACAACCACAAAAAGACAAACATCTCAGTTACAAAAAAACAGGAAGAGGTTTTGAGTTTCTCCCAAGAAGATATAGAAATGGCCAACAAGTACATGAAAAGATGCTCAGTGTCATTGTTGTTGTTGTTAGGTGCCGTCAAGTGGTTCTGACTCATAGAGACCATATGCACAACAGAACAAAACAAGGCCCAGTCCTGCACCATCTTCACAATTGTTGTTATGTTTGAGCCAATTGTTGAAGCCACCACGTTAATCCATCTCATTGAGGGTCTTCCTCTTTTTCACTGACACTCTACTTTACCAAGCATGATGTCCTTCTCCAGGGACTGGTCCCTCCTGATAACATGTCCAAAGTATGTGAGACAAAGTCTCGCCTTCCTTGTTTCTAAGGAGCATTCTGGCTGTACTTCTTCCAAGACAGATTTGTTCCTTCTTCTGGCAGTCCATGGTATATTCAATATTTTTCACCATCACCATAATTCAAATACATCAATTCTTCTTTGGCTTTCCTTATTCATTGTCCAGCTTTTGCATGCATATGAGGTGATTGAAAACACCATGGTTTGAGTCGGGCATACCTTATTCCTTAAAGAGACATCTTTGCTTTTTAACACTTTCAAGAGATCTTTTGCAGCAGATTTGCCTAATGCAATGTGTCATTTGATTTCTTGATTGCTGCTTCCATGGGCATTGATTGTGGATCCAAGTAAAATGAAATCCTTTACAACTTCAATCATCTCTCCATTTATCATGATGTTGTTTATTGGTCTATTTGTGAGGATTTTTATTTTCTTTATGTTGAGGTGTAATCCATACTGAAGGCTGTAGGCTTTGATCTTCATCAGTTAGTGCTTCAAGTCCTCTTCACTTTCAGCAAACAAGGTTGTGTCATCTGCATATCTCAGGCTGTTGATGAGTCTTCCTCCAATTCTTATGCCTTGTTCTTCTTCATACAGTCCAGGTTTTGGATTATTTGCTCAGCATACAGATTGAATAAGTATGGTGGAAGGATACAACCTCGACACACATGTATTTTGATATTAAACCATGTAGTATCCCCTTGTTCTGTTCAAATGACTATTTCTTGGTCTATGTACAGGTTCCTCATGAGCACAATTAAGTTTTCTGGAATTCCCATTCTTCACAATGTTATCCATAACTTGTTATGATCCACACAGTCAAATGCCTTTGCATAGTCAACAAAACAGAGGTAAACATCTTTTTGGTTTTCTCTGCTTTCAGCCAGGATCCATCTGACATCAGCAATGATATCCCTCATTCCAAGTCCTTTTCTGAATCTGGCTTGAATTTCTTGTCAATGTACTGCCCCAAGCACTTTTGAACAATCTTTAGCAAAATGTTATTTGTGATATTAATGATATTGCTCAATAATTTCCACATTCAGTTGGATCACTTTTCTTCAGAATAGGCATAAATATGGATTTCTTCTGGTAGGTTGGCCAGATAGCTTGCTTCCAAATTTCTTGACATAGATGAGTGAGCACTTACAGCACTGCATCTGTTTGTTGAAATATCTCAACTGGTATTCTATCAATTCCTAGAGCCTTATTTTTTGCCAATGTCTTCAGTGCAGCTTGGACTTCTTCCTTCAGTACCATTGATTCTTGATCATATGCTTGCTATCTCTTGGAAATGGTTAAACGTCAACCAATTCTTAGTGGTACAGTGATTCTGTGTATTCCTTCCATCTTCTTTTGATGCTTCCTGTGTCATTCAATATTTTGTTTATAGAATCCTTCAACATTGCAACTTCAGGCTTGAATTTTTTCTTCAGTTCCTTCAGCTTGAAAAATGCCAAGTGTGTTCTTCCCCTTTGGTTTTCTAACTCCATGTCTTTGCACACGTCATTATAATACTTTACTTTGTCGTCTTGAGCCCAACTTTGCAATCTTCTGTTCAGCTCTTTTACTTCATAATTTCTTCCATTTGCTTTAGTTATTCTAAGTTCAAGAACAAGTTTTTGAGTCTCTTGTGACATCCATTTTGGCCTTTTCTTTCTTTCTTGACTTTTTAATGATCATTTGCTTTCTTCATGTATGATGTTCTTGATGTCATTCCACAACTCGTCTGGTCTTCGGTCATTAGTGTTCAATGTGTCAAATCTACTCTCGAGATAGTTTCTCAGTTCAGGTGGGATATACTCAAGGTCGTGCTTTGGCGTTCATGGACTTGTTCTAATTTTTTTCAGTTTCAACTTGCACTTGCATATGAGCAATTGACGATGTGTTCTGCAGTCGTCGCCTGGTCTTGTTCTCTTTCTACGAATGTAGTTGATTTGATATCTGTGTATTTCATCTGGTGATGTCATTAAAAAAAAACACAACAAAAAACCAAATCTGTTGCCATCAAGTTGATTCTGACTCATAGCAAGGTTATTAGGGAAATGTAAATGAAACCACAATGAGATAGCATTTAACACCCACTAGAAGGGCCATAATGAAAAATAAAATAGCATAAAACTAACAAGTTGTTGGTGAGGATGTGGAGAAATTAGAACTCATGCATATTGTTGTTTGGAATGTAAAATGGTACAGCCACTGTGGAAAGGAGTTTGGCAGATCCTCAATAAGTTAAATATAGACTTACCATATGACCCATCAGTTTCACATCTGTGTATATCCTTCCCCAAAATTGAGAAACTTGTATATGAATGTTTATAGCAGTACCATTCACAATAGCCAAAAGATGAAAATAACCCAGCTATCCGTCAACTGATGAATGGACAAACAATGTAGTATAGCTAGACAATGGGAATTATTCAGTGATACAAAGAAATAAAGTACTAATACATGTTACAATGTGGATAAACCTGGAAAACATTATGCTGAGTGAAAGAAGCCTGACACAAAAGGCCATATATTGTGTGATTTCATTTATATGCAATATGCAGTATAGGAAAACCCATTAGAATACAGATTAGTGATTGCCACAGGCTAGGGAAAGGGAAAATGGGGAGTGACTGCTTAATAGGTGCAGGGTTTCTGTTTGGAGTGATGAGAAGTCTCTGGAACTAGATATGATGGTTGCACAACATTGTGACTATACTTAATGCCCCTGAACTGTAAACTTTAAAGTGGTAGATTTTATGTTATGTGTATGTTATCACCAAAAAAAAATTTTTTTTCCCAAAAAGAATGGAAAAGAAACTTTAAGGAGATCTTCTTGTTAGGGATGGGATCTTGATTGTCTATTTATTTATATTTTCTCAAAAAGAATAAGCTAAGAGAACTAATTAGCCACAGTCGTATAGGAAGCTACATTCTAATTGAAGTAAATACGTATGTTTTTGTTTTAGGTAATAGAGAAAAACCTAGACGTGAAAAAGGGTGGCTATTGTTTCATTTAAAAATACAAAATTATAGAATGTTTTCTCTGGTAACTAATTTACATATCTTATTATGGAGGAGTAAACTGAGGCTTTATATAAATTGTAGGTGTTCAGTTGCACACGGCTAATAAATGTTAGACCGGCAATAGGTCACATTTCTAGACTCAGTTTTCCCTCTATTGCTGGTGATATGCATATAAATTATTCTGCAATATCAGAGTAACTCTATAAGTCTGTCTATGTAGGTTACTATCTAGTAATTTGTTATACTACAGTAAAATAATCACATCTGATTGCAAACCCTATTTAATGTAACTCTCATTAGGTCAATTCTAGGTCTTTAAAAAAAGAACAGATTCCAGAACAGAAGTGATTTAATATCTTCTAACCAACATAAGCAAGTACTGTACTTACAGTATGCCTTTTCCAGCTGTATGCCTGAGTAGTCATCCTAAAAATCTCCTCATTCAAAGCATATGTCAAAATATGTCACATATCTTTGAAAATACATAGCTTAGTTCATAAGAAATAATGGAACTTGAGACTTCTAATTAAAACTGGGAGGAGGAAACAATAGCATCAACATTTTGGGAGCTGGGAAGCCTTACACTAGTGATAATGAATTAGCACAGGACCAGGCAGTGGTTTGTTCTGTTGCACAAGGGTCACTATGACTCAGAACCGACCGGACGGCATCTAACAACAACAACAGCATTCTTTCATTTATGTAATATCGTATTTCCTAAGGTTAGTTGGGTTCCTCAGTGGTGCAAACGTTAATGTGATAACTGAAAAGTTGAAGAGTCAAGTCCACCCAAATCAGCCACTGAAAACCCTGTGAAGCACAGTTCTTACTCAGACACACATGGTTTCTCCATGAGTCAGAATCAACTCGACAGCATTTTGTAATGGTACTTTGCACTGGTAAGGTCAGTTGTGAATACACAGATGTTTATTACATAATTATTTATGCATTTTTGCTTATTTGAAATATTTAATAATAAATTTAAAAATATGGTCTCACTCTTCTTGGGCCATCAGCTGTTGTTCATGTCCATTAAGTAATATCTAACCCATCGCTGTCCAGTCAATAGTGACTCATGGTGACCCTATAGGACAGTGTAGAACTGCCCTATAGGGTTTCCAAGGAGTGACTGGTGGATTCAAACTGCCGACCTTTTGGTTAGCAGCCAAGTTCTTCACCACTGCACCATCAGGGCTCCAATAAATAATATAGTCAATCTTAATTCTTCTATTCTTATGTTATACTCCATTTAAGTCTCTAAACCTCTTAGACTTAGTCTAGAAAAACATAAAACATTTTTATTAATTACAATTTCCAAGGCTGTTGATATTCTTTAGTTAGAGAAATTTATTTTTTTGCATTTAGAAAATACTGATTAAAAATTCTAAAAAACAACTTTTGAAGTTAACCTTGATGGATTTCAAATGATAAATCCAGTGTGAAAAATAGCTTTTCAATAGCTGAAAAATTTGCAAGTTTATTATATGTGGTCTAAATTCTTGGCGAGCTGGTTTTCTATTAGAAGTGGGATGAAACCAAAACCTGTTGCCGTGGAGTTGATTCCAACTCTTAGCGACCTTATAAGACAGAGCAGAACTCCTGCATAGGCTTAAATCTTTACTGAAGCCAACTGCCACATCTTTCTCCCAAGGAGTGGCTGGTATATTCGAACTGCAGACCTTTTGGTTAGCAGCTGAGCACTTACCCCCTATGCCACCAGGGCTCCTTAGGAATGGGATAGGTTATTAAACCCTTTGCTATAATTAACCGAAAACAATGGTATGGTGAATCATTGCAGGTATTAAAACATCTGTGTCATTTTCTTTATCTGTATATTATATTTTTTTTTGGTGACTTGGTTTTGTTTCAGTATCTTTACTTAATGGGAAAAATAACATAAATTTATTAGCTGTGAGAAATTCCATTTTATCCTAGAAATACTGATTGCTACTATTTTTGCCTTTTAGGTACATTTGGTCAGAAGTTAATCTTAGAGCTTCTTGAGGACAGGGTGTCTGGTTGAGCAATGTAGTCTCAGTACTCTGAAGAGTGTCTCCGCTCTCCCCGAAGCAAATGACTGTTTGCTGAATGACTGTAATAAATGGGTAAGTGGGTAAAGCTTCCTGAAGTGTGCTTTTAAAAAATTCACTTTCCTTGTTTACTGCACTATAATTAATCACATCTTATGCTTAGTTCAATATATAATTCATTTTATTACTTCACACTTCTGATCATTTATTTGCTTTGACATAATATTTTTAAATGATCTTTCTCATTTATATTTCTAAACTAATTTCTTAAAAATTATATTGATGGCAGTTTAATCATTTTAGACATAGTTTTAGATTTGGTGAACTACAACTAACTTCTAGGACTCCGCTCATCACAAAGAGAAATGGCCAGAGATAGCACAGTAAATGCCAATAAAATTATTCTATTTTTGCAGATGTTTGGATTTATCTGTATCAAATTTGACTGTGAATGCGTGTCTCCATGTATAATGATCTAGAGCAAAAGGATGAAAGCCGTTCTTAAAGGAAAAAAGACATTCTGATTCTTTACTGTAAATTATGTACTATACAAAATCAGTCCAAATTGTTCGAACCCTTGGACACTCACAGTGTTATTATGCTTACTGCTCAGAGTACTGTGTAATTATCCCAGTTCACAGCAGTTTGCTAGTGCTGATCTCTTAAGAGATGCAAGACTTACAGAACTAAAATAAGTACAGATGTGGGTCCCTGTTTTTGTTCTCAGATTCATCATGTGAAAAACAACCAGTTATCCAGGTTTTTTTCATTTCTCTAGTTAAGACGTTAAGCTAGATGGATCAAGTGGTTGCTTGGTTAAATACCAATTTCAGCAGAGAGGTGTAAGGCAGTGCTGTATATATCTCAAATGCTAAATCCACTTAATGGGAATGAACCTCATTTTCTTTTTACTGTAAATAAATTTATTTATTTTCCATTATACATTTTATTTCTCAGAGTGGGGCAACTATTTAGCAAAGCATGTTGGATTTTGGTGATACTTTATTATAATTCATTTTCATATCAGAAAACTATGAAGAAAAGAAAAACTGATGAGAAAGTGAAAAAGAACTAAAAACCCAAAACCACACCCATTGTTGAGTCAGTGACACCATGTGTTACAGAGCAGTACTGCCCCATAGAGTTGTCTTGGCTGTAATCTTTGTTGAAGCAGATTGCCAGGACTTCCTTCCCTGGCACCTCTGCATGGGTTCAAACCGCCAACCTTTAAGTAAGTGGTTGAGTACAAACCATTTGTGCCACCCAGTGACCTTGAAAGAGGACTTGTTTGAAAGAGGACTTGTTGTTAGGTGCTCTTCAGTAAATTTTGACTCATAGGGACCCCATATGATATAGTAGAACTACCCCCATAGGGTTTTCTTGGCTTTAATCTTTACAGGAGCATATCGCCAGGTCCTTCTCTTGGGGAGCCACTGGGTGGGTTCCAACTATCAACATTTCAGTTATTAGTAGAGTGCCTAACTGTTGCACCACCAGAGCTCCTCTGAATGAGGACTAAACCAAGACAAACCCTTTGCCGTCGAGTCTACTCTAACTTGTAGGACAGGTAGAACTGCCTCATAGGGTTTCCAAGGAGTGGCTGGTGGATTTGAACTGACGACCTTTTGGTTAGCAGCCTGAGCTCTTAACCACTACACCACCAAGGAAATGAGGACTAAGCAAGTCTAAAGTCACTTAGCCTTTCCTACTTCTAAAAGGAAACTAGAAGCTAAAATGGTCCTTGATTTAAACTAATAAAAATAAAATGCATTGAAATCTTTCTTAGTAACACCGATATTGTTGGTGTTCCCCCTCCCTAGCTTTTTCAGTGATCAAGAAAAGAATTTGGTTATCAGGAAGGAAGCCATTGTAGACTATGTAAGCTTCTCCCCAGTACATAAACTTCACTCTCCCAGTGGCTCCTCTGAGTCCTGTAAATCAGTCTTCACTCTTAATTGTGTCAATTAATGGTGCCCAGAGTAAGCCACAGGGGCAAAGCAGAGCAGTCTGAGAAGGAGATGAGTATGTGGCAATCCTCTTGACGTAATGGAGACTAGACTAACCTAACATACACACTTTATTATAATGACATTACTAACCTAAATATCATTGCCGATGATTCATTCCTATCATAACCATGGTGGAATCCTGCAAATAAGCCTTAAAGAGCATTGGATCCTCATTTTTTATAGTTGGATTTGACACTTTCTTCTTTAAACATAATAGCAGTTGAAGAGTGTGTGGCGTTTGTAATCCATCCCTAAAGGGTTGTCCTTTTAAATCCAGCCTGGATCAATGTGACCAAAAATCACCATGGACATCTGAGCACAGTTAAAAGAAGATTGTTAGAAATGAGGCCGGCTTTACCCTGCGTGTATTTCTGAGTTAGTGACTGTGGTAACTGGAGCTCAGAGGACAGTTCTCTATGGGCAGAATGAATGTGAGAGTTTGAAGCAGTGACCTAGATAATCTAGGCAAACTGCCCACTTTTTCCTGGCGTGTCAGGAAAATTGCTCTAATTCCCTACTCCACTTCGAGAGTGGAGGCCTAGTCAGTTTTCTTCAGAGTCCTATTTAGCTCTGCCCTCCTCTTCTTGGTCCAGAGGCTGGGCGGAGCGTGTCAGTTGGAGTTCATTCTCTGTAGCTCCGGCTTTGATTGCTGTTGAACTGGATGGGACTGAAATAATCATTTTGTTGAACTCATGGGAGCTGTACAGGCACGTGATGCAGTCCAATCACTCTTGTAGCATTTAAAACGATACCATGTGAATTCCAATAACCGAATGCTTCAGTCCTGGTCATTCTTTGTTATTCCATCCATTCAAGAGCTATTTATTAAGTGTCCATTACATTCTTGTTATGGTCTACAATGGAAAGCAGTAATTCTTTTGACCATCTAGCCCCTGAACATCTTTTCATCTGTTTGGGAAATTCCACAAATTGCCCTTCTCTGAGAAGCCATTTCTACTCACTTTGCCAATCTCACTTTTCAGTTATAGTACAGGCATGTTGCATGGTTGAGACTTTGTCGAGGAAGCTAATGATGCAAATGTACAGGGGATGGCAACTGTAACTAGGCTCCAGATGGCAGATGTTTGAGTACCTTTAAGTGTCCGACTTTGTCGGTGTTGGCAGTAGAAGCTGAAGGGATCTGTGCTTAGGGTAGCAGCAGTGATAGCTCTATTGAACTAGTTCTATGATGTGATTTTGGGCATTGTTCCTGTCTGGGCAGTCTCCACAATTGCTGTCTGTTCTCCCAAAGGACTTGTGAACTACCTCACATATGTCCTTTAATAAATTATGCTTCTTAATAAACTAGTTAGAGTTGGATTCTCTTATTTGGAATAAAATGAGTGGTCCATTCTGTTAATGGAAGAAAAGTGTCAAGAATGGATTTATATACAAAGCCGCCCTTGAACTGAGACTCAAAAGATGGCCAACTGACCCACAGCTTGCTAGGAATGTGGGGACTCAATAGAAATTTGATTTTTTTTTAATTGTGGTAAAATGCCATAACATTTACCATGCCAACCTTCTTCACATGTACAATTCAATGACATTGTGTTCATCATTTGCAGCTGTCACCATTATCTGCCTCCAAATTGGGTCTGATTGAAACATAGATACATAGAACAATAGATAAATGATAGATAGATGTCAAAAACTGATTTAAATAATGAATTATGGTGTTTACTATGCTTGAAAAATTATGGAATTTCAAATTAAAAATTTGGAGTTTGAATCTTCTTACTATATTAATCAGGGTAATTAATGCAATTTACAAGACCTCAAATCTCAGTGGTTTAACACAATAAAAGTTTAGTTCTCAATCATATCAGAACCTGATGCTGGTGGGGTCACAGTCTAGGGCAGTTCTTATCCAAGAGGAGACTCAATCATACCATGTGAAACATGTGACCTCCAAGGTCACTCACTTGTGGTAGAGGAAGATGGAGAGAAACGGGCCAGAATGTCTCTTAATTGTCTTAAATCAGAAATAACACATATGTCACTTCCTCTCAAATTCCATTGGCCAGAAGTACTTTCATATTTCCAATTTAACGTCAAGGCAGGCTGGGGCATATAGAGAAGCATAGAGATATTTTGTCCATCCTAACAGTACACCCTTGATCACTCCATATTCATTCATTCTTTCTTCCCACCCATAGAATATGTACCCTTCCTCAAGGGAGATAACCCAAAGTTCCATTCTGCAATTAGCGGCAATTAGCTCAAGTTCCAAGATCTCTGGGTGGTCCTCAATTCTTCTCCATTATGTCCAGATGCAGCTCCTTGGACTATCTGTCCTCCTTCCCCTCACACACATTCAATATATAATATTGAAGCAGGGACAAGAAGGCTACAATAAAAACTCCTACTGGGAAGGAGGAGATATAGCTCCCAGTGTTCTATGACAATTAGGAAATCATGATGGGTGGAGATGGAAAAGATCCCTTCCTCATTGTATGGGAGGTGCCATGACTATATCTTGATCCTGATCTCTGGGAGGAGCTTCCTGTATCTATCATTTTCCAGGAACCCTAGCTCCGCTCTCCCAGAAGTTCTTACTTTTCCATTATCCTCTTTGACAACATCTGAAGTGGATAATGGGGAATATGCCTACTTAGTAAGTTGCACAACGGCTTTCTGCATGTGTACTATTAGGAGCCTTAGAGCGGTTTTAATTCTTTTTAAAATTTTTTCCCATACAAAAATTTATACATACATTGTTATGTGACACTAATTCCTCTCCCCATACTGTGACAGCACACTCCTCCTTTCCACCCCTGATTCCCTATGTCAATTCAACCAGCTCCTAACCCTGTCTACCTTCCCATCTCATCTCCAGACAGAAGCTGCCCGTTTAGTCTCTTGTATCTACTTGAGCTAAGAGGCACACTCCTCACAAGTATCAGTTTATGTCCTACAGTCCAGTCCAATCCCTGTCTGAAGAGTTGGCTTCAGAAATTGTTTTAGTTCTGGGCTGATAGACAATCCAGGGGCCATGTTTTCTGGGGTTCCTCCAGTCTCAGTCAGACTATTAAGTCTCTTCTTCTTACTAGAATTTGAGTTCTGCACCCAATCTTTCTCCTGTTCCATCAGGGACTCTCTGTTGTGTTCCCCGTCAGGGCGGTCATTGGTGGTAGCTGGGTACCATCTAGTTCTTCTGGTCTCAGGCTGATGAAGTCTCTGGTTTATGTGGCCCTTTCTGTCTCCTGGGCTACTACTTTCCTTGTGTCTTTGGTGTTCTTCATTCTCCTTTACTCCAGGTGGTTGGGAACAACTGATGCATCTTAGGTGGCCACTTGCAAGCTTTTAAGACCCCAGATGCCACTCACCAAAGTAGCATGTAGAACATTTTCTTAATAAGCTTTGTTATGCTAATTGACCTAGATGTCCTCTGAAAGCATGGTCCCCAGACCCCTACCCCGGCTACTCTGTCCCTCAAAGTGTTTGATTCAGGAACATTCTTAGCTTTGGTTTAGTCCAGTTGTGCTGACTTCCCCTGTAGTGGGTGCTGTCCTTCCCTTCACCTAAGATAATTCTTATCTACTGTCTAGTTAGTAAATAACTCTCACTCTCCCTCCTCACCCTCGTACCATCAAAGAATGTTTTCTTCTGTGTTTAATCCTTTCCTTAAGTTCTTATAATAGTGGTCTTATACAATATTTGTCCTTCTGTGATTGACTAAATCCACTCAGCATAATGCCCTCCAGCTTCCTCCATGTTATGTTTCACAGATTCATCGTTGTTCTTTATCATTGCCTAGTATTCCATTGTGTGGATACACCATAATTTGTTTATCCATTCCTCAGTTGATGGGCACCTAGGTTGTTTCCATGTTTTAGCTGGGTTATTTCCATCTTTTAGCTGTTGTGAACAGTGCTGCAATGAACATGGGAGTCCATATATCTATTCTTATTTCTCTAGGATATATTCCAAGGAGCAGGATAGCTGGATCGTATGGTACTTCTATTTCTAGCTTTTTAAGGAAGTGCGAAATTGATTTCCAAAGTGGTTGTACCATTTTATATTCCCACCAACAGTGTATAAGTGTTCCAGTCTCTCTACAACCTCTCCAGCATTTATTATTTTGTGTTTTTTGGATTAATGCCAGCCTTGTTGGCATGAGATGATATCTCATTGTAGTTTTGATTTGCATTTCTCTAATGGCTAATGATCATGAGCATTTCTTCTTGTGTCTGTTAGCCGCTTGAATATCTTCTTTGGCAAAGTGCCTGTTGTATATCCTTTGACCATTTTTTAATTGGGTTATTGTCTTTTTGTTGTTGAGGTTTTGCAGTGTCTCGTAGATTTTAAACATTAGATGCTGATCGGATTCGTCATGGCCAAAAATTCTTTCCCGGTCTGTAGGTTGTCTTTTTACTCTTTTGATGAAGTCTTTTGATGAGCACAAGTGTTTGATTTTTAGGAGCTCCCGTTATTCTAGTCTCTCTTCTGGTGCTTGTGCATTGTTACTTATGGTTCATATTGTGTTTATGCCATGTATTAGGGCTCCTAGCATTGTCCCTATTTTTCCTTCCATGATCTTTATCGTTTTCAATTTTATATTTAAGTCTTTGATCCATTTTGAGTTAGTTTTTGTGCATGGTGTGAAGTATGGGTCTTGTTTCACTTTTTTGCAGATGGATGTCCAGTTATGCCAGCACCATATCTTAAATAGATTTGTCTTTCCCCCAGTTAACGGACTTTGGGCCTTTGTCAAATATCAGTTGCTCATAGGTGGATGAACTTATGTCTGGATTCCCAATTTTGTTCCATCGGTCTATGTATCTGTTGCTGTACTAGTACCATGCTGTTTTGACTACTGTGGTGGTATAATAGGTTCTAAAACCAGGAAGTGTGAGGCCTCCCACTTTGTTCTTCTTCATGAGTAATGCTTTACTTATTCGGGGCCTCTTCCCTTTCCATATGAAGTTGGTGATGTGTTTCTCCATCTCATTAAAAAATGCTGGTGGAATTTGGATCTTGATTGCATTGTAACTGTAGATTGCTTTGGGTAGAATTGAGATTTTCACAATGTTGAATCTTCCTATCCATGAGCAAGGTATGTTTTTCCACTTATGCAGGTCTCTTTTGGTTTCTGGCAATAGTGTCCTGTAGTTTTCATTGTATTGGTCTTTTACATCTCTGGTTAGACTTAGTCCTAAGTATTTTATCTTCTTGGGGGCTATTGTAAGTGGTATTGATTTGGTGATTTCTTGTTGAAGATTCTTTTTGTTGGTATAGAGGAAGCCAACTGATTTTTGTATGCTTATCTTGTATCCTAAAACTTTGCTGAAATCTTCTAGTAGTTCTCTTGTGGATTCTTTGGGGTTTTCTGTGTATAAGATCATATCATTAGCAAATACAGATACTTTTACTGCTTCTCTACCAATTTGGATGCCCTTTATTTCTTTTTCTAGCCTAATTGCTCTGGCTAGGACCTCCAGCACATTGTTGAATAAGAGTGGTGATAAAGGGTATCCTTGTCTGGTTCCTGTTCAAGGGGAATGATTTCAAAGGCTTTCCATTTAGGATGATGTTGGCTGTTGGCTTTGTATAAATGCCCTTAATTATATTGAGGAATTTCTCTTCTATTCCTATTTTGTTGAGAGTTTTTATCATGAATGGGTATTGGACTTTGTCAAATACCTTTTCCGCATCGATTGATAAGATCATGTGGTTCTTGTCTTTTGTTTTATTTATGTGATGGATTATATTGATTGTTTTGCTAATGTTGAACCATCCCTGCATACCTGGTATAAATCCCATTTGATCATGGTAAATTATTTTTTGATATGTTGCTGAATTCTATTGGCTAGAATTTTGTTGAGGATTTTTGCGTCAATGTTCATGAGGGGTACTGGTATGTAATTTTCTTTTTTTGTGGTGTCTTTACCTGGTTTTCATATCAAGGTTATGCTGGCTTGATAGAATGAATTTGGGAGTATTCCATCCTTTTCTATGCTCTGAAATACCTTTAGTAGTAGTGGTGTTAACTTTTCTCTGAAAGTTTTGTAGAATTCTTCAGTGAAACCATCCAGATCAGGGCTTTTCTTGTTGTTGGGAGTTTTTTAATTACCTTTTCAATCTCTTCTTTTGTTATGGGTTTATTTAGTTGTTCTACCTCGGTTTGTGTTAGTTTAGGTAGGTAGTGAGTTTCTAGAAATTTTTCCATTTCCTCTAGGTTTTCAAATTTGTTACAGTACAACTTTTCATGGTATTCTTTTATGATTTTCAGTTGGGTCTGTTGTGATATCACCCATCTCATTTCTTACAGGGGTTATTTGCTTCCTCTCCTGTTTTTCTTCTGTCAGTTACACCAATGGTTTATCAATTTTCTTGATGTTTTCAAAGAACAAGCTTTTGGTCTTGTTAACTCTTTCAATTGTGTTTCTATTCTCTATTTCATTTAATTCCGCTCTAATTCTTATTATTTCCTTTCTTCTGGCACCTGAGGACTTCTTTTGCTGCTCTCTTTCTACTTGTTCCAGTCGTAGGGATAATGTTTTCATTATGGTCCTTTCTTCTTTTTGGATGTGTGCATTTATTGCTATAAACTGACCTCCAAGCACTGCTTTTGCTGTGTCTCAAAGGTTCTGGTAGGATGTGTTTTCATTCTTGTTTGAGTCTATGAATTTCTTTATTCTAAACTTAATTTCTTCTATAACCCAGTAGTTTTTGAGCAAGGTGTTGTTCAGTTTCCATATCTTTGATTTTTTTTCCCTTGCTTTTTGTGTTGTTGATTTCTGCTTTTATGGCTTTATGGTCAGAAAAGATGCTTTGTAATGTTTCAGTGCTTTGGATTCTGTTAAGGCTTGCTTTATGGCCTAATATGTGGTCTATACTGGAGAATGTTCCATGTGTGTTGGAAAAGAAAGTGTACCGCTGCTGTTGAGTGGAGTGTTCGGTATATGTTTATGAGATCAAGTTGGTTGATTGTAGCTTTTAGATCTTCCATGTCTTTATTGAGCTTCTTTCTGGATGTTCTGTCTTTCACCGAGAGTGGTGTGTTGAAGTCTCCTACTACTATTGTCTATCTTTCTTTTCAGTGCTATTAGAGTTTGTTTTATGTATTTTGGAGCCCTGTTGTTGGGTGCATAAATATTTACTATAGTTCTGTCCTCCTGGTGTATTCATCCTTTAATCATTATATAGTGCCCTTCTTTATACTCTGGGGTGAATTTTACTTTAAAGTTTATTTTGTCAGAGATTAATATTGCCACTCCTACTCTTTTATGAGTTTTGTTTGCTTCATATATTTTTTTCCATCCTTTGAGTTTTTGTTTGTTTGTGTCTTTAAATCTAAAGTGTGTCTCTTCTAGGCAGCATATAGACTGATCGTGTTTTTCTATCCAATGTGCCACTCTCTGTCTCTTTATCGGTGCATTTAGTCCATTTACATTCAGCGTAATGGTTGATAGATATGAGTTTAGTGCTGTCATTTTGATGTCTTTTTTTGTTTGTTCACAGTTTCTTTGTTCCACTTAATTTTCTGTGCTGAGTTGTTTTTCTTTATGTGTTTGCTTTTCATCTTTTTCATTGTTGTTGATTTTATGTTTTCTGAGTCTTTGTATTTTTCTAGTTTTTTATTTTGTCTTGTAGGATTGTTTGTTACCTTTGTGGTTACCTTAATATTTACCTATATTTTTCTAAGTTTATACCTGTCTTTTATTTCTTTATATCATCTTGACTTCCTCCCTATATGAAAAATGTATGTCTACATTTTTTTAAGTCTCTCCTTTTTGTTTTAATGTTGTCATCTTTTACATATTGACATCTGTTTCCCTATTTTCAGTGTTTTAGCTTTGATTTACTTTTGTGACTTCCCTCTCTGGGTTGATATCTGGTTGGTCTGTCCTGTGTTCTAGTCTTGGGTTGTTTTCTGATGTTACTGATTTTCTAACTGGAGGATTCCCTTTAGTATTTCTTGTAATTTTGGTTTGGTTTTTGCAAATTCCCGGAACTTCTGTTTATCTGGAAATGCTTTAATTTCGCCATCATATTTGAGAGATAGTTTTGCTGGATATATAATTCTTGCCTGGCAGTGTTTTTACTGCAAGGCTTTATATATGTCATCCCATTGCCTTTTTGCCTGCATGGTTTCTGTTGAGTAGTCCGAGCTTATTCTTATTAACTCTCCTTTGTAGATTACTTTTCATTTATCCCTAGCCACTCTTAAAAGTCTCTCTTCACCTTTGTTTGGCAAGTTTGGTTATAGTATGTCTTGGTGACTTTCTTTTGGGATCTACCTTATGTGGAGTTGATGAGCATCTTGGATAGATATCTTGGATAATATCTTTCATGATATTAGGGAAGTTTTCTGCCAACAAATATTCAAAAATTCTCTCTGTATTTTCTGTTATACCCCCTGTTCTGGTACTCCAATCACTTGCAGGTTATTTTTCTTGATAGACTCCCATATAATTCTTAGGGTTTCTTCTTTTTTTTTTAATCATTTTATCTGATTTTTCCTCAGATAAGTTGGTGTCTAGTTCTTTATCGTCAATCTCATTAATTCTGACTTCCATTGCCTCAAATTCTTCTCCTATGACTTTCTATAGAGTTGTCTAATTCTGAAATTTTATTGTTAATCTTCTGGATTTCTGATTGCTGTCTCTGTATGAATTTTTGCAGCCTGTTAAATTTGTCATTATGCTCTTCTATAATCTTTTTAATTTATTCCATCGTATGCTCTGCGTTTTGCTTAATTTCCTTCCTAATTTCTTGAAGACTTCTGTATATTAATCTTTTGTATTCTGCCTCCAGTAATTCCAAGAAATTTTCCTCTTCTGCAAAAGGTCTAGATTCTATTTTGAGAGCTTGCTGGAGCCTTCATGGATTGCCTCTTTATGTGTGATTTGTTAGTGACTGTTGTCTCTGAGCCATCAATAAATTATGCTTATTTATTTTATGTTTGCTTACTGTGTCCTAGCTTCTCTTTTTGTTTCGATATGCCCAAATAGGCTGCTTGTATGAGCTAGTTTGAAAATTGGAAACTTTGAAGCTTGGATGTCCTGTCACCAGGTGGTTAGATCTGTTACTAGGTATGTGAGCTCAGGAGTCCACCCACTCCTCCTGTATGGATTCAGCTCAGGTGCCTAGGTAGATAGCCACCAAGTGTGTGGTGTAGGCTCTCCCTTACAGTCCTAGACAGGCATGGATGATTGGTGTAGGCACAGGCATCTGCCTGCAGCAGGGGAACACACTCTGACAAAGGCAGGGGGCTGACAGTCATCCCCAGGTGTCCTGGAGGAAGGCATGTCCCTGTTCCCTAGAGCACATAGGTGGGTGTATTTTCAGCTGGACTCTGAGCAGCTAATGCTGTTGGCTGTAAGAACTGGGGGGTACCTCTTATTTATGGGCCCCTATCGCAGGTGGCTAGGTGGCATGGGTGAAACCACCAGTCCTCAGGACCCTGATGTGGGTAAGTGAAGACCCTGCTTAATGGGCAGAGCAGTGTCAAATGTCAAGAATCTGCCACTTGACAGCTGAAACAGTTGAAGTTAGACGTCCAGTATATACCCTGTTGTACTGCAGTAATGAGGGCTTACACCGTTGAGATAGGCCCACACAAGTCTCTGCAGTGTGAAAGGCACTCAAAGTCCTTGGATCCCTTATGCCTGTGCCTAGGCAAAGAAGTTGTGCCTACCCTGGGTTCCTGGGTTAGGGGAGCCAGCAGTTTATTTTTTCCCATTTGTTAATTTGTTCACTCTCCAAGGCAGGGAGAATGGCTCCAGGTGTGTGACGGATCCTATTACAGGCCCTGGAGACTCAGCAATTGCTGAAGCTGGTCCAGGACTCAATGCAGAGCAGGGAACATGGAGGTAGATGGGAGAGAGGCTTTTCCTTGAGGTGGATATTTTTGATCCGCAGGGTAGGCTGTATGCAATTACCTATCTTTCGTCAATCCAGGGCTGCTTATCAGTGGTTCTGGGTTGCTGTGTAGACTCTCTGGCACTGGGTCTCACCCGGTGCAGAAAAGATGCCTCCTGAGCACCGCCGCTTGCCTACCTCACCGCTCAGTCCTGAGTTGATCAGGCCTGACGGGCTCAGGCTCTCGCTGGGTCAGGTCTGGCAACTCCTCACTGCTTCCGAACCATCTCTCCCTCCTCCTGCCACTCAGTCTGGTTCCTCAACTCTGCCTTTGATGTTCAGGGATCCCAGATTGCCGTATATAATCAATTCACTTGTTTTTTTCTGGTCTTTGTTGTAAGAGGCTCCACCAGAAGCGTCTGACTACTCTGCCATCGTGACCCTGCCTCTCTGTTTTAATTTTTAATGTGTCAAATAATTTTTTTTATTGTTTGGTCAAAGATTGTGGTTTCTTTGTCAAAACAGTACTGTATATTTTCCTCCCATAAATTTAGTAGGCTTCTTACATGTTTGTGTCAAGTCTGTTTCATGGGTCAGAAACTAAATGCAAAGTTATTTTTGAAAAAGATTCTCAAAGTACTTGTTATTTCCCATTGCCATTGAGTGAATTCCAACTCAGATTTGGTTGGTTTTTTTTTTTAGTCTTGCTTAGATCCCAATGTCTCTCAATTCAACTGGAGTTATATTGGACACCTTTTATGTGCCACTTCAAAACTTTGGCCCCATATTTTCCCCACTTCTGCTGCTTACCCAGTTCCATGCAGGCTTTGACCATTTTTCTGCAAGTAAAACCTCAGGCAGTATCTTTCCACAGGCTCAGGCCCTCTACTTTTTGCTCCCTGATTCTCTGATGTCACAGCACGTGATATCCTCAGGGACTGCTCATCACTCACACACGCACAACACAGAAGTTCAATTGCAGGGGAATTAACATGATAGGTTCACCCTGGACCAATGGGGGATGGGAGACAGTGGGCAAAGTCTTCTGTCTACAATGACCTGGGTGCGCAGTTGTGACACACATTCCACAGTCTCCTCAGAAGATTTTGTGAACTTGAATGCCATTTGCCCATACCCATTGTTGTTGAGTCAATTCTGATTCATAGCGACCCTACAGGACAGAGTAAAACTGCCCCATAGCGTTTCCAGTGCTGTGATCTTTATGGGAGCACACTGCCACATCATTCTCCCCTAGAGTGGCTAGTGGGTTTAAACCATGGAATTTCAGTTAGCAGCTGTGTGCTTAACCACTCTGCCACCAGTGGCTCCTCCATTTGCCCATAGCAGTGACAAAGTCCAAAATGCTTTTTTCTATTGGTTTTCCCTCCTTCCTGCTTCATTTCCAACTCCTCATTTCTCTCTCAAATCAGTTTCCAAATAAACTGCTTGCACTTAGACCTTTCTCTTAGGCTCTGATTTTGGAGACTATCTATGATGAGATAGTTTACCTTGAATATGAGGTGGAAGGAAACTTCCCTTTTGTGATTTTTCTCCTGAGTCATTTCATCTAGTTGAGAGGTTTTACAGGGCTTTTGCTGCTCAAAACTTTTGCTAATCCTATAGTTCCCCTCTCCAGCCTTGCTTTTTTTATTTATTTATTTGTTTGGTATCTAGAAGCAATTGGCTTTTCCAATCTATCCAATCCCTGAATTTCTGAACGTCATATATTCTTTCTCATTTAGACTTTCTAGCTAGTAAGATTTCCCCTCAACTCATCTCTGTAGCATCTTTCCAAATACAGCCAATAGTAGTCAACTCACAAGACATATTTCTGCTTTCTAACCTCTTTCCGTAAGTTGAAAAATCAATAAGCCTATGGCTCACCTCCCACCTAATCACTGGTGACATTTTTACTCTGTGTTTTGTGTTAGCCTAGCCTAAATAATCACCTTTACATCCTTTAATGACAGTTTTCTTCCCACTCACATCTGACTACTAACCTGACATAACATAGTTTATATTGTTATTGCAGCATTACCCAACTTTAAGTACCAATTTTTACATTAGTCAGGGCATTTTAGTCAGGACATTTAAGAGTAGGTCTCAGAATTACAAATCCCCAAATCCAGAGGTTCAATATAATACTGATTTAGTTCTCACACTCAAGATGTCTAATGTGTGTTTGACAGCTCCCTCCACTGTGTAGGTAGTTGTTGAGTGCCATCGAGTTGATTCCAACTCATAGTGACCTTATAGGACAGAGTAGAACTGCCCCATAGGGTTTGCAGTGCTATAATCTTTATGGGAACTGCTTACCAGGTCTTTTTTCCCACGGAGCTGCTAGTGAGTTCTAACATCCAACCTTATGGTTAGCAGTCAAGTGCTTTAACCATTGCACCACCCCAGAGCTCCTTTGTGTACATAGAGGACATCTGAAACACATAACCTCTGTGGTCTCTGCAGCAGTGGAAGAGAGAGAGGGAGGAGACACACTACGTCTGAACTGCCTCAGCTCAGAATCACCCACATCATTTGTGCTCATAGTCTGTTGGCCAGAACAGGTCACAACACTCCAACTTTGCTGGAAAACAAACAAGGAGCATGTGAATAATTCATTAACATTGTCTCTGCTACCCTCACGTAGGGTCTAACTTTCCTCGAGTCTTAATTCCAGGGCTTTGAACCAGTTTGCTCTAGTTTGAACCCCTGCTTGAGAATTTGCCTTTCTAACAAGTTCCCAGGAAGTTATACAGAAAAATCAACTGGGGATCTTGTTAAAATGTAGATTTTGATTCAGTATATCTGGGGTGGAAATGCAAATTCTCAGCAGGGAACTTATATATACGTATATATGTATATACATGTTTTTTGTTTCCCAAAAATTAATTTTTTTTTTGTAGACATGGAAAATAATTTGGACTTGCTTCTTTCTTCTTCTTTTTAAATGATTGTAGTTTTTCCAACAGTGGTTAGTTTCTCAGATCCTTGCTGCTAGCACATCATTTATTGTGTAAAGCAAGACTTTCTGTGCAAGGAAACAGATGCATTCCAACATGCTCAGCTGCAAGATTCACCCTTATAACTAGATACACAGAAACTTACTTCTGTGTGCCTGTAACTTATTCTACTGTGTTGTGACCAGTAACTTATGGTCAAGGCACCAACCCAGACTCCCTTCCCCATTGTTTCAATCCAGAATAATTAAGAAAATCCTGTCTTTCTCAGTATTCTATTGTCCCTTGAACTATACAGATATGATGCAATTAGCCATATTTGTCTCGGTGGCAATATTAACACTGGTCTAATTCTGCCCATTAGTGTAAAACACTGTTCTGGTAGTCACTGAATGTTGACTAGGCTGGGCAAATGAATGCTGAGATATAAAAAGAGAGAAAAGGCTGTCAGGCCATTCTCTGATATTCAACTCCTAATTTAGATATTTTCACAACAGACAAAAAGGAAAGTTTTGAGGTAAAAACACTTCTTAGGAGTATAAAATGCCATTAATTTGACTCTTTTGTAACACACTAAATCTCCTCTCTTTGAAGCTGTACCACTCCAGGAATATGTGCTTACATTGGAATTGTTTTGTGTGCTAGAGAGAGATGGGAATGACAGAGAGTATGTTTTTGCTCCATCATCACATAGACATATCTGTAGATGGAGGCAGGGGAGACCACACACAGTATATATAAAAAAAGTTTGATGTGGCACAGGATATTTACTTCTGAGGCAGCAATTAATCACTCAGGACAAGCAAATTAACCTAGCCAGGGGATGTTAAGAATAGATTGGACCTAAAAAAGGAAAGGAAAGAATAGACAGAAGGAAAGAAACTGGAAACATTGTGACTTCCTGGCATTGGATGAAATGCTCTAATCAAATGTAGGCCCTAAATAGAATGTTTGGGCGGCCCCTCTTCTCTGAGAACTGCCTCCTACCTTGACCTTGTCTTGTAGACTGTGCCTGGCTAGTGAGCCGTTTTTCAACAAATATGGCATGGGACAGAAGATTAATGTTTTCCTAAAGATTATTGAAATATTGAGGTACCTTTTTTATTGTGGTGAAAATATATACACCAAAACCTTCATCAATTCAACAATTTCCACATGTACAGTTCAGTGACCTTGATTACATTCTTCATGTTGTGCAACTTTTATCGCTATCCTTTTACAAATTATTCCACCACTGTTAACATAAACTTAATGCTCCCTAAGCAAAAACTTCTCTTTCCCGCTCCTTCCCACTCCTGTTAACCAATAATAATCATTGGTTTCTATATATTTGCTTAGATTGAGGGAGTTTGATCTAAGTTACATATTACTTTCAAACGTCTGGGAATTCAAACAAACACTTGAGTTTACTATTCAGAAAAAAATTAGTTTTAAATATGTATTTCAGAGGGAAATCCTACTTATGTATGTTAAATTTATACACATTCAGCAATATTTTTGAAGAACTTGCCTGCTGTTCAAATACCACTGGATCTCTGTCCTATATTTATTTTATTTTTTTAATTTAGTTTTAAAAATACAATTTGGATGGATAAAATTAATTAGTTACATAAAGGATTTGACTCCTGAGAAGCATACTCTATAGTTTAAAATCAAAGTCCAATATGTCTTTAGTAAAATGAACACTTTGATAGAGCTAGACAATTTAATACACAATTTCTAAATGTGGGCTGTTGTAGTATGAATAGCCCAGATGTCTTCTGAATTAGTAGGATTATCTCTCTTTCCCAGTCTGTCACAGTGAATCTTATTTCTTTGCCTATTTACCCAAGCATAAACGTAACAGTAATTGCAAGTTAAATCTTATACAATGAATATCCACCCTTCAGTTAATTCAAAGCCTGTTTTTGCTTTTATTTGAAGAAGTAATATTCTCATTTTCATTTCATAGAATTGTAGACAAAACTCATGTCTGTTTCTAATTCTGTCTTTGAAACAAACACATCTTTACAAGCTGTCTTTTGATGAACTGGAACAAAGAATTAGACTGCTGTTTTGAAAGAGTAATAATAACTTAAGGACAACTTGTGCCCAACATAAAATAGTGGAGACAGAGAAAAGAACATTGACTTAAAAAGAGAGAGGGAAACTAACATACTCTTAAAAGTTTTAGTAGCTACATGTTCAGAGTTCATTTTGAACTATAAGAGTAACAAAATACAGTCAATCCTCATTATTCATGATAGTTTTATTCTATAAATCACTTCAAACACTGAGTTAGCAAATATTGAACTTGGAGGAAATACAGGGTTAGGTTCCTGTGAGCCTCTGGTCACAACATTTTCATCAACTTGTCAATATATAACCTTGTTTTATGTGTGTTTCTGTTTAAGGACACCTTATATATATATATAGGAGCCCTGGTTGTGCAATGGTTAAGAGCTCAGCTGCTAAACAAAGGTCAGTGGTTGGAATCCACCAGCTTCTTCTTGGAAACCCTACAGGGCAGTTCTACTCTGACCTATAGAGACAGTATGAGCTGGACTCGACTCAATGGCAATAGTTGTTGTTTTTTTTACTCAATATATACAAGGCATTGGTGGTTCAGTGCCATAATTCTTACCTTCTCTGAAGGAGACCCAGGTTCATTTATTGGCCAATGCACCTCATGCACAGCCACCACTCATCTATCAGTGAAGGCTTATATGCTTCTATGATGGTGAACAAGTCTCAACAGAACTTCTAGTCTAAGAAGGACTAGAAAGAAAGGTCTGGTGACCTACTTCTGCAAATCAGCCAATGAAAACCTTATGGATCACAACAGTCCAATCTGCTACCAGTCATGGAGATGACACAGGACTGGACAGCATTTCATTCTGTTGTGCATGGGGATGAGTCTGGGACAGACTTACTAGAAACAGACTACAACACACATTTAATATATATTGTTGACTCATTAACATTGAACTCACAGCCAACAACACAGGTCATGCCTGAAAAAAGTTTATTTAACACACATATTGTCTCTGTAGGGCACATCACAGCCTTCTTGCGCTTAGGAACACTAGACAGCACTTTAGCAGTATACATGGGGGCCATTTTAAATAGCAAAACCACCAACAAAAAGTACAAATAAGTGAAAAATGTGACATTAAATAGATCATAGAAAGGATATTTGCTTATAGTATGAGAACTGAAACAAGAAGGCAGTGCATCACCTTATTCTACCTCCGTTGAGAACATGTGTATAGGGCCACTTGAATATTTCACTGTTCTGTACATGTTTGCAAATGACTTTAAACTGTGAGTATTGATTTTGGGGTTACAAATACATTTTAGCAAAGAGGAGAATTTGCAAATACAGAACCTACAAATAATGAGGGTCGGCTGTAGTTACATATTGAACCAATAAAAGGAATTGCTGGATAGCAGTTTCTATTTTTTTTGGCTTAAAAGGAGTAGAAGAACCCTGGAGCAGCTGACAACAGCTCTTTTTTTATCTCCCGGTGATCACCATGTTGATGCAGTGACTGTTCTTGTCTTACAATCCTAGCAACACCAGAGGATCACAAACTTTTGTACCGCAGCTGCCTCTACACCTCAACAAACTCATCCTCTTTGTTCAGAGTAGTGAGTATACAGCTGGGGTCCCAGGAAGGAACAGGGCCTCTTCTCATCAGTGAAGCCTAGAAGCTGTTACCATTCTCTCTGAGTTCAAAGATGCTGTGCTGATCCATTCCCATCCGGTGGCTCTCTCTGTTGCAATTACTCTGCAACAGTTGTTTCTCACCATCAGTGTTGGCACGGAGGGACTCTTGGGGCTTCCTTTCTCTCTATTTATTCTGTGGGAAACTGAGTCCTCGTATGCTCAGGAGAACAAGTACTCCAGTGTCAACATGGAGAAAGTATTCCCTTCTTTTTCTGTGAGAGGCACATAATCCATCTGCAAAAATAAGCTCATCCTTTAGCAACAACTGCTGTTTTTATTTCCCCAGAAGATCCATGTGTTGTTAGAATCTGTGTTTATCTGAATCTTGATTTAAAAAACCTCCTCTCAAAAACTGATTATTTTGCTATGACTCTGAGTTTTTTGTTTCTTTTACCCCACAACATTTACTTTAAGTATCACTCCAAACAGTTTGGAGCCCCTGGGTGGTGCAAACAGTTAATGCACTCGGCTGCTAACTGAAAGGTTGGAGGTTCAAATCTGCCCAGAGGTCCTTGGAAGAAAGACCTGGTAATCTAGTTCTGAAAAGTCAGCTATCGAAATCTCTATGGAGAACAATTCTACTCTGACACACTTGGGGGTCGTCATGAGTTGGAATAGACTTGATGACAACTTGTTTCCCAAGAGTTTCCAAAATATATCCAGTTAAACTTTACAGTATGACTAAATCCTAATAGATTTTTTAATTATTATTTTCTAAATAATAACTACATTTGTTTAAGACTTGAGTTACTTTCAGGAAAATTGGGCTAAACAATTTCTTGATTTTCATTTCCTCATCAGTCACATAAGGAATTTGGACTAACTTATTTCTATAGTATTAGCTCCTAAAATTCTATGAAACTGGGGACTTTCCTTTTTTGTGTTAATCAGATAGTACCCCTTAGAGTCATTTTAGATAAACTCTGCATAACTACAAGTACATTCAAATGAACTAAGTCTATACACAAAGTAAAAAATAAACCTTTATAACATTTATTGTTTGTTCTAGTATTTTTTTCATTTTGAAATATTATAACAAGAATTAAGGAAACTTTGAGACAAACTTTCATGGGTTTTGTTCACTAGCAGAATGTAAACTTAAATGTGTATTTAAACAAGACAATTGTTTTCTGCAAGTTAGTTGCAAAAAGACTAATAATTGATATTAAGCAATAGTAATAGTTACCATTTGAAACTAACCTCAGAGAGCATTAATAGCTATAGTTGCTTGTGTGACCTAGAAGACACAGAAGAAATCAAAGGAAAGATTTGAGAATCAGGGTAATACATTTTTGAAGGATTTCATCCATATTTAAAAATAAAAAATTTCTATTAAAAAAAATTTTAGCGACCCCAAATAATTGGCAAACATCAGAACTAGTCCCTTCAGTGTTTTGCTGAGCTGAAATTTGCTTTGACATTAAAGAGTAGATTTTTTTTAAAGAGAGTAACACTTAACGCATAAAGCTGTCATGAAATTAATCAAGCTAGTGGGCCTGGATATTTCCATCACCAACATGAGTGTCTATAAGTTCTTCCTCCAATTCCCAGGACTAAGTACATCTTTTTTCTAGGCTACTTGTGTGCACTGTTGGCTGGTCTATTCTTTGCAGTGTGTTAGAGGAACTCTCTCATCTCCTACTGAGAACTATGAGGTCCTTGAAATATGGCTTTAAAGGAAAGGTCCCCAAACTAGAGAAGAGAGATCATTATCTCTGTGCCTTGCTGTTTCAGTCTCTCTGTCTCCTTCTGTATTTGCACTTGATGACTTTTAAGCTATTTCAGGGACAGATCCTAATTAACCTCTATTTTGGTTTCTTGAATCAAGTGATTAGAATTTGCTTACATAAGCAAAATTTTGAAAATGAATTCAGAAACTCAGCGATATATGCCATGCAAGTTTTCTTAACCATCTCAGTAACTGTGAAGTATCTCTCCTCAGGACACAATGCATGGGTTTGGTGATGCTGACAAATACAGTTAGGCCTGTACAGAGATCTCCAAACTTTGAGTGCTATATGTACAAGCCAATTTCATTTTCCATACAGAACTATTAAACAATAACCCAGACAAATTCCTGCTCCATTCATTTAAATGATAGCTACAAAAAATCTAAATATTTGTTTTTGAGCTAAATATTTGCCTCTGTGGAAATAAAAATCTGTATATTTTAAACTTTCTTTAGTGTTCAATTATTTTGCTATCTGTAACATCATAAATTATACAGAAGTGGTCGAATTTTCTTGCATGATTAACCATACTCATGAGTTTCACATTGCCTTGAATAGCATACTGCTGCAGAAAATTTGTTGATTTTCCAATAAACAATGAGGAAGAGAGTTCTTTCTTAAACATTTTATTAGGGCTTCAGAACATAAGTATTCTACCTTGGTTATATTACAACTATAAGAAATGCTCTTAGGTTCAAGCACTTTTTTCTTAATACATTGATTCTTTCTCTAACAAATACTTTTAAATGAGTTGCCTTCTACTTAAATAAACATTTGATTAAATTATTTGAAGACAATGAGGAGTTGGAAATAAATAATAGGTCTGTGCAATAAAATTTCTTAGCAATGAATTTAGAATTACATAATCAATAAGCATTTAATTGCAATTTTATTACCAGAGATTAAGCTTATAAAGTATGTCATCATATGTAGTGAGTTAACATAACTAAGGATAAATAGGTATTAATTATTTAGGTAGGTTTTGATAATTACCACATTAATTGAAATGAAGTTTAAAGTGATTAGAGTTAAATATTCTTTGCTATAGTACCATCAGATATGAGAAATAAAGCTAGAGGAAAATTATGAAGCAAAAGGGATTTTACAGGTTCTACATTATTTGTTGGGGGGGCAGTGGCGGTTCAGTGGTAGAATTCTTGACTTCCATGTGGGAAACCTGGGTTAAATTCCTGGCCAATGTACCTCATGCACAGCCTCCACCTGTCTGTCAGTGGAGGCTTATGTGTTGCTGTGTTGCTGAACATGTTTCTCCAGAGTTTAGGAAGAAAGGCTTGTTGATCTACTTCTGAAAATCAGCCAATGGTGGGGGAGAACCTATGGATCACAACCATCCAATCCATAACCGACCATGGGGATGGCACAGTAACAGGCAGTATTTATACTGTTGTGCATGGGGTCACCATGAGTTGGGGGCTGACTTGATGGCAGCTAACAACAACTACAAATTATCTGTTAATAGTATATGAGAATAAGTGGCTGATGTTAGATTTTTCTTTTTTTCTGACTTGATTTCCAGTTCCCAGTGAAGTTACTTCTTGCCTGCTTTTAGAGACACATCAGTTTCCACCATCCTATAGGACATTATGAAATTCTCCAAGATTCATATATTTTATTTGTTTGTTTAAGAATATATACTGAATAGCCTTTTTCTTTATAGAAACAAACGTGGAAGGACACAGGAGAACACTATCAAGAAGGTGGAGCAACATCAGGGTTGCCTCATGCCTAGAGATAATAGAAGCTGAAATTAGAAGTGGGCCCAGGGAACACCAATGGGAGTAGGAGCACAAGGCAGGGCCAATTAGTGAGAAGACAATGTCCATTTCCAGGCCAAAGTTCTGGGTATGGAAGCTTAGGGAGGAAAATGAAAAAGAAAAAAAATATGTATGTATATACATGCACACACACAAAAAAGCCACATAATACATATATATATGCCAATCACATATCTGATAAAGAACTAATATTCATAAAATATACAGAAATGTCAAAATTCAAGAATAATAAGAATAAAAACCTCACTAATATAATGGGCAAAGGATTTGAACAGCCACTTCACTAAAGAAGATCTGTGGACCACAAACACATGAAAAGATGCTCAATACCATTAGTCATTAGGAAAATACAAATTAAAACCACAGTGAGATAACAATGCATTCCTATCAGAATGGCAAAAGAAAAAAAAACTGACATTGGCAAATGCTTACAAACATGTGGAGCAACTAAAATTCTCATGCATTGCTGATGAGAGTGTAAAATGGTACAACCACTTTGGAAAACATTTCCTCAACCTCTTATAATGTTAAACGTACACTTGCTGTACAATCCTGAAATCTGTCTTTGTATTACCCAAGAGAAATTAAGACTTATATTCACACAAACACGTGTATCCAAAGGTTAATATTAGTTTTATTCATAATAACCAAACTGGAAACAACTTAAATGTTCCTCAAACTTGAACTGGGTAAACTGTGGTCCAACCCTACAATAAAATTCTATTCATCAATAAAAAGTAACATACCTCTAATACCCTTAAAAACATGCATGAATCTCAAATACATTATACTAAGTCAAAGAAGCCAGACTCAAAAGGTTACATACTGTATTATTCCATTTAAAAAAAATTCTTGTAAAGGTGAAACTATCAATGGTAGTCAAGGATTGGAGTGAAGACAGGAGTTAGCTTCAAAGAGGAAAATGGGCTTTTTTTTTAGGAGATGAGTATCTTGATTTGTCAAAACTTGCAGAAATGCACACTAAAGGAAAATTTTACTATATGTAAATTATATTTTAATAAACAATAAAAAAAACTTAGGGAAAAAGGCAAAATACAGTAAAACCTGAGAGAGTGGAACCTGTGTAAGGCAGAAACCTGTCAGAGAAGGAAAACTAAAATATTTTCCACTAATAGAAAGCAGTAGAGAAGTGCTAAGACTGCACCCTGTCAAAGCTGGAAAATCTACAAGAGCTGGAAAAACAAGGCAGTCTGATTGAGTTCTGGCTCTTATAGGTTTCACTATATAATTGAACAGATAAATAAATGAAGAAAATGTAAAATAAAAAAGCTAGCTATTAAAAAAAAAAAGCAGTTTTTTGAGATCTTGAAATTAAAAAAAAACTGCTAATTTGTAACATCAGTATATGGACTGAATAGAAGAAAAGCACAATGAGAGAAAATTAACCTCAGGCAAATTTCAAATAAGTCCTCATGATCTATACCCTGTTTATAAGAATATATTTGTAACAACAAAATGCCTCAATAACTATAAACAATGAAAGGATGAAAGAAGTTATACCAGTGTATAATTAAATAATTTCAAATAAGACTGTTAAAACTGTGGAAAAAATTAAGGTAAATGTCAAGTAAAACATTGACTAAGGTAAAATACTCATTGAGGTTATGTGTGGTGCACACGGTAGAGAGAAAAGTTAGGGGCTTGAAAAGTTTCTTTGCCTTATTAACCTGGAACTCTGGTTAATCACAATAGGTGTTGCACCCAGATTTCTCTGTCCTTGCAATGATCAGGATTAGGCCAAGATCAGGAAATTCACATTTTTATTACCAGTTCTAGAGCCATGCCATCTCTCCAATGATCCGTATCAACAAGATGGCTGGCCTGTTACCTACCTCTTGATGATTATGAAGTAGTGACTTGAGGTTGGGATCTCCACTAAAGTAGCCTAAAAAACCCTATTGCCTTCAAGTCGATTCTGACTCATAATGACCCTACAGGACAGAGTAGAACTGCCCCTTAGGGTTTACAAGGAGTAGCTGGTGGATTTGAACTGCTGACCTTTGGGTTAGCAACTGAGTTTTTAACCACTACACCACCAGGGCTCCAAAGTAGCCTAGAGAAAACAAATGTCTGCATGACTCCACTGGACAGCTGAAATGCAAGAACATCAAAAGTCTTACCTCTGGAGGCAGGGCCAAGATGGCAGCATAGTGGACAGCTTCCTATATCCCTCTTACAACAAAGACCTGGAAAAACAAGTGATTTGATTGTATATGAATATCTAGGAGCCCTGCACTAGGCCAAGTTGAGGAATCAGACTGAGTGACCGGGGGAGAGGGAGAGGGTGGAGAAGAAACAAGTAACACTTGAGTGGTGGCAGCAGGACGGCAGCGCTTCAGCTGCTCCAGGTTTGCAGTGAAGCAGGCAAAGAGCTGTGCGTGCTCGGGAAGCAGTTTCCACATCGAGAGAGATCCTGCAGCAGAGATTCTGCTTGGACACTCCGAACCAGTGGACAGCAGCTCCCAAGTAGCTAAAGATAAGTACATGCGTGTGGCCTTTCGCAGGATTTAAAAAAAATAAAAAGCCCATTTGGGAAAAACCTCTCTCCCTTTTACCTCCTCCCTCGCTGCTCTGCAGCAGGAGTCTGCTGGGCCTGAAGCAGATCCCAAAAGGTGTCCTGACCCATTCTCCTGGCCTTGGAGAGGGAACAAATAAACTACTGGCTCCCCTAAACCAGGAACTTAGGGTCGGCACAGCTCCTTTGCTAGGCACAGGCATAAGGGGTCTGCAGACTTTGAGTGCCTTACACCCCTGTATAGACTTGTGGGGACCCATCTCAACAGTGTTAGCCCTCACTACCACAGTACAACAGGGTAAACATCTGAAGTTTAACTTCAACTATTTCAGCTGTAAAGTGGCAGATTTGTGACCCTCGAAACAGCCCTGCCCTTTAAGTAGACACTTTTACTGATCCACAACAGGGGCGTGGGGACTGGTGGCAGCAACTAAGCCACCTTCTCACCTGCTACAGGAATCCAAGAAAAAGTGGTGCCCTCGAGTCTTTAAAGCCAACAGAGTAGGGGACTCATAGTCCGACTGTATAACTCACCTACCTACTCGCCCTAGGGAATACAGACACACATTTCTTTCAGACACTTAGGGGCAGCTGTCAGCCCCCCGCCTGGCTCAGCTGGTGATCCCCTACTACAGCCAGATACCAGTGCCTGCACCAATCACCCATGCCTCTCTAAGACTGTAGGTGAGAGCCTGCACCACACACTTGGTGACCGACTGCCTAGAAACCTGAGCTGAACCCGTATAGAAAAATTTAACAGACTCCTGTGTGCACATACTTAGTTACAGAACTAACTACCTGGTGACACGACATTAGAGCTTCAAAGGTGCCAGTAATCAAACTAGTGCACACGAGCAGCCTATTGTGACATATCAAAACAAAACAAGAAGCTAGGACTCACTAAACAAATATAAAATAAAATTATAAAAACTTATTGATGGCTAGGAGACAACAGTCAATATCAAATCACATAAAGAGTCAGTCTATGATGGCTTCAGCAAGCCCCCCAAATAAAGAATCACTACATTTTCTGGAGGAAGATAATTTACTGGAATTACCAGAGGCAGAATACAAAAGATTAATATACCGAATTCTTCTAGAAATTAGAAAGGAAATTCAACAAAATGCAGATGGCCAAGGAACATACAGACAAAGTAGTAGCAGAACTTAAGAAAGTTATTCAAGAAAATAATGCCAAATTTAATAGACTGCAAGAATCCATAGAGAGACAGCAATCAGAAATCCAGAAGATTAACTATAAAATTTCAGAATTAGACAACTCAATAGAAAGTCATACGAGCAGAATTGAGGCAGTAGAAGTTAGACTTGGTGACACTGAAGATAAAGCACTTGACACCAACTTATCTGAGGAAAAATCAGATAAAAGAATTAAAAAGAATGAAGAAACTCTAAGAGTCATGTGGGACTCTATCAAGAGAAATAACCTATGAGTGATCTGAGTACCAGAACAGGAGGGATAACAGAAAATACAGAGAAAATTGTTGAAGATTTGTTGACAGAAAACTTCCCTGACATCATGAAAGATGAGAAGATATCTATCCAAGATTCTCATCGAACCCAAATAAGGCAGATCCCAAAAGAAAGTTACCGAGACATATTATAATCAAACTTACCAAAACCAAACATAAAGAGAGAATTTTAAGAGCGGCTAGGACAAAAGAAAAGTCATCTACAAAGGAGAGTCAATCAGAATAAGCTTGGACTACCTAGCAGAAACCATGCAGGCAAGAAGGCAATGGGATGACATATAGAAAGCCTTGAAGGAAAACAACTGTCAGCCAAGAATTATATATCCAGCAAAACTGTCTCACAAATATGACGGTGAAATTAGGGCATATCCAGAGAAACAGAAGTTCAGGGAATTTGCAAAAACCAAACCAAAATTACCAGAAATACTAAAGGGAGTCCTACAGTTAGATAATCAATAAGACCAGCTAACAGTGCAAAACCAGAACACAGGACAGAGCAACCAGATATTGACTCAGATAAGGAAGTAAAAAAAATACATCAAAGCTAAAATATTGAAAATAGGAAAACAGATATCAATATGTAAAAAAGGACAACATTAAAACAAAAAAAAGGGACTTAAAAACTGCAGACATTGATTTTTTATATGGAGGGGAAGTCAAGGCAATACAAAGTAATAAAAGACCGCTATAAACATAGAAAAATAGGGGTAAATATTAAGATAACCACAAAGGAAACTAACAATCCTACAAATCAAAATAAAAAAGTAGAAAAACATAAAGACCCAGCAAAGACAAAATCTACAACAATGAAAAAGATAGAAAAAAAAATATATAAAGAAAAACGACTCAGCACTGAAAATTAAGGGGCACAAAGAAACTGTGAACAACACACAAAAAGATATCAGGATGACAGCACTAAACTCATACCTATCAATAATTACTCTGAATGTAAACTGACATAATGCACCAATAAAGAGACAGAGAGTGGAAGATTGGATACAAAAGCATGATCCATCTATACGCTGCCTATAAGAGATGCACCTTAGACTTAAAGACAGAAACAGGCTAAAAGTCAAAGTATGGAACAAACATATCAAGCAAGCAACACTCAAAAAAGAACAGGAGTGGCAATACTAATCTTTGACAAAATAGACTTTAAAGTAAAATCCTCCACAAAGGATAAGGAAGGGCACTATATAATGATTAAAGGGTCAATACACGAGGAGGACATAACTATAATAAATATTTATGCACCCAACAACAGGGCTCCAAAATACATAAAACAAACTCTAACAGCACTAAAAAGAGGGATAGACACCTCCACAATAGTAGTAGGATACTTCAACACACGACTTTCGGTGAAGGACAGAACATCCAGAAAGAAGCTCAACAAAGACACAGAAGAGCTAAATGCTACAATCAAACAACTTGATCTCATAGACATATACCAAACACTGCACCCAACAGCAGACAAGTATACTTTCTTTTCCAATACACATGGAAAATTCTCCAGAAAAGACCACATATTAGGCCATAAAGCAAGTCTAAACAAAATCCAAAACATTGAAATATTACAAAGCATCTTTTCTGACCATAAAGCCATAAAAGTAGAAATCAACAACACAAAAAGCAAGGAAAAAAAATCAAACACATGGAAACTGAACAACAACTTCCTCAAAAACTACTGGGTTATAGAAGAAATTAAGGATGGAATAAAGAAATTCATAGAATCAAACAAGAATGAAAACACATCCTACCAGAACCTTTGGGACACAGCAAAAGCAGTGCTCAGACGTCAGTTTATAGCAATAAATGTACACATCCAAAAAGAAGAAATGACCATAATCAAAACATTAACCCTACAACTAGATCAAGTAGAAAGAGAGCAGCAAAAGAAGCCCACAGGCACCAGAAGGAAGGAAATAATAAGAATTAGAACAGAATTAAATGAAATAGAGAATAGAAAAAACAATTGAAAGAGTTAACAAGTCCAAAATGTGGTTCTTTGAAAATATCAACAAAACTGATAAACCATTGGCCAAACTGACAAAAGAAAACCAGGAAAAGAAGCAAATAACCCATGTAAGAAATGAGATGGGTGATATCACAACAGACTCAACTGAAATTAAAAGAATCATAACAGATTACTATGAAAAATTATACTCTGCCAAATTTGAAATCCTATAGGAAATGGACAAATTTCTAGAAACTCACTAGCTACCTAAATTAGTACAGACATAAAACAACTAAATAAACCCATAACAAAAGAAGAGATTGAAAAGGTAATTAAAAAACTCCTAACAAAAAATCCCTGGCCCAGATGGCTTCACTGGAGAATTCTACCAAACTTTCCGAGAAGAGATAACACCACTTCTACTAAATGTATTTCAGAGCATAGAAAAGGATGGAATACTCCCCAGCTCATTCTATGAATCAGGTGTAACCCTGATACCAAAACCAGGTAAAGACACCACAAAAAAACAAAATTACAGACTAATATCCATCATAAACTTTGACATAAAAATCTTCAACAAAATTCTAGCCAATAGAATTCAGCAACATATTAAAAAAATAATTCACCATGAACAAGTGGGATTTATACCAGGTATGCAGGGATGGTTCAACATTAGAAAAACAATTGACGTGATCCATCACATAAATAAAACAAAAGACAAGAACCACATGATCTTATCAATTGATGTAGAAAGGCATTTGACAAAGTGCAACACCCATTCATGTTGAAAAGTCTCAATAAAATAGGAATAGAGGGGAAATTCCTCAATATAATTAAGGGCATTTATACAAAACCAACAGCCAACATCATTCTAAATGGAGAGACTTTGAAAGCATTTCCCTTGAGAACCGGAACCAGACAAGGATGCCCTCTATCACTACTATTATTCAACACTGTGCTGGAGGTCCTAGCCAGAGCAATTAGGCTTGAAAAAGAAATAAAGCACATCCAAATTGGTAGGGAAGAAGTAAAAGTAGCTGTATTTGCAGATGATATTCTCTTATACACAGAAAACCCCGAAGAATCCACAAGAAAACTACTGGAACTAATAGAAGATTTCAGCAAAGTTTTAGGATACAAGATAAACATACAAAAATCAGTTGGATTCCTTTACACCAACAAAGAGGACCTTGAAGAGGAAATCACCAAATCAATACCATTTACAATAGCCCCTGAGAAGGTAAAATACTTAGGAATAAATCTAACCAGAGATGTAAAGGATCTATTCAGAGAAAACTACAAGACACTACTGCAAAAACCAAAAGAGACCTGCGTAAGTGGAAAAATATACCTTGCTCATTGATCAGTAGACTCAACATACTGAAAATGTCAATTCTACCCAAAGATATCTACTGATACAATGCAATCCTGATCCAAATTCCACCAGCATTTTTTAATGAAATGGAGTAACAAATCACCAACTTCATAGGGAAAGGGAAGAGGCCCCAAATAAATAAAGCATTACTCAAGAAGAACAAAGTGGGAGGTCTCACACTACCAGATTTTAAGACCTATTATAGCCACTGTAGTCAAAACAGCCTGGTACTGATACAACAACAGATACATAGAGCAAAGAAAAGAGTTGAGAATCCAGATATAAGCTCATCCACCTATGAGCAGCTAATATTTGACAAAGGCCCAAAGTCTATTAATTGGGGAAAAGACAGTCTCTTTAACAAATGGTGCTGCCATAACTGGATATCCATCTGCAAAGAACTGAAACAAGATCCATACCTCACACCAGGTACAAAAACTAACTCAAAATGGATCAAAGACTTAAATATAAAATTAAAAACGATAAAGATCATGGAAGAAAAAATAGGGATAATGTGAGGAGCCCTAATACATGGCATAAACACAATGTGAACTGTAAGTAACCATGCACAAGCACCAGAAGAGAGACTAGATAAATGGGAGCTCCTAAAACTCAAACACTTATGTTCATCAAAGGACTTCATCAAAAAAGTAAAAAGATGATCTGCAGACTGGGAAAAAATTTTTGGCTATGACAAATCCAATCAGTATCTAATCTCTAAAATCTACAAGATATTGCAAAACCTCAACAACAAAAAAACAAATAACCCAATTAAAAAATGGGCAAAGTATATGAATAGGCACTTCACCAAAGAAGATATTCAGGAGGCTAACAGACACATGAAGAAATACTCACGATCATTAGCCATTAGAGAAACGCAGATCAAAACTACAATGAGATATCATTTCACTCCAACAAGGCTAGCATTAATCCAAAAAACACAAAATAATAAATGCTGGAGAGGTTGTGGAGAGAATGGAACACTTATACACTGTAGGTGGGAATATAAAATAGTACAACCACTTTGGAAACCGATTTGGCTCATCCTTAAAAATCTAGAAATAGAAGTACCATACGATCCAGCTATCCCGCTCCTTGGAATATATCCTAGAGAAACAAGAGCCATCACACGAATAGATATAAGCACACCCATGTTCATTGCAGCACTGTTCACAATAGCAAAAAGATGGAAGCAACCTAGGTGCTCATCAATGGACAAATGGATAAACAAATTATGGTATATCCACACAATGGAATATTATGCAACAATAAAGAACAATGAAGAAGCTGTGAAACATCGTATAACATGGTGGAAGCTGGAAATTAGTATGAGTGAATTTGATCAGTCACAGAAGGACAAATACTGTATAAGACCACTATTATAAAAACTCAAGAAAAGGTTTAAAGACAATAAAACATTCTTTGATTGTTACAGGGGTGAGGAGGAGGGTGAGGGTTATTCACTAACTAGATGGTAGATAAGAATCATCTTAGGTGAAGAGAAGGACAGCACACACTACAGGGGAAGTCAGCACAACTGGATTAAAGCAAAACTAAGAAGTATCCTGAATACAATCAAATACTTTGAGAGACAGAGTAGCAGGGTAGGGGTCTGGACCATGCTTTCAGGGGACATCAAGGTCAACTGGCATAACAAAACTTATTAAGAAAATGTTCTGCATCCTACTTTGGTGAGTGGTGTCAGGGGTCTTAAAAGCTTGCAAGCGGCCATCTAAGATGTGTCAATTGGTCCCAACCACTTGGAGTAAAGGAGAATGAAGAACACCAAAGACACAAGGAAAGTATTAGCCCAAAAGACAGAATGGGCCACATAAACCAGAGGCTTCATTAGCCCGATTCCAGAAGAAATAGATGGTGCCTTGCTACCACCAATGACCGCCTTGACAGGGAACAAAACAGAGAGTCCCTAATGGAGCAGTAGAAGGCTGGGGTGCAGAACTCAAATTCTAGTAAGAAGACCAAACTTAATGGTCTGACTGAGACTGGAGGTGCCCCAGATAGCATGGCCCCTGGACTCTCTATCAGCCCAGAACTAAAACAATTTCCAAGGCCAACTCTTCAGACAGGGATTGGACTGGACTGTCGGACATAAAGTGATACTTGTGAAGAGTGTGCCTCTTAGTCAGGTAGATACAAGAGACCAAAGGGGCAGCTTCTGTCCAGAGGTGAGAAGGGAAGGTAGAGAGAGGGTTAAGAGCTGGTTGAATGGTCAAGGGGAATCGTGGGCAGAAAGGAGGCGTGTGCTGTCACAGAATGGGGTGGGCAATTAGGGTCTCATAACAATGTATGCATAAAAATTTTGTATGGGAGACTAACTTGAAATGTAAACTTCATTTAATTACAACCATAAAAAAGAAAAAGAAGAAGAAAGAAAATAAATTTTGTCTTCAGTTAAAAAAAAACAGTCTTACCTGTGCTCCATTTCCTCACTGAAAATCTCACACTTTTAAATCTTTCTAGTGGGAAATAGATCACATCTGGGTTTCTAGAGAATTTAAATTTTACCTTTTCAGCTTCTGCACACAGGGCATTTAGAAAAGACTGAACACAATCTGTCATCCCTATGAAAAACATACACACACATACATACACACAGAGATACACATTTATATATTCTACTGATATGTAGTGTGGAAGAGACATTTAGATTATATTATAAAACTTAAAAATCTTTGTGAATTTGGATTTGGTAATGGATTCTTAGATCTAATACCAAAAGCACAAAAGAAAAAAAGAAAAATAGATAAATTGGACCTCATCAAAATTAAAAGTTTTGTGCATCAAATTACACTATCAAGAAAGTAAAAGGACAACCTAGAGAGTGAAAATAAAATTGCCAAACATATATCTGATAAGAGTATAGTATCTGGAATACGCAAAGAACTCTTACAACTCAACAACAACAAAAAAAAAATCAAATAAAAGATGAGCAAAAAACAAAAAACCAACAAAAAAACAGACCAAAACTAGATGAGAAAAGGACTTGGACATACATTTCTTCAGTGAAGATATGCAACCAGCCAGCAAACAGAAGAAAAAATGCAGAACATCGTTAGTCACTAGGGAAATGCAAATCAAAACCACAATGGGAAAGCACTTCATATTCACTTTTGTTATTGTTTTTGTTAGGTGCCCTTGAGTTGGTTCTGACTCACAGTGACTCTATGTAGAAAAGAACAAAACACTGCCCTATACTGCGCCATCCCCACAATCATTGTTATGCTTGAGCTCATTGTTGCAGCCATTGTGCCAATCCATCTCATTGAGGGGCTTCCTCTTTTTCACTGACGCTCTACTTTACCAAGAATGATGTCTGTCTCCAGGGACTGGTCCCTCCTGATAACACGTCCAAAGCATGTGAGACGAAGTCTTGCCATCCTTGCTAATAATGAGCATTCTGCCTGTAATTCATCCAAGACAGATGTATTCGTTTTTCTGGAAGTTCATGGTATAGTCAACATTCTTACACCATAATTCAAAGACATCAATTCTTCTTCGGTCTTCCTTACTCATATTCCAACTTTCACATGTATGTGAGGGAATTGAAAATACCATGGCTTGGGTCAGGTGCACCTTATTCCTTAAAGTGACATCTTCGCTTTTTAACACTTCAAAGAGATCTTTTGCAGCAGATTTGCCTAATGCAATATGTCATTTGATTTCTTGTCTGCTGCTTCCATGGGTATTGATTGTGAATCTAAGTAAAATGAAATCCTTGACAACTTCAATCTTTTATCTGTTTACCATCATGTTGCTTATTGGTCCAGTTGTGAGGATTTTTGTTTTCTTTATGTTAAGGTGTAACCCATACTGAAGGCTGTGGTCTTTGATCTTCATCAGTAAGTGCTTCAAGTCCTCTTCACTTTCAGCAAGCAAGGTTGTGTCATCTGGTTGTTAATGAGTATTACTCCAATTCTGATGCCCTGTTCTTCTTCATACAGTCCAGCTTCTCAGATTATTTGCTCAGCATATAGATTGAATAAGTATGGTGAAAGGATACAATCCTGATGCACACCATTCTTAACTTTAAACCATGCTATATCCCCTTGTTCTGTTTCAATGACTGCTTCTTGGTCTAAGTACAGGTTCCTCAGGAGCACAATCAGGTGTTCTGGAATTCCCATTCTTTGCAATGTTATCCATAATTTGTTATGACCCACACAGTCAAATGCCTTTGCATAGCCAATAAAACACAGGTAAACATCTTTGTGGTATTCTCTGCTTACAGCCAGGATCCATCTGACATCAGCAATGATATCCCTGGTTCCATGTCCTCTTCTGAATCTGGCTTGAATTTCTGGCAGTTCCCTTTTCTTTTTTATATATATATATATATATATATATATATATATATATATATATATATATATATATATATATATATATATATATATATATATATATATATATATATATATATATATATTAATTTTTTATTGTACTTTAGGTGAAGGTTTACAGAACAAATAGTTTCTCATTACACAGTCAGTATGCACATTGTTTTATGACATTGGTTAACAAACCCACAACATGTCAACACTCTCCCTTCTCAACCTTGGAGGACCTTTTTTCTTTTTTGGTGAAAATATACATAGCCAAAAATACACCATTGCAAAAATTTCTACATAAACAATAAACTATGCAGTGACATCAATTATGTGCTTCCAGTTGTGCTGCTATTCTCACTATCCCTTTCCAAATTATTCCATTACCATTATCTTCAAGTCACTGCCCCCTAGGCTTCCCATCACAGCTTTTGAGTTGCTGTTCTCAATTTGATCTCACATAGATAATTCTTTCTTTCTTTCTTTTTTTTTTTTTTTTTTGCACTGTAGAGGAAGGTCTACAGAACAGAACAGTCTCTCACCAAACTGTCAGTACACACATTGCTCCACGACAATGGTCAACAACCTCAGGAATTGTCAACACTTCCCCTTCTCAACCCTGGGCTCCCCGGCACCAGCCCTCCTGTCGCCTCTTGCCCTCCAGTCCCTGATCATGGACTGCTGCGCCTGATGAGTACCGTTTTGTTCCATGGGGCTGTCCAATCCCCCGCCGAAAGGTAAACCCGGGGAGTGACATCACTACAGAGTCAAAAGGGTATCCGGGGGCCACACTCTCCGGGCCTCTCCAGTCTCTGTCAGGCTAGCAAATCCGGTCTTCTCCTGTGTGCCAGAATCCTGTTCCAGATCCCTCTCCAGCTCTGTCTGGGACCCTCTGCCATGATCCTGGTCAGAGCAGCCAAGAGTGGCAGTCAGGCAGCATCCAGCTGTACTGGGCTCCCTCCATCAGTCACCCAGACCAATCCCTCCCCTGTATCCTGTTCTCCTCCTTCTCCCTTGATCCCGAAGGGGTGAGACCAGTGGAACATCCTGGATGGCAGCCCACAGTCTCTCAAGACCCCAGACTCCACTCACCAAGGTAGAATGCAGAACATCACCTTCACAAACCGTGTCATGCCAACCGAGCTAGATGTCCCCTGAGAGCATGGTCCCCACAGCCCTCCACCCAGCAATTCAGTCCCCCAGGGATCCTGGATGTGTACAAGGAGCCTCCACGACCCCTCCTTGTACAAGTTGTACTGGTTTCTCCAGCAGGGTGCACTGTTCCACCCCTCACCAAAGCTACCACACATCTACCGTCTATTCAGTCTTCCCCCCCACCCACTCCCATCCCTCGCAAGCAACAAAGATTGTTTCTTTCTGTGTTTAAACTTTTTCTTGAGTTTTCACAATAGAGGTCTCATACAATATCTGTCCTTCTGTGACCGACCTACCTCACTCAGCGCAATGTCCTCCAGTCTCCCCCAGGTTATGGGATGCTTCACAGACCCATCACGGTTCTCCATCCTTGCATAATAATCCATTGTGTGTATGCACCACAGTTTGTCCATCCATTCATCTGTTGATGGGCATCTAGGTTGCCTCCATCCCTCTGATGTTGTGAACAATGCTGCAGTCAACATGGGTGTGCATATGTCTATTGGTGTGACCGCTCTTATTTCTCTGAGGTATATTCCTAGGAGTGGGATTCCTGGATTGTACGGTATTTCTATTTCTAGCTTTCTAAGGAAGCGTCATATCATTTTCCCAAATGGTTGTAACATTATGCATTCCCACCAGCAGTGCATAAAGTTCCAATCTCCCTGCAACCCCTCCAACATTTGTTATTACCAGTGTTTTTGATTTGTGCAAGTAATACCGAGGTGAGATGGTGTCTCATTGTGGTTTTAATTTGCATTTCTCTAACGGCTAGTGATGGCGAGTATTTCCTCAAGTGTCTACTGACCGCTTGAATGTCTTCTTTGGTGAAGTGTCTGTTCATTTCCTTTGCCCATTTTTTAATTGGATTATTTGTCTTTTTGTTGCAGAGATGTTGGATTTTCTTGTAGATTATAGAGATTAAACCTTAGTCTGACTTGTAGTGGCCAAAACTTTTTTCCCAGTCTGCAGGTTCTCTTTTTACTCTTTGATGAAGTCTTTTGAAGAGCATAGGTATTTGATTTTTAGAAGATCCCAGATACCTAGCTTATCTTCTGGAGTTTGTGTGTTGTTGGTTATGGTTTGTATCCTATTAATGCCGTGGATTAGGGCCTCTAGCATTGATCCTATTTTCTCTTCTATGAACTTTACAGTTTTTGGCTTTACATTTAGATCTTTGATCAATTTTGAATTAGATTTTGTATATGGTGTGAGGTATGGGTCCTATTTCTTTTTTTTTGCAGATGGGCATCCAGTTTTGCCAGCACCATTTGTTAAAGACTGTCTTTTTCCCATTTGATGGACTTTGGGCCCTTGTTGAAGATCAGGTGACTGTAGGTGGATGGATTTACATCCGGGTCCTCAATTCTGTTCCATTGGTCAATGTATCTGTCGTTGTACCAGTTACCAGGCTGTTTTGACTACCGTAGCCATATGGTAGGTTCTGAAGTCAGGTAGTGTGAATCCTCCTACTTTATTCTTCTTCTTCAGTACTGCTTTACTTATTCGGGGCTTCTTCCCTTTCCATGTAAAGTTAATGATTAGTTTTTCCATCTCTTTGAAGAATGTTGTTGGTATTTGGATAGGGACTGTGTTGTATTTGTAAATTGCTTTGGGTAGAATTGTCATTTTCACAATGTTGAGTCTACCTATCCAAGAGCATGGTATCTTTTGCTATTTATGTAGATCCCTTTGGGTTTCTTGCAGTAATGTTTTGTAGTTTTCTTTGTATAGGTCTTTTACATCCCCGGTTAGATTTTTTCTTAAGTATTTTAATTTTTTATGAGCTATTATAAATGGTATTGTTTTCCTGATGTCCTTTTTGTCGTTCTCTTTATTGGTGTATAGGAATCCAGCTGATTTTTCTTTGTTTATCTTGTGTCCTGCTACTCTGCTGAATCTTTCCATTAGTTCTGGTAGTTTTCTCATGGAGTCGTTAGGGTTTTCTACGTATAGCATCATATCATCTGCAAACAGGGACAGTTTAACTTCTTCATTACCAATTTCGATGCCCTTTATTTCTTTTTCTTGCCTTATTACTCTAGCTAGGTCTTCCAGCACAATGTTAAATAGGAGTGGAGATAAAGGGCACCCTTGTCTTGTTCCTGTTCTCAAGAGGAATGTTTTCAGCTTCTCTCCATCAGGGATCATGTTGGCCATTGGTTTTGCATAGATGCCCTTTATTATGTTGAGAAATTTCTCTTCTATACCTATTTGATTGAGAGTTTTTATCAGGAATGCGTGTTGGACTTTGTCAAATGCCTTTTCTGCATCAATTAAGATAATCATGTGATTCTTTTCTTTCCTTTTATTTATGTGGTGGATTATGTTGATTGATTTTCTAATGTTGAAACATCCTTGCATACCTGGTATGAATCCTGCTTGGTCATGGTGTATTATTTTTATGATATGATGCTGAATTCTGTTGGCTAGAATTTTGCCGAGAATTTTTGCATCTATATTCATGAGAGATATTGGTCTGTAATTTTCTCTTTTTGTGGCATCTTTGCCTGGTTTTGGTATCAGGGTTTTGCTGGCTTTTTAAAATGAATTAGGAAGTATCTCTTCTTTTTCTATGTTCTGAAATAGTTTGAGTAGTACTGGTATAAGCTATTCTCTGAATGTTTGGTAATATTCTCCTGTGAGGCCATCTAGGCCAGGACATTTTTTTGTTGGGAGTTTTTTTTTTATTATTAACCTTTCAATCTCTTCTCTTGTTATGGGTCTCTTCAGATTTTCAACATCACTTTGTGATACTTTTGGTAGGTAGTGTGTTTCTAGAAATTTATCCATTTTGTTTATGTTTTCAAATTTGTTGGAGTATAGTTTCTAATAATACTCTGTTATGATCCTTTTTATTTCATTTGGGTCTGTTGTAATGTTCCCCATTTCATTTCTTATTTAGGTTATTTGTGTCCTCTCCTGTTTTTCTTTTGTCAGTCGCGCCAGTGGTTTGTCGATTTTGTTGATTCTTTCAAAGAAGCAGCTTTTGGTTTTGTGAATTCTTTCTGTTGTTTTTCTATTCTCTATTACATTTATTTCTGCTCTGATCTTTATTATTTCGTTTCTTCTGGTGGATGTGGGCTTTTTTTGCTGTTCTCTTTCTATTTGTTTGAGTTGTGTAGTTAATGTTTTGATTTTATTTCTTTCTTCTTTTTTGATGTGTGCGTCTATTGGTATAAATCGTCCTCTGAGGGCTGCCTTTGCTGTGTCCTAAAGGTTTTGGTATGATGTTTTCATTATAATTTGATTCTAGGAGTTTTTTGATTCCATCTCTGATTTTTCTATTATCCAGTGGTTTGTAAGCAAAGTGGTATTCAGTTTCCATGTAATTGATTTTTTTTTCCTTGCTCTTTCTGCTGCTGATTTCTACCTTGATGGTTTTGCAGTCAGAGGAGATACTTTGTATTATCTCAGTGTTTTGGATCTTCTTGAGGATCACTCTGTGGCCTAAGATGTAGTCTATTCTGGAGAACTTTCCATGTGCATTGGAAAAGAATGTGTACTTTGCAGCTGTAGGGTTAAGGGTTGTTTATATGTCTATGAGGTGAAGTTGGCTGATTGTGCCCTTTAGGTCTTCTGTATCATTGTTTAGTTTCTTTTTGGATGTTCTGTCCTTTACCAAGAGTGGTGTGTTGAAGTCTCCTACTATTATTGTGGAACTTTCAATTTTTTCTTTGCAGTGCTGCTAGAGTTTGTTTTATGTATTTTGGAGCCCTGTCATTGGGTGTGTAGATGTTTATTATGGTTATGTCTTCATGATGGTTAGTCCCATTGATCATTATATAGTGTCTTTTGTCTTTTCTGGTGTATTTTGTTTTAAAGTCTATTTTATCTGAGATTAATTTCGCCACTTCTGCTCTTTTTTGGTAATTGTTTGCTTGATATATTTTTTCCAACCTTTGACTTTTAAAAAATTCACATCTTTTTTTCTAAGGTGTGTCTTTTGTAGACAGCATATTAATGGATATTGGTTTTTTTTTTCTTTCCATTCTGTCACTCTCCATCTCTTTAGGGGTGCATTTAGGCCTTTTATATTCAGTGTAATTATTGATAGGTGTGAGTTTATTTCTGTCATTTTGTAGTGCTTTTTCTTGTGGTGCAGATGTTTTCTTTGTTCCTCTAACTCTCCTGTGCTGAATTCCTTTCGTTTGTGGATTTTCTTTTACTTCATTTGTTTTTGTAGGTTTTGTTTTTGAAGGTTTTGTTTTTACTGAGACTTTATGTTTTTCCTCTTTATTTTGATCAGTAAGTTTGTTAACTTTATTTGTGGTTACTGTGAAATTTACACTTATCTTTCTAAGTTTGTAGCAGTCTATTATTATGTGGTATCGCCTTGCTTTCCTCTCCATTAGAAGGTTCTATACCTACACTGTTTATTCCCTTTTATTGTTCTGATGTTGTCATTTACAGACTAACTGTTCTGATTCCCTGCTGTATTTCTTTTGGTTTTGGACAGTCTTTGAGAGTTCATTTCCTAGATTGGTATCTGGCTAGTACGATCCTGCATCGAGATTCAGCCTGTGAGCTGAAGTTATTTGTTCTCAGATCGAAGGGCTCCCTTTAATAATTATTGTAAGTTTGGTTTGGTTTTTACATATTCCCTTAATTTTTGTTTATCTGGAAATGACCTAATTTTCACCATCATATTTGAATGAGAGTTTTCTGGGATATATTATTCTTGGCTGGCAATTTTTTTTATTTCAAGGTTTTATATATTTCCTCTCATTTCTTTCTTGCCTGCTTGGTTTCTGCCTAATAATATGAGCTTAGTCTTATTGTTTCTTCTCTGTATGTGACTTTTTTTTTAATTGAGCTGCTCTCAGGATTCTTTGTCTTTGGTTTTAGTGAGTGTAATTATGATACGCCTTGGTGATTTTCTTTTGGAGTCTATCCTATATAGGGATGGTGGAGCTTCTTGGATGGTCAGCTTTTCATCTTTCATAATGTTGGGGAAGTTTTTTGCCAGCCGTTCTTCAATGATCCTCTCTGTGTTTTCTGTTTTCTCCCCCTGTTCTGGAACTCCGATCACTCACAAATTTTTGCATTTGATTGTGTCCCACATAATTCTCAGGGTCTCTTCATTTTTCGTTGTTCTTTTTTCTGATTTTTCCTCAAACAGGTTCGTATCCAAGTGTTTGTCTTCAATTTCACTGATCCTGTCTTCCACCTTTTCAAACCTGCTCCTCAGCCCTTCTATGGCATTGTCCATTTCTGAAATCTTGTTGTTTAGCTTTTGGATTTCTAATAGTTGTTTTTGTATGATTTCTAGTTGTGAATTTATTTTGGCGTTTTGTTCCTGCATTATTTTCCTGAATTCTTCTATTTTTGTCTGTATTTCCCATGAATTTGTGTATTTTTCCCTCATTTTTGTCTACTTTTTGCTTCAACTCTTTGATAGCTCAGAATATTACAGATTTGAATTCCTTATCAGGTAGTTCTAGTGCCTTTTCCTCTACTGGAAAGTCATCTGGTGTTTTATTTTGGACGCCTACTGGAACCATCCTGTCCTGTTTTTGTAAACGTTTTGATATTGTCTGTCTGCTGTCTTCAGGGCATTCACTAGTTATTTTCCTCGTTTATTGTTTGTAGATTTGTTTGTTTCATCCTCCTTTTTTGTTTGATTTGTCTATGTCTGAGTATGTGGGCTGTCTGTTCTTTGTTGTTTGCTTGTCTTTGGGCGTGGTACTTTTCACTTCCTTCTCCAGTTTTAAGAGTCAGTCGCTTAGATATGGTACAGCAGTGGAGGTCTAGCTGAAGAGGAGTTACTGGGATGGGTTGTTTGTGGCACTTACTACAGCCACCAAGGTGGGCTGGTAATCAGTGCAGGACAGGTTCTGGTAGGCCGCACCTGGGCTGCGTGGTGGTGTGATGTTAAGCACGTGGTGCAGGTAGGCAGGATGGGGGGAGGAGATTGTGATGTATGGAGCTAAGATGGGTATGGGAGAGAGGAGAGGGGAACAGGTGCCAAAAACATACAAACAAACAAAAAATGTGTGCTGGGAGAGCTTGACTTTGGAGTGGAGAGATGAGAGGCTATGAATTGGAGAAAAGCAAAAAGGAGAAGAAGAAAAAGAAAAGGAAAGAAAAAAAGAAATAAATAAGAATTAGAAAGAAAGAAGAAAAGAAAAGCTCACACGGATCCCTCCGGATTCAGCAAGGTATGGGTAAGTTGCTTCCAGGTTGTGAAGTACAGCATAGCTGGAAGGAGTAGAGCTGTCACTCAGTACCATATATTCAGGGGACAGGAAGAGAAGGAATGTATAGAGAGATGAGAAACTGAGTAATGAAGAAAGACAAAAAGGGAAAAAGAGGGAAAAGAAAACAAAACAAACAAATAATTTAAAAAAAAAAAACAAGAAACCCCCCCAAAGAAAAACAGACCAAAAAAGCCCCCAAAAAAACAAGAAAAAAGAAATGCCCTCAGGGATCCCTCTGCGCATATGCGCAAACTTAGGGAGTAGTTCCCAAGCTGCGCAGTACTGCCCTTCAAAAATGGGCTCCCAATTCGAGAAAAGAAAAAGAAAGCAAACAAACAAATAATTCAAAACAAACAAGCAAACAAAAGCCCCAGTATTCCACTGATGTGGTAGTACAGGCCAGAAAGCAGTTTTACATTCAAGCGGCATTTCACAGCCTTTGAGGAAGAAGCAAAGATGGCGAACAGAGCCAGGTATTTGAGAGAAAGGAGGAGGAGTTGGTGAGAGGCAAGGAAGAAATCTAAAGAAGCAGAAAATAAGCAACACCATCAGCCAACAAATGGCACTTAGGGAGCCAGCCAGTGTGGGTGGGTGGAATCCAAGAAACTCCGGAGTGAAGGTGGTGCTTCTTGCCCAAGAGACTGGCTGTAGGAAGCAGAGGAGGCTGAGTAGGGGTGAAGAAAGGTGGGGGGTGGGAAAGCATATATTGCTAGGGTTACCGGTTGTTCTGTCTCCTGCTGGAAGCTCCGTGAAGCTGCTTTCCTGTACCCCCTGTTTGCTGATCTCTGATAGGAGTCCAAGATGGTGGATCCATGCTGCATTAGCTGATAGGGGACCTCTGCGTGTGTCTCGCCTCCCTCCCTCTTCTCTCTCAGTTTCTTATTCCATTCGTTGCTTGGCTGAGTTCTTTATCTCTTTATTTGATGCTTATTATTTCAGGATTGCCATTTTCTCTGTTGGCTTAGTTTTCTGCATCTGTGCAGTGGAGGGATGGTGTGGTGCTTCTGCCTAGAGCGCCATGTTGCCCAGAAGTCCTGGCAGTTCCCTTTTGATGTACTGCTGCAACCGCTTTTGAGTGATCTTCAGGAAAATTTTACTTGCATGTTATATTAATGATATTATTCAATAATTTCTGCATTTGGTTGGATCACATTTCTTTGGAATGGGTACAGATACGGATCTCTTCCAGTAGGTTGACCAGGTAACTGTCTTCCAAATTTCTTGGGTGAGCCAGTGTTGCAGCCATTTGTTGAAACATATCAGTTGGTATTCAGTCAATTTCTGGGGCCTTATTTTTTGCCAGTGCCTTCAGTGCAGCCTGGACCTCTTCCTTCAGTGCCATCACTTCTTGATCATATGTTACCTCTTGAAATGGATGAACATCGACCAATTATTTTTTGGTACAGTGACTGCATATTCCTTCCATCTTCTTTTGATGCTTCCTGTGTCATTTAATATTTTCCCTGTAGAATCCTTCAGTATTGCAACTCGAGGCTTGAATTTTGTCTTCAGTTCTTTCAGGTTGTGAAATGCCGAGCATGTTCTTCCCTTTTGGTTTTCTATCTCCAGGTCTTTACACATTTCATTATAATACTTTATTTTGGCTTCTCAAGCAGCCCTTTGAAGTCTTTTGTTCACTCTTTTACATCATCATTTCTTCTGTTTGCTTTAGCTACTCTTTGTTCAGGAGCAGCTTTCAGAGTCTCTTCTGACATCCATTTTGTTCTTTTCTTTCTTTCCTGTCTTTTTAATGACCTCTTGCTTTCTTCATGTATGATGTTCTTGATGTCATTCCACAACTGGTCTGGTCTTCGGTCATTAGTGTTCAATGTGTCAAAACCATTTTTGAGATGGTCTCTAAATTTAAGTAGGTTGTACTCAAGGTTGTACTCTGGCTATCATTGACTTGTGCGAATTTTCTTCAACTTCAACTTGAACTTGCATATGAGCAATTGATGGTCTGTTCCACAGCTGTCCCCTAGCCTTGTTCTGAATGATGATATTGAGGTTTTCCATCATCTCTTTCCATAGATGTAGTCAGTTTGATTCCTGTGTATTCCACCTGTTGACGCCCACGTGTATAGTCACTGTTTATGATGTTGAAGAAAGGTATTTGCAATGAAGATGTTGCTGGTTTGCAAAATTCTATCGTGAGATGTCTGGCATTGTTTCTATCACCAGGGCCATATTTTCCAACTATCTGTCCTTTGTCTTTGTTTCCAAATTTAGCATTCCAATCACCAGTAATTATTAATGCATCTTGATTTCATGTTTGATCAATTTCAGACTGCAGAAGTTGATAAAGTCTTCAATTCTTCATCTTTGCTCTTAGTGGTTGCTGCAGAAATTTGAATTATCCACTGGGATGGTTATAATAATAATAATAAAGGTAAAAAATGTGCTGTGTTCTCTAGTCTTGGAAGTGGAGAAATTTAAACCCTCATACATTGCTAGTGGAATGTAAAATGGTGCGACCACTGGGAAAACAGTTTGGCAATTCATTAAAAAGTTAAATATGGAATCACCATGACTCCTAGTTAAAACCCAAAACAATCGAAAAGAGACATTCAAACAAAAACTTATACATAAATGTTTATAGCAATAGCCAGCTGGTAGAAACATTGTAAACGTCCATCAGCTGATGTATGGATAAACAAAATATGGTCTATCTATAAAATGGAATATTATTAAGTCATTAAAAAGGAATGAAGTACTGATACGTGCTAAAACATGGTGACACTCGAAAATATGCTAAGTGAAAGCAACCAGACACAAAAGGTCACATATTGTATGATTCCATTTATATGAAGTATTAGAATACATAAATCTATACAGATATAAAACAGATTAGTGTTTGCCAGCGTCTGGGGGTGGGAGGGATGAAATAATGGGGAGTGGCTGCTTAATGGACATGGGATTTACTTTTGCAGTGATGAAAATGGTTTGGAACTAGATAGTAGTGATGGTTGCACAACATTGTGAATGTATTAACTGCCACTGAACTGTACATTTTAAAACGGTTAATTTTATGTAACGTGAATTTAACCTCAATAAAAAAATTTGTATTATTTCTTATAAAACATTCTGTATTGCTTAAACTTTTTACCATATGCAAATATTATATTTTAATTAAAAGAGAGAGTGTTGAAATTTAAACCTTTACAAATTATTTTCTTGCAGAGTTTTTTATTTGGTCTTTACAGCAATGCTGTGAAATAGATTTGAAAAACATTCTCACTTTATAACTTGAGGATCTTGAGCTGCAAAATTGTTTAGTACCAAGTTCATAAGACCTGTAGCATGCTAGAATTTACTTATAAGTTATAATGTTAATGAGATTGTATAGTCATTTTTGAAGTCAACTTAGTAACATTTATAAAAATTAAAAATGTTTATGCCCTTATATTTAACCTTTTTACTTCTTGACTTTATTCTCCATAAACATTGCCATAAGTGCTTGAGTAGAGGTCTACAAGGAAGTTTGTTGCAGCATTCCTTGTAAAGACAACTGTCTTAGTTATCTAGTGCTGCTATAAGAGAAATACTACAAGTGGGTGGCTCTAAGGAAATGAAGTTTATTTTCTCACAGTTAGGAGGCTAGTAGTCTGAAATCAGGGCACCAGGTCTAGGGGAAGTCTTTCTACTGTTCTTCACAGTTTCTTGGAAATCTTTATGTGAAGTGACATCTACCTTTCTACATTTGTACTTCCTTGCTTCTGTGCCTAATCTGCTCTTTTTATATCTTAAAAGTGATTGGGTTAAAGATACACCATACACTGATATGACCTCATTAACATAACAAAGCCAAGTCTTTTCCCAAATGGTGTTATAGCCACAGGTATAGGGGTTAGTATTCTAACATATATTTTGTGAGGATATAATTCAATCCATAAGAGCAACCATTGGGAATTTTCTAAATATGCATGAATATGAAACTGGTTAAATACTGAAAAACTACACAGCCTTTGACAAGAACAATGTACGCAATCTATGGACAAGTGAAATATGCTCATGCTATATCAAGCGAAAAAAATAAACTTATAAAAGATTGTATATATTTTTGATTCATACTTAAATATGATAGTAATAATAATGATTATGTTCATGTTCTCAGGAAAAAGTTGTGTTTACATGCATCAAATTTCTTAAGAGTGGTTATTTTTGAGGAGTAGAATTTTTTAAAGGCTTTTGTTTTCAAGTTATGCCTATGTACCATCTGTATTTAATTCAGCATTGTGTAATATTTGTAATGAGAATATCTAAAAGTAAAATGACAAAAACACAAGCCAATTAAAATAGATTATTTCCATATATAACACTGTATATAACATTGTATAAGTTTGACTTCCTTTCCTAATAATTCAGTCAGGTTACTGTAACAGTTTGTTATTCCTGACCCCTTAAGGAAAGCAGTCTGATATAAAAGCATCTCTAGGTAATTGAATATTGGAAGAGCTGCATCTGAATCAAAATTCTGTCCTTTCTTCAGCAAATCATGTAACATAGCTGAGCCAGTTTTCTCATTTATAAAATGAGGGTAATAAAAATATATAGAATGCTGTCAGAGGATTAAATCAGATAAATTTAAAATCAAATTGACAACTAAAATTATATTATAAATAAATATTATAATTAGGTAGATAAAAACTTCACCACCTATCTGTTTGTTGCACTGCGGTGGCTTGTGTGTTGCTGTGACGTTCTAAGCTATGGCACCAATATTTCAAATACCAGCAGGGTCATTTATGATGGCCACGTTTCAGCAGAGCCTCCAGACTAAGGCAGACTAGGAAGAAAAGTCTGGCTATCTACTTCTGAAAATTTGCCAATGAAAACCTTATGGATCACAAGAGAATATTTTCTGACATGCATGTTTGGACATGTCATTAGCAGAGAGAAATCACTGGAGGAGGACATCATGTTTTGTGAAGTAAAGGGCCAGCGAGGGAAAGAGAGACCCTCGATGAGATGGACTGGCACAATAGCTTCAATGATGGACTTGAATATGCTGGACATCATAAGGTTGATGCAGGACTGGGCAATACTGTATGTAAAGTCTCCATGAGTAGGAGTTGACTTGATGGCAGCTATCTGTCATATATCTCTCTATCTAAAAGCTATTTTCTTAAGAGGTATGATCATACTTCCTAGACACCTGTCCAATAATTTTCAAAAAAGTGAAAAATGCTTGGATACTTTGATGTATCTATGTGGGTTGTCAAGGGCCAGGTTGACCACCAGCTCTAAGGCAGAGGAGAAGGGAAAGAGATCCATATCATAGAAGTTAAAAAGAATTAAGAGCTCCTGGGTGAAATTCAGATTCAGTGTTGAGAAGAAAAGATTAGTAGCATTATCTGACCCTAAACTTGTCCTTTAGTCCAGTAAGGATTGTTATGATTATTTTGTGGTTATTTGTTTCCAATTTATCAACTCAAGTTTTGAGGGTGATTTGTTGATTGGCCCAGTCTACTGTGCCATTAAGATTTGTCTGAAATATTGTAAGCTATGAGTACACTATTAATTTGCTGTTATCATTCCTACATCAGGGTTAATTGAATTATTTCCCATAGGGGGGAAACATATTAATGTAATTAAAGTTTACACAACGCATTTCTTTATGAAATATTTAGGGATTGAAAAGGCACAGTGCAATTTAGATACTTAAATATTTAACAATATAAAAGAACATTCTATTTTATTGTGATATTAATCTCATTTATGATTTTTTAAATCTTTTATCCCATTTTAAATTAGGAAATATTTCAAATATATGAAAACAATAGAGATTAAAAATGAAATCTGTGTTTCCTCTTCTCAGATCTATCAAGTCCTAATGTTTTGCCATGTTTACTACAGATATTTTTACAAAGTAAAATAATTCAGAAACATTTGAATATTCCTTATACGCCCATTGAAAACCTTCTTCCCTACTCAGAGATAATGACTGCATTGAAATCGGTGCTGCTTATTGCCATGTACTTTCCCAGACTAAGAGTACATAGTTAGGTATCCACAAACAATATAAAGTATTGGTTTGCAAGTTTTGAAATTTTATGCAAATGTATATTACATTGCATGCATTCTTGTCCAGCTTGCTTTCTTGACTCAGCATTATTTTTGCCATTATTCATATTAATGCATTCAGTTTTTTTCATCATATTAACTTTTATTTAGTATTCCATTATATATATGTATCTGAGATTTTAAAATTATTTTAACTTAATTCCATTATTTGTCCTATTATAAACAATGTTGCTGTAAATATTCATATGCATGTTCCCGTATGCGTATGCACAGGTTTTTCTCAACTATACACCCAGATGTAGAATTTTAGGCTCAAAGAATATGCACATTCTTAACTTTATTAAATATTGCAGAATTACTATCAGAGTAGAAGAGTTCCCATTCTCTATACCATCTTAAACACATTTTTAATTTTTGCCATTCTGGTGGATGTTAAATTGTTTCATTATTTTAATTAGCATTTCACAGATTACTAATGGGATTAGTATCTTTCCACTGATTGGATGTGTCATAGTCAAACATTTTTTCCCAGTCTGTAGGTCGTCTTTTTGCTTTTTTGGTGAAATCTTTTGATGAGCATAAGTGTTTGATTTTTAGGAGCTCCCAGTGATCTAGTTTATCTTCTGGTGTTTGTGCATTGTTAGTTATGGTTTGTATTCTGTTTATGCCATGTATTAGGGCTCCTAGCATTGTCCCTGTTTTCTTCCATGATCTTTATCATTCTAGATTTTATATTTAGGTCTTCGATCCATTTTAGGTTAGTTTTTGTGCATGGTTTGAGGTATGGGTCTTGTTTCAGTTTTTTGCAGATGAATATCCAGTTATGCCAGCACCATTTGTTAAAGAGACTGTCTTTTCCCCAGTTAACAGATCTGGGCCTTTGTCAAATATAAGCTGCTCATAGGTGGATGAATTTACTTCTGGATTCTCAATTCTGTTCCATTGGTCTTTGTTTGTATCTGTCGTTGTACCACTACCAGGCTGTTTTGACTACAGTGGCAGTATAATAGGTTCTAAAATCCAGTAGTGTGAGGCTCCCCACTTTGTTCTTCTTCAGCAATGCTTTACTTATCTGGGGCCTCTTCCCTTTCCATATGAAGTTGGTGATTTTTTTTTCCATCTCATTAAAAAATACCATTGGAATTTGAATTGGGATTGCATTGTATCTGTAGACCACTTTGGGACATTTTCACAATGTTGAGTCTTTCTATCCATGAGCAAGGTATGTTTTCCCACTTATGCAGATCTCTTTTGGTTTCTTGCATTAGTGTCTTATAGTTTTCTTTGTATAGGTCCTTTACGTCTTTGGTTAGATTTATTCCTAAGTATTTTATCTTCTTGGGGGCTATTGTAAATGGTATTGATTTGGTGATTTCATCTTGGAAGTTCTCTTTATTGGTGTGGAGGAATCCAACTGATTTTTGTACGTTTATCTTGTATCCTGAAACTTTGCTGAAATCTTCTATTAGTTCCAGTAGTTTTCTTGAGGATTCTTTGGGGTTTTCTGCATATAAGATCATATCATCTCCAAATAGAGATGCTTTTCCTTACCAGTTTGGATGCCGTTTATTTCTTTTTCTAGTCTAATTGCTCTGACTAGGACCTCCAGCACAATGTTGAATAAGAGTTTTGATAAAAGGGCATCCTTGTCTGGTTCCTGTTCTCAAGGGGAATGCTTTCAGACTCTCTCCATTTAGGATGATGTTGGCAGTCGGCTTTGTACAAATGCCCTTTATTTTGTTGACGAATTTCTCTTCTATTCCTATTTTGCTGAGAGTTTTTATCATGAATGAGAGTTGGACTTTGTCAAATGCCTTTTCTGCATTGATTGATAAGATCATGTGGTTCTTGTCTTTTGTCTTATTTATGTGACGGATTACATTGATTGTTTTTCTCATGTTTAACCCCACCCCACCCCACCCCACCCCCCCGCATACCTAGTGTGAATCCCACTTGGTCATGGTGAATTCACGGTGAATTTTTTTTTTTTTTATATGTTGTTTAATTATACTGGCTAGAATTTTATTGAGGATTTTTGCATTTCTGTTCATGAGGGATATTGGTAATTTTCTTTTTTTTGTGGTGTCTTTATCTGATTTTGATATCTGGGTTATGCTGGCTTCATAGAATGAATTTGGGAGTATTTTGTCTTTTGTACGATCTGAAATACCTTTAGTAGTAGTGGTGTTAACTCTTCTCTGAATGTTTGGTAGAATTCTTCAGTGAAACAATCAGGGCCAGGGCTTTTTTTTTGTTGAGATTTTTTAAATAAGCTTTTCAATCTCTTTTTTTGTTATAGGTTTATTTAGTTGTTCTCTGTTTGTGTTAGCTTAGGTAGGTAGTGTATTTCTAGAAATTTGTCCATTTCCTCTAGGTTTTCAAATTTGTTAGAGTACAATTTTTCATAGTATTCTGTTATGATTCTTTTAATTACAGTTGGGTCTGTTGTGATATTGTCCATCTCATTTCTTATTCAGCTTATTTGCTTCCTCTCCCATTTTTCTTTTGTCAGTTTTGCCAGTGGTTTATCGATTTTGTTGATCTTTCCAAAGAACCAGCTTTTGGTCTTGTTAACCCTTCCAATTGTTTTTCTATTTTCTATTTCATTTAATTCTGCTTTAATTTTTATTATTTGATTTCTTCTGGTGCCCGAGGACTTCTTTTGCTGCTCTCTATTTGCTCAAGCTGTAGAGTTAATGTTTTGATTTTGGCTCTTTTCTCTTCTGGATGTGTGCATTTATTTCTATAAATTACCTCTTATAACTGCTTTTGCTGGATCCAAAAGGTTCTGGTAGGATGTGTTTTCATTTTCATTTGATTATGAATTTCTTTATTCCATCTTTAATTTCTTCTATAACGTAGTAGTTTTTGATCAAGGTGTTGTTCAGTTTCCAGTGTGTGGTTTTTTTTCCTTGCTTTTTCTGTTGTTGATTTCTACTTTCATGGTTTTACGGTCAGAAAAGATGCTTTGTAATATTTTGATGCTTTGGATTCTGTTAAGGCTTTTTCTATGGCCTAATATGTGGTCTGTTCTGGAAAATGTTCCATGTGCATTGGAAAAGAAAGTATACTCAGCTGCTGTTGGGTGGAGTGTTCTGTATATGTCTATGAGATCAAGTTGGTTGATTGTGGCATTTAGATCTTTCCTGTCTTTATTAAGCTTCTTTCTGGAAGTTCTGTCCATCACTGAAAGTGGTGTGTTGAAGTTCCTACTATTATTGTGGAGCTGTCTATCTCTCTTTTAAATGCTGTTAGTGTTTGTTTTATGTATTTTGGAGCCCTGTTGTTGTGTGTGTAAATACTTATTACGGTTATGTCTTCCTGGTGTAAAACCCAGATCCATTGCCGTAGTGTCAATTCTGACTTATAGAGACCTTATAGGACAGTGTAGAACTGCCCCCATAGAGTTTCCAAGGAGCACCTCATGGATTCAAACTGCAGACCATTTGGTTAGCAGCTGTAGCACTTAACCACTATGCTACCAGGTTTTCCCCTACTGGTGTATTGACGCTTTAATCATTATATAGTGTTCTTCCTTATCCTTTGTGGTGGATTTTACTTTAAAGCTTATTTTGTCAGAGATTAATATTGCCACTCCTGCTCTTTTTTGATTGTTGTTCACTTGATATATATTTTTTCCATCCTTTGACAGTTTGTGCCTTTTAGTCTAAGGTGTATATTTGTAGGAAGCATATAGACGGATCATGTTTTTTTAATCCATTCTGCCACTCTCTATCTCTGTATTTGTGTATTTAGTCCATTTACATTCAGTGTAATTAATGATAGGTATGAGTTTAGTGCTGTCATTTTGATGTCTATTTTTTTGTGTTGTTGACAGTTTTTTTGTTCCACTTAATTTTCTGCCCTGACTCATTTTCCTTTTCATCTTTTTCATTGTTGTTGATTTCGTATTTGCTGAGTCTTTATGTTTTTCTTGTTTTTTATTTTGATATGTAGGATTGTTAGTTTCCTTTGTGATTACCTTAATATTTACCACTATTTTTCTAAGTTTAATCCAATCCTTTATTTCTTTATATTGCCTTGACTTCCTCTCCATATGAAAAATCTATGACTACATTTTTTAGTCCCTCTTTTTTGTTTTAATGTTATCATCTTTTACATATTGATGTTTCTGTTTCCCTGTTTACAGTGTTTTAGCTTTGATTTATTTTTGTGACTTCCATATCTGGGTTTATATCTGGTTGCTCTGTCCTGTGTTCTAGTTTTGGGTTGTTATCTGATGTTACTGATTTTCTAACCGGAGGACTCCCTTTAGTATTTCTTGTAATTTGGGTTTGGTTTTTGCTAATTCCCTAAACTTCTGTTTATCTGGAAATGCCCTAATTTTGCCATCATATTTGAGAGACAGTTTTGCTGGATATATAATTTTTGGCTGGCAATTTTTTTCCTTCAAGGCTTTATGTATGTCATCCCATTGCCTTCTTGCCTGCATGGTATCTGCTGAGTAGTCCAAGCTTAGTCTTATTGACTCTCCTTTGTAGGTGACTTTTCGTTTATTCCTAGCCACTCTTAAAATTCTCTCTTTATCTTTGGTTTTGGCAAGTTTGATTATAATATGTCTTGGTGACTTTCTTTTGGGATCTACCTTATGTGGGGTTTGATGAGCATCTTGGATAGGTATCTTCTCATCTTTCATGATATCAGGGAAGTTCTATGTCAACAAATCTTCAACAATTTTCTCTGTATTTTCTGTTATCCCCTCTGTTCTGGTACTCCAATCACTTGTATGTTATTTCTCTTGATAGAGTCCCACATGACTCTTAGAGTTTCTTCATTCTATTTAATTCTTTTATCTGAGTTTTCCTCAAATCAGTTGGTGTCAAGTGCTTTATCTTCAGTCTTACTTATTCTGATTTCCATTGCCTCAATTCTGCTCCTATGACTTTCTACTAAGTAGTCTAATTCTGAAATTTTATTGTTAATCTTCTGGATTTCTGTTTGCTTTCTCTCTATGGATCCTTGCAGCCTGTTAAATTTGTCATTATGGTCTTCTATAATCTTCTTAAGTTCCTCTATTGCTTTATCTGTGTGTTCCTTGGTTTGTTCTGCATTTTACGTGATCTCCCTCTTGACCTCTTGAAGAATTCTGTATATTAATCTTTTGTATTCTACCTCCAGTAATTCCAAGAAGTTCTCTTCCTCCAGAAGATTTCTTGATTCTTTATTTTGGAAGCTTGCTGAAGCAATCATGGTCTGCTTCTTTATATGATTTGCTATTGACAATTGTCTCTGAGCCATCAATAAGTTATTATATTTATTGATTTTATGTCTGCTTACTGTGTTCTAGCTTCTTGTTTTGTTTTGTTTTGATATATTCAAAAAGCTGCTCATGTGAGCTAGTTTGATTATTGTGGCTTTGAAGCTCTAACGTTCTGTCACCAGCTGGTTAGATCTGTTACTAAGTATGTAATCCCAGTAGTCCATTTTCTTTTCTTTTATGGATTCAGCTCAGGTGTCCAGGTAGTCAGTCACCAAGTGTGTGGTGCAGGTTCTCACCTACAGTTCTAGACGGGCAGGGGTGATTGGAGTAGGCACAGGTATCTGGCTGCACTAAGGGTTTCACGTGCTGAGCAAGGCAGGGGGCGACGGCCACTCCCTGAGTGTCTGGGAGGAAAGCGTGTCCCTGTTCCCTAGAGTGTGTAGGTGGCTGGGTTTTTCAGCTGGACTTCGGGCACCCTATGCTGTTGGCTGTAAGTACTGGGAGTCACCACTTATTCTTGGACCCCTATTGCAGGTGGCTAAGTGACAGGAGTGGAGCCAGCAGTCCTCAGGCTCCTGAAGTGGGTGAGGACCCTTCTTAATTGGCAGAGTGATGTCAAATGTCATGAACCTGCCACTCCACCATATAGATGATAATGTTGAAGTTAGGTTTCAGGTATATACCCTGTTGTATTGTGCTAATGAGGACCTATGCTGTTGAAATGGGCCCACACAGGATCTATGCAGAGGTGAAAGGCATTCAAAGTCTATGGACCCCTTATGCCTGTGTCTAGGCAAAGGAGCTTCTCCTGCCCTGAGCTCCTGGCACAGGGGAGCTGGCAGATTATTTTTTCCTGTTTCTTAATTTGTTCACTCTCCAAGGCCGGGAGAATTGCTCAGGGTACATGATGAGTCCTTCTCCCAGCCCAGGGACTGTGGCAATCCCTGAGCCTGGCCCAGGATCCAGTGTAGAGTCAGGACGAAGCAGGTAGATGGGAGAGAGGTTCTTCCAGATGGGGTGTTTTTTGATCCACTTGGTGGGTTAAATGCAGGTACTTATCTTTTGCCTATTGAGCACTGCTTTTCACTGGTTCTGGAGACTTGAGTAGACTCTGTGCTGCTTGGTCTCTCATCCTGAACACCACTGCTTGTCTCACTGCACACACCAGCCAATCTGGCCTGCAGGGTGCTGGTTCCCACCAGGTCGGGTCTGGCAGCTCCTTACTGCTTCAAATCATCTCTCTCTGCCCCTGACACTCAGTCTGATTCCTCAACTTTGCCTTTGATGTTCATGGCTCCCAGATTGTCACATATAATGGATTCACTTGTTTTTTCAGGTCTTTGTTGTGAAAGGAAACACAGGAAGCATATGACTACTCCACTATCTTGGCCCCGTCTCCTCAAAATGGTATTTTAACTTAGCCTAACATCAATGGGAAGAATATTAGATTGGAAACCCATACACCAGGATTACAGCTTTAGTTCAGACTGCACTTTGGGCCTCAGTTTTCTTATTTATAAAAAAGGGTAAATTTTACTACCAAAGTTCTCTAAAATTCTCTTCATTAGTATTATTTAATAAGTCTGTAAACTCCAGAGTATTTTGACAACTGGGATTTTGCTTGTTTGTAACTCACTGTCTTTGATGTAGCTTGAAAAGCCAACTTTATATTGTGAAGCTGTACTCGATGATGGGGAAACACAATGGTTTGATGTCTACATAACTTTATTTCCTCAAATGTTCAACATGTGTAGTAGAAGTATCTTTTGACATTGTTGTGAAGATTAAATGAAATGGTACATGTGCTTAGTGTACTACTTGGCAAAGTGTGTATACTCGATAAATGATTGCAACTATTATTGTTATCAGGGCAGTGGTGGTTTAATGGTAGAATCCTCACTTTGCATGGGGAGTCCCAGTTCATTTCCTGGCCAATGCACCTCATGCACAACCACCACTCATCTTTCAGTGGAAACTTGTGTTTTGCTATGATGGTGAACAGACTTCAGTGACGCTTTCAGACTAAGATGGACTATGAAGAAAGGCCTGGCTAGCTACTTCTCAAAGTCAGCCATTGAAAACCCTATGGATCTGTTATGGATTGAATTGTGTTCCCCAAAAATATCTGTTGTAAATTCTAACCTCTATGCCTGTGATTATAATCCCATTTGGGAATGGGTTGTCTTTGTTATGTTAATGAGGCTGGATTATTGTAGGGTATGTCTTCAGTCAATCTCTTACAAGATATAAAAGGAGCGTATTAAGCAAGCAGAGATGGGGGAAGATAGACGCCAAGCCACATGGAGATCTCCAAGGAACCAGGAAACAGAAGCTGAAGACATTCTCCCAGAGCTGATGGAGAGAGAAAGCCTTCCCCTAGAGTTGGTACTCTGGATTGCTAAACTGTGAGAAAATAAATTTCTGTTTGCTAAAGCAATCCACTCATAATATTTCTTTTATAGCAACACTAGGTAACTAAAACAGGATCATAACAGTACAATCCACAACCGATCATTGGAATGGCACAGGACTGGGCAGTATTTTGTTCCATTGTGCATGAGACTGACTTGATGGCAGCTAACAACAACAGCAACGTTACTGTTATCATCATTTTCATCATTTCATTAATCTCTGTCACCTACAATTGATGGTGCATTAACATAGTGTAAAAATAACCACAGAATCATAAAACCCAAAACCCTTTGCCATTGAATCAATTTTGACCATGGTTAACCCATGTTTGACAAAGTAGAACTGCTCCTTAGGGTTTTATTGGCTGTAATCTTTATAGAAGCAGATCACCAGGACTTTTTTTTTTCTGTGGCATCACTGGGTGGTTTCGAACCACCAACCTTTAGGTTAAAAAAACAAACCAACAAAAAAACCTGTTGCTGTCAAGTCGATTCTGACTCATAGAGACCCTATAAGACAGAGTAGAACTGCCCCATAGGGTTTCCAAGGAGTGCCTGGTGGATTCGAACTGCTGATCTTTTGGTTAGCAGCCAAACTCTTAACCACTACACAACCAGGTTTTCCTAGGTTAATAGTAGAGCACAAAACTTTTACACCACCTAGGCAGCCATAGAATCATAGGTCACCATAATATTGACTCCCAAACTGAATCCTTACCTCCACAAAGATATGCACTTCACTGACCACTGGATATGCCAAGTTCACTTGCATCTCCAGGTCTTTGTCTATGCAGGCTTCCTCACCTCAGGTACTCCTGACTTCTCTGCCTATACAAATGCCATCCATTTTTTTAAAGCTCAGCTCAAATTCCACCTCTTCCCATGAAATCTGTCCTTACTATGGCAGCCCACCCTGATCATTTTCTGTGAGTTCCTATAGAAAAGAGCTTCACAGCTAATAACAGGACACCTTGTATTGTTACCAGTGAATGTAAGGGAAACACCTGAACTGTGGAGTTCACACACCCCAATCCTATCCCGGTTTTACATAACTAGAGAATGAGCTAAGTGATTTCAATCCATTATTTAAACTCTCTGATTCTGTTCTTAATTTTTAAAATGAAAGCCATAATATATTCCTCTGAGAGCTGTTCTGAATACCAAATTAAATAAGCATGTCAAGTACTTGTTGTACAGTACAAGCTTAGTAAATATTTCCCCCATTGCCACTGCAGTTATCAGTAAGAAATGTTTGCTGAACTGAATATATACAAATGTCTTATCCCTCAAAAGAGAATATATGTTCTTTAAAATAGGGATAATTCTTGAAATTTTTAATTCCTAAGTACAAATCTGGATAGTTCATAGGCATTTAGTAAACAATTATATTAAAATATTTGTCAGACAAAGTCTGTTGCTTGAATATAGAATAATCAAAATACAGAGCAAAGCTTTGTATGAATAAGAGTACTTATAAAGAACGTGATAAGTTTGATAAAAAAGCACAAACAGTACTATAGGATGACACAGATAAGGCAATTGATGTAAAGGGTAGAATGATGTAATAATCTTAATAATGTCATAATCTTGATAATAATAAAAAATGTATACCATAATAGTAATAAAAATAATGCATACCAGAAATTCCTATATAACTGTTAAAGGTGGATTGAATAATTGGCTTTGAGCCTCCTCACAGACTCTTTTACAATGTATTTCTACCTACCAGTTTTCTGTGGTTCTGGAAGATTTCCTTGAGGTACCAGGAAAAAAAAACCTCTTGGCATTTCAAAATCAATTCTTTTTGCCCTGGCCCACCTATATGTAATGAACAACATCTATCACATCCCTCTGAAGTTTATCTATCTTCTCTACTTTACAAGATTAAATAAGTCAGTAGCTTTCAAGTGTGCAAAGTTTCAATGAAAGTGGCTCCAGGGATATGAACAGTGGTTTCCGAAGTAGTGTTTCTGAACTCTTACAGAGAAGTGTCAAGGGGCTAAACTTGTGTGAAAATAGGCACTTTTAGAAAGCGACTATTTAACTTTCTGCCAGGATATCGTAGAGAACAATTAGAAATACCAATTGTTACTCATTTCATTGGCTATTTTTGAAATTATTGCTGATATAATGTCTATAGGATCTGACATTGTTTCCATTATGAATACTTGTCTCAGACTCTTTCTTCCATTATTGTAATCTTTCCATGGATATCTATGAATATATTTTATCTTCTTTATGGATTCTTGTATCCTAAAAGTCAGTGTTATTCTGTATGTGTACTAACATACCTCTTTACTTTGCATAAGATTCCCTTGGTGGGGCAAATGGTTAGCATTCTTGGCAGCTAACTGATAGGTTGGAGGTTCAAGTCCACCCAGAGGTGTATCAAAAGAAAGGCCTGGTGATCTACTTCTGAAAGATCAGTCATTGAAAAGCCTATGGAGCACAGTTCTACTCTGACACACATCAGGTGGCCATGAGTCAGAAGGGACTCCACAGCAACTATTTCAGATTGGTTACTTTGTATATACTGTGGCAGGATGCTAAGATATTATTCGAAGTTCAATCTTAGTTAACTACAATGTAGTTCATTCTAATTGTTTCTTTTTTTTTTGTGGTTGAATTTTAGGAGAATGAGTAAAATCTCAAAAATGCAAATTTATAGTGAATATTTATATTAAAAATTAAATTTCATAGCATGCTTTGAGATGAGTATGAATGTTACTTATTCTCCTAAGTTTTAAAATGTATAGCCCCATACTAGTACTATTATCAATACCCTAGATGGTGATTCTACAATCATATTTTCTTTAGTTGTCAAAGTAAAATTAAATTATTTTTAGTATCCTCACCAAAACAAGAAAATAGACAGTAACTCAATATTTTCCATGAGTGACAGGAAAAAAGTCTTGTGTGATCAAATATGTATGGGAGACACCAGTTAAAGCAAGATAGACACTTATCTCTAGGAATTCTCAGAGCTTGAATTCCTTGGTCGACCAGAGACTTCATCTAACCCAAACTACATACTTCCTGAGCAAGTTGATTAAGTTTTCTGAGGTGGATTCCCCTTTAGTGGAATCCTGTTTACTCATACTAGCCCAAATAATTTCTAAATTTTCTAATATTTTCTCAGCAAAAGAGATCTCAGATACTTTGACATATCCTTGTAGGAAGGGTCTTTACTTTAGATTCACTGGTGTTCTCACTTTCATTCAAAACTGTGTGGCTATGTTTTAGAAATAAGATTGACTTGGTAGACCCAAAGATCTTCTTATATATGGGACTTAGAACCTTAGAGAAGATAAAGTCAAGTTACCCTGACTTGGTCCAATTATTAGAGGATCAGAATCAGGGGGTAGTGGTGATTTGAGAGCCCACAGTCTTGATCATTCATGTCTTCCAACCCAGCCCACAAGAACTTTGCCTGAATTTTAAGGAGTACTAAAGGAAGATAATAGTCCCTGAGTGGTGCAAATTGTTAAACATTTGACTAGTAATGGAAAGGTTGACAGTTCAAACCCACCGAGAGGTACCTCAGAAGAAAGGCCTGGCAATCTATTTCTGAAAGATCACATCCTTGAAAATCTTATAGAGCACAGTTCTACTCTGCTACACATGAGGTCGTCATGAGTCACAATCAACTCAATGGCAAACAGTTTTAAAAGAAAGTAATACAATATGAGTAAAATCTAACGGGAACTACTTCACTGAAATATCTCTATAACACTAAAAACTCAAATGTGTGACCTTGTAAGTGCTGTCCTCACAGGGGACTTTTGGGTTCACTTATTGAACCATGGAGAGACACTGCAGCCCAAGTGATGAGTCAGAAGAACTTACTACACGTATGCTGGAGGAGTGGTAACTGTATGGCTTCAGGATGAAATTTCAAAACATCACTATGTAAATTAATGAACATTACTTTAATGTAAATGGCTGTATTGTTACTTTTTCCCTCTCCCACTCCTTGGTTATTGTTGTCAGGTGTCGTCCAGTCAGTTCCGACTCATAGCGACCCTATGTACAACAGAATGAAACACTGCCTGGTCCTGTGCCATTCTCACAATCGTTATACTTGAGCCCATTGTTGCAGCCACTGTGTCAATCCATCACTTTGAGGATCTTCCTCTTTTTTGCTGACCCTCTACTTTACCAAGCATGATGTCCTTCTCCAGGGACTGATCCGTTCTGATAACATGTCCAAAGTATGTGAGATGAAGTCTCGCCATACTTGCTTCTAAGGAGCATTCTGATTGTACTTCTTTCAAGACAGATTTGTTCATTCTTTTGGCAGTCCATGGTATATTCAATATTCTTTACCAACACCACAATTCAAAGGTGTCAATTCTTCGGTCTTCCTTATTCATTGTCCATCTTTTGCATGCTTAGGGGGCAATTGAAAACACCAAGGTTTGGATGAGACGCACCTTAGTCTTCAAGGTGACATCTTTGCTTTTTTAACACTTTAAAGGGTCTTTTGAAGCAGATTTGCCCAGTGAGATGAGTTGTTTTATTTCTTGACTGCTGCTTCCGTGGGTGTTGATTGTGGATACTAGTGAAATGAAATCCCTGACAACTTCAATCATTTCTCCATTTATCATGATGTTTCTTATTGGTCCTTTTGTGAGGATTTTTGTTTTCTTTATGTTGAGGTGTAATCCATACTGAAGGCTGTGGTCTTTGATCTTCATCAATAAATGCTTCAAGTCCTCTTCACTTTCAGCAAGCAAGGTTTTGTCATCTGCATAACACATGTTGTTAATGAGTCTTCCTCCAATTCTGATGACATGTTCTTCTTCAGATATTCCAGCTTCTCGGATTATTTGCTTAGCATACAGACTGAATAAGTATGGTGAAAAGACCCCACACCTTGGATCTGGAAAACAGAAAGGAGGAGTCCTCAGTTAACTGGAGGAGCCCTCAGAGGTTGGAGAATGGACTCTGGCAACTCTCAGTTCCAGTCAACAAACAAGTGGCAGAGGAACTATCATTGATTTATTCATTTATTCTTCATTCAATAAATATAGTGGTAGCTACTATTTACCATGTGCTCGTCTAGGCTCTCTGAATCTCTAAGGCAGTGTATAGAGGCCTTAATCATATACAGTTTATATGGCAGTGGGAGGAGACAAATGATAAAGACAAATATATGTGATGTTAATTGATGATAAGTTTTAAGAAGAAACATATATCAGGGTAAGAGAATAGAAAATAACAGTGATTTATTTTTATTATTTCTTTATAGTCACTAGGGGAAAGACCTCTTTGCAGTAAGTGACGGTTGAAAGCCATGCAGGTATCTATATCTAATCTGTACAAGCAGTGATTCTTCCTCTGCGGAACTAAAGAAGCCAGTATGGCTGAACTACAGTGAGCAAGGGCAAAGGGAATAGGAGCTGACATCAAGACTACTAACTGGGGCCAGATCATGTAGAATAATTTCAGGCCATTGTGAAACTTTGGTTTCTACGCCAAGTGGGATAAGAAACCACTGAAGGTTTTATGCAAAATAGAGTCACGTGCTGCATAACATCTGTATGGGAAAAATCTAATCACATAAACGTCCGTGGTACCATAAGAGGTTATAGTAGGGTTCAGAAATCCTGATCCAACTTACGTACAACCTGTCCTTATGAACAAACCCCCATAAAACCTATTATATTAAAAATTTGAGGTACATACAATGGTTTGTAGCAAAAAACAGGCACTACTTGCAAAGCACATCAAACCATTACTATTATTACAATTGTATTATTATGTTAAAGATGTTTTAATATATCTTTTCTATGCATAGAAATGTACACTATATATTATATGCTAAGACAAACATTTGACTATTCCATACCTGACTATTCTAACGTATGTACTAACTTGACTTAAAGACAGACATAAGAACAGAAGCTGTTTGTAATTGCGGACTGCCTATATATAACATGGTGTTTGACAATGTCCAAATCATATAATGTTCTATTTCACAGAACATATTCTGTATGTTAAACAACATATAACTGTAGTGACATTTACCTTACATTGCCAGAAGTTCTAGGATTCATTATTATTTTCTAATCAAAGACCAGCCAGAAAGATTTTGATTTACTTAACCACAAGTTGGGATTCTTGAAGAAGAATTCTGATTGTCATTCTCTCAACCTTCCCCTCACAACTAGCAGATGGTCATCCCAGCATGAAGCATTACATTCCCACATATCAATGTACAGAGGCAAGGAAGAAGGGGGGGATTTCTTCCAGTATTTTTTGTTTTGACTGGGGAAGAAAATCTTTTCCCAGAAGGACCTTCATTACATATTCCCTCAGGTCTTGTAGGTAAAAACTCAGCCATAGCTCCACCTCGAAACCATCACTGGTAAAGGGGAGTAGGACTCCTATGACTGACTTAGACCAAAAACGATTCATCTCTTGAAAGTAAACCTACCTTTGCTAAACATGATGCCTCCCTGGTATTTGAACAAAATTTGGTTCCTATTTAGTGAGGAAGAAGGATGCAGTAGGTGTTGTGTAGGCGACCAACAGTGTCTTTCACAAATCTAAAGAGAGGTCATTATTTACTGAACAAATGAAATGAAGAGAAAATTATAAAGAACTCAAATACATTCCACAAATATAGAGGAAGCCTACAAAGAAATGTTTAATACTTAAGCATTTTTCTCCTCATTTTTAAAATTTTATTTTGTAGTGCTTTAGGTGAAAGTTTATAGTGCAGATAAGTTTCTCATCCAAAAATTTATACACATGGGACTTCTGGCCAACAAGGCACTATAGACAGAAGAACCACACCTTCTCTTCACAGGAAAGACCTGAAAAACTAAGTTTAACAGAGACAAACGTCAATCCTGAAACCCTAAGCATCAAATGAAGGGATGAAGAACTCAACCAAGCAACAAATGGGATGAGAAACTGACAGAAAACAGAGAGTGAGGAGAGATATGTGTAGAGGCCCTCATCACCTAAGGCCGCACGGATTCACCATCTCGGACTCCTGTCAAAGATTGGCGAACAGAGACTATGGGAAAGCAGCTTCACAGAGCTTCCAGCAGGAGATAGAACTACAGGTAACCAGTGATATACACTCTCCCACCCCCCACCCTTCTTCACACACACTCAGGCTCCTCTGTGTCCTGCAGCCACAGTTGCTTGGCCAGGAGGCACCAGTTACAGCACTGTGCTGCTTGGATTGCACCCACCCAAACTGACTGGCTCCCTGAGGGCCATATGCTTGCTGCTGGTATTGCATTTTTCTGTTTCTTTTGGTTTCATCCATATCTCTCATCACCTCCCTCTCCTTTCTCTCAAATACCTGACTCCATCTGCCATCTTTGCTTCTTCCTGAAGGGCTGTGAAATGCTGCTCAACTATGGAACTGCTTCCCAGTCTGTGCTGCAAGGCTGGTAGGGTCTTCAGGGCTATATTCTTGTTTGTTTGTTTTGATTAGTTCTGTTTTGATCCCTTTGTTTGTTTGTTTTCATTTTCCTTTCTCTGCTTCAGCTGTACTGTATGGCTTGGGAGCTACTACCTCAGTCTGCCCAGCTGTGCAAGAGGATCCCTGGGGACATTTCCTTTTTTCTCTCTTTTATTTTGTTTGTTTTATTTTCTCTCTTTCTCCCTTTTTGTCTTTCTTCATTTCTCAGTTTCTGGTCTCTCTATACTCACCTACTCTTCCTGTCTCCTGAATACATGGTGCTGTGTGACACCTCTACCCCTTCTAGCCAGGCTGTAATTCATGACCTGGGAGCCACTTCCCTAGTTTTTGAAGCCACACTGGTGGGATTGCAGGGGGATTTCCTTTTTTTTTTTCTTCATTTTTGCTTTTACTGTTTTTTTCCTTTGTGTTTTTCTCTATTTCTCAGTCTCTCATCTCTCCATGCCAATGGCAAGCTCCTTTAGCACTCATTTTTGTTTGTTTGTTTTTCCCTCCTGTTTTCTCTCTCCTCTCACTCATCTTTTGCATAGCCATCTTAGCTTCAAACGTCACAATCTTCCCCCTCCTTCCTGCCTACCTGCACTGTGCACTGAACATCACACCCCCAAGCATCGCAGGCACTGCCTACCAGAACTTACCCTGCACTGATTCCCAGCCCGCCCTGTTGGCCCTAGCACATACCACAAACAACCAATCCCAGCAACTCCCCTTCAGCTGGACCTTCCCTGCTGCACCATACCTGAGTGACTGATCCTGCCCATGGGACAAGGAGGTGAAAGCTATTGTACCCACAGATGAGCAAACAACAAAGAACGCAAAGCCCACCTGCTCAGACATAACGAAATGAGACAAAAAAGCAGGACAAAACAAACAAATCTACAATCAATAAACAAGGAAAATAACTACTGCATGCCATGAAGACAGCAGACAATATCAAATCATATACAAAGACAGGGCAAGATGGTTCCAGTAGGCATCTAAAAAGAAACACCAGATGACTTTCCAGCAGAAGAAAAAGCACTAGAACCACCTGATAGGGAATTCAGATCTCCAATATTCAGAGCTATCCAAGAATTGAAACAAAAAGTAGATAAAAATGAGGAAAAATTAGACAAATTCATGGAAAACACAGAGAAAAAAATGGAATTATTCAGGAAAATATTACAGGAAAAAAATCCCAAAATAAATTCATAGCTAGAAATCATACAAAAAAGACAATTAGAAATCAAAATGATAAAGCACAAGATTTTAGAAATGGACAGGGAAGAGCTGAGGAGCAGTTTTGAAACGATGGAAGACAGGATCAGTGAAATTGAAGACAAACACTTGGAAAAAATCTGTTTGAGGAAAAATCAGAAAAAAGAACGAAGAAGGATGAAGAAACACTGAGAATTACGTAGGTTACAATCAAAAGCAAAAATCTGTGAGTGATCAGAGTTCCAGAACAGAGGTAGAAGGCAGAAAACACAGATGATCATTGAAGAACTGCTGACAGAAAACTTCCCAATTTCATGAAAGATGAAAAGCAGACCATACAAGAAGCTAATTGAAGCCCATATAGGATAGACTCCAAAAGAAATCATCAAGGCATATCATAATCACACTAGCTAAAACCAAAGACAAAGAATCCTGAGAGCAGCACAAGAAAATCAAAAAGTCACATACAAAGGAGAAACAATAAGACTAAGCTAGGATTATTTGGCAGGAACCATGCAGACAAGAAGACATTGGGATGACATATATAAAAGCTTGAAAGAAAAAGATTGCCACCCAAAAAGAATATATCCTTCAAAACTCTCACTCAAAAATGATGGTAAAATTAAGACATTTCCAGATAAACAGAAATTAAGGGACTATATAAATCCAAACCAAACTTACAGGAATTATTAAAGGGAGTCGTTCAGTCTGAGAACAAACAACATCAGACCACAGGCTGAATCTAGGATGCAGCATCATACCAGCCAGATACCAACCTAGGAAATGAACTCCCAAGGACTATCCAAAACCACAAGAATTACAACAGGAACCAGAGGGTTAACCTGTAAATGACAACAGCATCAGAACAATAAAAGAGGGAATAAACGGTGTAGGTATAGAACTTTCGAATGGAGAGGAAGGCAAGGTGATACCAAGTAATAATAGACTGGTGCAAACCTAGGAAGGTAAGGGTAAATTTCAAGGTAACCACAAAGAAAGTTAACAAATCTACTCATCAAAAAAAGAAGAAAAACATAAAGTCTCAGTAAAAACAAAATCTGCAAAAAGAAAAGAAATGAAAAAAAATCAACAAACAAAAGGAATTCAGCATAAGAGAGTAAGAGGAACAAAGAAAATGTCAGTATCACCAAAAAAAGCACTACAAAATGACAGCAATAAACTTACACCTATCGATAATTAAATTGAAAGTAATTGGTCTAAATGCACCCATAAAGAGATTGAGAGTGACAGAATGGATAAAAAAACAGGATCCATCAATATGTTGTCTACAAGAGACACACCTTAGAAATAAAGACATAAATTTATTAAAAATCAAAGGATGGAAAAATATCTATCAAGTAAACAACTACCAAAAAAGAGCAGGAGTGACAATGCTAATCTCAGATAAAATAGACTTTAAAACAAAATCCACCAGAAAAGACAGAGAAGGATAGTAATTAAAGGGGCGATCCATCATGAAGACATAACCATAATAAACATCTACACACCCAATAACAGGGCTCCAAAATACAGAAAACAAACTCTAACAACATTGAAAAGATAAATTGAGAGTTCCACAATAATAGTAGGAGACTTCAACTCACCACTATTGGCAAAGGACAGAACAACTAGAAAGAAACTCAACCAATATATAGAAAATCTAAAGGGCACAATCAGCCAACTTGACCTCATAGAGATATTTAGAACACTCCACAATACAGCTGCAAAGTACACATTCTTTTCCAATGCATATGAAAAGTTCTCCAGAATACACCACATCTTAGGCCACAGAGCAACACTCACAAAATCCAAAATATTGAGATTGTCTAAAGTACCTTTTTTGACAACAATGCCATCAAGGTAGAAACTAATGACCAAAAAAGCAAGGAAAAAAATCAATTACGTGGAAGCTGAATAACACCCTACTTATAAACCACTGAATAATAGAAAAAATCAGAGACAGAATAAAATGATAATGAAAATACAACACAAAAAAACCTTGGGACACAGCAAAGGCAGTCCTCAGAAGACAATTTATAGCAATAGATGCACACATCAAAAAAGAAGAAAGGGAGAAAATCAAAACATTAACCACACAACTCAAACAAACAGAAAGAGAACAGCAAAAAAAGCCCACAGTCACTAGAAAACAGGAAATAATAAAGATCAGAGCAGAAATAAATGAAATAGAGAATAGAAAAATAATAGAAAAAATCAACAAAAACAAAAGTTGGTTTTTTGAAAGAATCAACAAACCACCTGCCAAACTGACAAAAGAAAAACAAGAGAGGATGCAAATAATCCAAATAAGAAATTAAATGGCGGATATTACAACTGACCCAACTGAAACAAGAAGGATCATAACAAAGTATCATGAAACACTAAACTCCAACAAATTTGAAAACCTAGAGGAAATCAATAAATTTCTAGAAACATACTACCTACCTAAACTAACACAAAGTGATGTTGAAAACCTGAACAGACCCATAACAAGAGAAGAGATTGAAAAAGCAATACCAAAACTCCCAAGAAAAAAAAGCCATGGGCCACATGGCTTCACTGGAGAATTCTACAAAACATTCAGAGAAGAGCTTGTACCAGTGCTACTCAAGCTATTTCAGAGCCTAGAAAAGGAAGCAACACTTCCTAATTCATTCTATAAAGCCAGCATAATGCCGATACCAAACCAGGCAAAGACACCACAAAAAAAGAAAATTATAAACCAATATCTCTCATGAATACAGATGCAAAATTTCTCAACAAAATTCTAGCAAATAGAATTCAGCATCACATCTAAAAATAATACACTACAACCAACTAGGATTCATACCAGTTATGCAAGGATAGTTCAACATTAGAAAATCAATCAGTGTAATCCACCACATAAATAAAAGGAAAGAAAAGAATCACATGATCATCTCAACTGATGCAGAAAAGGCATTCGACAAATTTCAACACCCATTCCTGATAAAAACTCTCAATAAAATAGGTATAGAAGGGAAATTTCTCAACATAATAAAGGTTATCTATGCAAAACCAATGGTCAACATCATTCTTAATGGAGAGAGGCTGAAAACATTCCCCTTGAAAACAGGAACAAGACAAGGATGCCCTTTATCACCACTCCTATTTAACATTGTGCTAGAAGTTCTAGCTAGAGCAATAAGGCAAGAAAAAGAAATAAGGGACATCCAGATTGGTAATGAAGAAGTTAAACTGTCCCTGTTTGCAGATGATATGCTACTATACATAGAAAACCCTAAAGACTCCACGAAAAATCTACTGGAACTAATAGAAAGATTCAGCAGAGTAGCAGGATACAAGATAAACATTCAAAAATCAGTTGGATTCCTATACACCAGTAAAAAGAACGATGAAAAGGAGATCAGGAAATGAATACCATTTTCAATAGCCCCTAAAAAGATAAAATACTTAGGAATAAATCTGACCAGGAATGTTAAAGACCTATACAAAGAAAACTACAAAACACTGCTGCATGAAACCCAAAGGGATCTACATAAATGGAAAAACATACCATGCTCATGGATAGGCAGACTCAACATTGTGAAAATGGCAATTCTACCTAAAGCAGTCTACAAATACAATGCAATCCCGATCCAAATACCAACAACATTCTTCAAAGAGATGGAAAAACTAATTATTAACTTTATATGGAAAGGGAAGAAACCCCGAATAAGTAAAGCACTACTGAAGAAGAATAAAGTTGGAGGACTCACACTACCTGACTTGAGAACCTACTATACAGCTACAGTACTCAAAACAGCCTGGTACTGGTACAACAACAGAGACATTGACCAATGGAACAGAATTGAGAACTCAGATGTAAATCCATCCACCTACGGTCACCTGATCTTTGACAAGGGCCCAAAATACATCAAATGGGGAAAAGACAGTCTTTTTAACAAATGGTGCTGACAAAACTGGATATCCATTTGTAGATAAATGAAACAGGACCCATACCTCACATCATATACAAAAACTACTTCAAAATGGATCAAAGACCTGAATATAAAGCCTCAAACTATAAAATTCATAGAAGAAAAAATAGGACCAACACTTCAGGCCTTAATACATGGCATTAACAGGATACAAACCATAAACATCAACACAAAAAACCCAACAGATAAACTAGATAACTGGGATCTTCTAAAAATCAAACACCTATGCTCTTCAAAAGACTTCACCAAAAGAGTCAAAAGAGAACCTACAGACTGGGAAAAAATTTTTGGACAGTACAAGTCAGACAAAGGTCTAATCTCCATAATCTACAAGAAAATCCAACACCTCTACAACAAAAAGACAAACAATCCTATCAAAAAATGGGCAAAGGAAATGAACAGACACTTCACCAAGGAAGACATTCAAATGGCCAACAGACACATGAAGAAATGCTCGTGATCACTAGCCATTAGAGAAATGCAAATTAAAACCACAATGAGATACCATCTCACCCTGGCATTACTGGCACGAATCAAAAATACTGGAAATAACAAATGTGGGAGGAGCTGCGGGGAGATGGGAACTCTTATACACTGCTGGTGGGAATGCAAAATGATACAACCATTTTGGAAAATGATATGGCGTTTCCTCAGAAAGCTAGAAATAGACATACCATTCGATCCAGCAATCCCACTCCTAGGAATATATCCTAGAGAAATAAGAGTCATCACTCGAATAGACATATGCACACCTATGTTCATGGCAGCATTGCTCACAATAGCAAAACGACGGAAACAACCTCGATGTCCATCAACAGATGAATGGATGCACAAACTATGGTACATACACATAATGGGGTACTATGCAACGAGAAAGAACAACAATGAATCTGTGAACCATCTCATAACATGGATGAAACTAGAGGACATTATGCTGAGTGAAATAAGTCAATCACAAAAGGACAAATATTGTATGAGACCTCTATTGTAAAAACCCATGAAAAAATTCATAAGCAAAATGTAACAATCCTTGTTGGTTACCAGGGTTGGGGGGGAATACTAAATAGGTAATAGATAAGTGGTAACTTGGGTGAGAGGTGAGATAGTACACAGTACAGGGGAAACTAACACAACCTGCACAAGGAAAGGTCATGGAGGCCCTATAGATACATCCAAACCCCCCGAGGGACTGAGTTGTTGGACGGAGGGCTCTGGGGACCATGGTCTCAGGGAACATCTAGCTCAATTGGCATGCCACTACTTATAAAGATAATGCTCTACATTCTACCTTGGTGAGTAGTGTCTGGGGTCTTAAAAGCCTATGAGCGGCCATCTAAGATACTCCACTGGTCTCATCCCTTCGGGAGCAAGGGAGAATGAAGAGAAAAGGATTCAACGAAAAGATTAGTCCAAAGGACTAATTATCCACAGCTACCAAGGCCTCCACCGGACTGAGTCCAGTACAGCTAGATGGTGCCTGGCTACCACCACTGACTGCTCTGACCAGGATCACAACAGAGGTTTCTGGACAGAGCTGGAGAAGGATGTAGAGCATAATTTTAACTCCAAAAAAAAAAAAAAAAAAGACCAGATTTACTGGCCTAAAGAATACTAGAGAAACCTCAAGAGTGTGGCCCCCAGACACCCTTTCAGCTTAGAGGTGAAGTTACCTTCGAGGTTCGATGTTAAGCCTGGGAGTGGACAGCCCAGTAAAACTAAATGGGACTAACGAGGTACAGGAGTCTGGTGACAAGGGCCAGAAGGCAGAGGGGGAGTAGGAAACTGATGATAAGGAACACAAATTGAATAAGGACACTGTCGATGTATTGTGAGATTGTTGACCACTGTTATAGGGCAACATTTGTAGTAACTATTAAATGGGAGGCTGTTTTGTCCTGTAAGCCTTCATCTTGGGCAAGAATGGCAGCACAATTGGAAGAGCATAGTCAATATCACTTAAATGTGTAAGTAAAAAGTTTTGAAATGGTGTTAAAATAAAATAAAATAAAATAAAAAAACAAATGATACTAAAAAGGTACAGTAGTCCAGTGACAAGGGCCAGAAGACAGAAGGGGACAAGGAAGTCCCCTGGTGATAGGGAACACAAGGTGGAGTAAGGATATTCTTGATGTGCTGTGAGATTGTTAACCATTGTCATAGGGCAACATGTGTAGTAACTGTTAAATGAAAAACTATTTTGTTCTGTAAGCCTTCATCTTAAGCGTAGTCAAAATCACTGAACTGTGAATGTAGAAATTTTTGAAGTGGTGTATCTTTGGCTATCTGTATTTTCATCAAAAAAAAAAAAAAAAAGGTTGAGAATTTAGAGGCTTAATATGTTGTGGGGTTGTTAACCAACGTCATAGAACAACATGTGTACTACTATTTCATGAGAAACTATTTTCTCTGTAAGCTTTCACCTGAAGTAAATTAAAATATAAAAACAACAACAACAACAAAAAAAAAAAAAACACAATGAGATACTATCTCACCCAGGCATTACTGGCACAAATCAAAAAAACTGGAAATAACAAATGTTGGTGAGGCTGCCAGGAGATCAGAACTCTTATGCTCTGCTAGTGGGAATACAAAAGGATGCAACCATTTTGGAAAATGATATGGTGCTTCCTTAGAAAGCTAGATATAGAAATACCATATGATCCAGCAATCCCTCTCCTAGGAATATATCCTAGAGAAATAAGAGCTGTCACATGAATAGACGTATGCAAACCCATGTTCATTGCAGCATTGCTCACAATAGCAAAAATTTGGAAACAACCTAGATGCCCATCAACAAATGAATGGATAAACTAACTATGGTACATACACACAATGGAGTATTACACAAGGGTAAACAAAAATGATGAATCTGTGAAGCATCTCATAACATGGATGAAACTAGAGGACATTATGCTGAGTGAAATAAGTCAATCACAAAAGGATAAATATTGTATGAGACCACTACTGTAAAAACTTATGAAAAGGTTTACACACATAAAGAAACAATCTTTGATGGTTATGAGGGATGGGAAGGGTGGGGGAGAAATACTAAATAGACAACAGACAAGTGGTAACTTTGGTGAAGGGAGAGATGGTACACAATACTGGGGAAGCCAGCACAACTTGTACAAGGAAAAGTCATGGAAGCTCCATAGACACATCCAAACTCCCTGAGGGACTGAATTACTGGGAGGAGGGGTGTGGGGACCATGGTCTCAGGGAACAGCTTATTCAATTGGCATAACATAGTTTATAAAGAAAATGTTCTACATTCTACCTTGGCGAGTAGCATCTGGGGTCTTAAAAGCCTGTGAGCAACCATCTATGATACTCCACTGGTCTCACCCATTTGGGAGCAAAGGAGAATGTATAAAACATGATACAAGAGAAAGATTAGTCCAAAGAACTAATGGACCACAACTACCACAGCCTCCACCAGACTGAGTCCAGTACAACTAGATGGTACCCGGCTACCACCGCTGATTGCTCTGACCGGGATCACAACAGAGGGTCCCAGACAGAGCTGGAGAAAAATGTAGAACAAAATTCTAATTCACAAAAAAAAAACAAGACTTATTGGCCTGAAAGAGACTGGAGAGACCCTGAAAGTATGGCCCCTAGACACCCTTTTAACTCAGTAATGAAGTCACTCCTGAGGGTCAGGATTCAGTCAAAGATTAGACAGCCCCATAAAACAAAACAAGACTAATGGGGCACAATAGCCCAGGGACAATGACTAGAAGGCAGGAGGGGACACAAAAGCTGGTCATAGGGAACTGAAGGTCGAGAAGTGATAGTGTTGACATGTTGTGGTGTTGTTAACAGATGTCATAAAACAATATGCATACTGTTTAATGAGAAACTATTTGTTCTGTAAACCTTCATCTAAAGTATAATAAAAAAATTAAAAAAGAAACAAGAGCCAAGAGAACAGTGTGTCCTTTGGACCTGGGGTCCTTGTGCTGAGAAGCTCCTCGTCCAGGACAAGATTGATGACAAGGACCTTCTTCCAGAGCGGAAAGAGAGAGAAAGCCTTCCCCTGGAGCTGACATCCTGAATTTGAACGTGTAGCCTACTAGACTGTGAGATAATAAATTTCTGTTTGTTAAAGCCATCCACTTGCGGTATTTCTGTTATAGTAGCACTAGATAACTAGGACAGCATCTCTTAGGCTTTCTTCAGTTTTTTTTCGTTATTTTTTCTGATAGTTCCCCAAATAAATTACTGTTAAGGGATTTGTCCTGTATTTCACTAATTCTTTCTTTCATTGTTTCAATTCTACTTCTATGTCCTTCCATTAAGTTATCTATTTCTGATATTTTATTGTTAATCTGAGTTTCTAGTTGCTGTTTTTGTATGATTTCCAATCACATATTTAATTTGACATTTTGTTCCCGTATTGTTTTCCTGAATTCTTCTATGGTTTTGTCTATGTTTTCCTTGATCTCTTGGAAGACCCTGTATATAAGTCTTTTCAATTCCTTATCCGTCAGTTCCATTACCATCCCTTTATCAGGAAAGTTTTCTGCCCCTTTATTTTGTCATTTGGTTGAGCCATTTTATCTTATTTCTTTATATGGGTTGATATTGTCTGATATCTCCCAGGCATTAAAGTGTTGTTTTATTTATGATTTTGTTTTGATTTATTATTGCAGGTGCATCGGGCATGCTTTGGTAATCACTTGTCTGGTGAGACAGAGATGTTCACTTCCTGCCCCTAGTTGAACAGGGCAATGGTGAGCAGAGCAACCCCTCATCACAGTTCTCTGTACAAGTGAGATAGCTGAGGGAATACTGGACAGGTACTATCCAGTGATATGGGAATGCTCACAGTCGCTCACCAGATGGGTGTGCAACAGGCAAGGAGCAAAGTGGGTGTCTGGGGGGAACTGAGGTGCTCCTCCACTGGAGGGGTGGGACCATCAGTCAGGGGTATGTAGGGGCTGTCCTTGGTGGGAGAGGTTTGGGACAGTTTCCAGGGGTCACACAGGCACTTTCTCTGATGGGAGATGGTTGGGGCTAGCAACTGGGGATTACTCAGGCACTTTCTCCAGTGAGGGAGGGGCATGACAGGTGGCTGGGGTTGCATACGTGTTCCCTTTGATGGGGGGAGTGGGAGAGTGGCTGAGTGTTGCACTGATTCTCTCTCCAGTGGGAGAGAGGTGGAGCTGGTGGCCAGGGGTCACGCTCACTCTCCTGCTTTAGGGAGTGGTGGAGTGGGCAGCCAGGGGTCATGCAGATGTTATCCTGGGCAGGGGAGGGTTGGGAGGGGTGGCTAGGGATTACACAAATTCTCTCTCTGATGGAGGAGGGCCAGTGTGGCCAGCCAGGCAGGGGGGAGAGAGAAAAAGAGAGAGAAAATTTTTTCAAAAGGAGAGGGTTCTTCTATTGCTCTGTGCTTACCACTTGCTGTACGAGTTAGTTACCACTACTGGAGAGTCACTCTATTTCTGGGTCCTGGCTCCCTCCCTACTCTGTGTACACTGGAATCACTGAAGGTCTTGTCTTCCTTCCTGCACTTTCCTTCCTTAGTTCTAGTTCATGTCCTGCTCACTTTGCTTCACTCCAGGTAAGTCAACACAGTTTCTTTGTCTCCTGTTGAGAGTTCCATGATGTTGTCTTCTGGTGCTCCTCACCCAGCAACACTGCTGTCTTTGTCTCAAAATGACCCTGCTCTGCTGGGCTGTCTGGCTTGGCACCTCTACTCCGTATCTCTCCCCATTTGCTGTTTTTGTTCAGTTTCTTTTTCCAGTTGGTGTTTGATCTACTTCTATAACCTTTCATTTGATGCTCAGGGTTCCAGGGTTGTCATCTGTATCTGTTTCACTTCTTTTCTTGAGTCTCTGCTATAGAGGGATGGCATGGTGTGTCTGACTAGGCCACCATCTTGAATCTCCTTCTCATTTTTTCCAACATCCTGACACTGTGGCTTTGTATAGTCTTTCATGGTTTATTAAGCATCTCAGAAATCTGATGTACTCAAAGTTTATTAATCTTACTCAAGTCATTTTCTCATTTGGTTTGCAGGGTTTTGTAAATATGGAAACATATTTGTTTATTTACTTAGCTTCAGGCATTTTGTTATTGAGTCATCCCTTTACTAATTCTAATTTGGTCTAAAAGATTCTTCATACTTATATATTCTTCCTTTTTAGGAAGATAATTATAAAAATCAGCAAACCCATTCTAAAAAGAGGGAAACGTGTTCAGCTTAGAAATCACTGCAGCAAAAAAGAATTGTGTTTTTCTTTAAATACCCTGGTTCATTATCTTCAGAGTTGGACCAGATTGTAAATCTCTTCAGTTGTTATTCATGTGTACAAATCCCCCATTGTATGTTCCGTTGGTTCCTTAGGTGATCCTCCTTCTTTTACTCTTGCAGAGGTGTTTTTTCTTCTCTCCAATCTTTCAAAATTTCAGTGAAAAATTTAATATTCAAAATTGCCACATGTAAATACAGAATAAAGCTTAATTATTTATCTTTTCCATGGACATTTTAGTAGAATAGTAAGGATTACTTCAAAAGAATACTTCTTTAATTTGTGGAATTCTAAGTGCCAGGGGGCAATGAGAGTGTGCTGGGACCATGTGGAGTGACCTGTCTTTCTGTAACTGCTGATCTCACACTATGTACTTTTTGTTTACTTGTGAGGCAAGCCTGATTGCCCCATTTGTCCTGGGGTTGATGCCTTGAATTTAGTTTTGAGAAAATAAAAGAAAATCAGATTTTTATCTTTAAAAACATGTATGAGATAATTAAATCAATTAGCAATATTAAACAATAGAATTATGAAATTGAAAAGTTATCGGACCACAAATTGTCAGAAAAGGGTTCTAAGCCAAGCTCTTTCTCTGGAAAACTCTATGCATTTTAGCTAGTATCTGGGCATCTCTGAATACATTTCCTCATTCTTCAAATGAAGACGCTAGACTGAATAATCTCAAACCAGTTGGAGTTGATTTTGACTCATGGCGACCCCATGTGAGGCCCTTCTAATCCTTCTAATTCATTAACTTGTGGTTTGTTTAGTAGTCAGCACTATTTAAGGAAAATAAAAAGAAAGAAAGAATGGAATTGAAATTCATAAATCATCCTAAGCTGTTGAGAAATTGGAAAACTGATTGGGAAGACACAAGCAGAGAATACAGTGGAAAGCCATATATAATAAAAAGCAACATGTATGGTACTAACTGAAACTATTATTTGTAACACATTGACAAAAGAATCAATGAAGTATAAATGAGGAAGATGTCAGAAGGATATAGAAAAAATTATGGACACGGGCAGAAGGTGTGCAGTCACAGAGGAAGTTGAGGTAAATGGATATCGCAATGTGTGCAGATGAAGCACAGAGCTGGGGATGTGTACAAGCCTGGTTGGAGGTCAGAAGAAGAATGTTCACAGGGGTTTAAACAGGGTATGGAGGAGATAATGTAGAATGGACTTATAAGAACCTGGTTCTCAATTTCCTCTTTAGTAAGGGGACCATAAGTTCTTTTTTTTTTTTTTAATTTCTATTTTTTTAAGTTTTATTTTACTTCAGGTGAAGGCTTACAGAACAAATAGTTTCTCATGAAACACTAGTACACATATTGTTTTATGACATTGGTTAACAACCCCACAGCATGTCAACCCTCTCCCTTCTCAACCTTTTTTTTTGTGTGTGTGTGTGAAAATATACATAGCTAAAGATACACCGTTTCAACAATTTCTACATGCACAGTTCAGTGACATTGACTATACTCTTCCAATTGTGCTGCTATTCTCACTTTACATGAAGGCTTACAGAACAAAATAGTTTCTCATTTAACAGTTAGTACACATGTTGCCCTATGACGATGCTTAACAACCTCACAACACATTAACACTAACCTTACTCAGCCTTGGGTTCCCTATCACTGGCTTTCCTGTCCCCTCTGCCTTCTGGACCTTGTCACTGGACTGCTGTGCCTCATTAGTCCCATTTGGTTTTATGGGGCTATCCACTCCCTGGCTGAACGGTGAACCTCGGAAATGACTTCACCTCTGAACTAAAAGTGTGTCTGGGGACCATTCTCTCGGGGTTTCTCCAGTCTTTTTTAGGCCAGTAAATCTGGTCTTTTTTTTGTGAGTTAGAATTATGTTCTACATCCTTCTCCAGCTCTGTCCAGAGCCCTCTGTTGTGATCCTGGTCAGAGCAGTCAGTGGTGGTAGCCGGGCACCATCTAGCTGTACCGGACTCAGTCTGGTGGAGGCCTTGGTAGGTGTGGTCCATTAGTCCTTTGGACTAATCTTTTCCTTGTATCCTGTTCTCTTCATTCTCCCTTGCTCCGGAAGGGATGAGACAGTGGAGTATCTTAGATGGCTGCTCACAGGCTTTTAAGACCCCAGACGCTACTCACCAAGGTAGAATGTAGAACATTGTCTTTATAAACTGCGTTATGCCAATTGAGCTAGGGAGGACCATAAGTTTTATCATCCTAACTTGAACACTCTTAAGAGGGGGCACCATCAATAATTACTTTAGGACAACAGATGTAATTGGTACCATTTCAGGAAAACTGGAACGAATGTTCACCTGTTTATAAGGAGTGCATTTCTTTTCCTTGTAAATATGGACACTGAGGAACTGTAGGTAAGAAATACAAGGCTTTTATTCAAGTAGTAAAGGTGAAGCATGCTTTGCTATGTTCTGCTCTAAATTTGAGATCTCTCTTGGTCAGTTCCCCACAGACACAAACATATGATATGGCATTTGCTATGTAGCAGACATTTCCTGTGTGGGATTGCTAATTATACCTACGGGAACAGAAGACCTCCCTGAGAGTAGAAACATGATGTGGTGAGAGTGATAAACTATTGAGCCAGACATACACATACAGCAGAAAGATGGAAAGAATCAAGGACTGTAAACAAATTCTAAAAACCACCTGACACTGCCAGATGGATCTCTTAGGTCCAGTTTCCTTGACATTTATGTGCTCAGCGCCTTTTCCTCTGAAATCTCTGCATTTGGCTAATGGTGGAGGATGTACAGCAATTTTGACCACTGCTGCATGCTTGGCTCATTGCAGCTGACATTCTTCTCCACCCAGATGTCCAATAGATTTTCAGCGCCTGAATGTGTAAAGGGAGCACTGAAGATAAAGAGGCTCCCTGTTATCATGGAACTTTTCTTCTGGTAAGGATGTAAGTATGATCCTATGAAGACAAAGTTCAGATTGGTTGCATGTAAAAAAAAAAAAGAAAGAAATAAAAATAGTTTCCTGCCCTTGCTAATCTCTAGGTTATCTTTGAACTTTGGTTGCATGTAACAGGGTGATCCCCCCTTATCCAGGACCATATAAACTACCTTATGTATTAATGGTTATAAAAATGGCAATAATAAAAACAATTACTCTTCATTGAGTGTCCATAATACATAAAGCACGGTGCAAGGGCCCATATATGCATTATTAATCCTTATAAAGATTAGGTAGGTATTATTGTTGCCATCAGGAGCCCTGGTGGTACAGTGGTTAAGTGTTCATTTGCCAACTGAAATTTCAGCAGTTTGAACCCACCAGCCACTCTGCAGGAGAAAGATGTGGCAATTGCTTCCACAAAGATTACAGCTTTGGAAACTGTATGGGTCAGTTCTACTCTGTCCTATAGGGTTGTTTTGAGTCGGAATTGACTCAACGATAATGGGTTTGGTTTGGATTTGGTTTATTGTTGCCATCTCACAGATGAAAAATTATCTCCACAGGGTAACGTGATGCTCACAACATCACAACATTGGTGAGTAATAGAGCTGGGATTCAAATTTGAGTCTTTCTGACTACAAAGTCCTCATACTTTTATTTGTGCCATGTTTAGTTTTTCTGAGCCTCAATTTATTCATATGTAAAACAAGGGTGTGGAGATCTATTTCATGCGCTTGCAGTGAGGATTGCATACAAAAATTTGTAAAAAATGCCTGATGCCATGATTAGGTTAGGCCTCCTACACCACTTTAGTGAGCATATCCCAAGACCAAACTACCCTGGTGGCATTACTCTTCGTGACTTTTCCACTTTTCCAATTGAAGCTTTGATCATGTCTTTAAAACATACCCCTTCCCACCACCACCCATGGTTCTGGCCCCAATGCCCATAATAATAATCATGATTACTGATTATGATAATACTATTAATAATACCATTAACAACAATAATTTGCCACTTACTATGTCCTGTAACTTTTACAAATATTATCTAGTTTAAGCAATCCCATGTGGCACTTTAGTTATCCTTATTTTAAAGGAGAGAAAACAGAGACGTAAGAGGTTCATGATTTGCCCAAGATCCCACGCTGATAAATGGCAGAGCCAGACTGCAATCCACAGCAGTCTGTCTCCAGACCCTGTGCTCTTCCTAACTATTCATCACTTACTTCTATCCTCCATAGGCTAAGATAATTCAAGGATCTCACAACATCTTATAAGGTTAAAACTTGCTTACACATACAGATACTCCTCAAGGTCAGACAATTAAAATAGGTTGGAATGATAGAAGGATGGAAGAAAAATACTCCCTCCCCTAAATGTGTGCTTATTTAAGTAAGTCTAGGTCCACAGTCACAGAAGCCAGTTGAAAAGGAAATAAGAACTTTGAAGACTTCAAAATTGCAACGGGGAGATCAGTAATGAGAAGATCTCATAGCACAGAGATATTGTGTGAAAAAAATCATACAAATAATTTTTTGCATGTGAAAATGGTAAGAACATACAAACAAAAAAAGAAAAAAAGAAACTAAGAGGACCACAGTGGAAGAAAAAGGAAGATAATTTGATACACATTAGAAGAACTGTTTGGGGAACAGAAAGACAATGATGGACAATGGCCAAGTTCCAAAGCCATGAAATCAGGCAGGACACAGAAGAACCAGGGACTGCATGAACAGAAAAAGAAAACCTTTATTTAGGAAAATTCTTTAGAAGAAAATCAGAAGTACTTCACACTCTGAATGTTCTAAGGTGCTGAGGAACATACTCTGGTCTGAACTTAGGAAAGGACCTGGAGACATCAGTAAAAAAATTAACAAGAGATTATATTTTCAATTACTGAAGAATTGAGAGAGACAAAGAAAATAACAAATGCTTCTGTAAACATTTATTATTGTGCTAATCTATTTTATAGAAAGTTAACTGAGATAATATGTAACTATATAAATTTTCTCCAGAGTTCGCCATATTTTCATGAGGTCAATCTTGTCCATGGTTATAGGCCTGCTGGCCACATCTCCATGGTGTCCACTTGTGGCAGATGCCCTTAGTCCAGTAGCCACCCAGTAACTTTTCACTCCCTGCGCCTCTCCAGCCTAGTTGTGATGATGGCTTCTTGCCATTGCTAATCTCCAGGTTATCTCCCTGTCCCCTGTTTGACACTAAGCAACTCTGATTATCTGGGGAAAAAATTCCCTGCATTCAATTCCCATTGTTGGAACAACTTAAAATGTTCCTTTGTTATGAAGGAAGTACATGCATTAGTTTCCTAGGGCTGCAGCAATCAATTTCCGTAGACTAGGAGGCTTAAAACAGCACATATTAATTTTCTCACAGTTCAGAAGCTCAGAATCTCAAAATCACAGTTTCTGCAAGGTTATTTCCTTTTGAAGCTGTGAGAGAGAATCTGTTCCATGCCTATTTCCTAGATTCTGGTGATTGCTAGTAATCCTTGGCATTCCTTGACTTGTGGACACATTACTCTTAGTCTCTTCACTCATCTTCACACAATCTTCTCCTGGTTCCCTGTATCTCAACTTTCTCTATTCTTTCTCTTATAAGGGTACCAGTCATTGGATTTAGGGCCTGCCCTAAATCCAGGATGATTTCATCTTGAGATCCTTGACTTAATTACATCTGTAAAGACCCTAATTCCAAATAAAGTTACATTCACAAGTACAAGGGGTTAGGACTTTGACATGTATTTTTGGGGCTACTATTCAACCCACTACATTAGATTTTCCTCTGCTTTTCTGTTTAGACCCTAAAAGATACAAAATAGTCCCTACTTTCACATTAGATCAGTGGTTTCACTAGAACTTTCTGGGATGATGGAAATGTCTTATATCTACACTGTCCAATATGGTAGCTATTAACCACATGTGGCTATTGAGTACTTGAAATGTGGCTAGTGCAACTGAGGAACTGAATTTTAAAATTTATTTTATTTTAATTAATTTAAATTTAAATAGCTACTTGTACCTGGCAGTCACTGTATTTGACAGCATAGTTCTATAGGGAAAAATTGACAAACACCACTAACTATAATTCAGAATGATGAGCCCTATGAGAGTGGACACTTGGGGAAAGTGGAGTCGGTGATAGAGCCACAGAAGACAGGGCATATGAGGGAAGCTTTGCCCAGTTGGAAAGGTGCTTTCAGCTATCAAAACAGCATGCACAAAGGCACATCACATGTAGAGCATAGCGTCCCTGGAAGAAGTGAGGCTGCAGAGGTGATTTGTTGATAACTCAGTCACTACATGCACTTTGTTCATGATGTAAAGCAGGAGTGAAATGTTCATACTTAATTTTGAAAGGTAGCCCTACCTGGAAGTAAAGGAGCCCTGGTAAAGCAATGGTTAAGTGGGTATTAATTGAAAAGTTGGCTGTCTGAGCCCATATAGCAGCTGCACAGGAGAAAGACCTGGTGATCTGCTTCCATAAAGATTACAACCAAGAAAATTCTATGAGGCAGTTCTGTCACATAGGGTCACTGTGAGTTGGAATTGACTCAATAACACTCAACAACAACAATAACCTGGAAGTAGAAGAGAGGATGATTTGGAGGAGGGAGTGCCCAGAACAGTTTCCTGCTGTAATTCTCCATTCAGAATCTCAGCAATCATGTATGGCAAGCACTACAATTATATTAGTTTGAGAGATAAGGAAATTGCACTGAGTTTACCTAAGAAAATCATGTACATGTTAGGGTTCTATATGTACGAGCTAGTTAGTAAAGGCATTCTATTCTGTACAGCATTAAAGCCTTAAAAAAAAAAAAAATCTCTTTGCTAGTTTCCTAGGCAGGCTAAGGCATTACATAACATGTAAAAAAAAAAAAGGAATGAAAATGTCCCCTATGGAAGTTCACCTTCACCCAGAATCTTTGAGAGATGACTAAGCTATCTATCTTTCAGCTGTAGACCCTTTGGATTTGGTGACAGCAGTAATTCCTCTCTGGTAATTCTTGGCTAATGCGTTAGCATTCACAGTAATTTCTGCCGTTAGGAAAGCTCCACTGTGCACCATGATGGTTTCTGCTCTGTAGTTGTAGGGATCCTCATTAATCTAAAAGAATATTATGACATTGTGGGTTTACAGGACAGATAATTCTTGATTGACAGAATAAAGGCCCAAATTATGCTGCTTTTGCTGATGACAGGTACAGAGATCTTTTTTTTTTTTTTTTTACTTCTTGCAAAATTAGGATTTAGCAGCTGTAAGAAAATTCCTTGTATAATGAAAATGGTTGGTGTTCAAACACAACTAATTCCAGACCTGCTTTGAGGAAATCTTTTATTTCAAGAAGTGATTAAAATTTCAAATCTGTTTTCTGGTGGCAATTTTATTGAAAAACCTGCATTTAAAGCAGACTTTTAAAAAATGCATGAGGTGCACTTAGCCCGAACGCACCATGTTAGATGCTGCTGCCTGGAATCTGAAAGCTCACAGAATTTTACAGACTTCCCTGGACAGTCTCCAAGACATGTTTGACATACATTAATTTTTTAATACTCATTTCTTCTTGATGAGAAAGAATTGACTTTGGAGGGTAGGTTCTTCTTTGTTATTAAGTAGGTAAAGACTTTACTTTTTCTTTTTTAACTGAGAAAAGGAAAAAAAGATAAGACTTACAACTTAGACAAAATAGATAGCAGAAAGACTTCTCTCTACTTTTTTTTTTAACTGAGAAAAGGAAAGAAAGATAAGACTTACAACTTAGACAAAATAGATAGCAAAAAAACTTCTCTCTAGTATCTTCCCTCTGTATATAAGCTATCACCTATTTAGGTCTCATAGATGATTTACTCTGTATAACAGTCTTCAAAATTTAGACCTGCTCTGTTTCTATCAGAGAAGAAAGTGAAGTCCAGAAAGATCAAAGTGACTTTTTCAAGATCACATAGATTTTTGGTGACAGATCTAGAGAAGAATTAAGCCCTGTTTTCCTCTTTTTCAGTTCAGTGATTTTTTTCCTACAACATCATGCTGAATTAAATCAATAAATATTTATTTAATATCTACTCGGTGCCTGTTATTTGCTAGACATCAGACATGGCTTTTGACACCAAGAAGTTTGCAACTGTTTTTTGGAAAAAGAAGCTGGCGTACATGTAATTATCTTTAAATAGTGGTAACAACACTAATAACTTTACAGATACAATGTCACTTAATCATTAACAATGACCTTAGGTGATGAGTACAGTCATTAGCAACAGTTTAGGCATAAGGAAACAAACAGAAGAAGGTCAGAAAGTAAGTGATGGTATTGGCACTCATATCCAGGCCATATGACTATAGAGCTCAAACACTTAACCTTTACTGTCTTCTGACAGCAGGTGTAATATGGAGTCAGAGAGGGAAGATAACAGTCTAAGCTGGAATTGGAGAAATGGCACAAGTGCAAAGGACTTGAGCAGAGCCTTGGAGGTGGAAAGGATTTAGATAGGCAGCAGAGAAGAGGAGTATATTTTTTGTTGGGAGAATAGAATGATGCTATATGAGTTGCATGATATTTTGGGGGAGATGGGGAGTGCAGAGGATAGTAATATACAATAGATTGGGCAAGGCACAGTGTCTCAACTATATTAACAATATGCTGATAATTGGAAACAACATCCCTCTCATACACATCTATGTATTTCTGCTCAGGGATGTGTGATTCTGTTAACCTTTTCTCATTACTTATCAACTCAAGTGGAATTTGTTGCAATTAATGACCTGTCAGGATTTCGGTGGTTGGTGGTCAACCCTATCTCTCTCCCTGACAGAACATATGGAAATGAGGAGTTGCGCCCCTTATCTACGGAGCTGATGTGACCTCGCCATATGGACACATTTCCTCAGAATAAAGTCTTGAGAAACTTTGTTGAATTTTACATACTCTGAGTACTGTCAGAGGAAGCCTCTAATTGGCAAGGCATCTAAGAATAGGTGCCCTTTTGCAATTCCAAAAGCATTTCATTCTCTAGTGAGAAGGTCAAAAATGTTCTCCCTTACCAGTGAATAGGTATTGTGTTGACAGCTCCTGATGCCATTGGTAATGTATTAAATTAGTTTCCATCAAACTCTGCATAGTGGAAAATATGACTCAAGGTGGACACTATGTACACTCCAAAGAAGCATGCTCTGGGGAAAACTAACATCCTAACCAACACTGCATAGTTGATCTCATGCCCTAGCTCATTGGAGGATTTTCTTTCCAAAGTGATCAATCTTCTTGTAACTAGTCATCATCCTCTTGTTGTCACACATCCCACACCTTGGATCACTGTTCCAAAGAAAAAGAGATAAGTGAGTTTTCTGCTTTCCATGAGCTTTAAGAGCTCACGTTTTACCCTATAAACTGCATGCAGTCTTTTAAAATTAAAAAAAAAAGTTACTTGTTTTTATGACAGTGACACATGATCTCTGATTCAAGCAATATATAAAAATACAAATAAAGAAAGCAATAACTTACTCAATATTTCTAGAAGGCAACCATTGTTAATATATTATCATATATAGAGAGTTTTGTTACCTCTCTATCAGGCGAGAAGCCCTGGTGGTGCAGTGGTTAAGCATTCAGCTGCTAAATGAAAAGGTCGTCAGTTCAAATCCACCAGCCACTCCTTGCAAACCCTATGGGGCCATTCTACTCTGTCCTATAGAGTCACTATGAGTAGGGATCAACTCCATGGTAATGGGTTTTTGGTCTATCAGGTGGATATATAGACAAAAATATTTTAAAAATAAATAACACTATACTTTCTTTTAAAAAAACAAGGCAGCATATTTTAGCCTACTAGCGTTTAGACGAAAAAGTAGGTATAGTAAAAGGGCTAGAATCTCTGAATTTCCGATGAACGTTGTTATTTTACCATTTCTTTTTGCTAAAGGAGACTTTATTTCTATACAGTCTTTCTAAAGATAAATAATTATAAAAAACATTTAAAAATTGAAATCATGTTATTTTTTAACTATATAATTCAGTTTCATTTAGTAGAAATTAAGGAAAAATTATAGCATGGTGATATTAGCACTTTTGTATTTGTAAAATTTATATTCTATTCTATAATCATAATTCCTACACTTGTTTAGTGCTGATTTTATAGCTTAAAGGATTAATGTTTCCCACCAGTTTCTCACTTCCGGTGTTCTTTATATTTGATTTAGCTATTGCTAAAGCAACATTGTGATAAATGGAGAAAAGATTGAAGTTGTTAAGGATTTCATTTTACCTGGATCCACAATCAACACCCATGGAAACAGCAGCCAAGAAATCAAACAATGCATTGCATTGGGCAAAGCTGCTGCAAAAGACCTTTTTAAGTGTTAAAAAGCGAAGATGTCACTTTAAGGACTAAGGTGTGTCTGACCCAAGCCATGGTGCTTTCAGTCACCTCATATGCATGTGAAAGCTATGCATTGAATAAGAAAGGCTGAAGAAGAATTGATGCCTTTGAGTGTTGGTGAAAAATGTTGAATATACAATGCCAAAAGGATGAACAAATCTGTCTTGGAGGAAGTCCAACCATAATGCTCCTTAGAAGCAAGAATGGGGAAACTACGTCTCGCATACTTTGGACATGTTAACAAACCCATATTTGAGAGATAGTTTTGCTGGATAGATAATTCTTGGCTGGCAGTTTTTTTTCCTTCAAGGCTTTCTGTATGTCATCCCATTGCCTTCTTGCCTGCATCGTTTCTACTGAGTAGTCCAAGCTTGTTCTTATTGACTCTCCTTTGTAGATGACTTTTCGTTTACCCCTAACCACTCTTAAAATTCTCTCTTTATCTTTGGTTTTGGCAAGTTTGATTATGTCTTGGTGACTTTCTTTTGGGATCTACCTTACGTGGGGTTCGATGAACATTTTGGATAGGTATCTTCACATCTTTCACGATATCAGGGAAGTTTTCTGCCAACAAATCTTCAACATTTCTCTTTGCATTTTCTGCCCACTCCCCATACTGGTACTCCAGTCACTCATAGATTATTCCTCTTGATAGAGTCCCACATAATTCTTAGGGTTTCTTCATTTTTTTTAAATCCTTTTATCTGATTTTTCCTCAAATAAGCTGGTGTCAAGTGCTTTGTCTTCAATCTCACTAATTCTGACTTCCATTGCCTCAATTCTGCTCCTATGACTTTCTATTGAGTTGTCCAATTCTGAAATTTTATTGTTAATCTTCTGGATTTCTGATTGCTGTCTCTCTATGGATTCTTGCAGCCTGTTAAATTTGTCATTATGCTTTTCTCTAATCTTTTTAATTTCCTCTATTGTGTGTTCTGCATTTTGATTAATTTCCTTCCTAATATCTTGAAGAGTTCTGTATATTAATCTTTTCTATTCTGCCTCTGGTAATTCCAAGAAATTTTCCACCTCTGGAAAATGTCTAGATTCTTTATTCTGGGAGCTTGCTGAAACCATCATGGATTGTCTCTTTATGTGATTTGATATTGACTGTTGTCTCTGAGCCATCAGTAAGTTATTATATTTATTTATGTTTGCTTACTGTGTCCTAGCTTCTTGTTTTGTTTTGTTTTGATATGCCCAAATAGGCTGCTCATATGAGCTAGTTTGATTATTGGCACCTTTGAACTGCTAATGTCCTGTCACCAGGTGGTTAGATCTGTTACTAGGTATGTGAGCTCAGGAGTCCACCTGCTCCTCCTGTATGGATTCAGATCAGGTGCCCAGGTAGAGAGCGACCAAGTGTGTGGTTTAGGCTCTCACTTACAGTCCTAGACAGGCATAGGTGATTGGTGTAGGCACAGGCATCTGGCTGCAGCAGGGGAACACACTCTGAGCAAGGAAGGGGGCTGACGGCCACCCCGGAGAGTCCAGGAAGAAGGAGTGTCCCTGTTCCCTAGAGTGTGTAGGTGGGTGGGTTTTGCAGCCAGACTATGAACAGCTAATGTTGTTGGCCTTAAGGACTGGGGAACACCTCTTATTCATGGGTCCCTATTGCAGGTTGCTAGGTGACATGGGTGGAGCCACCAGTTCTCAGGTCCCTGATATGGGGAGGTGAAGACCCTGCATAACAGGCAGAGCAGTGTCAAATGTTAAGATCCTGCCCCTTCACAACTGTAACAGTTGAAGTTAGATTTCCGGGATATAGCCTGCTGTACTGCGGTAATGAGGGCCTACGTTGTTGAGATGGGCCCACACAAGTCTCTGCAGGGGGAAAGGCATTCAAAGTCTGTGGATCCCTTATGCCTGTGCCTAGGCAAAGGAGCTGTGCCTACCCTGGGTTCCTGGCTTAGGGGAGCTGGCAGTTTGGTTTTTCCCATTTGTTAATTTGTTCACTCTCCAAGGCAGGGAGAACAGCTCTGGGTGTGTGACACATCCTGTTTCCAGCCCAGGGGACTTGGCAATTGGTGAAGCTGGTTCAGGACCCAGTACAGAGCAGGGAACAGGGAAGTAAATGGGAGAGAGGTTTTTCCATTAAGGGGATGTTTTTGATCTGTGTGGTAGGCCGTACGCAACTACTTATCTTTTACCAGTGAGGGCTGCTTCTCACTGGTTCTGGGTGGCCGTGTAGACTCTCTGGTGCTGGGTCTCTCCCAGTGTGGAAAATACACCTCCCGAGCATGGCTGCTTTCCTGTCTCACTGCTTACCCCCAAGCTGATCAGGCCTGAAGGGCTCAGGCTCTTACTGGGTCAGGTTTGGCAACTCCTTGCTGCTTCTGAACCATCTCTCCCTCCCCCTGCCACTCAGTCCGGCTCCTCAACTCTGCGTTTGATGTTCAGGGCTCCCAGATTGCCATATATAATTGAATCACTTGTTTTTTCGGGTCTTTGTTGTAAGACGGTCCACCAAAAACGTCTGACTACTCCACCATCTTGGCCTGGAAGGGCTTTTTTTTTTTTTAATTCCAATTTTGCAAAGGTCTTTGCATAGCTATGCCATTGAACAATTAATTTTCTTACTTTCATGAAGTCTGTAAAGTGTATAAAAATAATAATTTTATTTGTTCTTTTGATTGTTAGTAAAATGGGTATATTTTAAAATAACATTTTAATTATCATAATAAAAACCAGAACCCATTGCCATCGAGTGGATTCCAACTCATAGCAACCCTATAGGACAGAGTAGACCCTCCCCATAGCATTTCGAAAGAGTTACTGGTAGATTCAAACTCGAGCATTTGGTTAGCAGCCATATGCTTAACCACTGTGCCACTAAGGCTCCAATTACCTTAATGAGACTATCTTTTTCCAGAATCAAAATTATGTGATATACAGGGAAAATATCTTTAAATAAAAATAGAAATAATTTTCCTCTGTTCTGTTTCATAGTATGAATGTTGATATCTTAAAATTATCTGCATAATAGTAAGAAGTCCTTAGTATTAGGGTTATTCAACTTATTTTTTTTGTTATACGTCAACTTATTTCTCTTGATTTTATCTTACATATATATTAAAAAACAAAAACAAACTACTTTGCTTCATGAAGTGAATATTTTTAAATAATACCAGATTGAAGGGATGATAAATTACCTAAACAGAGAGCAAAAATGCCCAATTTGGAATACTGAGTAAAGGAATTTATGGCAGGAGAGAATATTTGATGTTGTCTTTCTGGTAAACTAGTTTAAGATAAAAATTTGGTTACACTGCAAATAAATAAATATGTAGACATTGATATCTGCAGTTTAAAATTATTAAATGTATTTTTAAAATAATTTTAGAACTTATTAAAAAATTTCAAACGTGATAGCTCTTTATAAAGAAAAAAATTCCTTATTTTTTTCCTAAATAGGATTCTTAAATTATAGAAATTAAGGTTTGAGGGTATTTTAGAGTCAATCATAATATCTTGTGCTTCAATGCTTGTTTATACTATTTACATAAAATATTTTCTTGGCATTTTTCTCTCACAGTACACATTCTCTAAATGGGAGGTCCTTGGGTATTGTTAATTTTGTTTAAGTTGTTGTTAGGTGCCATTGAGTTGGCTCCAACACATAGTGACCCTTATATACAACAGAACTAAACACTGCCTGGTGCTGCACCATCCTCACAATCATTGCTAAGTTTGAGCCCATTATTGCAGCCACTGTGTTGATCCATCTCGTTGAAGGGGTTTCCTCTTTTTTGCTGACCCTCCACCAAGCATGATGTCCTTTTCCAGGGACTGGTTCCTCCTGATAACATGTCCAAAGTACATAAGACAAGTTTGCTTAAGAGGGAGCTGCATATTAATAAACAGATCTTAGCTTGCTGTGCAGAAGCTGTGCCTTGTCTCACAGCTGCCTAATAGTGGAACCAATAAAGAAAAGGGGGGAAATAATATAACAGATAGAAAAATGGTTGAACTCTATATACACTTCTCAAGCTAAGTATAGACTTCTCAAGAAAAAGTGATTCTGTACAGAAAACCAAATTACTCTTAACTTTTATTGTTGGGAGCTCCAGTCAGATGAGAGTTCTGAAATTGTTGAAATTCAGTTTAGTTTAGTTCAGGAAACATTTTCTGTCAACTAAATGTCAAAATTTAAACTGGAGCTGGTAAGAAATAGATGTACAAAACAGGCCCTGCCCTTAAGAAGTTGACAGGTTGGCGGTAGGGGAAGGAAAGAAGCAGTAAACAAATGTTTACCCTAGATTAGGAGAAGTACAATATGCACAATGAAAACACAAGCACAAGAGGAAAATGGTGAGTTAGGGAAGGTTCTCCAAAAGAATTAATGCCTGAGCCCCTTCTGGAAGATATTTAAATTAAAAGAGCTTGCCAGACTGATGGGGTGGGAGTAGGGGCCATTTCAAACAAGAGGACAGAATGTATAATAGCAGAGAGATGTAAAATAACATGGACTTCTCTTAAGAATTCAGATATTACTATTGAGCATAAAGTGTGAAGGGAAATTAGTTGAAAATAAGATTGGGAGAAATAATCACATGTTGAACCACACAGGGCTACCTATGTTATACTAAGCATGTTGAACTTGTCCTTGGAGACTACGAGGAGCCACTAAAAAAGGGTAAGTAAGGAAATAACTAATGAGCACTGGTGCTGCAGTGGTTAAATGTTTGGCTAGTAACTGAAAGGTAAATGGTTCAAACCCACCAGCTGCTCCATGGGAGAAAGACTGGGCAGTCTGCTTCCATAAAGATTTACAGCCTTGGGAACCCTATGGGGCAATTCTACTCTGTCCTATAGTGTGGCTACGAGTTGGAGTGGACTCGATGACAATGGGTTTTTTTTTTTTCTTGGTAAGAAAGTAACAGAGTCCCTGGGTTGTGCTTGGCTGATGACCAAAGGTTGGCTGTTGGAGTCGACACAGAGACACCCCTGAGAAAGGCCTGACAATGTACTTTAAAAAATCAGCAACTGAGGAGACTTCCAGCAAAATGGCGTTCTAGGCAGAAGCACCATGCCATCCCTCCACAGCAAAGACCCGAAAAACTAAGCCAAACAGAGAAAACAGCAATCCTGAAACCCTAAAACATCAAATGAAGAGATAAAGAATTCAGCCAAGCACCAAATGGAGTGAAAAAACTGACAGAGAATGGAGAGGGAGGAGAGATCCATGCAGAGGTCCCCTATCAGCTAACGCAGGGTGGATCTGCCATGTTGGACTCCTATCAGAGACCAGCAAACAGGTGGTATGAGAAAACAGCTTCACGGAGCTTCCAGCAGGAGACAAACCAACCTGTAATTTGTGATACACGCTTTCCCACCCCCCACCCTTCTTCACCCCCACTTGGCCTCCTCTGCTTCCTGTGGCCACAGTCCATTGGCTGGGAAGCACTGGCTGCTTGGATTCCATCCACCTGCACTGGGCAACTCCCTGAGTGACATTTGTTGGCTACTGGTGTTGCATTTTTCCACTTCTTTTGAATTCTTCATTATCTCTCATCACCTCCCCCTCCTTTCACTCAAATACCTGGCTCCGTGCAGCATCTTTGCTTCTTTCTAAGGGGCTGTGGAGCTCCGTTTGAGTGTGGAAATTTTTCCCGGCCTGGGTTCCCATGCTGGTGGGATCTCGGAACTTTTGTTTCCTTGTTTGTTTTGAATCATTTCTTTGCTTTCTTTTCCTTTTCTTGAGTTGGGAGCCCGTTCTGGCTGGGCAGTGCTACATGGCTTGGGACCTACCCCATCAGTTTGCACAGAAGTGCACAGGGATCACTGACGGCATTCCTTTTTTCATGTTTTTTGGGGGCTTTTCTTGTTCTTTTTTTAAAAAAATTGTTTTGTTTCCTTTTCCCTTTTTTTCCCTTTTTGTCTTTATTACTCAGTTTCTTGTCTCTCTGTACCTGCCTTCTCTTTCTGTTCCCTGAATACCTGGTGCTGAATACCGCTTTGCCTTCTAGCCAGGCAGTACTGCAACACCTGGGAACAACTTCCCCAGATCTTGTAACCACACTAGTGGGATCCCTGGGAGCTTTGCTGTTCTTTTTTGTTTCTATTTTCTATTTATTCATACTTTTCTATTTTTTGCTTCCTCTTCCCCTTTTTGTTTTTCTCCATTTCATAGTCTCTCATCTCTCCACTCCAACAGCTAGCTTCCCAGCACTTTTTTTGTTTGTTTATATGTTTTTGGATCCTGTTCCTCTCTTCTCTCTCCAATATCCATCTTAGCTCCACACATAACAATCTCCCCCCTCCATCCTGCTTACCTGCACCATGCACTTAACATCACACAAACAAGCAACACAGGCACAGCCTATCGGAACCTGTGCTGTGTGGATTACCGACCCACCCTGGTAGCTGTAGTAAGTGCCACAAACAACCCATCCCAGCAACTCCTCTAAAGCTAGACCAGCCCTGCTGTACCATATCTGATCGAGTGACCAGGCCAGTTGGAGAAGGAGTCAGAAAGTATCGTGCCTGCAGACAAGGAAACAACAAAGAACACACAGCCCGCCTGCTCAGACATAGCCAAATTTTAAAAAAAAGGATGAAACAAACAAAACTACAATGAATAAACAGGAAAAATAACTACCAAATGCCCGGAAGACAGCAGACAATATAAAAACATTTACAAAAACAGGACAGGATGGTTGCAGCAGGCATCTAAAACAAACTCCAGAAGGCTTTCCAGTACAAGAAAAGGAACTAGAACTACCTGATAGAGAATTCAAATCTCTAATACTCAGAATTATCCACGAGTTAAAGGAAAAAGCAGACATAAAAAATGAGGAAAAAATAGAGAAATTCATAGAAAATATAGACAAAAAAAGGAAAAATTCCAGAAAGTAATGCAGGAAGAAAATGACAAAATAAATTCACAACTAGAAATTATACAAAAATAACAATTAGAAATCAAAAAGATAAAAAACAAGATTTCAGAAATGGACAGTCCCATAGAAGGGCTGAGGAGCAGATTTGAAATTGTGGAAGATGGGATTGGTGGAATTGAAGACAAACACTTGGGTACAACTCTGTTCAAGAAAAACTCAGAAAAAAAGAAAGAAGAAAAATGAAAAGACCCTCAGAGTTACGTGGGTTACAATCAAATGCAAAAATTTTTGCGTGATTGGAGTTTCAGAACAGGGGGAGAAAACAGAAAACACAGAGAGGATCATTGAAGAACTGCTGACAGAAACTCTCTCCAAAATCAGGAAAGATGAAAAGCTGACCCTCCAAGAAGCTCAACAAACCCCATGTAGGATAGACCCCAAAATAAAATCACCAAGGCATATCATAATCACACTCGTAAAAACCAAAGACATACAAAGAATCTTGAGAGCAGCTTGTGAAAAACAAGAAGTCACATACAGAGGAGAAACAATAAGACTAAGCTCAGATTATTCGCCAGAAATCACACAGGCAAGAAGGCAACGGGATGACATATATAAAACCATGAAAGAAAAAAATTGCCAACCAAGAATAATATACCCCGCAAAACTCGTTCAAATATGATGGTGAAATTAAGACATTTCCAGATAAACAGGTATTAAGGGAATATGTAAAAACCAAACCAAACTTACAAGAATTATTAAAGGGAGTTTTTTGATCCGAGAACAAACAACTTCAGCTCACAGGCAGAATCTAAGATGCAGGATCATACCAGCCAGATACTAATCTAGGAAAAGAACTCTCAAGGACTACCCAAAACCAAAAGAAATACAACAGGGAATCAGAGCAGTTAATCTGTAAATGACAGCATCAGAACAATTAAAGAGGGAATAAAAGGTGTACGTATACAACCTCCTAATGGAGAGGAAGGCAAGGTGATACCAAGTAATAATAGACTGCTTCAAACTTAGAAAGATAAGGGTAAATTTCACAATAATCACAAAGGAAATTAACAAACATTCTCATAAAAATAAAGAGGAAAAACATAAAGTCTCTACAAAAACAAAAGAAATGAAAAAAAAATCCACAAACAAAAGTAATTCAGCACAGGAGAGAAAGAAGAACAAAGAAAACTTCAGCACCACAAAAAAAAATCACTACAAAATGACAGAAACAAACTCACATCTATTAATAATTACATGGAATGTAAATGGACAAAAAGCACCCATAAAGAGACAGAGAGTGACAGAATGGATAAAAAAACAGGATCCATCAATATGCTGTCTACAAGAGACACACCTTAGAAACAAAGAGATGAATTTATTAAAAGTCAAAGGTTGGGAAAAAATATATCAAGTTAACAACTACCAAAAAAGAGCAGGAGTGGCAATACTAATCTCAGATAAAATAGACTTTAAAACAAAATCCACCATAAAAGACAAAGAAGGACACTATATAATGATTAAGGGGACAATCCATCATGAAGACATAACCAGAATAAACATCTATACACCCAATGACAGGGCTCCAAAATACATAAAACTAACTCTAACTACACTGAAAAGAGAAATTGACAGCTCCACAATAATAGTAGGACTCTTCAACACACTACTCTCAGTAAAGAACAGAATAACTAAAAAGAAACTCAGCAGAGATACAGAAGACCTAAAGGGCACAATCAGCCAACTTGACCTCAAAGACATATATAGAACACTCCATCCAACCGCTGCAAACTACACATTCTTTTCCAATCCACATGGAACGTTCTCCAGAATAGACCACATTTTAGGCCACAGAGCAATCCTCAACAAGATTAAAAATATTGAGATAATTCAAAGTATCTTCTCTGACTACAATGCCATCAAGGTAGAAATTAACACTAGAAAGAGCAAGGAAAAAAAAATCAAACACATGGAAACTGAATAATAATCTGCTTACACATCAATGGGTAATAGAAGAAATCAGAGATGGAATTAGAAAATTCCTAGAATCAAATGAAAATGAAAACACATCATACCAAAACCTTTGGGAACAGCAAAGGCAATTTTCAGAGGACAGTTTATAGCAATAGATGCACACATCAAAAAAGAAGAAAGGGACAAATGAAAACATTAACTACACAACTCAAGCAAATAAAAAGAGAACAGCAAAAAAAGCCCACAGACACCAGAAGAAAGGAAATAATAAAGATCAGAGGAGAAATAAATGAAATAGAGGACAGAAAAACAATAGAAAGAATCAACAAAACCAAAAGTGGGTTCTTTGAAAGAATCAACACTGGCCAGACTAACAAAACAAACAAACAAACAAAAAAAAAAAAACAGGAGGGGATGCAAATGACCAAAATAAGAAATGAAATGGGTGACATTACAACAGAGCGAACCGAAATCAAAAGGACCATAATAGAATACTATGAAAAAGTATACTCCAACAAATTTGAAAACCTAGAGGAAATGGATAAATTTCTAGAAACACACTACCTATCCAAACTACCACAAAGTGATGCTGAAAATCTGAACAAACCCATAACAAGAGAAGAGATTGAAAAGGTAATAAAAAACACTCCCAACCAAAAAAAAAAAAAAAAAAAAAAAAAAAGCCCTGGCCAGTTGGCTTCACTGGAGAATTCCACAAAACATTCTCAGAAGAGCTTGTACCAGTGCTACTTAAGCTATTTAAGAGCACAGAAAAGGAAGCAACACTTCCAAATTCTTTCTATGAAGCCAGTATAACGCTGATACCAAAACCAGGCAAAGAAACCACAGAAAAGAAAATTACAGACCAATATCTCTCATGAATATAGATGCAAAAATTCTCAACAAAATTCTAGCCAATACAATTCAACATCATATCAAAAAAATAATACACCACGATCAAGTAGGATTCATACCAGTTATGCAAGGATGGTTCAACATTAGAAAATCAGTGTAATCCACCACATAAACAAAAGGAAAGAAAAGAATCACAACTGACACAGAAAAGGCATTCGACAAAGTCCACCACCCATTCCTAATAAAAAGTCTTAATAAAATATGTATAGAAGTGCAATTTCTCTACATAATAAAGGGCATCTATGCAAAACAAATGACCAACATCATTCTTAATGGAGAGAGACTGAAAACATTCCCCTTGAGAACAGGAACAAGACAATGATGCCCTTTATCACCACTCCTATTTAACATTGTGCTGGAAGTTCTAGCTAGAGCAATAAGGCAAGAAAAAAAAATAAAGGGCATCCAAACTGGTAATGAAGAAATTAAACTGTCCTTGTTTGCAGATGATATGATACTATACATAGAAAACCTGAAAGACTCCATGAGAAAATTACTGGAACTAATAGAAACATTAAGCAGAGTAGCAGGATACAAGAAACATATAAAATCAGTTGGATCCCCACACACCAATAAAGAGAATGAGGAAAAGGAAATCAGGAAAACAGTACCATTTATAATAGCCCTTAAAAAAAAAAATTACTTAGGAATAAATCTGACCAGGGTTGTAAAAGACCTATACAAAGAAAACTACAAAACACTACTGTAAGAAACCCAAAGGGATCTACATAAATGGAAAAACATACGATGCTCATGGATAGGTAGACTCAACACTGTGATAATGACAATTCCACCCAAAGCAATTTGCAAATACAATGCAATCCCAATCCAAATACCAACAACATCCTTCAAAGAGATGTAAAAACTAATCATTAACTTTGTATGGAAAGGGAAGAAGCCCCAAATAAGTAAAGCACTATTGAAGAAGAAGAATAAAGTTGGAGGACTCACACTACCTGACATGAGAACCTACTATATAGGTAAGGTAGTCAAAAGAGCCTGGTACTGATACATTGACCAATGGAACACATTGAGATCCCAGATGTAAAGCCATCCACCTTTGGTCACCTGATCTTTGACAAGGGCCCAAAGTCCATCAAATGAGGAAAAGACAGTCTTTTTAAAAAATGGTGCTGTCAAAAGTGGATATCCATCTGCAAAAAAATGAAGCAGGACCCATACCTCACAGCATATACAAAAACTAATTCACAATGGATCAAAGACCTGAATATAAAGCCAAAAACTATAAAAGTTCATAGAAGAAAAAAATAGGAGCAAAGCTACGGGCCCTAATACATGGCATTAACAGGATACAAACCATAACCATCAACACACAAACCCCAGAAGATAAGCAAGATAACTGGGATCTTCTAAAAATCAAACACTTATGCTCATCAAAAGAGTTCACCAAAAGAGTAAAAAGAGAACCAAAAGACTGGGAAAAAAATTTTGGACAAGTCAGACAAAGGTCTAATCTCCGTAATCTACAAGAAAATCCAACACCTCTACAGCAAAAAGACAAATAATCCTATTAAAAACTGGGCAAAGGAAATGAACAGACACTTTACCAAAGAAGACATTCACGCGGCCAACAGTCACATGAGGAAATGCTCGTGATTACTAGCCATTAGAGAAATGTAAATGAAAACCACAACGAGATACCATCTCACCCCGGCATTACTGGCACGAATCAAAAACACTGGAAATAACAAATGTTGGAGGGGTTGTGGAGAGATCAGAACCCTTACGCACTGCTGGTGGGAATGCAAAATGATACAACCATTTTGGAAAATGATATAGCACTTCCTTAGAAAGCTAGAAATAGAAATACCATAAGATCCAGCAATCCCACTCCCAGGAATATATCCCAGAGAAATAAGAGTTGTCACTCCAAGAGACATATGCACACCCATGTCCATGGCAGCATTGTTCACAATCCAAAAAGATGGAAACAACCTAGGAGACCATCAACAGATGAATGGATAAACAAACTATGGTACATACACACAACGGAGTACTATGCAAGGAGAAAGAACAATGATGAATCTGTGAAGCATCTCATAACACGGATGAAAATGGAGGACCTTATGCTGAGTGAAATAAGTCAATCACAAAAGGACAAATATTGTACGAGACCTCTATTGTAAAAACCCATGAAAAAGTTTACACACAAAAAATAACAATCTTTGTTGGTTACCAGGGATGGGAGGGGTGGGGAGGAAATACTAAATAGGCAATAGATAAGTGGTATCTTGGGTGAAGGGTGAGACAGTACACAATACAGGGGAAACTAGCACAACTTGTACAAGTAAAGGTCATGGAAGCCCCATAGACACATCCAAACTCCCTGAGGGACTGTATTGCTGGGTGGAGGGCTGTGGGGACCATGGTCTTGGGGAACATCTAATTCAATTGGCATAACACATTTTATAAAGACAATGTTCTACATTCTACCTTGGTGAGTAGCATCTGGTATCTTAAAAGCCTGTGAGCAGCCATCTAAGATACTCCACTGGTCTCATCCCTTTGGGAGCAAGGGAGAATGAAGATAACAGGATACAACAAAAAGATTAGTCCATAGGACTAATGAACCACAGCTACCAAGGCCTCCACCAGACTGAGTCCAGTACAGCTAGCTGGTGCCCGGCTACCACCACTGACTGCTGTGACTGGGCTCACAACAGAGGGTTCTTGACAGAGCTGGAGAAGGATGTAGAACAAAATGCTAACACACAAAAAAGACCATATTTATTGGCCTAATGGAGACTGGTGAAACCCCGAGAGTATGGCCCCCAGACACCCTTTTAGCTCAGTGGTGAAGTCCCTTCTGAGGTTCATCATTCAGCCGGGGACTGGACAGCTCCATAAAACAAAACAGGACTAATGAGGCACAGCAGTCCAGGGACAAGGACTAGAAGGCAGAATGGGACAGGAGAGCTGGTGATACGGAACCCAAGGCTGAGTAAGGACAGTGTTGATGTGTAGTGAGGTTGTTAACCATTGTCATAGGGCAACATGTATACTAACTGTTTAATGAGAAACTATTTTGTTTTGTAAACCTTTATCTAAAGTGAGAATAGCAGCACAATTGGAAGAGCATAGTCGATGTTGCTGAACTGTGCACGTAGACGTTTTTGAAATGGTATATCTTTGGCTGTGTATAATTTCACCAAAAAAATAAAAATACAGAAGTTCGAGAAGGGAGAGGTTTGACATATAGTAGGGTTGTTAACCAATGTCATAAAACAATATGTGTACTACTCTTTAATGAGAAACTATTTGTTCTGTAAACCTTCACCTGAAGTACAATAAAAAAAAAAAGAATCAGCGATTGAAAACTCTGTGGTGCACAGTTCTACCCTGACACGCATGAGTTACCATGTGTTTAAGGAAGTAATTAAATCTGTATCCTGTGGAACTAGAAAGGGAGAAACCTTTGGCAAGGTTATGCCCTAATAGTTTGACTGATAAAGTATCATGAGTTGGAAGTAGTGTATGGATTAAAAATGTATTTAAGAGATAAGGACAGGAAGCGGTTCTGGTATATTTAGCAGATGAGGTTGATGATTGCTTATTGAATATAAGGTAGATTGAAAAGTCAATGCTGTCCTTCAGATTTATGCTTTGGGTGATTGGATGTAGAATGATAGCAACCACCAAAGTAGGGAATGGAGAACAAAGCTCAGGTTTGTAGGGCATGAATAATAATAATATTATTTCTTGACTACTGCTTCCATGAGTGTTGATTATGGATCCAAGTAAAATGAAATCCTTGATAACTTCAATCTTTTCTCCGTTTGTCATGATGTTGCTTATTGGTCCAGTTGTGAAGATTTTTGTTTTCTTTATGTTGAGGTGTGATCCCTACTGATGGCTGTAGTCTTTGATCTTCATCAGTAAGTGCTTCAAGTCCTGTTCACTTTCAGCAAGCAAGTTGTGTCATGTGCATAACACAGGTTGTTAATATGCCTTCCTCCAGTCCTGATGCCTGATTCTTCTTCATGTAGTCCAGCTTGTCGGATTAGTCACTCAGCATACAGATTGAATAAGTGTAGTGAAAGGATACAACCTTGACCCACACCTTTCCTGACTTTAAACCATGCAGTATCCCCTTATTTTGTTTGAATGACTGCCTCTTGATCTATGTACAGGTTCCTCATGAGCACAATTAAGTTTTCTGGAATTCCTGTTCTTGGTAATTTTATCTGTCATTTGTTATGATTCACACAGTCAAATGCCTCTGCATAGTCAATAAAACACAGGTAAACATCTTTCTGGTATTCTCTGCTTTCAACCAGGATGCATCTGACATCAGCAATGATATCCCTGGTTCCATGTCCTCTTCTGACTCTGGCTGGACTTTCTTGTGGTTCCCTGTCTATGTACTGCTGCAGCCACTTTTGAATGATCTTCAGCAAAATTTTACTTGCATGCGATATTAATGATGTTTTGTAATAATTTCCACATTCAGTTAGATCACCTTCTTGGTAATAGGCATAAATATGGATCTCTTCCAGTTGGTTAGCCAGGTAGCTGTCTTCCAAATTTCTTGACATAGATGAGTGAGCACTTCCAGTGCTGCATCCTTTTGTTGAAACATCTCAGTTGGTATTCAGTCATTTCCTGAAGACTTGTTCTTCAACATTGCTTTCAATGCAGAGTGCACCTCTTCCTTCAGTACCATCAGTTCCTGATCATATGGAACTCTTCCTGAAATGATTGAACATTGACCAATTCTTTTTGATATTGTGACTCCTTGTATTCCCTCTATCTTCTTTTGGTACTTCCTGCTTTTTTAATATTTTTTCCATAGATTCCTTCAATATTGCAACTCATGGCTTGGATTTTTTATTTTTTAGTTCTTTTAGCTTGAGAAATGCTGAGCGTGTTCTTCCTTTTTGGTTTTCTAACTCCAGATCTTTGCACATGTCATTATAATACTTTACTTTGTCTTCTCGAGCTGCCCTTTGAAATTTTCTGTTCAGCTTTTTCACGTCATCATCTCTTCTGTTAACTGTATCAGCTAAAATAAGATCTGGACAGTGGCTACTGATGTCCACGGTAAACTTATTGTTAATGGCTTTAGCCAGTGTTTCATTGGTATGGTAGGATCCTAAAGCAGATTGGAGATTATTTATGGATATCAGTTTTCCCTGCTAATCTATGGTTCCTTAGATAAAACTCACCAAAATCTGTGATTTGTATTCTTTAAAAACATAGCTCTAAACATATAATTTTGTACTTTAGAGTACTTAGGTTAATGTACTACGTAAGTGCCCAGTACATATGTATATTTAGAAACAGAATTTGTCAACTGCAGTGTGATGCCTAGAGAAGGAAAGAATTATGGAAATTGAGTCATGAATATTAGAAATGCCTTTTTGGAAGAATTTAATGCATGGATACATTATCAGTAAACATGGAGTTATTCAACAACTTGTTGAGATTGCATAAATTTATAGATATGAACAAAACTTAGCAATATAATTGAAAATCCTGATTTTTAGAGGGGGAAAAAGAAACTTTAAAAAGTTAAGAAACTTGTTTCAGGACCCACTACCCTAGGTGTTCTGATCATCTGCCCAGTGCTTCCCTGTACTGCATGGCACATGGTCTTTGAATCATTTTCCATTATTTCTTTTATCTCGTCTGTCCCCCTCATGTAAAATGCCTGACATTACCCTGTAATTATATGGTATGATAGAGTTAGTCCTTACTTAATATTCCACTTGGCAATCAATTATCTTTTCCTTTAGGACAAAAGAATAGCACCCTCCTTTTTTTTTTTTTTGACCATGGCATATTCCTGATTATCTGACTGTGGTTAGTGCTGTGTAGGCAGTGAGGTAATAATGTGTACAGAATTCTTCTTATGGTGGAGGTAGTGATGGAGGAGTGGTCAGAAAATTTTACAAGAGGGATGAATAGACACACAATTGACTTCATTGCCTGCCCCCCAGTTCTCACTAAACACAAACACATCTCCTGAACAAAAAAATAATGGATTTTGTTCAAGCTTTTTATAAGCTAATTTAGGCAAAACTCTGTTATTGATATTTATTTTAGAGATTGTACATTTTTAAGATCCCTCCCCACAAAAACTATAACTAATGCAAATTTTCCATTTTGTGATAAGCAAATATTAGAACAAAAAACGCTTTCTGAAAATAAATTTTACTGGCTTTGACTCCATCCTTCTTTTCTTGTAAGTCTGCCTTTGATTATAATGGCACCCCCCACTCCAACATTAATTTCTATGTTCCTTTTCCTATTTTCCTCTGCTTAGTGGAAGTACATAGCTATTGATTACAGTTGCCACAAACAACCTGAGTTGTGAAGTTAAGCCCAGACCAAAGGGAGGGAAAAAAAAGATTGTGTTTTCAAATTACTTCCAGAATTGATTCTAGTCAGGGAATTATTTCTTGAATCCTTCTAATGAGGACTTTGAAAGTGTTCTGAAACCGCAACAAGATTGTAGGTATGTCGTGCTATGGGATGTGTTTCCTTATCAAGCATAAAGAGAAAGCTAGGGAAAGGGAGAGGGAGGAAGGGAAGAAGAAAGAAGAGGAGAGGGAGGGAGGAAGGCGGACCTTTTCCTTCTTGCATTAGTGATGTGATTTGTGGGTATGTTCTTAAATCAAGTGTTGAGGAAACTGTATCATTATGGTATATTTTATGTGTTCAATTACTTCTTAACTTTTTATTTTGAACAAAATGGAGACTTACAGAAAAGTTGCAAAAATCTTCATGTCCATATATTTGTCACCCAGTTTCCATTAATGCTCATATCTTACATAACCATAGTCCAATGATCAAAACAAGGAAATTAACATTGGTAGGTGGCACAATGGTTAAGAGCTCAGCTGCTAATGAAAGGTAGGTGGTTGGAACTCACACAGTAGCTCTGCAGGAGAAAACACCAGGTGATCTGCTCCCACAAAGAGTACACCCTAGGAAACCCTAGGGGGCACTTCTACTCTGTCATATAAGGTCACTATGAGTCAAAATCAACTCTATGGCACACTACAACAACGGAATACTATTAGCTAAACTGATGACTGTATTTGAATCTCACCTGTTTTTTCCCTAATGTCCTTATTCTAATCCAAGATTCTATCCTGGATCCTACTCTGTGATTGTTATTTCTCTTAGACTGTTGCAGTCTGTGGTAGTTCCTCAGTCTTTCCTTGTCTTTCATGACCTTGTCACTTTAAAAAATTATTGATTAGTTATTTTTCATGTGGTCCAAGGGTTAAACTAATTTAAACAAAATTTGTATTGCATGCCTAAAATATGCAATATACTTTTCTTTCTTCATAATTTGAATTTATTCAATGTTTTCTAATGATTGGGCTGAGGTTATGTATATTTGGCAAGGATATCACAGAAACGATGTTGTGACTTTCTCTGTGTATCATATCACAGGGCTAATGCTGCTGCTGTGTCTTATTACTCTCATTTTGACCTTGAGCACTTAGTTGAGGTAGTTTCTGCGGATTTTCTCCATTGTAAAGTTACTATCCTACCTCCCCTAATAAATAAGTAAGATAAAAGATATTTGGAGACTACGCAAATTCTGTTTCTCGTAAAACTTTTGTCTATTGAATTTAGCACCCACTAGTGGATCCTGTCTGCAACTATTAGTACTGTTTGCGTAAGGGTGGTTTCATGATTCCTCTTTGCTTCCATATTCGTTAATTGGAACTCTACCTGAGGAAGAACTGTCCCTTCTCTCCTAATCATTTATTCACATTTTGGTAATCTTTGTTTCCCTAGGAAATTATCCATTTCACCTAAAACCTGTTGCCATCGAGTCGATTCTGGTTCATAGTGACCCTATAGGACAGAGTTGAACTGCCCCATAGAGTTTCCAAGGAGCGGCTGGTGGATTCGAACTGCCAACTTTTTGGTTAGCAGCCTAACGCTTAACCATTGCATCACTAGAGCTCCTAGGTTTTAAAAATTTATATGCATACAAGTATGAAAATCAATATCTTAAGAGTTTTAAAGTTTCTTCTGTTTAAATAATATTTCTCTTTTTGTCATTTCTCATTTTGTATTACGCCCTGTTTCACTTTTTCCTTGATCAAATTAGCTAGTGGTTTATCTATTTTTTAACACAGAATTTTGATTTATTAATTATTATCTACTAGTATTTTTTTGTTTTAATTCTCTACATCAGTAATTTCTCTTTGTATTTCTGTAATTCCATTTCTCTTACTTTCTTTTGGTTTGCTTTGTTGCTCTTTTCCTAGAATTGTTCTTTTTTTTTTTTTTTTTGAGCTGGGGATTTAATTCATTTAATTTTATTCTTTCATTTTTATTAATAAAAGTGCTTAATGCAATACATTTTCCCCTGGTCACTGCTTTAAAAGCATCAAATAGATTGTGATATGTTAAAACAAAAATCATATTAAGCCCATAATATAAATTGATAGTTGTTTATTTAATGTACTCTTCAAAAATCAAGGCAACATTTCTGTCTAGAGGATCAAAAATATTCCAAAGAAGAAAAATCTTTCACAGATTTTTATACTTCAGTTTATTTGCTAGTAATTATACATCGCCACAGAAACAGGATTAGAATAAAGTTTACATAATAACAATTTACCCTAAAACACAGCTTTTAGTCTGAACTTTGGAGTTTCTGTTGTTGAAACTACACATAGATAATCCTTGAAAACAGCACAATGCCCAAGGCTAGATTCTTGCTTGACTTAAACCAATTTCTCAAAGTTCAAGGTTCAAAGATCAGGTCATCTCAACTTCCACAGAACCCAGAAATCTGAATTCCACGAGAATTAAAAACTGTTTCTCAGATGTATAGTGTTTTCTTTATCATCCCTTAAAAATCCTGTAATTTCAGTGCATATTTCCCCTGGCAGCCAGTTGTTTAATAGTTTTTTTTTTTTTTTTAATATTTAGATGAAAGGAACTTCATTGTCATTGTTTTGGGGGGTGGTGAGAGTAAATTCTAGTTTTATTGCAGTGATCAGCTGCTAACTGAAAGGTTGGCAGTTCAAACCTACCAGCTGCTCTGCAGGAGAAAAACCTGGCAATCTGCTTCCATAAAGATTACAGCTTAAAAAACCCTATAGGGCAGTTGTATTCTGTCAGCTGGGGTTGCTATGAGTTGAAATTGACTTGATGATACCCAACAACAATTAGCTGGACTGGGAAAATGGTGAGGCAGCTAAGGCACTCACCTAAGGTAAAAAAAATTAATGAACCATAATCGAATTTACAGATCAAGATAAATAATAATTTAATGCACTATTACAAAAAATTAAACCTGCAAGCTATAGTCTATATATGGACCAAACTCCTGTTTTTGTGAATAATGTTTTATTGGAACCAATACCAGGATTATGGTGAAGTAAGTGAGGCAAGACAGTGAAAGTAAAGAGCCAGAGGGTATCTTTATTTAAAAGTTTCTCTCTGACCATTTTTGTTCTTTACGTTGTTTTTATTCTGTTCATTGTTTTCTTTTTTTTTTTTTTTTTAATATAAATTTTATTGTACTTCAGGTGAAAGCTTACAGAGCAAATAGTTTCTCATGAAATAGTAGTACACATGTTGTTTTTTGACATTGGTTAACAACCCCACAATGTATTAAGCCTCTAAATTCTCAACCTTTTTTTTTGATGAAAATTACAGATGGCCAAAGATACACCGTTTCCAAAATTTCTACATTCACAGTTCAGTGACAGTGACTACGCTCTTCCAACTGTGCTGTTATTCTCACTTAAGATGAAGGCTTACAGAACAAAATAGTTTTTCATTTAACAGTTACTACACATGTTGCCCTATGACCATGGTCAACAATCTCACAGCACATCAAGAATATCCTTACTCCACCTTGTGTTCCCTATCACCAGGGGGCTTCCTTGTCCCCTTCTGTCTTCTGGACCTTGTCAGTGGACTATTGTACCTCTTTACTCTCATTTGTTTATTTATTTATTTATTTATTTTTATTTTATTTAAACACCATTTCAAAACTTTTTACTTACACATTTAAGTGATATTGACTATGCTCTTACAATTGTGCTGCCATTCTCGCCCAAGATGAAGGCTTACAGGACAAAACAGCCTCCCATTTAATAGTTACTACAGATGTTGCCCTATAGCAGTGGTCAACAATCTCACAATACATCGACAGTGTCCTTATTCAATTTGTGTTCCTTATCATCAGTTTCCTACTCTCCCTCTGCCTTCTGGCCCTTGTCACTGGACTCCTGTACATCGTTAGTCCCATTTAGTTTTACTGGGGTGTCCATTCCCAGGCTTAACATCGAACCTTGAAGGTAACTTCACCTCTGAGCTGAAAGGGTGTCTGGGGGCCACACTCTCGAGGTTTCCCTAGTATTCTTTAGGCCAGTATATCTGGTCTTTTTTTTTTTTTTTTTTTTGGGAGTTAAAATTATGCTCTACATCCTACTCCAGCTCTGCCCAGAACCCTCTGTTGTGATCCTGGTCAGAGGAGTCATTGGTGGTAGCCGGACACCATCCAGCTGTACTGGGCTCAGTCCCGTGGAGGCCTTGGTAGCTGTGGACCATTAGTCCTTCGGACTAATCTTTTCCTTGTATCCTGTTCTCTTCGTTCTCCCTTGTTCCCGAAGGGATGAGATCAGTGGAGTATCTTAGATGGCCGCTCATAGGCTTTTAAGACCCCAGACACTACTCACCAAGGTAGAATGTAGAGCATTATCTTTATAAGTAGTGTCATGCCAATTGAGCTAGATGTTCCCCGAGATCATGGTCCCCAGAGCCCTCCGTCCAACAACTCAGTCCCTCGGGGGGTTTGGATGTGTCTATAGGGCCTCCATGACCTTTCCTTGTGCAGGTTGTGTTAGTTTCCCCTGTAGTATGTACTATCTCATCTCTCACCCAAGTTACTACTTACCTATTACCTATTTAGTATTCCCCCCCCCCATCCCTGGTAACCAACAAGGATTGTTACATTTTGCATGTGAATTTTTTCATGGGTTTTTACAATAGAGGTCTCATACAATATTTGTCCTTTTGTGATTGACTTATTTCGCTCAGCATGATGTCCTCCAGTTTCATCCATGTTATGAGATGGTTCACCGATTCATTGTTCTTTCTCGTTGCATAGTACTCCATTGTGTGTATGTACCATAGTTTGTGTATCCATTCGTCTGTTGATGGACATCGAGGTTGTTTCCATCGTTTTGCTATTGTGAATAATGCTGCCATGAACATAGGTGTGCATATGTCTATTTGAGTGATGACTCTTATTTCTCTAGGATATATTCCTAGGAGTGGGATTGCTGGATCGAATGGTACATCTATTTCTAGCTTTCTGAGGAAACGCCATATCATTTTCCAAAATGGCTGTATCATTTTGCATTCCCACCAGCAGTGTATAAGAGTTCCCGTCTCCCCACAGCCCCTCCAACATTTGTTATTTCCAGTGTTTTTGATTCGTGCCAGTAATGCCGGGGTGAGATGGTATCTCATTGTGGTTTTCATTTGCATTTCTCTAATGGCTAGTGATCGCGAGCATTTCCTCATGTGTCTGTTGGCCATTTGAATGTCTTCCTTGGTGAAGTGTCTGTTCATTTCCTTTACCCATTTTTTGATAGGATTGGTTGTCTTTTTGTTGTAGAGGTGTTGGATTTTCTTGTAGATTATGGAGATTAGACCTTTGTCTGACTTGTACTGTCCAAAAATTTTTTCCCAGTCTGTAGGTTCTCTTTTAACTCTTTTGGTGAAATCTTTTGAAGAGCATAGATGCTTGATTTTTAGAAGATCCCAATTATCTAGTTTATCTGTTGGGTTTTTTGTGTTGATGTTTATGGTTTGTATCCTGTTAATGCCATGTATTAAGGTCTGAAGTGTTGGTCCTAATTTTTCTTCTATGAATTTTATAGTTTGAGGCTTTATATTCAGGTCTTTGATCCATTTTGAAGTAGTTTTTGTATCTGGTGTGAGGTATGGGTCCTGTTTCATTTTTCTACAAATGGATATCCAGTTTTGCCAGCACCATTTATTAAAACGACTGTCTTTTCCCCATTTGATGGATTTTGGGCCCTTGTCAAAAATCAGGTGACCGTAGGTGGATGGATTTACATCTGAGTTCTCAATTCTGTTCCATTGGTCAATGTCTCTGTTGTTGTACCAGTACCAGGCTGTTTTGAGTACTGTAGCTGTATAGTAGGTTCTCAAGTCAGGTAGTGTGAGTCCTCCAACTTTATTCTTCTTCTTCAGTAGTGCTTTACTTATTCGGGGTTTCTTCCCTTTCCATATAAAGTTAATAATTAGTTTTTCCATCTCTTTGAAGAATGTTGTTGGTATCTGTATCGGAATTGCATTGTATTTGTAGATTGCTTTAGGTAGAATTGCCATTTTCACAATGTTGAGTCTGCCTATCCATGAGCATGGTATGTTTTTCCATTTATGTAGATCCCTTTGGGTTTCATGCAGCAGTGTTTTGCAGTTTTCTTTGTATAGGTCTTTTATATTCCTGGTCAGATTTATTCCTAAGTATTTTATCTTTTTAGGGGCTATTGAAAATGGTATTGATTTCCTGATCTCCTTTTCATCGTTCTCTTTACTGGTGTATAGGAATCCAACTGATTTTTGAATGTTTATCTTTATCCTGCTACTCTGCTGAATCTTTCTATTACTTCCAGTAAATTTCTCGTGGAGTCTTTAGGGTTTTCTATGTATAGTATCATATCATCTGCAAACAGGGAGAGTTTAACTTCTTCATTACCAATTTGGATGCCCTTTATTTCTTTCTCTTGCCTTACTGCTCTAGCTAGAACTTCCAGCACAATGTTAAATACGAGTGGTGATAAAGGGCATCCTTGTCTTGTTCCTGTTTTCAGGGGGAATGTTTTCAGCCTTTCTCCATTAAGAATGATGTTGGCTGTTGGTTTTGCATAGATGCCCTTTATTATGTTGAGAAATTTCCCTTCTATACCTATTTTATTGAGCGCTTTTATCAGGAATGGGTGTTGGACTTTGTCAAATGCCTTTTCTGCATCAATTGAGATAATCATGTGATTTTTTTCTTTCCTTTTATTTATGTGGTGGATTACATTGATGGATTTTCTACTGTTAAACCATCCTTGCATACCTGGTATGAATCCTACTTGGTCGTGGTGTATTATTTTTTTGATATGATACTGAATTCTATTGGCTAGAATTTTGTTCAGAATTTTTGCATCTATATTCATGAGAGATATTGGTCTGTAATTTTCTTTTTTTGTGATGTCTTTGCCTGGTTTTGGTATCAGCGTTATGCTGGCTTCATAGAATGAATTTGGAGTGTTGCTTCCTCTTCTATGCTCTGAAATAACTTGAGTAGAACTGGTACAAGCTCTTCTGTAAATGTTTTGTAGAATTCTCCAGTGAAGCCATCTGGGCCAGGGCTTTTTTTGGTTGGGAGTTTTTTTATTACCTTTTCAATCTCTTCTCTTGTTATGGGTCTGTTCAGATTTTAAATATCACTTTGTTGTAGTTTGGGTAGGCCGTATGTTTCTAGAAATTTATCCATTTCCTCTAGGTTTTCAAATTTGTTGGAATATAGTTTTTCATAATATTCTGTTATAATCCTTTTTATTTCAGTTGGGTCTGTTGTAATGTCCCCCATTTCATTTCTTATTTGGGTTATTTGTGCCCTCTGCTCTTTTTCTTTTGTCAGTCTGGCCAGTAGTTTGTCGATTTTGTTGATTCTTTCAAAGAACCAACTTCTGGTTTTGTTGATTCTTTCTATTGTTTTTCTGTTCTCTATTTCATTGATTTCTGCTCTGATCTTTACTATTTCCTTTCTTCCGGTGGTTGTAGGCTTTTTTTGTTGTTCTCTTTCTATTTGTTTGAGTTCTGTAGTTAATGTTTTGATTTTGTCCCTTTCTTCTTTTTTGATATGTGCATCTATTGCTATAAATTGTCCTCTGAGGACTGCCTTTGCTGTGTCCCAAAGGTTTTGGTATGATGTGTTTTCATTTTCATTTGATTCTAGGAATTTTTTAATTCCATCTCTGATTTCTTCTATTACCCATTGATGTGTAAGCAGATTATTATTCAGTTTCCATGTGTTTGATTTTTTTTCCTTGCTCTTTCTAGTGTTAATTTCTACCTTGATGGGATTGTGGTCAGAGAAGATACTGTGAATTATCTCAGCATTTTGGATCTTGTTGAGGATTGCTCTGTGGCCTAAGATGTGGTCTATTCTGGAGAACGTTCCATGTGCATTGGAAAAGAATGTGTACTTTGCAGCGGTTGGATGGATTGTTCTATATATGTCTATGAGGTCCAGTTGGCTGATTGTGTCCTTTAGGTCTTCTGTATCTTTGCTGAGTTTCTTTTTAGTTGTTCTGTCCTTTACTGAGAGTGGTGTGTTGAAGTCTCCTACTATTATTGTGGAACTGTCAATTTCTCTTTTCAGTGCTGTTAGAGTTTTTTTTATGTATTTTGGAGCCCTGTATTGGGTGCATAGATATTTATTATGGTTATGTCTTCATGATGGATCATCCCCTTAATCATTATATAGTGTCCTTCTTTGTCTTTTATGGTAGATTTTGTTTTAAAGTCTATTTTATCTGAGATTAGAATTGCCACTCCTGCTCTTTTTTGATAGTTGTTAGCTTGATATATTTTTTTCCAACCTTTGATTTTTAATAAATTCACATCTTTGTTTCTAAGATGTGTCTCTTGTAGACAGCAAATAGATGGATCCTGTTTTCTTATCCATTCTGCCACTCTCTGTCGCTTTATGGGTGCATTGAGTCCATTTACGTTCAGTGTAATTATTGATAGATGTGAGTTTGTTGCTGTCATTTTGTAGTGCTTTTTTTGTGATGCTGAAGTTTTCTTTGTTCTTCTTACTCTCTTGTACTGAGTTCCTTTTGTTTGTGGATTTTGTGTTCATTTCTTTTGTTTTTGTTTTTGTTGAGACTTTATGTTTTTCGTCTTTATTTTTATGAGTTGGTTTGTTAACTTTTTTTGTGGTTACCATGAATTTTACCCTTATCTTTATAATTTTGAAGCAGTCTACCGTTACTTGGTATCGCCTTGCCTTCTTCTCCTTTAGAAGGTTCTATACCTATGCCGTTTGTTCCCTCTTTCATTGTTTTGATGTTGTTGTCATCCTTTGATTGATTTCTCTGATTCCCTGTTGTATGTCTTTTGTTTTTGGAAAGTCGTCTGTAGTTCAGTTCCTAGAATGGTATCTGGTTCATGTTAACCTGCGTCCTAGGTCCTAGGTCCTGCCTGAGGGCTTAAGCTGTTTGTCCTCAGATCGAAGAACTCCCTTTAATAATTCTTGTAAGTTTGGTTTGACTTTTGTATATTCCTTTAGTTTCTGTTTATCTGGAAATGACCTAATTTCACCATCAAATCTGAATGAGAGTTTTGCACGATATATTATTCTTGGCTGACAATTTTTTTCTTTCAAGATTTTATATATGTCATCCCATTGCCTTCTTGCCTGCATGGTTTCTGCTGAATAATCTGAGCTTAGTCTTATTGTTTCTCCTCTGTATGTGACTTCTTGTTTTTCACGAGCTGCTCTCAGGATTCTTTGTTTGTCTTTAGTTTTAGCAAGTGTGAATATGATATGTCTTGGTGATTTTCTTTTGGGGTCTCTTCTATATGGGGTTCGTTGAGCTTCTTCGATGACCAGCTTTTCATCTTTCATGATATTGGGAAAGTTTTCTGTCAGCAGTTCCTCAATGATCCTCTCTGTGTTTTCTGTTTTCTCCCCCTGTTCTGGTATGCCAATCACTCGTAAGTTTTTGCTTTTAATTGTGTCCCACATAACTCTCAGGGTCTCTTCATTTTTCTTTGTTCTTTTTTCTGAGTTTTCCTGAAAAAGAGTTGTATCCAAGTGTTTGTCTTCAGTTCCACTGATCCTGTCTTCCATGGTTTCAAATCTACTTCTCAGCCCTTCTATGACACTGTCCATTTCTGAAATCTTGTTGTTTATCTTTTGGATTTCTAATTGTTGTTTTTGTATAATTTCAAGTTGTGAATTTATTTTGGCATTTTGTTCTTGCATCATCTTCCTGAATTCTTCCAATTTTTTGTCTGTATTTTCCATAAATTTGTCTATTTTTTCCTCATGTTTGTCAGCTTTTTGCCTCAGTTCTTGGAAAATTCTGAGTATTAGTGATTTGAGTTCCGTATCAGGTACTTCTAGCGCATTTTCTTCCACAGGAGAGTTATTTGGTGTTTTAATTTGGACACCTATTGGAGCCATCTTGTCTTGTTTTTGTAAATGTTTTGATATTGTTTGCTGTTTTCGGGGCATTCAGTAGATATTTCTCTCGTTTATTGATTGTAGATTTTTTTTTTTTTTCAGTCTTGTGGTACAGCTGGGCAGATCTAGTTGAGGAGGAGCCACTGGGATGGGTTGCTTGTGGCACTCACCGCAGCCACCAGGACGGTCGGTAGTCAGTGCTGGGCAGGTTCCAATAGGGCGTGCCTGCACCGCTTGGTGATGTGATGTCTAGTGCACGGTGCAGGTAGGTAGGGTGCAGCGGGAAGATGGTTATGTGTGAAGCTAAGCTGGATATGGGAGAGAGGAGAGAGGAGGAGGAACAAAAAGCGTACAAACATAAAAGAATGCTAGGGGAGCTTGTCGTTGGAATGTACGGATGAGAGACTATGGGATGGAGGAAACCAGAAGGGGGAAGAGAAAGAAAAGGAAAGAATGACCAGATAAAAATCAGAAAAGTTAAAGAACTGCAAAGTTCCCAGGGATCCCACCGATGCAGCTATGAGGTCTGGGGGAGTCGGTCTCAATTTTCACAGCTCAGCCTGGCCAGAAGGTACAGAGGCATACATCGCCTGGTATTCAGCGATCAGAAAGAGAAGGAAGAGATAGAGAGACGAGATATTAAGCAATGAAGAAAGACAAAAGGGAAAAAGAGGTAAAAGATGACAAAACTAATCAAAAAAGGAGGAAAAATAAAATTGAGAAAAAAAAAGAAAAAAAAAAAAAAAAGGGCAACACCAGCAGTCAGTGCCTACAAATGGGACCCAGAGAGCCCCCACTCAGGGGCGCGAATTCCAAGAAGCCGGTAGTCTCGGAGTTAAGTGACCGTGGCCACGGGGAGCAGAGCGGCGAATGAACAAAGGCCCCGGGATCCCACCCACGCGGTAGCCCAGACCTAGAAACAGCCACACGCCCGCACGCAGCCCTACAGCCCCGCAGGAGAGAGCAGAGACGGCACTCGGAACCAGGCACCCAGGCAAAAGGAGGGGGAGGTGGCAGGAAAAGCTTCGCTAGGTGCCAGCAAACAGCTCCCAGAAAGCCTCCAGCCTGGGCGCGCGGAATCCAAGCACCGGCGCCCCCCTGCTCAGGGACTCCGGCCACGGAAAGCAGAGGGGCGAACGAACAAAGGCCCCGGGATCCCACCCATGCGGGAGCCCAGACCTAGAAACAGCCACACGCCCGCACGCAGCCCTGCAGCCCCGCAGGAGAGAGCAGAGACGGCACTCAGAACCAGGCACCCAGGCAAAAGGAGGGGGAGGCGGCAGAAAAAGATTCGCTAGGTGCCAGCAAACGGCTCCCAGAAAGCCTCCTGCCCGGGCACGCAGAATCCAAGCACCGGCGCCCCCCAGCTCAGGGACCCTGGCCACGGAGAGCAGGGGATCCCCAGCTGAGGCGGAGAGGGGTGGGTGGTGGGAGAGCGCGCACCAGAGTTTACCGGTCGTTCTGTCTCCGACCAGATGCTCTGCAAGGCTGCTCTCCCGTTTGCTGGTCTCCTATAGGAATCCAAGATGGTGGATCCGCGCTGCGTTAGCTGGTAAGGAATCTCTGCCTGAGTCTCTCCTCGTTCTCCGTTCTCTTTTAGTATTCTCACTCCGTTTGGTGTTTGGCTGAGTTCTTTATCTCTTCATTTGGTGTTCTAGGGTTTCAGGATTGTTGATTCTCTGTTAGGCTTAGTTTTTCGGATCTTTGCTATGGAGGGACGGCGTGGTGTTTCTGCCTAGAGCGCCATCTTGCCCCTCTATCTGTTCATTGTTTTCTTGTCTTTCAACATTCTTAATTAAATTCTTATTGAATCTATTTTCCCTTGGGCATCTTGTAATTTATTCTTCATATATGAGATTTTTTTTCTTTTTCTTCTGTTCCATACTGAGTTCAATCCACCTTTTTTGCTTCCTGCTTGTACATTTCTGCTTTTGGTTTTTGAATTTCTGATTCAAGGTGACTTTCCATATACTAATATACTTGTTTGAATATATCTAATTCTGTTTGAAGTGTCGACATACAGTTTTCTCCTGCTGCATAGTTGTTTTTGTGGAGGGGATTTTCCTCAGTTATTTGTATGCAAGTTATTTTCTGGATTTTCTGCAATAGTTTTTTATAGACTTGAATTTTCTTTTGTTCATTTACATAATATTGGCATGTTTTACAAGATTCCTTGTTTAATGATCTCCTCTTCGTGAATCTAGCAAAGGTACTTGGGCAGTGTTTTTATTTATCTGTTTATTTTGGGGTAGAGGTTATGAGTCCTTTGAAATTTTCATTTTCTTTTGTCTTAGAGGACACTAACCTGTCCTTTTTCACCACCCAATTGCCAAAGAGCACTTTTCCTACTTGTTATTCTTTCTCTCCTCCCAAAAGCTATTTGTTTATAAGATTATTTCTTTAAATCATGTCTCTCCATTTAAATCAGCTTGCATCTTTAAATGGAGTTTATCTTTAAATTTTGAGCCTAGCTCTTTGTACATCATCTATCTCATTGAATCAAATGCTTAGAAATGTAGTCCTTTTCTTTTAATCATTCACCAGCTTCCCTTTAGAGAATCTTGCTCTTTAAGACACTTGCACTTTGACATCTCTACTTTATAATTTTGGTTTGATCCGCCTGGTTACTTTTTTCCTCACAGATTTAGAGTGGATTAAATTTTTCTGGTGATCACACCAACTCACCCTCAAGAAGTCCCTTAGCTAGCATGCTGCTCTGACTTCCTTGGTTTTTTTTTTTGGTCTGCTTTTGCTGGCTACACAGAAGGTAGAGGTGTAGTAGGAGTATATTGTTTTATTTTTACATGCAATTATTTTGCTCTTTGCAATTTCTATGATTTCAAGTAATGTTGAGGGTGTGGGTTTGCTTTGAATTTTCATAGATTGAAAGGTTCATATTGTTAGAGAGGAGATTTGGGAAAGTTGTTTACTACACATCTGCTATTGCCTGAAGCTAGCTGAAAGTCTTACGGGTAGTCATTAGTAACTAGTCCTTTGTAATAATATTATATGTTCCCAAGTAATATAGGACAAGGTATGGAATCACCTTGCAGAAAGCAATTTGGTCTTTGTTCTCAGTTCCTCCTAACCAGACCAACACCTGAGGCTAATGAGTGGGGCTGACCAGACCAAGATGTTGACTAAGCCTCAGGAGGCATGATGTAGTCTTTCATGGACACATGGGGAGGCCAATAACAGCCCTGAACTCCGGGGCTGAGATGAGCTTCCTGGTCGGTGACGATGCATGGCAGAGGGTAACATGTCAATCTTTGGGACATGGAAGCTTCGTGCCGGGATCCCTCTCAGACCTTGCTTATGTGCGTCTTCATTTGTATCCTTTTTTGGTTGTAATAAAATGTAGCCCTAAGTATGGTGTTGTTGTTAGGTGCTGTCAAGTCGTTTCCTACTCATAGTGACCCTATAGGACAGAGTAGAACTTCCCCATAGGGTTTCCAATGAGTGACTGATGAATTCAAACTGCCGACTTTTTGGTTAGCAGCTGAGCTCTTAACCACTGCACTACCAGAGCTCCTGAATATGGTGTACTCTTCATGAATTCTGTGAGTTTTTCTAGGGAATTGTCGAAACCACAGGGACAGTGAGGTCCAATAGAGACTGTTGTCTCCCTGTTTGCCAATCTGAAAGACAGTGGATATTTGTTTAACTTGTGAGCTAGAGCTGGAGAGAGTGTGCCACTTGAGGAGCTGGTGACGATGATGGAGAAAGCAGGAAGGAAAGAACTAGATTCATTTCGACATTTTGAGGATTTGATTCATGCTAACCTTTCCCATACAGCAGCAAAGGTGAATTTATCCACTTTTTTCTTTGCTTAGTACATAATAAACAACTCAAAGTATATCGAGAACTGTTAATCTGGAGCAGCTGAACATAGCTAAAAGCTGTAGTACCTGAAACTGGAAAGAGCAGGTAAGTTTTCCCTGTAACAGAATGATGGCAAGACCTCCAGATTTCTGCTTGATTTCCTTGTTAGGGTATGTGTTTGAACTTGAATATATCTGTGTTTAAATAACCAGATGCACAATCCTGAGCATTCTTAAATTTCATTTTCTTCATCTGTAAAATATCCAGGTTGTTGGGAGAGATAATGAGACGGTATGTTAAAAGTATTTGGCATGAGTGTTTGGCGTAGAGGTATTCAAAAATGCTCCTTACTTGCCATTTTCTTTTCCCTTCCTTTGTCAGTAATTATTGTTGCTGTAATACAACGTCTTAAATACTCCTTTTTTTTTTTTTTAATCTTGATTGTGTTAGAAATGTGGTCTTTTCTCCATTTTGACACAAATTTCTCATCAGTCTTCTATTCTGCCAAACATTAAGCCACTAATCTTACCATACTCTGAGATACATAATTCTCAATGCACAGAAACAACTTCAGTGCTCATTGTGAGGTTTCTACTGCATAAAAACTGCATACAGATATCCAAACACCAGCTGAAACTATTTATACTGAATCCAGTTAGGCACAAGGGGTTTGTGATATTTAATTTTTTTCCACTTTCTCTTATCACTTGAGTACTTCATTACTAGATTATTCAAGAAATTTGGAAACTCACTTCATTGCAATTCTCCACTACTTCTGTACTCACTGATATTAAACTCTTTTGTAGGCAAATCATTTTTTTTTCTAGTTCTTTAAATTTTGTTTAGCTCAACTCAGTTCAGTTAACTCAACTCGAATCAATCAACGCAACTCAGCTCCAGTCACTTCAAATCAACTGAGTTAAGTTTTAGACATTTTAGTTCCCACTTAGAAAGGAAAGGCTATAGACTGGGCACTGTGCTTGTCACTAGGAAATAAAGTTGCTAAAGCAACTGAAAGTCTGTTAGACAACCATCAGGAACACAATGGGATATTGTCATACTAAAGCCAAAAGAAACCAAACCTATTGCCATCAAGTCGATTCCGACTCATAGTGACTCTATAGGACAGAGTAGAACTGCCCCATAGGTTTCCAAGGAGCAGCTGGTGGATTCGAACTGCTGACTTTTTGGTTAAGATCTACTGTAGCTCTTAACCACTGGGCCACCAGGGCTCTATTGTCATACTAGTGAGTCAAATATATGCTGTAATGTGATCATGGAAGAAAAGTGATGATTTCTATCTGGGTTTTGGAGTTGGATTGGAGAGGACTTCAGAGAGGAGCTGATTTTAGAACTGGGCCTTGTGAGATGAGTAAGATTTTACCAAAATGAAAATGACTGGTGGTGGCAGTAGGATATTATATATTATTTATAGGTATATTATTTATAGCAACCCTCTCAGTTTACACAGTATCCAGTGGTTTTTGAACTAAACCCTTTGAGACTTAGATTTTCCCTGAAGACTTCAGAGTCTACCAAAAGGTCAAAGCCTAAAGAGTTAAAAGGAGAGTTTGAAGAGTAAAAATAGTTGATATAGACCGACAGTTTTACATTCCAAAAAAAAATTCAGAAGTCTACTGAATTTTTAGTTTCAAAGACGGAGCTGATCCTTACCCTAATAAAAGAGTCCTCTTTCTCTAAAATCTCATTGTAATTTAATATATTCATGCCTTATTTTCTTTCTTATCACTTCTGTTATTTCCTTTCATATCTGAGACCTGGGTCCAATTTGTGTTTCATTTATTGCTCAGCTCGTCTTCTGCCCTTCATTCTAATCATTCTTGCTTCCCCACTGTCCACCAACTATCTGCTTACCTAATATATATGAGTACTTTCAATTATGTAGGCTAATTGGATTGAGAAAGAATCACTGGTATTAAAGAGGGATATGAATGAGTTGGGTTATTATGGAAATTCTGGCCTACAGCAGCTTATAAAGCCCCACGTTCTCCTTTGTTCATTATAAATCTTTCTTGTGCCTTTTTTTTTTTTTTTTCCTTCTTCTTCTTGGTCTCTTAAAAGAAAAATAAGAAAAGAAAAGAAGGAAAAATACCCTGTGGACTCTGTGGATCCTTTAGAAGAAGAACAACCTGGATTTCCTCATGTTATATTCCAGCTGGATGTAAATGCCAAGGGCGACCTTACAAGTCTCCTACGGAAGATTACAGAGTCCCTGCTAGTCTCCTATCTTTAATGATTAGGTAGATCTTCCTTATTCACACTAGCTGACTTTAGGTGACTGAGAAATAAACTTGTATTGTGTTAAGGTATGGATATCTAAGGGTTATTTATTATAGCAGCCAGTATTATAAACTACAAGATACTATAGGCATATACCTTTGTGTTTTTATACCTATATTCTTTCTTTTAAGGTTCATGAGAAAGCCGAGAAACATTTTCTAGGAAAATCACATTGCCAACATGTCTTAAACAAAGTAACTTTGAATAAAGATGCTTAAAATGTGTTTAATATGAAGCTATAGTTAAATATTAAGGTGGCTTGCTTGTGTGTTTAGTTTGTAATTATTCCCAAGCAAATATCAACATGACTGTGGCCTAGGAATTTTTTTTTTTTTAAAGACAAGCACAGATAATAAAAGTGAAGACTTTTGCAAGTATGGCAGTACAGATAAGCAGAAAGGCTGTCCTGGAAAATACAAGCAGAATCTGAATAAACTATGGCAAATATATATTTTAAACATAAGGTAAAACAATAATACCACATATTTACTTATATAGTTAACATTTCCAGTGTTCATTCTTCCCCACAGATCTGTGTATCCATCTGTTACTGTTTTCCAGCATCCTGAAAAACTTCCTTTAGCACCTCTTGTAGTACAAGTGTATTGGCAACAATTTCTCTTAGTTTTGCTATTTGAAATGTCTTTATTTTATCTTAATTTTTGAAAGATATTTTTACTGGGTAGAATTCTGGATTGATAGTTTTTTTTTTTTTTTGCTTTGTTTTGTTTTGTTTTTTCTTATCAGCTGTTTAAAGATGTCATTATATGATCTTCTGTCTCCAGTGTTTCCATAAGAAGTCAGTAATCATTTATGTCATTGTTCACCTGCATATTATTGGTCTCTAGCCACTTTTAATATCTTCTTATTAATCTTGGTTTTAGCAGTTTGAGCATAATATACCTAGGTGTGGTTTTCATTTTGTTTAGCCTCTTTGGGATTTGCTGGGCTTTTTAAATCTGTAAATATGTTTTTTTTCAAATTTTGAAGATATTTGTAATTATGACTTTAAATATTTTTTCTTCCCCATTCTTTCTCTTTTTGAAACTCCAATTACTCAAAAACCAAATATTCTGTTATTATTTTAAGGTTCCTAAAACTCTGTTTATTTAAAAAATTTTTTTTTCATCTTCCTTTTCAAAATAGATGTGTTTTATTTCTTTGTCTTGCCTTGTTGAACTAGCTAGAACATTCAGTACAACATTGAATAGAAATGGTGAAAGTGGACACTCTGGTTGTTTTCCTGATGTTAGGGGAAATCATGCAGTGTTTTACCATTAAATATGATGTTGTTTGTTATTGTTTTGGGCTGTTGAGTCAATTCTGAGTTGTAGCAACCCAATATGATACAGTAGAACTGCCTCATAGGGTTTTCTTGGCTGTAATCTTTGTGGGAGCAGATCAACAGGTCTTTTCTCCCACTGGGCTGGTGGGTGGATTAGAATTTCTAACTTTTGGTCAACAGCTGAATGCTTAACCATTGTGCCACCAGGGCTCCTACATACAATGTCAGCTGTAGGTTTTTCATAGAACTCCCCCATCTGCTTAAGGAAATTCATTTCTATTCCCACCTCTTTTGACAATTTTTTTAATTCAGAATTTATGTTCAATTTTGTCACAGGCTTTTTCTGCATCTATTTAAGTGACAAGATGATTTTTGTTTTTTAAATTTGCTAATAAAGTGAATTACAGTGATTTAATTTTCTAATGTTAAGTGAACCTTGCATTTCTAGTACAAGACCAACTTAGATAGATCAATAGCTACTCTCAAAGGAACTCCAATTCACAATGGCTTTATGTACAATAGAACAAAACATTGCCCAGGTCTGCGTCATCCTCAAGGTCATAAGCATGTTCGAGTCCTTCACCGAACATAACTTATTCCTCCAGTAATTGATCCCTCTTGATGACATGTCTGAAATGAGAGAATCAGTCAATGCTCTGTTAGGTTTTAATTGGCTAAATTTAGAAGTAGATCATCAGGCCTTTCTTCCCAGTCTGTCTCAGTCTAGAAGATCTACTAAAATCTGTCCACCATGGGTGACCTTGTTGGCATTTGAAATACCAGTGGCATAGCTTCTAATATCGTAGCAACATGTAAGTCACCACAATATGATAAACTGACAGATGGGTGGTGGAAGCCCCACTGGTCATAGTATATTGTCCTTTTTATGTATTTTTGGATTTGATTTGCTAACTTTGTTTTTAACTTTTACTTCTATGCTCATGAGGGATTTATTCTGTGATTTCTTTTTCTTTTTCTCATAACGTCTCTGTCTAGTTTTTGTCTCAGAGTTATGTAGGCATCATAGAATGAGTTGGAAAATTGTGACATGAAGATTTACTTTACCAAAGAATTTGGCCTTTCTCCTTAATTCCTTGGAGGTAACCTCTAAAGTGTTGCCATTTGCCAGGTGATTGGAATGTCTTTCTTATTCAAAGAGGGCTCTAGACCACAGCTGAGAGTTTATGTTATGAGATCACTCAGGATATGTCAGAAAGACTCACCATATGATATCAGCCCAACCTACCAGAATGGAGAGGACTAGAGATTAAGTTCCATCATGTTGCCAATGATGTGATAAATCATGCCTATTTAATAAAACCCCAATAAAAACTAGACACTGAAGCTTAGGTGAGCTTCCTGGTTGGTGCCGGACGTCAATGAATCAGAAGGGCAATGTGTCTCTGTTTCTTCTTTTGTATTTTTTTTTTGCTGCAATAAAACTGTATTGATAAGTATAGCACTTTAATGAGTTCTGTGAGTCATTCTAGAAAATTATCTAACCTGAGGTGGCAGTAGAAGTCTCTGAATTTGTAGCCAGTTTACCAGAAGTGCAGGTATCCTGAAGACTGCTGAGTTTATTGCTGATGTCTGAAGTTTTGGACAGACATGGTGATCTGCATGACTGTGCTCTAGTATGTGGAGTTTGGCTCTAACTCCAGGTCGTCAAGGTTAAAAGAAGAACTGATACTGTAGTTAGTGTCAGAACAGAATTGAACTGATTTTAGAGAAATGTAACTTCTTCTTCAATTTCCTGAAAGAATTTGTGTGTTTAACTGGTAGTATTTATTTTTTCAATGTTTGGTTAACTAGAAAGCCTCATGGTTCTGGAGTTTTCTTTGTAAGAAGGATTTTAAATGCAAATTAAGTTTATTTAAAATATATAGGGCTTTTTGAGAGGGAAAGCAAAATGGCAAAATGACAGTGTGAGCTTCATGCTTACATCCCCTAATGAAAACACCAAAAAAAAAAAAAGCAGAAACTAGCAAACACAATTTTGTCAGAACTCTGGAATCCAGCTAAAGGGTTACGGACAGTAAACAAATGCTGAATCGAGAAAATTATGACACCTAAATGTAGGAAAGGCTTTGGTTTTCTACTCACTTGTGCCCCACTCCCTCCCTTCCTAGGAGTAAATTTAATCAGGGAGGTGAAAGACTTGTACACCAAAAACTATAATATATTGCTAAAAGAAATTAAAGAAGACTTAAATAATGGAAAAATATTCTGTGGTCATGGATTGGAATACTTAATATCATTAAGATGTCAATACTACCTACAGCAATCTACAGATTTGACACAATCCTTATCAAAGTCCCGACAGTCTATTTTCAGAAATGGAAAAGCCAATCCACAAAACCGTATGAAATTGCAAGGGGTCACAGATAGTCAAACAATCTTGACAAAAGGTAGAAGGACTCATACTTCTTGATTTCAAAACACTAGAGGCTACAATAGTCAAAACAGCGTGGTACTGGTATAAGGATAGACATATCGTAAAAATGGCTTGGGGGAAGTGTCTGACCTCCTCTAACCCCTCAAGGGAAAGGAGAACCAAGATCAACAGCCCAAGGCTGATTCTTATGAGGTGGAGGTCAGACAAGCCTTCTCTCTCCTCCATTTGCACCAACTCTGACACTAACCATCCCTCCCAAAGCACTCTCTACTAGGTTCGATAATCCATTGCAATGGCCGCACAGAACTCACAGTCGATTCTCACGATTACGGAGTTTACTAGAGAAGTAACAGTTACAATTCAGGCTTAGGAACACTTGGGATACAGTTCTTCCATCAGGACTGCCTCCACTCAAATATGCTGTCAGGCATGTCTCTCCCTGGCCCTAGGCCTCTCCCCAAAGGCACTCAGCTTTCTCTGTCTGTGGGCCAGGAAGCCCATCACACCTTTTCCTGTAGGTCTCTGCTGCCAGGTCTCTCCTGACACCGCTTCTCACTGTTTTCAGGGTTACAGGTTGCTCTCTTTCTCTCTCTTGGCCTCCTGCTTCCAGCTGTTTTTGAGCACAGGGATCCTGGGTCCAAAGGAGGTGCTCTCTGCTCCTGGCTGTTCTTCCTTGGTGGTGCTAGAATCCTCCCCTCTGCTCTGGAATTGGTTCTCTTTTAAGGCAAAATGGACCAATCCCTTTGGATTACCTGTCACACAGTTCCACCCAATCTCCTGAGTGGGAGTTACAAGACCATGGCTAGAAAGGCCACACAAAAGTAATCAATCACACTGCACATATAGACAAATGGAATAGAATTTAGAGTCCAGAAATAAACCCATACATCTATGGCCAAGTGTTTTATAGCAAAGGTGCCACATCCATTGATTGATTAAAGAATAGTCTTTTCAACAAATGCTGCTGGGACAACTGGATCTCCACATGTAAAAAAATGAAGTAGGACCCATACCTCACATTGTATATGAAAATTAACTCAAAAATTGATGAATGACCTAAACATAAGAATTAAAATCATAAATTATTAGAAAAAAACTTAGGAGTAAACATTCATGACCTTGTTTTTAGCAATGAATTCTTAGATATGACACCAAAAGCATGACCAACAAGAAAAAATAGGTAAACTGGACTTTATAAAATAAAAAGCTATCATGCATCAAAGAATATATAATGATCATCATGACTTAACAAAACTAACAACCCAACTAAAGAATGAAAAAAGGACTTGAATAGATATTTCATCAAAGAAGATATACAAATGTCCAACAAGCACATGAAAATGATGCTCAATATCATCAGCCATTAGGGAGATGCAAATCAAAACTACAATGAGATAATACTTCACCCCTGCTAGGATGGCTAAGATCAAAAAAATGGAAAACAACAAGAGTTGTGGAGGATATGGAGAAATAGGAACCTTCATTTATTGTTGGTGGGATTGTAAAATGGTGCAGTAGCTACGGAAAACTGTGTGGGGGTTCATCAAACAGTTAAACATTTGTAACCCAGCAAATCCATTTCTTCAGTATTATACACAAAAGAACTGAATGCAGAGACTCAAATGGTACCTGTATACCAATGTTCATTCAGCATTATTCATAATAGCCAAATGGTTGAAATAACCAAAGTGTCCATTAACAGATGAATGTGATAGATACAGAAAATGTGGTACATACACACAATGGAATATTAATCATTCATAAAAAGAAATGAAGTTCTGACATATGCTGCCCCATGGATGGTTCTTGAAAACATTATGCCAAGTAAGATAAGTCAGAAACAAAAGGATAGATATTGTATGATTACACTTGTATGAAATATCTAGAATAGGTATGTATAGAGAAAAGTTCATTAATGTTTATTAGGGCCTGGGAGAGGGGGAAATGGAGAGTTATTGCTTAATGTGTATAGGTTTCTGTTTGAAGGGATGATAAAGTTCTGAAAATAGTGGTGATGTGTCCACAACATAGTGAATGTAATTAATGTCACAGAATTGTACACTTAAAATTGTTAAAGTGGCAATTTGTTGCTTACATGTATTTTATCACAATAAAAATGTCTAAAGTTAAGGAAAAAAAGATAGTTTTATTTGGATTATCTATTTCTTTTTAAGTGATTTTGATAAAATATTTATTTCAAGGAATTTGTCCATTTCATCTAAGATGTCAAATTCATTGGCATAAAGTTGTTCATATTTCTTTATTTTCCTTTAAAATCCCTAGACTCTGTAATGATGTGTGTGACCTCTCTCATTCCTGATGTTGGTAATTTGTGTATCTTTTTTCTTATTTGTCTTGCTAGAGGTTTATTGATTTATTCGAAGAACCAACTTTTTAACTTTCATTTAATCTGTTGTTTTTCTGTTTTCTATTTCATTGATTTCTGCTCTGGTCTTTACTATTTCCTTTTTTCTAATTATTTTCTTTTCAACTTGCTCTTATTTGTTTAAGTTTCTTTAGGTAGCAGCTAAAATCACTGATTTGAGACTTTCCTCCTGGACCATATACGCTGCATGAGGGAAGAAGACAACTAACCAACAATGCATAATAAACTATACAGTATGCCAGAAGGTTAGAAGTGTAATGGAAAAAAAAAGAAAACAATGTAGACCATGGTTAGGGTTGACTAGGATTACGGTCCTTGGGGTGAGGATTGCAATTTTGAATAGGGCATTGGGGTTAGACCTCATTGAAAAGGAATATTCAGGAAAAGATGCTCAGGAGGTGGGAGAGTTAGAGAGTTAGGCCTACAGATTTCTGGGGAAAGATTTTTATAAAGAGGGAGAACCAATACAAATGCTTTAACATGACACATGACTGGATTGCTGAGTAAGAGCAAGGAGGCCAATATGGCTGGAGAGTGAGGGAGGAGCTAGAATTGTATGAGAAGAGGTTTAAGAGTTAAGGGGCTGGACCCCTTCACAGTGTAGTGTGTGTTTTCTTCATTAATAATATTCTAGTTGGTCCTATTATAATCATTTTTAGGATAGAGCCTTGGAGGATATAATCTTCTATAGAGCTGGCCCTGCAAATCCAAACTTAAATGGAGAGAAAAGTGGATACGCATTGTGAAAAAACTGAAAAATCAAAAGGAAAATGCTAAACATCTCTATTAACATTAACCACAATCTGTTTGTAATTTTACCACTCAACCTATTTCCTCTCATTTTTACCATCCCTTCTGATTGAACCACAACCTTCTTGTGGCATTGTTAAGCCTCAGCATTCTAGGGTGAAAAAAAAATCAATTTCCTCATTTAAAAGGAAAAATAAATTGAATTTGGCCTACTTTTATCAAAATATGTGTGTATTTTTCATGGATAAAATGGCAAAGTTGGTTCTTGGATGAATGCATTCATAATTTTATTTCAAGAATCACATGAACATTTCAAAACAAGAAATTGTGTTGTTCAAAGTAATGTAAAAACTAGATGACACATTTAAAAATAATTTCATGGTACACCTGAGCACTGCTTTTTTAGTATTTTTCCCCATAGATATGGAACTTTTTCCAAGTTTTTGATTATTACCAAATAAGTTGTTAAAGCAAAAAGGCTTTGTGGTACTTTAATTACAGCCAGATGGCAAAGAATTCTAACTTCTTCCTTTTGAAGAACAGTACGTCCTTTTTATTTTTTATTCAACTATATACCTATTTCCATTCTTGGAGTGTATATAATGCCATTTGTTACTGTGGAAGAGAAACAACCACAGCAACAAAAAAAATGAACAAATGAAAAAGCAATAGAAATATTTTCTGCTTTTTTTAAGATTCTGTGTTTGAGGCAGGGTCTTCCACAGGTGGTTTTCCAAATCAACAGCTTACCCAGACAGACAGCAACATTCATGTTTGAAATAAGACACGTCTGTAGTACATCAAGGAAAATATGTGGGATTGCGTGCTCTTGATTTTATCATCCTGGCATCTCCAATAATACTATGTTGCCCACTTTATGCTTATATACAGGATAATACTACTTTTGGAGTGCATTAAAAAACAAACAACTACAATAAAAAAACCTATTTGATTAAGAAACAAAATATACACAATTACTAATTAGTATATATCACCAACCAAAGTCCCTGGGTGGCACAAACTATTTGCACTCTGCTACTAAACTAAAGATGTTCAAAACCACCAAGTGACACCATGGAAGAAAGGCCTGGCAATCTGCTTCTGTAAAGATTATAGCCAAGAAAACCCTATGGAGCAGTTCTACTCTATAACACATGGGTTCGACATGAGTCAGAATCGACTTGACAGGAATTGGTTTATTTTGTTTGTTTGTTTTTTTAATCACTAAACCACTCCTACCTAGCACAACCCTCTTTCCCTGTCATACCAGAAACCATATCCTGTAGGGGTGTAGAAGACAGTGAATAGGTGAAAATAACATCCATTCACCTGATCTCATAACACAATAATAGTGAAGGAGGTAACCATGATTTGAAAAGCATTTTTAGGTTCAGGGTGGCTGAATTTTGTGAGAAATTGATTATCGTTCATCAATATTATATCTTACTTATGTAAAAAATATTAAAATCCAGCAAATCTCTCCAAATAAAAATTTCAGTAAGCATTACCTGTTGCCTTCGAGTGGATTCCGACTCATAGCACCCTATAGAACAGAAGAGAGCTGCCCCATAGAGTTTCCAAGGAGTGTCTGGTAGATTCTAACCTACGTTGTAAAGGTTTCCCAGTAAGCATTAGGAAGTTCCAAAGCTTTGGACCAAGTAAATTTTAAACTCTGTTTTAGACTATGGCCACATCAGGTTGGCACATTAGTACGTAATCAGAAATAGAAACCTCTTTTATCAGTTGTTAGGTGCCAAGGAGTCCATTCCGACTCATAGCAACCCTATGCACAACAAAATGAAACACTGCCTGGGCCTGTGCCATCCTCACAGTCATCGTTATGCTTGAGCCTATTGTTGCAGCCACTGTGTCAGTCCATCTCATTGAGGGTCTTCCTCTTTTTCACTGACACTCTACTTTACCAAGCATGATGTCCTTCTCCAGGGACTGATCCCTCCTGATAACATGTCCAAAGTACATGAGACAAAGTCTCACCACCCTTGTTTCTAAAAATCACTCTGTTTATATTTCTTCCAAGACAGATTTGTTCATTCTTCTGGCAGTCCAGGGTATATCCAATATTTTTCATTAACACCATAATTCAAAGGCATCATTTCTTCTTCAGTCTTCCTTCTTCATTGTCCGACTTTCACATGCATATGAGGTGACTGAAAATACCATGGCTTGGGTCTGGTCCACCTTAGTCCTCAAAGTGACATCTTTGCTTTTCAAAACTTTAAAGAGGTCTTTTGCAGCAGATTTGCCCAATGCAATACATCATTTGATTTCCTGAGCACTGCTTCCATGGGAGTTCATTGTGGAGCCAAGTAAAATGAAATCTTTGACAACCTCAATATTTTCTCTGTTTATCATGATGTTGCTTATTGGTTCATTTGTGAGGATTTTTATTTTCTTTATGTTGAAGTGTAATCTATACTGAAGGCTGTAGTCTTTGATCTTCATCAGTAAGTGCTTCAAGCCCTCTTCATTGTCAGCAAGCAAAGTTGTGTCATCTGCATAACGCAGATTGCTAAGGAGTCTTCCTCCAATCCTGATACCTAGTTCTTCTTATAATCTAGCTTCCCAGATTATTTGTTCAGCATACAGATTGAATAAGTATGGTGAAATGATACAACCCTGACCCACACCTTTCCTGACTTTAAGCCACACAGTATCCCTTTGTTCTGTTCAAATGACTGCCTCTTGATCTGTGTACTGGTTCCTCATGAGCATAGTTAAGTGTCCTGGAATTCCCATTCTTGGCAATGTTATCCATAATTTGTTATGATCTACGTAGTTGAATGCCTTTAATCAGTAAAACACAGGTAAACATCTTTCTGGTATTCTCTGCTTTCAGCTAGGATGCATCTGACATCAGCAATTATATCTCTTGTTCCAAATCCTCTTCTGAATCCAGCTTGAACTTCTGGCAGTTCCCTGTCTATGAACTGTTACAATAGTTTTTAAATTATCTTCAGCAAAATTTTACTTACCTGTGGTATTAATGACATTGTTCAATAATTTCCACGTTCTGTTGGATCTCCTTTCTTTGGAATGGGCACATATATGAATTTCTTCTAAATTTCTTGACATAGACAAATGAGCACCTCCAGTGCTGCATCCTTTTGTTGAAACATCTCAGTTGGTATTCTGTCAATTCCTGAAGACTTGTTTTTCACCAATGCCTTCAGTGCAGCTTGGACTTCTTCCTTCAGTACCATCAGGTCCTGATCATATGCTACCTCCTGAAATGGCTGAAGATCAACAAATTCTTTTTGGTACAGTGACTCTGTGTATTCCTTCCATCTTTTTTTTGGGTGGCGCTGCAATGTTCAATATTTTCCCTGTAAGTCCTTCAGTATTGCAACTTGAGGCTTGAATTTTTTATTCAGTTCTTCCAGCTTGGGAAATTCTAAGTGTCTTCTTCCCTTTTGGTTTTCTAAACCGGGTCTTTGCACATTTCATTATAATACTTTACTTTGTCTTCTTGAGCCACCCTTTGAAATCTTCTGTTCAGCTCTTTTACTTCCTCATTTCTACCATTCCCTTTAGCTACTCTACATTCAAGAGCAAGTTTCAGAATCTCTTCTGACATCTGTTTTTGTCTTTTTTTTCTTTTTAATTACCTCTTGCTTTCTTCATGTATGGTGTCGTTGATGTCATTCCACAATTCATCTGGTCTTAGGTCATTAGTGTTCCATACATCAAATCTATTCTTGAGATGTTCTCTAAACTCAAATGGGATATACTCAAGGTCCTACTTTGGTTCTCATGGACTTGTTATAATTTTCTTCAGTTTCAACTTGAACTTGCCTATGAGCAATTGATGGTATGTTCTGCAGTTGGCTCCTGGCCTTGTTCAGACTGATGATATTGAGCTTTTCTATTGTTTCTTTCCATAGATGTAGTTGATTTGATTCCTGTGTTTTCTATCCAGTGATGTCCATGTGTATAGTTGCCATTTATGTTGTTGACAAAAAGTATTTGCAATGAATAAGTCATTAGTATTCCAAAATTCCATAATGTGATCTCCAGCACACTTTCCATCACCAAGATCATCTTTTCCAACTACTGATCCTTCTTTGTTTCCAACTTTCTCATTCCAATCACCAGTAATTATCAATGCATCATGATTGCATGTTTGATCAATCCCAGACTACAAGAGGTTGGTAAAAATCTTCAATTTCCTCATCTTTGGCATTGGAGGTTGGTGCTTAAAGTTTAATAATATTCATATTAACTGGTCTTCCTTGTAGGTATATGGATATAATCCTGTTACTGACAGCGTTGCACTTCAGGATAGATCTTAAAATGTTCTTTTTTTTTAATTGTACTTCAGGTGAAAGCTTACAGAACAAATAGTTTCTCATGAAACAGTAGTACACATATTGTTTTATAACATTAGTTAACAACCCCACAACATGTCAACCCTCTAACTTCTCAACATTTTCTTTTGGTGAAAATACACATAGCCAAAGATACACCATTTCAAAAATTACTACATGCACGGTTCAGTGACATTGACTACGCTCTTCCAGTTGTGCTGCTATTCTCACTTTACATGAAGGCTTACAGAACAAAATAGCTTCTCATTTAACAGTTACTACACATGTTGCCCTATGACAACGGTTAACAATCTCACAACACATCAACAATATCCTTACTCAACCTTGGGTTCCCTATCACCAGCTTCCTTGTCCCCTTCTGCCTTCTGGCTCTTGTCACTGGATACTGTACCTCGTTAGTCCCATTTGGTTTTACAGGGCTGTCCACTGAAATGTTCTTTTTGATGATGAACTCGACACCATTCGTCTTCAATTTGTCATTCCTGGCATAGTAGACCATATGATTGTCCAATTTAAAACGGCCAGTACCAGTCCATTTCAGCTCACTAATGCCTAGGATATAAATCTTTATGTAGTTCAATTTTCCTAGATTCATACTTTATACATTCCATGTTCTAATTATTAATGGATGTTTGCTGCTGTGTTTTCTCATTTGAGTTGTGCCACTTCAGCAAATGAAGGTCCCAAAAGTTTTAACTCCATCCATGTCATTAAGGTCAACTTGCTTTGAGGAGGCAGCTCTTCCCCAGTTGTGTTTTGAGTACCTTCCAACCTAAGGGTCTCATCTTCAGGCACTATATTAGACAATACTATGCTGCTATTCATGAGATTTTCAATGGCCAACTTTTTCAGAAGTAGAACACCAGTCCTTCTTCGTAGTCTGTCTTAGTCTGAAAGTTACCCTGAAACCTGTCCACCACCGGTGACCCTGCTGGTATTTGAAATACCGGTGTCATAGCTTCTGGCATCACAGCAACAGGAAAGCCACCACAGTATGACAAACTGACAGACGTGTGGTTTTTATCAATATTAGTCTTATATATGTGAGATATGAAGGATGCTAAAACCAGTAAGAGAAAACTGTTGCCATCAAGTCAATTTTGACTCATGGCGATGCTATGTGTATAATAGTAGAACTGTATTCCATAAGGTTTTTAATGGCTGATTTTTTGGAAGTGGATCACCAGGCCTTTCTTTCCAGGTGGACTCGAATCTTCAACCTTTCAGTTAGCGACTGAGCATGTTAACTGTTTGAACCACCTATGGCCTCAGGAATGTGAATCTTGCATAGAACGCTGTATCTTTGTTGTATTACCTGTCCTTGAATCAACCCTAAAAGGTGGGTGCTACTGTTACTGTCACCCCGTAGATAATGATTCTGAAATTCAGACGTGAATAAATGACTTGTATAAAATCACTCAGTTATTAGGTGCTGACATTAGACCTAGAACTCAGGTGTTTTGACTAAATACCATGCTCTTTCTATTGCAGTATGATAATTTAAAAAAAAATGGGCAGCTCTTTAGCACAACTTACGTGCTGCAGTAGACCATCATCCCCTCTTTAGTTCTGTTTTTTTTTCTGACTTCCTTGACACAAATATTCACAATTGGGTTCAAATTATGTACTAATTATAGATTTTAGTACTCCAGTAAAGAAGTATAGAAGTTGGCTATAATGAAGGAGTCGATCTGATTGTCTGTTTTGGTATGCTGCTATCTGAAGGATCTTGTTTTAGGATTTCAGCGTCTTTTGACATCAGAACAGGCTACTTTGGGAGTTATTTGGTAACTTCTTGTTCTTATACTTTGTTGCATAGGCTGCTATCACAAGAAACACGCGGGGATAGTGTTAGAAGCTAATTTTCAGCAGGGAATAGAAAGGTGGAGACAAGTAGCTAGAGTGGAACCGGGAGTTGGCTTTCAAATATGCTTGTCACTAAGTCTCTAGGTTTTCTTCAAAAGTGGCTTCTTATCTCAGCACTCCACTCCAACCTCTAAACTTTCCATATGCCTAAAGCAAAACCAAAAACTGGTTGTCATCAATTTGATTCTGACTTATAGCAACCCTATAGGACAGAGTAGAACTGCTCTATAGAGTTTCTGAGGAGTGGTTGGTGGATTCGAACCACCGACCTTTTGGTTAGCAGTCAAGCTCTTTAAGGCACCACCAGGTTGCCTTAAGCAAAGGGGTTTCGTATTTATCTGTTCCATATAGTAAGCTTCCAGTAAGATTTAATTTGAATAAAAACAAAATATTTACTATTATAAATATATAAATTTCTTTTTGTTTTTGGATAAACAAAAGTTTGTAAACTACTAGAGGTGGATGGAGAAGGGGATATGGTAGTTGTTGAAGCATTCTTGCTATCTTCCTGACTGGACTTTTACTTTCTTTTCTACTTGACGAGCCCATGCTCTAGTATTAGGTCTCTCCTGATGTCCTTACTTCTACCCTTAGTTTCAAGGGAAGTGAGAAAATTGGAAAATATGGAAAGAATTTGCCAAAAACCCGGGCTTTTAATCCAAAGTTATATAACTAGTTTTCTTAAGGCGGTCATCAAGCACTGAACGCAATTTGATTCTGAGAATTTCATAAGTAATTGGGTTAGATCATTAGAACTGGTTCTGCACTTTTAAAATACGCCATTGCCTTAAAACAACTATGAATACCTTTTAAAAGCTTAATTTTCAAGTATTTATGTATGGGATGAAGAGAAACATAATGTGTTAATCTGCAATGATATCACTGTCCAATGTACTAATGGTATGGAGCTAACTACTATACAGTTGTAAGAGACCTCCAGTCTATTAACCTCCTACATTAGTCACCCAGAGTAAGGTCAGCATGTGGCCTTTTGTATTATTATTATTATTTTTTCCCGAATAATAGCAAGGATCACAGGGTAAGGTGTAAAATCTTTATGGTAGCACGGCTGCTCTGTGAGGGTTGGTGGCCGCCGTTTCTAACTCTTCATTATCAGTATGTCAGCCTTATAGGCATGTCTTCAAGTTTATTTCATTTGGAAGTGATATAAGCCATTCCTGATTTAAGCTTATTGGAGTTTCTTTTTTCTTTTTCCCCTTTTAATCTCCAATGCTTTCTACTACTTGTTGTAACTTTGACATGCTTCATTTGATATTAATGATAGCAATTCCATTTTAAGAAATGTTCTACCCTCTTTCTCAAAGCTAGCTAGATGCCAAACGTAAATTGAAATAATATGAATCCTAGTTAATTGCTAGTTTTTTTTTTTTTAAATGACATTACTTTCATGGATATACAGTGGCAAGGATATTAAGAATTTTATACTTTACTTTTTATAAAACTACATACTTTCTTAACTCATTTTCCCTGTGACTATATACATGGTGCCAGAAATTATATTTAAACTACTTGCTTATTGAAGTAGTTACTGCAATTTTCAGGCTTTCAATGTGAAGGCATTTTAGATTCAGTGTATTTAAGGATTTAAAAGCAGCGACAACGCTTTCTCTCCACATCCCCACTCTTAGTGGCTACCTTGAAATTTGAAAACCACTTTCCTTCCTATGTAAAAGGACAAAGAGACAGGGTCACCTGTCTATGCTTTGGGCTTAAATTGAGGTGGGATAATTCTTGTCTTTTTCCTTGGAGATGACTGCTATTTTCACCACAGAGGAGGGGGGAAGAAAGGTTTTCCTATATATTTCTATAATGGAGATAAAGTGTTCAGCAGTTTCTCTGAATTGAAGGGTCTAATTAGATTCTACTTTAATGTAAAATCTTGGCTTTAAGGTACTTAACCACTAAAAGAGAGAGAACTTTAAAGGAGGAAGCTATAAAATGTTTAAATATAAGAATCTTAAGTATATAACTAGGAAATGAAAATAAAACACACCATTTATTCTGGGAATTTTCTAATCTATTCTGCAAATGACCTTTTGTGCTTGTTTTTATTCAGTATATATCCTCATCTCATTAAGGAAATGGTGATAAAAGGAGGTGATCTATGGGAGAGAAGATCCCAGCTAGATATCCAACGTAAAATGTAAGCAAGCTGTTCTAGTATCATTAGTGCTACAGAAAGGTCACTAATTCTTACATCTGCCCCTTTCAAAGGGCAATAGTCCCATATTTTATTACAGATGAAAGATATAGAAGGTTAGTTTCATTTCTGTTTTCTAATTTTTTCCAGACTGGCAAAATAGACACTTTTTTTTGGCATTATTAAGTAATACTGAGCAGCATATATATTACTACTACATTATCCATATGAAATATTGGGACAAGTGTTCCTGAAACATATCTGTATACGGAGCTTCAGAATTTGAATCATTCAGTGATTCTCAGATTATATGTCCTGAAATTCTAATTCTTTAAGAACTTTTGTGAATTGGGATTTTGTTAAGGCAGGGAAAACTATAACTCCTTCATTTACCTCAGCCACTTGAATCCACTTAGTTAAAACAGCTGACTGTTGATGTTAATGACTCCGTTAAGCTCCAGGAAAAAAGAAATTTCTCAGACGTGATCCCCAGAATCTGTAATTCTCTTCTACTCCAGGATTAGTAATTTTGTAACTGAAAGGCCTTCATGAACAGTTCAACTCAGCAGTTTTGTAAACTTACTTGTATTGTTCTTTTGCTCTGTCCCATTTTAAAATGTTTTGCGCCTTTTTTGTGTTTCTGACAGGACCCAAAAGAAAAGTTTTGTGAGACAGCATGCTTTTTGGCCTCTATCCTATGGTACTTTAATGGGGATGAATTCATATAAGCAGAATCTTACATGATGCTTGGAAATGAATGCAATGATTAACAGTTTCCAGTTTGATAATGCCTATAGCTTTTTCCTTTAAAATAATATTTTTGTATGGGAGCTTAAGGAAAGCTACTCTTCTGGCATGTAGGAAATACTGAGTGAATACTATGCGCTTAGCACTCAGAAAAAAATAAAATATCAAACAAATATAGATTGCTACATTGACACGTTAACAAAAACAATGCTTACATGAGTAAAGAGACAGAGTATTAAGGGGCTAGTGTGATATTTTCCAAAATGTAACTAGACTGAGAATCAAGAAACTGGGCCATGCTTTCTTTTCTTTCCTTTCTTTCGGCCTTCCTTCAGTCATTTTTTTTTTTTTTTTTTGGTATTAAAATTGCAGGAATTTTACAGAGAGTTTCTACATACCCCATGGTCAGTTTCTCCTTATTACCATGATACATTTGTTATAACAAATGTACTGATATTGATTCATTATCATTAACTGAAGTTCATACATTATTTATATTTCACTAGTTTTTCCTCTAATGTCCTCTTTGTGTTCTAGGATCTCATCCAGGATACCATATTACATTTAATCATCATGTTTCCTTAGGCTCCTCTAGATGTGGAAATTTGTTAAATTTACCTTGCTTTTGATGACTTGACAATTTTGAGGAGCACTGCTCACGTATTTTGTAAAATCTCCCTCAATTTGGGTTTGCCTGATGTTTTCCTCAAGGTTAGACATGGATTGTGACTTTTGACAGAAAGACCAGAGAGAAAGAGTGCTATCTTCGTGACATCGTATCAAAGGTGCATGCTAGCAAAATGACATCACTGAAGTCTGCTGTAATTCTTTTTCTTGTTTCTCTGCAGGTAATGTTTCCCTTCTAACCTTCTACCCTGGCTTCCTTCTAGAGTTTCTCTTTTTCTTTGGTTTTCTGAAATTTGAGTATGACATCCTACTTGATATTCTCTGAGCTTCTTGAATTGGTAGTTTGGTGTCTGCCATTAATTATGGAAAATTCTGAACCACTATTAATTGTTTGTAAAAAAAAAAAAATCTCCATTTTCTCTTTCTGTCCTTTCAGGTATTCCAACTATGTGTATCTTATGCTTTTGATATTGTCCCACATTTTTTTGTATGTTCTCTCCTGTTTATTTCAATTTTTTTTTCCTTGTGTTTTAATTTGGGAAATTTCTATTGACCTATTATCATTCTCACTGATGCTTTCCTCAGGTGTGTAGAGTCTACTGATAGGCATGTCAAAGGCATTTTTCATTTCTGTTAGAGTGATTTTGATTTCTAGCTTTTCCTTTTGATTTTTTCTTAGTGTTTCCATCTCTCTGCTGACATCACTCATCTGGCCTAAGACGTTATCTACTTTTTCCATTAGAGCTCTTAATACATTAATAATAGTTGTTTTAAATTCTCCATCTGATGATTCCAACATCTATGTCACATCTGAGTCTGGTTCTTGTGATTGCCTTCTCTTTCAAATATATTTATACTTGCCTTTTACCATGCTTTATCATTTTTTGTTGAAACTTAGGCAATAGATGCTAGGTACTTAAGTTAATAGACCTCTGGTGTGAACATATATTTTAATCTGGTTAGTGGTTGTGCTGTATTTAATGTTGTGTGTAGCTATAGATACCAGAGGCTTCAAATTTCTCTAATGTTCTTGTCTTTATCTCCCCTTCTGTCTTTGGGGCTTCTTTTTGTATTCTTCTCAGATGATCACTCATACTCAAAGGTGCCCAAGATTATAGATTAATATCTCTAGGGCAATGAAAAATAAACAAAACAGAACAACACCAGGAAGAAAAATAAAATATACTAGCTTCTCATAAAACTAAACTCATTACCATCGAGTCAATTCTGACTCATATGGACCCTATAGGACAGAGTAGAACTGCCCCATAGGGTTTCCAAGGAGCAGCTGTTAGATTTGAACTGCCAGTCTTTGGGTTAGAAGCTGAGCTCTTAACCACTGAACCACCAGGACTCCATATTGTCCCATATGGTTAGAAAATCATTTTACTATTTCATCAAATCTTTAGGGATGGAGTGTAGAAAACTTTGACTTAGTCATGGGCAGGTCATAACTATAGAATGGATTTGATGCACTGAATACTAACAACCAAAAACCAGAATGGTTGTAGGATAACATCAAAGACAACATGCATGAAGAAAGTAAAGCAACATTTAAAAGACAGGAAAGAAAAAAAAGACAAAAATGGATGTCAGAAGAGACTCTGAAACTTGCTCTTGAGTGCAGACTAGTTAAAGTGAACAGAAGAAATGATGAAGTAAAAGAGCTGAACAGAAGATTTTAAAGGGCAGATTAAGAAGACAAGGTAAAGTATTATAATGAAACGTGCAAAGACCTGGAGTTAGAAAACCAAAATGGAAGAACATGATCAGCAATTCTTAAGCTGAAAGAAATGAAGTCATTTTATTTTGTTAACTATTTTAGTTAAAAAATAACATTTAACCCAAGTATGCATTTTAAATAAAAATATGTTTCTTTAGTTAAAAATATTGTTTAAAGTGACAGATAATTTCAATATTTCTAGTATACCTGCCAAATAACTTTGCAATCCTCCAACTGTGAATAAAATGAATAACTGACTGCATAGTAGAAAGAAGATACATAAATGTCTATTTTTAAACCTCTAAGAACAGATGATTAAAAAATATATAGAAGAGTAAGTTGTGTCCAGTTTCTCTGAAAATTCCTGCAATTAATAACAATCAGAAAATATAATGAAAGAATGTAACAACAATGTTGTTGTTATGTGCCGTCAACTTGATTCCAATTCACAGCGACCCTATGTACAACAGAACGAAACACTGCCTGGTCCTGCGCCATGCTCACAATCATTGCTATGCTTGAGCCCATTGTTACAGCCACTGTGCCAATCCATCTTGTTGAGGGTCTTCCTCTTTTTCGCTGACCCTGTACTTTACCAAGCATGATGTCCTTCTCGAGGTACTGATCCCTCCTGATAACATGTCCAAAGTATGTAAGACATAGTCTCATCATCCTTGTTTCTAATGAGCACTCTGGTTGTAGTTCTTCCAAGACAGAATTGTTAGTTCTTTTGGCAGTATATGGCATATTCAATGTTATTTGTCAACACCACAATTTAAAGGCATCAACTCTTCTTTGGTCTTCCTTATTCATTGTCCAGCTTTCTCATGCATATGATGCAATTGAAAATACCATGACTTGGGTCAGGTTGCTTTTCAACACTTTAAAGAGGTCTTTTGCATCAGATTTGCCCAATGCACTGCACTTCTGATTTCTTGACTGCTGCTTCCACGGGTGTTGATTGTGACCTTGCTAGTGTCTGAATACCGGTGGCATAGCTGCCAGCATCACAGCAAGCCCCCACAGTATGACAAACTGACAGACACGGAGGGGTGGGGTAGAAACTATAGCAACCAAAAAAATTGAATAAGAGACATAAGAATGAATTTACAAATAAATTTGCATATCTACATTAAGAAAACTTTAAAATGCTATGGAGGGACTCAAAAGAAACTTAAATAAATGGAGAAAAACATGAATAGATGTTCTTGGACAGAAAGACTCAACATCAATACAATAACAATAAAAATGATATTGACAGAATTATTATATGAGTGAATGAAGCACTAAACACAGCTAATTCTAAACTTCATATGGAAAAGTAAACAAGAAAGGAAGACCAGAAAATTTTTGGAAGAAGATAGAATTTAGGGGAAACTAGCCTTACCAGAAAGGAGCCCTAGTGGTGCAGTGGTTAAGCGCTTGGCTGCTAACTGAAAGATTGGTGGTTTGATTCACCAGCTGCTGCCTTGGAGAAAGATGTGGCAGTCTGCTTCCATAAAGATTATAGCCTTGGAGACCTATGGGCAATTCGAAAGGGTTGCTTTGAGTTGGAATCGACATGATGGCAATGGGTTTTGGTTAGCCTTACTACACTGAGCCCTGGTGGTACAGTGGTTAAGAGTACAGCTGCTAACCAAAAGGTCAGCAGTTTGAATCCACCAGCTGCTCCTTGGAAACCCTATGGGTCGCTATGAGTCGGAATTGACTTGTTGGCAATGGGCTTATGGGAACGGACAGTGAAACATTATAAAGCTCCAGTCATTAAAACAGGATAGCACAATTGCAAAAATAGATCACAGAATGGAATAGAAATTCAAGAAATAAATCTGAATACTTACACTATTATAGGACATGATTAAAAATGGCATTCAAATCACTGGAGGAAAAGATAGGAAGAATTTACTAGGGTTTCACTTTAGAAACTGATTTAGTGTTGTTGTTAGTTGCTGCAGAACCAATTTCTACTCATGGCAACCCCATGTGTGTGGAGTAGAACTGCTCTATAGGGTTTTCAAGGCTGTGAGCTTTCAGAAACACTTTACAAGGCCTATCTTCCTAGGCTCCAGTGGGTGGGTTTGAACCATCAGTCTTTTGGCCAGTAGTTGAACATGTAACCATTTGCAACACCCAGGGACTCTAATTTAGTGTTAACAGATGAGAAGATAGCAAGATAGTGTGGGGGCATAGGAGGAGGATGTGGACACTCACTGTGTGGTCACCTAGATACAGAGGAGTTAGGACAATCTATTCTCCCTCCTAGGTCCTGGGCTGTGATCAACTTTTTTTTGTTGTCATTGCTGAAAGAAGTACTTTGTAGGAATATGCATAGATGTTTATGAGTCTAAATGAACTTACAAATTAGTGTTTGCTTCTATGTTTTAGATGCTGTTACTCCATATTTCTTCCCAGACTAATTTCAGAGCAATCGCAAATCAGAGTCAAAATGATCCACTTTTAAAGAGAACCCATTAGCATATTACAAAGTTTATTTATTTATTTATTTATTTTTTTTTAGTTTCTGTGGCATTTTTCCACACTAACCTTATTAGTCATAATGAATTTGTGTTTTATCAAATTGTAAAAATGGCAATTTCTACAATAATAGATTTGTTAATTTGCCATTTTACTGAAATGGCTCATTGGAAAGATTTTCATATTGAATGAACATTATCACAGCACAACTTTTAAAATACATAACAGATTCTCCATAATCCTGCTGTGACTGTTGTTTATTCTTCAACTGTTTCTATGGCAAAGTGGACTGTCTGTCTCAAAGCCTGATGATTCTAGCGTGACCCTTCCTATAAAGATGTGGATGCTCTTTCTATATCACTTTGCCCTTTGGTTTTGAGAAGAAATTTAGACTTTTTTATTCTTGCCATTTGGTTTTGAAGTTCAGGTCTTTGAAAACTTTTTTTGTTTGTTGAATTCTGTGAAGCATTTTTTTTATTCCTCTAGCTTAAGGAGATGCTTAAGACCAACTTCTTAAATAGTTACTTTAAGTAAAAGCATTTATTAGGATTGAAAATAAAATCACCGAAAAGCTTGTAAAACTGAAACTTACTGACAGTGCTTTACACATAAAAATGTATACTAATATATGTGTATACCCACTGCCATCGAGTAGGTTTCGACTCACAGCCACCCTACCCGACAGAGTAGAACTGCCCCATAGGGTTTCCAAGGAGTGGCTCGTAGATTCAAACTGTTGACGCTTTGGTTAGCAGCTGAGCTCTTAACCATTGTGCCACCAGGGCCCCTTAAAAGTGATTACATATCTACAAATGAGGAGTAATACTTGAGAAGTAACATTTTTGTGTGTTCTAATCAAAAGCTTGAAAGTGGTATCTTCCACATTTAAAATAGCACATTTATTTATGAAACAGAGGAGGGTACATGAAAGATTAATAACCACAGGTCAGAAATAGGATAATGGCCAAGGCAAATAATTGCTGCTACTGTAGTATAATCTGAATATAGAGAATGGTCTTCAAATTATTGACCAATGCCTATAATATAAAAATAATCGTCATTTCTGGGTCTTTAAATTAATACATTTTATATAAAAGATTGTTGTTGTTTTCTATAGTATGTTGGCAAGGATAATCTGTATTCTTAATGACTATGATGGCACGCTGAGTTTAATAGATTTTTTTCAATATAATCTCAGATTCCTCAGAACCATGTTTTATAGATTTGAATGGACTTCACCCAGAACCATATAATCCTTGCCTATTGCAGTGGACATAGTGATATCAACACTTTTTCTATTTCAAATAGTTTATATGATTTTTTTTGTTGCTTCTACTTAACAAACTTTTGTATCTTACATGAGGAATGATTTGTTTTATTTTTAATGTGAATAAATTATTTAATACTATAATTAATATATTGTCAAAGGAAGCATTGCCTCAACTAAGATATACTTCCTACCACCACTGTTTGTCTTACTTTCTTCCATACAAGATTTCATTGATCAGAACCATGTCAATGAAAATAGAGTCGATATTTATGAAGTCTACAGTAGGCATGAAACTAAAGAAGCAGGTAGGGGAATAATAATATATTTCTTTTCAAAAGTATGTTATTATTTATAAATCAAAAATAAATATTTGATACTCCTAATGTCTGTTTTGAGTTCCTAGAGCACATATTCCAGAAGTTAAAGTTATATCTTTCTCACTTGGATAAGAAATTTTTGTTAACAACTTAAAAAAAATTGTTTCAGTAGAGAGAAAGCTAGAGTGAAAATAGGAGTCCTTGGGTGGTGCAAACAGTAAAGTGCTCAGCTACTAACCAAAAGATTGACAGTTTTGGTGGTTCGAATCCACCCAGAGGTTCCTAGAAAGAAAGGTCTGACAATCAGCTTCTGAAAGATCACAGTCATTTAAAACCTTATTGAGCTCATTTCTACTGTGAAGCACATGGGGTTACCATAAGTCAGAATCTACTTGATGGCAACTGGTTTGGAGGTTTTTTATTTTGTTTCTTTGTTTTTTTAGAGTGAAACACATTTTTTCTCACTATTTTTTAAGATAATATCACTGACGTGGATTTATGTAAGGTTAAATATCTTGCCTGAATAATTAAGTATTGTCTCACTAGCCATGTACCTGAGGTAATCAGGATGATTTTAAAACATGCCGTCATTTTGTTTTTAAGGCTAAGTTTGGATGTTCTAAGTGCTTAGTTTGTGTGCTTAATGAATGCTCAATAACTGTGGGTTGAGTTTGATTTATTCCGTGCCATTTATCCAGCAAATGTCTTATGTCAGTCTGATTCAGTCCATCTGTTGCTGTCGAGTCAATTCTGACTCATAGTGACTCTATAGGACAGAGTAGAACTGCCCCATAGGGTTTCCAAGGAGTGCCTGGTGGATTCGAACTGCTGATCCTTTGGTTAGTAGCCATAGCTCATAACCACTATGCCACCAGGGCTTCCAGTCTGATTCAGTCCCTTGAAAATCTCACAAATTCATATTTGGAGATAGAGTTCTCATAGACTGTCTCACCGACTTTGTGAAAGCAGAGTTTTCTGTACATTATGTGATGGATTTCACTTTTTCTAGATCATGGGGGATAAAATGTTATTATGATAAGATAGTACCAAACCAAAAAACCTGTTGCCATCAAGTTGATTCTGACTCATAACAACCAAATGTTACAGAGTAGAACTTCTCCATAGAGTTTTTTTGGCTGCAATCTTTATGGAAGCAGATGAAGCAGATCACCAGACTTTTCTTCCATGGTGCCTCTGGGTGGGTTCAAATTGCCAATCTTTTGGTTGGTAGCCGAGTGCAATCAGTTTGTGTGATAAGATATTGTTTTCTGCTTATTTCTTAAGATCAGTGTCCTTTTCCAGAAACTCTCAAAACCAAGGCTGACTTGTAGAGTACCATGAATTTTTTGCCATGGTAACTTTCTTTTTTTATGTTCATATATTCAAGATTTTCCCTCTCACTTGCACAAAGTCAGTATGATATGCTTTTCCCAGCAAAGTCTATGACTAGAGAACAGTTCAAGATGACTACATTAATTATCTAATGTATGGTTATTGATCAAGACTCACCAATGGTTGGTGCCAGAATATGTAATAATTGCTAATATACTGCATCATATTTTGGTTTTATGTTGACCTCAGTGGCCAATTGGCTGGTTCCATTGGCTGCTTGTTACAGAAATATGAAGTAGCACACTCGTGTTTCCTCTGAGGTATATGACTATAACATTGAAAAATATTGACCTCAACGTCAAAAGAAAAAGATATTTTTAAATTACCTATGGCTGATACTTATATTGCACTGGTAGCACAGTGGTTAAGTGTTCAGCTGCTAACCAAAAGGTCAGCAGTTCAAATCCATCACCCGCTCCTTGAAAATCCTATGAAGCAGTTCTACTCTGTCCTATAGGATTGCTATGAGTCAGAAATGACTCAATGGCAATGGGTTTGAATACTTACATTATTACACAGTGGTCTCTAAAATCTACTGCTTTAAGGTTATAGAATAATAGTACATGTTTTATAATAGTGTTTAATCACATTTTTGCACCTTAGAATATACTTGTGATTTTTCCATGAAAAAAAGTATTATCATATTGTTACAAGGCCAAAATTTTGAGGAAAATGGATTCATATTATTCATGAAGCTACATTGTTTTTAGCTCAGGTCTTTGTTAAAATTGTGGCCATATTCCCTTTATAAGAAAAGAAGAAAAAATACCTTAAATACCTGATTTAATAATATAAGGTTCTAGTCATCAGTTGATTTGTCTCTGTTGATGGGAGAGGAAAGGCTGGCTGGCTTTTTATTTAAGTTCAATATTCCTTTTGTACCTAACGGTCTAGTTCCCAGTATTCAGTCTGTCATTATCCATTTATGTATCAACCAATCTCATTTTGCTCCAAGAAATTGATTAAATTGCCTATGTCATAATTTCACCTGGGTTTAACAGTTTAAATTATCTTGTCACTAGTGTCATTATCATCAAAATAATCTCTCAACTATCTAACTGTATGTGGTTCCATGCTTTCTGGTTTAAAATTAAGTAAAGAGATATAATCTCTGCCCTCTGGGAGGTTATAATCTTAGAAAGACGTGTTTAAGGCAAGCTTGCAGACCTCCATACATTGTTTAGCCTGCAGTATTTTCCTGAGCCCATTCTCATGTCCCCACATCCAGATACATTGCCTTTAATTGGAAGAGCAGAAAGTTGGTAACAGTGTGTGTATGTGTGTGTGTGTGTGTGTGTGTATGGATAAAGTCATGCATCCATATATTGATTGTTGTTAGTTGGCCATTGAGTCGGGCCCTGACTCATGACTATCCCATGCACAATTGAACAAAATGTTGCCTGGTCCTGCGCCATCCTCATGATAGGCTGCAGATCAGACCTTTGTGATCCCTAGGGTTTTCATTAGCTTATTTTCAGAAGCAGATCATTAAGCCTTTCTTCCTAGACTGTCTCTGCTGAAACCTGTTCAGCATCATAGCAACACGCCAAGCCTCCACTGACAAACATGTGATGGCTGTGCTGAGGTGCACGGACTGGGAATGAAACTCAGGTCTCCAGGTGAAGAATTCTACCACTGAACCAGTGCTGCCTCCTATATCTTTATTAAAACCAAGACCAAACCTGTTGTTGTTCAGTCAATTCTGACTCATGGTGATCTCATGTTTTACAGAGTAGAAATGCTCTATAGAATTTTCTTGGCTGTAATCTTTATGGAAGTAGATCACCAGGCCTTTTTCTTCCATGGTGCTGCTGGGTAGGTTTAAATTGTCCACCTTTAGTTTAATAGTTGAACATAAGCCATTTGTGCCACCCATATCTTGAATAGGGGAACTTATTTTATTAGACAAAAGACAAAGTATGACTGATTTAAGAAAAAAATATGGTTGAGACATTTTCACAATATTGCAATTTAGATCCAGCCCTAAATCCCATGCCTTGCCCAGTACACCACTCCTGACCAGAGAAGTTGAGAGCACAGAAAGACCCCTTTTTGCTTCTGAACCAGCCTGATAGGAACTTAATCCAGTTGCTTCTATCTGGGTGGGTGGGGGGGAGGGTGGGCAGCCATTCCTCTCTCTTCCACAGAGTGAGGTGTAGCTCCTGAGCTGCCAGGGGCTTCTATAACCCTTGAATACACGGAGAAAACCTGAAAGTAGGCTGAGTGGACACAGGAGAATTGTTGTTCCTTATCTCCATTTCTTCCCACACAGAGCTACCTCCAGACTGTGCACATTACTAATAGCGGTGATTTCTCTTTTTGAACAAATCACCTCTATGCCATTTGCATTCCCGGGTACTGGAGAGTGTCCTGTCTATCTCTGTACATTAAATAACGTTGTTGTGGTGCTGAGCCTGGTCATGTCTCCCCTTTCTCTGTGGCAGGTGTATTTATTATTTTCCCCACTCTGACATTCCTAGCTCTGACTGCCAGACCAGGCCTGGCACCTTTCTCTCAGTAGATTAGTTTGCATTCTACAGGATTAAAAAGGTTTAAGGAGCAACTGGGAGTTGGCAGGAAGAGCCTGAGTTGTTTAGAAATGTCAGAAAAGTGTCAAGACTGCCAGTTTTATGGGGGATAGGATAGGGAGAGGAACAGAAGCACTTTTCACTTGGATTCTTGTGGACAAAACATCATGAGAAAGTGGCAAAAAGGATCTCTAAGGTAAGTAATTCTTGTATTCTGAGTAGAGTAGGAAGAAAAAATGAAGAAGAGGGCAGTTAAGGGGACAAACTCTGTTTTCCCACCAGGCAATTGAGTGTTGGCAAATCGAACAACACAGTGTATTACAGTCTAGTAATGTATTGTGGTAAATACATACATGTGTATTAGATATATATGTATTATATACATATATATATATATATACAGTTGTTAGGTGCTGTCAAGTCAGTTTCCATGTACAACAGAATGAAGCACTGCTTGGTCCTGCGCCATCTTCATAATCGTTGTCATGCTTGAACCCATTGTTGTAGCCACTGTGATAATCTGTCTCGTTGAGGGTCTTCTTCTTTTTCAGTGACCCTCTACTTTACCAAGCATGATGTCCTTCTCCAGGGACAGATCCATCCTGATAACATGTCTATATATATATTAAATATTTTAATATATACATATATTACATATATATGTAACAAAATATTTGCCATTTCAACATTTTTTACATGTACAGTTCAGTGACATTAATTATGTTTATTATATTATTTGACTATCACCATTATCTGTTTCTAAATTTTCCATCACCCTTAACAGAAGCTCAGTGTCTCCTAAGCAATGACTCCTCATTTTCCTTTCTGTCCCACTCACTCTGTTTTGTATTTCTCTTCAGTTTTAGTCAACCTTGTGGAACATTCCATGGAAGAACATGCAGCAAGAGATAGGGTGCCCTGAAAACATTCATGCAACTAATGCATTTAGCTGTGTCTCACTTCCAAATTTAATTTCTGCTTATATTCTGATTTCTTTGATTGTTGGTGGGGGAAGGATTTTTTTATTTTTTTTTTATTTTGGTGAGTTTCCTTGGAGAGAGGGGACACTTCTGAGGGTCCAGAAAGACCTATTATCTTCCAAAGAGTCTGTGCAGGTGATGAAGGGAATGTATGAGAGAGATTTTTTAATGCTGTGTCTATCATATGCACAACATGACTGCTAAGAACAAAGAGGAATCCCAGTGTTTGAAAATCCTAAGAGCTGGATTAAGCATGGAAAGTGAATCAGAGAGTATTATGAGTGTACCCTATGTATCAATAGATTGATTGTGCCATCCTACCATTGATGTGTGCTGTCCCTGGAGGATACATTCTGAGCAGCCTTGGAAAGAGTGCACCATCCAGTGTGCCAAGAAAAGGACTGAGACCTGGGAAACTTGGCAAATGAATGTCCTTGGGTTTGGCTGAATTTGAAGTGAAACGACTGAAGTCGTTTGGGAGACTGCCACAGAAGTGATTTCCACCATGCGATGCGCCAGCTTACATTGCATTTTGGAACTTTCTTAGGCAAAGAAGATGAGACAAAAGCATGGTTTTTAGCTTGTTCTTCATGCCATGAAGTATGGGGACAGTATTAAATTAGGACTCATAAAGGAGAGATCTAGTCTTCTCCTCTTGGGCTTTTTTTCTTCATTTGTAAAATTGGATTAGGTGGGAGGTAGAGATTAGCTCATATGATTTTGAAGGTTCCTTCTAAAAACTATTCTATAATTCGCTAATTAAACTCATGTCCTAGCTTTAGCAGTGTGACTAAGCTGTTGAATCTTGCCCTGGCCCCTGCTGTTCTCTGTGCATGTGTAGTGTTTAAAGGTATCATTAAGGAATAGGTGAAACCATCTTTGTTGTTGTGATCAGTCCCTAACCATATGCTGAGAATTAGAAGACCAATATCAGAAGCATCTACAGATATAGGGCCAATCAACAGGAAACTTCTTCTTGGCTAGTGTATTGTTTTTCAATAGCTACAGAATTAGTCACTTCTTCTAAGGGAGAGCAGAGTCCTAAGGGGATGCAGGTACATCTCCTATCTGAGAGAAAGAACTGGATCTTCTCCTCTCAGGATAGATTTCCACTCTTGTTTTCTTAAGCTAACTATATCCTTGCATATCTGAGGCCTCATTCCATCAATGAATCTTCCTTTTTGTGTCTCTATTCTCTTTTCCACCAGATTTCTCCCTTCAATGTATGTACATGCCCACACCGCCCTTGGTTATACCTTCACCCAGATATCCCTCTCTCTACCTTATGTCTTTCTTTTCATTTATTCATCCACACATAAGGAGCAAGTTATAGAGCAAGACAGCAAAGGGCCTTGCTCTCATGTAGTTTATTTTCTAGTATGTTGGGGATAGAGAGATCGTAGAGGGATAATGATGAATGATAAATAAACATATAAACAAGGTATTATAAGATAGTGATAAATACTTTAAAGACAATAAAATTAGATGATATAATAGTGAATGAGATGTGGCACAGGGAACTATTTGAAAATGTGAAGTAAAGAAGACCTTTCTGAGGAAATGGTATTTGAACTGAGACTAGAAATTACAGGAAAGGTCTAGCCTCAGAAAGATCAGGTGACAAAGCATTCAAGGCAGAAGAAGGAGAAATTGATGGAGCTTTATGGTCAGAAACAGCTTGACAGTGAGGAACAGAAAGGAGGCTATTGTGGCTATATCACTGTGAACAATAGTGAGGGGCATAGGAGATGGAAACAGAGAAAGGTGGAACTGCATCAAAAGAGCGTGGTGAGCTGTGGTTAGGATTTGGAGGATGTGTTTGGAAGATTTAAATAGCAGAGACACAGTCTCATTTACATAAAAAAAAATCACTCCTCCTGTTGTGTAGTGAACTGATTGTAGAGAAGCAACAGTAGAAGCTAGAGGCCAGTTAGGAGGCTACTTAATTAGTCCAGGTGAGACATGAGGGTGGCTTGCACTGTAATGGTGGTATGTGAAGACAGATATAAGGGGACATATTCACAATGTAAGTCTGAGATTCAGTCAACAGTGCTTGCAGATGGATAGAACATGTCAGGTAAAGGAAGAGCAAATGCTAAGCATGACTCCCAGGTCTCTGGCTTGAGCAGTTGAGTACATACAGGTGGCAATAACTGTGATGGAGAAAGCTGGGGGAGGTACAGGTTTGAACATTTAAGAAGGGTTTGTTTTTGACCCGCTTCTTCACATTGTCTCCCTTTTGAATAAGTATGATAATTTCTGTTGGGGACAGGAAGATTCTTTCCTCACCTTTCTTGCTTCCAAGTGGTGGGTCTTCCCACTTTGCTGATATTACTGACCTCTCTGTGCCCCTCACTCATACTCCCCTGTGAGGAGAAGTGAATTATTTGATTAGTACATGTATGAGCAAGAACTGCACGTGCCTAGTTCCACTATTTCCACTCCCTTATCTCCTTGAGATTTGCCTTCACTTGGATTCACAGCCTGGAATTTCTGTGACTCTTCCCTTCAGTTGTTGCTATCATTCAGTGTTCACATTCATTCAATTGATAAGTCATGTTGACTTCATAACTCTCTCTTGTACATTCTTGTTCTCTCTTTCTCTGTGATTCCCTAGGTACAAGCCTTAATGACTTACCATTTGAAACCTTGAATGCTAATCTACAGCCTCTTCTTATGTAAGGGCTCTCACACAGCTACCAGAATAATGTTTTTGAAGTAGAGCTCTGTTCACTTAATATTTTACATCAATAACATTCAATGGTCTTGGCTAACAGAAAGAAGTCCAAACTCTCCTAGACCATTCATTGTTGGGTGCTGTTATGAATTGTATTGTGTCCCCCCAAAATGTGGGTCAACTTGGTTAGGCCATGATTCCCAGTGTTGTGTGGTTGTCCTCCATTTTGTGATCTGATGTAATTATCCCTTGTGTTGTAAATCTTAACCTCTATGATGTTAATGAAGGGGACTTAGTGACACAGTAGTTAAAGTGATTGACCCTAACCAAAAAGTCAATGGTTTGAAACCATCAGTGACTCCTTGGGAGAAAGTTGTGTCAGTCTGCTCCCAGAGAAATTGATAGCCTTGGAAACCCTATGTGGTTGCTGAGTCAAAATGTACTTCAAGGCAGTGAATATGATGTTAATGAGGCAGGATTAGAGGCAGTTATATTAATGAGGCAGGACACAATCTATAGGATTAGGTTGTATCTTGAGTCAATCTCTTTTGAGATACAAAAGAGAGAAACAAGCAAAGAGAAGGACCTCCTTCCACCAAGAAAGAAGAGCTAGAAGCAGAGTGCATCCTTTGGACCCCAGGGTCCTTGCACTGAGAAGCTCCTAGACCAGAGGAAGATTGATGACAAGAACCTTTCCCCAGAGCCAACAGAGAGAGAAAGACTTCCCCTGGAGCTAGTGCCCTGAATTTGGACTTATAGCCTCCTAAACCGTGAGACAATAAATTTCTGTCTCTTAAAGACATCCACTTGTTGTATTTCTGTTACAGCAGCATTAGATAACTAAGACAGGCCCCAAACAATTCTTTTCTAATTCATGTTACAATAAAAAATGGGTTCTTTTCTCAGTATCATTCTACACCTTCCTGTCTTTGTAGATTATTCATGCTCTTCTCTTAGACTAAAAGCTTCTGGCATTTCTGTAAGTCCCAATTCTTTCCATTTTATAAGGTTCACCCTCAATGTTGCTGTTCTTGTGTGCTGTCGAGTTGATTCTGAGTCATAGTGATCCTATATGACAAAGTAGAACTGGCCCACAGCTTTCCTAGGTAGTAATCTTTATAGGAGCAGATCGTCAGGTCTTTTCTCTCATGGAGCAGGTGGTGAGCTTGAACCACTGACCTTTTGGTTAGTAGCCAAGCACTTAACCATTGCATCACAGGGCCCCTGCCTCAAGCCACATTAAAATGAAATATTGTCCTATTGGTCACCCTATATGGAGATAATTTCTCTCCTCAAATATTTTATTAGAATTTAGTCTATATCCCAATAAGCACATACTTATACTCATCTTCCATTGGCCTACAAGCTCTACATTTTAAATAGTTTTTACCATGGTGCTTTGCAAGAGCAGATTCTTAACATATTCTTAAGTAATATTTGTTAGATTAAAAAAATAATTTTGGGGATTTTATGTAATTCTGAACCTTGACAAATATCACAAAAGCACCAGTTATCTAAAGAAATGTGAGTGAATTAGTAAGGGAGAAATGGAAAAGAAGGTAGAGGCCAAGGTAAACTTTACCCCATTCAATGTAGTCTGTTTCTTTCCTTCTCTAGGACTTCCAGCAAAATCTTAAGGAATCCTGCCAAGCATATTTTAAGTTGCCTTTTGTGGTTCAAATTATAAATGCCAGACTTTTTTATTTTCTGTCAATCTACTGATTACCTTGCCCTTAGCTGAATGATACAACTGGTGTATTTGATTGTATAAAACATTGTGGTTTTGGTTTGTTTGTTTTGTTAAAAATGTAGCTTTCTGGCACTTAACGAAAGCTAGTGATCTACTCCTAATAAACTGCATTAAGCATTGCTTGTATTAGGATGATGCTTCCTATTTTACATCATGACATTTCTAGAAGAATTCAGAGCTCAGCACAAATAATGGTTCTGATACAATCAACTAAAAGGATATAGAAATACACTGCTCCTTAAAAACTGAATTTGGAGGCATTTTAAAATATGCTTCTAAAATATAGCGACACAATGACCTTCTATCAATATCATATTGTTGCTATTGCCAAATACCACCTGGATCTCACAATAACTTTTTAAGGTAAAAAGGTATTTTAAATGCACATATATACTGATGAAGCAACTGAAGTTCAGAAGGAAGACTGGCCCAAAGTCACACTGATAGGGTAGGAGTCTCTGAAAGCAGAAATGGAATCTCTTTGTCTACTTTACATTGCCTAAGTCTTTTGAACTGGGCATCCTAACTTTCAAAAGCCTCCCATCCATATTATTTCCATGTATTCATATATAGATTCAGGAGTCCCTGGGTGGCGCAAAAGGTTGACATGCTCCCTGGTAACAAAAAGGTTGACACTTTGAGTCCTCCCAGAGGTGCCTTGGAAGAAACAGAGGTGCCTTGAAAGAAATGCCGGGCAAGCTGCTTGCAAAAAAATCAAACTTTGAAAACCCTATCGAGCATAGTTCTCCTCTGACACACATGGGGTTGCTGTGAGTCAGAATTGACTCGAGGGCAACTTCCTTTGTTTGTTTGTATATATATATAAGTTCAAGGATAAAATTTGCAAGGACACATACATTTGTAGCTAAGCTTGGGACTCTAGCCATGATCTCTTTTAATTCATACTTGTGTCTTTAATTCTGATTTACTTTCAGTCAGAGCATTGATTTACCTTTTTTCGCAGTATTTTCTCACTTTGTTTTCCATAAGCCCTTTGATGGCTTTCTAAAAGTTATTGCCACTGAATTAGACTTCAATAGAGTTAACATATCAGTATGTTATTTAGTGTCTTATTCTGTGATTAATCCTAGGAAAGCTGGGCGAGAGGTTTAACAGAGGGCTGTGTTTTCTCCATTATTCACATCAGATGCATACAGACAACTACAGAGCAGCTGTAAAAACGAGGGGAGGAAGTAGGGAATTCTGGGCTCTGGCACTAGAGAATGAGGGGTGTCATTTTTTTTTTCAGGAGAATTCAGTTTTCATTTCTAGGGTCTCTGCCAAAGCAGGTCGACTTTAACCCTGTGGTAACTAATATAAAACTGTTAAACCTATGAAACATTATTTCTGATCTATGTTTAATGATTAATTAATAGATTCTCCCTTGTATTTTACTACATAGGATGTTGAATCTACCCACAGGGCAGGTCGTTAGGTTAGGTGATCCTAAAACCTACAGTTCTATTTGTGCCTCTCTCTCCTTAATCTTTTGGAGCCCTAGTGGCGCAGTGGTTAAGCATTCGGCTGCTAACCAAAACGTCAACATTTCAAATCCACCAGCCGCTCCTTGGAAACCCTATGGGGCAGTTCTACTCTGTCCTGTAGGGTCACTGTAAGTCAGAATCTACTTGATGGGTTTGGGTTTGATTTTTCGGTCTCCTTAATCTTTATAACACCTCTGTAAAGAATATTCAGAAGCAGTTATGTTGTACTCCCAGCTTTTATGCATTTTACCAAGTATGCATGAACCTCTCTCCCTTTGGGCTGTGATGGAAGCCCTTCCTCCCAAATACATTTTCTCTGCCTAGAGCATGCCTGGCATCGCTTTCCTCCCTTAGGGTGTCTGGGGCCAATGTGGGACAGCAGTGCTTTTTTCATTCAAGGCACCTGGAGCCACAGGTCACTTTTGAAACCAGCAAAAATAGCCTGCAGTTCTAGGTTACTCTGACATAGGTAATGACTTGAAATTCCTCTGAGCTTAGATTTTACACTTATGATTCTCCAAATTAGCTCTCATTATCCCTGCAGGTTTCTGCCTTTTGAGCTTTAGTGTCATAAGTTTCTAATATAACCAGGACATCAAAGTCCTTAGTGTATAAGGCACAAACCCCTGCAGGATAGGAGGTGTGTAGGGGGTGGGGGGAGGCGAAGGGGAGTTACAGTTAGTGAAATAAAGGATTGCTCTGTGATGAGGGAAGGAAACAGTGCTGGACATCAAGCTACAAAGGCACTAGCTAATACCTAATTGAATCTGTACCAGAGCTGGTAAAAGTTTGACAAGGAAGGAGAATTACAGAGGGTTATGGAAAGATGTTTCTTCCCTTATCTTTCTATCTTTTTAATGTATACTCTTATATCATGTCAGGAGGCCCTGGGTGGCACAAATGGTTAAGCACTTGGCTACTAACCAAAAGGTGGATGGTTCGAATCTACTTAGAGGTACCTTGGAATAAAGCCCTGGTGATCCACTTCTGAAAGGTCACAGCCTTAAAAATCCTGTAGAGCAGAATTCTACTCTGCAACACATGGGGTTGCCATGAGTTAGAATGGACTAGATGGCAACTGTTCCCTGCCCCTTCTTTGGTACCATGTGAGGCAAAAATAAATAAAAATATTTAACCAGCATTTCAGGTATCTTGTTCAACATTTTGTGGTTATTAACTACTTTTAGAATCCTACATAGTGAGTTTTCATCATTATAATATTTCTGTCGGCAACAAACATATTATGAACCATGCTATTTATGGGCATGAATAGCAAATATTATTTTCATTTCATATAATCAGAGGGCTTGAAAGGAAACCTAAGATGCCATCAATACTGTCTGCCTATCTCTGTGTAAACGTGACCATTCTTACAGAAAGCTGTGAACATATGGCTATCTGGACTGTTTTCAAAGGATGTGGACATCCCTCCCTTGCATAAATCATTCCTGCTGCTTAACAACCTTTACAGATGGGATGTGCCTTCTCACAAAGAACTTGCTTTTAGACTTTACAGGGGTTTTCCATTCTGCTAGAATAAATAGACTGCTTTGTATTGTTTGACCACATACTAATGCTTTTGTAGCAAAAGAATTCATTGAATGGTGAATGCAATGCACAAGTGTGGTGTATCTTCTTTTCCCTCCCTCTAACTTCTGCAATTTCAAATCAGATTGTCTCACAGAGAGTCTTTTCCTTCCTTTCTGGGTTACTGTTTGTCACACTAGATGGCAGTCATACCCCAGTTTGGGAGTCCATTTTACTTCTCCCTTCCCCCATGTCTTTTCTTGTCCAAAATAATATGGAATGAAACTTGCAAATAAAATCCCTTTATTTTGTACAAGCTTCATTCAGAAAAGCTGATATACAATTAAAGCAGATAAGGAAAAAAATACATTAAATGATATTGAAAACTCAAGCTTTGTAGATTTTTTTGTGTGCGTGTGTATGCAGGGGGACAAAGGTATGTTTCTTTGTTTGTTGTTGATATTTCAATATAGTTTAATTACAAAAGAAAGTTTATTAGGGCCAAAAATCTCAGTTTGAGCGAGAAGGTAAAAGTGTATTTCTGAAGAAAGAAAGGAATTCAGCCGTGCCTGTTGCTTATGTTTTCTCAAATCCTGTGCTTCTTATAGTAGATTGGCTATGCTTTTAAGCAACATTAACCTGGCTTTTCTAGGCAGAGACCGTCAGATGCAGGCTCAGAGTTCTATGTGTATTGCCTATTAAAGTAAATAGAATGTAAAAGTAAAGTAAATAAAATGATTGCAAAGAAAATAAAACAAAACAAAAATCTCCTGATAGAATGAGGACCCCTTCCCTTTGTGCTTGTGTAAATCTATAGATGTGCTGATGATTTGAAGGGAGATACATCCAGTTTCTGTAAAATGTTCGTGGACTGTTAATTCAAACCCCTAAAATGTCTCACTAAGTGGAAAACATCTGAGAATCACACACACACAGACACACGCACACACACACAAAATTGCTCTCTTCTGATTGGTACCCATCCATTTTGCATATTAAAAAACAAAACCCAAAAAAACCCAATTCTTTGCCCTCCAGTTGATTCCAACTCACAGTGACCCTGTAGGACCGCACTATAGGGCTTTCTAGGCTGTAATCTTTATGAAAGCTGACCGCCACATCTTTCTCCTGCAAAGGGTCTGATGGGTTCGAACTGCAGACTTTCCGTTTAGCAGCCAAGCTCTTTAACCACTGCACCACCAGGGCTCCTTGTATTGCATATAGAGTATTAAAAATGTAAATTTTTTCAAAATAAACTTGTCAAACATTTCAGTGTTTTCCTCTCGCAGTTCGCAAACCTAGGCTTTATATTGGAATTGATGGGCACTGTGTTCTTACTTTAAAGAAAAGCGTGTAGTCTCCTTTTAAAGGTTAATACACAGAAAACTGAAGCAGAGTCATAACAATCAGCCTGAATTCCTGAGCAAATATGAATAAGGTTACTCGGCTCACATGTAAAAACACTTAAATGCATTATTTATAGACATTGTTTGACCACGAAGGTCAAGGTGATCCAGTGGACTCCTAGGCAATGGGTCAAGTCTTGAGAGGCCATACTGATAATCCCAGATGACAGTTTCTTGGAGAGAATTTGTGTACTTTAAGTAGATGCATTTTCCAACATGGAGGGAGCAGTAAAAGTCTCTCTCTCTCTCTTTTTAATTAGTTAGCTACTCATTTATCCAACTTGATCACAGCTCATTACTTTTGATCAGAAACAGCGCGTGGGTTTCGGGGAAGAGTGTTGCATGTTCACATTCTCTCTCCCTAAACTCTATGAATCATTTTACTAAGAGAAATATGAGACTGCTCTTTGCCTTTCAGCCCTGGACAATGATGTTTCTCTATATCCCAGTGTCCTGACTAAAGCAGACTCAATAATACTCTAACGTATAAGGAAATGCTGGAATCCTAGAGTACTTACTTGAAAAATTCTAATGGAAAATTATTTCTAAGTGCTTTTCAAAATCAATGTACATTAAACATTATAGAATTTCATGCCTTTTAGTTATTACCCATACTGGGATCCTTTTCATTGTATGTGTCTCTCTGGGATTCTCCTGTATCATAGGAGAAGATATAGACTTGCTTGCTCAAGTAATCCTGGGACATGATATTGAGGTCCTGACCTCTTCTAGAATCAAACGGGCATAAGGGCAGTGGGATATAGGGGGAGGGGTTCTGAGAGGGACCAGGCATCCCTAGTGCATTTAGAGAATTTCAAAACAATAATAAAACTTATTAAAATAAGTCGGATTTTTATTATCACTATGTACCAGCTATTCCAAACAATGTCAGTAATAAAATAGTTTTCCCAGCCAAGCAGACCTTTCCCACTCCCTTTCCCCACTTGAGGGCTGCTGAAAAAGGGAAGGCTCTTGATGCTTTCCATCTAAGCTCAAAGGAAGAATATTTTTACCTGGGCTTGTATGTGACTAAAAGTAAACAAACAAACAACACACACAGAGTTCCAAAAAATCAAACAAAAAAATACACAAAAATTATTTCTTCCTTCCTTTCCTTGTTATAGTTTCCTGTATGTCCTGTTTTGACTTTGAGGTTTCATCCTGTTCTCAGGAGTACTCAAGATTTTGGGGCAGTTAGCACTTTCCATAAATACTGAAAATTTCTGGATTAATTTGGGCTCTATCCAAAGTCTTGAAACCATATTTATTCCTTTAGATCTTTCCTTACCGCCAAGAAGAGTAGATCAGAAATCAGTCCAAATAATAAAACTCCTTCATATTAACATTTTGAAATCAAAGTATTCATTTAGAAGGCAATAAAATTCAGGATAATAGAAGGTGGCAAAAGGGGTTCTATAAGAGGACAACTGGCAAGAATGGATACGAATCAGGATAGCAAGCAGCTCAGTACATCCCAGGGTTTGATTAAAATCACCTCTGCATTAGTATTTTCTAGGACAATAAAAATGATCAAGTTATGGTAAAACCAATTTATGACTGTCTAAAATCAGGTTCAATACTCACACTAACTGCAATGCCATTCATCTCACTCTTTTTTTTTATTGTTGTAATTAAATGAAGTTTACATTTCAAGTTAGTCTCCCATACAATTTTTTTTTTTTACATACATTGTTATGAGACCCTAATTGCTCACCCCATTCTGCGACAGCACACTCCTCCTTTCCACCCCTGATTCCCCATGACCATTCAACCAGTTCCTAACTCTCTCTGCCTTCCCATCTCACCTCTGGACAGAAGTTGCTCCTTTGGTCTCTTGTATCTACTTGACTGAGAGGCACACTCTTCACGAGTATCACTTTATGTCCCACAGGCCAGTCCAATCCCTGTCTGAAGAGTTGGCCTTGGAAATTGTTTTAGTTCTGGGCTGATAGAGAGTCCAGGGGCCATGCTTTCCGGGGTGCCTCCAGTCTCAGTCAGACCATTAAGTCTGGTCTTCTCACTAGAATTTGAGTTCTGCACCCCATCCTTCTACCGCTCCATCAGGGATCCCCTGTTGTGTTCCCTGTCAGGACCTTCATTGGTGGTAGCCAGGCACCATCTAGTTCTTCTGGTCTCAGGCTGATGAAGTCTCTGGTTTATGTGGCCCATTCTGTCTCTTGGGCTAATACTTTCCTTGTGTCTTTGGTTTTCTTCATTCTCTTTTACTCCAAATTCTTGGAACCAATTGATGCATCTTAGATGCTGCTTGCAAGCTTTTAAGACCTCAGACACCACTCACCAAAGCAGGATGCAGAACATTTTCTTAATAAGCTTTGTTATGCCAAAGCTTGGTCTCCAGACCCCGCATCCCTGCTACTCTGTCTCTCAAAGTATTTGATTGTATTGAGGAAACTTCTTAGCTTTGGTTTAGTACAGTTATGTTGACTTTCCCTGCAGTGTGTGCTGTCCTTACCTTCACCTAAGATGATTCTTATTTACTATCTAGTTAGTGAGTAACCCTCACCCTCCCTCCCCACCCCCGTAACCTTCAAAGAATGTTTTCTTCTGTGTTTAGACCTTTTCTTGTGTTCTTATAATAGTGGTCTTATACAGTATTTGTCCTTCTGTGACTGACTAAATTCACTCAGCAAAATAAGTTCCAGCTTCCACCATGTTATACCATGTTTCACAGCTTCATCATTGTTCTTTATCGTTGCATAATATTCCATTGTGTGGATAAACCATAGTTTGTTTATCCATTTGTCTGTTGATGGGCATCTAGGTTGCTTCCATTTTTTGCTATTGTGAACAGTGCTGCAATGAATATGGGTGTGCATATATCTATTCATGTGACTGCTCTTGTTTCTCTAGGGTATATTCCAAGGAGCGGGATAGCTGGATCTTATGGTAGTTCTATTTCTAACTTTTTAAGGGAGCACGAAGTCAGTTTCCAAAGTGGTTGTACCATTTTACATTCCCACCAACAGTATATAAGTGTTCCAGTCTCTCCACAACCTCTCCAGTATTTTTTATTTTCTGTTTTGGGGATTAATGCTAGCCTTGTTGGAGTGAGATGATATCTCATTATAGTTTTGATCTGCATTTCTCCAATGGCTAATGATTGTGAGCATTTCTTCATGTGTCTGTTAGCCACCTGAGCATCTTCTTTGGTGAAGTGCCTGTTCATATCCTTTGCCCATTTTTTAATTGGGTTATTTGTCTTTTTGTTGTTGAGGTTTTGCAATATCTTGTATATTTTAGAGATTAGATGCTGATCGGATTTGTCGTAGCCAAAATTTTTTTCCCAGTCTGTAGGTTGTCTTTTTACTCTTTTGGTGAACTCTTTTGATGAGCATAAGTGTTTGATTTTTAGGAGCTCCCATTTTCTAGTCTCTCTTCTGGTGCTTGTGGATTGTTACTTATGGTTCGTATTGTGTTTATGCCATGTATTCGGGCTTCTAGCGTTGTCTCTATTTTTTCTTCCATGATCTTTATCATTTTCAATTTTATATTTAATTCTTTGATCCATTTTGAGTTAGTTTTTGTACATGGTGTGAGGCATGGGTTTTGTTTCAGTTTTTTGCAGATGGATATCCAGTTATGGCAGAACCATTTGTTAAAGAGACTGTCTTTTCCCCAATTAATGGACTTTGGGCCTTTGTGAAATATTAGCTGCTTATAGGTGGATGAGCTTATATTTGGATTCTCAGCTCTGTTCCATTGGTCTACATATCTGTTGTTGTACCAGTACCAGGCTGTTTTGACTACCGTGACTGTATAATGGGTTCTAAAATCAGGTAGTGTGAGACCTCCCACTTCAGTTTGTCTCGCTCTTAACTACCTGCTGTTAGGTCAGATCTCAAATGTTAAAATGGCACAGTCCTCTAGACTGCCAAGTCTTCCCAAGATTTCAGACACTAGCACAAGTTCAAGGGTCTCCCAGGGCCACCTGCATTTCTGACCAACTGGCTGCAAATTTGAGTTCAGTAATTTGCTGAAATGACTCATAGAACTCAGGAAAAGCTATACTTATCATTACAGTGTTTTTATAGCAAAAAAGGATACAAAAGAAGCGGCACATAGGGTAAGGTACGGGATAGTCCCTAACATGGAACATTTGTGTCACCGGGGATATGTTACCCTCCTGATTCATTGATGTTTATCACCAACCAGGAAGCTCACCCAAGCTTCAGAGTTTTTACTGGAGTTTCTTTAAGTAGGCATGATGGAATGAATCATTGCTGCATGATTTAACTCAATCTCCAGGCCCCCTCATCTCCCAGGAGGGTAGAGATCAGACTGATATCATGGGATGGGTCCTTCTGGTGTGGTCAGCCCCTACACTGAGTCATCTCATCAGCATAAACTGTTTGAAGTCCTCAGTGAATAATAAAGACACTCCAGTCATTTAGGAAATTCCAAGGATTTAGAGGTTACTTCCCAAGACCTAATTCTTTGGGTAAAAAAATTATTTACCTCACTGTATGGAAAGCAGTGTTGATACATTTATATATCCTGCAGAGTTGTATATAGGATCTATGAGGTGATTAAAAGCACAGATTTTGAAGTCAGACAATCTAGGGTTTAGTACGGGCTCCACCATTTACTATGTGTATGGCATGGGGTAAGTTACTCTTTATTTCTCAGTTTTCTTATTTGCTAAATTGGTATAAAAATAGTATAATAATTACCTCTTACGGGATTGCCATGAGATTTAAATGATGTGATGTGGGTCAAATTCTTACCTCAGTTTTTGGCACGTAGAAATTTTCAATACTTCTTTGCTATTTGATTCCAATGGAATCCATGTTTACAGTGGGTGATAAAAAAATGAGTACTCATTGTCCTAATGGAGCTAAAAATTGAGTCAGTAATGGGTTCATATGGCTTTAATCAAATGATAACTCTAGCTCCTCGTCTTACCTTTTCAGTCTTTACTCACTTTCTCACACCACAGTCTTAAATGTTCAGCACAACTTCAGTTATTTAAAGAGTTTCCTGTGCTCTCTTACCACTGTAAAAATAACAATATTTTATGCCTAAGATGGGTTGTAAATTTTTATCAGAGAACGGAGCAAAAGCAAGTCAGTATGGGCTCAAGTCAGAGAATTTTCCATGGAAGGGACAATTTAAGTTCACCCTCACAGGTAGGATGCGTTTGGAGAGAAGGAAGCAGGAAGATCATTACACTCAGGGTAGGGGAAAAATATGAGCAAAGCAATGGAAAAAGGGAGGAAATGTGCAGGCAACAATGAGGGAACCAGTATCATTGGTGTGGGGAGACGTGTCATGAGTAATGGGAAGTCTGGTGGATAGGTAGTCAAGGCTGATCATGGAGAGCCTTAAAGCTGGACAAAACTCTATTGACTTAAAGCAGGAAGCCACTGGGACTTCATACACAAAGGGGAAAATGTATACGTGCATGGATGCATACATTTCAGGGAATTCAATCCCTTTGAAGCTAATCAAACGAGTTCAGTTTAAGAACCTTTGTCTATCTGTTTCAAAGCAGTGACAATGTACTATTACAAGAAATTTTGTCTATGTTTGCTAAACTGAATAATAAAAATAGCAACTAACATTCATTCAACCCTGGTAATGTGCTAAACACTTCACACACATTATATAATTTAAACCTAATGGGAATAGAAAAACTGAAAAACCAAACTTGTTGTCATCGAATCGATTCTGACTCATGGCAACTCTGTGTGATATGGAGTAGAACTGATCCATAAGATTTTCTTGCTGTAATCTTTACTGAAGCTGGTTGCCAAGACTTTCTTCCTTGGTGTCGCTGGGTGGGTTCAAACTGCCAACTTTTAGGTTAATCAAGTGCAAACCATTTGTGCCCCCTTTAATGGGAATAGAAGAGAGAGATTATATTTAGGGTAGGAATCAAGGAAACCAGCTGGAAATCTGTTGCTAAAATCTAAACTTGAAGAGCTGTAGCTTTGGAATGTGATACATGGGAAGGGGGTGAAAAAAAAAGTAGTAAATGTGAAAAATATTAGAAAGGAAGAAATGATTTTGCTTTGGAACAGACCAGGTAGAAGGACTTTCAGAGAAACAACATTGAAAGATGTTTGCAAATTTAGTAACTTGGGAGACTGCAAGAATAGGAGAGACTCTGAAATGTTTGTACACTGCAATGTGCTTATTAATATAAAATATTATTATAATTATTTTAAGTATCCATGTAACTCATCAAAAAGAGTACTTGACCTCTTAATATGCATTATGCTGTGCTCCATGGTTTGCTTTAAATAACACCCTTTCAGTTCTTTTCTGACTTTTCTTACCCTTGTTTACAAGCAAATGAGAGAGAAAACACAGCTACAGGCTGCCTTGCTTCAATTATATCAAACCCCATGACCACCTCTTTTCCAATCAGGACATGGTTACCCTGGAAACCAGCTTCACTTTTTTTTTTTCACTTTCTTTCTCTAGAAGTACAAGTTCGTTTATGTAGAATAGCTGAAGAAAACCTATTCACTATGTTCTGCATTTTAACAATTTGGTTATTCTAAAGATATCGTGGTGTTTCTATTTCTTGAATGGGTCAGAATCGTTTGTTTTTCTGAATATTTTAAAACACATTTTAAACATAATAGACTAGGTCATAAAAAAAGTGATCTCACTAAAGCAATAAATTTCCCTGGATTATTTTTTGAGACTGACACTGTAATAGGTATTTCGGCAAAATCAGGAAACATTAACAATACCCTCCTGAACTTAAAATCCAAACTGAAATAATGAAATCATGATTTATTTTTCCCAATCTTCCATTCTTCCCCCATTGTCATTCCTCAGCTGGCATTCTCATATAGAAATATCATGGCCATTTCTACACTTTACAGAATAAGACTGACACTCAGCTAAAGGAGATATTAGATGCACAGAATTCAGGAAAGAGGTAAAGTTGGGCATGATGCTATTCCTAATGTGATTTTTGAGGAGGAGAAATTGTTGTTATTATGAGTCAGCTCTGTGTCAGGCGTCATAAGAAAAGAGCAGTCCTTTGTATAAAGGATGCAAATAACACGATCGGCTGCTAACTGAAAGATTGGAGGTTTGAGTCCACCCAGAGGCAGCTTGGATGAAAGGCCTGGTGATCTAGTTCCAAAAAAAATCAACCATTGAAAACTCTATGGAGCACAGTTCTACTGTGACACACATGGGATCACCATGAGTCAGAATTGTTTTTTATGGCAACTGGTATACTGGTTAATACAAAGAGGGTATCACTGGTCTTTCTGGCTTTGTTTGTCTCAAGCTTTTCCTCCAGGGCCAGTCCAACTCATATTTTAGAGCTACATTAGAAAAGATTTAGAAAAGACATCTAGCAAAAACTATCTTTAGTTCTCTCACTAACTTCAACTCGTATATGAGCAGTTCCAAACTACTTACAGTACTTAGGTCTTGTGCAATAAATAGGGGTTTGAAGTGATTAGATTTATATTTGGGGATGATAAAATCTGGGCATCAATATACATAATATCTTATTATAATTTGTTAAAGATTTAAAACAAATTATATGTGCTAGAGATTTGGGAATTCAAAAAGCTTTACTATCAGTATAGAGCTTTCTCAATCTTTAACAAAAATAAGGTGGTCAAGGTAGATTTTATGAAGAAGGTGATTTGAGCAGAGAATTGAAGGAGAGAAGGGATAAGCCACAGGACCTTGGAGGGAGGAAATTTCAGCCAGAGTGAATCTGCAAGGAAAGGTCCTTCATGGGTAAGGAGTGACAGAAATCCAATCCACAAAATGTGAGGATTAATCAGGCTCCCACGATACCACTTCTCAATCATTGCCGATAACAGCTGCCTCCATGACACACTCTCTCTCTCTGATCCTAACCACCCAGAACTAAGTCGACTCTCAGAAGTTAAAAGAACACCGTCCTTCAGACAGCCAAATAGGCAGATGCCAGCTGTAAGCTCGGAAGTCTGCAGATCACCCTTACTTCTGATTTGCTGTCCACAAACTCGGGGTTTTCCCACTACTTCTTCAGGATGCCAGCTGAAGGTTTGACGACCTCCCCTGGGCTCCCTCACTTTCACCTCCTGACTCACTGTTCCTTTGGGTTCAATAATTTGCTAGAATGACTCACAGAACTCACAGAAAGTACTATACTTCTGATTACAGATTTATTATAGTGAAAGGATATAAATCAGGATCAGCATAAAGAAAAGACCCATGAGGCAAGGACTGTGAGGGTTCTCAACATGGAGTTTCCATGTCCCAAAGGGATGTGCTACCCTTTCACGTGTATCAATGTCTTTCACCAATCAGGAAGCTCTGTGAGCCTCTGCACTCAGAACTTTTTATCATGACTGAGTCTTCATTGCATATGCATAATAGGATAAATCATGCCTTCTGAGATTAGTTGATATTGACCTACTAGGTGAGTGTTTCTGATCTGACCATCCCCCACCTTTTAGCAGAAATCCTCAGGTGTGTTCTGGAGGTTTCAGATAAAGGTACCTCAATTACTTCCAGGGTCACTTCTCAGGAATTAAGAACAAAGACCAAACTTTTTCATTACCACACAGGTCCCAAGAAGGAAATGTGTCTGAATATTTGAAAAGCAGCATGGAGGCTGAAGTGGAGTGAATGATAGGAGAGTAAAAAGTGATGAGGTTAGCCCTTTCATGACTCATAAGACATATAGTGGCCACATATATTTTCCACCTCTTGGGTTTATTGGGAAGTGGCTGTTCCACTGGCAGTACATGCTGTCATCAGGTGGGGACCTGTACAACTGTTTGAAATGGAAGAAATGAGTGTTTGCCCCCATCTGGAGCAAGACAGAATGAAGAAAACCAAAGACACAAGGGAAAGAATAGTCCAAAGGGTTAATGGACCACAGCTACCACAGCATCCACCAGACTGAGTCCAGCACAACTAGATGGTACCCGGCTACAACTAATGATTGCTCTGACAGGGATCACAATTGAGGGTCCCAGACAGAGCTGGAGAAAAATGTAGAACAAAATTCTAACTAAAAAAAAAAGACTTACTGGTCTGACGGAGAACTGGAGAAACTCTGAGAGTATGGCCCCAGACTCCTTTTAACTCAGTACTGAAGCCACTGCTGAGGTTCACCCTTCAGCCAAAGATTAGATAGGCCCATAAAACAAAACAAGACTAAATGGGCACACCAGCCCAGGAGTAAGGATGAGAAGCCAGGAGAGGACAGGAAAGCTGGTAATGGGGAACCCAAGGTTGAGAAGGGGAGACTGTTGACATGTTGTGGGGGTGGCAACAATTGTCACAGAACAATATATGTATTATTGTTTAATAAGAAACTAATTTGCTCTGTAAACCTTCATCTAAAATACAATTAAGAGGAAAAAAAAAAAAAAAAAACCAAACCTGTGTTACAGGGTAGAACTGAGCACCACAGAGTTTCTTGGCTGTAATCTTTACAAAAAGAAGAAAAAAAAAAAAAAAAGAAATGGGAGTTTGCCACAAATTACTGTTTTTAGAGGGTACTATATGAAGTGGTGAATCCTAGAGGTGTGAGTGTGAAAAACTTTTGTCTCTTTTGGCTTTCATACAGTGAGGTAAAACTTGTAAGTATATTTCTGGGTTCCTGTGTGTTATTTGGAAGTAGTATTTCTAATGATGATTCCATGTTCAAGTGAATACCTCATTTTCAGGTGCCATATATTGTACACACCTGTCAAGGGATCTAGAAGATCATGCAGAGGCCAGAGGGACATATGTGTCCAATGTAATTTTACCCCAGAGTCCAGAGTGTAATATGTGCTCACATAAAACTACTCCTAGAGTCCAGAGGAACATACATAGCACACATAATCCCAGCTCCTGAGTCCAGAGGGACATATGTGGCCCACATAATGTGTATGAAAATCTATATTACCTACCAAAAATTCAGACACACTCAATGATTTAACATGCATCCCATTAATGAAAAAAAATTATATCAACCAAAAATTCAAAGTGGAAAATAATTGGGTCATGAAAGGGTTAGAAAGATATTATTAGCATGGAGTAGTGGGGGCAAATGATACAGGTCATTATAGACTATTGTAAGGATGTTGGCTTTAATCTGAAGGAAAGTAACTGCTACTAAACAGTGCTCACCATAAGTTACTAACATTATGTCATTCAGCATACTTAGACTTAGCTGGAGCAAGGGTTGGCAATATTTTTCTGTAAAGGGCCAGATAGTAAATATTTAAGGCTTGCCAGCCGTATGGTCTTTGTTGAAACTACTTTACTTTTGTGGTGTAAAAACAGCCTTAGAAAATATGTCAAAAATGGACAAGGCTATGTTCAAGTAAAACTTTATTTACGAAAAAAATTAGGCACTACAGAGGCCACAGTTTGCCACCCTCTGTTGTAAAGGGTTAAAGTTTGAAGTATTTCTGTCCCTTTGAGGAAAAATTAAACTGAGGGGACATGGAAAAGAAGTGAATATTGATCATTGATTGACTATCTACTATGGGCCAGGAAGTGTGCTAGGCAAAATATAAATATATATTTATACATATCCATTTTCCGAACTTATTATTAGTTACACTTCTAAGACAACTTTATATTTCACTAAACTAACTTCAATAGCCTCCTCCCTGCCTCTGCTCTGCTTATCAACCTCTTCAATTCATTCTGGATTGTGATCTTTTTAAAACATAATCACATCAAAGATTAAAAGAAAAAAATAACACCAGTTCTATACAATCTCTTCCAGAGATATAACAGAAAGAATCAGTTCCAAATTCATATCATAAGGTCAGCATACATGCAAATTTATCAACAAATAGTACAAATTGGAATATAATAATATGTATAAAGAATAACACATTACCCTCCAACATCAAATGGGATTTATCTCAGGTATGCAAGGCTGGATCAATATTAGAAACTCCAACAGTGAAATTCAAAAATTACGAATCAGAAGAAAAAACAGCACAAGATCATATCAACTGATGAAGAAATACATTTGATAAAATTCAGTACATGATATAAACACAACTCAGGAGATAATCTCTCAGGAAATTAAGCATGGAAGGGAACATACTTAACCTGATTAAAGGTATCTACAAAAAAACCTACAGCTAACTTCATATATAATGGTGGAAGAAGGAAAGTTTCTTCCTAAGACAGGGAACAAGTCAAGAATGTCTTTTCTGTTACTCCTATTCAACATATTCTTGGAATCCTAGCCAACGCAATGAGGCAAGAAAATAAAATAATAGGCATGAATGTTGGAAAGGAAGGAATAAAACTTTTACTATTTGCAAGTGACATATGTAAAAATTCCAAGGAATCTACAAACAATCTTCTTAGAACTAAAAAGTGAGGTTATAGACATCTGCCAAAATGGCACTCTAGGCAGAAGCACCACGCTGTCCCTCCAAAGCAAAGTTCCAAAAAACTAAGCCGAATGGAGAAAACAACAATCCTGAAACTCTAAAACATCAAATGAAGAGATAAAGAACTCAGCCAAACCCCAAATGGAGTGAGAAGACTGACAGAGAACAGAGAGAGAGAAGAGATTCATGCAGAGGTATGCTACCAGCTAACACAGTGCGGATCCACCATCTTGGATTCCTATCGGAGACCAGCAAACAGAGCGTATGAGAAAGCAGCTTCACGGAGCTTCCAGAGGGAGACAAAATAACCAGTAATTTGCGATATACGCTTCCCTCTCCCCACCCTTCTTCACCCCCTTTCAGCCTCCTCTGCTTCCCGTGGCCACAATCTCTTGTCCGGGAAACACTGGCTGCTTGTATTCCACACACCTGAATGGGCCGGCTCTCTGAGTGTCATTTGTTGGCTGCTGGTGTTGCTTTTTTCCGCTTCTTTTGTTTTCTTCCTTAACACTCACCACCTCTCCCTCCTTTCACTCAAATACCTGGCTCTGTGTGCCATCTTTGCTTCTTCCTGAGGGGCTATGGAGCTCCATTCGAAAGCGGAGCTGCTCCCCGGTCTAGGCTGCCATGCTGGTGGGATCCTGGGGTTTTTGTTCATTTGTTTGTTTTGAAATCTTTGTTTGTTTTCTTTTCCTTTCCTTCAGTTGGGAGCCCTTTCTGGCCAGGCGGTACTGCATGGCAAGGAGACCACCCCCTCGGCTTGCACAGACATGCAGAGGGATCCCTGAGGGTATTTTTTTTTTGTTGTTGTTTTTTTATGTTCTGTTTTTTGGGGGGGTTTTCTTGTTCTTTTTTTTTAATTTGTTTTGTTTCTTTTTCCCTCTTTTTCCCTTTTGTCTCTCTTCATTACTCAGTTTCTCATCCCTCTATATCTTCCTTCTCTTTCTTTTCCCTGAATACCTGGCTTTGTATACCTCTACCCCTTCTAGCCAGGCTGTACTGCAACAGCTGAGAGCGACTTCCCCAGACCTCATAGCTGCACTGGGGGGATCCCTGGGAACTTTGTGGTTCTTTAACCTTTCTTATTTTTATTTATTCATTCTTTTCTTCCTCTTCTCTTTCTGTTTTTCTCCAATTCATAGTCTCTCATCTCTCCAATCCAACGGCAAGCTCCCCTAGCATTCTTTTTTGGGTTTTTTTGTATGTTTTTGGCTCCTGTTCCTCTCTCCTCTCTCCCACATCCTTATTAGCTCCACACTTAACAATCTCCCCACAACATCCTGCTTACCTGCACTGTGAGCTTAAAATCACACCACCAAGCAGCACAGGCACGGCCTACTGGAACATGCCCTGCACTGATTACCGACCTGCCCTGGTGGCTGTAGTAAATGCCACAAACAACCCATCCCAGTAACTCCTCTTCAGCTAGACCTGCCCTGCCATACCATATGTGAGTGATCGACCCTGCCAATTGGAGAAAGAGGTGAAAAGTATTGTACCCACAGACAAGCAAACAACAAAGAACACACAGTCCACCGGCTCAGACATACTCAAATTAAAAAAAAAAAAGGGACAAAACAAACAAATCTACAATCAATAAATGAGAAAAATAACTACTGAATGCCCCGAAGACAGCAGACAATATCAAAAAATTTACAAAAACAAGACAGGATGGTACCAGTAGGCATCCAAAGTAAAACACCAGATGACTTTCAGGCGGAATAAAATGCACTAGAACTACCTGATAGGGAAATTAAATCTTTAATACTCAGAATTCTGCAAGAGCTGACAAATGTGAGGGAAAAATGGACAAAGTCATGGAAAATACAGACAAAAAATTGGAAGAATTCAGGAAAATAATGCAGGAACAAAAAGCCAAAATAAATTCACAACTAGAAATTATACAAAGACAACAATTAGAAATCCAAAAGGTAAACAAGAAGATTTCAGAAATGGACGGTGTCGTAGAAGGGCTGAGAAGCAGATTTGAAATGGTGGAAGAGAGGACAAGTGCAATTGAAGACAAACACTTGTACACAACTATGTTTCAGAAAAACTCAGAAAAAAGAACAAAAAAAGAAAAGAAGAAACCCTGAGAGTTATGGGGGTTACAATCAAAAGCAAAAATCTGCACATGATTGGAATTCCAGAAGAGGGGGAGAAAACAGAAAACACAGAGAGGATCATTGAAGAACTGCTGACAGAAAACTTCTCCAATATCATGAAAGATGAAAGCTGGCCATCCAAGAAGCTCAACGAACCCCATATAGGAGATACCTCAAAAGAAAATCACCAAGGCATACCATAATCACACTCGCCAAAACTAAAGACAAACAAAGAATCCTGAGAGCAGCTGGTGAAAAACAAGAAGTAACATACAGACGAGAAACAATAAGACTAAGCTCAGATTATTTGGCAGAAACCATGCAGGCAAGAAGGCAATGGGATGAAATACATAAAATGTAGAAAGAAAAAAATTGCCAGCCAAGAATAATATATCCTCAAAACTCTTGTTCATATTTGATGGTGAAATTAGGTCATTTCCAGATAAACAGAAATTAAGGGTATATGTAAAAGTCAAACCAAACTTGCAAGAATTATTAAAGGGAGTTCTTCGATCTGAGGACAAACACTTTCAGCTCACAGGCAGAATCTAGGATGCAAGATAGTACCAGCCAGATACCAATCTAGGAAATGACCTCTCAAGGACTATCCAAAACCAAAAGAAATACTACAGGGAATCAGAGCAGTTAATCAGTAAATGACAACAACATTAACACAATAAAAGAGGGAATAAATGACTTACATATAGAACCTTCTAATGTACAGGAAGGCAAGGAGATACCAAGTAATGATAGACTACTTCAACCTTAGAAAGATAAAGGTAAAATTCATGGTAACCACAAAGAAAGTCAACAAACATACGTATAAAAAAAAGAGCAAAAACATAAAGTCTCAGCAAAAACAAAAGAAATGAAAAAAATCCACAAACAAAAGTAACTCAGCACAGAAGAGTAAGAAGAACAAAGAAAACTTCAGCACCACAAAAAAAGCACTACAAAATGACAACAACAAACACATCTACCAATATTTATACTGAATGTAAATGGACTCAATGCACCCATAAAGAGACATAGAGTGACAAAATGGATAAGAAAACAGAATCTATCAATATGCTGTCTACCAGAGACACACCTTAAAAACAAAGATGTGAATTTATTAAAAGTCAAAGGTTGGAAAAAACTATATCAAGCTCACAACTACCAAAAAAGACCAGGAGTGGCAAATCTAATCTCAGATAAAATATACATTAAAGCAAAATCTACCATAAAAGACAAAGAAGGACACCATATAATGATTAAGGGGATGATCCATCATGAAGACATAACCATAATAAATATCTACGCACCCAATGACAGGGGCCAAAATTCATAAAACAAACTCTAACAACACTGAAAAGAGAAATTGAAAGTTCCACAATAATACTAGGAGACTTCAACACACCACTCTCAGTAAAAGACAGAACAACTAAGAAGAAACTCAGCAAAAGTACAAAAGACTACAGGGCACAGTCAGCCAACGTAACCTCATAGACATATATAGAACACTCCATCCAACCACTGCAAAGTACACATTCTTTTCCAATTCACATGGAACGTTCTGCAGAACAGACCACATCTTAGGCCACAGAGCAATCCTCAACAAGATCCAAAAGTTTGAGATAATTCAAAGTATCTTCTCTGAGGGGCAAGATGGTGCTCTAGGCAGAAACACCACGCCGTCCCTCCACAGCAAAGATCCGAAAAACTAAGTCAACAATCCTGAAACCCTAGAACACCAAATGAAGAGATAAAGAACTCAGCCAAACACCAAACAGAGTGAGAATACTAAAAGAGAACGGAGAGCGAGGAGAGACTCAGGCAGAGATTCCTTACCAGCTAACGCAGCGCGGATCCACCATCTTGGATTCCCATCAGAGACCAGCGAACGGGAGAGCAGCCTTGCAGAGCATCTGGTCGGAGACAGAACGACCGGTAAACTGCGGTGCGCGCTCTCCCACCACCCACCCCTCTCCGCCTCAGCTGGGGATCCCCTGCTTTCCATGGCCAGGGTCCCTGGGCTGGGGGGCGCCGGTGCTTGGATTCCGTGCACCCGGGCTGGCGGCTTTCTGGGAGCCGTTTGCTGGCAGCTAGAGAACCTCTTTCTGCCGCCTCCCCCTCCTTTTGCCTGGGTGCCTGGTTCCGAGTGCCATCTCTGCTCTCTCCTGCGGGGCTGTAGGGCTGTTTTCGGGCATGTGGCTGTTTCTAGGTCTGGGCTCCCGCGCGGGTGGGATCCCGGGGCCTTTGTTCGTTCGCCCCTCTGCTTTCCATGGCCGGAGTCCCTGAGCTGGGGGGCGCCGGAGCTTGGATTCCGCGCGCCCGGGCTGGTGGCTTTCTGGGAGCCGTTTGCTGGCAGCTAGTGAACCTTTTTCTACCACCTCCCCCTCCTTTTGCCTGGGTGCCTGGTTCCGAGTGCCATCTCTGCTCTCTCCTGCGGGGCTGTAGGGCTGCGTTCGGGCGTGTGTCTGTTTCCAGGACTGGGGTCCCGCGTGGGTGAGATCCCGGGGCCGTTGTTCGTTGGCCCCTCTGCTTCCCGTGGCCACGGTCTCTTAACCCCGAGACTACCGGCTTCTTGGAATTCGCACCCCTGAGTGGGGGCTCTCTGGGTCCCATTTGTAGGCACTGACTGCTGGGGTTGCCCTTCTATTTTTTTTTTTCGATTTTATTTTTCTTCCTTTTTTGATTAGTTTTGTCATCTTTTACCTCTTTTTCCCTTTTGTCTTTCTTCATTGCTTAATTTCTCGTCTCTCTATCTCTTCCTTCTCTTTCTGATCCCTGAATACCAGGCGATGTATGCCTCTGTACCTTCTGGCCAGGCTGAGCTGTGAAAATTGAGACCGACTCCCCCAGACCTCATAGCTGCATCGGTGGGATCCCTGGGAACTTTGCAGTTCTTTAACTTTTCTGATTTTTATTTGGTCATTCTTTCCTTTTCTTTCTCTTCCCCCTTCTGGTTTCCTGCATCCCATAGTCTCTCATCTGTACATTCCAACGACAAGCTCCCCTAGAGTTCTTTTATGTTTGTACACTTTTTGCTCCTCCTCATCTCTCCTCTCTCCCATATCCAGCTTAGCTTCACACATAACCATCTTCCTGCTGCACCCTACCTACATGCACCATGCACTAGACATCACACCACCAAGCGGTGCAGGCACGCCCTATTGGAACCTGCCCAGCACTGACTACCGACCGTCCTGGTGGCTGCGGTGAGTGCCAAAAGCAACCCGTTCCAGTGGCTCCTCCTCAGCTAGATTTGCCCAGCTGTACCACAAGAACGAAACAAAAAAACAAAAATCTACAATCAATAAATGAGAGAAATATCTACTGAATGCCCCGAAAACAGCAAACAATATCAAAAAATTTACAAAAACAAGACAAGATGGCTCCAATAGGCGTCCAAATTAAAACACCAAATAACTCTCCTGTGGAAGAAAATGCACTAGAGGTACCTGATACGGAACTCAAATCACTAATACTCGGAATTTTCCAAGAACTGAGGCAAAATGCTGACAAAAATGAGGAAAAAATAGACAAATTTATGGAAAATACACACAAAAAATTGGAAGAATTCAGGAAGATGATACAGGAACAAAATGCCAAAATAAATTCACAACTCAAAATTATACAAAAACAACAATTAGAAATCCAAAAGATAAACAACAAGATTTCAGAAATGGACGGTGTCATAGAAGGGCTGAGAAGTAGATTTGAAACCATGGAAGACAGGATCAGTGGAACTGAAGACAAACACTTGGATACAACTCTTTTTCAGGAAAACTCAGAAAAAAGAACAAAGAAAAATGAAGAGACCCTGAGAGTTATGTGGGACACAATTAAAAGCAAAAACTTACGAGTGATTGGCATACCAGAACAGGGGGAGAAAACAGAAAACATAGAGAGGATCATTGACGAACTGCTGACAGAAAACTTTCCCAATATCATGAAAAATTAAAAGCTGGTCATCCAAGAAGCTCAACGAACCCCATATAGAAGAGACCCCAAAAGAAAATCACCAAGACATATCATATTCACACTCGCTAAAACTAAAGACAAACAAAGAATCCTGAGAGCAACTTGTGAAAAAAAAGATGTCACATACAGAGGAGAAACAATAAGACTAAGCTCAGATTATTCAGCAGAAACCATGCAGGCAAGAAGGCAATGGGATGACATATATAAAATCTTGAAAGAAAAAAATTGTCAGCCAAGAATAATATATCCTGCAAAACTCTCATTCAGATTTGATGGTGAAATTAGGTCATTTCCAGATAAACAGAAACTAAAGGAATATGCAAAAGTCAAACCAAACTTACAAGAATTATTAAAGGGAGTTCTTCGATCTGAGGACAAACAGCTTCAGCCCTCAGGCAGGACCTAGGACCTAGGACGCAGGTTAACATGAACCAGATACCATTCTAGGAACTGAACTACAGACGACTTTCCAAAAACAAAAGATATACAACAGGGAATCAGAGAAATCAATCAAAGGATGACAACAACATCAAAACAATGAAAGAGGGAACAATCGGCATAGGTATAGAACCTTCTAAAGGAGAGGAAGGCAAGGCGATACCAAGTAAGGGTAGACTGCTTCAAAATTATAAAGATAAGGGTAAAATTCATGCTAACCAAAAAAATTTAACAAACCAACTCATAAAAATAAAGACGAAAAACGTAAAGTCTCAACAAAAACAAAACCTAGAAAAACAAAAGAAATGAACACAATATCCACAAACAAAAGTAACTCAGCACAAGAGAGTAAGAAGAACAAAGAAAACTTCAGCACCACAAAAAAAAGTACTACAAAATGACAGCAACAAACTCACATCTATCAATAATTACACTGAACGTAAATGGACTCAATGCACCCATAAAGAGACGGAGAGTGGCAGAATGGATAAGAAAACAGGTTCCATCAATTTGCTGTCTACAAGAGACACACCTTAGAAACAAAGATATGAATTTATTAAAAATCAAAGGTTGGAAAAAATATATCAAGCTAACAACTATCAAAAAAGAGCAGGAGTGGCAATTCTAATCTCAGATAAAATAGACTTTAAAACAAAATCTACCATAAAAGACAAAGAAGGACACTATATAATGATTAAGGGAATGATCCATCATGAAGACATAACCATAATAAATATCTATGCACCCAATGACAGGGCTCCAAAATACATAAAAAAAACTCTAACAGCACTGAAAAGAGAAATTGACAGTTCCACAATAATAGTAGGAGACTTCAACACACCACTCTCAGTAAAGGACAGAACAACTAAAAAGAAACTCAGCAAAGATACAGAAGACCTAAAGGACACAATCAGCCAAATGGACCTCATAGACATTTATAGAACAATCCATCCAACCGCTGCAAAGTACACATTCTTTTCCAATGCACATGGAACGTTCTCCAGAATAGACCACATCTTAGGCCACAGAGCAATCCTCAACAAGATCCAAAATGCTGAGATAATTCGCAGTATCTTCTCTGACCACAATGCCATCAAGGTAGAAATTAACACTAGAGAGAGCAAGGAAAAAAAATCAAACACATGGAAACTGAATAATAATCTGCTTACACATCAATGGGTAATAGAAGAAATCAGAGATGAAATCAAAAAATTCCTAGAATCAATAAGACTGAAAACACATTACCCAAAACCTTTGGGACACAGCAAAGGCAGTCCTCAGAGGACAATTTATAGCAATAGATGCACATATCAAAAAAGAAGAAAGGGACAAAATCAAAACATTAACTACAGAACTCAAACAAATAGAAAGAGAACAACAAAAAAAGCCTACAACCACCAGAAGAAAGGAAATAGTAAAGATCAGATCAGAAATAAATGAAATAGAGAACAGAAAAACAATAGAAAGAATCAACAAAACCAGAAGTTGGTTCTTTGAAAGAATCAACAAAATCGACACACCACTGGCCAGACTGACAAAAGAAAAAGAGCAGAGGGCACAAATAACCCAAATAAGAAATGAAATGGGGGACATTACAACAGACCCAACTGAAATAAAAAGGATTATAACAGAATATTATGAAAAACTATATTCCAACAAATTTGAAAACCTAGAGGAAATGGATAAATTTCTAGAAACATATGGCCTACCCAAACTACAACAAAGTGATATTGAAAATCTAAACAGACCCATAACAAGAGAAGAGATTGAAACGGTAATAAAAAAACTCCCAACCAAAAAAAGCCCTGGCCCAGATGGCTTCACTGGAGAATTCTAGAAAACATTTACAGAAGAGCTCGTACCAGTTCTACTCAAGTTATTTCAGAGCATAGAAGAGGAAGCAACACTTCCAAATTCATTCTATGAAGCCAGCATAACGCTGATACCAAAACCAGGCAAAGACATCACAAAAAAAGAAAATTACAGACCAATATCTCTCATGAATATAGATGGAAAAATTCTGAACAAAATTCTAGCCAATAGAATTCAGTATCATATCAAAAAAATAATACACCACGACCAAGTAGGATTCATACCAGTTATGCACGGATGGTTTAACATTAGAAAATCCATCAACGTAGTCCACCACATAAATAAAAGGAAAGAAAAAAATCACATGATCATCTCAATTGATGCAGAAAAGGCATTTGACAAAGTCCAACACCCATTCCTGATAAAAGCTCTCAATAAAATAGGTATAGAAGGGAAATTTCTCAACATAATAAAGGGCATCTATGCAAAACCAACAGCCAACATCATTCTTAATGGAGAGAGGCTGAAAACATTCCCCTTGAAAACAGGAACAAGACAAGGATGCCCTTTATCACCACTCCTATTTAACATTGTGCTGGAAGTTCTAGCTAGAGCAGTAAGGCAAGAGAAAGAAATAAAGGGCATCCAAATTGGTAATGAAGAAGTTAAACTCTCCCTGTTTGCAGATTATATGATACTATACATAGAAAACCCTAAAGACTCCACGAGAAATTTACTGGAACTAATAGAAAGATTCAGCAGAGTAGCAGGATACAAAATAAACATTCAAAAATCAGTTGGATTCCTATACACCAGTAAAGAGAACGATGAAAAGGAGATCAGGAAATCAATACCATTTTCAATAGCCCCTAAAAAGATAAAATACTTAGGAATAAATCTGACCAGGAATATAAAAGACCTATACAAAGAAAACTACAAAACACTGCTGCATGAAATCCAAAGGGATCTACATAAATGGAAAAAGATACCATGCTCATGGATAGGCAGACTCAACATTGTGAAAATGGCAATTCTACCTAAAGCAATCTACAAATACAATGCAATTCCGATACAAATACCAACAACATTCTTCAAAGAGATGGAAAAACTAATTATTAACTTTATATGGAAAGGGAAGAAACCCCGAATAAGTAAAGCACTACTGAAGAAGAAGAATAAAGCTGGAGGACTCACACTACCTGACTTGAGAACCTACTATACAGCTACAGTACTCAAAACAGCCTGGTACTGGTACAACAACAGAGACATTGACCAATGGAACAGAATAGAGAACTCAGATGTAAATCCATCCACCTACGGTCACCTGATTTTTGACAAGGGCCCAAAATCCATCAAATGGGGAAAAGACAGTCTTTTTAACAAATGGTGCTGGTAAAACTGGATATCCATTTGTAGAAAAATGAAACAGGACCCATACCTCACACCATATACAAAAACTACTTCAAAATGGATCAAAGACCTGAATATAAAGCCTCAAACTATAAAATTCATAGAAGAAAAAATAGGACCAACACTTCAGACCTTAATACATGGCATTAACAGGATACAAACCATAAACATCAACACAAAAAACCCAACAGATAAACTAGATAATTGGGATCTTCTAAAAATCAAACATCTATGCTCTTCAAAAGATTTCACCAAAAGAGTTAAAAGAGAACCTACAGACTGGGAAAAAATTTTTGGACAGTACTAGTCAGACAAAGGTCTAATCTCCATAATCTACAAGAAAATCCAACACCTCTACAACAAAAAGACAACCAATCCTATCAAAAAATGGGCAAAGAAATGAACAGACACTTCACCAAAGAAGACATTCAAATGGCCAACAGACACATGAGGTAACTCTCGTGATCACTAGCCATTAGAGAAATGCAAATGAAAACCACAATGAGATACCATCTCATCCCAGCATTACTGGCACGAATCAAAAACACTGGAAATAACAAATGTTGGAGGGGCTGCAGGGAGATTGGAATGCTTATGCACTGCTGGTGGGCATGCAAAATGATACAACCATTTTGGAAAATGATATGGTGCTTCCTCAGAAAGCTAGAAATAGATAGACCATTTGATCCAGCAATCCCACTCTTAGGAATATATCCTAGAGAAATAAGAGTCCTCACTCGAGTAGACATATGCACACCTATGTTCCTTGCAGCCTTGTTGACAATAGCAAAAAGATGGAAACAACCTAGATGCCCAGCAACAGATGAATTGATAAACAAACTATGGTACATACACACAGTGGACTACTATGCAATGAGAAAGAACAACAATGAATCTGTGAATCATCTCATAACATGGATGAAACTGGAGGACATTATGCTGAGTGAAATAAGTCAATCACAAAAGGACAAATATTGTATGAGACCTCTATTGTCAAAACCCATGCAAAAGTTCACACACAAAATGTAACAATTCTTTGTTGGTTACCATGGATGGGAGGGGTCAGGGGGAAATACTAAATAGGCAATAGATAAGTGGTATCTTGGGTGAAGGGTGAGACAGTACACAGTACAGGGGAAACTAGCACAACTTGTACACGGAAAGGTCATGGAACCCCCATAGACACATCCAAACTCCTTGAGGGACTGAACTGCTGGACGGAGGGCTGTGGGGACCATGGTCTCAGGGAACATCTTGCTCAACTGGCATGACACGGCTTATAAAGTCAGTGCTCTACATTCTACCTTGGTGAGTAGTGTCTGGGGTCTTAAAAGCCTGTGAGCGGCCATCTAAGATACTCCACTTGTCTCATCCCTTTTGGGAGCAAGGGAGAATGAAGAGAACAGGATAGAAGGAAAAGATTAGTCCAAAGGACTAATTGTCCACAGCTACCATGGCCTCCACCGGACTGATTCCAGTACAGCTAGATGGTGCCTGGCTACCACCACTGTCTGCTTTGACCAGGATCACAACAGAGGGCTATGGACAGAGCTGGAGAAGGATGTAGAACATAATTCTAGCTCACAAAATAAATACCAGATTTAATGGCCTAAAGGAGACTGGAGAAACCCTGAGAGTATGGCCTCCAGACACCCTTTTAGCTCAGTGGTGAAGTTATCTCCGAGGTTCACTGTTCAGCCTGGGAGTGCACTGCCCCATAAAACCAAATGAGACTAGCGAGGTACAGGAGTCCAGTGACAAGGGCCAGACAGCAGAAGGGGAGAAGGAAGCTGGTGATAGGGAACCCATGGTTGGATAAGGATATTGTTGATGTGTTGTGAGATTGTTAACCATTGTCATAGGGCAACATTTGCAGTAACTGTTAAATGAGAAACTATTTTGTTCTGTCAGCCTTCATCTTAAGTGAGAATAACAGCACAACTGGAAGAGCGTAGTCAATTTCACTGAACTGTGCACGTAGAAATTTTTGAAACGGTGTATCTTTGGCTATGTGTATTTTTACCAAAAAAAAAAAAATAAAGATTGAGAAGTTAGAGGGTTGACATGTTGTGGGGTTGTTAACCAGTGTCATAAAATAATATGTGTACTACTGTTTCATGAGAAACTATTTGTTCTGTAAGCCTTCATCTGAAGTACAATAAAATAAAATAACGAAGTCATGCCAGCAGCAACAGGATTAAAATGCCCTGCATGATCTGGTCCCTGCCCTACTCTGATCTCAACTCCTACCTCTCTTTCTCTATCTTTCATTCACTCTTCGGCTTTCACACTGGCTTTCTTGTTATTTCTTGAACATGCCAAATATACTGTAGCCTTGTGGTGTTTATACTCACTGTTCCCTCTGCTAGAATTGTCTTTTCCCAGAGATCACAATGATTCAATCCCTCATTTCCTTCAGGTCTGTGCTCATATGGCAGAGTTCTCTGAGAGACCTTCCCTGGCCACCCTATATAAAGAAGCAACCTACTCATCCCTACTCATTCTCAACTCCCTTTTTTGTGTTATCTTTCTATCTCCTTTTGTACACATCACCTACTAATGAAAGAGATACCTAGTTATTGATAAGGTAGAATTTGACCTCCATGAAGGTAAAGATGTTATCTGTTTGTTTTTTGCTAAATATTCAACATCTAGAACAGTACCTGCCATGTAATAAGTACTTAATATATAAATGTTTCATAAATTAATTTAATAAAGGTATGACCTCAGAAGGAGCCCTGGTGGCACAGTTGTTAAAGCACTTGGCTGCTAACTAAAAGGTCAGTGGTTTGAACCCACTAGTCACTCTGCAGGAGAAAGATGGGGCGATCTTCTTCCGTAAAAATTTACTGCCTTGGAAATCCTATAGGGCAGTTCTACTCTGTCCTATAAGGTCACTATGAGTCAGAATAGACTTGACAGAAGTGGGTTTAGTTTGTTTTTGGTTATGAGCTCAGAAGCTATAACTATAACTCAGAAGCTTGATAAATCAATGAAGGTCTGCCTTCCATGAATATACTTTTTGAAAGTTCTCTTAATAAGTAATTTAATTTGTGTGAAAAATTATTGTTATTCTTTTTATATCCTTAACAAAAGCCAATACATTTTGTCCAGTTCTCCAAAGTGTTTTCCGGTGTTAATTCTATATGAAAATTTCTAATGAATTGCTCATTGTTTTATCTTCTATGATTTGTTATTTTTACTGTGAAACTCTAGATTCGGTGCTCAATAATCTGCCTATTTCTTCCTTGGCCCTTTGCCAAAAATTGAGTAATGCCATTTCTAGGTGTGTGCTGGTTATTGTCGTGTTCTCCAAATCAAATAGCCAGTTTCAGTACAAGTGTGTTTAATTAAAAGAGAAGTCAATGATTTTTTTCTTTTCATTCAAAGTTCTTTGTTAGAGTTTGGATTTACAAAATCTTGCAATTTCATTTTGCAAGGAAGTTGGTAAATATGGACAAATCTCTATTTCCTCTTTAATGAATTCAAAGATAAATATAAAACTTAAAATCAAAATTAACAATTACTATGTTCTATAAAACTTTTGTTGAGAAATCTTAAGAGTGGTCAGGCTTGACTTTTATATGGCAGAACAAAAGAAGGAAATCAGAGTTTATAAGTATGTTTTTATAACATAAGAGTCATGAGATAGTTCTTTCATACTCAGTGATAATCAGGCTTCGACAGTAAACAAAACAAGATGGGAAAATATGGGTAAGCATCTTTGATATACCTAATTCTGTAGGAAACTTCTATCAGCAATGCTTCATAAGTAACAAAACATAATGTTTACCCTTAAATTGTCTACAACCCAGGTCATAGGAGAAGCCAAACCCACAACAGCCACCACAAGATGAAAGATGAAAGACAGACAAATTATTACTAAGTTTTGGGCTCCAAAGTCTCTTAGGGACATTGGCATCTTGCACAGAATCCAGAGAAGAGCCACAGAGATGTTTAAAGAGTTGGAAAATGGGACCTTTGGGATAGGTTAAATGAATTGGAATTATTTAGTTTGGAAGCAAAATGATTAAAAAGTGGTTTCACAATAGGTTTAAAGGAATACGGTGTTACTTAATTGGCAATGGTGACCAGTTATTCTCCAGAATGAGAAGAAATGCGTAAAATATGCTACCTGAGAGATCTGAGTTAGGCATATACTAAGAGGGAATTATCAGAGATTGGAGACAGAATGTGTGGTCAACAAGTGATATTATGCTTTATTTTTGGTTTATTGAATCTTTTAAAATAGAGAAGAGATTCATATACATGAGAAACCAAATTAGAGAGTGAAAGTAAATTATTTCTAAAGGTATAGCACTAGGTGACTTCCCAAAATATCTTCCAGTTATGATCTTTCAACCTTATTCAGCATCTACCAAGTTTTCATATTGTTAATTTTGAGTAGAAAATCCTGCAGTTTTACCTCTCAGCTTTAATTCTTATATAACACTAATTATCTCTACAGATTGAAGATTCAAGTGCTTGGAATTTTGTATCCACTTATACCCCATCGGGGCGCTGGTGGTGCAGTGATCAAGCATTTGGCTGCTAACAAAAGGTCAGGAGTTCTAATCCATCAGCTGCTCACTGGAAACTCTATGGGGGTAGTTCTACTCTGTCCTTAGGGTAGCTATGAGTCAGAATTGACTTAACGGCAATGGATTATAAACCAGTCACACCAAAATATTACAAAGAAATGCATTGTTTGTTTTCTTTAGGAAATGTTTCATTGCCCATTGTTAGATGATGGTGTATTAAACCAGACTTGAAATAAAAAAAATTACTCCTTCTGGGATTATAAATATTCTAAATTTAGTATCTCCAAGTGGTTTTTGTAGAAAAAAACATCTGAAGAAATCAGGCTGGATTATACTTTTTTGCTTATTTAAAGACCAGTTATAATAAAAGGAGTGCTTAATGCAATGATTACAAAAATATATTTTTCCAGTCAAAAGACAACAATTTAACTGAAAATCTCATAAAAAGAAGTATTCTGACACAATTCGTCTCTCCCAAAGCTTGAATAATATTTGATTTCTTCCAAAACAAATTTTAAGCAGCCTAAGCAAACCCAAATTTATTTGAAAACCTAACTCTCATTGTTTGCTTTTTCAGTGGGTTTTCTTCTTGGCAACAAAGAGCCTGGAGTCTTAATAAAGTTGGGAACTTGCTTAAATGCAGTGATGAAGAAATTGGGTCAATGCTTGGAGAAACAGTTTGCCAAGAAATTTTAGAATGATTACATTTTAAATATTGTTTCATTTAGGAGATGGAATTAAATGTCTATGGAGCTAAACTGCTATGCATGCCTTATCATTGAACTGTGTTTGCAGAACCTTAAATGAAATAAAGTTTCTCATTAATGAAGCAAATACATCTGAATTTATTTCCTGAAAAGACAAGACACTCTTGTGTACTTACCTACATTACAGTATTTCAAAGGAATAGAATGCTTGAACATCAAACATACTGTCATGGATTAAATTGTGTCCCCCTAAAATGTCTGTCAACTTGGCTGGGTCGTGACTACCAGTAATGTATGATTGTGTAATTTGATGTGATTTCCTTGTGTGTTGTAAACTCTATCACTACGATGAGGTTATATGTGATCTCCTTATGTGTTGTAAATTCTATCACTGTGATGAGGTTATACTGATGAGGTTTACAAGATTGGATAGTGTCTTAATCCAATCTCTTTTGAGATATGAAAGAGAGAAGCGAGTAGAGACACAGGGGAACCTCAAACCACCAAGAAAGCAGTGCCGGGAGCAGAGCGTGTCCTTTGGACCTGAGGTTCCTGCGCAGAGAAGCTCGCAGACAAAGGAAAGAATAATGCATTACAAGGACTTCTCTCCAGAGCTGACAGAGAGAGAAAGCCTTCTCCTGGAGGTGGTGCCCTGAATTTGGACTAGTAGCCTACTGGACTGTGAGAGAATAAACTTCTCTTTGCTAAATCCATCCACTTGTGGTATTTCTGTTAGAGCAGCACTAGATGACTAAGACACACATCTTCATTAATTTCACACCATGCACAGAAAATAAATAGCTAAACTTATCACAGATATTCTAAGTCTTTCAACCCCACCCATTCACCTATGATTTTAGCTTCATTTATTGCCATATTGGAAGTTACATATCCAGCTATTTGACCATTTTTTGGTGTATGAATCAATGCATATGATCTTTATTGCATGAAAATGCTTGAACTTAAGCTTGACAAGAATTTTAAAAAGGAAGAAAGAAAGAAAATGAAGCATCTTCACTCTTCCTGTACCTGTCTCCTATTCAGAAATCTTACATTTAGATTCAAGGAGTAAGAAAATGATCACCAGTATTGTGACAATGGGGTGCTCACGACAGTGATAGGATAGAAGATACTCTGTGGAAGAAAATTGAACCAACATTCATACTTCTTTTTACAACTTTATTTTCTGTAGCATCCTCTTTCCACATTGCAAAAAGAAAATTTCAAATTGGGTTTTTTGTTCACTACTACAGGTCAGGAAACCCTGGTGGTGTAGTGGCTAAAAGCTACAGCTGAAAAGTGTTACCCTTTCTGAATGGAACACCTGCAACAATAATAACCCACTGAAAGTCATTTTACTCTATAGTAGTAGGGATGGAAAAAAAGCCACCTGGGTAAAATTATGACCACCAGGATTTTTACCTATGAAGTCTTAAGAGATGTGCTGGCCTACTGCTATGGACTGAATTGTTTTCCCCAAAATACGTGTTGTAAATCCTAACCTCTATCCCTGGTGGCGCAGTGGTTAAGAGCTCGGTTGCTTCTTCTTGACAGGCCGAGTCACACTGCTCTGCTAGAGCGCCACCAGCACATGGACTTGCTAGGTCTCCCCCACCCCCACATGCCAAATCCTATTGTGCTGCCATTTTATTTACTTTTTATTTTTTTTACTTCATTTTTTCTTTTTACTTTTTTTGCCTTTGTTTCTCTCTCTTCTTTCTCTTCTTCCGTCCACTCACTTAGCTCTGAACATCATATCCTCTCCTTTCCCTCCTGCCTATCTACACAGTGTGCCGAGTGCCATGCCCCCGAGTGGTACTGACATGTTCCCCCTGACACCACCATGCATTGCTCCCCCCAGCCCCACCCTGTAGACCCCAGTTTTTGCCACAAACTACATATTCCCACCTCGCCACCCCCTCTGGACCCACCCTGTTGTACCATAACTAAGTGACCAGCCCTACACACCTGGCAAGGTTGTAAGAAGTATCTTGCCCACAGGCAAGCAAGCAACAAAACACATCCAGCCAGCCTGCCAAGACACAACCAAATAAAACAAAAAACCAAGATGAAACAATCAAATCTACAATCAATAAATGAAGAAAAGAATTCCTGAATGTCTCAGAGACAGCAGACAATATTAAAACACAGAAAAACACAGGAGAGGATGGCTCCAGAAAGCAACCAAAATAAAACACCAGATGACCTTCTGCTAGAAGAAAAGGCACTGGAAGCACCTGATAAAGAATTCAGAACTCTAATATTCAGAGTTCTTCAACAGATGAAGGAAAATGCAGACAAAAATAAGGAAAAAATAGATAAAATCATGGAAGGGATGACAAAACATTGAAAGACATCAGGAAAACAATACAGGAAAAAATATCAAAATAACTAAACAACAACAAATCATACAAAAACAGCAATTAGAAATCCAAAAGTTAAAAAAAAAAAAGATTTCAGAAATGGACAGTGCCACAGAAGGTTTTAGGAGCAAATTTGAAACAATGGAAGACAGGACAGGTGAAATTGGAGACAAATCCTTGGATATCACCTTGTTTGAGGAAAAATCAGAGAAAAGAACAGAGAAAAATGAAGAAACACTGAGAACGACGTGGGATACAATCTAAAGCAAAAGTTTGCATGTGATTGGAGTTCCAGAATGGGGGAGGAAACAGAAAACACAGAGAGGATCATTGAAGAATTGCTGATAGAAAACTTCCCTAATATCATAAAAGGCAAAAAGCCTACAATCCAAGAAGGTCAATAAACCCCATATAGGATAGACCTCAAAAGAAAAACACCAAGACAGATCATAATCACACTCACTAAAACCAAAGACAAAGAATCCTGAGAGCAGCTCGAGAAAAAAGAAAAGTCACATACAAAGGGGAAACAAAACTAAGCTCTGATTACTCAGCAAAAACCATTCAGGCAAGAGGTAGTGGGATTACATATGTAATACCTTGAAAGAAAAAAAACTGCCAACCAAGAATAATATATTCTGCAAAAGTCTCACTCAAATATGATGGTAAAATTAGGACATTTCCAAATAAATAGAAATTAAGGGAATATGTAAAATCCAAACCAAACTTCCAAGAATTATTAAAGGGAATCCTTTGGTTAGAGAACCAACAACATCAGACAACAACCTGAATCTAGCACATAGGACAGAATCAGCCAGATACCAATCTAGATAATGAACTCTCAAGGATAAAACAAAGCTGAAAAATTTACAACAAGGAACGAGAAATGTCAATCTGTGAATGACAACAATGTCAGAACAATAAAAGAGGGAATAAATGGTGTAGGTATAGAACTTTCAAACGGAGAGGAAGTCAAGGTGTTATCAAGTAATGAAAGACTGTTTTAAACTTAGAAACATAGAGGTAAATTTCAAGATAACCACAAGGAAAGTTAATAAACATACTCATCAAAATAAAAGATAAAGACACAAATTCTCAGGACCACAAAATCTACAAAAATGAAAGAAAGAAACAAACAAAAAATCACGAACAAAAGGAATTCAGCACAGAAGAGTAAGAGGAAAAAAGAAAATGTTAGCACCACAAAAAAGCACTTCAAAATGACAGCAATAAACTCACACCTATCAACAATCACACTGAACATAAATTCCTTAAATGCACAGATAAAGAGACAAAAAGTGACAGAATGGATTAAAAAAACAAAAAACAGGACCCATCAATATTCTATCTACAAGAGACACACCTTAGAAACAAAGACATAAATTTATTAAAAATCAAAGGATGGAAAAAATATATCAAGAAAAAACAGCTACAGGAGTGGCAATACTAATCTCAGATAAAATAGACTTTAAAACAAATCCCAACATAAAAGACAAAGAAAATCATTATATAATGATTAAAGGGGCAATCCACCATGAAGACATAACCATAAAAAGTATATATGCACCCAATGACAGGACTCCAAAATACATAAAACAAACTCTAACAGCACTAAAAATAGAAATTGGTAGTTCCACAATAATATTAGGAAAGTTCAACACACCACTCTAGGTAAAGGACAGAATATCTAGAAAGAAACTCTACAAGGATACAGAAGATCTAAAGGCCACAATCAATCAACTTGACCTCACAGACATATATAGAACACTCTACCCGATAGCAGCAAAGTAAATATTTTTTTCAAATGCTTATGGAACGTTCTCCAGAATAGACCATATCTGAGGCCACAAAGCAATTCTTAACAAAATGCAAAACATTGAGATAATACAAAATATCTCCTCTGATCATAACACCATCAAAGTAGAAATTAATAAAAGGAAGAGTAAGGAAAAAAAAATCCATTACATGGAAACTGAATAACATCCTGCTTAAAAACCACTGGGTAATAGAAATAAAAAATGGAATAAAAAAATTCCTAGAATCAAATGAGAATGGAAATACATCATACCAAAACCTTTGGGATACAACAAAAGCAGTGCTCAGAGGTCAATTTATAGCAATAGATGCACACATCAAGAAAGGAGAAAGGGGCAAAATTAAAACATTAACTACACAGCTCAAATAAATAGAAAGAGAACAGTAGAAGAAGCCCACAGCCACCAGAAGAAAGGAAATAATAAATATCAGAGCAAAAATAAATGAAATAGAGAATAGAAAAATAATAGAAAAAAATCAGTAAAACCAACAATTGATTCTTTGAAAGGATCAACAAAATTGACAAACCATTGACCAAACTGACAAAAGAAAAATAGGAGAGGACACAAACAACTCAAATAAGAAATGAAATAGGGGACATTACAAAAGACTCAACTGAAATAAAAAGGATCTTGAGAGTACAAAAACTATACTCCAACAAATTTGAAAACCTAGATGAAATGGACAAATTTCTAGAAACACTCTACCTACCCAAACTAACACAAAGTGAAGTTGAAAATCTGAACAGACTGATAACAAGAGAAAAGATTGAAAAGGTAATAATAATAATAATAATAATAATAAAACTCCCAACAACAACAAAAAGCCCTGGCCTAGGTGGCTTCCCTGAAGAATTCTACCAAACATTCAGAGAAGAGCTTACATCAGTACTACTCAAACTATTTCAGAACATAGAAATGGAAAGGATACTTCCAAATTCATTCTATGGAGCCAGCAGAACCCTGATACCAAAACCAGGCAAAGACACCACAAAAAAAAGAAAATTATAAACCAATATCTTTCATGAATATGGGTGCAGAAATTATCAACAAAATTCTAGCCAACAGAATGCAGCATCATATCAAAAAAATAATACACCACTACCAAGTGGGATTTATACCAGGTAGGTATACTAGGATGGTTCACCATTAGAAAATTGGCACAATGTGATAAATCACATAAATAAAAGAATGAGATGATCATTTCAATCAATGCAGAAAAGGCATTTGACGAAGTCCAACCCCCTTTCCTGATAAAACTCTCTCAATAAAATAGGTATAGAAGGGAAATTCCTCAACATTATAAAGGGCATCTATACAAAACCAATTGCCATCATCATCCTTAATGGAGAGAGGCTGAAAACATTCCTCTTGAGAACAGGAACAAGACAAGGATGCCCTTTATCACCACTCCTATTTAACATTGTGCTGGAAGTCTTAGCTAGAGCAATAAAGCAAGAAAAAGAAAGGACATCCAAAGTGGTAAGGAAAAAGCAAAACTGTCCCTATTGGGGGATGACATGATACTATGCATACAAAACCCAAAAGACTTCATGAGAAAACTATTGGAACTAATAGAAAGATTCAGCAGAGTAGAATGATACAAGATGTTGTTGTTAAGCACAGTTGAGTAGTTTCCAACTCATAGCCACCCTATGTACAAGAGAATGAAATACTGTTCAGTCCTGTGCCATCCTCACAATTGTTGTTATGCTTGAGCCCATTCTTGTAGCTACTGTGTCAATCCATCTTATTGATGATCTTCCTCTTTTTTGCTGACCCTCTACTTTACCAGCTTTATGTCCTTCTCCAGGGACTGATCCCTCCTGATAACATGTCCAAAGAATGTGAGACAAAGCCTCATTATCCTTGCTTCTAAGGAGCATTTCAGCTGTTCTTCTTCCAAGACAGATTTGTTCATTTTTTTGGCAGTCCAAGGTATATTCAGTACTCTTTGCCAATACAATTCAAAGGTGTTAATTCTTCTTTGCTCTTCCTTGTTATCATCCAGCTTTCACGTGCATATGAGGTGACTGAAAATACTATTGCTTGGGTCATGCGCACCTTAGTCTTCAAGGTAACATCTTTTGTTTCCAACACTTTAAAGAGGTCTTTCGCAGCACATTTCCTCAATGCAATGTGTCCTTTGATCTCTTGACTGGGTGTTGATTGTGGATCCAAGTAAAATGAAATCCTTTACAACTTCAATCTTTTCTCCGTTTACCATGATGTTGCTTATTGGTCCAGTGTGACGATTTTTTTTTTTAAATCTTTTTATTTTTTTTACTGCACTTTAGGTGAAGTTTTACAGAACAAATAGTTTTTCATTAAACAGTCAGTACACATATTGTTTTATGATATTGGTTAACAACCCCACGACATGTCAACACTCTCCTTTCTAGACCTCATTTTTTTTGTGTGAAAATATACATAGCCACAGATACACCATTTCAAAAATTTCTACATGCATAATTCAGTGACATTGATTAGGTTCTTCCAGTTGTGCTGCTACTCTCACTTTAGATGAAGGTTTACATAACAAAACAGTTTCTCATTAAACAGTTAGTACACACATTGCACTATGACAGTGGTTAACAACCCCACTACATGTCAACACAATCCTTACTCAACCTGGGGTTCCCTATCACCAGCTTTCCTGTCCCCTTCTGCCTTCTAGTCTTTGTCCCTGGACTGCTGTGCCTCATTAGTACCATTTTGTTTTATGGGGCTGTCCAATCCCTGGCTGAATGGTGAACCTCAGAAGTGACTTCACCACTGGGCTGAAAGGGTGTCTGGGGGCCATATTCTCAGGGTTTCTCCAGTCTCTTTCAGGCCAGTAAATCTGGTCTTTTTTTTGTGTGTTAGAATTCCGTTCTACATCCTTCTCCAGCTCTGTCCAGAATACTCTGTTGTGATCCTGGTCAGAGCAGTCACTGGTGGTAGCTGGGCACCATCTAGCTGTACTGGACTCAGTATGATGGAGGCCTTTGTAGCTGTGATCTATTAGTCTTTTGGAATAATCTTTTCCTTGTTTCCTGTTCTCTATCTTCTCCCTTGCTCCCGAAGGGGTGAGACCAGTGGAGTATCTTAGATACACGGGCTTTTAAGACCCGAGACACTACTCACCAAGGTAGAATGTAGAACATTGTCTTTATAAACTGTTTATGCCAATTAAGCTAGATGTCCCATAGACCATGGTCCTCACAGCCCTCTGCTCAGCAATTCAGTCTCTCAGGGAGTTTGGATGTGTCTATGGAGCTTCCATGCCCTTTCCTTGTACAAGTTGTGCTGGCTTCCCCAGTATTGTGTACTGTCTCACCCTTCAACAAAGATACCACTTATCTATTGTCTATTTAGTATTCTCTCCCACCCCACCCATTACTTGTAACCATCAAAGATTGTTATTTTTGGTGTGTAAACTTTTTCATGAGTTTTTACAGTAGAGGTCTCATACAATATTTGTCCTTTTGTGATTGACTTATTTCACTCAGAATAATTTCCTCCAGTTTCATTCGTGTTATGAGATGCTTCACAGATTCATCATTGTTCTTTATTGTTGCATAATACTCCATTGTGTGTATGTACCATAGTTTGTTTATCCATTCATCTGTTGATGGGCATCTAGGTTCTTTCCATCTTTTTGCTATTCTGAACAATGCTGCCATGAACATGGGTGTGCATATGTCTATTCGTGTGATGGCTCTTATTTCCTGTAGGATATATTCCTTGGAGTGGAATTGCTGGATCATATGGTATTTCTATTTCTAGATTTCTAAGGAAGCACCATATTATTATCCAAAATGGTTGTATCATTCTGCATTCCCACCTGCAGTGCATAAGAATTTTGATCTCCCTGAAGCCTCCTCAACATTTGTTATTTCCAGTGTTTTTGATTTGTGCCAGTAATGCCAGGGTGAGATGGTATCATATTGTGGTTTTACTTTGCATTTCTCTAATGGCTAGTGAACGTGAGCATTTCCTCATGTGTCTGTTGGCCGCTTGAAGGTGTTCTTTGGTGAAGTGTCTGTTCATTTCCTTTGCCCATTTTTTAATAGGATTATTTATCTTTTTTTGTAAAGGTGTTGGATTCTCTTGTAGATTACAGAGATTAGACCTTTGTCTGACTTGTACTGTCCAAAATTTTTTTCCCAGTTTGTAGGTTCTCTTTTTACTCTTTTGGTGAAGTCTTTTGAAGAGCATAGGTGTTTGATTTTTAGAAGATCCAGGTTATCTAGCTTATCTTCTGGGGTTACTGTGTTGATGGTTAATGGTTTGTATCCTGTTAATGTCATGTGTTAGGACCTGTAGTGTTGGTCCTATTTTTTCTTCTATGAAATTTATAGTTTTTGGATTTATATTTAGATCTTTGATCCATTTTGAATTACTTTGTATATAATGTGTGGTATGGATCCTGTTTTATTTTTATGCATATGGATATCAAGTTTTGCCAGCACCATTTGTTAAAAAGACTGCCTTTTCCCTATTTGATGGACTTTGGGCCCTTGTCGAAGATCAGGTGACCATAGGTGGATGGATTTACATCTGGGTTCTCAATTCTGTTCCACTGGTCAATCTATCATTGTAACAGTACCGGGCTGTTTTGACTACCACAGCTGTATGGTAGGTTCTGAGGTCAGGTAGTGTGAGTCCTCCTACTTTATGTTTCTTCTTCAGTAGTGCTTTAATTATTCAGGGCTTCTTCCCTTTCCAAATAAACTTAATGATTAGTTTTTCCATCTCTTTGAAGAATGTTATTGGTACTTGGATCGGCATTGAATTACATTTGTAAATTGCTTTGGGTAGAATTGTCATTTTCACAAATGTTGAGTCTACCTATCCATGAGCATGGCACGTTTTTCATTTATTTGATCCCTTTGCATTTCTTTCAGTAGTGTTTGGTAGTTTTCTTTGTAGGGACTTTTACATCCCTGGTTAGATTTACTCATATGTATTTTATTTTTTTAGGGGTTATTTTAAATGGTATTGTTTTCCTGATTTCCTTTTCATCATTCTCTTTATTGGTGTATAGGAATCCAATTGATTTTTGTATGTTTGTCTTGTATCCTGCTACTCTGCTGAACCTTTCTATTAGTTCCAGTAGATTTCTCATGGAGTCTTTAGGGTTTTCTATGTATAGTATCATATCATCTGCAAACAGGGACAGTTTAACTTCTTCATTACCAATTTGGATGCCTTTTATTTCTTTTTCTTGTCTTAATGTTCTAGCTAGGGCTTCCAGCAGAATGTTAAATAGGAGTGGTAATAAAGAGCATTCTTCTCTTGTTTCTGTTCTCAAGGGGAATGTTTTCAGCCTACCTCCATTAAGAATGATGTTGGTGGTTGGTTTTGCATAGATGCCCTTAATCATGTTGAGAAATTAGCCTTCTATACCTATTTTATTGACAGTTTTTATCAGGAATTGGTGTTGGACTTTGTCAAATGCCTGTTCCACCTCAATTGAGATGATCATGTGATTCTTTTCTTTCCTTTTATTAATGTGGTGGATTACGTGGATTGATTTTCTAATGTTGAACCATCCTTGCATACCTTGTATGAATCCTACTTCGTCATGGTGTATTATTTTTTTGATATGATGCTGATTCTATTGGCTAGCATTTTGTTGAGAATTTTTGCATCTATATTATGACGATAGTGGTCTGTAATTTTCGTTTTTGTGGCGTCTTTGCCTGGTTTTGGTATCAGCATTACACTGGCTTCATAGAATGAATTTGGAAGTGTTGCTTCCTTTTCTATGTTCTGAAATAGTTTGAATAGTACTGGTAAAAGCTCCTCTCTGAATGTTTTGCAGAATTCTCCAGTGAAGCCATCTGGGCCAGGGTTTTTTTTTTTTTTTTTTTTTTTTTTCTGACAGTTTTTAAATTACCTTTTCAATGTCTTCTCTTGTTATGGGTCTGTTCATGTTTTCAGCATCACTTTGTTGTAGTTTGGGTATGCAGTGTATTTCTAGAAATTTATCCATTTCCTGTAGGTTTTCAAATTGGTTGGAGTAGAGTTTTTCATAATATTCTGTTATGATCCTTTTTGTTTCAGTTGTGTCGGTTGTAATGTCCCCCATTTCATTTTTTATTTGTGTTATTTCTGTCCTCTGCTGTTATTCTTTTGTCAGTCTGGCCCTTGGTTTGTCGATTTTGTTGATTCTTTCAAAGAACCAACTTTTGGTTTTGTTGATTCTTTCTATTATTTTTCCATTCTGTATTTCATTTATTTCTGCTCTGATCTTTACGATTTCCTTTCTTCTAGTGGCTGTGGTCTTTTTTTGCTGTTCTCTATTTGTTTGAGTTGTGTAGTTAATGTTTTGATTTTGTCCCTTTCTTCTTTTTTGACGTGTGCATCTATTGCTATAAATTGTCCTCTCAGGACTGCCTTTGCTGTGTCCCAAAGTTTTTGGTATGATGTTTTTTCATTCTCATTTGATTCTAGGAATTGTTTGATTCCTTCTCTGATTTCTGCTATTACTCAATGGTTTGTAAGCCAGGTGTTATTCCGTTTCCATGTAATTGATTTTTTTTTCCCTTGATCTTTCTGTTGTTAATTTCTACCTTGATGGCATTTTGGTCAGAGAAGATACTGTGAATTATCTCAGCATTCTGGATCTTGTTGAGGATTGCTCTGTGGTCTATTCTGGAGAACATTCCATGTGCATTGGAAAAAAATGTGTACTTTGCATCTGTTGGATTGAGTGTTCTATATATATGTCTATGAGGTCAAGTTGGCTGATTGTGCCCTTTAGGTCTTCTGTATCTTTGCTGAGTTTATTTTGAGTTGTTCTGTCCTTTACTGAGAGTGGTGTGTTGAAATCTCCTACAATTATTGTGGAACTGTCAATTTTTCTTTTCAGTGTCGTTAGAGTTTGTTTTATGTATTTTGGAGCCCTGTATTTGAGTGCGTAGATGTTTATTGTGTTCATGTCTTCATTATGGTTCATCTCCTTAATCATTATATAGTGTCCTGCTTTGTCTTTTCTGGTAAATTTTGTTTTAAAGCCTATTTCATCTGAGATTAGTATTTCCACTCCTGCTCTTTTTTGGTAGTTGTTAGCTTGATGTATTTTTTTCCAAACTTTGACTTTTAATAAATTCACATCTTTGTTTCTAAGGTGTGTTTCTTGTAGACAGCATATTGGTGGATCCTGTTTTTTTATCCATTCTGTCACTCTCTATCTCTTTATGGGTGCATGGTGTCTGTTTACATTCAGTGTAATTATTGATAGATGTGAGTTTGTTGCTGTCATTTTGTAGTGCTTTTTTTTTTTTTTTTTTTTTTTTTGTGTTGCTGACGTTTTCTTTTTTCCTCTTACTCTCCTATGCTGAATTCCTTTTGTTTGTGGATTATTTTCTTTTTATTAGGATTTGTTTTTACTGAGAACTTATGTTTTTCCTCTTTATTTTAATGAGTATGCTTGTTAACTTTCTTTGTGATTACTGTGAAATTTACCCTTATCCTTTCTATTTTAAACCAGTCCATTATTACTTGGTATCACCTTGCCTTCCTCTACATTAGATGGTTCTATACCTACACCATTTATTCCCTCTTTTATTGTTCTGATGTTGTTGTCATTTACAGATTAACTGCTCTGAGTCCCTGCTGTATTTCTTTTGGTTTTGGATAGTCCTTGAAAGTTCATTTCCTAGACTGGTATTGGGCTAGTATGATCCTGCATCCTAGATTCAGCCTGTGAGCTGAAGCTGTTTGTCCTCAGATCAAAGGACTCCCTTTAATATTTCTTGTAAGTTTGGTTTGTTTTTTACATATTCCCTTAATATCTGTTTATCTGGAAATGTCCTAATTTCACCATCATATTTGAACGAGAGTTTTGCAGGATATATTATTCTTGGCTGGGAATTGTTTTCTTTCAAGGTTTTATATATGTAATCCCATTGCCTTCTTGCCTGCATGGTTTCTGCTGAATAATCTGAGCTTACTCTTATGGTTTCTCCTCTTTATGCGACTTCTTGTTTTTCATAAGCTGCTCTCAGGATTCTTTGTTTGTCTTTGGTTTTGGTGAGTGTGATTATGGTATGCCTTGGTGATTTTCTTTTGGAGTCTATCCTATGTGGGATTCATTGAGCTTCTTGGATGGCCAGCTTTGCATCTTTCATGATATTTGGGAAGTTTTCTGTGATCAGTTCTTCAAGGATCCTCTCTGTGTTTTTTGTTTTCTCCCCCTGTTCTGATTGTATTCCACATAATTATCAGGGTCTCTTCATTTTTCTTCTTTCTTTTTTCTGAGTTTTCCTCAAATGGAGTTGTATCCATGTGTTTGTCTTCAATAATGCTGATCCTGTCTTCCACCATTTCAGATCTGCTCCTCAGCACTTCTATGACACTGTCCACTTCTGAAATCTTCTTTATCTTTTAGATTTCCAATTGTTGTTTTTGTATAATTTCTAGTTGTGAATTTATTTTGGCATTAGTTCCTTCATTATTTCCTTAATTCTTCCATTTTTTTCTGTATTTTCCATGAATTTGTCTGCCTTTTCCATGAATTTGAGTATTTTTTTCCTCATTTTTGTCTGCTTTTTGCTTCGACTCTTAGATACTTCTGAGTAGTAGAGATTTGAATTCCCTATCAGGTAGTTCTAGTGCCTTTTCTTCTACTGGAAAGTCATCTGGCGTATTTTGGATGCCTACTGTCTGCTCTCTTTGGGGCATTTAATAGTTATTTTTCTTGTTTATTGATAGTAGATTTGTTTGTTTCATCCTTTTTTTTTTTGATTTGGCTATGTCTGAGTTGGCAGGCTGTGTGTTATTTCTTGTTTGCTCATCTGTGGGCACTATAGTTTTCTCCTCCTTCTCCATTTGGCAGAGTCAGTCGCTCAGATATGGTACAGCAAGGCAGGTATAGCTGAAGAAGAGTTGCTGGGATGGGTTGTTTGTGACAGTTAGCACAACCACCGGGGCGGGCTGGTAATCAGTGCAGGATGGGTTCCGGTAGGCCATGCCTGTACTGCTTGGTCTTGTGATGTTAAGTGCATAGAGCAGGCAGGCAGGATGGAGCGGGGAGATTTGATGTGTGGAGCTAAGATGGGTATGGGAGAGAGGAGAGAGGAACAGGATCTAAAAACATACACACTGTCATGGACTGAATTATGTCCCCCAAAAAATGTGTGTAGCAACTTGGCTAGGTCATGATTCCCAGTATTGTATGATTGTGATATCTGATGTGATTTCCTTGTGTGTTGTAAACTCCACCACTATGATGAGATTATATGTGGTCTCTTCATGTGTTGTAAATTCTATCACTGTGATGAGGTTATACTGATGAGGTTGACAAGAATAGTGTCTAAATAAATGTCTTTTGAGATATAAAAGAGAGAAGCGAGCATAGATACATAGGAACCTCATAACACCAAGAAAACAGTGCTGGGAGCAGAGGGCGTCCTTTGGACCTAAGGTTCCTGTGCAGAGATGTTCCCAGACCAAAGGAAGACTGATGACATGGACTTTCCTCCAAAGCTGATGGAGAAAGCATTCTCCTGGAGCTGATGCCCTGAATTTGGACTTGTAGCCTACTGGACTGTGAGAGAATAAATTTCTCTTTGTAAAGCCATCCACTTGTGGTATTTCTGTTGGAGTAGCACCAGATGACTGAGACACACACAAACAAAAATTTGTGCTAGGGGACCTTGCCATTGGAGTGGAGAGATGAGAGACTATGAGATGGATAAAAACAAAAAGTAGAAGAATAAGAAATAGAAAAAAGAATAGAAAATAGCAAATAAATAAAAATTAGAAAGAAAAAAGAAAAGCTCCCAGGGATCCCACCGGTGCGGCTATGCTGTCTGGGGAAGTTGTTCCCAGGTGTTGGAGTACAGCCTGTCTAGAAGGCATAGAGGTGTCACTCAGTGCCAGGTATTCAGGGGACAGGAAGAGAAAGAAGGTATAGAGAGATGACAAACTGAGTAATGAAGAAAGACAAAAAGGGAAAAAGAGGGAAAAGAAAACAAAAATTTTAAAATAAGGACAAGAAAAAAACACCAAAAAACAGAAGGAAAAAAAAAAACCATAAAAAAAGAAATGCCTTAAGGGATCCTTCTGCTTGTCTACGCAGACTGAGGGGGTAGGTCCCAAGCCACGCAATACTGCTCGGCTAGAACGGGCTCCCAGTTTGAGAAAAGAAAAAGAAAACAAATAAACAATTCAAAACAAACAAACAAAATGCCCTGGGATCCTATCAGTGTGGCAGCACGGACTGGGAAGCAGTTTCATACTTGAGCAGAGTTTCACAGCCTTTCAGAAGAAGCAAAGATGGCACACAGAGTCAGGTATTTGAGCGAAAGGAGGGGAGGTGGTGAGATGTAATTAAGAAATCAAAGGAAGCAGAAAAAAGCAACACCAGTAGCCATGAAGTGGCAGTCAGGGAGTTTGCTAGTGTGGGCAGGTGGAAGCCAAGCAGCCAGTGCTTCCCAGCCAAGAGACTGTGGCCACTGGAAGCAGAGGAGGCCGAGTGGGGGTGAAGAAGGGTCGGGGTCGGGAAAGTGTATATCACTGGTTACCCATTATTCTGTCTCCTGCTGGAAGCTCCATGAAGCTGCTTACTTGTACCCCATTTGCTGGTGTCTGGTAGGAGTCCAAGATGGCGGATCCGTGCTGCATTAGCTGATAGGGAACCTCTGCACGTATGTCTCCTCACGCTCTGTTCTATGTCAGTTTCTTATTCTTTTTGGTGCTTGGCTGAGTCCTTTATCTCTTCTTTTGATGCTTAGGGTTTCAGGATTACTGCTTTCTCTGTCTGGCTTAGTTTTTGGGATCTTTGCTGTGGAGGGATGGTGTGGTGCTTCTGCTTAGAGCGCCATGTTGCCGGAAGTCCACACCGATTTTTGTTTTTTTTTATGTCGAGGTGTATTCCATAATGAAGGCTGTAGTCTTTAATCTTCATCAGGAAGTGCTTCAAGTCCTCTTCAGTTTCAGCAACCAAAGTTGCATCATCTGCATGCAACGGGTTGTTAATGATTCTTCCTCCAATCCTGATGCCCCATTCTTTTTCATATATTCCGGCTTCTCAGACTATTTTCTCAGCATAAAGATTGAATAGGTATGATGTAAGGTACAACCCTGACGTACACCTTTCCCAATCTATGTACAGATTCCTCATGAACACAATTAAGTGTTCAGGAATTTGCATTCTTTGCAATATTATACATAACTTGTTACGATTCACACAGTCAAATGCCTTTGCATAGTCAATAAAACACAGGTAAACAACTTTCTGGTATTCTCTGCTTTTAGCTGGGGTCCATCTGACATCAGCAGTGATATCCCTGGTTCCACATCTCTTCTGAATCTGGCTTGAATTTCTGGCAGTTCCCTGTCAATGTACTGCTGTAGCTGCTTTTGAATGATCTTCAGAAAATTTTACTTCTGTGTAATATTAATGATATTGTTCAATAATATCTACATTTGGTCGGATCACCTTTCTTTGGAATAGGCGTAAATATGGCTCTCTTCCATTTGCTTTGCCAGGTAGCTGTCTTCCAAATTTCTTGGCATAGACAAGTGAGCACTTCCAGTGCTTCAGCCATTTGTTGAAACATCTCAGTTGGTATTCCGTCAATTCCTGGAGACTTGGTTTTCGCCAATGCCTTCAGTGCAGCTTGGACTTCTTCTTTCAGTAACAATGGTTCCTAACCAAATGCTACCTTCTGAAATGATTGAACATTGACCAATTTTTTTGGTATAGTGACCCTGTGTAGTACTTCCATCTTCTTTTGATGGTTCTTGCATCATTTAATATTTTCCCCATAGAAATCTCAGTATTGCAACTCAAGGCTTGATTTTTTTTCTTTCATTCTTTTAGCTTGAGAAATCCTGACTGTATTTTACCCTTTTGGTTTTCTATCTCCAGATGTTTGCACATGTCATTATGATACTTTACTTTGTCTTCTTCGATACAAGATAAACATACAAAAACACTTGGATTCCTATACAACAATAAAGAGAACTATGAAAACAAAATCTGGAAGACAATACCGTTTATAATTGCTCTAAAAAAGTAAAATACTTACGAATAAATCTAACTAGGGATGTAAAACACCTATAGAAGGAAAACTACAAAAACTACTGCAAGATACCAAAAGAGACCTACATAAACGGAAAAACATGCCATGCTCATGGATAGGTACTCTAAACATTGTGAACATGTCAATTCTACCCAAAGCAATCTTCAAATACCAAAGCATAATCTGGATCCAAATACCAAAAGCATTCTTTAAACAGATGGAAAAACTAATCATTAACTTTGTATGGAAAGGGAAAAAACCCTGGATAAATAAAGCACTATTGAAGAAAAAGAATAAAGTAGGAGGACTTGCACTACCTGACCTCAGAACCTACTATACAGCTATAGTAGTCAAAAAGCCTGGTACTGGTATAAGGACAGACACATTGACCAATGGAATAGAATTGAGAACCTAGATGTAATCCATCCACTTATGGTCACTTAATCTTTGACAAAGTTCCAAATCCATCAAAAGGAGGAAAGAGTCTTTTTAACAAATGGTGCTGGCAATACTGGATGTCCATCTGCAAAAAAAGGAAACAGGACCCATACCTCACATCGTACAAAAAAGCTAATTCAAAATGGATCAAAGACGTAAATATAAATAAAAAAATGGTAAAGATCATATAAGAAAAAATAAGATCAACTCTAGAAGCCCTAATACATTGCATTAACAGGATACAAACCATAACTAACAATACACAAACACCAAAAGATAAGCTAGATAATTAGGATATTCTAAAAATTAAAGACTTATACTCATCAGAAGACTTCACCAAAAGAGTAAAAAGAGAACCTACAGACAGGGAAAAAATTTTTGGCTATGACAAATCCGGCAAAGTTCTAATCTGCAAAATCTACAGAAAAATCCAACACCTCTACAACCAAAAGACAAGTAATCCAATTAAAAAATGGGCAAAGGATATGAACAGACACTTCACCAAGCTGTTCATAGATATCTGAGGAAATGCTCGCAATCACTAGCCATTAGAGAAATTCAAATCAAAACCACAATGAGATACCATCTCACCCCAACACTACCAGCAAGAATAAAAAAAACAGAAAATAAAAAATGTTGGAGAGACTGGGGAGACTGGAACTCTTATGCACTGCTGGTAGGAATCCGAAATGGTACAACCATTTTGGAAAACGATATGACACTTCCTTAAAAAGCTAGAAATAGAAATATCACATGACTTAACAATCTCACTCTTTGGAATATGTCCTAGAGAAATAAGAGCTGTCACATGAATAAACATATGTGCGCCCATGTTCTTTGCAGCATGTTCACAGTAGAAAAAGATGTAAATAACCTAGATACCCATCAACAGATGAATGGATCAACAAACTATGGTACATACATGCAGTGGAATACTATGTAACGGTAAAGAGCAATGATGAATCTGTGAAACGTGGATGAATATGGAAGGCATTATGCTGAGTGAAGTTAAGTCAATCACAAAAGAAGAAATATTGTGTAAGACCACTACTATAAAAACTCATGAAAAAGTTTACATACAAAAAGAAACAATCTTTGATGGTTACAAGGGAGTAGAGGACTGGGACGGAAAAACACTAAATAGAGTATATTGACTCAATGGCAACGGTGTTTAGACAATAGATAAGTGGTAACTTTGGTGAAGGGTAAGACAGTACACAGTACTGGGAAATCCAGCACAACTTGTCCAAGACAAGGTCACAGAAGCTCCATAGACACATTCAGACTCCTGAGGGACCAAATTACTGGGCTGAGGGACCAAATTACTGGGTCTCTGGCAACATCTAGCTCAACTGACATAACATAGTTTATAAAGAAAATGTACTACATTCTACTTTGGTGAGTAGCGTCTAGGGTCTTAAATGCTTTTGAACGGCCATCTAAGATACTCCACTAGTCTCACTCCATCTGGACTAAGGGAGAATGAAGAAAACCAAAGATACAAGGGAAAGATTAGTCCAAAGGACTAATGGACCACAACTACCACAGTTCCACCAGACTAAGTCTAGCACAACTAGATGGTGTCCAGCTACCACCACCAACTTCTCTGATGGAGATCACAATAGAGGGTCCCAGACAGAGCTGGAGAAAAATGTAGAACAAAATTCTAACTCACACACCAAAAAAAATTCCAGACTCATTGGCCTGACAGAGACTGGAGAGTAAGGCCCCTGGACACCTTTTTAGTTCAGTAATGAAGTCACTCTGTGGTTCATCCTTCAGTGAAAGATTAGACAGGTCCATAAAACAAAATGAGATTAAATGAGCACACCAGCCCAGGGCCAGGGACAAGAAGGCACAAGGGGACAGGAAAGCTGGTAATGGGTAACCCAAGGTCAAGAATGGGAGAGTGTTGACATGTCATGGAGTTGGCAATCAATGTCACAAAATAATATGTGTATTAATTGTTTAAGGAGAAACTAGTTTACTCTGTAGACCTTCATCTAAAATATAATATAATTTAAAAAAAAAAATGTATTCAGCTGCTAACCAAAAGTTCGGCTGTTTGAATCCACCAGCCGCTCCTTGTAAACTCCATGGGGCAGTTCTACTCTGTCCTGTAGGGTTGCTATGAGTTACAATCAACTCAATGGCAAAGGGTATGGCACATATGCCTGTGGTTATAATTGCTTTTGGGATGATGTTGTCTTTGTTATGTGAGACAAAACTAATGTAGGGTGTGTCTTCAGTCAATTTCTTTTGAGATATAAAAGAGATTAAACAAGCAATGTAAAGAAGCAGAAATGGGGGGAAGAGAGATGCCAAGCCACATGAAGATTGCTCAGAAGCAGAAGCTCAAAAGAGATAAGGACTTTCCCCCAGAGCCAACAGAAAGAGAAAGTCTTCTAGAGTTGGCACCCTGAATTCAGACTTACAGCATTCTACGCTGTGTGAAAATGAATTTCTGTTTGTTAAAGTTAAAATGCCCATTTGTGGCATTTCTGTAACAGTAGCACTAGATAACTAAGACACCCACTAAGACTCCATTTAGGAGGAAATTAAATTTCTACTCTTGTCAGCTGTGCAGACATCTGTGGAGTCATGCCCACAGAGCTTAATCCACGCAAGGGTTTTGTCATCATCAGATCTCCTCTATTCTAGTCTTTGGGTGTGTTTAGAAGTACAAATGCTATATTTTCACAGCTTGTCTGCAAATTGAACATATACCATGCAGCAGCAAATATGAACTCATAGGAAAAAGAGAGAGAGAGAGAGAAGAGATTATGTATTTTACTCTAAATTGAAACATGGTATGTTCCTGAACTCAAAGGAATTATTTGGCTCACTATCAAATTGCTATTAAAAAGCATATTACTGAGAAAACAGACCCAATTTCAGATTCCATAGAAAATAGAATTTCAGTATATTTTTTCATTATACACAGTAAGAATTAGCAGCAGACTGTGCATGTCACAGAATTAAATGTAATATTAAATGAATTTAATTAAAACAGGCTCTACCCTCAGAAATCTTATGATGAAGGACATTGATGCAGAAAGAGACATGAAGGATACTATGTCACTTGCTAAGAAGGTACTCAAGGAAGTGAGCAAGTTTTAATAATGTGTTTAGATTGAATATTTCCTGAGAAGTTGCTTCGTCTCCTCTTGATAAGCTTTGATTTTAAAGGAATTCAGGTTGACACTTAGACGTACAAGGATAAGAATTTAATGAAAGAAGGAGAGTGGGGCATTGCAGGGCTGTGGCGGAAGCAGAAGAGAAGCCTCAGGAAGTGGATTGCAATGACTAGATAATGAGTGCTAGCTAAATACTGTTTTTAGGAAGAGAATGAATCTGCACCAAAAAGACAAGGGTACTCAGTCTTCCTCCATTCTCTCTTAGAATGAAGCTCTTAATGTATGTTTATTAAATGTTATGAGGAAGAGTTCAAGGTGCATATAAATATTTGCCAAAGAGTTTTGGAGCAAAACTTTCCCACTCTCATTAAAGTCACTGAAGTGAAGAAGCAGCTTTTAGCCATCATTATATCACTTTTTATTTTCTCAATATAATTAGTATTAAAACATTACGAACATCACGAATCTTTTCAGAAGAGTAGTGCTAGTAGACACCCCAGTAAGTGTGTGTGATATAAACACACACACACACGCACACACACACACACAAAGTCATACGAGTTCCTTTTAAGTCTATGCCACCTTAAGCCGCTATTTTTCATTTTTTTTAAAGTAGCTGTATTCCTTATTTTATTGTTCTATATGAATTGAGTTATGGGGACATAATAATATGTTTATAAGGGTGGTGTGCATAGAGTGCAGTTGTATATAAATATCTTGGAAATAATTTATTTGGGGATATGACAGTTAAAACATATCAAAACCTTTCAAACTCACTTACTCTATTTTTAAGGATTATCTATTATGTTGCAAATTGCTTAGGTAAGTTCTTAAAATCATTTATAATGAAACAAGCAACGTTTAAAATAGAATAAATGCATTTTTTGTGGTTGCTGACTGGTTGCAATGATTTAATAAGCTGTTATTAATATATAGTATATTTTCTCTAGCTGTTTATTTTATTTTCTCTAGCTGTTTAGTAAGTCATTTATAACCATTAATTCTAGGAATTCAGAAATGGAAATGATCCATTAGGACATCTTATCCTTCTCTGTTCTTTCTATAAACAATGTTTGTGCTTTGTCCATTCTTGGTTTCAATAAATCTAGTGTTGGTACATATATTATATCCAGTGAGAAAGTGGTATTCACAAAGTAATAGCTCTCAATGTTTATATATTCCTTCTTCTAATATCTTAATATATACTAGTCCTTAATGGGTAAAATAAAAATATGTCAGTGAAGTTTATACACAATGTTTTCTAGGGGAATATGTAGTAGATTTTCATATTTATAAGATATCCCTAAATGCCTGCAAAATTCATAGCAATATGCCTCAAGTTGTTTCATTAACACTTGACAGCTTATTGAAAATTAAACGCTTAAAACTCAATTTTTTGTAATTTGTTTTTTCACTCGAAGTATCATGTCACCTATCAATCACCTGGTGAGAGATAGATAGATAGATAGATAGACAGATAGACACAGATATAGTTTACTTCAGGGAACCTTCATCATTTTGCTTTCTTTTATCCCTGATTGTACATGTTTCAGATGGAGATATTGGCTTATTTGTTGTGTGTATGTGTGTGTGTGTGTGTGTTGTACATAAGGTTGTATGTATTTATTTATATTTGCACTATCTTTGACATCAAACATTAATCACCACAAGGGTCACCCTCTCATGTCCAATATTACAATTAGAGAAATGTTTCTTTTTCATATAAATGTAACTCACCTTAATAAAATCTAAATGGAAACAGGTACTCTGTACCAAAAATGAATTTGGAACATTCAAGATTATGTATTACTTTACATGCTGTTTTGCATTCTTTTTGGAAGGCGGCTATACTGTAGGGTTAAGAAGTTCTGTCCTTGCAGATAGCGTCCCGGGGTTCAAATCCCGTTTGTGTGACCTTTGGAGATTTAAGTGTTATGTGTCTGAGTTTCCTTATCGGTAAAATGGAGCTAAAAATATTTGGTCTATCATAGAGTTTTTGTAAGTATTTTATGAGATAATGCATGTAGAACACTTATTAGAGTATCTAGTTTATGGTTGTTGATTGTTGTTAGCTGCCAGTCTAGTCAGCTGTCAGTGATGGGATCAGGCTGTTGTGATCCATAGTTTTTATTGTCTGATTTTTGGAAGTAGATTACCAGGCCTTTCTTCCTAGTCTTAGTTTGGAAGCTCTGTTGAAACTTGTTCCGTTTCATAGCAACACACAAGCCTCCACTGACAGATGGTTGGTGGCTGTGCTTGAGGCGCGTTGGCCAGGAATTGAACCTGGGTCTCCCGCATGGGAGGCAAAAATTCTACTTCTGAATCAACACTGTTAGTCTTCACTAAGTATTAATTATTATTTCTATTTGAAAACAAAATCAAGGAAGAATAATGAAATGATAAATTACCACTTAAATAAATTGTAAGGAAATTCCACTTCAAGGAAGAAGTGGTGGTCCTGTTGCTGGCAGTGTGAACAGAAGACAGCACTTGGCTGTCAGTGCCTCTAGGGATCACTTCAGCAAGGTTACATGCTTTGGAAAGGCTCACCTCTAATGATGATGGAGGCATAAGTATAAAAATGTAGTCATTTAGACCCAAAGCAAGACAACTCTGAAAGGCCATTTCACCTCCAGAGCTCCCAGTGGAGTTGGCTGAGGCTGCTGGGGGCCTACATCACAGCTTTCCTTCTCCCTCTGTCGGCTCCTCCTTCCTTCCTTGCCCTTTCACAGGTGTTAATCCCTTATAACCATCTGGAATACAAAGCTCTGCCTCAGAGTCTGCTTTCCAGAAAGCCCAATCTGCAACCTTGCCTTACAAAATGATTTTTTTTAAGTGGTAGATTGTCTAACATAAATATTTAATTCCAAAAAGATTTTTTAAAAAAGGTAACAAAATCTATATAATTAAAAATGTTATTTAAAGCCCAGCATAAAGATTACAGCCTAGGAAACTCTATGAGGCTGTTCTACTCTGTCATATAGGGTCACTGTGAATTGGAAATGACTCAATAGCACACAAAAGCAACAACATACCTGTGTTCAGCATCATTTCAGGTTAGGTTTCTTGGAAAGGCATATGTTTTGTTTGGTTGTTTAACAGAATTAACTGTATCAGATAAGTATCTTAAATAGTTTTATATCATGAAATTACATTGCTGACCAAAGATCTGATACCTAAAACTCTGTAGAAATCACCATAAATAAGATTATGTACTAAGTACATATTCATTATAACTGATATAATGAATCAGTGGAGTATGATGCTTTCCAAAGTATTGATTAATGATTTTGATTTGTGTCAAAACACGCTCGTTTAATTCAGTTTATAAAAGAGATTACCCAGTGTGGTGCTTGGCAGTTCTGTGAGGTCTCCAAGATTCAGGAGTAGAGTAGGGCAAGATCTAGGTATATATCAAAATATATAAGGACCTGAATGGAGAAAGAGGGTATTTTACAAGTTAATTCATTTATTTATTAATCAAATGAATATTCGTTGGGCACCTATTGGATTCCAGATACTATGCTAAAACTAATGGTGAGATAAAACTTATAGATTCCCTGACTTGTAGTTTACTGTGTGGTGTGGAGGACATGTTGTTGTTGTTGTTAGGTGCCTTGAGTCGGTTCCCACTCACAGCAACCCTACATACAACAGAATGAAACACTGCCCAGTTCCGCACCATTCTCACAATTCGTGTCAGCCACTGTGTCAATTCATCTCGTTAAGGGCCTTCCTATTTTTCGCTGATTCTCTACTTTACCAAGCATGATGTCCTTCTCCAGGGACTGTTCCCTCCTGATAACATATCCAAAGTATATGAGACAAAGTCTCACCATCTTTGCCCGTAAGGAGCACTCTGGCTGTCTTCATCTAAGACAGATTTGTTTGTTCTTCTGGCAGTCTGTGGTATATTCAATACTCTTTGCCAATACCATAATTCAAATGCATCAGTTCTTTCTGAGTCTTCCTTATTCATTGCACATGCATATGAGGCAATTGAAAATACCATGGTTTGGGTCAAGCATACCTTAGTCCTGAAAGTGGGGGACAAGTAATCACATAAATACCTGTAAAATTCCAACTTCGATAAATGCCAGGAAAAAAAATGGGTGTTTGTTTCTTTGAGAGATTTTTTTACCATGGGAATTTACCTAGTCAGGGCAGGTCACAGAAGTGACTATTGAGTTAAGCTATGAAAAATGAGCAGGAGTTACCCAGATGATGAGGATAATGAAGAACGTTTCACATAAATGCATTAACATTAGCAAAGGCTCTGAGGAGAAGACAATCTTACATATACGAAGGGATGAAAGAAGGCCAGTTTGTGAAGTCAGAGTACAAAGGAGAGCATAGCACGAGTAGAGGCTGAGGAGGGATTTTTGTTTATTGTTATGAAAATATATATAACAACATTTGCCAATTTAACATTTCTCACATGCAGTTTAGTGACATCAATTACATCAATCATGTTGTGCAACCATCACCAACATCTGTTGTCAAATATTGTATCCCTTAAACAGAAACTCGATGCTTCCTAAACAATGACTCTTCTTTCTTCCTCCCTTCCATCCCTGGTAACCAGTAACAAAGTTTGGTCTCTACACATTTGCCTATTCTAGATATTTCATATTTCATACAATATCTGTCCTTTTGTGATTAACTTATTTCATTCAACATAAAGTTTTTAAGGTTCATCCATGTCATAGCATCTATCAGGACTTCATTTCTCTTCATGGCTGAGTAGTATTCCATTGTATATATGTACTACATTTATTCATCCATTCATCTGTTGGTGGACATTTAGTTTGTTTCCACCTTTTGTCCATTACGAATAGTGCTGCAACGAACATTGGTGTACGTGTGTCTGTTTCTGTAGCTGCTTTCAAGTCTCTTGAGTGTGTACCTAAGAGTGGAATTGCTGGGTCATATGGTAGCTCTGTGTTTAACTTTTTGAGGAACTGTCAAACTTTTCCACAGTGGCTGTACCATTTTGCATTCCCACCAACAATGGATAAGTGTTCTAATTTCACTATATCCTTGCCAAAATTTATTATTTTGCATTTTTTTGATTACAAAGGATTTTTTAAGCATTATTCTACACTTATTTAACCAGGAACATTGAAGATTATAAGGGAGCTGATAAAAATAAATATATGTATTTTGAAGAGCCTTAGTGGCACAGTGGTTAGATGCTATGGCTGCTAACCAAAAGGTCGGTAGCTTGGATATAGATTGGCTAATGGAAAAAATAGTTTTATTATTGTTGTTGTTGTCAGGTGCCATGGAGTCGGTTCCAATTTTAATGACCCTATGTACAACAGAACCAAACATTACCTAGTCCTACACCATCCTCACAATCATTGCTATGTTTGAGCCCGTTGTTGCAGCCACTATGTCAATCCATCTCATCGAGGGTCTTCCTCTTTTTCCCTGACCCTTCACATTACCAAGCATGATGTATATATGTGTCTTCTCGTTTTCGTGTTATCTCTGCTATCACTGCTGTTCTCATTGTGGATGGTAATGTTGACAAAAAAATGTTTTGCACTAGTTACACATTCATTATCAATTTTAAAAAGAACTTAATTTTAGTACTTTTTAATGAAACATACACTTTTTTTATCAAGTTAAAGAAGGAAATTTTATCACCAAACAGTTTATCAATCAATAAAACAAGTAGTTATATATTTACACATTCAATAATTGACAAACTAAATGTCATTTGGCAATGGAGTTTCTATTGTGGATCATAACAAATTATGGATAACACTATAAAGAATGGGAATTCAAAAACACTTAATTGTGCTCCTGCGGAAACTATTCATGGATCAAGAGGCACACATTTGAACAGAACAAGGAGGTACTGCATGGTTCAGAACTGGAAAAGATGTGTGGCAGGGTTGAATCTATTCACCTCACTTATTCATCTGTATGCTGAACAAATAATCTGAGAAATTGAACTATGTGAAGAAGAACATGGAATCGAGATTGAAGGAAGATTCATTAACAGTTTGCAATATGCCGATGACACAACCTTGTTTGCCAAAAATGAAGTCAACTTGAAGCATTTACTGATGAAGGTGAAAGACTACAGCCTTCAACATAGATTACACCTGAACATGAAGAAAACAAAAATCCTCACAACTGAGACAATAAACATCATGATAAATAAGGAAGAAACTGAAGTTGCCAAAGATTTCAATTTACTTGGAGCAACAATCAATGCCTTTGAATTCTGACTCACAGCCACCCTATAGGACAGAGTAGAACTTCCCCACAGTGTTTCGAAGGAGAAACTGGTGGATTCTAACCGTCGACCTTTTGATTTGCAGCTGTAGCTCTTGAACGACTGTGCCGCCAGGGTTGCTTTTTGGAAGCAGCAATCAAGAAATCAAGCTAAGGAGTCCCAGGCAAGATGGCGCTCTAGGCAGAAACACCACGCCGTCCCTCCACAGCAAAGATCCGAAAAACTAAGCCTAACAGAGAATCAACAATCCTGAAACCCTAGAACACCAAATGAAGAGATAAAGAACTCAGCCAAACACCAAACAGAGTGAGAATACTAAAAGAGAACGGAGAGCGAGGAGAGACTCAGGCAGAGATTCCTTACCAGCTAACGCAGTGCGGATCCACCATCTTGGATTCCTATCGGAGACCAGCGAACGGGAGAGCAGCCTTGCAGAGCATCTGGTCAGAGACAGAACGACCGGTAAACTGCTGTGCGCGCTCTCCCACCACCCACCCCTCTCCGCCTCAGCTGAGGATCCCCTGCTTTCCGTGGCCAGGGTCCCTGGGCAGGGGGGTGCTGGTGCTTGGATTCCGCGTGCCTGGGCTGGCAGCTTTCTGGGAGCCGTTTGCTGGCAGCTAGCGAAACTTTCTCTGCCGCCTCCCCCTCCTTTTGCCTGGGTGCCTGGTTCCGAGTGCCGTCTCTGCTCTCTCCTGCGGGGCTGTAGGGCTGCGTGCGGGCGTGTGGCTGTTTCTAGGTATGGACTCCCGCGTGGGTGGGATCCCGGGGCCTTTGTTCGCCCCTCTGCTTTCTGTGGCCGGAGTCCCTGAGCTGGGGGGCGCCGGTGCTTGGATTCCGCGCGCCCGGGCTGGAGGCTTTCTGGGAGCCATTAGCTGGCACCTAGCGAACCTTTTTCTGCCGCCTCCCCCTCCTTTTGCCTGGGTGCCTGGTTCCGAGTGCTGTCTCTGCTCTCTCCTGCAGGGCTGTAGGGCTGCGTGCGGGCGTGGGGCTGTTTCTAGGTCTGGGCTCCCGCGTGGGTGGGATCCCGGTGCTTTTGTTCTTTTGCCCCTCTGCTTTCCGTGGCCGGAGTTCCTGAGCTGGGGGCCCCAGTGCTTGGATTCCGTGCGCCCGGGCTGGGGGCTTTCTGGGAGCCGTTTGCTGGCGGCTAGCGAGCCTTTTTCTGCCGCCTCCCCCTCCTTTTGCCTGGGTGCCTGGTTCCGAGTGCCGTCTCTGCTCTCTCCTGCGGGGCTGTAGGGCTGCGTTCGGGCGTGTGGCTGTTTCCAGGTCTGGGCTCCCGCGCGGGTGGGATACTGGGGCCTTTGTTCGTTGGCCCCTCTGCTTCCCGTGGCCACGGTCACTTAACCCCGAGACTACCGGCTTCTTGGAATTCGCGCCCCTGAGTGGGGGCTCTCTGGGTCCCATTTGTAGGCACTGACTGCTGGTGTTGCCCTTTTTTTTTTTTTTTTTTCAATTTTATTTTTCTTCCTTTTTTGATTAGTTTTGTCATCTTTTACCTCTTTTTCTCTTTTGTCTTTCATCATTGCTTAATTTCTCATCTCTCTATCTCTTCCTTCTCTTTCTGATCCCTGAATACCAGGCGATGTATGCCTCTGTACCTTCTGGCCAGGCTGAGCTGTGAAAATTGAGACCGACTCCCCCAGACCTCATAGCTGCATCGGTGGGATCCCTGGGAACTTTGCAGTTCTTTAAATTTTCTGATTTTTATTTGGTCATTCTTACCTTTTCTTTCTCTTCCCCCTTCTGGTTTCCTCCATCCCATAGTCTCTCATCTGTACATTCCAACGACAAGCTCCCCTAGCATTCTTTTATGTTTGTACGCTATTTGCTCCTCCTCCTCTCTCCTCTCTCCCATATCCAGCTTAGCTTCACACATAACTATCTTCCCGCTGCACCCTACCTACCTGCACCGTGCACTAGACATCACATCACCAAGCGGTGCAGGCACACCCTATTGGAACCTGCCCAGCACTGACTACCGACCGTCCTGGTGGCTGCGGTGAGTGCCACAAGCAACCAATCCCAGTGGCTCCTCCTCAGCTAGATCTGCCCAGCTGTACCACAAGAACGAAACAAAAAAAAAATCTACAATCAATAAAAGAGAGAAATATCTACTGAATGCCCCAAAAACAGCAAACAATATCAAAACATTTACAAAAACAAGACAAGATGGCTCCAATAGGCGTCCAAATTAAAACACCAGATAACTCTCCTGTGGAAGAAAATGCACTAGAAGTACCTGATACGGAACTCAAATCACTAATACTCAGAATTTTCCAAGAACTGAGGCAAAAAGCTGACAAACATGAGGAAAACATAGACAAATTTATGGAAAATACAGACAAAAAATTGGAAGAATTCAGGAAGATGATGCAGGAACAAAATGCCAAAATAAATTCACAACTCGAAATTATACAAAAACAACAATTAGAAATCCAAAAGATAAACAACAAGATTTCAGAAATGGACGGTGTCATAGAAGGGCTGAGAAGTAGATTTGAAACCATGGAAGACAGGATCAGTGGAACTGAAGACAAACACTTGGATACAACTCTGTTTCAGGAAAACTCAGAAAAAAGAACAAAGAAAAATGAAGAGACCCTGAGAGTTATGTGGGACACAATTAAAAGCAAAAACTTACGAGTGATTGGCATACCAGAACAGGGGGAGAAAAGAGAAAACACAGAGAGGATCATTGAGGAACTGCTGACAGAAAACTTTCCCAATATCATGAAAGATGAAAAGCTGGCCATCCAAGAAGCTCAATGAACCCCATATAGAAGAGACCCCAAAAGAAAATCACCAAGACATATCATATTCATACTCGCTAAAACTAAAGACAAACAAAGAATCCTGAGAGCAGCTCGTGAAAAACAAGAAGTCACATACAGAGGAGAAACAATAAGACTAAGCTCAGATTATTCGGCAGAAACCATGCAGGCAAGAAGGCAATGGGATGACATATATAAAATCTTGAAAGAAAAAAATTGTCAGCCAAGAATAATATATCCTGCAAAACTCTCATTCAGATTTGATGGTGAAATTAGGTCATTTCCAGATAAACAGAAACTAAAGGAATATGCAAAAGTCAAACCAAACTTACAAGAATTATTAAAGGGAGTTCTTCGATCTGAGGACAAACAGCTTCAGCCCTCAGGCAGGACCTAGGACCTAGGACGCAGGTTAACATGAACCAGATACCATTCTAGGAACTGAACTACAGACGACTTTCCAAAAACAAAAGATATACAACAGGGAATCAGAGAAATCAATCAAAGGATGACAACAACATCAAAACAATGAAAGAGGGAACAAACGGCATTGGTAGAGAACCTTCTAAAGGAGAAGAAGGCAAGGCGATACCAAGTAACGGTAGACTGCTTCAAAATTATAAAGATAAGGGTAAAATTCATGGTAACCACAAAAAAAGTTAACAAACCAACTCATAAAAATAAAGATGAAAAACATAAAGTCTCAACAAAAACAAAACCTACAAAAACAAAAGAAATGAACACAAAATCCACAAACAAAAGGAACTCAGCACAAGAGAGTAAGAAGAACAAAGAAAACTTCAGCATCACAAAAAAAAAGCACTACAAAATGACAGCAACAAACTCACATCTATCAATAATTACACTGAACGTAAATGGACTCAATGCACCCATAAAGCGACGGAGAGTGGCAGAATGGATAAGAAAACAAGATCCATCTATTTGCTGTCTACCAGAGACACATCTTAGAAACAAAGATGTGAATTTATTAAAAATCAAAGGTTGGAAAAAAATATATCAAGCTAACAACTATCAAAAAAGAGCAGGAGTGGCAATTCTAATCTCAGATAAAATAGACTTTAAAACAAAATCTACCATAAAAGACAAAGAAGGACACTATATAATGATTAAGGGGATGATCCATCATGAAGACATAACCATAATAAATATCTATGCACCCAATGACAGGGCTCCAAAATACATTAAAAAAACTCTAACAGCACTGAAAAGAGAAATTGACAGTTCCACAATAATAGTAGGAGACTTCAACACACCACTCTCAGTAAAGGACAGAACAACTAAAAAGAAACTCAGCAAAGATACAGAAGACCTAAAGGACACAATCAGCCAACTGGACCTCATAGACATATATAGAACAATCCATCCAACCGCTGCAAAGTACACATTCTTTTCCAATGCACATGGAACGTTCTCCAGAATAGACCACATCTTAGGCCACAGAGCAATCCTCAACAAGATCCAAAATGCTGAGATAATTCACAGTATCTTCTCTGACCACAATGCCATCAAGGTAGAAATTAACACTAGAAAGAGCAAGGAAAAAAAAATCAAACACATGGAAACTGAATAATAATCTGCTTACACATCAATGGGTAATAGAAGAAATCAGAGATGTAATTAAAAAATTCCTAGAATCAAATGAAAATGAAAACACATCATACCAAAACCTTTGGGACACAGCAAAGGCAGTCCTCAGAGGACAATTTATAGCAATAGAGGCACATATCAAAAAAGAAGAAAGGGACAAAATCAAAACATTAACTACAGAACTCAAACAAATAGAAAGAGAACAACAAAAAAAGCCTACAACCACCGGAAGAAAGGAAATAGTAAAGATCAGAGCAGAAATCAATGAAATAGAGAACAGAAAAACAATAGAAAGAATCAACAAAACCAAAAGTTGGTTCTTTGAAAGAATCAACAAAATCGACACACCACTGGCCAGACTGACAAAAGAAAAAGAGCAGAGGGCACAAATAACCCAAATAAGAAATGAAATGGGGGACATTACAACAGACCCAACTGAAATAAAAAGGATTATAGCAGAATATTATGAAAAACTATATTCCAACAAATTTGAAAACCTAGTGGAAATGGATAAATTTCTAGAAACATACGGCCTACCCAAACTACAACAAAGTGATATTGAAAATCTGAACAGACCCATAACAAGAGAAGAGATTGAAAAGGTAATAAAAAAACTCCCAACCAAAAAAAGCCCTGGCCCAGATGGCTTCACTGGAGAATTCTACAAAACATTTACAGAAGAGCTCGTACCAGTTCTACTCAAGTTATTTCAGAGCATAGAAGAGGAAGCAACACTTCCAAATTCATTCTATGAAGCCAGCATAACGCTGATACCAAAACCAGGCAAAGACATCACAAAAAAAGAAAATTACAGACCAATATCTCTCATGAATATAGATGCAAAAATTCTGAACAAAATTCTAGCCAATAGAATTCAGTATCATATCAAAAAAATAATACACCACGACCAAGTAGGATTCATACCAGGTATGCAAGGATGGTTTAACATTAGAAAATCCATCAACGTAATCCACCACATAAATAAAAGGAAAGAAAAAAATCACATGATCATCTCAATTGATGCAGAAAAGGCATTTGACAAAGTCCAACACCCATTCCTGATAAAAGCTCTCAATAAAATAGGTATAGAAGGGAAATTTCTCAACATAATAAAGGGCATCTATGCAAAACCAACAGCCAACATCATTCTTAATGGAGAAAGGCTGAAAACATTCCCCCTGAAAACAGGAACAAGACAAGGATGCCCTTTATCATCACTCCTATTTAACATTGTGCTGGAAGTTCTAGCTAGAGCAGTAAGGCAAGAGAAAGAAATAAAGGGCATCCAAATTGGTAATGAAGAAGTTAAACTCTCCCTGTTTGCAGATGATATGATACTATACATAGAAAACCCTAAAGACTCCACGAGAAATTTACTGGAAGTAATAGAAAGATTCAGCAGAGTAGCAGGATACAAGATAAACATTCAAAAATCAGTTGGATTCCTATACACCGGTAAAGAGAACGATGAAAAGGAGATCAGGAAATCAATACCATTTTCAATAGCCCCTAAAAAGATAAAATACTTAGGAATAAATCTGACCAGGAATATAAAAGACCTATACAAAGAAAACTACAAAACACTGCTGCATGAAACCCAAAGGGATCTACCTAAATGGAAAAACATACCATGCTCATGGATAGGCAGACTCAACATTGTGAAAATGGCAATTCTACCTAAAGCAATCTACAAATACAATGCAATTCCGATACAAATACCAACAACATTCTTCAAAGAGATGGAAAAACAAGTTATTAACTTTATATGGAAAGGGAAGAAACCCCGAATAAGTAAAGCACTACTGAAGAAGAAGAATAAAGTTGGAGGACTCACACTACCTGACTTGAGAACCTACTATACAGCTACAGTACTCAAAACAGCCTGGTACTGGTACAACAACAGAGACATTGACCAATGGAACAGAATTGAGAACTCAGATGTAAATCCATCCACCTACGGTCACCTGATTTTTGACAAGGGCCCAAAATCCATCAAATGGGGAAAAGACAGTCTTTTTAACAAATGGTGCTGGCAAAACTGGATATCCATTTGTAGAAAAATGAAACAGGACCCATACCTCACACCATATACAAAAACTACTTCAAAATGGATCAAAGACCTGAATATAAAGCCTAAAACTATAAAGTTCATAGAAGAAAAAATAGGACCAACACTTCAGACCTTAATACATGGCATTAACAGGATACAAACCATAAACATCAACACAAAAAACCCAACAGATAAACTAGATAATTGGGATCTTCTAAAAATCAAACATCTATGCTCTTCAAAAGATTTCACCAAAAGAGTTAAAAGAGAACCTACAGACTGGGAAAAAATTTTTGGACAGTACAAGTCAGACAAAGGTCTAATCTCCATAATCTACAAGAAAATCCAACACCTCTACAACAAAAAGACAACCAATCCTATCAAAAAATTGGCAAAGGAAATGAACAGACACTTCACCAAGGAAGACATTCAAATGGCCAACAGACACATGAGGAAATGCTCGCGATCACTAGCCATTAGAGAAATGCAAATTAAAACCACAATGAGATACCATCTCACCCCGGCATTACTGGCACGAATCAAAAACACTGGATATAACAAATGTTGGAGGGGCTGCGGGGAGACGGAAACTCTTATACACTGCTGGTGGGAATGCAAAATGATGCAGCCATTTTGGAAAATGATATGGCGTTTCCTCAGAAAGCTAGAAATAGACGTACCATTCGATCCAGCAATCCCACTCCTAGGAATATATCCTAGAGAAATAAGAGTCATCACTCGAATTGACATATGCACACCTATGTTCATGGCAGCATTATTCACAATAGCAAAACGATGGAAACAACCTCGATGTCCATCAACAGATGAATGGATACACAAACTATGGTACATACGCACAATGGAGTACTATGCAACGAGAAAGAACAATGAATCGGTGAACCATCTCATAACATGGATGAAACTGGAGGACATCATGCTGAGTGAAATAAGTCAATCACAAAAGGACAAATATTGTATGAGACCTCTATTGTAAAAACCCATGAAAAAATTCACATGCAAAATGTAACAATCCTTGTTGGTTACCAGGGATGGGAGGGGGGGGAATATTAAATAGGTAATAGGTAAGTGGTAACTTGGGTGAGAGATGAGATAGTACATAGTACAGGGGAAACTAACACAACCTGCACAAGGAAAGGTCATGGAGGCCCTATAGACACATCCAAACCCCCCGAGGGACTGAGTTGTTGGACGGAGGGCTCTGGGGACCATGATCTCAGGGAACATCTAGCTCAATTGGCATGACACTACTTATAAAGATAATGCTCTACATTCTACCTTGGTGAGTAGTGTCTGGGGTCTTAAAAGCCTATGAGCGGCCATCTAAGATACTCCACTGATCTCATCCCTTCGGGAACAAGGGAGAACGAAGAGAACAGGATACAAGGAAAAGATTAGTCCGAAGGACTAATGGTCCACAGCTACCAAGGCCTCCACGGGACTGAGCCCAGTACAGCTGGATGGTGCCCGGCTACCACCAATGACTCCTCTGACCAGGATCACAACAGAGGGTTCTGGGCAGAGCTGGAGTAGGATGTAGAGCATAATTTTAACTCCCAAAAAAAAAAAAAAAAGAAGACCAGATATACTGGCCTAAAGAATACTAGAGAAACCTCGAGAGTGTGGCCCCCAGACACCCTTTCAGCTCAGAGGTGAAGTTACCTTCAAGGTTCGATGTTAAGCCTGGGAATGGACACCCCAGTAAAACTAAATGGGACTAACGATGTACAGGAGTCCGGTGACAAGGGCCAGAAGGCAGAGGGAGAGTAGGAAACTGATGATAAGGAACACAAATTGAATAAGGACACTGTCGATGTATTGTGAGATTGTTGACCACTGCTATAGGGCAACATTTGTAGTAACTATTAAATGGGAGGCTGTTTTGTCCTGTAAGCCTTCATCTTGGGCGAGAATGGCAGCACAATTGGAAGAGCATAGTCAATATCACTTAAATGTGGAAGTAAAAAGTTTTGAAATGGTGTTTAAATAAAATAAAAATAAATAAATAAATAAATAAACAAATGAGACTAAAGAGGTACAATAGTCCACTGACAAGGTCCAGAAGACAGAAGGGGACAAGGAAGCCCCCTGGTGATAGGGAACACAAGGTGGAGTAAGGATATTCTTGATGTGCTGTGAGATTGTTAACCATTGTCATAGGGCAACATGTGTAGTAACTGTTAAATGAAAAACTATTTTGTTCTGTAAGCCTTCATCTTAAGTGAGAATAACAGCACAGTTGGAAGAGCGTAGTCAATGTCACTGAACTGTGAATGTAGAAATTTTTGAAACGGTGTATCTTTGGCCATCTGTAATTTTCATCAAAAAAAAAAGGTTGAGAATTTAGAGGCTTAATACGTTGTGGGGTTGTTAACCAATGTCATAGAACAACATGTGTACTACTATTTCATGAGAAACTATTTGCTCTGTAAGCTTTCACCTGAAGTACAATAAAATATATATATATATATTAAAAAAAAAAAAGAAATCAAGCTAAGTCTTAAAAGGAGAATTCACTAACTAGACAGTAGACAAGGATCATCTTCTGTGAAGGGAAGGACAACACACAAGACAGGAGAAGTCAGCACAACTGGACCAAAACAAAAGTTAAGTTTCCTGAACACATTCAAACACTTTGAGGGACAGAGTAGCTGGGGTTGGGGACTGGGGACTATAATTTCAGGGGACATCTAGGTCAATTGGCAATATAATAAACTTTATTATATTAAGAAAATGTTCTGCATCCCACTTCGGCGAGTGGCATCTGGGGTCTTAAAAGCTGGTGAGCAGCCATCTAAGATGCATCAATTGGTCCCAACCCACTTGAAGCAAAGGAGAATGAAGAACACCAAAGACAAAAGGAAAATATTAGCTGAAGAGGTAAAAGGTCCACATAAACCAGAGCAGAAATTTAAAAAGAAAAAAAAAAATCAAATTATGTCTTAAAAGCTTGTGTGTGGCCATCTAAGATACTCCACTGGTCCCACCCTGTCTGGAGCAAGGGAGAATGAAGAAAAGGAAAGACACAAGGGAAAGATTAATTCAAAGGACTAATAGACCACAACTACCACAGCCTTCACCAGACTGAGTCAAGACCAACTGGATGGTGCCTGGCTACCACCACCTACTGCTCTGACAGGGATCACAACAGAAGGTCCCAGACAGAGACGGAGAAAAATGTAGACTAAAACTCTAACTCACAAAAAAAGACCAGACTTACTGGTCTGACAGAGACAGGAGAAACCCCAAGAGTATGGCCCCCAAACACCCTTTTAATTCAGTACTGAAGTCACTCCTGAAGTTTACCCTTCAGCCAAAGATTAGACAGGCCCATAAAACAAAACAAGACTATATGGGCACAACAGCCCTGGGGCAAGGACAAGAAGACAGGAGGGGACAGGAAAGCTGGTAACAGAGATCCTAAAGTCAAGAAGAGGAGAGTGTTGACATGTTGCAGGGTTGGCGACCAATGTCACAAAAGAATACGTGTATTAATTTTTAATGAGAAACTAATTTTCTCTGTAAACTTAAAAGAAAAAAGAAATCAAACTATGTACAGTCATGTGTTGCTTATCATCCATGATACTTTCTGTGAAATAGGATGTTATGTGATTTGGACATTGTGTGGATGACATATTACTTAGCAAAGTATATACACTTCCTCAGCCTCTGTCCTCTCTAGTCCCCCAAGTTCAGTGGCTTCTCCAGGGTGCCTCTCTGATCCCTCTTCTCTGGCCCTGGATCCCCCATCCACACCTTTTCCGAAGCCCTCCCGCAGCTCCTGCCTCTTAGTCCCTTCCCCAGTGCACCTGCTTTCCTGAGCCTTGAATCCCAGAGGGCTGCACTAACCCAACTCAGAAGAGTAGCTGCTCATTGCTCATTATAAGCAGGCCACAGTGGTTCCCCCAAGCAGCTGCTCAACTACTCGTCCCAACCACTCAGCCTGACTTATGGAGATTCACTGACCTCCAACGATGTTCCTGCATCTTCATGGGACTCCCTGCCCCCCTTTTCCTCTTCTCTTCCTCCCTCTGCCCCTTTATTTCTGGGTCCAGACAAGAATATACACTTAGCTGTATATACTTAGCAAAGCTATATGGGATCACCTACATATATGCAGTCGGCCTTGCCCAAAGGGACATCATAAAGCACATGATTGTATTGCATTAGGCAAATCTACTGCAAAAGACCTCTTCAAAGTTTTAAAAAACAAAGATGTCACATTGATGGCTAAGGTGCACCAGACCCATGCCATGGACTTTTTAATCACCTGATTTTCCAAGCAAAAGCTGGACAGTAAGAAAGTGAGACAGAAGAATTGATGCAATAGTATTGTGGTTTTAGTGAAGAATGTTGAATATTTCATAGATTGCCAGAAGGACAACCAAATCAGTCTTAAAAAAATGCAATCAGAATATTCCTTAGATGTGAGGGTAGTGAGACTTAGATTCCCTTACTTCGGACATGTGATCGATAAAAAAAAGAAAAAAATCACTAGAAAAGGATATTATGGTTGGTAAAGTGTAGAGTAGTCAAATGTAAGGGAGGCCCTCAGTAAGTTGGATTGACACAGTGGCCAAAACAATGGACCCAAACACAGCAACAATCATGAAGATAGCACAGGACTGGGCAGTGTTTCATCCTGTTATGCATAAGGTTGCTATGAGTTGAAGCTGACTCGATGGCAACTAACAACAACAAGCAATAGCGTTAAGACTACTCTCTCCATCCTCCACAAAGTGAATGCTCAGCTACCATACATATTTCACAAACACCTATAATTTTCTGTTTTTCATTGACTGTACCAATTGGCACCTATACGTTTCAAGCATATCATAGGCCTCTGTGAACTGCCCCTTGCAGCTTACCTTGGAGTACATATTTTTATACAGGAAGGACCCCACATGCTGTCATTGAAAGACAAATGTTACATTGAGTCAGAGGAAAAGAGATGACGTTGTTGCTGGTTGCATTACATCTTTAAACATACTTTAAAGTGAGAACTGTGTTCACTGCCCAGGCATTCCACACACTACTAGATGGACCATAGCAGAGACTGGATGTACCAATGTCATCCTCATTTTTATTTATTTATTTATTATTGTACTTCAGGTAAAGGCTTGCAGAACAGTTTCTCATGAAACAGAAGTACACATGTTGTTTTATAACACTGGTTAACAACCCCAAAACATATCAACATATCTAACTTCTCAAACTCTTTTTTTTTTTGGTGAAAATACACATAGCCAAAGATACACCGTTTCAAAACTGTCTACATGCACAGTTCATTGACATTGACTCCGCGCTTCCAATTGTGCTGTTATTCTCACTTAAGATGAAGGCTTACAGAACAAAATAGTTTCTCATTTAACAGTTACTACAAATGTTGCCCTATGACAATGGTTAACAATCTCACAACACATCGACAATATCCTTACTCAACCTTGGGTTCCCTATCACCAGCTTCCTTGTCCCCTTCTGCCTTCTAGCCGTTGTCACTGGACTCCTGTACCTCTTTAGTCTCATTTGCTTTTATGGGGCTGTCCACTCCCAGGCTGAACAGTGAACCTCGGAGGAAACTTCACCACTGAGCTAAAAGGGTGTCTGGGGGCCATACTCTCGGGGTTTCTCCAGTCTCCTTTAGGCCGGTAAATCTGGTCTTCTTTTTGTGAGTTAGAAGTATGCTCTACATCCTTCTCCAGCTCTGTTCAGAACCCTCTTTTGTGATCCTGATCAGAGTAGTCAGTGGTGGTAGCTGGGCACCATCTAGCTGTACTGGACTCAGTCCGGTGGAGGCCTTGGTAGCTGTGGACAATTAGTCCTTCGGACTAATCTTTTCCTTCTATCCTGTTCTCTTCATTCTCCCTTGATCCCGAAGGGATGAGACCAGTGGAGTATCTTAGATGGCCGATCCCAGGCTTTTAAGACCCCAGACACTACTCACCAAGGTAGAATGTAGAGCATTGTCTTTATAAGCTGTGTCATGCCAATTGAGCTAGATGTTCCGCGAGACCATGGTCCCCACAGCCTTCTGCCCAGCAATTCAGTCCTTCAGGGAGTTTGGATGTGTCTATGGGGCTTCCATGGCCTTTCCTTGTACAAGCTGTGCTAGTTTCCCCTGTATTGTGTACTGTCTCACCCTTCACCCAAGATACCACTTATCTATTGCGTATTAAGTATTCCCCCCCCAACCCTTCACGTCCCTGGTAACCAACAAAGATTGTTACACTTTGTGTGTGAACTTTTTCATGGGTTTTGACAGTAGAGGTCTCATACAATATTTGTCCTTTTGTGATTGACTTATTTCACTCAGCATAATGTCCTCCAGTTTCATCCATGTTATGAGACGCTTCCCAGATTCATTGTTGTTCTTTCTCGCTGCATAGTAGTCCATTGTGGTATGTACGGTAGTTTGTTTATCCATTCATCTGTTGATGGGCATCTAGGTTGTTTCCATCATTTTGCTATTGTGAACAATGCTGCCATGAACATAGGTGTGCATATGTCTATTCGACTGACCACTCTTTTTTCTCTAGGATATATTCCTAAGAGTGGGATTGCTGGATCGAATGGTATGTCTATTTCTAGCTTTCTGAGGAAGCGCCATATCATTTTCCAAAATGGGTGTATCATTTTGCGTTCCCACCAGCAGTGGATAAGACTTCGATCTCCCTGCAGCCCCTCCAACATTTGGTATTTCCAGTGTTTTTGATTCGTGCCAGTAATGCCGGGGTGAGATGGTATCTCATTGTGGTTTTCATTTGCATTTCTCTAATGGCTAGTGATGACGAGCATTTCCTCATATGTCTGTTGGCCATTTGAATGTCTTCTTTGGTGAAGTGTCTGTTCATTTCCTTTGCCCATTTTTTAATAGGATTATTTGTCTTTTTGTTGTACAGGTGTTGGATTTTCTTGTAGATTATGCAGATTAGACCTTTGTCTGACTTGTACTGTCCAAAACTTTTTTCCCAGTCTGTAGGTTCTCTTTTTACTCTTTTGGTGAAGTCTTTGGAAGAGCATAGGTGTTTGATTTTTAGAAGATCCCAATTATCTAGTTTATCTGTTGGGTTTTTTGTGTTGATGTTTATGGTTTGTATCCTGTTAATGCCATGTATTAAGGTCTGAAGTGTTGGTCCTATTTTTTCTTCTATGAACTTTATAGTTTTAGGCTTTATATTCAGGTCTTTGATCCATTTTGAGGTAGTTTTTCTATGTGGAGTGAGGTATGGGTCCTGTTTCATTTTTTTACAGATGCGTATCCAGTTTTGCCAGCACCATTTGTTAAAAAGATTGTCTTTTCCCCATTTGATGGACTTTGGGCCCTTGTCGAAGATCAGCTGACCATAGGTGGATGGATTTACATCTGGTTTCTCAATTCTTTTCCATTGGTCAATGTATCTGTTGTTGTACCAGTAGCAGGCTGTTTTGACTACTGTAGCTGTATAGTAGGTTTTGAGGTCAGGTAGTGTGAGTCCTCCAACTTTATTCTTCTTTTTCAGTAGTGCTTTACTTATTCGAGGCTTCTTCCCTTTCCATATAAAGTGAATGATTAGTTTTTCCATCTCTTTGAAGAATGTTGTTGGTATTTGGATCGGGATTGCATTGTAGTTGTAAATTGCTTTGGGGAGAATTGTCATTTTCATAATGTTGAGTCTTCCTATCCATGAGCATGATATGTTTTTCCATTTATGTAGATCCCTTTGGGTTTCTTGCAGTAGTGTTTTGTAGTTTTCTTTGTATAGGACTTTTACATCCCTTGTTAGATTTATTCCTAAATATTTTATCTTTTTGGGGGCTATGGAAAATGGTATTGTTTTCCTGATTTCCTTGTCATCGTTCTCCTTATTGGTGTATAAGAATCCAACTGATTTTTGAATGTTTGTCTTGTATCCTGCTACTCTACTGAATCTTTCTATTAGTTCCAGTAGATTTCTCGTGGAGTCTTTAGGGTTTTCTGTGTTCAGTATCATATCATCTGCAAACAGGGAGAGTTTAACTTCTTCATTACCAATTTGGATGTCCTTTATTTCTTTTTCTTGCTTTATTGCTCTAGCTAGAACTTCCAGCATAATGTTAAATAGGAGTGGTGATAAAGGGCATCCTTGTCTTGTTCCTGTGTTCAAAGGGAATGTTTTCAGCCTCTCTCCATTAAGAATGATGTTGGCTGTTGGTTTCGCATAGATGCCCTTTATTATGTTGTGAAATTTCCCTTCTATACCTATTTTATTGAGAGTTTTCATCAGGAATGGGTGTTGGACTTTGTCAAATGCCTTTTGTGTGTCAGTTGAGATGATCATGTGATTATTTCCTTTAATTTATGTGGTTGATTACTTTGATTGATTCTCTAATGTTGAACCATCCTCTCATACCTGGTATGAATCCTACTTGGCCGTGGTGTATTATTTTTTTGCTATGATGTTGAATTCCATTGGCTAGAGTTTTGTTAAGAATTTTTGCATCTATATTCATAAGAGACATTGGTCTGTAATTTTCTTTTTTTTTTGTGACATCTTTCCCTGGTTTTGGTATCAACGTTATGCTGGCTTCATAGAATGCATTTGGAAGTGTTGTTTCCTCTTCTATGCTCTGAAATAGCTTGAGTAGTACTGGTACAAGCTCTTCTGTAAACGTTTTGTGGAATTCTCCAGTGAAGCCATCTGGACCAGGGCTTTTTTTGGCTGGGAGTTTTTTTATTACCTTTTCAATCTCTTCTCTTGTTATGGGTCTGTTCAGATTTTGAACATCAATTTGTTGTAGTTTGGGTGGGCTGTGTGTTTCTAGAAATTTATCCATTTCCTGTAGGTTTTCAAATTTGTTGGAGTATAGTTTTTCATAATATTCTGTTATAATCCTTTTTATTTCAGTTGGGTCTGTTATAATGTCTCCCATTTCATTTCTTATTTGGGTTATTTGTGTCCTCTCCTGTTTTTCTTTTGTCAGTCTGGCCAGTGGTTTGTCGATTTTGTTGATTCTTTCAAAGAACCAACTTTTGGTTGTGTTGATTCTTTCTATTGGTTTTCTGTTCTCTATTTCATTTATTTCTGCTCTGATCTTTACTATTTCCTTTCTTCCTGTGGTTGTGGGCTGTTTTTGCTGTTCTCTTTCTATTTGTTTGAGTTCTGTTGTTAATGTTTTGGTTTTGACCCTTTCTTCTTTTTTGATATGTGCATCTATTGCTATAAATTGTCCTCTGAGGACTGCCTTTGCTGTGTCCCAATGGTTTTGGTGTGATGTGTTCATTTTCCTTTTATTCTAGGAATTTTTTATTCCATCTCTATTTTCTTCTATTACCCACTGATGTGTAAGCAGGGTATTATTCAGTTTCCATGTAATTGACTTTTTTTATTGCTCTTTCTGTTTTTAATTTCTACCTTGATGGCATTGTTGTCAGAGAAGATACTTTGAATTATCTCAACGTTTTGGATCTTGTTGAGGATTACTCTGTAGCCTAAGATGTGGTCTCTTCTGGAGAACAGTCCATGTGCATTGGAAAAGAATGTGTACTTTGCAGCGGTTGCATGGAGTGTTCTATATATGTCTATGAGGTCAAGTTGGCTGATCGTGCCCTTTAGGTCTTCTGTATCTTTGCTGAGTTTCTTCTTAGTTGTTCTGTCCTTTACTTAGAGTGGTGTGTTGAATTCTCCTACTATTATTGTGGAAGTGTCAATTTCTCTTTTCAGTGTTGTTTGACTTTGTTTTATGTATTTTGGAGCCCTGTCATTGGGTGCGTAAATGTTTATTATGGTTATGTCTTCATGATGGATCATCCCCTTAATCATTACATAGTGTCCTTCTTTGTCTTTTATGGTAGATTTTGTTTTAAAGTTCATTTTATCTGAGATTAGAATTGCCACTCCTGCTCTTTTTTGGTAGTTGTTAGCTTGATATATTTTTTTCCAACCTTTGACTTTTAATAAATTCACATCTTTGTTTCTAAGGTGTGTCTCCTGTAGACAGCATATTTATGGATCTTGTTTTCTTATCCATTTTGTCACTCTCTGTCTCTTTATGGGTGCATTGAGTCCATTTACATTCAGTGTAATTATTGATAGATTTGGGTTTGTTGCTGTCATTTTGTAGTGCTTTTTTTTGTGGTGCTGAAGTTTTCTTTGTTCTTCTTACTCTCTTGTGTGTAGTTACTTTGTTTGTGGTATTTTTTTCATTTCTTTTGTTTTTGTAGGTTTTGTTTTTGCTGATACTTTATGTTTTTCCTCTTTTTTTTTTTTAATGAGTATGTTTATTAACTTTCTTTGTGGTTACCATAAATTTCACCCTTATCTTTCTAAGTTTGAAGCAGTCTACCATTACTTATTATTGCCTCACCTTCCTCTCCATTAGAAAATTCTATACCTATGCCGTTTATTCCCTCTTTTATTGTTTTGATGTTGTTGTCATTTACTGATTAACTGCTCTTATTTCCTGCTGTATTTGTTTTGGTTTTGGATAGTCCTCGAGAGTTCATTTCCTAGATTGGTATCTGGCTGGTATGATCCTGTGTCCTAGTTTCTGCCTGTGAGCTGAAGCTGTTTGTCCTCAGATCGAAGAACTTGCTTTAATAATTCTTGTAAGTTTGGTTTGACTTTTACATATTCCCTTTATTTCTGTTTATTTGGAAATGACCTAATTTCACCATCAAATTTGAATGAATGTTTTGCAAGATATATTATTCTTCGCTGGCAATTCTTTTATTTCATGATTTTACATATGTCATCTCATTGCCTTCTTGCCTGCATGGTTTCTGCCGTATAATCTGAGCTTAGTCTTATTGTTTCTCATCTGTATGAGACTTCTTGTTTTTTACGAGCTGCTCTCAGATTCTTTGTTTGTCTTTGGTGTTAGCGGGTGTGAATACGATATGCCTTGCTGATTTTCTTTTGGGGTTCGTTGAGCTTTTTGAATGGCCAGCTTTTCACCTTTCATGATGTTGGGGAAGTTTTCTGTCAGCAGTTCTTCAATGATCCTCTCTGTGTTTTCTGTTTTCTTCCCCTCTTTTGGAATTCCAATCACTCACAGATTTTTGCTTTTGATTGTGTCCCACATAACTCTCAGGGTCTCTACATTTTTCTTCGTTCTTTTTTCTGAATTTTCCTCAAACAGAGTTGTATCCAGGTGTCTGTCTTCAATTCTACTTATCCTGTCTTCCACAGTTTCAAATCTGCTTCTCAGCCCTTCTATGACATTGTCCATTTCTGAAATCTTGTTATTTATCTTTTGGATTTCTAATTGTTGTCTTTGTATAATTTCTAGTTGTGAATTTATTTTGGTACTTTGTTTCTGCATTATGTTCCTGAATTCTTCCAATTTTTTGTCCATATTTTCCATGAATTTGTCTATTTTTTCCTCATTTTTGTCAGCGTTTTGCCTCAGTTCTTGGATAATTCTGGGTATTAGAGATTTGAATTCCCTATCAGGTAGTTCTGGTGCATTTTCTTCCAGAGGAGAGTCATCTGGTGTTTTATTTTGGACTCCTACTGGAACCATCTTGTCCTTCTTTTGTAAATGTTTTGTTATTGTCTGCTGTCTTCAGGGCATTCAGTTGTTATTTTTCTCATTTATTGATTGTATATTTGTTTGTTTAGTCCCTTTTTAAAAAAAAAATTTGACCATGTCTGAGCAGGCAGACTGTGTGTTCTTTGTTGTTATCTCGTCTGTGGGCAGAATACTTTTCGCCTGCTTCAACTGGCCGGGTCAGTCACTCAGAGATGGTACAGGGGGGGTAGGTCTAGCTGAAAAGGGATTACTGGCATGGGTTGTTTGTGGCACTTACTACAGCCACCAGAGTCGGTCATTAATCAGTGCAGGGCAGGTTCCAGTAGGCCATGCCTGTGCTGCTTGGTGGTGTGATGTCAAGCGCATGGTGCAGGTAGGCAGGATGCAGCGGGGAGATTGTTATGTGTGGAGATAAGATGAATATGGGATACAGGAGAGAGGAACAGGAGCCAAAAACATACAAACAAACAAAAGAGAATGCTAGGGGAGCTTGCTGTTGGAGTGGAGAGATGAGAGACTATGAAATGGAGAAAAACAGAAAGGGGAGGGGAAAGAAAAGTAAAGAATGAATAAATAAGAATCAGAAAGGTTAAATAACTGCAAAGTTCCCCGGGATCCCACTGGTGCAGCTATGAGGTCTGGGAAAGTCACTCTCAGGTGTTGCAGTACAGCCTGGCTAGAAGACGTAGAGATATACAATGCCAGGTATTCAGGGAACAGAAATAAAAGGAAGATATAGAGAGACAAGGAACTGAGCAATGAAGAAAGACAAAAAGGGAAAAAGAGGAGAAAGAAAAGAGAACAAGTTAAAAAAAAAAAAAAGGAAGAAAGGCCCCCAAAGAAACAGAAAAAAAAAAAAAAAACCCAATGTAAAAGGAAATGCTCTCAGGGATCCCTCTGCACGTCTGTGGAAGCTGAAGGGGAGTCTTCCTGCCACGCAGCTCAGCCTGGCCAGAAAGGGCTCCCAACTCAAGAAAAGGAAAAGAAAACAAACAAACAAACAAATCCCTGGGATCCCACCAGTCCGTCTGCCCAAACAGGGAAGCAGCTCCACACTCAAACGGAGCTCCGCAGCCCCTCTGGAAGAAGCAAAGATGGCTCACGGAGCCAGGTACTTGAGCAATGGGAGTGGGAGGTGGTGAGAGGCAAGTAAGAAATCAAAAGAAGCAGAAAAAGAAAGCAACACTAGCGGTCAACAAATGGCACTCAGAGAGGCAGCTAGTGCGAGCCTGTGTTTCTGGACAAGAGACTTTGTCCGTGGGAAGCAGAGGGGTCCGAGTGTGGGTGAAGAAGGATAGAGAGTGGGAAAGCGTATATCACAAATTACCAGAGCTCTGCAGCCCCTCAGGAAGAAGCAAAGATGGCACACGGAGCGAGGTACTCAAGCAAAAGGAGGGCGAGATGGGGAGAGGCAAGGAAGAAATAAAAAGAAGCGTAAAAAAAGTAACACCAGCAGCCAACAAATGGCACTCAGAGAGCCACTCATTCGGGTGTGTGGAATCCAAGCAGTCGCTGTTTCCCGGTAAAGAGACTGTGGTTGTGGGAAACAGAGTAGGCCGAGTGGTGGTGAAGAAGGGTGGGGGGTGGGAAAGCGTATATCGCCGATTACCAGTTGTTTTGTCTCCTGCTGGAAGTTCCGTGGGGCTGCTTTCTCATACCCCCTGTTTGCTGGTCTCCAGTAGGAGTCCAAGATGGTGGATCCACGCTGCATTAGCTGGTAGGGGTCCGCTGCATGAGTCTCTCCTTGCTCTTCTTTCTCTGTCAGTTTTCTCACTCCGTTTGGTGTTTGGCTGAGTTCTTTATCTCTTCATTTGATGTTTTAGGGTTTCAGGATTGTTGTATTCTCTGTTCGGCTTAGTTTTTCAGATCTTTGCTGTAGAGGGATGGCATGGTGCTTCTGCCTAGAGCACCATTTTGCTGGAACTCCCCTGTCATCCTCATTTTGATACAACAATTAATAATGCTGCTTTATTAAATATGCAGGAAAAATGCTAAACCAGATGGGATGCTGGGAAAATACAATAGGAGGAAACTAAGACATTGGATTACCTTACAAAAGCAATATGAATAGTCAATTATCTTAACTGTGTTTGAAGTTTGAAAGGGTTATTCTAGTGTGTTCTAAAGAATAGATCAGAGAACATAAAGGAGGATTCTGAAAAATCACTTAGGAAGCTATGATAGTATTCCAGGGGAGATACAAACTAAGGTGGTGGTAACAGAGATGGTGACAACTGGGTGGATTTCTAGAGATGCTTAGGAAATAAAATCAATAGGATATGATGCTATATTGGTTTATGAAATATGAAAGACAGTTTCAAGAAGACTTGTAAGTATATGATTTTCAAAACTGCATGGATGGTTGTTTTATTCATTGTGAGAGAAGGACCACTGAAAAAGTTTCAGGATAGGAGGAAGCCTAACTGTGAGATGAGAGATGGCTTTTATTCATTCAAGAGGAGATGTCAGATAGCTGAATTGTAGTGAATGATGACAGAATGAGTGCAGATCGTTTTAGACAGACAGGTTTTGAAGTGAAGACTTAAAGTTCTATACGATGACTTCAAATTTTTCTGTCAAGTAGGAGGCAAAGATTTTACTGATAATGGGTATAAGAGGTGCAACAGAGAGAGACAGAGGTTTTAGGAGAATGAAATTATTTGCTTTTATTGCCTAAAGGTAGATGCATCAGTTGACCAAAGTCATGGAGAGGGTTGCAGAGAACTGTTGAGGATCATGTGAGTTTTCTTCATTGTGATACAGCCATAATGAGCTGAGAGTTCGGAGCATTCAATCACTGTATGTTTAATTTTGGAAAGGGGGGAGGCCCTGCACTGTTTATAGCTCTTTGTTAATCATATTTTAAATTTCTTATATGTTTTGTACATCAATGACTTTACTGTTGATTAAAGTTTGAAAAATACTTTGATATATTTGATGAACAGAGCTGAAAACAATTTCTACCTTCCCTGCCACTGATTTGCATAGGCAATTTCTGGTTGTTGTTCTAGAACAGGCTTTGTAAATTGCTATCAGATTAAATGGCAGCATTCAAATAGATAGGCTAAGAATCAGGGACTACAATAGTTGTGGTTCAACTCAATCATATAATCATTTTGCGTCTCCTTTTTTCTACTTTTGTATTCTAGAAAAGGGTGGGTAAAGAAATTATTTGTTGAAGTCCTGGATCCATTTGTAACATGAGTGAAGAAAAATAATTGTTAGTTACAAGCTTTTTATCATACACTTACATATACTGTGTGTTTTTATTGCAAGTGAATTTTGGTTTCATATCTATCAAAGCAAAGTGCATAAAACAGATCAAATGCCTATGGATTATGTTCTTTTTTCAGATGGTGTCCTCACTTTTTAATTCCTCTTACATTTTAAATATAGATTAAGAAAAACCACAGATTGAGTCAATTACCACATATAAAATATGTGTGTCTGAAAAACAATGAACTTGCAAACTTGAAAACTTAAGAGTCAAAATTGACCCAACCAGCAATCTTGGGCATCATTTCTTAGATGCTAAAACAAATTTTAGGAAGACTTCATCTGAACATCTGCTAGTTTCAATAGAAGCAGTATGGGCAATTAGGCATCCTGCCAGTGAAACATCATTTACATCAAAGTCCCTAAAACCTTACCCCCTACTTCTCTTACCTGTCTATTAGTCTGGCAGGGAATTGCAGAATGCTTGGTTTGTGTGACCCCAGTCTCTCTTTTGTCCCATACCAATGTGGTCAAGTAAAAGGGAAAAACTGCCTGCTCTGCCCAGTCCACTGGCATAGAAGAAAAAAAAAAATTGTTCCAAAGCTAAATTTAGAGAAGATTTTAGTATTAATTTCTCGAGTTATCTCTTCATATTCCTTGAATTTTTATATTCAGTTTGTATTCCTCTCCCCTTGCTATGGATTGAATTGTGTCCTTCTCAAAATACGTGTTACAAATGCTAACCCCTGTACCTGTGGTTATAATCCCATTTGGGAATAGGTTTTATCTGTTATGTTAATGAGGCAGTATTAGTGTGGAGGATGTGTTTTAAATCCACCTCTTTTGAGATATAGGAGAGCAGATTAAGCAAGGAAGCAGGGAAAAAAAAAGCAGAGATGGGGGAAGGTAGATGCCATGCTACGTGAGATCTCCAAGGAATCAGGCAACAGAAGAAAAGAGACAAGTAGCTTCCCCTAGAGCTGACAGAGAGAGAAAGCCTTCCTCTAGAGTTGGCACCCTTTTGGACTTCTAGCCTCCTAAACTGTTAGAAAATAAATTTCTGTTTTTAAAGACACTCACTTGTGGTATTTTTGTTATAGCAGCACTAGATAACTAAGACAATTCTTATTTCTGTTTTTTTACTTTTTTCCCCCCTTTTTTAATTTCAAGTATCATTCATCTGGGTAGGATAACTGAAACTTTGGCACATTGGAAGTGAAATACACCAAGTTCATATGCTAAAGCTACTGTTGTCATTTATTTTTAAACTTTAGGAACATGAAATAATTGCTAGATTTTCTAATTAATGTGAAATTACTCATTGAGATTCTGTTCTTTAAAAACGGACTGCCCATAAATTAAAAACATCACAAATAATTAAGAATTTAGGAAAAATTACAGTGAATCTATTCTTTTAATTACACACAACAAATAGATTTGGAAATTGGCTAATTTGCAGGCTGTTTGGAGTGTGTGTGTGTGCGCACATGCATGTGTGATGGTTGTGGAGGGCTGGAACAGATGAGTCACTTGCTTAAGTGGAAAAACAAACATCCACCTCCCTTTTGTGTAGAGGATTATGTTTGGAATAAAGAAAAACTTTCATAACCAGGAAAACTACAAAAATACAATATAATATAGACCTATATAATAAAAGCGACCATTGGAGTGGTGCAGAAAACAGTATAGAGAGGGATCTCATTAACCTTTCCCCTGAACTCTATCTAGGCTTGTATAAACCAGTAATAAAACAGTTGCCATCAAGTAGATTCTGATTCATGGGCCCTCATGTATATCAGAGTAGAACTGTGCTCCATAGGGTTTCAAAGGCTGATTGTTCAGAAGTAGATTATCAGACCTTTCTTCCAAGGCACCTCTGGTGGACTTGAAACTCCAACCTTTCAGTTAGCAGTTGAGTGTGTTAACAATTTGCACTACCCAGGGAATCCCTAGATTTCTATATCCAACTGCTAATGTGACATCTCCATTTGATGTGTAACAGACATCTCACACATAACATATAGAAAACTGAGCCCTAATATTCTCCAAACCTACTCCTCCTATTTTCCTCTTCAATTTAGTAAATATTGACTCTATCCAGGCCAAAAAACATGGAGTCCTCTTAAACGTCTATCTTTTTCTCATGCATCAGATTCAGTTCTTCAACAAATCCTGTGAACTCTACCTTCTCCACTGCTACAGTTTTGCTCCAACTCTCCAACATCTTTCACTGGAATTATTACAGTAGTCTCCTCACTGGTCTCCCACGTCCACCATTGAGCCCCTTTAGTCAATTGTAGGTAGAGCAGCCAGAGTGAAGCTGTTGTAACTAGAGTCTTATCATGTCACTACTTAACTCAAGTGTCTTCCCAATTCCCTCTGTGTAAAAACCAAAAAAAATGACCCATGAGGTCCTACAAAATTTATTTGTAACTTTCTCTTACTACCTCAAATTCTAATAGTCTCCCACTTGATCATTCTAATCCAGGCTCACTAACTTCCTCTCTGTTCTTCCAACACTAGAGATGTGCTTCTGATTCAGGGTCTCTTCTTGGAATATTCTTTTCCCAAGTATCTGCTCAGCTTTCTCTTCTTCAGATTTGTGTTTAAATGTTGCCTTTGGGGAAGTCCTTCCTTAGCTATCCTTTCTGTACTAGGAAGGCTAACCTGCCTCTTGGAATAAATAGACCCAAATACATATCTTAGCTCAAATATAATAGAAGTATATTTTGCAGTCATGTAATAGTACAAGGCAGGGGATCCTGGGGGAACAATTCTTGTTTGATTGGTGCTTTTCTCCATGTGATGATTTAGTCTTTATTCTACCTTGTGGGTCAACCATTCCTGAGGGCAGAGGTCAGCAAGTAGGGCCTGCTGGCCAAATATGACCCACAGACTATTTTTCTTTTTTTTAATGATCTTCATAGTAAAAAAAATGTTTTCTTACATCTCTAAACAGTGAAAATAACAAAGAAAAACAAAATAAAACAAAAACAGCCAACCAACCAAACAAAAACAACCCAGAATATGCAAGCAACTATATACCAAAAACATGCAAACAAAAAACCAGCTGCTGTTGAGTCAATTCCAACTCATGACAACCCCATGTATGCAGAGTAGAACTGCTCCATAGGGTTTTCAAGGCTGTGACCTTTTAGGACCAGTTCACCAGGCCTTTCTTCTGAGATGCTTCAGTGTGGATGTGAACCACTAACATTTTGGTTAGTAGTTGAGTGCTTAACTGTTAATATCTGCATTCTACAGAAAAAAAAAAAAGATTGTCACTATTCAGTCAAGACCTAGACTAAAGCCAGATTTTACATGATCATCTAAAAGTCACATCTTTTTGAAAACTAGATCCTTAAAAAAAAAAAAAAATCTAGTTTGTGAGCTACTCAAAAACAAGTGGAGGGCTGAATTTGACCCAAAGCCATAATATGCCAACCCCTGCTCCAGGCCATTCACTCCTTTTTTTTTTTTTTTGATAATATTTTATTGTGTTTTTAGTTAATTATTCAGTTTGAGATGACAGACTCATTTTCTAGTCTTCAATTCCAACAGACCTAATGGGATTTTTTTTTTTTCTAGCAAGTTAGAAAAGTATCCTGTTAGTACTCTCACCTTGTGATAAAATGATGGAGTTTGTTAGCTAAGGGGAAGAGAAGAAAACATGTTTGTTTACTCTTCAGTATCTTTGTGTGGCTCTGACTTGTATGATGTCCAGCATTAGCTGGTGGCTAGTGACGACTAAGGATTATGGTACTCCAGGGTATTAGATGGCCTTGGCGATCATTTTTACTTGAGCTGGATTTTTACTTTAGTGGCTTGCAGGGGTGGCTATAGGGGAAATAATTATTGCACAAGTGAGGGCTGTGCACTCTGCTAAAAAAGTGGACTACCCCCACCCACCCACTATGTCCTGATAAAGCTTAAGGCATGAAGTACCTGCCAGTTTAAAAATGTACGTTTCTACTGTGGTCTCTGTGTACATGCCAGCAACATTCACTGTGAATTGTAACATTTCCTTACATGTATGACTATGATGATAAAAATAACTACCTCACACTAATAGAATTTGTTGACTTTGTGTTTAATTGCAGGCTTACTAACACGCTGTGAAGACATAAAATTGTAACACACTGAACCAGTGACTGCCATTGTTGTGAAAACAGGAGAAAAAAAAATTCCTGAGTGTTGGGGAAATAAACATTTGGGTGGAAAAGAAAGGGCATGGAAACTGCACTTGACAAAATTTTAAAAAAGTAAGTACTGAGGTGAAAGTTTCCTTTGTTCTCATGGGAATTAAGTTAATATCAGGTGATATTTAACTTAATAATGAGGACATTGGAAAAGAACTGTAGGCATCGTGTTAGGTCAGCTCACACCAGTCCTCATATCCATTTTACTATATTTTACAAGTTATAGATTGTTGAAATATCTGGGTTTAAAATGTAGTTAAACCAGCACCTGTAAAAAAAAAAAAACCCTGTTGCTGTTGAGTCAATTCTGACTCACGGCAACCCTATAGGACAGAGTAGAACTGCCTCATAGGGTCTCCAAGGAGCGCCTGGTGGATTCAAACAGGTAACATGTTTTCAGTTCAATTCAACATGTTATTTGTTGAGAACTTGCTATGTGCCAGGCATGCTGGTAGTGGATATGGATATAATCATAACCATGTGGCAACCCCTGCAATTAAAACTTTATAGTCTATTGTAGAAGATAGCACCCAGAAAGGCCATTGTGATATAATGTAGTCATCACTGCAAATAAAGCCACCATCACAGAAGAAGACCTCTTAGGAGGCATTTGTCTGTAAATCAGCTGATGTGGGTTCCAGCTGAAAATTTGCCTTGGTGGTCTTCAGCAAGGTAGGATGGAATCTCTCTGCTGTGTCCTCATGGTAATATAAGAGAAATAATACCTACCTCAGAAGTTGGACAAGATAGATAAGTAGACAGCTGATTGATAGACAGGTAGATAGGGATGTACGTAGGTTGGTAGGTAGGTGGGCGGGTGGGTAGACAGACAGATAGATAGATAAGGCAGACAGACAGATGATGTTGTTGTTAGTTGATATCTAGGTGAACCCATCTCATGGCAACCTTATGTATAACAGAGCAAAATATTGTCCAGTACTGTGCTATCATGATGGTATGTATGGTTCCATTATTACAGCTATTGTGTCAATCCATCTTATTGAAGGCTCAATGATAGATAGACAGATAATAAAAGATAGATAGATGATAGCTAGCTAGCTAGAGACAGTGATACAGAGATCGATCATCTATGTGATAACTCTTGGCAAGTATAGTGTTCCAGAGTGTTCAATAAAGGAATGTTTCTTTTTTCCTTCAACTAATCTTTACTTGGATTAATCTAGAATACCTCAACATAACAATGAAAAGAGTAAAAGGACTCAGTAATATTTTTCTCTAGATAATATTAATGTTTGCTTTTAACATTACTTCCTATTTTTTTAATAGATTCTTCATAAATTCCATAACTCCATCACTTTCTGCACTACATACATTTACTAATCTACCTTTCTTGATAGATTGCATTTCAGTAAACAGCAGAGGCCCCAGATTTGTGAATTAAAGGCAGTTTGCCACATTAGATTCCAATATTGTCAGTCATAGTCTCATTAAATCTAATAAAAAACACGTTCTGTTTCAATGTTTCATAGGAAATATATTTCTTTTATTTATTAAAGTGATTATATTGGAATTTTTTTTTCCTTATTTCTGCCTTCAGCTATGGGTTTTTAAAATTCTTAGGATGATCATGTATTTGCACAGATTTAACTTTTGCAAAAGACCAATCAATCATTAGCTATTCATAATATAGTAATTAGCATATGTGTGAAAATATATGATTTGTATATCCACTTGTTAAAATTGTCACCAATATGTACCTTTTCTTTATTTGCAATGTCAAGGAGTCTTTGAAATGTATATTTTATTATAAATGTTTTTAATTTATATTACAGGTGCATTTTATTATACAATATTAGAGCAGTTGGAAATGAATTCATTACACAATCCCACATGGCTTGAATTAACAGAAACCTTCCAGTAGCATCTATAAATGTTTTCTCCCAGCTGCGTGCTTCACCATGGCAGCATTAGATGTGAGAATATATCTCAAAGTCATCAGTGAATTCAAAAGGGAAATGTGAGCCACTTTAGAGTGTGAAAAATAAATATAAAAGAAATAAAAAACGTTTGCTTTATTCCATCCTCTAGACGAGGATATGCCTAAACCACCCAAAAGATCATTTTCTTTTCTTTTGTTATTTTATTTGCTTCTGCAGCTCCTCAGTGCAGTTTTCCAATCTTTCAGAAATCTGGCCATCAGAAAGTTGTTTTGTTTGTTTATATGTTTCTCCTACTTAATTATCTTCTTGGATATAGAGAGATTGCTGAAGATTTCTTAGCAAAGATGAATTCTGTCTTAGTTATCTAGTGCTGCTTAACAGAAATACCAAAAGTAGATGGCTTTAATAAAGAGAAATTTATTCTCTTACAGATTAGGAGGCTAGAAGTCTAAATTCAGGGCGCTGGCTCTCAGGGAAAGCCTTCTCTCTCTATAGGCTCTGGGGGAAGGTCCTTCTCTCTTCAGTTTCTGTTTTTTGGTTCCTTGAAGATCTCCACGTGGCTTGGTATCTATCTTTCCCCCATCTCTTCTTGCTTAATCTGCTCCTTTTATATTTTGTGAGAGATTTACTCAAAACACACCCTATACTGATCCTGCCTCACTCACATTACAAAGACAACCCATCCTCAAATGGGATTATAACCACAGGCATAGAGGTTAGAATTTATAACACATAATTCTAGGGGACACAAGTCAATCCATAATAAATATATACTTGAGTTTTAAATGATGAGAAGAAACAAAAGAACATGACCATCCTGAAACGGGAGAGGGATGCTTGAATGTTTACATGTCTAGGAAAGAAAGAGCAATTCTAAGCAAAGCAGGAGATGTGAGCAGTGTGGCCACAAGTGATGCAGCCCCAGAAGCCCCATGATTAGAAATTTGTGGTTAACATGAAGGACAACTAGTTGCTCTGGGGACTCCTTGAATAAAGATTGGAAGGACAGACAGCTCCGTAGCATCCCCACTGTCCTCTGTGCCTGTGAGCCACATAGGAAAGAATAATTAGGTAAAGGAGTAGCATCTGGAAAAAAAAATTATGAAGATTTTGTTTTACCATTTAAAGTTTTGGGTAATAGCAAGGCTAAACATTTACAAATACGTTAGAAAGAATTGAAAATGGTATTCCCCATACAGGAGAAATTGGAGAAAACAAAGTGAACCAGGCTAAAGACTTTTTATTAAAGTGTTATCAGTATTGATAGCTGTCAAATTAAATAGACTTCAAAGCCCATTTTCTTATGGGAATATAATTCCCAATTTTTATGTATTAAGCCAGAATCAACTTGATGGGAATCTTTTTTTTTCAAGCTACCATATCAGTTGTGAATCTGATAAGTGCTCTCATATCCTGGTAAGCACAGGATGCTGCCGTAACACACAGGAAGCCATCTAAGCAGTCTGGAGCTATCAAAGAAGGTTCTGGAAAGAGACAAAGCCAAAGCTAAGTAATGAAGGAAAAACAGGAGCAAGCCTGGCAAGGTAAGAGGGGGATGAGGCAGGCAGGAAACATTCTTTGTTATTATTAGTCGTCTTTGAGTCAGTTCTAACTCATGACGACCCCACATGTGCAGAGCAGAGTTTTCAAGACTGTGACCTTTTGGAAGCAGATCTCCAGGCTTACTTCTGAGGCATCACTAAGCAAGTTTGAACCACCAACCTTTCAGTTAGTAGTCCAGAGCTTAACCATTTCTGCCACCCAAGGACACGTCCATTTCATTTATGCCTGCCCTGAATCCTTTTGTAACGGATAAGTGAAGGAAGAAAGAAGGCATAGAGGGAGGGGGAGGGGGAAGACAGAAAAGTTAAATGAACGTAATAATCAAATGTTTAGCAGGGAATATTATTCTTTTCCACAGAATGAATGGCATATTGAATATTTAAAAATTCAAAAAATTATCTTTGCTTTCAATATACCTTTACATTGAAATTGTTTTCAGAATGTCAGAATGATTCAGCTTTTCTCAGGTATCAATCTAATCTTTACTGAATGACTTTGATGAATGTTTCAGTACCTAACACTGAATTTACCAAGTAGGAGATATAGATAATAAAATCATTTTTCTGCCTTCAAGGAGCTTATTGTCTAGTTTGATGAGAAACCACTAATTTATCTGGTTATTTTCTTAAAAATGCATTTTCTTTATGTAAATTATTGCTAATACAATTCACGTTTCCTGCTCTCTACTTCACTAGCAACTTCTTAAGAGAAGATGTACCACAATTCAGCACTGATAAACTAATGATTCATGGTGGGCATTTAAAAAGCATCAGTATTTTAGGCGTACCTGTGTGGTGAAAAGGGTTAAGTGCTTGACTACTAGCTGAAAGTTTTGGCTGTTCAGATCCACCCAGAGGCAGCTTGGAAGAAAGGCCTGGGGATCTACCTCCAAAAGGTCACAGCCTTGAAAATCTTATGGAGCAGCTCTATTCTGCACACATGGCATTGCCATGTGTCAGAATCGACTTGATGGCAACGGTGTGTGTGTGTGTGTGTGTGTGTGTTTGTCTGTGTCTTTTCTTTTGCTTAGGTAGTATTCTAGATTTTTGTAAGCCACAGAAGATGGCAGCCAACAGAGTCCAAAAAACATAAGAGTGTTGAAAATGTGGTTCTTAGATAATGGTGCATAAAATAGCTATGGATAATTTTCATTAGAAATACTGTTGAAAATCAGAGTAACCCGGTTGCAGTTCTTTCAGATCAGCACAGACATGAACAAAGCACCTAAAATGAAGCTGTACAGGTTAGAGCTTTTCTATACACTTCCCATCACGAGCAGGGGACCTTTCCTAAAATTAGTGAGGATGCAACATCTTCCTGCTTCAGAGACAAGACTTTTGAATTGTAAAGGTGAAAGAAGACCAAGGATTTTTTTGAACTGGAAGGGATACTTAAAAAACAGCAAGAACAAAACAAAACAGAAAAAACCACACACACACACACATATACACAAAACAAACCGGTTGCCATAGAGTGGATTCTAACTCATGGTGACCCCATGTGACTCCGTGTCCAAAGAGTAGAAGTACACTCCATACAGTTTTCATGGCTGTGGTCTTTTGAAAGTAGATGACCAGGTTTTTCTTCCTATGCCCTTCTAGGTGGGTTTAAACTGCCAACCTTTTGGTTAGTAGTTGAGTACTTAACTGTTTGTACCACCCAGGGACTCCTGAAGGGATATTACAGATTATCTAATACAAATTCCTAATCTTCAGAAAAGACAAGGAGACCAAGAACTTTAAATGATTTGCTTAAAATCACATAGTTAATCACAGAGCTTATATTATGACCTACAACTTCTGATCCTTGAGGTAAGGTTTTTTCTCACTATGTAGTGCTATTTCAAGTTATTTAGTGCAGGGTTTTAAAAAAAAAAAAAAAAACTTAATAGGTTTCATCATTTATTCCTTTGACTATCAGAGACAAGTTTGAGAAAAATAGCAATTGTGAACAAAATCTGATTCAAGTATTTTTAAAGTTACTTCCATTTGTAACAGGAAAAAAAGAACCCTTCTCCAGTCAATTAAACAAGAATGCTATGTGAACAGAAATGCAAACTGGAGCATCATTCAAGACCTTCTTTTTTCCCATTCTCTGAAAAACCTTTTGTTTCTAAGCAGAAATTAACTGGAGAATAGAGCCCCTTTGCCTGAAAGGCCTGGCACCCACGTGATACGATTTGCCTGTCTCCTCCCACTACTTTTAGTATCTAGAAGGTACAATTGTATTTTCCTATTGGCATTACATTCTTAATTATGGAGTTGTCCCTTTATTTTGAAGAACTGAAAGATAGCCTCAGAAAAAGCGGAAGATGAAGAAAGAATAAGAGTGGGAGAAAGGAAGAGAAAACAAAAAAAAGAAATTCATTATCTTTTGGAAATTGCTAATCACAGAAAAAAATCCCTCAAAGGGCAAAGGAAATTGTAGAAAATTGCTACTGAGCATAGAGAAATAAGAATACTCCAGATTATACTGGGAGGGGACATAGAAGAAAATGCTAGTTGGTAGTAAAACAAGTAGAGTGGCAAGAGTAATGGGAATAAAAAACAGAGAGCTATTTCAGCAAGCCCCACAAGGAGAAGGAAGAAGAATGGATTTTGTCATCTCTAGAGGAATGTGTTGGATGAGCCAATATCAAATACAAAGTGCCTGTGGCCATTTTTAGCAACTCCCTCTGCTTCCCTTTTATAATTCAGGAGCAGTCTGTCACAACCCTTCCTTTTCTTCCTTCTTTCCCCACAACCTTTTTGCAGTAGTTTCATCACTATTCAAGTCCCTGAAGATGGTGTTTTCCAAATGGGCTGTTCCGTGGCCACCCTGATTAGTACAAAGGACTGAAATACCAGGGTATCAACTTATAAGCAGAGGCATTATGGCAACTTTTATTTCCAGCTTTAATCTCAGGTTCAAACATGAAGCCTATAGCTACAATCTCAAGAACAGATCAATGTCAAAGGCAGCAAAGGAGGTCAAACTGGAGGCAGAGAGTGCTTGAGGGGACTGGAAATCATATCAAGGTAGCAAGTCACTGTAATTGTACCTCATGAATACTTTACAAAGCAGGGACTGGTGGTCCCTAAACCATTTAAGGCTTTTATTGCTTTGCCAGGCATCCTGCATAGAATCTTAACCGTCAAACATTAGCACCTTGAGGGCTTTCCAAGTTTTCAGTTCATTTGTTGTTCTGTCTGTATTAGAGAAGCTGGGTTTGTAGTAGAGACTTTGGTGTACTTGCATGCATCTCTATTACTATTTGCAGAAGTTGTGTGTGCCTCCAGGTGTAATGAGAAGACACTAGCTCTATATAGAGCTAGCATTCAATAGATTTCAATTCTACAAATTCAGGTAAGCTTGCTGAATAAAGGTGTAAAAAACAGAAAGAGAAAACAAAGAAACGAAGAATGAAGAAAGAAAAAAACAAAAGCATAGGAGGAATAAGGATGGGAGAGAAAGGAAGTTAATTAGAGAAGATCTAATTAAGAGATTCTAAAAAGTTGGTCTGTTAGATGAAACTATAATTACACTTATTCGTGGAACTCAATTTTTTAACAGTAAAGTTATTTTTGTAGTTAATCATCAAAATAGATTTTATTTTTGAGAACAATGTGGCTATGAAATTAATACTAATAGCTCATGAAATACATAAACACTTTATTTTAACTTTTAAAACACAAGATTTGACCTTTGGCTTGTAAGGAAAATGCATAGCTTTCTTCTATAGTTCCAAATTTGATAAGGGGAGAGTGAAGAGAAGGAGATGAGAATGGTTTATGAGGAAGTAGCCATGGACCTATGTGCAAAAATGAGTTGTATGATGCCACAATACTGAAAATTATTTTGTTTGCTATTTTTAGTTTAGACATTGTATTTTATAGTAATGAAATAAATTCTTATGGAATACCTGTTTACAAATATATTATTATATACTCTGGATGACTGTTTTACTCAAGGAATTAAACTATTGCCTCTCAAAATAGAGAAGGATCTTATTTATGAGAAAGTTGAGGGGTTTTTATTAGATACCACAGAGTTATAGTTTTATAACAAACTTCTTCACTTCGAGTTGATCCTGACCTCTCAAATATGAAAGATCTTCTGAGACTTGGGTGACTTTCCTTAGCTATGGAACAGAAGTAACAACAGCAAAAGAAGAAAGTTTTTTACACGTTTTTTCATATTTTTTTCCATGACCTTTCCTTGTACAAGTTGTGCTAGTTTCCCCTGTATTGTGTACTGTCTCAGCCTTCACCTGAGATACCACTTATCTATTGCCTATTTAATATTTCCCCCTCACCCCTCCCATGCTTAGTAACCAACAAAGATTGTTACATTTTGTGTGTGAACTTTTTCATGGGTTTTTACAATAGAGGTCTCATACCATATTTGCCCTTTTGTGATTGACTTATTTCACTCAGCATAATGTCCTCCAGTTTCATCCATGTTATGAGATGCTTCCCAGATTCATTGTTGTTCTTTCTGGTTGCATAGTACTCCATTGTGTGTATGTACAATAGTTTGTTTATCCATTCATCTGCTGACGGGCATCTAGGTTGTTTCCATCATTTTGCTATTGTGAACAATGCTGCCATGAACATAGGTGTGCATATGTCTATTCGAGTGATGACTCTTATTTCTCTAGGATATATTCCTAGGAGTGGGATTGCTGGATCGAATGGTATGTCTATTTCTAGCTTTCTGAGGAAACGCCATATCATTTTCCAAAATGGCTGTATCATTTTGCATTCCCACCAGCAGTGCATAAGAGTTCCGATCTCCCTGCAGCTGCTCCAACATTTGTTATTTCCAGTGTTTTTGATTCGTGCCAGTAATGCCGGGGTGAAATGTTATCTCATTGTGGTTTTCATTTGCATTTCTCTAATGGCTAGTGATCGTGAGCATTACCTCATGTGTCTGTTGGCCATTTGAATGTCTTCTTTGGTGAAGTGTCTGTTCATTTCCTTTGCCCATTTTTTAATAGGATTATTTGTCTTTTTGTTGTAGAGGTGTTGGATTTTCTTGTAGATTATGGAGATTAGACCTTTGCCTGACTTGTACTGTCCAAAACTTTTTTCCCAGGCTGTAGGTTCTCTTTTTACACTTTTGGGGAAGTCTTTGAATAGCATAGGTGTTGGATTTTTAGAAGATCCCAGTTATCTAGCTTATCTATTGGGGTTTGGGGGTTGATGGTTTGTATCCTGTTCATGCCGTGTATTAAGGCCTATAGTGTTAGTCATATTTTTACTTCTATGAGCTTTATAGTTTTAGGCTTTATATTCAAGTCTTTGATCCATTTTGAAGTAGTTTTTGTATACGGCGTGAGGTATGGGTCCTGTTTCATTTTGTTTGCAGATGGATATCCAGTTTTGGCAGCACTATTTGTTAAAAAGACTGTCTTTTCCCCATTTGATGGACTTTGGGCCCTTGTTGAAGATCAGGTGACCATAGGTGGATGGATTTACATCTGGGTTCTCAATTCTTTTCCATTGGTCAATGTATCTGTCGTACAGGTACCAGGCTGTTCTGACTACTGTAGCTGTATAGTAGGTTTTGAGGTCAGGTACTGTGGGTCCTCCAACTTTATTCTTCTTTTTCAGTAGTGCTTTACTTATTTGAGGCTTCTTCCCTTTACATATACAGTTAACAATTAGTTTTACCATCTCTTTGAAGAATGTTGTTGGTATTTGGATTGGGATTGCATTGTATTTGTAAATTGCTTTGGGTAGAATTTTCATATTCACAATATTGGGTCTGCCTATCCATGAGCACGGTATGTTTTTCCATTTATGTAGATCCCTTTGGGTTTCTTGCAGTAGTGTTTTGCGCTTTTCTTTGTATAGGTCTTTTACAACTGTGGTCAGATTTATTCCTAAGTATTTTATCTTTTTAGGGGCTACTGAAAATGGTAGTGTTTTCCTGATTTCCTTTTCATTGTTCTCCTTATTGGTGTATAGGAATCCACCTGAATTTTGAATGTTTATCTTGTAACCTGTACTCTGCTGAATCTTTTATTAGTTCCAGTAGATTTCTCGTGGAGTCTTTAGGGTTTTCTGTGTATAGTATCATATCATCTGCAAACAGGGACAGTTTAACTTCTTCATTGCCAATCTGGATGTCCCTTATTTCTTTTTCTTGCCTTATTGCTCTAGCTAGAACTTCCAGCACAATGTTAAGTAGGAGTGGTGATAAAGGGCATCCTTGTCTTGTTCCTGTTTTCAAGGGGAATGTTTTCAGCCTCTCTCCATTAACAATGATATTGGCCATTGGTTATGCATAGATGCCCCTTATTATGTTGAGAAATTTCCCTTCCATACCTATTTTATTGAGAGTTTTTATCAGGAATGAGTGTTGGACTTTGTCAAATGCCTTTTCTGCCTCAATTGAGATGATTATTTGATTCTTTTCTTTCCTTTTATTTATGTGGTGGATTACCTTGATTGATTTTCTAATGTCGAACCATCCTTACATAACTGGCATGAATCCTACTTGGTCATGGTGTATTATTTTTTTGATATGATGCTGAATTCTAATGGCAGGAATTTTGTTCAGAATTTTTGCATCTATATTCACGAGAGATATTGGTCTGTAATTTTCTTTTTTTGTGATGTCTTTGCCTGGTTTTGGTATCAGCGTTATGCTGGCTTCATAGAATGAATTTGGAAGTGTTGCTCCCTCTTTTATGCTCTGAAATAGCTTGAGTAGTACTGGTAAAAGCTCTTCTGTAAATGTTTTGTAGAATTCTCCAGTAAAGCCATATGGGCCAGGGCCTTTTTTGGTGGGAGTTTTTTCATTACCTTTTCAATCTCTTCTCTTGTTATGGGTCTGTTCAGATTTTGAACACCAATTTGTTGTAGTTTGGGTGGGCTGTGTGTTTCTAGAAATTTATCCATTTCCTGTAGGTTTTCAAATTTGTTGGAGTATAGTTTTTCATAATATTCTGTTATAATCCTTTTTATTTCAGTTGGGTCTGTTATAATATCCCCCATTTCATTTCTTATTTGGGTTATTTGTGTCCTCTCCCGTTTTTTTGTCTGTCAGTCTGGCCAGTGGTTTGTCGATTTTGTTGATTCTTTCAAAGAACCAACTTTTGGTTGTGTTGATTCTTTCTATTGGTTTTCTGTTCTCTATTTCATTTATTTCTGCTCTGATCTTTACTATATCCTTTCTTCTGGTGGTTGTGGGCTTTTTTTGCTGTTCTTTTTCTATTTGTTTGAGTTCTGTAGTTAGTGTTTTGATTTTGTCCCTTTCTTCTTTTTTGATATGTGCATGTATTGCTATAAATTGTCCTCTGAGGACTGCCTTTGCTGTGTCCCAAAGGATTTGGTATGATGTGTTTTCATTCTTATTTGATTCTAGAAATTTTTTGATTCCCTGTCTGATTTCTTCTATTACGCAGTGATGTGTAAGCAGGGTTTTTCAGTTTCCGTGTAACTGATATTTTTTCCTTGCTCTTTCTATTGTTAATTTCTACCTTGATAGCATTGTGGTCAGAGAAGATACTTTGAATTATCTCAATGTTTTGGATGTTCTTGAGGATTGCTCTGTGGCCTAAGATGTGGCCATTCCTGCGAACGTTCCATGTGCATTGGAAAAGAATGTGTACTTTGCAGCGGTTGGATGGATTGTTCTATATATGTCTTTGAGGTCAAGGTGGCTGATTGTGCCCTTTAGGCCTTCTGTATCTTTCCTAAGTTTCTTCTCAGTTGTTCTGTCCTTTACTAAGACTGGTGTGTTGAAGTCTCCTACTATTATTGTGGAACTGTAAATTTCTCTTTTCAGTATTGTTAGAGTTTTTTTATGTATTTTAGAGCCTTGTCATTGGGTGCGTAGATGTTTATTATATTTATGTCTTCATGATGGATCATCCCCTTAATCATTATATAGTATCCTTCTTTGTCTTTTATGGTGGATTTTGTTTTAAAGTCTATTTTATTTGAGATTAAAATTGCCACTCCTGGTCTTTTTTGGTAGTTGTGAGCTTCATATATTTTTTTCCAACCTTTGACTTTTAAAGAATTCACATCTTTGTTTCTAATGTGTGTCTCTTATAGACAGCATATTGATGGATCCTGTTTTCTTATCCATTCTGTCACTGTCTGTCTCCTTATGGGTGCATTGAGTCCACTTACATTCAGTGTAATTATTGATAGATGTGAGTTTGTTGCTGTCATTCTGTAGTATCTTTTTTTTGTGGTGCTGAAGTTTCTTTGTTCTTCTTACTCTCTTGTGCTGAGTTACTTTTGTTTGTTGATTTTTTTTCCATTTCTTTTGTTTTTGTAGGTTTTGTTTTTGCTGAGATTTTATGTATTTCTTCTTTTTTTATGAGTATGTTTGTTAACTGTCTTTGTGGTTACCATGAATTTTACCCTTATCTTTCTAAGTTTGAAGCAGTCTACCATTACTTTGTATCGCCTTGCCTTCCTTTCCATTAGAAAGTTTTATACCTATGCCGTTTATCCCCTCTTTTATTGTGTTGTTGTTGTTGTCATTTACTGATTAACTGCTCTGATTCCCTGTTGTGTTTCTTTTGGTTTTGGATAGTCCTCGGGAGTTCACTTCTTATATTGGTATCTGGCTGGTACGATCCTGCGTCCAAGTTTTTGCCTGTGAGCTGACGCTGTTTTTCCTCAGAGCGAAGAATTCCCTTTAATAATTCTTGAGGTTTGGTTTGATTTTACATATTCCCTTAATTTCTGTTTATCTGGAAATGACCTAATTTTAGCATCAAATTTGAAGGAGAGTTTTGCAGGATATATTATTCTTGGCTGGCAATTTTTTTCTTTCAAGTTTTCATATAAGTCATCCCATTGCCTTCTTGCCTGCATGGTTTCTGTGGAATAATCTGAGCTTAGTCTTATTGTTTCTCCTCTCTACGTGACTTCTTGTTTTTTACCAGCTGCTCTCAGGATTCTTTGTTTGTCTTTGGTTTTGGGAGTGTGATTATGATATGCCTTGGTGATTTTCTTTTGGGGTCTCTCCTATATGGGGTTCATTGAGCTGCTTAGATGGCCAGATTTTCATCTTTGATGATATTGGGGAACTTTTCCATCAACAGTTCTTCAATGATCCTCTCTGTTTTCTGTTTTCTCCCCCTTTTCTGGAACTCTGGTCACTTGCAAATTTTTGCTTTTGATTGTATTCCACCTAATTCTCTGGGTCTCTTCATTTTTCTTTATTCTTTTCTCTGGATTTTCCTGAAACAGAGTTGTATCCAAGTTTTTGTCTTCAATTCCACTGATCCTGTCTTCCACTGTTTCAAATCTTCTTCTCAGCCCTTCTATGACATCGTCCATTTCTGAAATCTTGTTGTTTATCTTTTGGAGTTCCAACTGTTGTCTCTGTATAATTTTTAGTCGTGAATTTATTTTGGCATTTTGTTCCTGCATTATTTTCCTGAATTCTTCCAATTTTTTTGTCTGTATTTTCCATGAATTTGTTTATTTTTTCCTCATGTTTGTCAACTTTTTGCCTCAGCTCTTGGAGAATTTTGAGTATTAGATATTTGAATTCCCTATCAGGTAGTTCTAGTGCATTTTCTTCCAGTGGAAAGTCATCTGGTGTTTTATTTGGGACACCTACTGGAACTATCCTGTCATGTTTTTGTAAATTTTTTGATATTGTCTCCTGTCTTCTGGGCTTTTCATAGTTATTTTTCTCACTTATTGATTGAAGATTTGTTTGTTTTGTCCCTTTTGTTAAAAATTTGAGTATGTCTGAGCCACCGGACTGTGTGTTCTTTGTTGTTTGCTCGTCTGTGGGCACAATACTTTTCGCCTCCTTCTCCAAATGGCAGGGTCAGTCACTCAGATATGGTATGGCAGGGCAGGCCTAGCTGAAGAAGAGTTACTAGGACGGGTTGTTTGTGGCACTTACTACAGCCACCAGAGCAGGTCAGTAATCAGTGCAGGGTAGGTTACAGTAGGCCAGGCCTGTGCTACTTGGTGGTTTGATGTCAAGTGCATGGTGCAGGTAGGCAGGATGCAGTGAGGAGATTGTTATGTGTGGAGCTATGATGGACATGGGAGAGAGGAAAGAGGAACAGGAGCTGAAAACATACACACAAAAAAGAATGCTAAGGGAGCTTACCGTTGGAGTGGAGAGATGAGAGACTATGAATTGGAGAAAAACAGAAATGGGAAGAGAGCAAAAGAAAAGAATGAATAAATAAAAATCAGAAAGGTTAAAGAAGCACAAAGTTCCAAGTGATCCCACCAGTGCAGCTATGAGGTCTCCCAAAGTCGCTCTCAGGTGTTGCAGTACAGCCTGGCTAGAAGGCTTAGAGGTATACAACACCAGGTATTCAGGGAACAGAAAGAGAAGGAAGATATAGAGAGAAAAGAAACTGAGCAATGAAGAAAGACAAAAAGGGAAAAGGAGGGAAAAGAAAACAAAACAAATTAAAAAAAACCAAAGAACAAAAAAGGCCCCCCAAAAAACAGAAAGAAAAAAACCAACAAAAAAAGAAATGTTCTCAGGTATCCATCTGCACTTCTGTGCAGGCTGTGCGGGAAGTCCCCCTGCCATGCAGCACCCCCTGGTCACAAAGTGCTTCCAACTCAAGAAAAGGAAAAGAAAACAAACAAAAAATTCAAAACCAACAAAAGCCCAGGGATCCCACTAGCACGGCAGCCCAGGCTGGGAAGCAGATCCTCACTCAAACAGAGCTCCACAGCACCTCAGGAAGAAGCAATGATGGCGCACGGAGGTATTTGAGTGAAAGGAGGGGGAGGTGGTGAGAGGTAAGGAAGAAATCAAAAGAAGCAGAAAAAAGCAAAACCAGCAGCCAACAAATGGCACTCAGAGAGCCATCCTGTTCGGGTGTGTGGAATCCAAGCAGCTGGTGTTTCCTGTCCAAGAGATTGTGGCCATGGGAAGCAGAGGAGGCCGAGTCGGGGTGAAGAATGGTGGGGGTGGGAAAGCATATGTCACAAATTACTGGTTGTTTTGTCTCCCACTGGACGCTCCGTGAGGCTGCTTTCTCATACCCCCTGTTTGCTGGCCTCTGATAGGAGTCCAAAATGGCAGATCTGCACTGCGTTAGCTGGTAGGGGACCTCTGCATGAATCTCTCCTCACTTTCCCTTCTCTGTCAGTTTTCTCACTCCATTTGGTGCTTGGCTGAGTTCTTTATCTCTTCATTTGATGTTTTAGGGTTTCAGGATTGTTGTTTTTTCTGTTCGGCTTAGTTTTTGGTTCTTTGCTGTGGAGGGACGGCGTGGTGCTTCTGTCTCGAGCGCCATTTTGCTCGAAGTGTTTTTTCATATTTTACAAACAACCTGCAGGTCTTAGTAGTAGGAGGAGTAGGAGTAATAGTAATAGTAACAAAAAACATATCTTATATGGTCCTATCTATTTTTGAGCTAATTCTCACATTGTATCAAAAATGAAATATAAGCACCATACAATAAACGCCATGACTATGACACTTAGAAAAAAAACAATTCCTGTCAAGTAGATTCCGGCTCATAACAACCCTATAGGAAGAGTAGAAGAGCTCCATAAGTTTTCCAAGGCTGCAATCTTTACAGAGGCAGACCGCCACACCTTTCTCTCAGTGAACCACTGGTGGGTTTGAACTACGCAACTTTTGGTTAGCAGTCGAGTGCTTTAACCACTGTGCCAGCAGTGCTCTGGCATAACACTCTACTTAAGTATAATGTGCACATGCACACGGACACACAAAATTCTTTACTTAAATCACTAAATCTCTTAAATGCCCTAAATCAGTTTTCTCTGGACTTCTCCCTCCCTTATTCTTTTCGAAATTCAACTTGTATTTACCTAATTTTTAATGTTATGGGAAAATAATTACATAATAATTTTAATGAAAAATCAGGATGCAATCCTCCATAGTCTTTAGAATTCTGTAGAAATTATACATTAAAAAACACTGGAAGAAAATATAGAATGCATAATGTTAACACTGGTTGTCCAGCAGATGATGGCTTAGAGGTGATTTTAATTTTTTTCTTAATATTTCCATGGGTTTTCCAAATTTTCTACTGTGAATGTATTGCCTTTATAGTATATCATTCTTTAATGAGAATATATTGCTGGTGTTATTCCTACCTAAGTGCAAAGGCAAGTGAAATCTGTATTTCATGCCACAGTGACTACTTCTCTTTAAGGCTCTTTGAAAACTTAGACATCAGTGTGGGTTCTCAATTTTTATTTTACTTTCTCTTTTCTCAGTGCATGTTTTTTTCTGGTAGATGACTCTGAAATACTTCTAGACTGATCAGTACTCTCTAATAGCCTTCAACAAAGTCAAGCATGGATACTAATTTCACTTACAAAATGTGTTCAGATTGAGACACACATACTGTTCTTTTAAAACTACCACTCTGATATATTTTTAACAGTAAGCTGACACCATTTTAAACATGCCAAGTTGATCAAACTGGAAATCTATAATCACTATAGAATAATTACATAGTTTGCCTTCTTAAGAAACAGAAAATGCATTTCACACATTTATCGATTTGAAAATGAAAAACGGAAAACTTTTGTTCAAATGTTTAGCAGAATTTCAAAATAATAAAAGCGTACCGAATATTTGACCCATATGAATATTACTTCACTCCAGAAGATGGGAATAATGCTTTAAAGCATTCATAATATTCATTAAAGTGAAAAGAAAAGGAGGGCTAGATCATCTTTGAGCATCTAAGAGTTCAAACAATTTTTCTCACACATTATTTAATAATGAACTTAGATTTAACTAATATGCCTGCCAATTTGTAATACCTAATACGATGCATCTAATTCTTTTCCTACTAAGGTAGTTAAAGGAGAATGTTGCAAGAAACCTTTCCCCATGGTGGAAGTTTCATCCTCCCTTTGACCTCACACATTCCCCAGAGTGTCCTTTTGTTGAAATTCTCTTCTTTAGGAAGCTCTCAAATTTCATTTCAAGAGGATTTAAATTAGATAAGGTTTGAGAGTGTCAGGAAGGATGCATTTAGCACACTTCCCCTTTAGAATATCCTTGGATAAAAGTTATGTGTTTAAAAGTTGAGTTATAGATTCAGCATACAATGGCTGCATCTACGACATTGTACCACTCCTGAAAAATTGTCCTCTCCCACAGTAAGCAAAATGTTAAGAAAGAAATGATTGTAAAATCTTAATGCGAAAGGAGATGCAGAGCCAAGGAGGCAAGTATGCTAGTCTCCTGTATTCATATTACAGACTGTAATATTCCTCGCACACTTAAGGCAGGTGATCCGTGTAACCATCAACAGTCTTCCTAGGGCAGCTTCCTCACAGGAGACTTCAATCCCAGATAAACACAGAACAATGACTTTCTGTGATTTTACTTTCTAACCCAATAATGCATAAGATGACATGATATTGAGAAACAGGAATCACAGTTATTTCTAGTCTTCTATAAATTCTTATTTTGATTACTGCTACAATTAAATTTATAACTATAAAGTAATTAATAACTATAAACACCACCCATCTGTCAGTTTGTTGTACTGTGGTGGCTTGTGTGTTGCTATGATGCTGGAAGCTTTACCACTGATATTTCATATTCCAGTAGGGTCCAACCATGGTGGACAGATTTCACTGGAGCTTCCAGACTAACACAGACTAGGAAGAAAGGCCTCGCTATCTACTTCCAAAAATTAGCCAGTGAAAACCTTATGGACCACAACAGAACATTGTCTAACTCACTTCCTTTGGACACCTGATCAAGAGGGATCAATTACTAGAGGAGGATATCTTGTTTGGTGAAGTAGAGGGTCAATGAATTTGTAGGAGACCCTGGGTGAGACAGATTGACATGATAGTTGTAATGAAAGACTCAAACATACGATTGTCAAGATGACACAGGATCAGGTAACATTTTGCTCTGTTGTGTATAATGTCACTATGAGTCAGAGTTGGCATAATAGCAGCTAACAACAATGAAGGAAGATAAAGAGGAGAGAATTTTTCCTTTTTACCGTAGATTTGTAAGACAGTGTTTCTACAGTGTCTAAAAGCATGAACTGAAAGCAATGAAAGTGACAAGCCAGTAGACAATATTCTGTTGCTACTGTTAAGGCCATGTGTCCCTGACCTGGCCTGTTGTTTTACTACTATGTGGAAGAAATATTGTCTGAGATGCTTACAAATGAATTGTTCTGCCAGGCTGCAGCGTGAGGATGATCTAGATATTATGCATGATTTTCCTTTTTAAAACAAAAACAAAAACATGAAAAATTCTCTACCATAAGTGAGAGATTTGGGTCAGTAAATTCCTGCCTGGGCAGTCTTGCCCCAGGTTGCTTAAGCTTTTTTTTTTCAGAAATCAAGGGGATGGCACGCTTTAGTAGCAGTAGTAGAGCAAAGTTCCAGAAGATAAACTTTGTTTTATCTGCTGTGATAGCAGTTCTCAGCCTAAATCTACTGTATCTATTTTTTTGCCAAAAATAGATACAGACCCTATTCCATGCAGATGGGAGTTCCATGGGTCCTCAGACTCGCCTATTGTGAGTATCAACACTATAAGAGACCTGGGAATCTACTCCAGTAAAGATTACAGCCAAGAAAACCCTATGGTACAGTTCTACTCCATCACATGGGGTTGCTATGAGTCAGAATCAACTTGATGGCACCTAACAACAACAAAGAGGGCAGATGAGAGTCACTAGTACTCATTCTGCCAGCAAACCACCTTTAAAGGACAAAACTCCATCATACTGTGTACATAAATGTGTGTATGTGTGTGTACACATATCCTCACTTACTCCTGGAGTGATTCAAAGTAAAAACATAAAAATATAAACTTTTCTCCTTTCTAATAAATCTAAAGTCCAACATATACAAGCAAGTGTAGAAATAACTCCTCTTCATTATATTGACAGGATATAGGACAGAAGAATATGGTCTCCAAATATATTTTTGAAACTATAAGAAAAGTAAATAGAAATAGAATAAATAACTCTTCTTCATTGTATTGAGAGGAGAGGGGATGGAAAAGTATGTGTCTCCAAATATTCTGTTGTAATTATTTGACCTCCACAAATCATTGTCTGAGCACATGTATGTTGTTAAGTTGACAAGCTATCCTCCGCCAAGTCAGTGTCAAGAAGAGATTGGTGCCTTACAAAGTTTTGCAATTTTTTGTTTAAGTTCGTGATTTAGTACCCGTGAAAGTATGAGTCTGCTCACCTAGCAGCTTCCAAGATTGATTTCTTCAAGTTCATCCTTTCCAGCTTCATTTGACATGTACAAACACAATCAATATAGTTATACCACAGGTAATCACTCATTAGAAGGACTCCATCCATTCCAAGCGTGGTGTGTATCAATTTATCATTTCATTTTTGTGCATGTCAGAATGGCGTGTTTACCTTTCAGCAGCATCATTTGAATAGACAAGGTTAATACTAGCTTAATTTCACTTTAATGGTGATTTAAATGAAATACTTCCATGAACATAAAGACCTGGATAGTCTGCTGAGGAAATTCAATCAAAAAGTGTCACAAGAACAAAACTGTATTTTTGATGGATGGTTGTTCATACTATTTTATTTGGTCTCCTCCCTTTCATGCAGTATAGCAGAACACTAAAACCTATGGAGCCTGAGGCATGTTGATGAAACTCTGATAATTTCCACTGAATTTTCTTTTGGCCAAAGCCTGTTGCTAGAAATGTCAATTTTATGGCCCAGGACTTTTAACGTCCTGTCTTTGAATAAGATCATCACGAAAGTAAAAAAAAAAAAAAAAAAAAAAAAAAAAAAACACACACACACACTGCCATTGAGTTGATTCCAACTCATAGTGACCCTACAGGACAGTAGAACTACCCCATAGGGATTCCAAGGCTGTAATCTGCTCGGTGCTAACCGAAAGTTCAGCAGTTCAAACCCACTAGCTGCTCTGTGGGAGAAAGATGTGGCAGTTTGCTTCTGTAAGGATAACAACCTTGGAAACCCTGTGGGGCAGTTCTACTCTGTCCTATAGGGTCACTATTGTTGAAATCGACTTGACGGCAATGTTTTTTTTAATTTTTATGGAAGCAGATTGTCACAACTTTCTCCCTCAGAGTGGCTGGTGGGTTCAAACTGCCAATCTTTTGGTTAGCAGCCGAGCACTTAACCACTGCACCACCTGGACTCCTTATCATGGAAATTGGGCATAGAAATTGTTATTCATATTACTCTTTGCTTACTTCTTCTCTTTGAAACCCATTATTCAAGAATCAGCCTTAGTATTCTTATTGCCTATAAGGCCTTCTCTAGCTATCCCAGAAAGAGCTTGTCACTCTTCTTTGGCCCCATAATACTTTCTCCAGATTCCTACCATACCACTTATCATATTGTGCTAGAATTATTTGTTTAAGGGTCTGTCTTCCAGACTAGGCTATGATCTGCCTATTCTACAATGGCTGAGTTATAGTGATAGATCTTTTAGTCACATACAAAGCTTAGCAGGCACATAAAAAGCACTCCATTGATATTAGTGTTCATTTATAAATTTATGTTGAATAAATTTTTCTCTAATGGTAAAAGTGCATTTTTTCTCTTCCATTGTTATTACTATTTGTGCCCATATGTTACTTTTGTGAACTACAGCAATTGTTTTCAAGATACAGGCCATGGGGTTTATTCATATATGTGTGTGCATGCATTCATGTGTGTGTGCATATATAATAACCACCACTTGAGGAAACTACCATAGTTTAAAAAGTGTTTCCAAAATAAATTAGCTCATTTAAAACTAACAACAGCCTATAAATGTAGGAACTATAATCTCCATCAGGAAAAAGCCAGAGAATAATGACAAAATATAATAATATATGGAGGCCCTAGGTGGTGTGAACATTTAGTGCACTCAACTGCTAACCAAAAGATTGATGTTTGAATCCACCCAGAGGTACCTTGGAAGAAAGTCGTGGCAAGCTTCTTCTGAAAAGTCAGCCATTGAAAACCCTATGGAGAACAGTTCTACTCTGACACACTTGGAGTCACATGAGTCAGTGTTGCCATAAGTTAGAGTCAACCTGGCAGTAACTATTTATTTTTATAATATATTTAGTTTACTTACTTATTGTGCTTCTCATTTTACTCTGTCAACTTTGTGTGAGTGAGGATTTCTGTCTTTTTTTATTCACTGGCAGTTCCTCAACACCTAGACAATATCTAGACATAGTAGATGTCCAATAAATATTTGTTGAATAAATGAGTGGAAAAATGTCATTACAAATTTATTACATCAAATCTCAGCCAAGGAGGTAGGGCCAAAATGGTAGCATAGTCAGACACTGTCTGTCATCCCTCTTACAACAAAAACCAGAAAAAACAAGTAAATCGATTATATATGACAAACTAGGAGCCCTGAACATCAAAGGCAAAGTTCAGTAATCAGACGAAGTGACAGGGGGAGGGAAAGACAGTTCAGAAGCAGTGAGGAGTTGCCGGACCTGACCCAGCTGGAACTGGTACCCTACAGCTGGTGCACACGGTGAGGCAGGCAGTGGCACTCAAGACTCGTTTTCCACATTGGGAGAGACTGAGCAGCAGAAAGTCTACTCAAGCCTCCAGAACCAGTGAAAAGCAGCACTCAAACAACAACAGATAAGTACATGTGTCTAACCCCCTGTGTGGATCAAAAACACCCTCTTTGGGAAAAACCTCTCTCCCATTTACCTGCCCGCTCCCCACTCTGCACCAGGTCCCAGGCTGACCAGCCATTACCAGGTCCTCTGGACCAGAAGTAAGGACCCTCATGCACCCTGAGCCATTCTCCCAGCCTTGGAGAAGGAACAAATTACCAAACAGGAATAAATAATCTGCCAGCTCCTCTAAGCTGGGAACTTAGGGTAGGTGCAGCTCCTTTGCCTAGGCACAGGCATAAGGGATCCACAGACTTTGAATGCCTTTCACCCCTGCATGGGGCCCATTTCAACAGCATAGACCCTCATTAGCATAGTACAACAGGGTATATACCTGAAGCATAACTTCAACTGTCATCTATATGGTGGAGTGGCAGTTTCGTGATATTTGACACTCCTCTGCCCATTAAGTAGGGTCCTCACCTACTCACAGCAGGGACCTGAGGACTGGTGGCTCCACCTACACCACCTAGCCACCCATGACAGGGGTCAAAGAATAAGTGGTGCCTCCCAGTCCTTAGAGCCAACTGTCCTGGATGCTCATGGTTTGGATGCAAAAACCACCCACCTACGTGTTCTAGGGAACAGGGACACACTTTCTGCCCAGACACTCAGGGGCAGTCATCAGCCCCTTGCCTTGCTTGGCACCTGACCCTCTACCGCCACCAGATATCTGTGCCTACACCAGTCACCCCTGACCATCTAGGACTGTACATGAGAGCCTGCACCACACACCTGGTGACTCACTACCTGGACACCTGAGCTGAATCCATACAAGAAAAGTAAATGAACTACTGGGCTCACATACTTAGTAACAGATCTAATGACTTGCTGACAGGACGTTAGAGCTTCAAAGGTGCCAGTAATCAAACTAGCTCACATGAGCAGCCTATTTGGGCATATCAAAACAAAACAAAACCAGAAGCTAGGACACAGTAAGCAGATATAAAATAAATAAATATAACAACTTATTGATAGCTCAGAGACAGTAGTCAATATCAAATCACATAAAGAGGCAGACCATGATAGTTTTAGCAAGATCCCAAAATGAAGATTCAAGAAATCTTCTGGAGGAAGAGAACATCTTGGAATTACTGGAGGTAGAATACAAAAGATTAATACACAGAATTCCTGAAGAGATCAGGAAGGAAATCATGCAAAAGCATAACAAGCCAAGGAACACACGGACAAAGCAACAAAGGAACCTAAGAAGATTAGAGAAGAGCATAATGACAAATTTAATAGGCTGCAAGAACCCATAGAGAGACAGCAAACAGAAATCCAGAAGATTAACAATAAAATTTCATAATTAGACAACTCAGTAGGAAGTCACAGGAGTAGAATTGAGGCAATGGAAGCCAGAATTAGTGAGACTGAAGATAAAGCACTTGACACCAACTTATTTGACAAAAAATAAGATAAAAGAATTTAAAAACATGAAGAAACTCTAAGAATTATGTGTGATTCTATCAAGAGGAATAAACTAGGAGTGACTGGAGTACCAGAATGGGGGGATAACAGAAAATACAGAGAGAATTGTTGAAGACTTGTTGGCAGAAAACTTCCCTGATATCATGAAAGATGAGAAGATATCTATCCGAGATGCTCATCGAACCCCACATAAGGCAGATCTCAAAAGAAAGTCACCAAAACATATTATAATCAAACTTGCCAAAGCCAAAGATAAAGAAAGAATTGTAAGAATGGCTAGGGATAAATAAAAAGTCATCTACAAAGGAGAGTCATTAACACTAAGCTTGGACTACTCAGCAGAAACTATGCAGGCAAGAAGGCAATGGGATGACAGATATAAAGCCTTGAAGGAAACAATTGCCAGCCAAGAATTATGCATCCAGCAAAACTGTCTCTCAAATATGATGGTAAAATTAGGGCATTTCCAGATAAACAGAAGTTTAGGGAGTTTGCAAAAACCAAACCAAAATTACAAGAAATACTAAAGGGAGTCCGCTGGTTAGAAAATCAATAACGTCAGATAACAACTCAAGACTAGAACACAGGACAGAGCAAACAGATATCAACCCAGACAGGGAAGGCACAAAAACAAATCAAAAAGCTGAAAATAGGGAAACAGGGACATCAATATGTAAAAGATGACAACATAAAACAAAAAAGAGGGACTAAAAAATGTAGTCAAAGATCTTTCATATGGAGAGGAAGACAAGGCAATATATATATATATATATATAAAAAGACTGGTTTAAACTTACAAAAATAGGGGTAAATATTAAGTTAACCACAAAGGAAACTAACAATCCTACACATCAAAATAAAACTCAAGAAAAACATAAAGACTCAGGAAATACAAAATCAACAACAATGAAAAAGATGAAAAGAAAATACATAAACAAAAACGACTCAGCACATAAAATTAAGTGAAACAAAAAAACTGTCCACAACACACAAAATAAGACAACAAAATGATAGCACCAAACTCATACCTATCAAAAATCACGCTGAAGGTAAATGGACTAAATGTACCAATAAACAGACAAAGAGTGGCAGAATGGATAAACACGATCTGTCCATATGCTGCCTACAAGAGACAATTTAGATTTAAAGACACAAACTTAAACTCAAAGGATGGAAAAAAGTATATCAAGCAAACAACACTCAAAAATGAGCAGAAGTGACAATATTAATCTCTGACAAAACAGACTAAAGTAAAATCCACCACAAAGGATAAAGAAGGACACTACATAATGATTAAAGGGTCAATACACCAGGAGGACATAACTATAATAAATATTTACATACCCAACAACAGGGCTCCAAAATATATAAAACAAACTGTAATAACATTGAAAAGAGAGATAGACAGCTCCACAATAATAGTAGGAGACTTCAACACACCACTTTCGGTGAAGGACAGAACATCCAGAATCTCAATAAAGACACAGAAGATCTAAAGCCACAATCAACCAATTTGATCTCATAGACATACACAGAACACTCTATCCAACAGCAGCCAAGGATATTTTCTTTTCCAATGCACATGGAACATTCTCCAGAATAGACCACATATTAGGCCATAAAGCAAGCCTTAACAGAATTCAAAGCATTGAGATATTAGAAAGCATCTTTTATGACCATAAAGCCATAAGAGTAGAAATCAATAACAGAAAAAGCAAGGAAAAAAATCAAACACATGGAAACTGAATAACACCTTACTCAAAAACTACTGGGTTACAGAAGAAATTAAGGATGGATTAAAGAAATTCATGAAATTCATAAAATCCAATCAGAATGAAAACACATCCTACCAGAACCTTTGGGACACAGCAAAGGCAGTGCTCAGAGGTCAGTTTATAGCAATAAATGCACACATCCAAAAAGAAGAAGGAAACCCTGGAAGCATGGTGATTAAGAGCTACAGCAAGCCAGCACAACTTGTACAAGGAAAGGTCATGGAAGCTCCCTAGACACATCCAAACCCCTGAGGGACTGAATTGCTGGGTGGAGGGCCGTAGGGACCATGGTCTCGGGGAACATCTAGCTCAATTGGCATAACGTAGTTTATAAAGGCAAAGTTCTACATTCCACCTTGGTGAGTAGCATCTGGGTCTTAAAAACCTGTGAGCAGCCATCTAAGATACTCCACTGGTCTCATCTCTTTGGGAGCAAGGGAGAGTGAAGAGAACAGAATACAAGGAAAATATTAGTCCAAAGGACTAATGGACCACAGCTACCAAGGCCTCCACCAGACTGAGTCCAGTACAGCTAGATGGTGCCCGGCTACCACCAGTGAGTGCTCTGACTGGGATCACAACAAAGTGTTCTGGACAGAGCTGGAGAAGGATGTAGAACAAAATTCTAACTCACAAAAAAAAAAAAAAAAAGACCAGATTTACTGGCCTAAAGGAGACTGGAGAAACCCCGAGAGTATGGGCCCCAGACACCCTTTCAGCTCAGTGGTGAAATCACTTCTGATGTTCACTGTTCAGCCAGGCAGTGGACAGCCCCATAAAACCAAATGGAACTAATGAGGCACAGCAGTCCAGGGACAAGGACTAGAAGGCAGAAGGGGACAGGAAAGCTGGTGATAGGGAACCTAAGGTTGAGTAAGGGTAGTGTTGATGTGTTGTCATAGGGCAACACGTGTACTGTTTAATGAGAAACTATTTGTTCTGTACACCTTCATCTAAAGTGAGAAAAGCAGCACAATTGTAAGAGTGTAGTCAGTGTCACTGAACTGTGCATGTAGAAATTTTTGAAATGGTGTATCTTTGGCTATGTATATTTTCACCAAAAAAAAAAAAAAAATGTTCGAGAAGGGAGAGGGTTGACATGTCTTGGGGTTGTTAACCAGTGTCATAAAACAATATGTGTACTACTGTTTCATGAGAATCTATTTGTTCAGTAAACCTTCACTTGAAGTAGAATAAAAAAAAAATTAAAAACAAAAAAAGAGCTACAGCAGCTAACCAAAAGGTCGGCAGTTCGAATCCACCATGTGCTTCTTGGAAACCACATGGGGCATTTTTACTCTGTCCTATATGGTTCTGATGAGTCGGAATCAACTCGATTAAAAAGAAGTTAAAAAGGGGTTAAAAAGAAGAAAGGGCCAAAATCAAAACATTCACCCTACAACTCAAACAATTAGAAAGAAAGCAGCAAAAGAAGCCCTCGGACACCAGAAGAAAGCAAATTAAAAAAAAAAAAAAAAAAAAAAAAAAAAAACTGAGCGAAATTAAATGAAATGGAGAATAGAAAAACAATTGAAAGAGTTAAAAATACCAAAAGCTGGTTCTTTAAGAAGACCAACAAAATCAATGAACCATTGGCCAAACTGACAAAAGAACAACAGGAGAAGAAGCAAATAACCCAAATAACAAATGAGATGGGTGATATCGCAACAGACTCATCTGAAATTAAAAGAATCATAACAGAATACTACGGAAAATTATACTCCAACAAATTTGAAATCCTAGAGGAAATGGGCAAATATCTAGAAACATACTACCTACCTAAACTACCACAAACAGAGGTAGAACAATGACATAAATCTATAACAAAATAAGAGGTTGAAAAGGTAATTAAAAAACTCCCAACAAAGAAAAGCCCTGGCCTGGACGGTTTCTTTGGAGAATTCTATCAAACTTTCAGAGAAGAGTTAACACTACTACTACTAAAGGTATTTCAGAGTACAGAAAAAGATGGAATACTCCTAAACTCATTCTATGAAGCCAGCATAACCCTGATACCAAAACTAGGTAAAGACACCATAAAAAAAGAAAATTACAGACAAATATCCTTCATGAACATAGATGCAAATATCCTCAACAAAATTCTAGCAAATAGAATTCCACAACATATAAAAAAAAATAATTTACCATGACCAAGTGGGATTCATATCAAGTATGCAGGGAGGTTTCAACATTAGAAAAACAATCAGTGTAATCCATCATGTAAATAAAACAAAAGACAAGAACCACATGATCTTATCAATTGATGTAGAAAAGGCGTCTGACAAAGTCCAACACCAATTCATGATGAAAACTCCCAGAAAAATAAGAATAGAGGGGAAATTCCTCAACATAATTAAGAGCATTTATACAAAGCCAACAGCCAACATCATCCTAAATGGAGACAGTCTGAAAGCATTCCCTTGAGAATGGGAACCAGACAAGGATGCCCTTTATCACCACTATTATTGAACACTGTCCTAGACAGAGCAATTAGGCTAGAAAAAGAAATAAAGGTTATCCATATTGGTAAGGAAGAAGTAAAAGTATCTCTATTTCAGATGATATGATCTTATATGCAGAAAACCCCAAAGAATCCACAAGAAAACTACTGGAACTAATACAAGATTTCAGCAAAGTATAAGGAAACAAGATAAACATACAAAAATCAGTTGGATTCCACTATATCAACAAAGAGAACTTCGTAGAGGAAATCACCAAATCAATACCATTTCCAATAGCCCCCAAGAAGGTAAAGTATTCAGGAATAAATCTAACCAGAGTCATAAAATACCTATACAAAGAAAACTACAAGATACTACTGCAAGAAACCAAAAGAGACCTACATAAGTGGAAAAACATACCTTTCTTATGGATAGGAAGACTCAGTATTGTGAAAATGTCAATTCTCCCCAAAGTTATCGACTGATACAATGCAATCTCAATTCAAATTCCAACGGCATTTTTTAAGGAGATGGAGAAACAAATCACCAACTTCATATGGAAAGGGAAGAGGCCTCAGATAAGTAAAGCATCACTCAAGAAGAAAAACAAAGTGGGAGATCTCACACTACTTGATTTTAGAACCTATTATACCACGATAGTAGTCAAAACAGCCTGGTACTGGTACAACAACAGATACATAGACCAGTCGAACAGAATTGAGAATCCAGATGTAAATTCATCCACCTATGAGCAGCTGATATTTGACAAAGGCCCAAAGTCCATTAAATGGGGAAAATACAGTCTCTTTAACAAACGGTGCTGGGAGAACTGGATATCCATCAGTAAAAAATTGTAACAAGACCCATACCTCACACCATGCACAAAAACTAACTCAAAATTGATCAAAGACTTAAATATAAAATCTAAAATGATAAAGATCATGGAAGAAAATATGGGGACAATGCTAGGAGCCCTACTACATGGCATAAACAGAATATAAACCAAAAGTAACAATGTACAAGCACCAGAAGAGACATGAGATAAATGGGAGCTCCTAAAAATCAAACACTTATGTTCATCAAAATACTTCACCAAAAGAGTCAAAAGACAACTGAAAAAGACTGGGAAAAAATTTTTGGCTATCACAAATCCGATCAGCGTCTAGGCTCTAAAATCTACAAGATACTGCAAAATCTCAAGAATAAAAAGACAAATAAACCAATTAAAAAAATGGGCAAAGGATATGAACAGGCACTTCACAAAAAAACGCATTCAGGTGGCTAACAGATACATGAGGAAGTGCTCATGATCATTAGCCATTAAAGAAATGCAAATCAAAACCATAATGAGATACCATCTCACCCCAACAAGGTTAGCATTAATCCAAAAAACACAAAATAGTCAATGTTGGAGAGGTTGTGGAGAGACTGGAACACTTATACAGTGTTGGTGGGAATATAAAATGGTACAACCACTTTGGAAATCTGTTTAGCACTTCCTTAAAAAGCTAGAAGTGGAAGTATCATATGATCCAGCAATCTCGCTCCTTGGAATACATCTTAGAGAAATAAGGGCCATCACAGGAATAGATATATGCACACCCATGTTCATTGCAGCACTGTTCACAACAGCAAAAAGATGGAAAAAACTAGGTGCCCATCAACAGACGAATGGATAAACAAATTACGGTATATTCACACAATGGAATACTATGCAATGATAAAGAACAATGATTAATTCCTGAAACATCTTATAACATGGAGGAATCTGGAAGGTATTATGCTGAATAAATTTAGTCAGTCTCAAAAGTACAAATATTGTATAAGACCACTATTATAAAAACTCAAGAAAAGGTTTAAACACAGAAGAAAACATTCTTTGATGGTTATGAGTGTGGGGAGGGAGGGAGATGAGTATTCACTAACTAGATAGTAGACAAGAATTATGTTAGGTGAAAGGAAGGGCGGCACACACTACAGGGGAAATCAGTCCATCTGGACTAAACCAAAGTTAAGAAGTTTCCTGAATACAACCAAATACTTGGAGGTACAGAGTAGCAGGGGCGAGGGTCTGAGGATCATGGTTTCAGGGGACATCTAGGTCAATTGGCATAACAAAGTTTATTAAGAAAATGTTCTGCATCCCACTTTTGTGAGTGGCGTCTGGGGTCCTCAAAGCTAGTGAGTGGCCATCTAAGATGCATCAATTGGTCCCAACCCACCTGGAGTAAAGGAGAATGAAGAACACCAGAGACACAAGGAAAGTACTAGCCCAAGAGACAGAAAGGGCCACATAAACCAGAGACTTCATTAGCCTGAGACCAGAAGAACTAGATGGTGCCCAGCTACCACCAATGACCACCCTGACAGGGAACACAACAGTGGGGTGCAGAACTCAAATTCTAGTAAGAAGACCAGACTTAACGGTTTTATTGAGACTGGAGGGACCCCGGAAGACATGGCCCCTGGACTCTCTGTTAGCCCAAAACTAAAACCATTCCCGAGGCCAACTCTTCAAAGAAATATTTGACTGGACTATAGGACATAAAATCATACTCATGAAGAGTGTGCTTCTTAGCTCAAGAAGATATATGAGACTTAATGGGCAGCTCCTGTCCAGAGGTGAGATGAGACAGCAGGGAGGGTCAGGATCTGGTTGAATGGACACGGAAAATTCGGGGTGGAAAGGAGGAGTGTACTGTCTTAGTATAGGGAGAGCAACTAGGGTCACATAACAATGTGTGCATAAATTTTAGTATGAGAGACTAATTTGAACTGTAAACTTTCACTTAAAGCTCAAGAATAAAAAAACAAAAAAAGAGTTCAGCTGCTAAGCAAAGGATTGGAAGTTCGAATCCACCACCCGCTCATTAGGAGCTCTATAGGGCTAGTCTGTCCTATAGGGAGTCAGAATCCAGTCGATGGCAATGGATTTTTACTACCATCAACACAGTGGCCTAAGCCAGGTAATTCGATCATAATTAATGTTTATCCTTCATCATCTATACCAATTGCTTATTAATTTATTTTAAATTATATTACTAGTTTTTTCTCTCTCCTTCTCTGCATTTATCCTACTGCTGATTCTGTGCAAGTCTTTATTATTCTGGTGACAATTGCAAAGACAACCTAAGAGATACTCTTGAATTGTTCTTTTTTTTTTTTTTGTCACCTTCTACCCTTCATATTACTGCAATAATTGTCTGCCCAAGACAAAAGTATTAATATATTATACCCATGATTTAATCTTACAGTGTCTATTCATGACCACAGAATAAATAATAAGGTCCTTTGCATGCTTTACAAAATTAAGAACTAGCATGTTACCATCAACCTCAACTCTCAGGAGCCTACGTATCATCACCTCACCCTCCTCATTCCCTGCTACCCCAGTTACATATATTCCAATCATAGTAAATCACTTGAAGATAACTAATGATATCATACCTTCATTCCTCTAAAAGTATTTTTATTTGGTCTAGAAATTTCTTCACTTACCACTTCTTCCTTCACCTGATAAGCTATTCTTCACATTTGAAGACAGCTTAATTGTCAACAACTATTATCCTTCCCTGACCCCAAACCAAGCATTAATTGATTAGTTAGTCCTTTGAGTATCCACAGTGATTTGCATACCAACTGAAACTTTTTGAACCAATGACTATAATGTTTTCATCTTTGTCTTTTCAGTATCTTATACAGAACTTAACACAAAGTAACTGATCAATAAATATTTGAAAAATTAAAAATTACTTACAATATCAATCATGCCTTATTATTTATTTTAATGTATGACTCATCATTCATCTGAGCTCCTTGACCTGTTCTTCTTTATTGTTGGCTTTGTAACGATATTAGAAATATTATTTTATGGTAAATATTAGGTGCTAAAAAAACATTTTTAAGAGAATAAATCAGGGATTAAACAAATAGTTTTCTAAAATTATATCAGATACTTAGGAAGCTTGTTGTATATGCTACAAGCTGTTATGACTCAAAGCTATTGCATAAACCAAAAAACCAAGCAAGTTGCTGTTGAATCAATTCCGACTCATGGCGACCCCATGTGTTACAGAATAGAACTGTACTCCAAATGGTTTTCAAGGTTGTGACCTTTTGGAAGCAGATCACCAATCTTTTTTTTTTTGAGGTGCCTCTAGGTGAGTTTGAATGAACCTTTCAGTTCGTTGTTGAGCACTTAACCATTTGCACCACCCAGGCACTCCAAACTATTACATGGATCTCTTTTTTTCCCCTTTCCTTTTCTTTCTTTCTTTTTTTCTTTTGTTTATATTGTTAATGAGTATAGAGTGGCAGAAAATAAGAAGTAGGGCATGGATTGTTATGCAGTTTTCAGCTGAAATAAATGAAGTGCATTGTTGAAATAATCTTGTACAAGGAATAACCATGAAAATTACGGATTTGAATATATAAAATTATGTTTTTAGGCACAAAGTAACTTGCTATTCCTCCAGACAAAATGATCGCTTAGACATTAACAAATGAGTAAATGTAACTGTGATGGATAAAGTAAAAAAGAACCAGCAACACACAGATTTATTTTTCCATAAAGTGCAGAAGGACATAAAAGTGGGGGATGGGGAAGGAGATTGGTAAATATCTTTCTGTTTTGGCTAAATTTATAGCGTTTGAAAAATGGCTGTTGGTATTTTGACAAACAGCCTGCATTCCACTTTATCCATTCTTGGTTTTGATTTACTGTAATGTACATCTGAATGCTGGAACCCAGCAGGTTTGTGATCATTCATATTTCTCTCAGGTGAAATTAAACTGGTGTAAAGCTCTACCAGCATTACCTATATATTGTTAAACAATAATTCTGCAAATAACTTCTCTAAGACTTCCAGAATACTGAAAGCACATTTACACAAATTACAGGGCACAGTCAAAATTCACTGGGCTTACTTAAGTGGTGAGGGAAACCTTAATATCAACTACATTATTTATTTTTCTGACATAATGATGATATTGCTCTCACATTTTACCTAAATCTTCAGCTTTAGTCCTGAAAGAAAAGAGCAAAGCAATACTTCTTCCCATGTATTTGCTGGAGCAGTGCTACCACATGAATCTAGTGTGCTTTTCTTGATAGGAAAGCAATTGGGACAGATTGTATTTTCTTCAAAAAGTCAGGAAGCCGGAGTCTTATTCCTAGTTCTTCTACTTATTCATTGTGTGCCTTTCTGTCACCTCATACCCACTACAATGGAGTGAAGTCTCTTTCTAATCTCATAAGATCTCAAGTTGCAGGTGGGGTGGGGGCAAATGTATTTGTTGGAAAATGATAGGGCTATCAAAAATATATGCAATCAGCGACATAAGCTGTGAAGCATAAATCAAGTTCATTCTGATATAGGGTAAAAATGTAATTTTTTAATGAAGATAAGAGAAGAAGAACTATTAGGAATATGGTATACTACTCAACTAATAAGGAGCCCTGGTTGTGCAGTGGTTAAGCGCTTGGACGCTAACCATAAGCTTGGTGGTTCAAACCCACCCAGAGGCTCCAATCAGCTCCTGTAAAGATTACCTGTTGCCATTGAGTAGAGTCCAATTCATAGTGAGCCTATAGTTTCCAAGGCTGTAAATCTTTACAGAAACAGTCTGCCACATCTTTCTCCCATGGAGCTGCTGGTTGGTTTGAACCACCTATCTTTCAGTTACCAGCCAAGGGCTTAACCATTGCATCATCAGGGCTCCTTCCATAAAGATTACAGCCAGCGAAACCCTATGGGGGCAATTCTACTCTATCCTATAGGGTTGCTATGAACCAAAAACCAAACCCATTGTCATCGAGTCAATTCCGACTCATAGCGACCCTATAGGACAGAGTAGAAATGCCCCATAGGGTTTCCAAGGAGCAGCTGGTGGACTCAAACTGTTGACCCTTTGGTTAGCAGCCATAGCCTGTGGTAGCTCTTAACCACTGTGTATAGGGTGGCTACGAGTCAGAATCAACTCAATGATGTACAAGAACAACAACCCACCTAACTCTAGTACCTCAGTTACAATCTCAATCTCTCCTGCCCTCTTGAAATTATTTGTTAATAATAACCAAGGGTAGTTTAGCATTGTTTGTTGTTGTTAACTTCTGTCAAGTCAACTTCGACTAATGGTAACTCCATGTACAACAGAACAAAACATTGTCAGGCCCTGCATTATCCTCACGATCTCCAGCATGTTTAACTCTATGTTTGGCTATTGTGCCAGTCCATCTCACCAAGGGTCTCTCACATCTTCATTGGTCCTCTGCTTCACCAAACATGATGGTGTCTTCTAGCAATCAGTCCTTTTGTGACATGTTGAAAGCATGTGAGTCAGACAATGTTTTACTATGATTCGTAAGACTTCCATTGACTAATTTTCAGAAGTAGATCTGAAAGTCTTTCTTCCTACTCTGTCTTAGTCTGGAAGCTCCAGTGAAATCTGTCCACCATGAGTGACCTTGCTCATGTTTGAAATACTGGTGGCATAGCTTCCAACATCATAACAACATGCAAGCCACCATGGTATGACAAACTGACAGGTGCTGGTAGCACAAACTTTAGTGGCATTAAAATGTAGTGGCTGAGGATATATGACTTAATGTGAAAGAAACGTGGGTTTGAGTCCTGGCCCACACTTGCTTTTGTATGATTATGGACAGGTTACATTCTAAACTTGAAGTTTAAGCTTAAAATGCATATGATAAAAGTACCTACCTCATAAGAATTTCAAGTGGTAGTGAATGTAAAGTGTTTAGCACATTGCAAAACGCACAGTAAATGTAAAATAATCTTCATATTGTTATTATCATGGAGATTCAGTTGTTAAGATAATTAATGTCACTATTCATTAGAGGCCAAAGTCAGGACAGTGATAATTCTGAATACAACAGGATGTTGCATTCGGAGTCCTAGTGGCTCAGTGGTAAAGAGCTCGGCTACTAATAAAAAAATTGTAGTTCAAATCCACCAGCCGCTCCTTGGAAACCCTAGGGGGCACTTCTACTCTGTCCTAAAGGGTCATTATGAGTTGGAATTGACAGCAATGGGTTTTTTGGTTTGGTGGTTGTATTCAACTCAACTTCACATGGTGAGAGTGCAGCGATATAAATGAATGCAATCTTACAGAGTTCTTCAATTTTCCAGGAATCAACAGGAGAGGCAGCTTTTGTAGATTTTCAGAAGTACTGGAGACAATTTTGACAGCAACTAGATTTCCCTCTGAGCCTGTGGGGATAGAGCTAGAGATGTAAATGCACCAATACAGTAAAACCTGGGAAAGTTGGAACCTGTGTAAAGTGGAAACCTGTCAGAGAAGGAAAACTCAAATATTTTCCACTAATATAGAGCGATAGAAAAGTGGTAAGACTGCACCCCATCAAAGGCAGAAAACTTGTGAGACCCGGAAAAATAAGGCAGTTCTGTTGAGTTCTGGCTCTCACAGTTTTCACTGTAGTGACAATTTTCACTTGAAAAATTGGTGATGGATAAAGAGTCTCAAACTACAGAACAATCTGCTAGTAAGAAGTAGGAGAAAGTGAGCAGAAAAGAGCTAGAAATTTCACTTGCTTGAAGAATCTCCTTGTAGTCTGTTCAGGGAGTTGCTTAAATAAATTCAGTGACTGAAGAACTAGAGGCGAAACAACTCACTTTGCCCAGGCAGAGCACTGGTAGATTGTGGAGAAAGTATAGTTCCCCTGCAGTGATTCTTTCTCCCCCAAAGGCAGAAAGCTAGCTGATCCAGGGCTCCTCTCAAGATTCACTGGTTTTCCTGTTTCCACACGTGGACATTAGTTATATTACTGTCTAACAATATCTGCTGGATGCTTATCTCACAGGGATAGAGTTAGAATTAATGGTATGAATTTTGCCAGGCACTTCAAGACCCCTGGAAATATGCCACATAAATATCTTATGATTGTATACATTATTCCTCCAGCCTGTTTTGTACTAAAGAGAGGAAGACACTTGATATGCATTTATGTAGCAAATGCATTGATATTTCTTTTAATAAGGCTCAGATTTCACTGATTTTATTTTCTGAGAAAAGGTAATTAAAAAAATAAATTTTCTGCTTTTTCTTTGTCACTCATCAGTTATTTACATTATATTCATATTCTTACTAGATATCCCCTTATCTAATATATTTTAATTCTTGGAAATAATCACACCAAATCTATCTCAATATTATTTTTTTTCAAGCACATCTGTTCCCTCCCTACCATCTGGTCTTCTCTCATCTTTTAAGAAGTTGTAAGAAGATTATCTGAAACAAAGAGATTGAAAGTACATAAAATAAAGTCTATATATTACTATCAGGTCTCATGTAGAGAAAAATCAATATATATTTCTTTAGTGAAAGAACATATTTTATGCCCAGATAATTAAGCCAATATCATGCATTAACCTCAGTTAAAGAACAAGGGCAACGAAAATACTTTAATAAGATGAACAGATTGGTAACCAGTAGAGCCAGCTTCTTCCTAATGCATCCTAATGCATGCACTCTGTCCTGATTCATTGCAAAGGCTTGGGCACACAGAGAGGATGTGTTTCTGCATATCTGTTAAACTGTTCTGTTTATGAGAAAGGGAAACTTTCCATAGCAGTATGCTGTGGATATTTTCCCCCTCAAAGCCACAATGAATTATTTAGTACTTGATTTGTCAAAGGAAAGCTTGGCTACACTACAGTGACAGAGTTATGCTGTAGAAATAGAATATTGTTTAAGAAATTATTGGTGCAAAAAAGGCAACTGAAGCAGAAGGCACAGTTGGTTTTTCAAATATACATACACAGCACTCACATTTATCATAATTCAGAGGCTTTATGGGAAAAAATTTCTAGCATGCTTTGCCTTTATAAAACTGTCTTTTATGTTCTGTGTGCATCTGTTGACTGGCTTTGTCCCCAACCCCCTTCTCTCTAGCCTCTGTATTGATTTTTTAAGGGTCTCTTTATGTTACTTGTATTAAAAATAAATAGAATATTTCTTTATGTGATCAAAAGGTCATCTCCTGATTTCCTAGTTCTGAATCCCATATTGTATGGAATTACTTAAGATGTTCTGAATTTCATTTTTTACTTCCATTATTTTTTTAAAAAAATAATTGTATCTCTCTTTAAACTGATGATTTGCAAATTCAGTCTCCTTGTGTGCTTAGATGACAATGCAGACAGCCCTCCTCACTTTGCCCAGTTTTGATATACACAAATTTCTGTTATCAGAGTTTAATTATATAACACTTTTCCCCAACAACATGGTAGTTCCAATTTCAGTTACTACTGTATAATAACTGTGAATAATTGCATGAGGAGTATCTGGGTGGTGCAACAGTTAATGTGCTTGGCTGTTAACTGAAAGGTTGGAGATTCACATCCACCCAGAGGTGCCTTGGAAGAAAGGCCTGCGGATCTATGTCTAAAAAAATCATCCATTGTGAAAACCCTACGGTGCACAGTTCTTGTCTGATGCATATGCGGTTGCCATGAGTCAGAATCTACTCCAGGGCAACTGGTTTTAATTGCATGAAGTGACCATCTTGGCACTTCTTTCAAAGTCTGTTGATGATTGGTCGCTGTGCACCTGTTGCTCAGCACATTCACAGATAACATAATGCGTAGTTGTCTTTCCTTCATGTTTCTTAGTGACAAAACCATGGGACATTATACAAAAATAGATAACTGAAAGAGAAAATAGGCCAACCAAAATGAAAGTGCACCAAAGAGATAAAACATGATAATGATAGAAGTGGTATTAGAATTGAACGTAAATGGAGTTACAGAAGGTATAACTGATCATGGGAATGTTTGGCACTGCTGTCACCATTAAAGAGACTCTAGATATGAAGCCCAAGGAACTTAGTGAAGGCAAACTTAATGACGTAAATGCAGAATGTAGCTGTGACAGCGCAGAGTTCTGGGGACCGAACATCTAGCTCAATTGGCATACACAGTTTATAAAGAAAATGTTCTACATTCTACCTTAGTGAGTAGCATCTGGGGTCTTAAAAGCCTGTGAGCAGCCACCTAAGATTCTCCACTGGTCTCATCCCTTTGGGAGCAAGGGAGAATGAAGAGAACAGCATACAAGGAAAAGATTAGTCCAAAGGACTAATGGACCACAACTACCACGGCCTCCACCAGACTGAGTAGAGTACAACTAGATGGTGCCCAGCTACCACCACTGACTGCTCTGACAGGGATCACAACAGAAGGTCCCAGACAGAGCTGGAGAAAAATGTAGTACAAAATTCTAACTCACAAAAAAAGACAGACTTACTGGCCTGACAGAGACTGGAGAAACCCCAGGAGTACGGCCCCTGGACACCCTTTTAGCTCAGTAATGAAATCACTCCCGAGGTTCACTGTTCAGCCAAAGATTAGACTGCCCTATAAAACAAAATAAGACTAATGGGGCACAACAGTCTAGGTACAAGGACTAGAAGGCAAGCGGGAACAGGAAAGCTGGTAATAGGGAACCCAAGGTTGAGAAAGGACAGTGTCGACATGTCGTGGGGTTGTTAACCAATGTCATAAAACAATATGTGTACTAACTGTTTAATGAGAAACTATTTGTTCCATAAACCTTCATCCAAAGTACAATAAATAAATAAAGTAGTTGTGACAAAATGAATGAAGGTATCCCAGAGAAAATGACACTGACAAAAACTTTCACGCTAAAGGAACTCTTGAAAATATTTCACTTCATTGTAAGCACAACGACTAAAATGTTGGAAGCTGGCTGAAATTAGGAAGGTGTATGACAATTTGTTAAGTTGTAGAAAAGGTGCTCACTTCTTATTGTAATTTATGTTATGAGAAGAGAGCAAGCACTGTACACATTACTCTTGATGAACATTTTTCAAAAACTTTAATTTCTAACCTTTCTAATTTTAAAATCACAATGTCCTAAGTAAATATTAATGTTACCATTTTTTTCACTCATCTACTAATTTCTGAAAGGAGCCTGGGTGGCATAATATTAAGCACTGGGCTGCTAACCAAGAGGTTGGTGGTTTGAACCCAGCCAATGGCTCCATGGGAGAAAGACCTGGCAATCTACTCCTGTAAAGAGTACAACCTAGGAAACCCTATGGGGCAGTTCTACTCTGTCACATGGGGTTGTTATAAGTTGACATCTGCTCGATGGCACCTAACAACAACAACGCATTCATTTATAACTGGACAGTAAGAGGTTTTAATGTCAAAATTTTATGTCAAAAATTTTAAAGGTTAGGAAACGATCATAATATTTCCCATTGACTGTTAAGGTCATGTTGTACAGTTTCAGCTTGCATGGTCATTTTCACAGTTCCATCAAGTACTGCCCGTTCTTATATGTTTAAAATGTAGGAAAGCTGTAATTAGTTAATACAGTATTTTAAGAATTTAAAACCTATGTCACATGAACTGCTACAAATCATGGATATACTTTGTTCTGAGGCCATTTTGTAAATGTGTTCTATAGAACCCATGTCTCAGAAAACCCAGTTCAAGATAGTGGGCCAGGCAGCCCACAGGCGTGTTCCTGACCTAAGCTGGATCAACTGAATTCTGGCTCCCAGAGACTTAGCCTTGGAACGTGGAGATACTGACCCAGTTAGTTGGTGGCACTAAAGCTCGGAGCCCAAGTAGGATCTGGGCTGGAATGACTGTCTTCTGTCATGTGCATGAAGTAGCAGAAGAGCTAGACTGCAAAGAAAGAGAAGAATGAAGAGATGCTGAGAGAACCAGCAGCAAGAGACCATGTGATCAGAGGGAGAATCCCCTGAGCTTCCTGAGGCCATGAAAGTTTTTTCCAGGGTTTTCCAAAGCCCAGTTTCATATATTTGCTCTTGAGTTCCATGAGGTTCTTCTAATAATCTTTATTTTAGATGAAGCAAGGTATTTTGTCACTTGCAAAAGTTTTCTAAGACTGTAATCATTCCATGTGAAATCTCCAGGTATTCATACTACAAAATAAAATATTTTGATTAATATGTCAAAGACAATTAAGAATTTTTGGACTTCGGGCAACGTGATGCTCTAGGCATCATGCTGTCCCTCCATAGCAAAGATCCGAAAAACTAAGCCAAACAGAGAAAACAGCAATCCTGAGACCCTAAAACATCAAATGAAGAGATAAAGAACTCAGCCAAGCACCAAACAGAGTGACAAAATGACAGAGAATGGAGAGCAAGGAGAGGTTCATGCAGAGGTCTCCTATCAGCTAATGCAGCATGGATCCGCCATCTTGGACTCCTATCAGAGACCAGCAAATAGGGGGTAAGAGAAAGGAGCTTCACAGAGCTTTCAGCAGGAGACAGAACAACCAGTAAACAGCTATATACGCTTTCCCACCCCCCACCCTTCTTCACCCCTGCTCAGCCTTCTTTGCTTCCCACAGCCACAGTCTCATGGCCGGGAAACACCCGCTGCTTGGATTCCACCTGCCCGCACTGGCCGACTCCCTGAGTGCCAGCTGCTGGTGTTGCGTTTTTCTGCTTCTCTTGATTTCTTCCTTAACTCTCACCGCCTCCCCCTCCTTTCACTCAAATACCTGGCTCCATGAGCCATCTTTGCTTCTTCGTAAGTGGCTGCGAAGCTCCGTTCAAGTGTGGAACTTCTTCCCAGTCTGTGCTGCCACACTGGTGGGATCCTGGGGCTTTTTTGTTTGTTTATTTGTCTTGAATTCTTTGTTTTCTTTTTTTTTTTCTCCAGTAGGGAGCCCATTCTGGCCAGGCAGTGCTACACAGCTTGGGACCTACCCCCTCAGCTTGCGTAGATGCACAGAGGGATCCCTGAGAACATTACTTTCTTGGTGTTTTGTTTTTTTTTTCTGTTCTTTCGGGGGGGGGGGGGTTCTGGTTCTTTTTTTTTTTTAATTTGTTTTGTTTTCTTTTCCCTCTTTTTCCCTTTTTGTCTTTCTTCATTACTCAGTTTCTCGTCTCTCTATATCTTCCTTCTCTTCCTGTCCCCTGAATACCTGGTGCTGAATACCTCTATGCCTTCTAGCCAGGCTGTATTGCAACACCTGGGAGCAACCTCCCCAGTCCTCATAGCTGCAAAGGTGGGATCCCTGGGAAATTTGCTGTTCTTTTTTCTTTGTAATTTTTATTTATCTATTCACTCTTTTTTTTTTTTTTCTTCTTCTTCCCCTTTTTGTTTTTCTTCATTTCATAGTCTTTCATCTCTCCACTCCAATGGCAAGCTCCCCTAACACTCTTTTTTGTTTGTTTGTATGTTTTTGGCTCCTGTTCCTCTCTCCTCTCTCCCATATCCATCTTAGCTCCACACATCGCAATCTCCACCTACCTGCACAGTGCGCTTAACGTCACACCACCAAGGAGCACAGGCATAGCCTACCAGAACCTGCCTTACACTGATTACTGATCTGACTTGGTGCCTGTAGTAAGTGCCAGAAACAATCCATCCCAGCAACTCCTCTTCTGATAAACCTGCACTGCTGTACCATATCTGAGCAACTGACCTGCCAACTGGAGAAGGAGGCAAAAAGTATTGTGCCCACAGACGGTAAACAACAAAGAACACACAGCCCGCATGCTCAGACAGAACAAAATTAAAAAAAAAAAAAAAGGACAAAACAAACAAATCTACAATCATTAAACGATAAAAGTAACTACTGAACACCCCGAAGACAGCAGACGATATCAAAACATTTACAAAACAGGACGGATGGTTCCAGTAGGCATCCAAAATAAAACACCAGATGACCTTCCAGTGGAATAAAATGCACTAGAACTATCTGATAGGGAATTAAAATATCTAATACTCAGAATTATCCAGGAGTTGAAGCAAAAATCAGACAAAAATGAGGGAAAAAAAGACAAATTCATAGAAAAGGCAGACAAATTTATGGAAAATACAGACAGAAAAATGGAAGAATTCAGGAAAATAATGCAGGCACAAAATGTCAAAATAAATTCACAACTAGAAATTATACAAAAACAACAATTAGAAATCCAAAAGATAAACAACAAAATTTCAGAAGTGCACAGTGTCATTGAAGGGCTGAGGAGCAGATTTGAAATGGTGGAAGACAGGATCAGTGGAATTGAAGATAAACACTTGGATACAACCCTGTTAGAGGAAAACTTAGAAAAAAGAACAAAGAAAAATGAAGAGACCCTGAGAATTGTGTGGAATACAATCAAAAGCAAAACTTTGCAAGTGACCAGAGTTCCAGAACAAGGGGAGAAAACAGAAAACACAGAGAGGATCACTGAAGAACTGCTGACAGAAAACTTCCCCAATAACATGAAAGATGAAAAGCTGGCCATCCAAGAAGCTCAACGAACCCCATATGGGAGAGACCCCAAAAGAAAATCACATTCACCAGAACCAAAGACAGACAAAGAATCCTGAGAGCAGCTCGTGAAAAACAAGAAGTCACATACAGAGAAGAAACAATAAGACTAAGCTCAGATTATTCGGCAGAAACCATGCAGGCAAGGAGACAATGGGATGACATATGTAAGACCTTGAGAGAAAAAAATTGCAAGCCAAGAATAATATATCCTGCAAAACTCTTGTTCAAATATGATGGTGAAATTAGGTCATTTCCAGATAAACAGAAATTAAGGGAAAATGTAAAAACCAAACCAAACTTACAAGAATTATTAAAGGGAGTCCTTCGATCTGAGAACAAACAACTTCAGCTCACAGGCTGAATCTAGGATGCAGGATTGTACTAGCCAGATACCAATCTAGGAAATGAACTCTCAAGGACTATCCAAAACCAAAAGAAATACAGCAGGGAATCAGAACAGTTAATTTGTAAATGACAACAACATCAGAACAATAAAATAGGGAATAAACAGTGTAGGTATAGAACCTTCTAATGGAGAGGAAGGCAAGTCAATACCAAGTAACAATAGACTGCTTCGAACTTAGAAAAATAAGGGCAAATTTCATGGTAACCACAAAGAAAGTTAACAAACATACTCATAAAAATAAAGAGGAAAACATAAAGTCTCAGTAAAAACAAAACCTGCAAAAACAAAAGAAATGAAAAAAAAAACACAAACTAAAGGAATTTCAGCACAGGTGAGTAAGAACATAGAAAAAGTCAGCTCCACAAAAAAAAAGCACTACGAAATGACAGCCATAAACTCACATCTATCAATAATTACACTGAATGTAAATGGATGCAGTGCACCCATAAAGAGACGGAGAGTGACAGAATGGATAAAAAACAGGATCCATCAATATGCTGTCTACAAGAGACACACCTTAGAAACAAATACACAATTTTATTAAAAATCAAGGGTTGGAAAAAAATATATCAAGCTAACAACTACCAAAAAACAGCAGGAGTGGCGATACTAATCTCAGACAAAATAGACTTTAAAACAAAATCCACCAGAAAAGACAAAGAAGAACACTATATAATGACTAAGGGGATTCTCCGTCATGCTGACATAACCATAATAAACACCTACACATCCAATGACCAGGCTCCAAAATACATAAAACAAACTCTAACAACACTGACAAGAGAAAATGACAGTTCCACAATGATAGTAGGAGGCTTCAATACACCACTCTCAGTAAAGCACAGAACAACTAGAGAGAAACTCAGCAAAGATACAGAAGACCTAAAGGGCACAATCAACCAACTGGACCTCATAGGCATATACAGAACACTCCATCCAACAGCTGCAAAGTACACATTCTTTTCCAATACACATGGAATGTTCTCCAGAATAGAGCACATCTTAGGCCACAGAGTAATCCTCAACGAAATCCAAAACATTGAGATAATACAAAGTATCTTCTCTGACCATAATGCCATCAAGGTAGAAATTAACTACAGAAACAGCAAGGAAAAAAAAATCAATTACATGGAAAGTGAATAATACCCTGCTTACATATCACTGGGTAAAAGAAGAAATCACAGAGGGAATCAAAAATTCCTAGAATCAAACGAGAATGAAAACACATCATACCGAAACCTTTGGGACACAGCAAAGGCAGTCCTCAGAGGACAATTTATAGCAATAGATGCACACATCAAAAAAGAAGAAAGGGGGAGACCTCATACCATCAAGAAAGCAGTGCCAGGAGCAGAGTGCATCCTTTGAACCGGGGTCCCTGCACCGAGAAGCTCCTAGTCCAGGGGAACACTGATGAGAAGGCCAAGAGAGAGAAAGCCTTCCCCTGGAGCTGACACCCTGAATTTGGACTTTTAGCCTACTTTACTATAAGGAAATAAACTTCTCTTTGTTAAACCCATCCACCTGTGGTATTTCTGTTGTGGCAGCACTAGATGACTAAGACAGAATTTAGTACCGAGATAGTGGGGTGCTGCTGTAACAGATACCTAAAATGTGGAAGTGGTTTTAAACTGTGAATGGATAGATGTGCAGCAGTGACAGAGGACCAGCAGCAGCAGAGAACTTACAGTAGCAGAGAAGCAGCAGCAGCAGAGAACCAACAGCAGCAGAACCAGGAGACCAGTGAAAGACGGCGCTGGAGCTGACCCACGGAGCGAGAGAGCTGAATGCCTGTGAGCAGGAGGCTTCCTGGAGGAGTGGGGTGCCTCTGGGCACTTACACTGGTGGAGCTGCAGAGCTTTGGAACACTTGCCCCAGCAGGGCAGTTGCGGGCGTGAGGCCCGAGGGCCTAGAGGCCACAGGAAGCAGAAGCTGAAGAGACAAGGGACACAAGAAGCCCAGCTGCTTCAGTCTCAAAAGGTTCCTGGCCTTGACTCCGTGGAGAGTGTATCTCCTGATCTCAGTCATGCTACTTGGGCATGTTATTATGCAAATAATAAAGGATATGATTTTGTCAAGAATGAGAGGTGCACGGTTGTGGAGAAACCTCAGTGAAAGCTGGGAAGTTATCAATTACAAACCAGATGAACAAACCAGACTCAGCCACTGTATTGCAGAATCATGGACGAACTTCAGCATCTTTCTCCAAGAAATGTCTGTTTTTAAACAGCAGAGCCCTGGCAAGTTTTCCCTTCTGGTCTGCAGCGTGTGCACATTCTTTACGGTCTTGGGAAGTTACATTCCTGGGGTGATACTCAGCTATCTGCTATTACTGTTTGCATTTTTGTGTCCACTGTTTAAGTGTAACGATATTGGACAAAAACTATACAACAAAATCAAGTCAGTTCTGTTGAAACTAGACTTTGGAATTGGGGAATATATTAATCAGAAGAAACGTGAGAGATCTGCAGATAAAGAAGGATGACAGTGAATTAGACTTTTCAGCTCTTTGTCCTAAGATTAGCCTCACAGTTGCTGCCAAAGAATTATCTGTATCTGACACTGACATATCAGAGGTACCCTGCACGGATAACGGGACTTCAACCTTTCAGAAGGATACACTCTACAGACAGACACATCTGACGATCTTGACCGACCTAGCGAGCAGGAAGCTTTCTCTCTAGAACTTTCAGAATTTCCGTCTCTAGGAATTGGCATGGGAACAAATGATGAAGATGAATTAAGCATTGGCTTGCCTGTTGAGCTCAAGAGAGAAAAGGAACAGTTGGACGGTGGCTACAGACCGAGCAAAGAGAAGCAGTCAGCAGCTGGTCTCACCCTTCCTCTGAACAGTGACCAAGCCTTTCACTTGATGAGCAACCTGGCTGGGAACGTCATTACAGCTGCAGTGACTGCTGCTATCAAAGACCAGTCAGAGGGTGTGCAGCAAGCACTTTCTCAGACTGCACCCAGCCTAGGAGAGGACACAGACACTGAAGAAGATGATGACTTTGAACTACTGGACCAGGCAGAGCTTGATCAAATTGAGAGTGAATTGGGACTTACACAAGACCAGGAAGCAGAAGCACAGCAAAGTAAGAAGTCTTCAGGCTTCCTTTCCAATCTCCTGGGAGGCCATTAACCTGGGAATCAGCTTGCAACAGAACGCAGATAAACCACAAAAAATTTCAATCATGCAAAAAAAAAAAGGAAAAAAAATTGAACTCTAAGCTTTAATGATTACTTTAGATTTTTTTTCTTACTTTCCCTTCTGCAGTGAATTAATTGGATATATATTAGCAGTCACTGATAGATTGATATTTCTGATAGTTATTTTTATGTAATAAGCATGGAAATGAACTTTATATATATATATACATATATATATACACACACACATACTGTGTTGTCAGAGATGAATATTAGAGGCTGTTTTTAAAACAAAAAGAAAAAAAACTCACCAAATTGTTGAGATCCTCCTGTAAGTATTCTTTACTTTTTCTTTACAATTAACTTTTCAAGCATGCAGAACAGTTTATTGTAACCCACCGAAAAATAACAACAACTGTGAATACTTGCTGTATCAGTGCCCTTGTTCCTAATACTTGGAAGCAAAACAAAACAAAACAAAACTTTTGGTAGACTCCGATGTAAAAAGACAAAAATAATGAAAGTATCTTTAGTCAAAGGACTTGGAAAATACTATCAAAATGAATTTCCTAGGAAAATTAAAAAATATGTATATTTAACTACTTTGAATAGGCTGATACATGTCCATGTTATTTCTGCAGTTGTAGACTTAAGTTTACTTGTAAAGTGGCATGATCTGTTCACTTTCACCTCTAGTCTTGCAGTGGGTGACATTAACCCAGGGCAAGCAAGCAGTTGTACATCACATAGATGGTAGTTATGATGTAAACAGATTCCGCTGTGTTTTGTTGTTCATTGTCATACGCTTGTAATAGGGACGTTATCAGCGCAGATCTCTTCTGCCTGCTCAGACCCAGCTTAATCCCTCCTCTTTTATATTACATTATGGGAAAAGTCTCCTACAATTGTGAAACTAATTCCTAATGTATTTTATGAGTGATGTGGTCATCAGCAGTAGAGAAACAACAGGCTTGTTTTCCTAGTATGTATAGATAGAGGAGAGGAACTTGTTTGGCTTTAAAGTATATTTATTTGCCGTTTGTCTACATAGGTAATCAGTTTTTTATTGGGAAGCTAGACTATATCTTTTCCTTTATTTTAAACTTTTTAGATCACCTTTAAATAATCACATTTGGCTTATGGTTTTTAACTAAAAAGCAGAAATCAAGCTAGTTTTGTGATTTATGAGTGTAATACAAACTTTTCATAGTGTTGAGGGACCATGTCAGCAACTAGCCAAAATTCCTCAGATTTTCAGGTACAGCTGGCATCTCTACAGACACGAACATCTGAGACCCTCAGAAAGGAAGGATAATCCAAGAATAGAGGAAATCTTTTTTCCCTTCCCTTCCTTTTAACCCTGCTTATATTTCTGAAGACTCATTAGAGGTAACCTGACATTTCTTATTTATTTTTTCTTTCTGAGGTATTAAAATATCTAGACTGAATTTTGCCAAATGTTAAAGGGAGAAAAGTTACTGAGAACTTTGAACACCTGCGTTTCGTGATTGGACACTCATGCTTCTGTGTCATTAGTGCCTGGTGACTGTGTTTGATGTCCTTTATTGATATAAAGTGAGCCTGTGCCTTCATTATCTTGCCCATTTTGGTACAAATGAAAACTTGGTGTTAGATCTTAGAACTGTGTGGATTTTGGAGGAATATACCTGAATTCCATTCAGTCAGAGTTTCTGGGCATGAAGGAAAATACAGTCACATATTTAAAAAAAAAAAGAAGAAAGGGACAAAATCAAAACATTAACTGCACAACTCAAACAAATAGAAAGAGAACTGCAAAAAAGCACACAGCCACCAGAAGAAAGGAAATAATTAAGATAAGAGCAGAAATAAATGAAAAAGAGATTAGAAAAACAATGGTAAGTATCAACAAAACCAAAAGTTGGTTCTTTGAAAGAATCACTGGTCAGACTGACAAAAAGAAAAACAAGAGAGGACACAAATAACCCAAATAAGAAACAAAATGGGCAACATTACAACAGACCCAACTGAAATAAAAAGGATCATAATAGAATATTATGAAAAACTATACTACAACAAATTTGAAAACCTAGAGGAAATGGATAAATATCTAGAAACACACTACCAACCCAAACTACAACAAAGTGATGTTGAAAATCTGAACAGACCCATAACAAGAGAAGAGATTGAAAAGGTAGTGAAAAAAAACTGCCAACAACAACAACAACAAAAGCCCTGGCCCAGATGGCTTCACTGGAGAATTCTACAAAACATTTACAAAAGAGCTTGTACCAGTACCACTCAAGCTATTTCAGAGCATAGAAGAGGAAGGAACACTTCTGAATTCATTCTGTGAAGCCAGTATAACGCTGATACCAAAAGCAGGCAAAGATGCCAGGAAAAAAGAAAATTACAGACCAATATCTCTCATGAATATAGATGCAAAAATTCTTAACAAAATTCTAGCTAATAGAATTCAGCATCATATCAAAAAAATAATACACCACCCCCAAGTAGGATTCATAACTGGTATTCAAGGATGGTTCAACATTAGAAAATCACTCAAAATAATCCACCACATACATAAAAGGAAAGAAAAGAATCACGTGATCATCTCAGCAGACATAGAAAAGACATTGGACAAAGTCCAACACACATTCCTAATAAAAAATCTCAATACTATAGGTATAGAGGGGCAATTTCTCAACATAATAAAAGGCATCTACACAAAACCAACAGCCAACGTCATTCTTAATGGAGAGAGGCTGAAAACATTACCCTTGAGAACAGGAACAAGACAAGGATGCCCTTTACCACCACTTCTGTTTAAATTGTGCCGGAAGTTCTAGCTAGAGCAATAAGGCAAGAAAAATAAATAAAGGGCATCCAAACTGGTAATGAAGAAGTTAAACTGTCCCTGTTTGCAGATGATATGATACTATAGCTAGAAAACCCTAAAGACTCCATGAGAAACCTACTGGAACTAATATAAAGATTCAGCAGAGTAGCAGGATACAAGACAAACATTCAAAAATCATTTGGATTCCTATACACCAATAAAGAGAATGATGAAAAGGAAATCAGGAAAACAATACCATTTAAAATAGCCCCTAAAAACATAAAATACATATGAATAAACCTAACCAGGGATGTAAAAGCCCCTACAAAGAAAACTATAAAACACTAGTGCAAGAAACCCAAAGGGATCTACATAAATGGAAAAACATACCAAGCTCATAGATAGACAGACTCAACATTGTGAAAATGACAATTCTACCCAAAGCAATTTACAAATAAAAGGAAACCCCGATCCAAATACCAATAACATTCTTCAAAGAGATGGAAAAACTAATCATTAACTTTATATGGAAAGTGAAGAAGCCCCGAATAAGTAAAGCACTATTAAAGAAGAAGAACAATGTTGGAGGACTCACACTACCTGTCCTATGCAGCTACGGTAGTCAGAACAGCCTGGTACTTGTACAAAACAGATACACTGACCAATGGAACAGAATTGAGAACCCAGATATAAATCCATCCACCTATGGTCACATGATCTTCGACAAGGGCCCAAAGTCCATCAAATGGGGAAAAGACAGTCTTTTTTAACCAATGGTGCTGGCAAAACTGGATATCCATCTGCAAAAAAATGAAACAGGACCCATACCTCACACCATATACAAAAACTAATTCAAAATGGATCAAAGGCCTAAACCTTAAGCCAAAAACTATAAAGTTCATAGAAGAAAAAATAGGACCAATGCTACAGGCCCTAATACACGGCATTAACAGGATATAAACCATAACCATCAACATACCATCTCCAGAAAATAAGCTAGATAACTGGGATCTTCTAAAAATCTAACACCTATGCTCTTCAAAAGACTTCACTAAATGAGTGAAAAGAGAACCTACAGATTGGGAAATATTTTTGGACAGTACAAGTCAGACAAAGGTCTAATCTCCACAATCTACAAGAAAATCCAACACCTCTACAACAAAAAGACAAATAATCCTATTAAAAAATGGGCAAAGGAAATGAACAGACATTTCACCAAAGAAGATATTCAAGAGGCCAACAGACACATGAGGAAATGCTCATGATCACTAGCCATTAGAGAATTGCAAATGAAAACCACAATGAGATACCATCTCACCCCGGCATTACTGGAACGAATCAAAAACACTGGAAATAACAAATGTTGGAGGGGCTGTGGGGAGATTGGAACTCTTTTGCACTGCTGGTGGGAATGCAAAATGATACAACCATTTACATGTACAAGGAAAGGTCATGGAAGCTCCATAGACATCCAAACTTCCTGAGGGACTGAATTGCTGGGTGGAGGGCTGTGGGGACCATGGTCTTGGGGAATATCTAGCTCAATTGGCATAATACTTTTCATAAAGACAATGTTCTACATTCTACCTTGGTGAGTAGCATCTGGGGTCTTAAAATTCTGTGAGCAGCCATCTAAGATTCTCCACTGGTCTCATCCCTTCTGGAGCAAGGGAGAATGAAGAGAACAGGATACAAGGAAAAGATTAGTCCAAAGAACTAATGGACCACAGCTACCAAGGCCTCCACCAGACTGAGTCCAGTACAGCTAGATGGTGACTGACTACCACCGACTGCTCCGACTGGGATCGCAACAGAGGGTTCTGAACAGAGCTGGAGAAGGATGTAGAACAAAACTCTAACACACACAAAAAAAAGACTAAATTTACTGGCCTAAAGGAGACTGGAGAAACCCCAAGAGTATGGCCCCCAGACACCCTTTAACTTAGTGGTCAAGTCACTTCTGAGGTTCACTGTTCAGTCGGGGAGTGGACAGCCCCATAAAAACAAATGGGACTAATGAGGCACAGCAGTCCAGGGAGAAGGACTAGAAGGCAGAAGGGGACAGGAAAGATGGTGATGGGGAACCCATGGTTGAGTAAGGATAGTGTTGACATGTAGTGGGTTTGTTAACCATTGTCATAGGGCAACATGTGTACTGTTTAATGAGAAACTATTTTGTTCTATAAACCTTCATCTAAAGTGAGAATAGTAGCACAACTGGAAGAGCATAATTGATGTCACTGAATTGTGCATGTAGAAATTTTTGAAATGGTGTATCTTTGGCTATGTATATCTTCACCAAAAAAAAAAAAAAAAAAAAAAAAAGGTCAAGAAGGGAGACGGTTGACATGTCTTGGGGTTGTTAACCAATGTCATAAAACAATATGTCTACTACTGTTTAGTGAGAAACTATTTGTTCTGTAAACCTTCACCTGAAGCACAATAAAAAATAAAAATAAATTCAAAAAAGAATGATATGCTAACAAATATTTAATAGTGCCTAGTATGTTAGTGGTGCAATGGTTAAGCGCTACAGCTGCTAACCAAAAGGTTGGAGGTTCGAATCCACCAGCCGCTCCTTGGAAACCCTATGGTTTTCATTTCTACTCCGTCCTATAGGGTCACTATGAGTCAGAATTGACTTGATGGCAACGAGTTTGTTTCTGTTTGTTTTAGTATGTATCATGGAGTCTCTGACTGATGTAAATTGTTAATGTGCTTGACTGCTAACTGAAAGGTTGCAGTTTAAGTCTACGCAGAGGCATCTTGGAAGAAAGGCTTGGAATCTACTTCTGAAATATCAGCCATTGATACTCTATGGAGCAAAGTTCTTCTTTGACACACATGGGGTCACCATGAGTCAGGGTTGCCATGAGTTGAAGTCAACTGGATGGCAACTGCTTATCATGTATCATACACAGAGCTAGGTTCTACAAAGATGAATAAACATGTTCCTGTCCAGTTAAATATTTTTCCTGTAAGAGGTATAAACAGTGGTCTTCCTTTAGGTCAGACCAAAGAACTCCTCCTTTTACAAATAATTTCTTGTTAGTTATTATAAAAGATAAAAACATGAAAGAAATTTTCACTATTGAATAATAAAATGTTTCCACTTTAATGAAGCTTGTATGTACTGTAGCAATCTTTATGACTATTCAGATATGTCGAATTTGAATTTGACTTTTTATTTAAATAACATAGAGGGAGCACAGTAAAGGAGTAATGGACATGTGAATTTAATCAGAAGGATTTCCTGGAAGAGGTTTTTACAAGAGTTCTATGAAATCCAGTTATACCTAAGTATGAGAAATAAAGAATATATATTTGTGAGGAAAGGCCATTTCTGAGATTTGAGTGAATTATGCTGTTTTATACAGCTCTGATATGAAATCCCTTCTTTTTGAAGTATAGCCCATTGACTAGGAACTGAAGCTCCAGGGACAGACTTACTGGTTGTGAATTGTGGTCCTATTGTTTTCTTGCTTAATGATCTGGGTAACTTATTTGCTTTTGTTTCCTAATTTTTTAAAAAGAGAGTGTATTAATACATACCCATTATAGTCATTTTCCAAATCATTGTTGTTTGCCATAGAATCAATTTCAACTCATAGTGATCCCATGTGACAGAGTAGAACTGTTTCATAGGATTTTCTTGGCTATAATCTTAATGTGATGGTTAAGGTTGTGTGTCAACTTGGCTGGGCCATGATTCTCAGTGGTTTGGCAGTTATGTGATGAAGTAGTTATCCTCCATTTTGTGATATAATGTAATCACCTCTATGATGTGATCTGATGCGATCAGCCAATCAGTTGTAAGGGGGCGTTTCCTCAGGGGTGTGGCCTGCATCCAATATATATGCATCTAATATATATGGACATTCATGCAAAGCTAGCTGGCTTTTGCTTGCTCTGGATCCTGCATCCAACTCACCAGCATCTGACCTCTGGTTCTTGGGACTTGAGTCAGCGTCCTGCCTTATTGCCTGCTGATCTTGGGATTCGTGGCCTCTGCAGCCCATGAGCCAGTAACCTGCCATCTTACCTGCCGATCCTGGATTTGTCAGCCCCTGCAGCCACTTGAGTCAGGAGAAGCCTCCAGCCCGTGCCTCACCCACAGACTTGAGACTTGCCAGCCTCTACAATTGTGTTAGCCATTTTCTTGAGATAAGCCTTTCGCTTGCTCTCTCTCTCTCTTTCTCTTTATATATATAAAATAGGCTGCCGTTAAGTCGATTCTGACTCTTAGCGACCCTATAGGACAGAGTAAAACTGCCCATAGAGTTTTCAAGGAGCAGCTGGTGGGTTCAAACTGCCAACCTTTTGGGTTAGCGGCTGAACTCTTAACTACTGTGCCACTAGGACTCATGTATATATATATGTATATATATATATATATATATACACACACACACACAGAGATATATATATACATATGTATATCTATATATATACACATATGTATATCTATATATATCTATATGTAGATATAGATATATATACACTTCACTGGTTTTGCTTCTCTATAGAGAGAATACAGCATAAGACACTTACAGAACCAGGTCTTTCTCCTGCTGAGCCAGTTGGGTGGGTTCAATCCACCAACATTTTGGTTCCCAGCTGAGCACTTAACACTGCCACCAGGACTCCTTTTTAGCATACTAACTAATATAAAAAATATAAAATACTTACAACAGTAACTGGTATATATTAGGTATATATGGGTGAATATTTAATAGCCATTATTATTACTCTCTTTAAATGCATTTGCAGTACATCTGTGTATGTCTGTGCATGCACACGCTTAGTCCAAGTTTGGAGCATCATGGGAGTCTAAATTCATGAATTCATGACATTCTTTAGGTCCTAAGGGATAAGAAGTACTACATTTTATAAATACATGTATGTATAGTGACTAAATGGTGTTCAGTATCTTGGAGGTAAGTTAATTATGTAAAACATCCTTCAAAAAACGAATTCAAATTATTTATTTGTCTTTTATCCAGCTTTGCTACTCAGTAAAAATCAGTTATCATTATTTAGTTGAACATTCATTTTCTCTGTTGTAATAATTCATGGCAAAGGGATATTGATAGCAACTTTTTTTTTTTATGAGAGAAAAAAGATGACTGGGATATAGAAAGTAAATACAGATTTATTTCTGCCAATAGTAGTTTGGCTAAAAAAGTTATATGCTAAGTCATGCCTTCCCTGTGAAAGTTATACAAATGTGACTGAATTTTTTTCGATGAATTGAGGTTAAGTGAATGTGGTATAAATATTTATAAAACACAATTGTATTATATACATTATATATATACACATATATACATACACACGCATGATGTGGGTAAGTATATATGTATTTCTTTATATTATGGAAAAATGTACTGAGGAATATATTCAGCACACAAAAATAGTGCTTCAGGGTGTAAGTACCTCCTTCACAAAAAAGAGAAAACGAGAAGACAAAGAAATATGCTTCAATGATCAGAGATAAATAAACCAAAGATGTGCCTCTAGGGTTATTCAAAATATTTACTTTATGAGGGTGGTTGGGACATTGCATCTACTAATTATACATAAACATGTTCACTGTTGCAATGATCAATAAAAGCCTAACCCAGATACAATATTATAATGTTAATGTGTTGCACTGCTCAAGGAAATATATCCCTAGTGTTATCTTAACTTTCCCTCTTTGTATTAATCAAGTGTTGATGACCATGACTTTCGACCTGAAAATATTGTGGTGGAAGAACCTTGGCAGAGGGAAAGCCAGACTGTACGTGTGTAGGGTTATTTATCATGCTGTCACTGAACACCTAGGGAAGTGCAGTTTCAGCTAATTTATTATAATGTTGTTTTCATTTTTACTGGGTGCTGGAAGGACCTATGCTGAGACCATCGCATGGCAGTCTGCAGTGGTGCAGTGGCAGTGAGAATGTTACTTCAGGTGCACATCTTTTATGGCACATATTTTTCCCTGACTCTGCTATTTTTCCCTTAACATTTAAGAGAATTCATTAAACTACACAGAAGCCAAGCGCTATATATGTGTCATGAGGACAGAAAGTGGAAGGTGAAGAGGCTGAAACAAATGAATGCTGCATGGAGAGCTATATGCATCCTACTTGCAAATGTGACCTTTTAAGCCCCTAATACTTTATGTAAACCAATTGCCTTCCAGTAGATTCTAACTCATGGTGATCCCATGTGTGTCAGAATAGAACTGTGCTCCATGGGGTTTTCGATAGCTGATTTTTCAGAAGTAGATTACCAGGCCTTTTTTCCAAAGTGCCTCTGGGTGGATTTGAACTGCCAAACTTCTTGGCTAATAGTCGAGTGCTGAACCATTTGCACTACCTAAGGACTCCAATGCTTTATATAGGATGACTCAATAAACAAGACCTGTAAGCTACAATCCAAATGTGATGGTGCTCTATAAAGTTGAGAGAAGAACATTGGCAATATTAAACTACTGGAATTGCTAATTCTTTTCTTTTCTGATATAAATGCACATAAAAATGAAACTGGGGGTAGTGGAGGGTGATAGTTTGACAGTCATAAAGCCTAAAGAAGTGAAGAATTTGTTTTAGTCTTGTGCAAAGATTACAAATGAGATTTCCCATTCCCTTCCCTCTCATAAGTCAGAAAGCAGCTCCTTTCAAATAGTCATTTCAGATTTACCATTCCCAAAGAAATTATGAGCCAGATTTCAGCTGTGATAAGTTGTTGATATTTCCTGAGAACATGTAGAATATACAAGTAAATGTAACATCAAAGAGCAATTCATGTTTAATACTCAGCTCAGCTTGCACAGAGAAAACAAAATAGAAGTTCTTTATCCCCAAAGATTTGATATACATTTTCTGTCAGTACTCTGTCACTTTACTGCCCATGCTCTGGCACAGATTTTATCCAAATGGACAAGCATTTGCATGGGAGAATGGTGTTTTTGTGCATCAAACATCTATCTTTTAAGAACTGGAGATAATACTAATAATACATGATATATGAATATAAGATATAGTTATAAATTCAAAAAAATGCTTTCACACCTGTTATTCCATTTAATGTATCCTGCACTCACTTGAAATATGATAAGGTGTTTCATCTTTAGCTACTAAGATGGTGGAGGAGCAAAGAGGTTAAGTGACAGCTTCATTCGTCAGTGACAGAGCCACAACTAGAACTCATGACTATAGGGTACTAAGTTCTGGGTTCTAAAGAATAATTTCATAAGAAATGTGGATCTTTTTATTTCCTGTTTAGATGTCTGTGCAGATGGTGGTGCAAATGCACATCTTTGTCATGCCTCAAACATTTCAGGGAGCTCATTGCCTACATGATGAAAGTCTAAGCTCCTAAACAAGGGATGAAATCCCTCTGGCACCTGGCCCTGGATTACACCTCCAGCCCAATCGCCCACTACCCCTGCTGGGCACTTTAGAATCCAGCAGTACTAAACCACTTGTTTCCCCCATGTAATTACTAATCACTAGTCTTTGCTTTAAGAGAAGCCCTGGTGGCATAGTGATTAAACACTTGGATGCTAATCGAAAAGTCGGCAGTTAGAACCCACCAGCTGCTCCCTGGGAGAAAGATGTGGCAGATTGCTTCTGTACAGATTTACAGCCTTGGACACCCTATGGGGCAGTTCTACTGCGCCTATAGGGTTGGTATGATTTGGGATCTACCTGATGACAGTGGGTTTAGCCTTTACTTTAGGAGTCCCTGGGTGGTAAAAACAGTTAAGCACTTGACTACTGGCCAAAAGGTTAGGAAGTTGAACCCATCCAGAAGACAGGACCTCCAAAGACAGGCCTGGTGATCGGCTTCTGAAAGGTCATCACCTTGAAAAGTCTATCTAGCAGTTCTATACTCTGAAACACACACGGGGTCGCTAGGAGCCGGAATTGACTTGACAGCACTAGAAAGCTTTCTCTTTCCTCTTTTCTTCTTTCCACTCATTTGCCAACCTATCATTTAATCATTTTTTTTAATGATTCACCTTATATACCTTGTTCCCTAGTAATTGTCTCTGGTAGTACTCAACCAGACTAGATTGCTTACCCTCCACTAGTCTTCCTTTATAGCTGGGCACGTGTCACTATTGTTTTATAATTATCTGTTAATTACCAGGTCACCTAAACTAGATGAAGACCTCTAGGAGGGCAGAGATGTTGCTTAACTCTTTTCTTGTATTTTGAGCACATAACCAGGTGCCCTGGTACATATTTAAAATAATTGATACATGCTTGTAGAATAAATACATCTATAAATTCATAAACAATGGATTTTTAATGAAATTGCTTAGCTGGTTATAGTGCACACACTAATATGGCGTTAGGTTGAGCATATTTAAGAGCCAGTTAGAGACAATAACCCAACTCCAGCTATGTGTCTTCTTTTTGGGTTATATAGATCAAGTAAGTAAGTATTTATGGAGCCCTTCCTAAGTGGCAAGAATTGTCTTAGGTTCTGGAGAAACAATGATGGATAAGGCAGTGCTATCTACAATCTACTGGATGAGTTCATGTCTAGATAAATGAAAAAGCAATTACTATAACTATAAAAATTCCTCATATTTCACATCCTACTGAAGGTTGATTAGTTACATTAGCTTAGTAAACCAAGATATAATATTTATTATTAGGAAAAAAAATCAATATTCTCTTAAAATCATCAGGAACTAATCTATTTTTTAACACTATTAAAGGGCTGCTCTTACTCTTTCACTTCATGCTGAATTCATATTTACCTTAGTGCTCAGTTTTGGGAAATCTCTACAGTAAAGTTCTGACATTGTGTCCAATTATATATTCCTCCAATATACTTATTGATTAAGGACATACAAAGGAAAAAAAAAAGAACGAGTGAACATATGCAAACATATTTTACCCAAGATTACCATCCTTTTTTAATCTTAAAAGAAAAACTAAAAGGACTATAAATTATTGAAAGCATTACTTATACTTACAGAAAAAACAAACAAAAAACCATGATTCCCAAAGGTTGTTACTAAGCTAGTCTATAAAATATTGGAGATTATATCTTCTTCATCCAATAGTTTTCTATTATATGCACTATAACCAAATTTACTTATTCCTGTATGAAGGCGCTATAAAGTTCAAAAATATACTTGAATTTTAGAGCTGTTTAAAAAACAATTTGATGCATTTTTTTCTTTTTTTATCTCCCAAACGAAGAAAATTCAATTTCTTTAAGATTTGTGTTACCTCCTTTCTTTGTGATGAATTTCTCTTTCATAAAAAACCTCAACAGACCAAATGGTAAAAATATTTCAATTGCTTTCATAAAACTGAAGCCAGGCTTAACACTAAAATAGAGAGGATCATGTTTGCACAAATGTGATTTGTTTTCTGAGGCAGACAGCTCTAATGGATATTTCATAAGTCTCCTCAGAAACTTCTGTGTAGTATCACAATTAAAGGAGCCCTGATGGTACAGTAGTTAAGCACTTAGCTGCTAACCAAAAGGTCAGTGGTTCAAACCCATAAGCTGCTCTGCAGGAGAAAGATGTGGCAGTCTGCTTCTATAAAGATTACAGCCTTGGAAACCCTATGGAGCAGTCCTACTCTGTCCTATAGGGTCACTAGGAGTCAGAATCGACTCCATGGCAATGGGCTCTTTTTTTGGATCACAATTAAGAGGAAGACCCTCAATGAGGTGGAATGACACAGTGGCTGCAACAATTGGCTTACACATACCTATTATTGTGAGGATGGCACAGGACTGAGCTATATTTTGCTCTGTTATACACAGGGTTGCTATAGGTTGGAATTAACTCAACAGCACCTAAAACAACAACATCACAATTAATTTATTTTTAACCTATGACAGATTTGGACAAGGTGAGGGTGAAGATGAAACATCGTATCAATTATTCCAAAGGTATGGTCCCTGAAAAAGCAACTTCAGCATCACTTGGGAGCTTGTTAGAAATGAAAATTATTGTACTCCATCCAAGACTTGTACTGTACCCCATACAGACTAAGAAACTCTGGGGGTGCAGCCCAGCCATGAGTGTTTTAATCAACCCTCCAGTTAATTCTGATGCACAGTAAAGTTTGAGAACCACTGAGTTATATGATAGCTATGGCACTTCAACAGCATGGAGGCATTGGTAAATAGAATGATTGCGGAGTTAGGTGACTTTTGTTACCGCTTTGGGAGACCTGAAAACTTCCTGTTAAAGTCAGACTACTTCTCTAGTGTCATTTATGAAGACCCTCATTTCCTACAGCAAACGGACTGACTGTGCTGAAAATAAGACCCAGAATCTAATAGTTAAGGTGAGAGATTTGCAATGCTAACTAAAATCACAGCCTTCACAGGGTAACTATATTAAAAATCAGGGTTTTGAGAAGAAAGGCATGTGACCCTGGGACCTGCGATGGCCAAATTTAGATGGGTGACTCTGAGAATCTTAAAGCCTCAAATTCCTGTAAAATCATGGCAGTTGTTAGCTGTCATTGAGTCAGTTCCAACTCATGGCAACCCCATGTACAACAGAACAAAACATTCCCCAGTCCTGACCTGTCTTCCCAAACATTGATATGCTTGAATTCATTGTTTCAGTCACTATGTATTTCAAATGTTTCAGCATAGGTGCTAATCTTCCAGCTTTATATTGGACAATATTCTGTTGTCATCCAGAAGGGTTTCATTGGCTAATTTTTGAAAGTAGATCACCAGGCCTTTCTTCCTTGTCTGTCATGGGTGACTCTGCTGGTATTTGAAATACCAGTGGCCTGGCTTCCAGCATCATAGCAACACACAAGAAACTATCATACAAAAAACTGACAGTTGGGTGATGGTCTGTAAACTCATAGTGCTGGCTAAAGCAGCTCCATATCCATATCCCTGACTTGACAAGTGTAGCTTCCTCTTGCCTGCATTTGTTGCAAAGTCCTCACCTGAGGCAGATGCCTCACAAAAGGACACTTATCCTCCTGAAGTTGTGCCTCATTTTCAGCAGTCTGACAACCAGGATCAAATCTCAGTCCAGCTAAAGTGGGAAAATAAAAACACCGCTGTGAAATAAAGAGTTTAACACATTCAGAACCTAGTATGCAATGGAGAAACAAGAACACAAGAAGACACGCATCTCTAGCATGCCAGATAAAGGTCAGGAGGTGAAGCAGAATAGAAAGCTTGGTAGGGGAGAATTTATTGACAGGACAGCACTCTCCCACGACTTGGGGTTCCACATCCTGACAACGACACCTGGAGCTGGTCGTAACATCTCTGGGAATTGTTCCTTGGAACATGAATATGACAATGCTTGTTATGAATTGAATTGTGTCCTCCAAAAATATGTGTTGTAAATCCTAAACCCTAGACCTGTGGTTATAATCCCATTTGAGAATGGGTTTTCTTTGCTATCTTAATGAGATCATATTAGTGTAGGATGTATCTTACATCGATCTCTTCTGAGATATAAAAGAGAAGACTGAGCAAGCAACCAGGCCAGCAAGCCAAGATTGGGGAAGATAGATGTCATGCCACATGAGATCTCCAAGGAGCCAAGGAATAGAAGCTGAAAAGAGACAAGACCCTCCCCTTAGAATGAACAGAGAGAGAGAAAAAGCATTCTTCTGGAGACAGCACCCTGGATTCAGACTTGTAGCCTTGTGAACTGTGAGAAAATAAACTTTTGTTCATTTAAGCCACCCACTTGTGGTATTTCTGTTATAGTAGCACTAGATACCTAAGACAGTGCTCTACAGGAAATTAGAAAGAGATACTGGAAGTATTTTGAACGAATATTGAAAAAAAGTCAGAAGACTGGAAAAAAGTGGAAGTTTTAAAACACTTTTATTAGGTAAGATCACAGAATCCAGCATCATCATAATAATGAAGCTTTAAGTATTTCAACTCTGTTGCGTGATGAATGATGTGGGGGGATAAAACATATATATAGATATATGTCATATATATGTTTTATATATGTTATATATTAAATATGTTTATATATATGTTTTATACAAAAAAAAAGTTGCTGTTAGTTATTTCTGACTCACAGCAACCCTATAGGACAGATAGGGTTTCCAAGGAGCGGCTGGTGGATTTGAACTGCAGACCTTGTGGTTAGCAGCTGAGCTCTTAACCACTGTGCCACCAGGGCTCCATGTTTTTTATATATGTTTTATATGTTATATATGTATTATATGTGTTATGACATTTATTTATATATAAAAATACATCTAAATAATTTATAGTCAATAAAAAAATGACAACAGATATTCAAACTATTTCAGAGTGAATGCATATGAAAACACAAGATATCAAAAATTATAGAACAATGATGAAACACATCTTTGAAGGAAATATATAGCTCCAAATACATTTATTAGAAAGACAGATGTTAAAACAATTATCTCAGTTTCTATCTTAAACAATGAGAAAGGTTAACAATTTTAGGAGGACAAGAAAAATCTTCCCATCTCGTTTTTTTTAAGGTCAGCATAACTGTGATACCAAAACCTGACAAGGACAATTCATGCAAAGAACAGTACAGACCAAAAGCTCTCATGCTATAAATGCAAAATTCTTTAATAAATCAAAGCCACCAATGCATAAAAAAAGGTTAACACATCATAAGCAGTGTTCTTTGTTGCAGAAAGTAAGATTGGTTTAACATTAGAAAATCAATTGATGTAATTCACCATATTAACAGAATAAAAGAGAAAAATCCTGTGATTATCTTAATTGATGGTGAATAAAGGACTTGACAGAATTCAAAATTTGTTTATAATAAAACCTCTCAGCAAACTAGGAAAAGAAGAGAACTTCCTTAATATAATGAAGAGCATCTGTGTAAAACCGATGGTTATCATCATTAACAGCAAAATATTGAAAATTTGTTCCCCATTTTAGATTACTTTCAAACCTAAAAAATAGAAATAAATAATGCATCCATGGATCTGGACACTTACTATTGTCAACATATCCTTTCTCTCCAAGTTTACTTATAGAGTCAAGGCAAACACAATCAAAATTCCACCAAGGTTGTGGTAGGAGTTGACAAATTGATTCTAAAATTGATATAAAAATGTAAACAAATTAAGCATAGCCAAAACATTTTTTAAAGAGAAGAAGAAAATTGAAGGATTTACATTACCTGGTTTCAAAACTTACTATAATACTGTAATAATCATCAGATTATGGTATTAAAATAAGAATATGCAAATATATAAATATAAGAGACCACAAATAGACCTACAGAACTGGTTTATGATAATGACACCAATTCTATTTAATGAAGAATTATTTTTTAAAAATGATGCTGGAACTGATATTTTTTATTTTAAAAAAAGAACTATGACCTTTATAACACTTCATACACAAAATTTATTTCAAAAAGAATTATAGGCCTAAACATAAAATCTAGAACCATAAAGCTTCTAGAGGGCAATATAGGTAAATAGCTTCATAGCACTGGAGTAGGCAAAATATATACTTTTTTTGTACAAAATACAAAAATGAAAAGGACATAAAAGAAAAATACTGTTAAATTAGACTTTGTTAAAATTTAAGTTTTCTACTCATCAAATTTCGTTCTCATCAAATTATAGCTAGAATTCTCCTTAGAAGCGAGCCTGGCGAAACTTTGTCTCACATACTTTGGACATGTTATCAGGAGGAACCAGCCCTGGGTGATGGACATCATGCTTGGTAAAGTAGACGGTCTTCATGGAAGAGGAAGATCCTCAACAAGATGGATTGACACAGTGGCTGCAACAATGGGCTCACTCATAAAAATGATTGTGAGAAGACGCAGGACGGGGCAGTGTTTCATCTGCTGTACGTAGGGTCACTAGAAGTTGGAACTGACTCAACGGTACCTAACAACAACAACACTCATCAAAGAGATCATAGACTAGGAAAAATTGTGTGTGTGTGTCCAGAAAATATAAAGGATTCCTACAAAATTAACAATAAAAAGCAAGTCAGCCGTGGGCAAAATAGTGACATCCCTCTCCACCAAAATATCCATGCCCTGCTCTCAGTAAACTGAATATGTTGTCTTACATGGCAAAAGGACTTTGCAAATGTGATTAAGGTGAGATGGGGAGATTAGCCTGGATTTTCCAGGTGGGCTCAATATAATCACATGAGTCCATGAAATCAGAGAACCTTTCCCAGTTGACTTCAGAGAAAGAGGGAGATACGACTATGGAAGAATGGTTACGTTGTCAACATTGCTGCCTTTGAAGTTGGAAGAAGGCCACAAGTCAAGGTATCGGTGGCCTCTAGAAGCTAGAAAAGACAAAGAATTCTCTCCTAGAACCTCTATAAAGGAACGCAGCCTTATTAACACCTTTATTTTAGCTCAGTGAGACCTGTGTCAGATTTCTAATCTGCAAGACTGTAAGCCAATACATTTATGTTGTTTTAATTTACCTACATTTGTGGTAAGTTTTTACAGCAGCACTAGAAAATTAATACACAGTCCATTTAAAAATGGGCAAAGACTTGAATCGACACTTCACAAAAGATAAAAGAATGGCCAGGAAGCACCTACACAGGTGCTTGACTTCATTATTATTTATGAAAATGCAAACTAAAACCAGAATGAGATACCATTCTTCACCTAGAATGGTTAATATAAAAAGAAAACAAAATGGTAATATACAACATTGGCAAAAGTGGAAGTGTGAAATGCCACTATCTTATACAGAACTGCTCAGCAATGTTTTCATAAAGTTAAATATATTCTCCATGACATGCCAATTCTATTCTTAGGTCTTTACTCCTAAAAAATGTAAACATATGTCCGTAAAAAGACTTGTACATAGATTTCCATAGCAACCTTACTCGTAACAGCCAAAAAAAGGAAACCATAATGCCATCAATGTGGGAATGGGTAAACAGTGTTATATCCTAACAAAGACTACCCAACAGTAAAAAGAAATGTAATCCTGACACACATAATAACATGGATGAATTTCAAAAACATTATATTGAGTGAAAGATGCCATGCAAAAGAAATATATACTTTTTACTCCATTTATATGAAGTTATAGAACAGACAAAACTAATTTAAAGTGATAAAAGTCATTACCTTTATGTTGTGGAGAATTGATGAGAAAATTTGTGGGGTGATGGTAACGGCTATGTCTTGTTTAGGATGATAGTTCCACTGGCATATGCAATCATCAACCCTCCTAGAACTGAACACTTAAGACCTGTGCATTTCATTTTAAGTAAATTATACCTCAATAGTAAAAGAATTGAAAAGTAACCTTACTCCAGCATTGCACAGGTGTAGCTGGACAGCATGTTGACTCCATCCTATGCCGCATCATACCTCTCACTTTTGCTCTGTGGCTCCTCTGAAGTGAGGGAGTGGGACAGTGTGGGAACTTGCTCCGCACTCAGGCACATGCAGCCCAGAAGTGGAGGGGAGTGATTGCCCATTTGGCCACCAGAACCCAGTGAGGGACGGGAGCCAGTGGATAAAAGCTTCCCCCTTTCATTCTCAGGGGAGGAGGATCTGAAGTACATTCTATCAGTGTCCCCTGAAGTTTCTGGTAGGATAGAGAGGCTAGCTGAAAAATTCACCCAGGTGGTGCTTTTTCTTCCTAACTCTATTACCCTTTGTCCTGCCCTCCTTCTTCCTGAGAACACATTCCCATATAAACTAACTGAATACAAGAATTTGTCTCATGCTCTTCTTGAGGAGAAGTGAGGCTAAGATGCCATTATATTAAGTATAAGCCTCCTCCCCAATTTATATATATATATAGCCCTGGTGATGCAGTGGTTAAGAGCTTAGCTGCTAACCAAAAGGTCAGCAGTTTGAATCCATCAGCAGTTCCTTGGACACCCTTTGGGGCAGTTCTACTCTGTCCCATAGGGTCACTATGAGTCGAAATGGACTTGACAGCAAAAGGTATATATATATATTTATATATATTCTTATCTTTAACTCTTTTATAGCCATAATATTTTTAATATAGAGGTTGTCTCTATAGTGTAATATATATGTGCAATAATTCAATTTAGATTTATCTGTCTTTCAGATTTATATATAGTCATAGTAACCAGAAGAGTTTTTGGTACCTGGAAGTACCAGGGCATCCGCCATGACAAAACCTAAAAATGTGTCTGTGGTTTTGAGACCAAGTGGCAGTCAGAAATCGGGAGAGCCTTGGAGAGTCCGGTAGCAGAGGTCTGTCCTGTCTTGCCATACTCTTTGCCCAGAATAATAACCAAGAACTCACAGCTGTCTATGGTTATGATGATGCCTCATAGTGCTTCCTAATTTGATGGGAAATAAGAAGATGGATTTTTGGGTGTTATGCAATGGTTATTGGGAAAATAACATTCTCGTTGACACCATTATGGCTGGGTTTCCACTTCAATGTATTTTCCACGCTGCTGTTCCTTGATTTGTCTAATTTTGGTTCAGGGTGCAACATTTAACAAAAACAAGAGAAGTGAGATTAAAGCTCTAAACTGATCCTTATTTTGGAAAAAAGAAAACCTGGTATTTTGAATTTCATAGCTTTTCTCATATGGTAAGGGATTTCTCTTCACATGTGATTCTGTCACTTTCTCAATTCATTTTTTCCATCTCCTTAAAGTCTCCTTTGTTCTCCTACCCTTTAAGAAAATCTACTCTCATCCCAGGGTTTACAGTAAGAAAACAGTGACAGGAATACAAAGTAATTTATCAGCTTTACCATTTCTTTTGGTTTTAAATATTTCATTTTTCTTTCTCTCTGGGCAGTAATGCAGTTTGACTGTTCCATCTTTAAAAGTTAAATGAGTGGACACAAAATTCCCCCAAGATTCCTGGTTCTGGTCCTGTTCTGGTGAAAGAGCTAAATGAAAGGGACGTTATTATGATGTTAGCAATAACTCAACTTTGTGAGCTCTGTCTCTTCTTTTATTTCCCTCTTTTGTTTTGATTTTTTTGTCTCCATCCTTTTCTCTGTCCCTGAAGTAAAAATGCAATTGTCACACTGTGTACAAGTAAAGACAAAACAGTTCAAGGTGCACCCAAATGACGCTTCCTGTCTTTCAGATAAACTCAACAACAATAGCCCAGAGGGATTTATCATTGCACTTTGTAAAACACTGGTTGACTGATTTATTTATTTTTATAATGCCAGTCCCACGCCCTCACCTCCTTCCTTATGCTCTGTGGCTGCTGGTTCCTGTTTATCATTTATTTAGGGGCTACGCTTTCATCCATTCACAAAGAGGTGACACTACATCCATTTCAAATGACAGCTACCGGATAGCCTAGTCTAGCCTGATTAAGTACGTAGGGAGTTCCTTTCCTTTCCTCTTGGTCTTTTTCTTTAAAAAGGAATTACTGACATAGACTGAGGGGCAGTGTTAATACCAACAATTTGTCCTTTACTTGTAATATGTAGTTAAAATGTAGTCAACTTTGAGGGCCTTGTAGGTTGGGGAAGTTCTATATTTCTGAAAACATATTTGTTCAGTTGCCTGAAAAGTGAGAATTGCATTTACCAAGGCAATTATTCTGTAAATAAAGGTAATGATGAGCTACTTGGAGGATTAGAATTTTAGCCTTAAATAAAAGATAAAATCATTGGCCATGCTAAGATCAATTTTATGTGAATCAACCAAGTGAAGAGTCACAATCATAGGGTATAGATTTTGGCAAATCCATGTTCTCATTCAAGCAGATATGAAGAACACAGTAGCAATGATTGTTTATGCCCTGAAAAAGTGAAGTGATAGGCCTTTCTCCTTACAATGGAATTAAATTAATTAGTTAAGAGTGCTAAGAAAAACAAGAGAAAATGACAACCTATCTTTCTGTGCACTTAGTAGTTAAAAACCAAAAAACTATGTGCTGTGGAGTCTACTCCAACTCATGAATAGAACTGTGCTTCACAGGGTTTTCAAGGGTTGATTCTTTGGAAGTAATTCACCAGGCCTTTCTTCTGAGGTGCCTCTGGGTGGACTTGAACCTCCAACCTTTTGGTTAGCAGCCAAATGCATTAACTGTTTGCACCACCCATGGACTCCTATTTAATAGCTAGGATTTTATAAAAGTCAGATTAAAAAATAATTGTTTATGTCAGCTGAAGAATGGGTACATGTTTCATGACATCAGATGGTTCCTCCTGGTCAGTTTCCTCTGTACTGAGAGTGATAATAACTTGAACAAAAAGCAGCTGTTTGGGGCCATTAACCTCCTTGGCCCTCCTTCATGCCTTCGAGAACTGATGCATTCTGCAACACTGGATCCATCACTGTAAAGTTCAAATGCATTGCCTTGTTTGTTTATATTGTTTGATTTTGTCTTTCCACATTTAATATTTGAGCCTTATCAATAGGAATTCCAAAATTGTCCCTCTCAAGTCACTCTCCTGAAGTGTCCAAGACTCATAAAGTCATACTGAGTTTAAAGGAGTTAGGTCTGTTTTCAAATGCAGAAGGGAAGGAGAAAATAAGAGTGGAATCAATGATTAACTGTACTGTTTACCTCTCCCATACTGGTGCCCTACATGGCATTGTGTGCTCCTGTGACAATCCCCTTGCCAATCCAGATCTTTGCATAGGCCCCAGTGGTGATATAGAATTGGGCACAAATGCATCAGATCTTTCAGATCACACAGGCTGGGTTCTGGTCTCCCAAACATGGTACTGTTACAAGGTAGCTGAGCTCTGAGTGGGTGCCAGCTTCAGCCACACACTCTGCTGCCTTCAAGCCTTCTCCATGAAATGCCAGAGCTTTCTGGAAAACCTGGAGAACCACTCCAAGTTCTGCTCTCCTTACAGTGAGCTCTTTTCAGGGGCTGTCGTGGTCCTTTCCTGCTTGCAGATCTCAGTCACAGCCCCTCCTTCCATCCACTGAATCTCTTGAAACTTTCCACCTGAAAGTTTCCCTGAATCCATGGAAAAGTTACGCCATGCCTGCCAAGAACTATGCCAACTAAGAATATTAGAGGGTGGTAACATTTGCTAAGAGCCCTGGTAGCACAGTGGTTAAGAGCTTGGCTGCTAACCAAAAGGTCGGCAGTTCGAATCCACCAGCTGCTCCTTGGAAACCCTATGGAGCAGTTCTACTCTGTCCTATAGGGTCACTATGACTTGGAATTGACTCAACAGTAATAGGTACAGTTTGGTGGCACAACTGATAAACACTAGGCTACTAACCAAAAGATTGGTGGTTTAAACCCACCCAGTGATTCTGTGATCTGCTCCTATAAAAATTACAGCTTAGAAAACTCTATGGGGCAGTTCTACTGTGTCACATGGTGTTGGTTACTATGAGTTTAAATCGACTTCACGGCACCTGACAACGTATTTTAGGTTAACCTGGAGTTAATATAGAGGTTAATAATATTATAATATTATTAAGAACCTTATATTAATCATTTTACTTGGTTTGTATTTATATATATATAACTTTTTGTTAAATTGTGGGAAATGAGTTAATTTTGTAATCTGAACTTTCTTTTGATAAAGACAATTACCAGTTATGAATTGATGCTAAAACAACTGGGCAAAAGATATTTGGATACTGGATATTCACTGAGTTTAAAAACATCACTCACCCAATTATAAATTGTTTATTATAAATAGAAATTGATACCTTTACAATAGAAAAATCTTGCAGTCACCACCTTAACCAGGAGATCAAATTTAGCATGCTCCAATAATGACATAAAACTGAAGTTAAGAGTCACTTCATGGAAGGCAATCAAAAATTACACAACAGGAGTTCCAGCAAATGGCGCTCTAGGCAGAAGCACCACACTGTCCCTCCACAGCAAAGATCCGAAAAACTAAGCCAAACAGAGAATACAACAATCCTGAAACCCTAAAACATCAAATGAAGAGATAAAGAACTCAGCCAAGCACTGAATGTAGTGAGGAAATTGACAGAGAACGGAAAGTGAGGAGAGATTCATGCAGAGGTCCCCTCCAGCTAACGCAGTGTAGATCCACCATCTTGGACTCCTACTGTAGACCAGCAAACAGGGGGTACGAGAAAGCAGCCCCACGGAGCTTCCAGCGGGAGACAAAACAACCGGTAATTTGCTGTGTGCTCTTTCCCACCCCCCATCCATCTTCGCCCCGGATCGGCCTCCTCTGCTTCCCGCGGCCATGGTCTCTTGACCGGGAAGCGCCGGCTGCTTGGATTCCACACACCCAAGCGGGTGGCTCTCTGGGTGCCATTTGTTGGCTGCTAGTGTTGCTTTTTTTTTCTGCTTCTTTTGATTTCTCACTTGCCTCTCGCCACCTCCCCCTCCTTTCACTAGAGTGCCTGGCTCCGTGAGCCAGCTTTGCTTCTTCCTGAGGGGCTGCAGAGCACTGGCAATTTGTGATATATGCTTTCTGACTCTCTACACTTCTTCACCCACACTCGCCCTCCTCTGCTTCCTGCGGACACAGTCTCTTGTCCAGAAACACCAGCCTGCACTAGCTGGCTCTCTGAGTGCCATTTATTAGCTGCTGGTGTTGCCTTTCTTTCTTTTTTTTTTTTTTCCCTGCTTCTTTTGATTTCTTCCTTGACTCTTGCCACCTCCCCCCACTTTCACTCGAGTGCCTGGCTCCGTGCGCCATCTTTGCTTTTTCCTGAGGGGCTGCGGAGCTCCATTCTAGTGTGGAGCTGCTTTCTGGTCTGGGCTACCATGCTGGTGGAATCCCGGGGCTTTTGTTCGTTGGTTCATTTTGAATTGTTTGTTTGTTTTCTTTTCCTTTTCTTGAGTTGGGAGCCCTTACTGGCCAGGTGGAGCTACGTGGCAAGGAACTCCCCTTCAACTTCCACAGATGTGCAGAGGGATCCCTGAGAGCATTTCTTTTTTTGTTGGTTTTTTTTTTCTTTTCTGTTCTTTTGGGGGGGGCCTTTCTTGTTCTTTTTTTTTCAATTTATTTTGTTTTCTTTTCCCTCTTTTTCCCTTTTTGTCTTTCTTCATTGCTCAGTTTCTCGTCTCTCTATATCTTCTTTCTCTTTCTGATCCCTGAATACCAGGCATTGAGTACCTCTACGCCTTCTAGCCAGGCTGTACTGTGACACCTGAGAATGACTTCCTCAGACATCATAGCTGCATTAGTGGGATCCCTGGGAACTTTGCGGTTCTTTAATCTTTCTGATTTATTTTATTTTATTTTTTTAATTTATTCATTCTTTTGTTTTCTTCCTCTTGCCCTTTCTGTTTTTCTCCATTTCATAGTCTCTCATTCTCTCCATTCCAATGGCAAGCTCCCCTAGCATTCTTTTTTGTTTGTTTGTATGTTTTTTGGCTCCTGTTCCTCTCTCCTCTCTCCCATATCCATCTAAGCTCCACACATAACAATCTCACCGCTGCATCCTGGCTGCTTGCACTGTGCGCTTGACTTCACACAACCAAGCAGTACATGCATGGCCTACTGGAACCTGCCCAGCACTGATTACTGACCCGCCTTGGTGGCTGTAGTAAGCGCCACAAACAACCCATCCCAGTGACTCCACTTCAGCTAGACGTGCCCTGCTGTACCATATCTGAGTGACTAACCCCGCCAGTTGGAGAAGAAGGTGAAAAGTATTGGGTGCACAGATGAGCAAACAACAAAGAACACACAGTCCACCTGCTCAGACATAGTCAATTCTTTTTTTATGAAGGGATGAAACAAACAAATTTACAATCAATAAACAAGAAAAATAACTACTGAATGCCCCCAAAACAGCAGACAATATCAAAACATTTACAAAAACAGGACAGGATGGTTCCAGTAGCCATCCAAATTTAAACACTAGATGACTCTCCTGTGGAAGAAAATGCACTAGAAGTACCTGATAGGGAATTCAAATCTCTGATACTCAGAATTTTCCAAGAACTGAGGCAAAAAGCTGACAAACAAGAGGAAAAAATAGACAAATTCATGGGAAATACAGACAAAATTTGGAAGAATTCAGGAAGATGATGCAGGAACAAAATGCCAAAATAAATTCACAACTAGAAATTATACAAAAACAACAATTAGAAATCTAAAAGATAAACAACAAGATTTCAGAAATAGAGGATGTCATAGAAGGGCTGAGAAGCAGATTTGAAACCGTGGAAGACAGGATCAGTGGAACTGAAAACAAACACTTGGATACAACTCTATTTCAGGAAAACTCAGAAAAAAGAACAAAGAAAAATGAAGAGACCCTAAGAGTTAAATGGGACACAATTAAAAGCAAAAATTTACGAGGGATTGGCATTCCAGAACAGGGTGAGAAAACAGAAAACACAGAGAGCATCATTGAGGAACTGCTGACAGAAAACTTCCCCAACATCATGAAAGATGCAGAGCTGGCCATCCAAGAAGCTCAACGAACCCCATATAGAAGAGACCCCCCCAAAAAAATCACCAAAGCATAGCATATTCACACTCGCCAAAACCAAAGACAAACAAAGAATCCTGAGAGCAGCTGGTGAAAAACAAGAAGTCACATACAGAGGAGACACAATAAGACTAAGCTCAGATTATTCAGCAGAAACCGTGCAGGCAAGAAGGCAATAGGATGACATATATAAAATCTTGAAAGAAAAAATTGTCAGCCAAGAATAATATATCCTGCAAAACTCTCGTTCAAATTTGATGGTGAAATTTGGTCATTTCTAGATAAACAGAAATTAAGGGGATATGTAAAAGGCAAACCAAACTTACAAGAATTATTAAAGGGAGTTCTTCGATCTGAGGACAAACAGCTTCAGCTCACAGGCAGAACCTAGGACGCAGGATCGTTCGAGCCAGATACCAATCTAGGAAATGAATTCTCAAGGACTATCCAAAACCAAAAGAAATACAACAGGGAATCAGAGCAGTTAATCAATGGATGACAACAACATCAAAACAATGAAAGAGGGAATAAACGGCATAGGTATAGAACCTTCTAATGGAGGGGAAGGCAAGGCGATACCAAGTAATGGTAGACTGCTTCAAACTTAGAAAGATAAGGGTAAAATTCATGGTAATCACAAAGAAAGTTAACAAACCAACTCATAAAAATAAAGACAAAAAACATAAAGTCTCAGCAAAAACAAAACCTACAAAAACAAAAGAAATGAAAAGAAAAAATCCACAAACAAAAGTAACTCAGCACAAGAGAGTAAGAAGGACAAAGAAATCTTCAGCAACACAAATAAAAGCACTACAAAATGACAGCAACAAACTCACATCTATCAATAATTACACTGAATGTAAATGGACTCAATGCACCCATAAAGAGACGGAGAGTGACAGAATGGATAAGAAAACAAGATCCATCAATATGCTGTCTACAAGGGACTCACCTTGGAAACAAAGATGTGAATTTATTAAAAGTCACAGTAGCAAAACGATGGAAACAACCTAGATGCCCATCAACAGATGAATGGATAAACAACCTATGGTACATACACACAATGGAGTACTATGCAATGAGAAAGAACAACAATGAAACTGTGAAGCATCTCATAACATGGATGAAACTGGAGGACATTATGTTGAGTGAAATAAGTCAATCACAAAAGGACAAATATTGTATGAGACCTCTATTGTCAAAACCCATGAAAAAGTTCACACACAAAATGTAACAGTCTTTGTTGGTCAGCAGGGATGGGAGGGGTGGGGGGGGAATACTAAATATGCAATAGATAAGTGGTATCTTGGGTGAAAGGTGAGACAGTACACAATACAGGGGAAACTACCACAACCTGTACAAGGAAAGGTCATGGAAGCCCCATAGACACATCCAAACTCCCTGAGGGACTGAATTGCTGGGAGAGGGCTTAGGGATCATGGTCTCGGGGAACATCTAGCTCAATTGGCATGACACAGCTTATAAAGACAATGCTCTACAATCTACTTTGGTGAGTAGTCTTTGGGGTCTTAAAAGCCTGTGAGCGGACATCTAAGATACTCCACTGGTCTCATCCCTTCAGGAGCAAAGAAGAATGAAGAGAACAGGATACAATGAAAAGATTAGTCCAAGGGATAATTGTCCACAGCTACCAAGGCCTCCACTGGACTGAGTCCAGTACAGCTAGCTGGTGCCCGGCTATCACCACTGACTGCTCTGACCAAGATCACAACAGAGGGTTCTGGACAGAGCTGGAGAAGGATGTAGAGCATAATTCTAACTCACAAAAAAAAGACCAGATTTACTGACCTAAAGGAGACTGGAGAAAGCTCAAGAGTATGGCCCCCAGACACCCTTTCAGCTCAGTGGTGAAATTGCCTCTGAGGTTCACTGTTCAGCCTGGGAGTGGACAGCCCCGTAAAACCAAATGAGACTAACGAGGTACAGGAGTCCAGTGACAAGGGCCAGAAGGCAGAAGGGGACAAGGAAGCTGGTGATATGGAACCCAAGTTTGAGTAAGGATATTGTTGATGTGTTGTGAAATTGTTAATCATTGTCATAGGGCAACATCTGTAGTAACTGTTAAATGAGAAAGTATTTTGTTCTGTAAGCCTTCATCTTAAGTGAGAATAACAGCACAATTGGAAGAGCATAGTCAATGTCACTGAACTGTGCATGTAGAAATTTTTGAAATGGTGTATCTTTGGCTATGTGTATTTTCACCAAAAAAAAAAAAAAAAAGGTTGAGAATTTAGAGGGTTAGTATGTTGTGGAGTTGTTAATCAATGTCATAAAACAACATGTGTACTACTGTTTCATGAGAAAGTATTTGTTCTGTTAAGCCTTCACCTGAAGTACAATAAAATATTTTTAAAAATAAATAAATAAATAAATAAAAATTGTCAATCACCTTGAAAAAAAAAATTATACAACATCCTCTATGTGGTATATCCTCATCACCTCTCCCCACCAGAAAATTTCATATGACTGTAATCATGAGGGATCAAGCAAAGGGAGTCAGATTGTAGGACAATCTACATCAAAATTGGCCTGAACTCTTCAAGAAATTCATGTTAATGTTAAACAATGTGGACAGACTATTAAGACGGTATGATAAAACTGATTTTAATGTTCTTATGTGTTTGAATTATACTGATATTGTGTATAAAAATGTTCTTACTCTCAAGAGATGAATGATAATGTATTTAGAGGTGATGTGTAATGATGTCTGCAACCTACTTCTAAATGGTTACCACCACTATCAACAAGGAGAGACATTCAAATAAACAGAGAGAGGTAGCAATTTTGACAAAGGTTAAAAATTAGTGGAACTAGTCAAAGATTCACTGGTGTTCATTGGGCTATAGTTCAGCTTTTCTTTAGATCTGAGAATTTCATAACAAAATGATGGGGCCTTAGGAAAAAAAAAGCACCAAACTGAAAACAAAAACAATCAGTTGTTAATAAAATAGCACGGGGTCCTGAAATTCCATTTCTACTTAATGTTTTTGCACTTTGAGATATTTCCCTGATGTTAGTGTTACAAAGCACAAAAGAATTGTGTCCTTTTACATAGTTAATATGATTATTTATTATGCCCACCATTTCCTGAAGAAAATGTGTTTAGTGGATGCTAAACGTTCTTTCTTACCCTTAGGTGAAAGATTTGAAACCAAACTGAACTGAAGTCATCTCGGAGAAGATTGTTTCCTTCCAGGGTTTCTCAGGGATCCTTGTGTGCAATTCAGTCATAGCCAGGTGTGTATTAATGGCTTCATATTGTTTAGACCGTAAGTACAGAATAGATACGGCAGTAAGACATCTGGGAGTGAAATTTGTGGCATATGTGGCTATAAAAGTGTGACTATAAATGTGCATGTGTGGATAAGAGACAGAATACATGTATATATCAGTATATGATGTTTATAGCTGTAGCAAATTTAGATAGAGCTATTATAATTAAAAGTGTATTGAATAGCTTTAGATCATCTAGAGTGTGCCTGTCCTCACTTATACCTGATTTCCAAAGGTAAGAGAATGATAGGAAGATCAATACCACTCTAGCTGATTATAAGAGTCAGGAAAGATGAACTTGAACATTTTCACAGACTAAATGACAATATAACAAATCAAAAACCTTGAGGTCAAATAAAAGGCAACCTAATTACCACACCTCTGTGGATAGTGCTGAGATCATTCCTCACGCTCAAGGCAGAACTAGCAAACACAGATGCTGGCTAACATATTTCAACTCTTAATGCCACTTGAAGCTATTGTCCCCATATATCAAATCCTACCAGTCAGCAAAAGAAAAAGGCTGCTTTTTTTTTTCTCCCCAGTTAACTTCCTTTCTAAATTTATTTTATAAGAAAAACCTTGGTATTTCTGTGTCAGTAATTAAAATCATCTGGAAATGTTTTTGGAAAAAGAAAGAATCATTACCTTGACCATCTGTTAAATATATTTGAGCAGGTCTGACAGAATATTGCATCTGCTCTCGTCTTATAGCTTATAGCTTTATCAGGCTTAAAGGTCAATTGTGATGGTTTATTAAAGAAAAAGACAAGGGAATTTGCTTCACCTTTAAATCTTTCAAATACTTTGCATCAAGCTATCGCCTCAAGACATATAACCCATTAAAGCAATTCTAACTACATTTGTGAATTATAAAACATGTACCAGTTTTTGTTCATTACAGAAGGATTTATTTTTCTTTGTAATTACTGAATATTAAAGTATGATTATAATTGAAAATTGAGAAAAAACAATTGTTGACATGTACCTTGAATTTAACTATTTCAATCATTAATGTACAATGATATCCTTCCTGAATTATCAGTTTGCCTAAATAAATACTTCAATATTTTGCAGATACTGGTATCACTCAAAAAAATCTACTACCAAATATGGAAAATGAGATCAACAGTCAATTTTTTTGCTTACATGTAATTTTTTTTACAAAAATAATATGCCTCCAAATTAATGTTATGCCTCCAAATAAAAAGTTAATAATATTTATTTATTGACTGCCTTGTGTCCCAAGCACAATACTAAGTGCTTTTCTAAGTAAATCACATCTAACACTAAAGAAAACCTTAAAACTTATTATTTTTTGTGAATTTTTTTTTTTTTTTTTAGAATTAAGGGGTATGCACTGGCAAAGGAGTCTGAGAAGCAATGGCCAGAGACACAAGCAGACATCCAGGATAAAGCCATGTAACAGGAGTCAAGAACAGAAAGCTCTTTCAAGAAATCAAGAATGCCAACTGGGTCAAATGCTGCTTAGAGAATGAAATGACCCTGGCAAAGGTCCACTGGATTTCTGTTTTGAAAGTCCCAGGTGGCTATTTCCAACTAACAGTGAGGACAAGAGCCATACTAGAGTAAGTTGAAGAATGAGGGCCATAGCTTGTTTCAATATGGAGAACTTCCTGTCCTTTAGCACAGTCTGACAATTAAAACATGCCTTCCTGTCAAGCCAATCCTGACTCATAGCAAGCCTACAGGACAGAGTAGAACTGCACCATAGGGTTTCCTAGGCTGTCACTATGAGTCGGAATCAACTCAGTGGCAATAGGTTTGGTTTGGTTTAATCTTTACAGAAGCTGTCACATCTTTCTCCTGCTGAGCGGTGGGTTCGAACCACCAACCTTTCGGTTAGCAGCTGCTGAGTCTTAACCACTGTGCCGTCAGGGCTCCGTCTGACAGATAAGTAGGCTACTTAGGAGGCAATGTGTTTCCTTTCAATGGAAATGCTAAAGGAATGCTGAATTATACATTTTCAAGGCTGTTATGGCATGGATTTAAGTGACTGTTGGAAGGCAAGGCAGAAGGTGATATACTCAATAACCCTAAAGTCCCTGGGTGGTGCAGATGGTTTGTGTTCATCTACTAATCTAAAGTTTTGTGGTTTGAACACACCCAGCAGCACCAAAGAAGAAAGGCCTGGCTATCTGCTCGCATAAAGATTACAGCCAAGGAAACCATATAGAGCATTTCTAATCTGTAACGCATGGGGTCACCATGAGTCATGATCGACTCTATGGCCACGCGTTTGGTTTTGGTCTATGGTCCTTCCTTCTAGACCCTGAGAATCAATATCCAAATTTTACAGAATTTAGTCTTGTTAAGCCATAAATAGTATTATTATTAACAATGTATTATCACTAGTAAAGTGCTTTATAGATTATAAAAATTCATTTTTGTTTACAGTAGTTCATCTGATGCTTGCAACACTTCCAGAAAGTAGGTTAGCAGGCATTGACAGAAGAGCTGTTAAGTGGTAGAGCAAAAGCTCAATTCTAAATCTTCTAACTTCAGATGCAATACTCCTTACACTACATCATCATGGTTCACATTCTCTCTGACTCTTGCCTTTTTGACTCTGGGGTGGTCAAAGTTGTAGCCTGTGAGGTCCCGGGGGAAGAAAAGCCTCTGTACACACACTGCTCTCTATTCTGCTGATATATACGTACATATGTTTGTGTGTGTATATATATATGCATATATATATATATATATATATATATATATATATATATCATATGTGTGTATGTCTGTGTATTTATATGTATGATATTAATCCACCAGCCCCTCCTTGGAAACCCTATGTGGCAGTTCTAGTCTGTCTTATAGGGTCACTATGAGTAGGAATCGACTTGATAGCAACAGGTTTGATTTTTTTGGTATAAAGATAAACTAGCTATTTATTATATTGCAAAGTTGTCCATATGGGATCTAAGAAGAAAACTGACATGGGAATGCGTTCTATCTATCTTTCACAGTCTATCTCTACAGCGGCCTGACTATGTAATGTATATTACCTTGTTGAATTTGCTGTACATCCAAAGGTTCGTGGTCAGCCTTACAGTCTCAGACAATGGATTTTGTTGATACAATGGTTGAACAAGGCCATTTTTAATTCATCTTGGGAGACACACTGCACTTTGTTACTCACCTGTGTTACAATTAGCTGTGGCAATGAGCAGTGGAAGCGATACGTGCCCATTCCAGGGCTGGCAGATAAAAATATCCTCTGCACATTCCTCTATGTTCTTTGCTCTTTTACTAGATTAAATGGGGGAAAAAAGTCCCAAATGATCTTAGAAACCAAGAGTTTAAATAAAGAGCTTTCATTCACCTGAATCCCTGAATTCAGGTACATAGAAGTCCACCTACAGAAATATTTACGTATCCAGTACTGTTACATTCATAAGAACAAAGTATTTATTCTTTTTTAACCATGGTTTTTGTTTATTAAATTAGTACATGTGCATTAATTTATCCGTTATGAAATATCAAATAATATGCCATTAAGAAAGATAACATTTTATGTATGTATGACCAGCTATTCTTTCCTTGTAAGTAAAATAGTGGCAATGCCAAAAATGTCATGTATAAGGCCAAGATGGCATGCTTTAGCTTACCAAAGTTTCTATTAGTCCCCCTCAAACTTCTCTAATTAAAAATATAATAAGGACTTCCAGCAACAAGGTGCTCTAGGCAAAAGCACCATGCTGTCCCTCCACAGCAAAGATCCCAAAAAATAAGCCAAACAGCAATCCTGAAACCCTAAACATCAAATGAAGAGATAAAGAACTCAGCCAATCACCAAATGGAGTAAGAAACTGACAGAGAACAGAGAGTGAAGAGACATACATGCAGAGGTCCCCTATCAGATAACGCAGCACAGACCCACCATCTTGGATTCCTATCAGAGACCAACAAACCAGGGGCATGAGAAAACAGATTCACGGAGCTTCCAGAAGGAGACAGAACAACCAGTAACTGGCAATATATGCTTTCCTACCCCCCACACTTCTTCACCCATGCTCACCCTCCTCTGCTTCCTTCAGCCACAGTCTCTTGGCTGGGAAGCACGGCTGCTTGCATTCCACCTGCCTGCAATGGCTAACTCCCTCACTGCCATTTGTTGGTTTCTGGTGTTGCCTTTTTCCACTTCTTTTGATTTCTTACTTAACTCTCAACACCTCCCCCTCCTTTCGCTCAAATACCTGGCTCCATACACCATCTTTGCTTCTTGCTGAGGGGCTGAGGAGCTCTACTCGAGTGTGGAACTCCTTCCGGGTCCATGCTGCCACACTGGTGGGATCCCAGGGCTTTTTCTGTTTGTTTGTTTTGAATTGTTTGTTTTAATTTTCTTTTCTCGAGTTGGAATGCCGTTCTGGCTGGGCAGTGCTGCGCTGCTTAGGACCTACCCCCTCAGCTTGCGCAGATGTGCAGAAGGATCCCTGAGAACATTTCTTTTATTGTGTTTTTTTTTTTTTCTGTTTTTTGGGGGGGATTTTCTTGTTGTCCTTTTTTTTTAAATCTGTTTTCTTTTCTTTTCCCTGTTTTCCCCTTTTGTCTTTCTTCATTACTCAGTTTCTCATCTCTCTATACTTTCCTTCTCTTCCTGCCCCTGAATAGCTGGTGCTGAGTGACACTGCTACAACTTCTAGCCAGGCTGTAGTTCAACACCTAGGAACAACTACCCCAGACCTCGTAGCTGCACCGGGGGGATCCCTGGGAGCTTTGACTTTGTTTTTTGATTTTTTTTCCTATTGTTTCTTTATTAATTCTTTTCTTTTTTTCTTCTTCTTCACCTTTTTGTTTTTCTCCACTTCATAGTCTCTCATCTCTCCAGTCCAGTGGCAAGCCCTGTTAGCACTCTCTTTTGTTTGTATGTTTTTGGCTCCTGTTCCTCTCTCCTCTCTCCCATACCCATCTTAGCTCCACACACCACGGTCTCCCCCCTCCATCCTGCCTACCTGCACCGTGTGGTTAACTTCACTCTACCAAGGAGCACAGGTACAGCCTACTGTAACCTGCCCTGCACTGATTACCGACCTGCCCAGGTGGCTGTAGTAAGTGCCAAAAACAACCCATCTGAGCAACTCCTCTTCATCTAGTCCAGCCCTGCTATACCATATCTGAGTGACTGACCCTGCCAATTGGAGAAGGAGGCAAAAAGTATTGTGCCCACAGATGAGCAAACAACAAAGAACACAAAGCCGGCCCTGTCAGACATAGCCAAATTAAAAAAAAAAAAGGATGAAACAAACAAATCTACAATTGATAAACGAGAAAAATAACTACTGAATGTCCCAAAGACAACAGACAATGACAAAACATTTACAAAAACAGGACAGGATGGTTGCATCAGGCGTCCAAAATAAAACACCAGATGACTTTCCAGTAGAATAAAAGGCACTAGAACTACCTGATAGGGAATTCAAATCTCTAATACTCAGACTAATCCAGGAGTTAAAGAAAAAAATAGACAAAAATGAGGAAAAAATAGACAAACTCATTGCAAATATAGACCAAAAAATGGAAGAATTCTGGAAAGTAATGCAGAAAGAAAATGACAAAATAAATTCACAACTAGAAATTATACAAAAACAAAAATTAGAAATCAAAAAGATAAACAACAAGTTTTCAGAAATGGACAGTGTCATAGAAGGGCTGATGAGCAGATTTGAAACCGTAGAAGACAGGATCATCGGAACTGAAGACAACATTTGGATACAACTCTGTTAAAGAAAAACTGAGAAAAAAGAAAGAAGAAAAATGAAGATACCCTCAGAATTATGTGTGATGCAGTCAAAAGCAAAAATTTTTGAGTGATCTAAGTTCCAGAACAGGGGAAGAAAACAGAAAACACAGAGAGGATCATTGAACAACTGCTGACAGAAAATTTCCCAATATCATAAAAGATGAAAAGCAGGCCATCCAAGAAGCTCAACAAACCACATATAGGATAGACACCAAAAGAAAATCACCAATGCATATCATAATCATACTTGTCAAAAGCAAAGACATAGAAATAATCCTGAGAGCAGCTTGTGAAAAACAAGAAGTCATATACAGAGGAGAAACAATAAGACTAAGCTCAGATTATTCTGCAGAAACCATGCAGGCAAGAAGGCAATGGAATGATGTATATAAAACCTTGAAAGAAAAAAATTGCCAGCCAAGAATAATATATCCAGCAAAACTCTCGTTCAAATATGATGGTGAAAATAGGACATTTCCAGATAAGCAGAAATTAAGGGAATATGTAAAAACCAAACAAAACTTACAAGAATTATTAAAGGGAGTCCTTTGATCTGAGAACAAACAACTTAGCTCACAGGCTGAATCTAGGACACATGATCATACCAGCCAGATACCAATCTAAGAAATGAACTCTCAAGAAATATCCAAAAGCAAAAGATATACAATAGGGAATCAGAGCAATTAATCTGTGAATGACAACAACATGAGAACAATTAAAGAGGAAATAAATGGTGTAGGTATAGAATCTCCTGATGGAGAGGAAAGCAAGGCAATACCAAGTAATAATAGACTGCATCAAACTTAGAAAGATAAAGGTAAATTTCACAGTAACCACAAAGAAAGTTAACAAAAAAACTCATAAAAATAAAGGGGAAAAACATAAAGTCTCAGTAAAACCAAAACCTACAAAAACAAAAGAAATGAAAAAAAAAAAAAAACCCACAGACAAAAGGAATTCAGAACAGAAGAGTAAGAGGAACAAACAAAACATCAATGCAACAACAACAACAAAAAAGCACTACAAAATGACAGCAACAAACTCACATCTATCAATAATTACACTGAATGTAAATGGACTCAATGAACCCATAAAGAGGCTGAGAGTGACAGAATGGATTAAAAAACAGGATCCATCAATATGCTGTCTACAAGAGACACACCTTAGAAACAAAGAAGTAAATTTATTAAAAATCAGAGGTTGGAAAATACTATATCAAGCTAACAACTACCAAAAAAGAGCAGGACTGGCAATACTAATCTCAGATACAATAGACTTTAAAACAAAATTCACCATAAAAGACAAAGAAGGACACTGTATAATGATTAAGGGGTTGATCCATCATGAAGACATAATCATAATAAACATCTACGCACCCAATGACAGGGCTCCAAAATACATAAAACAAACTCTAACAGTACTGAAAAGAGAAATTGACAGTTCCACAATAATAGTAGGAGACTTCAACACACTGCTCTCAGTAAAGGACAGAACATCTAAAAAGAAACTCAGAAAAGATACAGAAGACCTAAAGGGCATAATCAGCCAGCTTCACCTCATATATAGAACACTCCATCCAACAGCTGCAAAGTACACATTCTTTTCCAATGCACATGGAAAGTTCTCCAGAACAGACCACATCTTAGGCCACAGAGCGATCCTCAACAAGATCCAAAACGTTGAGATAATACAAAGTATCTTCTGTTACCACAATGCCATCAAGGTAGAAATTAACAACAGAAAGAGTAAGGAAAAAAAAAAATCAGTTACATGGAAGCTGAATAACACCCTGCTTACAAACAACTGGGTAATAGAAGAAATCAGAGATGGAATTAAACAACTCCAAGAATCAAACAAGAATGAAAACACATTATACCAAAACCTTTGAGACACAGCAAAGGTAGTCCTCAGAGGGCAATTTATAGTAATAGGTACCCACATTAAAAAAAAAAAAAGGGGGGGGAGAGTTCCGGCAAAATGGCGCTCTAGGCAGAAGCACCACGCCATCCCTCCACAACAAAGATCCGAAAAATGAACAGAGAATACAACAATCCTGAAACCCTAAAACATCAAATGAAGAGATAAACAACTCAGCCAAGCACCGAATGTAGTGAGGAAACTGACGGAGAACGAAAAGTGAGGACAGATTCATGCAGAGGTCCCCTACCAGCTAACGCAGCGTGGATCCACCATCTTGGACTCCTATCGGAGACCAGCAAACGGGGGTATGAGAAAGCAGCCTCACGGAGAGTCCAGCGGGAGACAAAACAGCCAGTAATTTGCAGTGTGCGCTTTCCCATCCCCCACCCCTCTTAGCCCCTGCTCAGACTCCTCTGCTTCCCGAGGCCATGGTCTCTTGACCAGGAAGCGCTGGCTGCACACACCCAAGCAGGCGGCTCTCTGGGTGCCATTAGTTTGCTGCTAGTGTTGCTTTTTTTTCCTGCTTCTTTTGATTTCTCACTTGCCTCTCGCCACCTCCCCTTCCTTTCACTCGAGTGCCTGGCTCCGTGAGCCAGCTTTGCTTCTTCCTGAGGGGCTGCAGAGCACTGGCAATTTGTGATATATGCTTTCTGACTCTCTACACTTCTTCACCCACACTCGCCCTCCTCTGCTTCCTGCGGACACAGTCTCTTGTCCAGAAACACCAGCCTGCACTAGCTGGCTCTCTGAGTGCCATTTATTAGCTGCTGGTGTTGCCTTTCTTTTTTTTTTCTCCCCCTGCTTCTTTTGATTTCTTGCCTGACTCTCACCGCCTACCCCTCCTTTCGCTCGAGTACCTGGCTCCGTGCGCCATCTTTGCTTCTTCCTGAGGGGCTGCGGAGCTCCATTTGAGTGTGGAGCTGCTTCCTGGTCTGGGCTACTGCACTGGTGGAATCCTGGGGCTTTTTTTCGTTTATTTGTTTTGAATTGTTTCTCTGTTTTTTTCCTTTTCTTGAGTTGGGAGCCTTTTCTGGCCACGCGGAGCTGCGTGGCAAGAAACTCTCCTTCAGCTTCCACAGATGTGCAGAGGGATCCCTGAGAGCATTTCTTTTTTTGTTTTTTTTTTTTTTTTTTTGTTCTTTTTTGGGGTCTTTCTTGTTTTTTTTTTTTTAAATTTGTTTTGTTTTGTTTTCCCTCTTTTTCCCTTTTTGTCTTTCTTCATTCCTCAGTCTCTCATCTCTCTATATCTTACTTCTCTTTCTGATACCTGAATACCAGGCATTGTATACCTCTACGCCTTCTAGCCAGGCTGTACTAAAACACCTGAGAGCGACTTCCCCAGACCTCTTAGCTGCATCAATGGGATCCCTGGGAACTTTGTGGTGCTTTAATCTTCCTGATTTCTATTTATTCATTCTTTTGTTTTCTTCCTCTTCCCCTTTCTGTTTTTCTCCATTTCATTGTCTCTCATCTCTCCATTCTAACAGCAAGCTCCCCTAGCATCTGTTTTGTTTGTATGTTTTTGGCTCCTGTTCCTCTCTCCTCTCTCCAATATCCATCTTAGCTCCACACATAACAATCTCCCCGCTGCATCCTGCCTACCTGCATCGTACACTTGACATCACACCACCAAGCAGCAAAGGCACGGCCTACTGGAACCTGCCCTGCACTGATTACTGACCCACCCTGGTGGCTGTAGTAAGTGCCACAAACAACCTGTCCCAGTAATTCCTCTTCAGCTAGAACTGCCTTGCTGTACTATCTCTGAGTGACTGACCCTGCCAGTTGGAGAAGGAGGTGAAAAGTATTGAGTGCAAAGAAAACCAAACAACAAAGAACACACAGTCCTCCGGCACAGACATAGTCAAATTTTTTTTTTTTAAAGGGATGAAACTGACAAGTCTACAATCAATAAATGAGAAAAATACTGAATGCTACCTAAAACAACACAATATCAAAACATTTACAAAAACAGGACAGGATGGTTCCAGTAGGCATCCAAAATAAAACACCAGATGACTCTCCTGTGGAAGAAAATGCACTAGAACTACCTGATAGGAAATTCAAATCTCTAACACTCGGAATTCTCCAAGAACTTCAGCAAAAAGTGGACAAACATGAGGAAAAAATAGACAAAATCATGGAAAATACAGACAAAAAATTGGAAGAATTCATGAAAATAATGCAAAAACAAAATGCCAAAATAAATTCACAACTGGAAATTACACAAAAACAACAATTAGAAATCCAAAAGATAAACAAGAAGATTTCAGAAATGGATGATGTCATAGAAGTGCTGAGAAGCAGATCTGAAATGGTGGAAGACAGGATCAGTGGAACTGAAGACAAACACTTGGATACAACTCTGTTTCAGGAAACCTCAGAAAAAAGAACAAAGAAAAATGCAGAGACCCTGAGAGTTATGTGGGACTCAATCAAAAGCAAAAATCTACGAGTGATTGGCATTCCAGAACAGAGGGAGAAAACAGAAAACACAGAGAGGATCATTGAGGAACTGCTGACAGAAAACTTCCCCAATATCATGAAAGAGGAAAAGTTGGCCATCCAAGAAGTCCAAAAAGCTCAACGAACACCATATAGAAGAGACCCCAAAAGAAAATCAACAAGGCATATCATATCATATCATATCATATTCACACTTGCCAAAACCAAATACAAACAAAGAATCCTGAGAGCAGCTGGTGAAAAACATTAAGTCACATACACAAGAGAAACAATAAGACTAAGCTCAGATTATTAGGCAGAAACCATGCAGGCAAGAAGGCAATGGGATGACATATATAAAATCTTGAAAGAAAAAAATTGTCAGCCAAGAATAATATATCCTGCAAAACTCTCCTTCAAATTTGATGGTGAAATTAGGTCATTTGTAGATAAACAAAAATTAAGGGGATATGTAAAAGCCAAACCAAACTTACAAGAACTATTAAAGGGAGTTCTTCGATCTGAGGACAAACAGCTTCAGCTCATAGGCAGAACCTAGGACGCAGGATCGTTCGAGCCAGATACCAATCTAGGAAATGAACTCTGAAGGACTATCCAAAACCAAAAGAAATACAACAGGGAATCAGAGCAGTTAATCGATGGATGACAACAACATCAAAACAATGAAAGAGGGAATAAATGGCATGGGTATAGAACCTTCTAATGGAGGGGAAGGCAAGGCGATACCAAGTAATGGTAGACTGCTTCAAACTTAGAAAGATAAGGATAAAATTCATGGTAACCACAAAGCAAGTTAACAAACCAACTCATAAAAATAAAGATGAAAAACATAAAGTCTCAGCAAAAACAAAACCTACAAAAACACAAGATATGAAAAAAAAAATCCACAAACAAAAGTAACTCAGCACAAGAGAGTAAGAAGAACAAAGAAAACTTCAGCACCACAAAAAAAAAAGCACTACAAAATGACAGCAACAAACTCACATCTATCAATAATTACACTGAATGTAAATGGACTCAATGCACCCATAAAGAGATGGAGAGTGACAGAATGGATAAGAAAACAAGATCCATCAATATGCTGTCTGCAAGAGACACACCTTAGAAACAAAGATGTGAATTTATTAAAAGTCAAAGGTGGAAAAAAATAGATCAAGCTAACAACTACCAAAAAAGAGCATGTGTGGCAATTCTAATTTCAGATAAAACAGACTTTAAAACAAAATCTACCATAAAAGACAAAGAAGGACACTATATAATGATTAAGGGGATGATCCATCATGAAGACATAACCATAATAAACATCTATGCACCCAATGACAGGGCTCCAAAATACATAAAACAAACTCTAACAACACTGAAAAGAGAAATTGACAGTTCCACAATAATAGTAGGAGACTTCAACACACCGCTCTCAGTAAAGGACAGAACAACTAAGAAGAAACTCAGCAAATATACAGAAGAAATAAAGGGCACAATCAGCAAACTTGACTCATAGACATAAATAGAACACTCCATCCAACCACTGCAAAGTACACATTCTTTTCCAATGCACATGGAACGTTCTCCAGAATAGAACACATCTCAGGCCACAGAGCAATGCTCAACAAGATCCAAAACGTTCAGATTATTCAAAGCATCTTCTCTGACCACAATGCCATCAAGATGGAAATTAACAATAGACAGAGCAAGGAAAAAAAAGATCAACTACATGGAAACTGAATAATACCCTGCTTACACATCAGTGGGTAATATAAGAAATCAGAGATGGAATCAAAAAATTCCTAGAATCAAATGAGAATGAAAACACATCATACCAAAACCTTTGGGACACAGCAAAGGCTGTACCTAGAGGACAATTTATAGCAATAAATGCACATATCAAAAAAGAAGAAAGGGACAAAATCAAAACATTAACAACCAAACTCAAACAAATAGAAAGAGAACAGCAAAAACAGCCCACAACCACCAGAAGAAAGGAAATAGTAAAGATCAGAGCAGAAATAAATGAAGTAGAGAACAGAAAAACAACAGAAAGAATCAACAAAACCAAAAGTTGGTTCTTTGAAAGAATCAACGAAATTGACAAACCACTGGCTGAGACTGACGAAAGAAAAACAGGAGAGGACACAAATAACCCAAATAAGAAATTAAATGGGGGACATTACAACAGACCCAACTGAAATAAAAAGGATTACAACAGAATAGTATGAAAAACTATACTCCAACAAATTTGAAAACCTAGAGGAAAGGGATAAATTTCTAGAAACACACAGCCTACCCAAACTAGAACAAAGTGATGTTGAAAATCTGATCAGACCCATAACAAGAGAAAAACTCCCAACCAAAAAAAGCCCTGGCCAAGATGGCTTCACTGGAGAATTCTACAAAACATTTACAGAAGAGCTTGTACCAGTACTACTCAAGCTATTTCGGAGCATAGAAGAGGAAGCAACACTTCCAAATTCATTCAATGAAGCCAGCATAATGCTGATACAAAAACCGGGGAAAGATGTCACAAAAAAAGAAAATTACAGACCAATATTTCTCAAGAATATGGATGCAAAAATTATGAACAAAATTCTAACCAATAGAATTCAGCATCATATCCCAAAAATAATACACCACGACCAAGTAGGATTCATACCAGGTATGCGAGGATGGTTCAACATTAGAAAATCAATCAACGTAATCCACCACATAAATAAAAGGAAAGAAAAGAATCTCATGATCATCTCAACTGACACATAAAAGGCATCTGACAAAGTACAACAGCCATTCCTGATAAAAACTCTCAATAAATAAGGTATGGAAAGGAAATTTCTCAACATAATAAAGGGCAACTATGCAAAACCAATGGCCAACATCATTCTTTTTTTTTTTTTTTTTTTTTTAATATATATTTTATTGTACTTCAGGTGAAAGCTTACAGAGCAAATAGTTTCTCATGAAATAGTAGTACACATGTTGTTTTTTGACATTGGTTAACAACCCCACAACGTATTAAGCCTCTAAATTCTCAACCTTTTTTTTTGATGAAAATTACAGATGGCCAAAGATACACCGTTTCAAAAATTTCTACATTCACAGTTCAGTGACATTGACTACGCTCTTCCAACTGTGCTGTTATTCTCACTTAAGATGAAGGCTTACAGAAAAAATAGTTATTCATTTAACAGTTACTACACATGTTGCCCTATGACAATGGTTAACAATCTCACAGCACATCAAGAATATCCTTACTCCACCTTGTGTTCCCTATCACCAGGGGGCTTCCTTGTCCCCTTCTGTCTTCTGGACCTTGTCAGTGGACTACTGTACCTCTTTAGTCTCATTTGTTTATTTTTTTTATTTTATTTTATTTAAACACCATTTCAAAACTTTTTACTTACACATTTAAGTGATATTGACTATGCTCTTCCAATTGTGCTGCCATTCTCGCCCAAGATGAAGGCTTACAGGACAAAACAGCCTCCCATTTAATAGTTACTACAAATGTTGCCCTATAGCAGTGGTCAACAATCTCACAATACATCGACAGTGTCCTTATTCAATTTGTGTTCCTTATCATCAGTTTCCTACTCTCCCTCTGCCTTCTGGCCCTTGTCACCGGACTCCTGTACATCGTTAGTCCCATTTAGTTTTACTGGGGTGTCCATTCCCAGGCTTAACATCGAACCTTGAAGGTAACTTCCCCTCTGAGCTGAAAGGGTGTCTGGGGGCCACACTCTCGAGGTTTCTCTAGTATTCTTTAGACCAGTAAATCTGGTCTTCTTTTTTTTTTTTTTTTTTGGGAGTTAAAATTATACTCTACATCCTACTCCAGCTCTGCCCAGAACCCTCTGTTGTGATCCTGGTCAGAGGAGTCATTGGTGGTAGCCGGGCACCATCCAGCTGTACTGGGCTCAGTCCCGTGGAGGCCTTGGTAGCTGTGGACCATTAGTCCTTCGGACTAATCTTTTCCTTGTATCCTGTTCTCTTCGTTCTCCCTTGTTCCCGAAGGGATGAGATCAGTGGAGTATCTTAGATGGCCGCTCATAGGCTTTTAAGACCCCAGACACTACTCACCAAGGTAGAATGTAGAGCATTATCTTTATAAGTAGTGTCATGCCAATTGAGCTAGATGTTCCCCGAGATCATGGTCCCCAGAGCCCTCCGTCCAACAACTCAGTCCCTCGGGGGGTTTGGATGTGTCTATAGGGCCTCCATGACCTTTCCTTGTGCAGGTTGTGTTAGTTTCCCCTGTATTATGTACTATCTCATCTCTCACCCAAGTTACCACTTACCTATTACCTATTTAGTATTCCCCCCCCCTCCCATCCCTGGTAACCAACAAGGATTGTTACATTTTGCATGTGAATTTTTTCATGGGTTTTTACAATAGAGGTCTCATACGATATTTGTCCTTTTGTGATTGACTTATTTCACTCAGCATGATGTCCTCCAGTTTCATCCATGTTATGAGATGGTTCACCGATTCATTGTTCTTTCTCGTTGCATAGTACTCCATTGTGTGTATGTACCATAGTTTGTGTATCCATTCGTCTGTTGATGGACATCGAGGTTGTTTCCATCGTTTTGCTATTGTGAATAATGCTGCCATGAACATAGGTGTGCATATGTCTATTCGAGTGATGACTCTTATTTCTCTAGGATATATTCCTAGGAGTGGGATTGCTGGATCGAATGGTACGTCTATTTCTAGCTTTCTGAGGAAACGCCATATCATTTTCCAAAATGGCTGTATCATTTTGCATTCCCACCAGCAGTGTATAAGAGTTCCCGTCTCCCCGCAGCCCCTCCAACATTTGTTATTTCCAGTGTTTTTGATTCGTGCCAGTAATGCCGGGGTGAGATGGTATCTCATTGTGGTTTTAATTTGCATTTCTCTAATGGCTAGTGATCGCGAGCATTTCCTCATGTGTCTGTTGGCCATTTGAATGTCTTCCTTGGTGAAGTGTCTGTTCATTTCCTTTGCCCATTTTTTGATAGGATTGGTTGTCTTTTTGTTGTAGAGGTGTTGGATTTTCTTGTAGATTATGGAGATTAGACCTTTGTCTGACTTGTACTGTCCAAAAATTTTTTCCCAGTCTGTAGGTTCTCTTTTAACTCTTTTGGTGAAATCTTTTGAAGAGCATAGATGTTTGATTTTTAGAAGATCCCAATTATCTAGTTTATCTGTTGGGTTTTTTGTGTTGATGTTTATGGTTTGTATCCTGTTAATGCCATGTATTAAGGTCTGAAGTGTTGGTCCTATTTTTTCTTCTATGAATTTTATAGTTTGAAGCTTTATATTCAGGTCTTTGATCCATTTTGAAGTAGTTTTTGTATATGGTGTGAGGTATGGGTCCTGTTTCATTTTTCTACAAATGGATATCCAGTTTTGCCAGCACCATTTATTAAAAAGACTGTCTTTTCCCCATTTGATGGATTTTGGGCCCTTGTCAAAAATCAGGTGACCATAGGTGGATGGATTTACATCTGAGTTCTCAATTCTGTTCCATTGGTCAATGTCTCTGTTGTTGTACCAGTACCAGGCTGTTTTGAGTACTGTAGCTGTATAGTAGGTTCTCAAGTCAGGTAGTGTGAGTCCTCCAACTTTATTCTTCTTCTTCAGTAGTGCTTTACTTATTCGGGGTTTCTTCCCTTTCCATATAAAGTTAATAATTAGTTTTTCCATCTCTTTGAAGAATGTTGTTGGTATTTGTATCGGAATTGCATTGTATTTGTAAATTGCTTTAGGTAGAATTGCCATTTTCACAATGTTGAGTCTGCCTATCCATGAGCATGGTATGTTTTTCCATTTATGTAGATCCCTTTGGGTTTCATGCAGCAGTGTTTTGTAGTTTTCTTTGTATAGGTCTTTTATATTCCTGGTCAGATTTATTCCCAAGTATTTTATCTTTTTAGGGGCTATTGAAAATGGTATTGATTTCCTGATCTCCTTTTCATCGTTCTCTTTACCGGTGTATAGGAATCCAACTGATTTTTGAATGTTTATCTTGTATCCTGCTACTCTGCTGAATCTTTCTATTAGTTCCAGTAAATTTCTCGTGGAGTCTTTAGGGTTTTCTATGTATAGTATCATATCATCTGCAAACAGGGAGAGTTTAACTTCTTCATTACCAATTTGGATGCCCTTTATTTCTTTCTCTTGCCTTACTGCTCTAGCGAGAACTTCCAGCACAATGTTAAATAGGAGTGGTGTTAAAGGGCATCCTTGTCTTGTTCCTGTTTTCAGGGGGAATGTTTTCAGCCTTTCTCCATTAAGAATGATGTTGGCTGTTGGTTTTGCATAGATGCCCTTTATGATGTTGAGAAATTTCCCTTCTATACCTATTTTATTGAGAGCTTTTATCAGGAATGGGTGTTGGACTTTGTCAAATGCCTTTTCTGCATCAATTGAGATAATCATGTGATTTTTTTCTTTCCTTTTATTTATGTGGTGGATTACGTTGATGGATTTTCTAATGTTAAACCATCCTTGCATACCTGGTATGAATCCTACTTGGTCGTGGTGTATTATTTTTTTGATATGATACTGAATTCTATTGGCTAGAATTTTGTTCAGAATTTTTCCATCTATATTCATGAGAGATATTGGTCTGTAATTTTCTTTTTTTGTGATGTCTTTGCCTGGTTTTGGTATCAGCGTTATGCTGGCTTCATAGAATGAATTTGGAAGTGTTGCTTCCTCTTCTATGCTCTGAAATAACTTGAGTAGAACTGGTACGAGCTCTTCTGTAAAGGTTTTGTAGAATTCTCCAGTGAAGCCATCTGGGCCAGGGCTTTTTTTGGTTGGGAGTTTTTTTATTACCTTTTCAATCTCTTCTCTTGTTATGGGTCTGTTCAGATTTTCAATATCACTTTGTTGTAGTTTGGGTAGGCCGTATGTTTCTAGAAATGTATCCATTTCCTCTAGGTTTTCAAATTTGTTGGAATATAGTTTTTCATAATATTCTGTTATAATCCTTTTTATTTCAGTTGGGTCTGTTGTAATGTCCCCCATTTCATTTCTTATTTGGGTTATTTGTGCCCTCTGCTCTTTTTCTTTTGTCAGTCTGGCCAGTGGTTTGTCGATTTTGTTGATTCTTTCAAAGAACCAACTTTTGGTTTTGTTGATTCTTTCTATTGTTTTTCTGTTCTCTATTTCATTGATTTCTGCTCTGATCTTTACTATTTCCTTTCTTCCGGTGGTTGTAGGCTTTTTTTGTTGTTCTCTTTCTATTTGTTTGAGTTCTGTAGTTAATGTTTTGATTTTGTCCCTTTCTTCTTTTTTGATATGGGCATCTATTGCTATAAATTGTCCTCTGAGGACTGCCTTTGCTGTGTCCCAAAGGTTTTGGTATGATGTGTTTTCATTTTCATTTGATTCTAGGAATTTTTTAATTCCATCTCTGATTTCTTCTATTACCCATTGATGTGTAAGCAGATTATTATTCAGTTTCCATGTGTTTGATTTTTTTTCCTTGCTCTTTCTAGTGTTAATTTCTACCTTGATGGCATTGTGGTCAGAGAAGATACTGTGAATTATCTCAGCATTTTGGATCTTGTTGAGGATTGCTCTGTGGCCTAAGATGTGGTCTATTCTGGAGAACGTTCCATGTGCATTGGAAAAGAATGTGTACTTTGCAGCGGTTGGATGGAGTGTTCTATATATGTCTATGAGGTCCAGTTGGCTGATTGTGTCCTTTAGGTCTTCTGTATCTTTGCTAAGTTTCTTTTTAGTTGTTCTGTCCTTTACTGAGAGTGGTGTGTTGAAGTCTCCTACTATTATTGTGGAACTGTCAATTTCTCTTTTCAGTGCTGTTAGAGTTTTTTTATGTATTTTGGAGCCCTGTCATTGGGTGCATAGATATTTATTATGGTTATGTCTTCATGATGGATCATCCCCTTAATCATTATATAGTGTCCTTCTTTGTCTTTTATGGTAGATTTTGTTTTAAAGTCTATTTTATCTGAGATTAGGATTGCCACTCCTGCTCTTTTTTGATAGTTGTTAGCTTGATATATTTTTTTCCAACCTTTGATTTTTAATAAATTCACATCTTTGTTTCTAAGATGTGTCTCTTGTAGACAGCAAATAGATGGATCCTGTTTTCTTATCCATTCTGCCACTCTCCGTCGCTTTATGGGTGCATTGAGTCCATTTACGTTCAGTGTAATTATTGATAGATGTGAGTTTGTTGCTGTCATTTTGTAGTGCTTTTTTTTGTGATGCTGAAGTTTTCTTTGTTCTTCTTACTCTCTTGTGCTGAGTTCCTTTTGTTTGTGGATTTTGTGTTCATTTCTTTTGTTTTTGTAGGTTTTGTTTTTGTTGAGACTTTATGTTTTTCGTCTTTATTTTTATGAGTTGGTTTGTTAACTTTTTTTGTGGTTACCATGAATTTTACCCTTATCTTTATAATTTTGAAGCAGTCTACCGTTACTTCGTATCGCCTTGCCTTCTTCTCCTTTAGAAGGTTCTATACCTATGCCGTTTGTTCCCTCTTTCATTGTTTTGATGTTGTTGTCATCCTTTGATTGATTTCTCTGATTCCCTGTTGTATATCTTTTGTTTTTGGAAAGTCGTCTGTAGTTCAGTTCCTAGAATGGTATCTGGTTCCTGTTAACCTGCATCCTAGGTCCTAGGTCCTGCCTGAGGGCTTAAGCTGTTTGTCCTCAGATCGAAGAACTCCCTTTAATAATTCTTGTAAGTTTGGTTTGACTTTTGCATATTCCTTTAGTTTCTGTTTATCTGGAAATGACCTAATTTCACCATCAAATCTGAATGAGAGTTTTGCAGAATATATTATTCTTGGCTGACAATTTTTTTCTTTCAAGATTTTATATATGTCATCCCATTGCCTTCTTGCCTGCATGGTTTCTGCTGAATAATCTGAGCTTAGTCTTATTGTTTCTCCTCTGTATGTGACTTCTTGTTTTTCCCGAGCTGCTCTCAGGATTCTTTGTTTGTCTTTAGTTTTAGCGAGTGTGAATATGATATGTCTTGGTGATTTTCTTTTGGGGTCTATTCTATATGGGGTTCGTTGAGCTTCTTGGATGACCAGCTTTTCATCTTTCATGATATTGGGAAAGTTTTCTGTCAGCAGTTCCTCAATGATCCTCTCTGTGTTTTCTGTTTTCTTCCCCTGTTCTGGTATGCCAATCACTCGTAAGTTTTTGCTTTTAATTGTGTCCCACATAACTCTCAGGGTCTCTTCATTTTTCTTTGTTCTTTTTTCTGAGTTTTCCTGAAACAGAGTTGTATCCAAGTGTTTGTCTTCAGTTCCATTGATCCTGTCTTCCATGGTTTCAAATCTACTTCTCAGCCCTTCTATGACACCGTCCATTTCTGAAATCTTGTTGTTTATCTTTTGGATTTCTAATTGTTGTTTTTGTATAATTTCGAGTTGTGAATTTATTTTGGCATATTGTTCTTGCATCATCTTCCTGAATTCTTCCAATTTTTTGTCTGTATTTTCCCTAAATTTGTCTATTTTTTCCTCATGTTTGTCAGCTTTTTGCCTCAGTTCTTGGAAAATTCCGAGTATTAGTGATTTGAGTTCCGTATCAGGTACTTCTAGTGCATTTTCTTCCACAGGAGAGTTATCTGGTGTTTTAATTTGGACGCCTATTGGAGCCATCTTGACTTGTTTTTGTAAATGTTTTGATATTGTTTGCTGTTGTCAGGGCATTCAGTAGATATTTCTCTCGTTTATTGATTGTAGATTTTTTTTTTTTTTCGTTCTTGTGGTACAGCTGGGCAGATCTAGTTGAGGAGGAGCCACTGGGATGGGTTGCTTGTGGCACTCACCGCAGCCACCAGGACGGTCGGTAGTCAGTGCTGGGCAGGTTCCAATAGGGCGTGCCTGCACCGCTTGGTGATGTGATGTCTAGTGCACAGTGCAGGTAGGTAGGGTGCAGCGGGAAGATGGTTATGTGTGAAGCTAAGCTGGATATGGGAGAGAGGAGAGAGGAGGAGGAGCAAAAAGCGTACAAACATAAAAGAATGCTAGAGGAGTTTGTCGTTGGAATGTACAGATGAGAGACTATGGGATGGAGGAAACCAGAAGGGGGAAGAGAAAGAAAAGGAAAGAATGACCAAATGGAAATCAGAAAAGTTAAAAAACTGCAAAGTTCCCAGGGATCGCACCGATGCAGCTATGAGGTCTGGGGGAGTCGGTCTCAATTTTCACAGCTCAGCCTGGCCAGAAGGTACAGAGGCATACATCGCCTGGTATTCAGGGATCAGAAAGAGAAGGAAGAGATAGAGGGACAAGAAATTAAGCAATGAAGAAAGACAAAAGAGAAAAAGAGGTAAAATATGACAAAACTAATCAAAAAAGGAAGAAAAATAAAATTGAGAAAAAAAAAAAAAAAAAAAAGGGCAACACCAGCAGTCAGTGCCTACAAATGGGACCCAGAGAGCCCCCACTCAGGGGCGCGAATTCCAAGAAGCCGATAGTCTCGGGGTTAAGTGACCGTGGCCACGGGAAGCAGAGGGGCCAACGAACAAAGGCCCCAGGATCCCACCCGCGCGGGAGCCCAGACCTGGAAACAGCCACACGCCCGAACGCAGCCCTACAGCCCCGCAGGAGAGAGCAGAGACGGCCCTCGGAACCAGGCACCCAGGCAAAAGGAGGGGGAGGCGGCAGAAAAAGGTCCGCTAGGTGCCAGCAAACGGCTCCCAGAAAGCCCCCAGCCCGGGCGCGCAGAACCCAAGCACCGGCGCCCCCCCACCCAGGGACCCCGGCCACGGAAAGCAGAGGGGTGAACGAACAAAGGCCCCGGGATCCCACCCACGCGGGAGCCCAGACCCAGAAACAGCCACACGCCCGCACGCAGCTCCACAGCCCCACAGGAGAGAGCAGAGACAGCACCCGGACCCAGGCACCCAGGCAAAAGGAGGGGGAGGCGGCAGAGAAAGGTCCGCTAGGTGCCAGCAAACGGCTCCCAGAAAGCCGCCAGCCCAGGCGCGGGGAATCCAAGCACCAGCACCCCCCAGCCCAGAGACCCTGGCCACGGAAAGCAGGGGATCCCCAGCTGAGGCGGAGAGGGGTGGGTGGTGGGAGAGCGCGCACCGCAGTTTACCGGTCGTTCTGTCTCCGACCAGATGCTCAGCAAGGCTGCTCTCCCGTTTGCTGGTCTCCGATAGGAATCCAAGATGGTGGATCCGCGCTGCGTTAGCTGGTAAGGAATCTCTGCCTGAGTCTCTCCTCGCTCTCCGTTCTCTTTTAGTATTCTCACTCCGTTTGGTGTTTGGCTGAGTTCTTTATCTCTTCATTTGGTGTTCTAGGGTTTCAGGATTGTTGATTCTCTGTTAGGCTTAGTTTTTCGGATCTTTGCTGTGGAGGGACGGCGTGGTGTTTCTGCCTAGAGCGCCATCTTGCCCCTCTCTCCAACATCATTCTTAATGGAGAGAGGCTGAAAACATTCCCCTTGAAAACAGGAACAAGACAAGGATGCCCTTTATCACCATTCATATTTAACATTGTGCTGGAAGTTCTAGCTAGAACAATAAGGCAACAGAAAGAAATAAAGGGCATCCATATTGGTAATGAAGAAGTTAAACTCTCCCTGTTTGCATATGATATGATACTATGCATAGAAAACCCTAAAGACTCCACGAGAACTCTACTAGAACTAATAGAAAGATTCAGTAGCGTAGCAGGATATAAGATAAAAATTCAATAATCAGTTGGATTCCTATACACCAGTTAGGAGAAAGATGAAAAGGAAACCAGGAAAACAATCCCATTTTCAATAGTCCCTAAAAAGATAAAATACTTAGGAATAAATCTGACCAGGGATGTAAAAGACCTATATAAAGAAAACTACAAAACACTACTGCATGAAACCCAAAGGGATCTACATAAATGGAAAAACAGACCGTGCTCATGGATAGGCAGACTCAACATTGTGAAAATGTCAATTCTACCCGGAGCAATTTAGAAATACAACGCAATCCCTATCCAAATACCAACAACATCCTTCAAAGAGATGGAAAAACTAATCATTAACTTTACATGGAAAGGGAAGAAGCCCCGAATAAGTAAAGCACTACTGAAGAAGAAGACTAAAGTTGGAGGACCCACACTGCCTGATTTCAGTACCTGCTATACAGCTACAGTATTCAAAACAGCCTGGTACTGGTACAACGGCAGATATATTGACCAATGGAACAGAATTGAGAACCCAGATGTAAATCCATCCACCTACGGTCACCTGATCTTCAACAAGGGCCCAAAGTCCATCAAATGGGGAAAAGACAGTCTTTTTAACAAATGGTGCTGGCAAAACTGGATATCCATTTGCAAAAAAAATGAAACAGGACCCATACCTCACACTGTATACAAAAACTACTTCAAAATGGATCAAAGAGCTGAATATAAAGCCTAAAACTATACAGTTCATAGAAAAAAAAATAGGACCAACATTTCAGGCCTTAATATATGGCATTAACAGGATATAAAACATAACCATCAAAGCACAAACCCCAATAGATAAGCTAGATAACCAGGATCTTCTAAAAATCAAACACCTTTTTTCTTCAAAAGACTTCACCAGAGAGTATAAAGATCACCTACAGACTGGGAAAAAAATTTTGGACACTACAAATCAGACAAGGGTCTAATTTCCATAATCTACAAAAAAATCCAACACCTCTACAACAAAAAGACAAATAATCCTATTAAAAAATGGGCAAAGGAAATGAATGGACACATCACCAAAGAAGACATTCAAATGGCCAACAGACACATGAGGAAATGCTCGCGATCACTAACCATTAGAGAAATGCAAATTAAAACCACAGTGAGATACCATCTCTCCCCGGCATTACTGGCACGAATCAAAAACACTGGAAATAACAAATGTTGGAGGGGCTGCGGGGAGATCGGAACTCTTCTGCACTGCTGGTGGGAATGCAAAATGATACAACCATTTTGGAAAATGATATGGCGCTTCCTCAAAAAGCTAGAAATAGACATACCATTCGATCTAGCAATCCCACTCCTAGGAATATATCCTAGAGAAATAAGAATTGTCACTTGAATAGACATATGCACACCTCTGTTCATGGCAGCTTTGTTCACAATAACAAAAGGATGGAAACAACCTAGATGCCCATCAACAGATGAATGGATAAACAAACTATTGTACATACACACAATGGAGTACTATGCAACGAGAAAGAACAACAATGAATCTGTGAAGCATCTCATAACATGGATGAAACTGGAGGACATTATGCTGAGTGAAATAAGTCAATCAGAATAGGAGAAATATTGTATGAGACCTCTATTGTAAAAACCCATGAAAAAGTTCACACACAAAATGTAAAAATCTTTGTTGGTTAGCAGGGATGGGAGGGGTGGGGGGGAAATATTAAATATGCAATAGATAAGTGGTATCTTGGGTGAAGGGTGAGACAGTACACAATACAGGGGAAACTACCACAACCTGTACAAGGAAAGGTCATGGAAGCCCCATAGACACATCCAAACTCCCTGACGGAGGGACTGAATTGCTGGGAGAGGGCTGTGGGGACCATGGTCTCGGGGAACATCTAGCTCAATTGGATGACACAGCTTATAAAGACAATGCTCTATATTCTACTTTGGTGAGCAGTGTCTGGGAATTTAAAGGCCTGTGAGCGGCCATCTAAGATACTCCACTGGTCTCATCCCTTCAGGATCAAGGGAGAATGAAGAGAACAGGATACAATAAAAAATTAGTCCAAAGGACTAATTGTCCACAGCTACCAAGGCCTCCACTGGACTGAGTCTAGTACAGCTAGATGGTGTGCAGCTACCACCACTGACTGCTCTGACCAAGATCACAACAGAGGTTTCTGGACAGAGCTGGAGAAAGATGTAGAGCATAATTCTAACTCACAATAAAAAGACCAGATTTACTGGCCTAAAGGAGACTGGAGAAACCTCAAGAGTATGGCCCCAGACACCCTATTAGCTCAGTGGTGAAGTTATCTCTGAGGTTCACTGTTCAGCCTGGGAGTGGACAGCCCCGTAAAACAAATGAGACTAACGAGGTACAGGAGTCCAGTGACAAGGTCCAGAAGGCAGAAGGGGACAAGGAAGCTAGTGATAGGGAACCCAAGTTTGAGTAAGGATATTGTTGATGTGTTGTGAGAATGTTAACCATTGCCATAGGGCAACATTTGTAGTAACTGTTAAATGAGAAACTATTTTGTTCTGTAAGCCTTCATCTTAAGCGAGAATAACAGCACAATTGGAAGAGCGTAGTCAATGTCACTGAACTGTGTATGTAGAAACTTTTGAAATGGTGTATCTTTGGCTATGTGTATTTTCAGCAAAAAAAAAGGGGGGGGTTGAGAATTTAGAGGGTTAATATGTTGTGGGGTTGTTAACCAATGTCATAAAACAACATGTGCCCTACTGTTTCATGAGAAACTATTTGTTCTGCTAAGCCTTCACCTGAATTACAATAAAATATTAAAAAAAAGAAAAAAAAAAGGGACAAAATCAAAACATTAACTACACAACTCAAACCAATAGAAAGAGAACAGCAAAAAATCCACATCTATGAGCAGAAATGAAAAAATAAAGACCAAAGCAGAAATAAATGAAATTGAGTATAGAAAAACAATAGAAAGAAGCAACAAAACCAAAAGTTGGTTCTTTAAAGGAACCAACGAAATCGACAAGCCAATGGCCAGATTAACAAAAGAAAAACAGGAGAGGACACAAATAACCCAAATAAGAAATGAAATGGGATACATTACAACAGATCCAACTGAAATAAAAAGGATCATAACAGAATATTATGAAAACTATACTCCAACAAATTTCAAAACCAAGAGAAAATGGATAAAATACTAGAAACACACTACCTACCCGAACTACAACAAAGTGATGTTGAAAATCTGAACAGACCCATAACAAGAGAAGAGAATGAAAAGGTAATACAAAAAACTCCCAATAAAAAAAAGCCCTGGCCCAGATTGCTTCACTGGAGAATTCTACAAAATATTCAGAGAAGAGCTTCTACCAGTACTACTCAAACTATTTCGGAGCATAGAAAATGAAGCAACACTTCGGAACTCATTCTATGAAGCCAGCATAACCCTAATACCAAAACCATGCAAAGATCCCACAAAAAAAGAAAATTATAGACCAATATCTCTCATGAATAAAGATGCGAAAATTCTCAACAAAATTGTAGCCAATAGAATTCAGCATCATACCAAAAAAAAAAAAAAAAACCATGACCAAGCAGGATTCATACCAGGTGTACAACGATGGTTCAACATTAGAAAATGAATCAACTTAATGTATCACATAAATAAAAGGAAAGAAAAGCATCACATGTCCATCTCAACTGACACAGAAAAGGCATTCAACAAACTCCAATACCCATTCCTGATAAAAACTCTCAATAAAACAGATATAGAAGGGAAATTTCTCAACATAATAAAGGGCAACTATGCAAAACCAACTGCCAACATCATTCTTAATGGAGAGAGGCTGAAAACATTGCCCTTAAGAACAGGAACAAGACAAGGATGCCCTTTAACATCACTCCTATTTAACATTGTGCTGGAAGTTCTAGCTAGATCAAAAAGGCGAGAAAAAGAAATAAAGGGCATCCAAATTGGTAATGAAGAAGTTAAACTGTCCCTGATAGTGCATTATTTGATACTGTACATAGAAAACCCTAAAGACTCCACAAGAAAACTACTGGCACTAATAGAAAGATTCAGCAAAGAAGCAGGATACAAGATAAACATACAAAAATCAGTTGGATTCCTATACACCAATAAGGAGAACGATGAAAAGGAAATCAGGAAAACAATACCATTTATAATAGCCTCTAAAAAAATAAAATACTTAGGAATAAATCAAACCAGGGTTGTAAAAGACCTATACAAAGGAAACTACAAAACACTACTGCAAGAAACCCAAAGAGATCTACATAAATGGAAAAATATACCATGCTCATGGCTAGGTAGACTCAACATTGTGAAAATGACAATTCTACCCAAAGCAATTTAGAATACAATGCAATCCCTATCAAAATACCAACAACATTCTTCAAAGAGATGGAAAAACTAATCATTAACTTTATATGGAAAGGGAAGAAGCCCCGAATAAGTAAAGCACTACTGAAGAAGAAGAATAAAGTTGGAGGACTCACACTACCTGACCTCAGAACGTACTATGCAGCTGCAGTAGTCAAAACAGCTTGGTACTGGTACAACGACAGATACACTGACCAATGGAACAGAATTGAGAACCCAGATGCAAATCCATCCACCTATGGTCACCTGATTTTTGACAAGGGCCCAAAGTCCATCAGATGGGGAAAAGACAGTCTTTTTACCAAATGGTGTTGTCAAAACTAGATATCCATCTGCAAAAAAATGAAAGAGGATCCATACCTCACACCATATACAAAAACTACTCCAAAATGGATCAAAGACCTGAATATAAAGCCAAAAACTATAAAGTTCATAGAAGAAAAAGTAGGACCTAGAGGCCCTAATACATGGCATTAACAGGATACACACCATAACAGTCAACACAAAAACCCCTGAAGATAAGCTACATAACCGGGGTCTTCTAAAAATCAAATATCTATACTCTTCAAAAGACTTCATCAAAAGAGTAAAAAGAGAACCTACAGACTGGGAATAATTTTTGGACAGTACAAGTCAGGCAAAGGTCTAATCTCCATAATCTACAAGAAAATCCAACACCTCTACAACAATCAGACAAATAATCCTATTAAAAAACGGGCAAAGGAAATGAACGGACACTTCACCAAAGAAGACATTCAAGCAGCGAACAGACACATAAGGAAATGCTCCTGTTCACTAGCCATGAGAGAAATGCAAATGAAAACAAAAATCAGACACCAATTCACCCCGGCATTACTGGCATGAATCAAAAACACTGGAAATAACAAATGTTGGAGGGGCTGCAGGGAGATAGGAACTCTAATGTATTCTTGGTGGGAAAGCAAAATGATACAACCATTTTGGAAAATGATATGGCGCTTCCTTAGAAAGCTAGAAGTAGAATACCATACGATCCAGCAATCCCACTCCTAGGAATATACCATAGAGAAATAAGAATTGTCACTTGAATAGACATATGCACACCTCTGTTCATGGCAGCTTTGTTCACAATACAAAAAGATGGAAACAACCTAGATGCCCATCAACAGATGAATGGATAAACAAACTATGGTACATACACACAGTGGAGTACTATGCAACGAGAAAGAACAACAATGAATCTGTGAAGCATTTCATAACATGGATGAAAGTGGAGGACATTATGCTGAGTGAAATAAGTCAATCACAAAAGGACAAATATTGTATGAGACCTCTATTGTAAAAACTCATGAAAAAGTTTACACACAAAAAGTAACAATCTTTTCTGGTTACCAGTGAAGGGAGTGGTGGTGCTGGGGGAATACTAAATAGGCAAGAGATAAGTGGCATCTTTGGTGAAGGGTGAGACAGTACACAATACTGGGGAAACCAGCACAGCTTGTAAAATGAAATATCATGGCAGCTCCATAGACACATTCAAATTCCCTGACTGACTAAATTGCTGAGCGGAAGGCTGTGGGGACCATGATCTTGGGGAACATATAGCTCAATTAGCATAACATAGTTTATAAAGACAATGTTCTATATTCTACCTTGGTGAGTAGCATCTGGAGTCTTAAAAGTCTGTGAGCAGCTATCTAAGATATTCCACTGGTCTCACCCCTTCGGGAGCAAAGGTGAATCAAGAGAACAGGATACAAGGAAAAGGTTAGTCCAAAGGACTAATGGACCACAGCTACCAAGGCCTCCACCAGACTGTGTCCAGTACAGCTAGATGGTGCCCAGCTAACATCACTGACTGCTCTGACCAGGATCACAACAGAGGGTTCTGGACAGAGCTGGAGAAGGATGTAGAACAAAATTCTAACACACACAAAAAAAGACCTGATTTACTGACCTAAAGGAGACTGGAGAAAGCTCAAGAGTATGGCCCCCAGACACCCTTTCAGCTCAGTGGTGAAGTTGCCTCCGAGGTTCACTGTTCAGCCTGGGAGTGGACAGCCCCGTAAAACCAAATGAGACTAACGAGGTACAGGAGTCCAGTGACAAGGACTAGAAGGCAGAAGGGGACAGGAAAACTGTTGATAGGGAACCCAAGGTTGAGTAAGGACAGTGTTGACGTGTAGTGGGTTTGTTAACCATTGTCATAGGGCAACATGTGTACTAACTGTTTAATGAGAAACTATTTTATTCTGTAAACCTTCATCTACAGTGAGAATAGCAGCACAACTGGAAGAGCACAGTCAATGTCATTGAAGTGTGCATCTAGAAATTTTTGAAATGGTGTATCTGTGGCTATGTATATTTTCATTAAAAAAAAATTTCAAGAAGGGAGAGTGTCGAGATGTAGTGGGGTTGTTAACCAATGTCAAAACAATATGTGTACTGACTGTTTAATGAGAGACTATTTGTTCTGTAAACCTTCACCTAAAGCACAATAAAAAAGAGAAAAAATATAACTAAGTTTTTAAAGATACGCATGATATGTAAACCTTACATTGAGTCTTCTCCAAAATTCCACATTTCCAAGTACATTGCTACCCTTCATATCTTATACTGAAATTTTGAAGATGCCAATGAAATAAATGTGTATGAAATGTCACAGCATAATAAAAATGCTACGTAGTGAACATATATTTAAAGCAAAGGGAACTGGATGTATTAAGTATTTATTAACATCAGTCTAAGATGTCTGGATATATTCCTTTCACAATGGGAATAATCTTGTCAATGACACCATAGTAATCTTAATCATTAATATAAATTTTCTATATCTGAGACAGTCCTCAGATGGACACTACCAACATTTGTTTTTGAGATTATTTTACCATGCTTCTGCTGGCTAACCATTCCCATCTTGATTAATCCATCCTTTCTTTACACATAGGAATAACCTTATTAAAGTCACTATGATGTCTCACTGATCCAAAGCACTTTGTTCTAACTGATTATAACTTGCTTTTGCATTTTAATTGAAAGTTAATTGATTTCCTTTTTCTAATTTCTTGGGGAACAGGGAGATCTTCAAGTTTAGACAAATAATTTAAGCTAAGAATCTGTGGCCTTGCCGAAGTCTTCAGGAAGTTTTTACTATAAAGTCCAAAAATTAATAATGGGAATTTCTATTCCATAGATTTTGGAATCGTATTCTTCTATTGATTTCTCTTGAGAAGTCATTACTGTGAACTCCTGAAGTCCATGCTGGTGGTCAGTTGTCACCTTAGCTTACTAATCAGCCAAAGCTTTTCACTTTGGAACCTTGCTGATGAACTCTTGCAACAGTTAAAATTCTCCATATTTTTGTCACTTAAGCTTTGTCTGAAACTGCCTTGCCCAAGCATGCACATAAGTAGTCCCTCAATTCCCCAAAGCACAACTTACAGGAAGTAATCTATCATACAACTTTAATGGTGGCTGGGGAATAACAAAAGTGAAATGCAGAGAGTGATTACTACTACTGTGATGTGTTATCTGAGTCTAGCTAAGGAAAGGGGCAATCCTTTAATTCACCACTTCAAGTCTACCTCTCTCTTTTCCTACCCTAAATGGTTGATATAGGACTAGCCATTCCCCTTCTATGGAAGCACTCATCCCAAAACAAACAGTTTGGAGATGGCTTTCAAATAGAGACTTATGCATATTTCCAAACATCTGTCCTATTCTGTCTTGAATTTTTGTGCTATGCTAAGTCCTTGTCATGGATTGAATTGTGTCCCCCAAAAAATGTGTGTAGCAACTTGGCTAGGTCATGATTCCCAGTATTGTATGATTGTGTTATCTGATGTGATTTACTTATGTGTTGTAAACTCTACCACTATGATGAGATTATATATGATCTCCTCATGTGTTGTAAATTCTATCACTGTGATGAGGTTATACTGATGAGGTTGACAAGATTAGTGTCTTAATGCAATCTCTTCTGAGATATAAAAAGAGAGAAGTGAGCAGAGATACATGGGAACCTCATACTACCAAGAAAGCAGTGCCGGGAGCAGAGCGCGTCCTTTGGACCTGATGTCCCTGTTCTGAGATGCTCCCAGACGAAAGGAAGACTGATGACGTGGACTTTCCTCCAGAGCTGATGGAGAAAGCATTCCCCTGGAGCTGATGCCCTGAATTTGGACTTGTAGCCTACTGGACTGTGAGAGAATAAATTTCTCTTTGTAAAGCCATCCACATGTGGTATTTCTGTTGGAGCAGCACTAGATGACTAAGACAGTCCTGTACATTTTCTTTTCACAGTTTTCCCCCAAGACGAGATTAAAAAGAAGTTCAAATCATCAAGTACTGTACTTTCATTCCAATTCTACCACATAATTCTTATGTACAGAGAGTATTTAAATACAACTTTCTTCTTTAACTTCCCTTGTTTTCATTCTAAACATGAATCACTTTCTTACAGTTGGTAGCTTCCAGGTGGCTCTGACCCTTTCATGTTGTCAACTGAAAGTGTTGTTTGGGATCAATCCTGTACTAGCAAAAAGTCTGTCCACTGATCCTTGCGACCATCTACATCTCTCGTTCTCCAAGGATTCCAGCTCATGGATCTGGGAGTGAAGTTTATTTGAGGGTAGTTAAAAGTTACTAGGAAAACCATAAACTGCTCAAATGCCCATATATTTTAAACATCACTATTTTGAAAATGCATGTGGTGTGTGTATACAAAACAGAATATAATTTAATCTTTCTTTAAAGGATGAGGAAAGGAAAATATTTTAATATCATTGTACTTTACTGGTGGAAAAATCACTGTTCCCTGAAATGTTACATAATGTTTTGTGTAAAATGAGTAACTTTACCAGAAAGATACTAAGGTAATTTGGAGTCATTATACTCCATACATACTCAGATTCTTCTAATTCTAATTTGTCCTTTCCTGGTAGTCAGCAAGAACTTAATGCTTTACTCAAAGAGGTGATTTCTTTTCAGTAAATTAAATCAATTTCCATTTGTTCTGGGTCTAGGAAATTTTATTTTCTCTTGTCTTTATTCAATTTTCAATTCATTCTTCCTAGAGCACAAATCAATGTCTTCCTTTGATTTCATGGCAGGTATTCCTATTTTCTTTTGCATTACAGTAGAGTCAGAAAAAAAATTATATTTAACATAACTCCAAGCTTTGAAGCTATAGTGGTGCAAAGTAAATTAATATCAGGCCATTTTTAACTTTGTGGAAAATATCAAAAGATTAATATTCAAGTAGAGGAATACATTAGGGGCAATAATTAGAGCCCCTTTGTTTGGGCTTATCATTTCAGCATAATATCATGGAACAGAGGTAATATAAACCAAGAAAAAGTAAGTATTCATGTCTTAACTCTAAGAAGAACTTAGATTACAGTGTTGGTTTTATTAAGATTCTATTCCTCTGTTCCTAGCACAGGTCTACCTGTATCAGTTTAGATTTGGAATTGATGCAATGACTCCAAAAGAGCTCTACATACAGCCTGGCAGAGATCATAGAGTCATTCTACCAAGAAACCAAACACTAAGGTGAAATTCAGATTTATCTTTTGTACATGCCCTAATAAAACCCTGTTGCCATTGAGTAGATTTTGACTCTTAGTGACCCCATAGGACAGAGTAGAACTGCCCCAAGGGGTTTCCAAGGAACAGCTGGTGGATTCGAACTGCCTACCTTTTGGTTAACAGTTGAATGCTTATAGAAAATATGCATGCATACTTGTGATCATATTTGTCAAAACACTGGTAAGTAAAAGATTTCTGTTCTCAAACTCTCCCCCTTATGTTATATTATGGATTGAATTGTGTCCCCCAAAGATGTGTGTCAAGTTGGCTAGGCTAGGATTCCCAGTTTTGTATGATTGGCCTCCATTTTGTGATCTGATGTAATTATCCTATGTGTTGTAAATGTTAACCTTTGTGATGTTAATGAGGCAGGACACAACCTATAGAATTAGGTTGTACGTTGACTCGATCTCTTTTGAGATATAAAAGAGAGAAGTGAGCAGAGAGGATAGGGATCTCGCTACCACTAAGAAAGAAGAGCTGAGAGCAGAGCATCTATCTCCCTTGTATGCTGGGTCCTTGGGCTGAGAACCTCCTAGACCTGAAGAAGATTGACATGAAGACACATGGATATCTCAAAGGAACATCAGGCCTACAGTTGTTGAAAGGAGATAAGAACCTTCCCCCAGAGCCAACAGAGAAAGAAAGCCTTCTCCTAAAGCTGGCACCCTGAATTCAGACTTCTAGCCTCCTAAACTATGAGAGAATAAATTTCTGTTTGTTAAAATCATCTACTTGTGGTATTGCTGTTATAACAGCACTAGATAACTAAGACACATTATATCAAGTGGTTTATTCCTTTTCGCTCTCTCCATCTTCCCACACCCCACAACCCCACTTACCATCTAGAATTATTTGCACAGGCATTATGAAAATAGAACCTTCAAGTTTGCTCTATTATTGAAAGAGGTTATTTATTTTTCATCAGTTCAATCAATATCCCATCAATTCCAAGTTTTCTATTACCATTGTTTAATTTATAATATAACCCTCATTTTACATAAATAAAAGCTAATCCTCAACAGTGTTTACCTAAAGAGAAAACAATCAACTAAAACTATAAAATTAGCATCAAACGACAGAGTGCAAAATTAAATGGATTTTTGAAAATCAGAATTCTATTATACCATTTGATATATCTGCACAGTGCTAGGGAAAAACTACTCTAAGGACTTTATGTCAAAGCCTTAAATCAGAGGGTATTATGAATTTACAGACTAATCCAGGTGTCAGGGAGTAGTTATGAGAGGGACCAAGAGCTAAAATGTTTGGACATGTACTTCAGTAGTTTGAAATCCACTTTAAAGTCCTCTAGAATGAATTTACAATTGCACAGTTTTTAACTGAGACCCTCTTAGAGCAATAGTGCTAAAGCACTTTACATTCAATGCAGTCACATTAATGAAAAGTATGACAATTGAGTGAATAATTGCAAAACTCCAATCCATTCAGGTGGAAAAAGTGTATCTCATGTTTATATAATATGAAATATCCACATATTTCAGATAAATGCACTAAGCACTTAATTAATGCTCAATAATTTAATTGATTGTCACTCCAGTGCGTGACAGGCTTGTTGATATTCAGCATTAACTGACCAAAAATATGGGTGATTGATATTTTCACGTTTTATCAGCAATTCTATGTGATTTTAAAATTCACTCTATTGTTTTTTTGAGTTTACGTCTGCAGTTGCCCTTGACTTTCTTTTTTTTAACTTCAGATAACTAAAATGGAGGGAAACACAAACTAGTGTCTAAGAAAACCTCCAAGGTATTTGATTCTATAGCTTTTCCAAAACATGAAATCCAAGGACAATTATGGCTTAATTCATTTCAATCACTGAGTGTATTCTTTATTTGTTGATATTAAAACACATAAAATAATCCAAAATTTTCTTGTGGAACGTCCTTCTAAGATGCCAGAACATTTTTAAAGAAAAATAATTTTGATAGAAGTCTCATTCAGAAGAAGAGAGTGTCAAACTTAAAGAACAGAAAGTAAATAGAGTAGACCAAATGGTTCTAAGCTTTCACAGCTCAATATCAGACCTGCTTGAATGGAATAAACATGTCAGATCAAGACATTTATCTCAATTTATGTAAATGAGCACCTGGTAAGCAAATAAGTTTTTCAGAACAGATTCTCATAAGTATTTCATTTAAAAAGTGATGTTATTTTTCAGGGTTATGTTAAAATTACATATATGTGTATATATATATATATATATACACACACATACATGCATACATAAACACACACATACATGAGTGTACGTGTGTGTGTTACCAATTGGCAACACCACCTGCCTTCAGATAACAAAATTGATTAAGGAAAAGAACTAAATCAATCTCTAATTCTTTACTATGACATATTTCTTCAGAGTCAAGGCAATTTTTTACTTATTGACCTGGTTGATTTATTTCGTCAGGAAACTTCTCAAAGTAAAGCAGGAAAGACTGGTCACATTTCAAGGAGTGAGACTTTTTATCTGATCAACAGCCTTGAAGATCTTTCTACTTCAAATAATTAGCCACCTTAGATAAAGAAGGATTATAATTTCATCCTTAAATCTCTGGAAATAGATATAGTATGTCTTGGGCATGATGTCGTTGCTATAGGTGTTCTTAAATTTCTAAAACTATTTGTTTTTGTTCAATGTTTTGGTGATTATTTGAATGATCAAGATTATTGTGTTACTGCATTACATTTTGAAATTTCAGGTTATAGTTTAAAAACCCTCTCCCATTTCGGTTGATCATCTAGAAAAGTTTTGGACATTTCAGCTGTCCAGATACGCAGTAACTTAGGATTTTACAACAATCAAATGTGCAACTGCATTGCAGGTTGCATATGAAGATAAGCAACCACTTATTTGTGACTTAATGTCAGAATTCCATCTGAGTGGTGAAAATTAACTAACATTCTGTTAACAGGTACAAATTTAAATCCAATTTCTTAAGAAAGAGAATAAAGAATGCTATGTTATGAGAAACATTACTTTTTAAATAAAGAAAGTAGCATCCTTTAGTTCCATTGACCCCAACTCTGATTGGATGAATATTTCGTTTCAACCAGATACAGACCCAAGCTATCTTTAAGGTAATAGAGAAGCTATAGGTAAAGAAAGGGATTAACATAATTTAGAATTTGACTAATACTGCAAGAGGTGATAATAAAATGACATTTATAATTGTTTAAAAATCTTATAAATATTTGCCACAGCTTAAAGAGACCAAAGCATCACTCAATTCTACTCCTTCCTTTGTGAACTCCATCCTCTCTATCACCTTCCCGTCTCACATACTCCCCCAAATCAAAGCCGAATTTTTAGTAGATCTTCAGATGTGTCCAACTGATTTAGTATCAGAAAGAACAAAGAAGAACATGCATTCCAAAACGGATAAGGGAAAAGAAAAAAACATAAAAAAGATAAACTAGCTCTGCTAATGTATCATACGTATTCCTTCTTCATAATTAAAGACAAATGTAGGGTTGGAAATAAAAATAATTGTATTATGGGTGAATGTGATGCTTAGACAACTTATTATTATTATTATTATTATTATTATTTACCAAGGAGCACTTGTGGCACAGTTGTTAAGTGCTTGACTACTAACTGGAAAAGAAGCCCAGGTGGCCAAATGGTTAACTGAAAGATGGTTCCAATTGACCAGCAGAAAAAAAGATCTGGTGAACTGCTCCCATAAAGACTGCAGCCTAGGAAACTCTATAGGTCAGTTCTACTCTATCTTATAGGGTCACTGGGAGTTCAAATTGACTTGTCAGCAAACAACAACAGCAACTAACTGAAAGTTTGGCAGTTCAAATCCACTGGAGAAAAACCTGGCTACCTGCTCTCATAAAGATAACAGCTTGAGAAACGCTGTGGAGCAGTTCTGCAGTCATATAAAGTTGCTATGAGTCAGAAACTGGTCAGCACACAACAACACAACAACAAAAATAATTCACAGCAGGCTGAATAGTTGGGAAGACTGTTATAAGAAGATGAATATCAAACATAATATATGAGATGATATTGACAGAAAGTGGCATTCAGGTTTACCTGTGATGAAAGTGGAACTTCCTGGCTATGATTTATTCTTGGCATAAGAAATAAGAGCTGATGATTAAGCACTGTTTTCTATTTCAGTAAGAATTTCAAGTTAATTTAGGACACTTTCAGTTGGAGTTTCACCATTTTTAGTAACAGTGAGGTGCTGAATCTATGGCAAGAAGTGATTCACAATACTCTTCTAAATCTCAGTGAGTCCAAATTAAGGAGAAACATAATTAAAGTCTGACATCAGAGGTAAAAGTTCTCTTGAAACTTCTGGGCAACATGGCGCTGTAGGTAGAAGCACCACACTGTCCCTTCACAGCAAAGATCCAAAAAACTAAGTCAAATAGAGTCACACATTAACCCTGAAACCCTAAGCATCAAATGAAGAGATAAAGTACTCAGCCAAGCACTGAATGGAATAAGAAACTGACTGAGAACAGTGCATGAGGAGAGATACATGCAGACTTGCCCTATCAGCTAATGCAGCATGGATCTGCCATCTTGGACTCCTATAGGAGATCAGCAAACAGTGGGTACGAGAAAGCAGCTTCACGGAGCTTCCAGCAGGCTACAGAACAAAGGGAAACCAGTGAAATACGCTTTCCCATCCCCACCCTTCTTCACCCCTACTCAGCCTCTTCTGCTTCCTGTGGCCACAGTCCCTTGGCTGGGAAGAACTGGCTTTACCCCAGTGTCACTTGGGTTCCACCTGCCTGCACTGGCCGGCCCCCTGAGTGCCATTTGTTGGCAGCTGGTGTTGTTTTTTTCTGCTTCTTTAGATTTCTTCCTTACCTCTAACCACCTCTCCCTCCTTTCTCTCAAATACCTGGCTCTATGTGCCATCTTTGTTTCTTCTTGAAAGGCTGCAAAATACCAGTCAACTGTGAAACTGCTTCCACGCCCATGTTGCCACACTGGTGGGACCCCCTCGGGCTTTTCTTTGTTTGGTTCTTCTGATTAGTTCTGTTTTGATTTGTTTGTTTGTTTTCTTTTTCTTTTCTAGGCTTGGGAGCCACTTCTCACAGCTTGGGAGCTACTCCCTTACTCTGCACAAAAGCACAGTGAGATTCGTGGGGGCATTTCTTTTTTCTTTTTTTTTGTTTTTGTTTGTTTGTTTTGTTTTCTTTGGTTTTTCCCTTTTTGTCTTTCTTGATTTCCAGTTTCTTGTCTCTCTGTACTTAAGTTCTCTTCCTATCTCCTGAATACCTGGCACTTGTGACACCTCTACCCCTTCTAGCCAGGCAGTACTTCATGGCCTGGGAGCAACTACCCCAGTCCTAGCAGCCACAACGGTGGGATTCCTGGGGGCTTTTTTCCCCTACAATGTTTATTTATTCATTTTTTTCTTTTACCCTTTTTCTTTTGTTTTTCTCCATTTCTCAGCCTCTCATCTCTGAACTCCAATAACAAGCTCCCTTAGCACTCCTTTTTGTTTGTGTGCATGTTTTTGGCCCCTGTTACTCTCTCCTCTCTCTCCTCTTTCCCATACCCATCTCAGCTCCACACTTCACAATCTCCCCACTCCTTCCTGCCTAATTGCTCCGTATGCTGACCATCACACTTCCAAACAGCATAAGTGCAGCCTACAAGAACCTGCCCTGCACTGATTCCTGGTCCACCATGTCAGCCCTAGTACGTGCCACAAACAACCCATCTCAGCAACTCCCCTTCAGCTGCACCTACCCTGCTGTACCATACCTGAGTGAGTGACCCTGCCCATTGGAGAAGGAGGTGAAAAGTATCGTGCCCAGAGATAAGCAAACAACAAAGAACTCACAGCCCGCAGGCTCAGACATAACAAAATGAAACAAAAAAGCAGAATATAACAAATAAATTTACAATCAATAAACAAGGAAAATAAATACTGAATGCCCTGAAAACAACCGACAATATCAAAACAAACACAAAAACAGGATAGGATGGTTCCAGTAGGCATCCAAAATAAAACACCAGATGACTTTCCAGTAAAAGGAAAGGTGCTAGCACTACTGATTGGGAATTGAAATCTCTAATATTCAGAATTATCCAAAAGTAGAAGCAAAAAGCAGACAAAAATGAGGAAAAAACAGACAAATTCATGGAAAATACAGACAAAAAAATGGAAGAATTCAAGAAAATAATGCAAAAACAAAATTCTAAAATAAATTGACAACTAGAAATCATACAAAGACAACAGTTAGAAATACAGAAGATAAAAAACGAGACTTCAGAAATGGACAGTGTCATGGAAGGGCTTAGGAGCAGGTTTGAAACCAGTGAAGACAGAATCAGTGAAATTGAAAATTAACACTTGGATACAACTCAGTTAAGAGGAAAAATAAAAAAAAGAAGAACAAAGAAAAATGAAGAAACACTGAGAATTATGTGGGATACAATCAAAACCAAAAATCTGTGAGCGATTGGAGTACAAAAACAGGGAGAGAAAACAGAAAATACAGAGAGGATCATTGAACAACTGGTGGCAGAAAACTTCCCCAATATCATGAAAGATGAAAACTGGCCATCCCAGAAGCTCAAGGAATCCCATATAGGATAGACCCCAAAAGAAAATCACCAAGGCATACCATAATCACACTCGCAAAAAACAAAGACAAAGAATCCTGAGAGCAGCTCCTGAAAAACAAGAAGTCACATACAGAGGAGAAACAATAAGACTAAGCTCGGATTATTTGGCAGAATCCATGCAGGCAAGAAGGCAGTGGGATGATGTATATAAAACCTTGAAAGAAAAAAAATTGCCAGCCAAGAATAATATATCCTGCAAAACTCTCATTCAAATATGATGGTGAAATTAGGACATTTCCAGATAAACAGAAATTAAGGGAACATGTAAAAACCAAACCAAACTTACAAGAAATATTAAAGGGAGTCCTTCAATCTGAGAACAAACAACTTCAGCTCACAGGCTGAATCTAGGACGCATGATTGTACCAGCCAGAAACGAACCTAGGAAATGATCTCTTATGGACTATCAAAAACCAAAAGAATTACAACAGTGAACCAGAAAGCTTCATCTGTAAATAACAACAGCATCAGAACAATAAAAGAGGGAATAAACGTTGTATATATGGAACCTTCTAATGGAGATGAAGGCAAAGCAATACCAAGTAATAATAGACTGGTTCAAACCTAAGAACATAAGGGTAAATTTCAAAGTAACCACAAAGAAGGTTAACAAACATACTCATAAAAATAAAGAAGAAAGCATAAAGTCTCAGTAAAAACAAAACCTACAAAAACAAAATAAATGAAAAAAAATCCACAAACAAAAAGAATTCAGTACAGGAGAGGAAGAGGAACAAAGAAAATGTCAGCACTACCAAAAAAAAAAAAAAAAAAAAAAAAACACTATAAAATGACAGCAATCAGCTCACATCTATCAATAATTACACTGAATGTAAGTGGACTTAATGCACCCATAAAGAGATGGAGAGTGACAGAATGGTTAAAAAAAAACAGGATCCATCAATACGCTGTCTACAAGAGACACATTTTAGAAACAAAGAAGTAAATTAATTAAAAATCAAAGTGTAGGAAAAATACATCAAGCAAACAGCTACCAAAAAAGAGCAGGAGTGGCAAAACTAATCTCAGATAAAATAGACTTTAAAACAAAATCCAACATAAAAGACAAAGAAGGATACTATACAATGATTAAGGGGACAATCCTCATGAAGAAATAACCACAGTAAACATCTACACACAATGACAGGGCCCCAGAATACAAAAAACAAACTCTAATAGCACTGAAAAGAGAAACTGACAGTTCCACAATAATAGTAGGAGACTTCAATACACCACTCTTGGTAAAGGACAGAACATCTAGAAAGAAACTCAACCAAGGTACAGAAGACCTAAACAGCACAATCAGACAACTTGACTTCATAGACATACATAGAACACTACACCCAACAGCTGCAAAGTACACACGTTTTTCCAATGCAGATGGAACATTCTCCAGAATAGACAACATCCTAGGCCACAGAGCAATCCTCAGCAAGATCCAAAACATTGAGATAATACAAAGTATCTTCTCTGACCACAATGACATCAAGGTAGAATTAACAACAGAAAGAGCAAGGAAGAAAAATCAATTCCACGGAAACTAAATAACACCCTGCTTACAAACCACTGGGTAATAGAAGAAATAAGAGATGGAATCAAAAAATTCCTAGAATGCAATGAGAATGAAAATACATCATACCAAAACCTTTGGGACACAAAACATTAACTACAGAACACAAACAGAAAGAGAACAGCAAAAAAAGGCCTACAGCCACTGGAAGAAAGGAAATAATAAAGATCAGAGCAGAAATAAATGAAATAGAGAATAGAAAAACAATAGAAGAAGCAACAAAACCAAAAGTTGGTTCTTTGAAAGAATCAACAAAATCGACAAACCACTGGCCAGACTGACAAAAGAAAAATAGGAGAGGATGCAAATAACCCAAATAAGAAATGAAATGGGGGTCATTAAAACACACCCAACTGAAATAAAAGAGGATCATAACAGAGTATTATGAAACACTATACTCCAACAAATTTGAAAACCTAGAGGAAACAGATAAATTTCTAGAAACACATTACCTACCCAAACTAAAACAAAGTGATGCTGAAAATCTAAACAGATCCATAACAAGAGAAGAAACAGAAAAGGTAATAAAAAAAACTCCCAACAAAAAAAAAGCCTTTGCCCAGATGGCTTCACTGGAGAATTTTACCAAAATTCAGAGAAGAGCTTACACCAGTACTACTCAAACTATTTCAGAACATAGAAAAGGAAGGGATACTTCTGAATTCATTTTATAAGCCAGCATAACCCTGATACAAAAACCAGGCAAAGACACCACAAAAAGAAAAATTACAGATCAGTCTCTCTCATGAATATAGATGCAAAAATTCTCAACAAAATTCTAGTCAATAGATTTCAGCATCATATCAAAAAATTAATACACCATAACCAAGTAGGATTCATACCAGGTATGCACGGATGGTTAAACATTAGAAAATCAATCAACATAATCCATCACATAAAGAAAAGTAAAGAATCACATGATCGTCTCAATTGATGCAGAAAAGACATTCGACAAACTCCAACATCCACTCCGGATTGAAACTCTCAATAAAATAAGTATAGAAGGAAAATTTCTCAACACAGGAAAGGGCATCTATGCAAAATCAATGACCAAAAGCGTTCTTAATGGAGAGAGGCTGAAAACATTCCCCTGGAGAACAGGAACAAGACAAGAATGACATTTATCTCCACTCCTATTTAACACTGTGCTGGAAATCCTAGCTAGAGCAATAAAGCAAGAAAAAAAAATAAAGTGCATCCAAATTGGTAATGAGGAAGTTAAATTGTCCCTGTTTGCAGATGATATGATACTACACACAGAAAACCCTAAAGACTCTACGAGAAAACTACTGGACCTAATAGAAAGAGTCAGGAATGTAGCAGGATACAAGATAAACATACAAAAATCAGTTGGATTTCTATACACCAATAAGAAGAATGATGAAAAGGAAATCAGGAAAACAGTACCATTTCTAATAGCCCCTAAAATAATAAAATACTTAAGAATAAATCTAACTAGGGTTGTAGAAGACCTACACAAAGAAAAATACAAAACACTACTGCAAGAATTCCAAAGGGATGTACATAAATGGAAAAACATACCATGCTCATGGATAGGTCGACTCAACATACTGAAAATGAGAATTCTACCCAAAGCAATTTACAAATACAATGTAATCCCAATCCAGATACCAACAACATTCTTTAAAGAGATGGAAAAACTAATCATTAACATTATATGTAAAGGGAAAAAGTCCCAGATAAATAAAGCTCTACTGAAGAAGAAGAAAAAAAGTAGGAGGACTTGCCCTACCTGATCTTACAGCCTGGTAGTCAAAACAGCCTGGTACTGGTACAATGACAGATACACTGACCAATGGAACAGAATTGAGAACCCAGATATAAATCCATCCACCTAGGGTCACCTGATCTTCTACAAGGGCCCAAAGTCCATTAAATGGGGAAAAGACAGTCTTTTTAATAAACAGTGTTGGCTAAACTGAATGCCCATCTGAAAAAAATGAAACAGGACCCATACCTCACACCACACACGAAAACTAACTCAAAATGGACGGAAGACCTAAATATAAAGCCAAAAACTATAAAGTTCATAGAAGAAAAAATAGGATCAATGCTAGAGGCCCTAATACATGGCATTAACAGGATACACACCATAACCAACAACACACAAACCCTAGAAAATAAGCTAGATTACTGGGATCTTGTAAAAATTAAACACTTATGCTCATCAAAAGACTTCACCAAAAGAGTAAAAGGAGAACCTACAGACTGGGAAAAAATTTTTGGACAGTACAAGTCAGACAAAGGTCTAATCGCTAAAGTCTACAAGAAAATCCAACACCTCTACAACAAAAAGACAAATCATTCAATTAAAAAATAGGCAAAGGAAATGAACAGGCACTTCACCAAAGAAGACATTCAAGCCATTCAAGCGGCCAACAGATACATGAGGAAATGCTCACGATCGCTAGCCATTAGAGAAATACAAATTAAAAGCACAATGAGATACCATCTTGCCCTGGCATCACTGGCATAAATCAAAAACACTGGAAGTAACAAATATTGGAGAGGCTGCGGGGAGATCAGAAGTTTTATGCACTGCTGGTGGGAATGCAAAATAATACAACCATTTTGGAAAATGATATGGTGCTTCCTTAGAAAGCTAGAAATGGAAATACCATATGATCCATACTGAATTGCTGGGCAGAGGAATGTGGGGACTTTGGTCTTGGGGAACATCTAGTCAATTGGCATAACACAGTTTATAAAGACAGTGTTCTACATTCTACCTTGGTGAGTAGCGTCTGGAGTCTTAAAAGCCTTTGAGAAGCCATCTAAGATACTCCACTGGTCTTACCCCTTCGGGAGCAAGGGAGAATGAAGAGAATAAGATACAAAGAAAAGATTAGTCCAAAGGACTAATGGGTCACAGCTACCACGGCCTCCACCAGACTGAGTCCAGTACAGCTAGGTGGTGTCTGGCTACCACAACTGACTGCTCTGACTGGGATCATAACACAGTGTCACTGACAGAGCTGGAGAAAAATGTAGAACAAAATTCTAACTCACAAAAAAAGACCAGATTTACTGCCTGACAGACTGGAGAAACCCTGAGACTATGGCCCCCAGACACCCTTTTAGCTCAGTGGTGAAGTCACTCCCAGGTTCACTGTTCAGCCGGGGATTGGATAGCCTCATAAAACAAAACAGGACTAATGAGGCACAGCAGTCCAGGGACAAGGACTAGAAGGCAGGAGGGTACAGGAAAGCTGAAGAGAGGGAACCCAAGGTTGAGCAGGGACAGTGTTGACATGTAGTGGGGTTGTTAACCATTGTCATAGGGCAATATGGGTACTAACTGTTTAATGAGAAACCGTTTGTTCTGCAAACCTTCATCTAAGGTACAAAAAAAGAAAAAAAAAAACCAATTATCTGTGTGAGATCAAATTGACAACAGCAACTCAAAATGTTTGATAAGAAGCCTTGGGGGCAGTGAATTGAAGATAATGGTGACGGAATAGTTTGGAAAAGAATAGTGAGAATAGCAGCACAACTGGAAGAATGTAATCGATGTCACTGAATTGTACATGTGAAAACTTTTGAAATGGTGTAACTTTGGCTATGTATATTTTCACCAAAAAAAAGGTCCTCCAAGGTTGAGAAGGGAGAGTGTTGACTTGTCATGGGGTTGTTAACTAATGTCATAAAACAATATGTGTACTGACTGTTTAATGAGAAATTATTTGTTCTGTAAACCTTCATCTGAAGCATAATTAAAAAAAATTAAAATAAGCTTTCTTGAATATGGGTCTTATTATGCTAACAGCTATGATGACATTATTCCTATCTACAGGGTCTTAGTTATTTAAAAATTCAGTTGACATTAACCATTTTCCATCAATTCGATTCTGCCTCATGTAGAACCCATGTGTGTCAGAGTAGACTTATGCTTCATAGAGTTTTCATTGGCTGATTTTTCAGAAGTAGATAACCAGGGCTTTCTTCCAAGGCACCTCTGGGTGGATTCAAAAACACCAACCTTTTGGTTATCAGCCGAGTGCCACCCAGGGAACTTAGTTTACACTAGTGTTCCTGAAATTTGGAAAACACTTAAGAAGAGTAGAGGATGTCATTGAATAGTGTCGCTCCATAAACACAAACCTCTACATTAGGATTGTATTGTATAAGTATGCCTGAGACTATACTGTAAAAAGAAACTGTCTGTCTTTGACTTTCTCTCACCTTCTGTTCTAGACTCCATTTTATTTTTCATCTACTAGAACCACAGAAGACCAGGAAGTCTTGTGTTACCTTCTAATAAAAATAGCTAGCAGCAACAGAATCGTACTGAGGTCAGATCTCATTAAGGTTGGATCTTCCCTACAATACTACATCTCCAGAGAGCAGGTGATGTCACATAGGTCTGGGAAGGATACCAATCTCAGTACATGAAAGATTTTCAAATAGCATGAGGGAGATACCATGAAATGATGCTGATAACCATGAGCTCCAGCTAGGCTATAAGTGGGGCAAATTAATAACACTATTCTCCCTGAAAGGTTAATTTAAGTTAGGTAAAATTCAGATCAGACCTAGGTCCTTCTTTCCAAACAGCTTATACATTCATCTTTGTTTCAACTTTACTTATCCTAAATGTAAGTCAAGTCAAACCAAAATATTTGTTTTTAGGAAGTGAGAATCATATGTCAGTTCATGGCTCCTGTGTACACTAATTGTGGATCCATGCTAACCAAGAACCTTACATGCATTTTAAATTCAGTGCCCTGTTGGTCAGTTAAATCCCTGAAAGTCTATCATAATCAACTGAAGTGAAATAAAGTGATTTTTCCTCTAGGGAGGCATCAATCAAGCTGGGAATATTGGAGATTTGGGCCACTCTTCAAAGTCCAGAGAGTGCTATGCTTTCAACATTAGGCACTATCTCAGTTTGTTTGACTGTTAGAGTTCATCCTTCAGGCATAAAAGGATGTTTAGTCATCAAGCAAACAGGATTACTGTATCTGGGACTTGTGCCACTGGAAACCTTTAGCAGGAGTGTGTAGTGGGAAAAGGAGGTGGAGGTACAGATGGAGAAAGTCAGGTTACTATCCTTCAGAGACCCATTTCAATGAAATAGATTTAAACTTACTAACAGACTTGAGATCTAGCCCTTCTCTTTGTTCCCTATGCACACTATACGATCTTAAAGTTGGAAGGAGACTTACAGCTGTTCTAAGCAACCTTCCACCCAAGGCAGAAAATTTCTTCACAAAATATGATTATCACAATTATCGCAAATTTTTAAGAAATCTTACATTAAGTGAAAACAAATTTTTCTGTATCATTTACATCTTGGAGATATTTGCCCACTAGCACAATAAAGAATAATAAGTTAATTCCATTTTTTTTTTTACAAACTTGACAGACAATGGAAGACAACTACTGACATCCTCTAAGTTCCTCCTTTACTGAGATTAACTTGTACAGATTTGTTTTTTCCAAACCTTTTGCATGAGCCAAATAGCTTAACCTCATAGAACTGTGGGAAGATTGTATTTGGAAAGTCAGTGTTCTGGAGAAATGCTCTGAAATCTTGTGACTTATGAGGTCATTGGGTTGCTTTCAATTGTGCGGGATGATAAATGTGTCACCAGCTCCACAAACACATTCATGATCAATGCTAACATTTGCAAAATAGCTAGGGATTTGGGAGAAAAGGTTTGCCTTAGTCCAAGTCAAAGGCCAGTGCATCTTCAAAAGGACTATTAAGGTTATTAAAATTATAAGCTTAAAAATAACTCTGATTCAAAGATAACTATGTTCTAGTCATTGCAATTTAGCCATATATATATATATATATTTTTATCACATCCCTAAAAGTTATATAAATCCAAAGACTCAAATGTAATTATATTTCACTCCACACACAACTACCTGAGTTGTTCTTTAGGAGAAATGAGCCAGTAATCGTACTTCCTGATTCTGATAGAACAGCTAGGGGAAGAGAAATATAGTCGATCAGCTCATTTCTCCCTCTCTTCCAGTCACTTCTGCTATGAAGAGTGATCTGATACCAACAAGGTTGGAAGAGAGAGAGCTCATGGTCACAATGGTGAAATTGGGAACATATGTTAGGGTTCTTAGTCAAGAACTACGCAACCAAAAATAGAGGGAAGGAGTAAAATATAACCAAGTCATGGTCAAGAGGATTCATGAACATCACATCCTTATCATATATATTCTGACAAAGAATGCCCAGTGCCCAAGCTGTAAATAGCATTTTACCTTTGGACAACATGTGGGAAGAAAAGCTGATGAGTGATTGGTACCCACTTTTCTTTTTTTCCTTGCTATATCCACTTTTTCTCTTATCAAATTACTTGTTTTTGAATGATTAATCAGGTCACCTGAATGCAGAAATTATCGAACAATATCATTAATATCACACACAAGTAAAGTTTTGCTAAAGACCATTCAAAAGCTGCTGCAGCAGCATATCGACAGGGAACTGCCAGAAATTTGGCCGGATTCAGAAGAGGACGTGGTACAACAGATATCATTTTGATGTCAGATGGATCCTGGCTGAAAGCAGAGAATACTAGTAAGATGTTTACCTATGTTTTATTGACTATGCAAAGGCATTCGACTGTGTGGATCATGACAAATTATGGATAACATTGCAAAGAATGGGAATTCCACAATGCTTAATTGTGCTCATGAGGAACCTGTACAGAGATCAAAAGGCAGTTGTTTGAACAGAACAAGGGGATACTGTGTGGTTTAAATTCAGGAAAGGTATGCATCAGGGTTGCATACTTTCACCATACCTATTCGGTCTGTATGCTGAGCAAATAATCTGAGAAGCTGGACTATATGAAGAAATACAGGGCATCAGGATTAGAGGAAGACTCATTAACAACCTGCGTTATGCAGACGACACAACTTTGCTTGCTGAAAGTGAAGAGGACTTGAAGCACTTACTGATGAAGAGCGAAGACCACAGCCTTCAGTATGGATTACACCTCAACATAAAGAAAACAAAAATCTTCACAACTGGGCCAGTAAGCAACATCATGATAAATGGAGAAAAGATTGAAGTTGTGAAGGATTTAATGTTGCTTGGATCCACAATCAACATCCACGGAAGAAGCAGTCAAGAAATCAAAAGACACATTGCATCGGGCAAATCTGCAGCGAAAGACCTCTTTAAAGTGTTAAAAAGCAAATATGTCACCATGAAGACTAAGGTGTGCCTGATCCAAGCCATGTTATTTTCAATCGCATCATATGTGTGTGAAAACTGGACAGTGACTAAGTAAGACTGAAGAAGAATTGACTCCTTTGAATTGTGGTGTTTGCGAAGAATATTGACTATACCATGGACTGTCAAAAGAACGAACAAATCTGTCTTGGAAGAAGCACAACCAGAATGCTCCTTAGAAGCAAGGATGGTGAGACTATCTCTTACATACTTTGGACATGTTATCAGGAGGGATCAGTCCCTGGAGAAGGACATCATGATTGGTAAAGCAGAGGGTCAACGAAAAAGAGGAAGACCCTCAATGAGATGGATTGACACAGTGGCTGCAACAGAGGGCTTAAACATGGCAGCAATTGTGAGGATGGCACTGGACCAAGCAGTGTTTCGTTCTGGGGTATGCAGGGTTGCTATGAGTTGGAACAGACCTGACAGCACCTAACAACAACAATAATCAGGGCAAAATATATAGATGTGGTACCACCACCACAAATTCCTGTCCAGTAGATTCTGACTCATGGCGATCCCATGTGTGTCAGAGTAGAACTGTGCTCCATAGGGTTTTCAATGGCTGATTTATGAGAAGTAGATCACCAGTCCTTTCTTTGGAGGCAGCTCTGGGTGGATTCAAATAGCCAACCATTTGTTTAGCAGCCGTTTAGTTGCTTTTGGTTAGTAACCATTTGTACCACCCAGAAACTCCACAGATGTGGTAGAGAGACTTAAAATAGGGTTTCTATAATTATTTAAACTTTGGAGAAGTCTTTCTGGGGAAAAAAAAGTATTATACGCCCCACAATAGCATGACTACTAGAACTACTGGCTTTCCTGTGAAATGAACAGACCTTCACTGAGAGAGGATTCCATTTTGCAATTGTGTTTCCTAAACTCAGAGAAGGTTTTGGTATGGATTGAACTATGTTTAAGGGTTTCAAAGACAAGTGCTTTTGCACTATTCCATGGTTTCTTTAACACAAACAGCCACTTTATAAAAAGATGATCCCTTCCTCAAATTATATCAACCAAAAGAGAAAGTAAAGACTTATTTGTGAGTAGCAGTGTTTATAAAAAAACAAGAGGACTGCTAAAATAGGTAATCCATGAATAACACCTAATTCAATGTCACTCCTCTCACCCTGGAACCCTGGTGGCACAGTAGTTAAGAGCTCAGCTGCTAACCAAAAGGTTGGCAGTTCGAATCCACCAGCTGTTCCTTGGAAACCCTGTGGGCAGTTCTACTCTGTCCTATAGGGTCCGTATGAGTAGGGATCGACTTGATGGCGACTGGTTTGTTTTTGTTTTAGTTTCTCCCCTCACTCTGCAATCCTCTTTCTGTGTTTTTACTTTTATTTTAATGTAACCTTGATGGCAGTTGAACCCTAAAGCCCTTTTTACTTGAAGTGGTAAATACGTGGTTTGGTAGAGTTTAAATTACAATCCATGCAGGGAGGTACAGCTAAGGTGATGCCATATGGTCTTTGCAGTTATGAATACGGAGGAATTGCAATGGCAATACTGCGTTGCACCACCAAATTAAATGATTGAGATGATTTCTTCCATATATACACTCTACTTTCTTTATGGTTAATAATTATAACCATGCACTTAGATGCAGGCCAGAATGCTATTAGATAATGCCTGAAATTTGAAGTGGTCGAATCAGTCACCCGAGGCGAAGCATAACTGCCCTATTTCTGCACATTATCAGATGGCAGACAATGTTGCTGAATGTTAGTACTTAAGTATTTCAATTTTTCTTTGGGTAGAGAAATTAAATTCCAACTCTGTGAGAGAGCAATCTCTCTGGGGTGTATATGTCTGGGCAGGGGTGGGGTTGCTACATGGAATAGGCCTGGATGTGTCATTGGAAAGTGTGAAACTTGCATTTTAGAAGACATGCATTTTTCTTCACTTATAACATACGGGGAAGAGAAACTTCTTAGTGTGTGTCTTCAAAGAAAATCAAAGCTCTCCATCTTCAATTCACTGAAGACAAAACCTAACAAAGAACTTGCTGACCTGTTGTAAAGCTGTTGTTTTAATTTTGATAGCAGGGAGCTATCCTCCATCACTGGAAGGCAGAAAGCTCGAGGCATGTAGTAGTATCACAAGCCACAAAGGCAAGCAGATTCACCTTGGCCCAGGATGCATTTTTACTGCCTTTGTTGTTACAAGTAGCCATGCCTGATATGTGGCGTATGAGAAGATGGTAGAGTGTTTATCTGTTGTAAGAGACTCAAGATAGCAGGGGAATTGGCTGTGTTTCTTTTGCAGTCCAGCATCTCCTAGGGGAGGAACTGACTGCCGTATTAAGAACTGGTAGCAGGCCACTTGGAGCAAGTTTTAAATTCCTCTATCCACCTGGCATTATTTTTTTAATTTTGTTTTATTAAAGGTCATCAAAATGGCTTGGTTGGAGTTCATTTGGGTTTTTTTTTTTGTTTGTTCCTTTGCTTGTTGGTTTAGTTTTTTTTTTTTGGGGGGGGGGGTGCTTTGAGGGCTAAATTCCAGAATCACTTTTACTAACTTTTACTTTGGCTCGTTGTCTTCATGATAAAGGCCAGATTCCACAACATGGCTTACACAGCCCTTCATAATCTAATTATCTGCTAAAGTCTGAAGATTCATCTCTCATACTTTCTCCATGCCCTCTGAGAACTGTGCAGATTTTCAGCTCTGAGAATGGTCTAGGCTTTCTCCCCACAGGGTGTTGTAGGTTTTGCCTCTCTACTTAGAAAATTCTTCCCATCTCCCCCTCTCCTCGGCCCTTTCGTTGACTTCCTCAGTCATAACATTCACTGCCTGAATGTCCACGCCTCCAGGAGGCTGTGAGCACCATGAGGACAGAAACAGTGTGTCTTTTTTACCCTTGCTCACTTAACGCTGAGTACTAATATGCCATCAACAATTCTTGAATAAATGAATCATGGGACACAATAAGACATTATAATCATTATCCTGGGACATTATAAGAAAATACCATAGGAACTTTACATCACATTTATCATGAGGACATCATGATAAGACTATCATCAACTTAACCTCTTCTCTCTGTATGCATGTCCATGGTAGAAATTTCTCTCAGTTCTTAGTTCCAGAATACCCTGTAGGACTGAGAAAACTGGTATTTATTTATTTTTTAAAATTGTTTATTTATTTATTTACTTACTATGTATTTAAGTATTCATGTATATGCATCAACTAAATATGTTTCCTTCTTTCTGCTGTTTGCTGTGAAGTTCAGACCCAAATTTCAGGCTATATTTGCTCCACTAGCATAACCTGGGCTATATAAAAGGTCACTATCAGACGTGAATGAACTAAGTAGATCCTCAACTCAATTTACGTTTAAAACTATAAAATTTAGGCCATAAAGAAGTAGCTATCAGACTGAAAATTCAGGCTGAGCTATTTGTTATTACGTATCCTTCTTAGAAAAGTTCTATGGTGTATTTAGGCTGTTAGCTGCTGTTTTCCTCAAAAGGTATAAAATAGACCTAGAAATAATCATTTGTCTTATCCTCTCCTTTATGGCTGATTTGTGTTAATTGGTTTGAACCTCTGTTTTATCCAATGTAAGCTCAGAAATGTTCCATTGACAACATGTTTATTCGGCCTCAAATAACTTAGAGAAGATAGTCTTTAAAAAAAAAAAAAATGCACTGCTGTGGTGACATCTCTTGTCACATTTTCAGCCTTTAAAAAGATCTGATTTAAAGTGAGGAAAAAGAAAACTCATGTATCAAATTATCTTAAGCTACTTTGTACAACTGTATTAAAGTCTCCATAAAAAAGGTATAAAACTTAATTGTGCTTTGTTCATTTTCTTATTTTGAACAGCAACATTGAATGGGGAGAAATGGGGATCATTTCATGGCTAGTGCAACGACCTTATGCTCCTCTTAAAAAAAAAAAAACTGCCATTGAGTGGATTCCAACTCATAGTGACCCTATAGGATGGAGTAGAACTGCCCCATTGGGTTTCCAAGGAGTGGCTGGTGGATTCAAACTGCCAAACTTTTGGTTAGCAGTCAAGCTCTGAACCATTGCACCACCAGGGCTCCTTTTAGTACATAAAAATGTACATCTAGCTTTTAGGGCTGGGGAACAGTTAAGAAAGTCAAATTTAACTCAGTAGATGTTAAACCTTGGCTAACTGTATCTAGTCCTTCCAAGGACATACACTAGTAATACAGACATTTCTATGAGAGTTGATTAAAAATGTTATGCCATGGATGATTATTTTTTAAATCTCTACAGCTAACTGAATTGTGATATATGAAAATTTCATTGACTACCTAATACAGTGTTTTGATCATGAAAGGCATTTAATGTAACACACTTGATCAGAACAATCTGGTTGAGACTACCAGTGCATTTCCATTGTCAGTCCATCTCTTCTTACTGGGTGACACCAATGTCTCTGCCCTTTGAATGAGATGCAGAGACTAGATGGCCTTTGTGTTGGTTCCCTCGAAGAGAGGTGAGTCTATTATGTATGTTGGAAGGAAAATGCATTTAAATACTTGGTGACCAGGAGGTATACCATGGTAGACACTGGCTAAGGTTAAGTCCATATGACCAGTTTTAGCTAAATAAAGTTGAGCAAAACTGACCTACATAATTTTTGGTTCATTGGTAGAATTCTAGCCTTTCATGCAGGCGATCCAGTTTCAATACTGGCCAATACACCTCATGCATAGCCACCACCTATCTGTCAGTGGAGGCTTGTGTGTTGCTATAATGCTGAACAGGTTTCAGTAGAGCTTCCAGACTAAGACGGACTAGAAAGAAAGGCCTGGTGGTCTACTTCCTAAAATCAGGCAATGAATACCCTATGGATCACAATAGTCCAATCTGCAACCAATCACGGGGATAGTGCGGGAGTGAGCAGCATTTTCTTCTATTGTGCATGAGGTGGCCATGAGTTGGGGCTGACTTGTTAGCTACTAAGAACAACAACCACAATATCATTTTGCTTACACTGCCATGTTGATACTGGGGATGCACTGGATTTGGAGCTTGGATCCCTGAGTAACTGAATGGAGAAAAGCCCCTACCAATTGCATTAGATTTGTTTGAACAAGAAACAATCTTTTGATACAGTAAGTCACAGAGATTTAATTGTTATCTAAAATAATATATCACCACTAAATCATACCGTAGACCATGAACCTACTTCTGAAAACTTAGATGTGTTCTAGTTTTACATTTTTTCTTTGGAATGAATCATATGACTTAATTTTCTATCTATTGATCAGTTTAAATGAGTTTCATTATCAAATTTAAAAACATGCATTAGATGAACTCTAAGGTACGTTTTAATGGTGATATTTTATAGTATTTTGGATGTAATTTAATTTTCACCAAGAATAGTTTCTAAGATTGAAAGAATGTCTTAAATATACACAAACAGATATCTGACAAATTGACGATTAGCTCAGAGATTTCTTTGGGAACACTCTATTAAATAATATAGAAACAAATGTTTTGAATAAAAAAATGGAACTATATAGTGAACTGTTTCTAATTTTTGGCTATTAGTCTAAGTACAAGTTTATTGTCACTTCTTGTTGATGTTATCTAGACATAAACTGACTAAAAAATAAGGTTGGGGAAAAGATAATAATAAATAAAATTTATCTTTGAATGTAATTAAAATTAAACAAATATTTATTGAACTAATTATGGGCACTTACGATAGTAAGTGCTAGAAATAGTGTTCAATAGGATAGGATTCATTCACAGTTCATCAGTTCAGTTACTATGGGGAACAGACTAGAAAAGTCATGATCATAAATACAGAATAAAAAGGGATACTATAATATGTTGCTGTTTGGTGCCATTGAGTTGATTTTTGGCTCATAGTGACCCAATGTAACAGAGTAGAATTGCCTCATAGGATTTTACAGTCTGTAATCTTTATGGAAACAGATTTCTTTCTTCTGCAGAGTGGTTGGGTGGGTTTGAATCACCAGCTTTTCAGTTAGCAGTTGAGCGCTTAACCTTTGCGCCACTAAGGCTTCTCATACTGTTACAAACAAAACAAAACAAAACAAAACCTACTGCCATCAAGTTGATTCCAACTCATAGGGACCCTATAGCACAGAGTAAAAGTGCCTCATTTGCAAGGCTATAATCTTTACAGAAGCAGACTGCCACATCTTTCTCCCATGGAGCAGCTGATAGGTTTGAACCACTGACCTTTTGGTTAGCAGCCCAGTGCTTTACCACTGCACCACCAGGGCTCCTCTCTCATACTGTCAGTACATTCAATTACATAGGGAACTATAGGGGGAAGGCAGTATGAGCTAGGAAGGGAAAGACATTGATAATAGTGGAGTATTTTTTTCTTTTTTTTAAGTTTATAAGTAGTCATTCTACATTAGAGTTTCTTTCTCCTTGAAGTAATTTTAAAATAACTAAAGTAAATATTTTTATATGAATGAGACAATTATTTTAAATACAGGAAAGGTTAGCATTATAAGAGAGGGAGAAAAATACCGATTTTATGTGCAGCTTGGTAAAATAATGTAGGAATATGGTAAGATTTTTATAAAATCATTCACTTGAAAATATGTCAGGAAGCACAAGGTCATGTTTAACAGGCAATGCAGAAGGCAAAGATAAATTACATATAGGAGATGTTGTACTGATTGTGGACGCTTGGTTATTTATCTTTAAGCAAATAAGGAAAGTCATTTTTACACAAGCCTACTACCCAAAGCTTACATTTTTTTTCCTTTAATGAAAAACTTTAATATTAAGTATGAAAAGCTAGAATGTGGTGTGGAGTGGTTTCCTATCAAAATCTTTGCTGAGGACTCCAGGCATGAGAAAAAAAGGAAGGGGAAGTTGTTAAAATAAAATTTAAAAGAATTCCAGCAATAACTTAAAAGGTTAAAGGGAGAGAATGGAGAAGAAAAGTAATGATAAAATTCACCTTGACACTTCAAGGACAGATTATTGGGAAGCATTGGCCAAAATTCGGCAAGATAGTTTTGACTAAATTCTCAGAAGTCACTTATCTAGAAATAGGTGCTTAGCACATGTAACAAACACCAATTCAGGTAAATTTATTTTATAGGTAAGAAAACTGGAAAAATGCATATGATGTGGACTGCATGTAACATCCTTTCAAAATCTTTTTATTAATAATCTCAGAAGTAGCTTCACAATCATTAGTCAAAGAGGGCAGAATGTCAAGAAAGAAGAAGGAGAAGCTTTGTAATGAGGAATGGGTGTAATTATAGTTATCATTACAGAGAAAATGAGGTAGGACAAGTATAAAGAATCAAAATATGATCAAGCATCAATTTAAAATACATTCTTATCTTACTGTAAATATCATATAATATACCTCTGAAAAATTTTAACCACACGTTTAGATAAGCCCATTTAACTTTTTTAAATGCCCTAATCCAATGTTGACCTCAAAACACTCAGAGATTCAAATTCTCCTCACTTACTTAGCACACACAGGTTGGTGTTAATAAGTCTCATTTTTTCTTATCTATGAAATTGGAATGAGAAGCCACTTGTCTGTTTTACACAGTCAATAATTGACAGAACTGGGATTCCAATTCTGATATCTTTCCATGTTGTTTGGCTACCTTCTAGAAAATTTCTCTGTATTGCAGAGGATTTAACACAGTTCTTTCCCACCTCCTGAAACCTATCTCAACACGTTAGAAAAAAATAAATAAACGTCAATTTAGTAAACTAAATTGTCAAAAAACATATTTATGTAGAAGGGTTGGAGTATTACAAAATCAAGTAAGATTACAGGTTTCTACCTCTATTCCACTTCTTCAATGGAAGTTGTTTTGATATCTTCACCTAACAAATCTGCCCTAGTTTATCAGGGATAAAGATGCTTAAGCAAGTCCTCCATGAGTATTCTCGCTTACAGGAGAGTCTGGCAAACTTTCTGGTTGAAAGCCTTAGTCTTCTCCATAAAGTAAATCCTAAGTGTAATTATTCTCAAAGTAGAATTCAAGGGAATGAATTGGGCTAAGTAATGGGACACAGAGTCTATGAAACAACTCAAATACCCATCAATAGATAAATAGATAAAATATGGTATATATGTACAATGGAATATTATTCAGTCTAAAGAGAAATGAAGTTCTGATACATGCTACAACATGGATGAACCTTGAAGACATTATGCTGAGAGAAATAAGCCAGGCACATAAGGACATTGTAAGATCCCACTTATATGAAACATCCAGAATAGGCAAATGTATAGAAACAGAAAGTAGATTACTGTTTGCCAAAGGCTTGAGGGAAGGGTAAATAGATAATTATTGCTTAATGGGTACAGAGTCTCTGTTTGGGGTAATAAAGTTTTGGAAATGAATAGTGGTGATGGTTGCAACATGGTAAATATAATTATTGCCACTGAATTGTACACTTACAAATGATTAAATGGCAAATTTTATGTTATATATATTACACTACCAAATAAATAAATAAGAATATAAAGGCCAGACAAAGTTTATTCCTGTGACTAACTTGGTCTGGACAAGCTCTTTTGTTTTCCTGATCACCATGCCTCACCAGTACTTGCAACACACAACCTGACCCTACCTATCAAGGTTCGTCTGATCACCAAAAAAGTGATAAGGTGGCTCCTGAGAAACTGGAAGAGTCTTGCACCTGATTTTCTGTTTGTAACAAGACTCAGCTGAGTCAGCTACAGAATGGATTACTTGAAGAAGTGGTTACTTGGCCTTAGTGACATGGGGGCATTGCCAAAATCTGCTAATTATCCTGAAAGTATTTACGTCTCTTAGGTTGTGTCATTTCTTTCATAGCAGGCTTCATAAAGTACTGTTTCATATTTATAAAGTGTTTTTGCTTGGATTTTTATTAGCCATTTGTCACAAGATTCCTATAAGATGTGTCAGCCTTCATCTCTGTTTTTATGAGGCGAGGAGGCAAAAAAGAGGTGGAGGATATATTAAATGATTTGCCCCTGGGCTCTGAGTCCTTGCCAGCCTGTTACAGCAAAATGTCACTAAGATGTTAAACCATGCTCCAGTGTGCTTTTAGCCAGTTTTTGGATTACATATCTGTATTCAGGGCAAATGAATACATGTAACATGAAAAAGATTTTGTTAGGCCAGTCTTCTGCTTCAAATCAGTTAGAAGATTAGATGGCAAGTCACCACGTGTTTGAGGCTCAGAACTGGTCTGAGACTTCCCAGGGCTATTTTTTATTCTCTTATGGTTAGTGAAGAAAAACAAGTGGAGAAGATTCCTGCGGGTCTGGAAAGCATTAGTGGTAAATCCTGAGTTTAAAGCTTATATACACCACTTTCCCTAATGAACATCTAATCCAGAAATACAACACACAGTCCCTCTTGTTAGGAGTGCCCGTGTGCTATCCACTTCCCAGCAGGGGCTCCTGTTTTCTTGGAGGAAAGTCCCTGCAAAATCAATATCCTTGAAATCATGCAAGGGCATTTGGAATAAATAGAGTCAACTGAGTTGGCTGAAGTGAAAACAGGTCTGCGCTTCTAGCTCCCCCTGAAATGCTTAAAGGCAAATAGAAAAAATATGCATGCCAAAGTATGTACAGCAATATACATAAGCAATGGGTATCAACATCTGCTTTTTATTATCAATAAATCTTTATAGAGTGTTAATTACAGTAAAGCTAAGGGTTATGAGAATTTTAAAAGTTTGATATAAATAAACAAGGCGTCTCTATTATAAGAAGACTGCTAATAGAAAAAACAGATACATAAACACATAATCTAAAATTATTTAAATATACAGGTATAGCTCTATATTCATAATTACAGTCCATTCTGATATCATTTCTACAAAATCCTGTACTTTTGTGGTAGCCAAGAGGGCCCCCAGTGGTCCTCATCTCCAGATATGTATGTGCTTGTGTAGTCGATTCCCACATTAAATAGGGCTAATCTGTTGCTATGGATTGAATCATGTTCCCCCAAAATATGTGTTGGAATCCTAATCCTTATATCTGTGGATAATCCCTTATAGAAGTAGGGTTATCTTTGTTACGTTAATGGGCCCATATCCATATCCATGTAGGGTGTGCCCTAAACTTAATAACTTCTGAATTATAAAAAGAGCAGATTAGACACAAAGCAGGCATATTCAGGGAGAAGACAAACACTATTTGAAGATGACAGAGGCAGCTGAATCTACAAGCCCAGGAACTCTAAGAATTGCTGGCCACTAAAAGCTGAAATAAACAAGGAAGGAATTCTCTTGAGAGCTGCATGCTAAATTTGTATTTCTAGCCTCTTGAACTAGGAGAAAATAAATTTCTGTTCTTTAAATCCACCCACTTGTGGTATTTCTGTTAAGGAAACACTAAGTAACTAAGACACCTAGATAAAATGTGAGGGAAATGATGGTATGTGACCTTAGAGGCTAACTATAAAAGGCATTGAGGCTTCTGCCTTGCTCTCTTGAATCACTTCCTCAGGGGAAAGCCAGCTGCCATAATGTGAGGACATTCAAGCAGCGTCAGGGAAGGATCCACATGACAAGGAAGTAAGCCCTCCTGCCAACAGCCAGCACTAATCTCCCAGGCATAAGAGTGAGCCACCTTGAAGTGGATCTTCCAGCGCCTGTCAAGCCTTTAAACGACTGCAGCCCCAGCTAAACCCATTGCCGTTGAGTGGATTCCAACTCATAGCAACCCCATAGGACAGAGTAGAACTGCCCTATAGGGTTTTCACTAGCTAGTGGATCCAAACTGCTGACCTTTTGGTTAACAGTCAAGCTCTTAACCACTATGCCACCAGGACTCCTTGATTAAAATCTCATGAGAGGCCCTGAGCCAGAACCACCCAGCTAAGCTGTTCCTGGTCTCCTGACCTACAGAAACTGTGAGACAATAAAAACAAATTGTTTTAAGCCGATGTGTTTTAGCATAATTTATTATACAGTGACAGAAAACTGATGCAAGTTCTTTAATGCAGATCAACATTATCCACATTGTACTTCAGTCAAAAAAAAGACGTCACTGGAAAACAACAATTACTAAAAAAGACATCATATTTGGTAAAGTAGGGGGTCAGTGAAAATGAAAGAAGCCCTTGATGAGATGGATTGACAGAATAGCCACAACAATGGACTCAAACATAGTGAAGATGGTGCAAGGCTGTGCAACATTTTGTTCTGTTATACATAAGGTCTCTCTGAGTCGGAGCTGACTCGACAGCAACTATCAACACTTCAGTCAAGAACAAGGCATAATCTTTGAGTTGTTCTGGGATTGATGATGAATGTACTGAAGGGGTACCTTGTCTAATTCTCCTCTTTGCTAGAAGTTCTAACTGATAAGGTGGCTGGTCAGAATTCAGGGTACATTCTATAGCTGTATAGGATAACGTTTCTATCCTCTAGAATAATTAAGCCTGCCTTAATTGTGCTCTAACCTATTCATAGAGTCTGGAATATTTGCATGATTAAAAAAAATTGTATTAATAGTTATGTTGGAGTTTATGAAATAAATTAACTTTATTAGAAATGATGTAATGTTATCCCTATAACATAACTCATATTCACATCTATTCCAAAAGGAGGGAGTTTCCACCATGTGCTTAGGAAAATGATACCACTTCCAGGTGCATCCAAGAAGAGTGAGCTATGCTTGTAAATGTCATACATCCTGTGTGTCACCATGGGGAAAAAATGAAGTTCACCCACTCATAAAAACGAACACAACATTGAATTACTATTTTGTCAGGAGTCTCTGATGACTTCATAAAGGATGCATTTTACAGGAGATAAACGGGCACGTTTAACTGTAAAACAACCAGAAAGTTTGCTTGGAAATCTCAGATAATCTATGCAAAGATTTGTGGTGGGATAGGGAGGCCGGAAAGAGTGTGGGTGAGTTGATTAGAAGGGTGGTTTTTCTCCGAGAGCTGAAGATGTACAAAGATAAGTAAAATAAAATGAGTGATGCAAGAAATGCTGAGCCAAGTGGAACTGAAGCATTTAAGCTGGAGAAGGGAGAGAGAGCAGAAAGACAGAAGTGTAAGCCCATCATGTCCAATTTTATGTTAAGTGCAGAGAAAAGAACAAAGGTATGGATTTAAGAGAAGAAAGGGAGCTAAAAGCCCAGAGCACCTTTATCCTCTTAATATCCAGAAAAGAAGAACAAAAGCGTGTGAGAGTCAAGATGTATTTATCTGGAAGAAGTAAGGCAAAGAGACAGAGGAATCCACATCTCCTAATCAAAGCTGCTATTCTGTTTCCTGATTCTGACTCTCCCATATTCACTCACTTTCTCATGATCACATTGAATAAATCATTTGTTCAATTGGTAATGATTTTATTGAGTGTCTAACCTTGGGAACCCTGATGGCACAGTGGTTAAGAGCTTCAGCTGCTAACCAAAAGGTTGGCAATTCAAATCTACCAGCTGCTCCTTGGAAACCCTATAGGCAGTTGTACTCTGTCCTATAGGGTTGATATGAGTCGGAATTGACTTGACTGCAGTATGTAGCCACTCACTGACCCTAGTCATATTCTTTTTAATCGTGCCACATAAGCATGCAAAACATGGACAATGAAAAAGAAAGATGGAAGAATTGATGCATTCAAACTGTGGTGTTGGCAAAGAATAGTGAATGTACCATGGACTGCCAGAAGAACAAACAAATCAGCCTTAGAAGAAATAAAACCAGAATGTTCCTTAGAAGTGACGATAGTTGACATTTTACCTCACTTACTTGGGACACATCATCAGGAAAGACCAATTTCTAGAAAAAGACATCATACTTGGTAAAGTGGAGGGTCAGCAAAAATGACGGAAACCTTCAGTGAGATGAACTGACACAATAGTCAAAACAGTGGACTAAAGCATACCAATGATCATGAAGATGGTGCAGGACTGGGTAAAATTTTGTTCTGTTAATAGTTTGCCATGAGTTGGAACCAACTGGACATCAACTAGCAACAACTAGCACTGTGTAAACAAGAGAAGCATTGGGAATACAGCAGGAAGTAACATAGACATGGTCTTAAACCCCCTGTAGATCTTCTTCCTCCAGGTACCACTCAGCCTTATCTTCAACCTCTATCCCGTTGCTGTTGAGCCAATTCCGACTCATAGCGACCCTATAGGACAGAGTAGAACTGTCTCATAGGGTATCCAAGGAGAGGCTGATGGATTCGAACTGCCAACCTTTTGGTTAGCAGCCATAGCTCTTAACCTCTTCCCTACCAGGATTCTCTTCAACCTCTACTGCACTACTAATTTGTTACCATAACTAAATAGCTCCCAATAAAAAAAAAAAGTGAATATATAGACATAAAATTTTCCCTTAACTCAATAGTGCTGGGCAACTACTACTCACTTCTTCTTCTCAAGTGCCTTAGAAGAGTAATGATATTTTCACCTCTCTGTCATTCCTCAAGTCTCAGCACTCTGGCTCTATTTCCACGTCTGCATTGGAACCACACTGACCTTCTTTGTGTGGTCATTAGCTAGTCCTTTACAAGTACCCTTTGGTATTTTAAAGCAGTTTTCCACAATCTCTTCCATTGTCCTTTACCACTCCTTTATATCCTGGTTCTCCCAATTTCCTTAATCTTTTTCTCAGCATCAAATAACATCATTCACCCAATGTTTTACCTAGAGTTCCACTCTATGCTCTCTTTCGTTTCCACTCCATCTAAGAAGTGATTTTATTTGAATACATCTTCTTTAACTACAATTTTGAAAAATTAATTTTTCAGCAAATGTTTTCTGTGTGTTCACTGTGATTCAGGTACTGTTCTAGATGCTGGGGTTATAGAAATAAACACAGCAAAGTCCTTGCACTCATGGGGTTTATTTCTAGCCAGAGAAGATGGGAAATAGAGTATGTCAAGAGGCCATATGTGCTATGATGCAGAATTTCAAGATCTTCAACTCTCTTTCTCAAATTTTGATCTCTCCTTAAGCTCAAAACCTGTATTTCCTACTGTCTTAAAAGCATTTCCCTGAGGGTTGAAACTCAACAGATCCTAAACTAAATTCATCATGACCTCCACCTGACACTACTCCCCAAAGTATTCGTCTTTTAGTTTTCTTTCTCAATGAAGTGAACCATCGATTTAATTGCCTGAATTTTGATACATTTTGTCTATTGCCAGTGGTATTATTTTTCTAAAATGCAGTGGTCATGTTTTGCCATTGCCTAGATATCCTTAGTAGCTCTCTAAAGAGGTTGAACTCCAAATTCCTTAGCATAGTGGAGAAAGCCTTCCACAGTCTGCTGCCCATCTCTTGTTGCTTATGAAGACATTACAGTGTACCCTTTTTTGCCCTCATCTCTTTGCTCAAGCTCTTTCTTTTGCTTATTACAGCCTCTCTTGCTCAATGCCTTTTTCATCTAGCTAACTTTGGCACAGGCAGTCTTCAAGATTCAGATGACTTGTTAAATAATCTTGTAAGTATGTATTATACTTTGCCTTCTGAGAAACAGTTTTAATTCTCTTGGAATCCAGATTTATGGAGTCTTGGAATTGGATAACCCACCCAGGCCGTTACCCTTAGATGTCCTTTTAAACCTTGAACCTTGAGAAAACTGGTTTCTAAAAGTCACCTTTAAATCAAACAATGGTCCAGATAAATTAGTGAAGACCATTTTGCCTTAGGCATTGAGCTCTTTTGATGAATTGTCGATGTGAAATCAGTTCCAAGAAACAGAGGTGAAAGGATAGACTTGTTAGGTGCCATGGACTTGGTTCCAACTTACAGCGATGTACAACAGAACGAAATGCTGTCCTGTCCTGCACCATCCTCACAATTGTTACTATGTTTCAGCCCATTGTTGCTGCCACTGTGTCAATCCATCTCGAAGGTCTGAACTGTGTTTTAGGGTAAATCAGTAATTATTTAATTCTTCTTAAAGACAATGCTGTGTGAAATCCTTCCTGACCTCAAATTGTTTTATCAGTTTTGTTATGGTCCCTTTCCATGACAATGTCAGTAAGATGGGATATAAGAATTTTTGAAAGTTCTCTGATCTCCGGGACATTTTTGACTCCTTAGTGCAAATGGTACACCGATTTGCAAATCGTACATTAAATAAACTTCAATCACTTTCTATTATTATTTCTATTATTGGCTTAATATTATTTTTGTTATAACATTTCTCATTTGAGAATGGCACCCTTATCTTAGATTCTTAGTGTTGCTATAACAGAAATACCACAAGTGGGTGGCTTTAACAATCAGAAATTTATCTTCTCACAGTTTAGGAGGCTAGAAGTCAGAATTCAGGGCACTGGCTCTAGGGGAAGTCTTTCTCTTTCTCTGGGCTCTGGGAGAAAGTCCTTATCTCTTTTTAGCTTCTGTTCCTGGGTTCCTTGGGGATCATCATGTGGCATGTATCTTCCCCTCCATTTGTGCTCCCTTCTCTGTGCCTAATATGCTGTTTTTATATCTTAAAGGTGATAGGTTTAAAACACACCCTACACTGAAACAGTCTCATTAATATAACAAAGAATGTCCTATTCCTAAATGGTATTACCTCCATAGGTATAGGGGTTTAGGATTTACAACACATTCTTTTGAGGGGGCACAATTCAATTCATAACACACCCCAATACCTTTCTATAGTCCCTTTACACCGAGAGAGTTACCTTGTCATTGACCTTAACCACATTACATTATAAACCGTTATATTTCTTGTCTTCCTCCCACATTTGACTATGACTTCCTTGAGGGCAAGGGCTGTTTTCTCCACCTTGTCTTAGTTTCCTGGTGTTGCTATAACATAAATATAACAAGTGGGTGGCTTTAATGAATAGAAGTTTATTTTCTCACAGTTTAGGAGGCTAGAAGTCCAAATTCAGGGCGCAAGCTCTAGGGGAAGTCTCTTTCTATCTGCTCTGGGAGAAAATCATTGTCTCCTTCACATCTCTTCCTCCCTTCTTGGTGATCTCAACGTGGCATCAATCTTTTGCCATTTGTGCTTGCTTGCTTCTGTACCTAAATTACTCCTTTTATATCTCAAAAGTGATTGGCTTAAGATACACCTTACACTGATATAGCCTTATTGTTATTTTTGTTGTTAGGTGCCATCAAGAAGATTCCTACACATAGTGACTGTATGTACAACAGAATGAAACACTGGCTGGTCCTGAGCCACCCTCACAATCATTGCTATATTTGAGACCATTGTTGTAGTCACTGCGTCAATCTATCTCAATGAGGGTCTTCCTCTTTTTCACTGACCCTCTATTTTACCAAGCATGATGTCTTTCTCCAGGGACTGGTCCCTCCTGATAACTTGTTCAAAGTATGTGAGATGAAGTTTCCCCATCCTTGCTTCTGATGAGCATTCTGGCTGTACTTCTTCCAAGACAGATCTATTCATTCTTCTGACAGTCCATGGTATATTCAATAGTCTTCACCAACACTGTAATTCAAAGGCATTAATTCTTCTTCCATCTTCCTTATTAATTGTTCAGCTTTCACATGCATATGAGGCGATTGAAAACGTCACGGCTTGGGTCAGGTGCACCTTAGCTCTCAAAGTGACATCTTTGCTTATTAACACTTTAAAGAGATCTCTTGCAGCAAATTTGCTCAATGCAATGTGTCCTCTGATTTTGTGATTGCTGCTTCCATGGGTGTTGATTGTGGATCCAAGAAAAATGAAATCCTTAACGTCTTCAAACTTTTCTTTGTTTATAATGATATTGTTTATTGGTCTAGTGTGAGGATTTTTGTTTTTCTTTATGTTGAGGTGTCATCCATACTGAAGGCTGTGGTCTTTGCTCTTCATCAATAACTGCTTCAAGTACTTTTCACTTTCAGCAAGCAAAGTTGTGTCATCTGCATAAGGCAGGTTGTTAATGTGTCTTCCTCCGATCCTGATGCCCCCTTCTTCATCATATAGTCCAGTTTATTGGATTATTTGATCAGCATTCAGATTGAATAGGCATGGTAAAAGGATACAACTCTGCCACACGCCTTTCCTGACTTTAAACCATGAAGTATCCTCTTGTTCTATTCAAACAATGCCTTTTGGTCTAAGTACAGGTTCCTCATGAGCACAATTAAATGTTCCGGAATTTCCATTTTTTGCAATGTTATCCATAATTTGTTATGATCCACACAGTTGAGTGTCTTTGCATAGTCAATAAAACTCAGGTAAATATTTTTCTAGTATTCTCTAACTTCATCCATCTGACATCAGTAATGATATCCCTTGTTCCATGTCCTCTTCTGACTCTGGCTTGAATTTCTTACAGTTCCCTGTTGATGTACTGTTGTGACTGCTTTTGAATGATATTCCGCAAAATTTTACTTATGTGTGGATATTAATAACATTGTTAGATAATTTCTACATTCTATTGAATCTCCTTTCTTTGGAATGGTACATATAACAGATCTTTTCCAGTCAGTTGGCCATGTAGCTGTCTTCTAAATTTCTTGTCATAGTCCAGTGGGCACTTCCAGCACTGCGTCTGTTTGTGGAAACATCTTAATTGGTATTCTGTCAATTCCTGGAGACTTGTTTTTCGGTAATGCCTTTGGTGAAGCTTGGACCACTTGTTCCAGTACCATCGGTTCTTGATCGTATGCTTCCTCCTGAAATGGTTGAACATCGACCAACTCTTTTTGGTATAGTGACTCTGTGTATTGCTTCCATCTTCTTTTGATGCTTCTTGCATCGTTTAATATTTTCCTCATAGAATCCTTCGGTATTGCAACATGAGTCTTGAATTTTTTCTTCAGTTCTTTCAGCTTAAGAAAAGCCGGGCATGTTCTTCACTTTTAGTTTTCTGACTCTGGATCATTGCACATTTCATTATAATACTTTACTTTGTCTTATTGAGCTACCCTTTTAAATCTTCCATTCAGCTCTTTTACTTCATCATTTCTTCCTTTGCTTTAGCTACTCTATGTTCAAAAGCAACTGTCAGAGTCTCTTCTGACATCCATTTTGGTCTTTTCTTTCTTTCCTGCCTTTTACATCACCTCTTGCTTTCTTCGTGTATGACATCCTTGATGTCATTCCACAAGTCATCTGGCCTTTGGTCATTAGTGTTCAATATGTCAAATCTATTCTTGAGGTGGTCTCTAAATTCAGGTGTGATATACTCAAGGTCATACTTTGGCTGTCATGGATTTGTTCTAATTTTCTTCAACTTCAACTTGAACTTGCATATGAGCAACTGATGGTCTGTTTTGCAGTTGGCCCCTGGCCTTGTTCTGCCTGATGATATTGAGCTTTTCCAAGGTCTCTTTCCACAGATGTAGTCGATTTGATTCCTGTGTATTACATCTGGTGAGGTCCACATGTATAGTCACCGTTAATGTTGTTGAAAAAAAGTATTTGCAATGAAGAAGTTGTTGGTCTTGCCAAATTCTATTATGTGATCTCCAGTGTCATTTGTATCATCAAGGCCATATTTTCCAACTACCTATTCTTCTTTGTTTCCAACTTTTGCATTCCAATCACCAGTAATTATCAGTGCATCCTGATTGCATGTTTGATCAATTTCAGACTGTAAACGTTGGTAAAAATCTTCAATTTCTTCACCTGTGGCCTTAGTGGTTGGTATGTAAATTTGAATAATAGTCGTATTAACTGGTCTTCCTTGTTGGCGTATGGATATTATCCTATCACTGACAGCATTTGTACTTCAGGATAGATCTTGAAATGTTCTTTTTGATGATGAATGCAACGTCATTCCTCTTCAATTTGTAATTCCCGGCATAGTAGACCATATCATTGTCTGATTCAAAATGGTCAATACCAGTCCGTTTTAGCTCACTAATGTCTAGGATATCAGTATTTATGCATCCCATTTCATTTTTGACAACTTCCAGTTTTCCTAGATTGGTACTTCGTACATTCCACATTCCTATTATTAAAGGATATTTGCAGCTTTTCTTCTCATTTTGAATCATGCCACATGAATAAATGAAGGTCCTGAAAGCTTGACTACATCCACATCATTAAGGTGACTCTACTTTGAGGAGGTAGCTTTCCCCCATTTGTATTTTGAGTGCCTTCCAACCTGAGGGGCTCATCTTCTGGCACTATATCAGACAATGTTCTGCTACTGGTCATAAGGTTTTCAGTAGTCAGTTTTTTTCAGACGTAGGCTGCCAGATTCTTCTTCCTAGTCTGTCTTAGTCTAGAAGTTCAGCTGAAACCTGTCTACCAAGTGTGACCCAGCTGGTATTTGAAATACCAGTGGCAAAACTTCCAGTATCACAGCAACATAGGAGCCACCACTGTATGACAAACTGACAGACATGTGGTGGATAGCCTTATTAACAGAGACAACTTTACTCCCAGATGGGATTACATCCACATGTATAAACTGTTGCCTTCCAGTTGATTCTGACTCATAGTAACCCACTAGGACAGAGTAGAGCTGCCCCATAGGACTTCCAAGGCTGTAATCTTTATGGGGAGCCCTGGTGGTGCAATAGTTAAGAGCTCAGCTGCTACCCAAAGGGTTGCAGTTTGAATCCACCAACCACTCCTTGGAAACCCTATGGGGCAGTTCTACTCTGTTCTGTAGGGTCAGTATGAGTTGGATTTGACTTGACAGCAATAGGATTTTTTTTTTCTTTTTCTTTTTGGTAATCTTTATGGAAGCAAACTGCCATATCTTTCTCCTGTGGAGCTGCTGGTAAGTTCAAACCGCCAACCTTTCAGTTAGCAACCAAGTGCTTAACCACTGCACTACCAGGGGTCTTTTCCACATGTATAGAGGTCAGGATTTACAACACATATTTTTGGGAGACACAATTCAGTCTATAACAATTTCTTTCCCTAAACCCTAGCACACTGCCATTTATAAACCAAAAACCAAACTCACTGTCTTGGAGTCGATTCCAACTGACAGCAACCCTATAGGACAAAGTAGAACTTCCCCATAGAGTTTCCAAAGCAGTAATCTTTGCAGAAGCAGACTGCCACATCTTTCTCCCACGGAGAGGCTGGTGGGTTCAAACTGCCGACCTTTCAATTAACAGCTGAGTGTTTAACCTCCAGAGATTTTAATGAAGGGTTTACAATAATGAATGAGGAGTCCCTGAGTGGTACAAACAGTTAATGTGCTCAGCTGCTAGCCAAAAGGTGAAGTTTTAGTCAGCCCAGAGGTGCCTTTGAAGAAAGGCTTGGTGAACTACTTCCAAAACATCAGCCATTGAAAACCCTATGCAGTTGCTATGAATCAGAATCAACACAATGGCAACAAGTTTTGTGTTCTTTTCTGCGGTTTTAAACTTTGTAAAGTGGTGACTGGAGTCTCTGAGCAGCACAAGGGAGGAAGAACTAAACTACTAACTGAAAGGTTAGTGGTTTGAATCCAGAGGCACCTCAGAAGAAAGACCTGGCAATCTGTTTCTGAAAGGTCGCTTCCATGAAAACCCTAAGGATCTCAGTTCTGTTCTGTATATATGGGGTCACTATGAGTTGCAATAGATTCAACAGCAACTTGTTTGGTTTTGGAAAGTGGTGACTTAGATCCTTTGCAACCCAGGGGCTAGGTGAGGCTTTTGTTTGTTTGTTTGTTTATTCTTCAATTTTCTTTAGGAGCAGAGCTGTATAGTTTCCATTTGCAGTCATCTATTTTTAAGCTAACTGAAACTTATTAGAATATTATAAATCATTCCACAGTGTACCTGTCCTTCACATGCTGTACAGTGTGAGCCTCTCTCATCATGTTTGCTCCTAAAGAAAACAAAGCAACAGTTGTTCACGTTTTCTCTCTCAGACCATCTGTCATCTCCTTCAACCCAATTTCAGCTTCTTGTTTTTATATAAATGATGAAGAGGAGGAGAGCAGTAAATTATATATTTTATTAAAGAGACAGAAATTTTCAAACTCTTCACTATTTACCCTATACTCCAACATGATTTGCATCAAATATACTTGGCAGCATTTCGATCGGCTGTGGTGTGACTCTTTTCCTTCTCATTAGCAGCAGTTAAACTGTACTGAATCTTTCAGAGGCTGTACTCACAGTCAATGGTCAGTGTCTTGTGGAGGCATGAGGACCCAAGCACTGCCAGCTATGGCTGAAGAGTGGACCTATTGCAAAGCACAAAAAGGAGTAAAATTATAGCACTTGGCACGATCAAGTTCACAGAGTCTTTTTTTTTTTTTTATTCCCCCATAGCAAGAATATAAAAAAAGCAGTGTTCTTTGGAGCCTCTTGAATGCTCACTCTAAGGCATGCTGCTATGCAGTTTTCTTGTAAAAGCAAAGAAATGGGGAATGATCATGTTCCAAGGTAGCTGGAGGCTGCCTGGGCCTCCAACCAAGATACATCTTGGGAAGAAGGATTAACCTGCCATTGGCAGCACATTGGAAAAGAATGATAGAGTAGGTGGCAATGAACCAAGCCATAAGAAAGCAAATTAGACCAAATAATAATATAAAACTTCAGTACTACTTATGGTTCATAAGGTTTTCAGCTTTCAATTTTTTCAGAAGTAGATCACCAGGTCCTTCTTCCCAGTCTGTCTTAGTCTGGAAACTCCACTGAAATCTGTCTACCATGGGTGACCCTGCTGGTATTTGAAATACCAGTGGTATAGCTTCCAGCATCACAGCAACATACAAGCCACCACAGTATGACAAAATTGACAGACTGTCAAGGAGGTGGATTGACACAGTGGCTGCAAAAATGGTCTCAAACATACCAAAGATTATGAGGATGGTGTAGGACCCAGCAGTATTTCATTCTGTTGTACAGGAATTGGGAAGAACACACTCAGCATTTCTCAAGGTGAAAGAACTGAAGAAAAAATTCAAGCCTCAATTTGCAATTTTGAAGGATTCTTTGAGCAAAAAATTGAATGACACAGGAAGCATCAAAAGAAGATGGAAGGAATACACAGAATCACTATACCAGAAAGAACTGGTCAAAATTCAACCATTTTAGGACGTAGCATATAATCAATAATTGATGATACTGAAGGAAAAAGTCCAAGCTACACTGAAAGCATTGGCCAAAAACAAGCCTCTAGGAATTGACAGAATACCAATTGTGATGTTTCAATAAACGATGTAGCTCTGGAAGTGCTCAGGTATCTATATCAAGAAATTTGGAAGATAACTACTTGGCCAAGAGACTGGAAAAGATCCATATCCATGCCCATTCCAAGGAAAGATGATCCAACAGAATGCAGAAATTATGGAATAACATTAATATCACATGCAAGTAAAATTATGCTGAAGATAATTCAAAAATGGTTGTAGCAGTACATCCACAGGAACTGCCAGAAATTCAAGTTGAATTTAAGAGAGGATGTAGAATGAGGGATATTATTGCTGATGTCAGATGGATTTTAGCTGAAAGCAGAGAATATCAGAAAGATATCTATCTGTGTTTTATTGACTATACAAAGACACTCGACTGTGTGGATCATAAAAATTATGGATAACATTGTGAAGAATAAGAATTCCAGAACACTTAATTGTGCTCATGAGAAACCTGTATATAGATCAAGAGGGAGCCATTCGAACAGAAAAGGGGATACTTCATGGTTTAAAATCAGGAAAGATGTGTGTCAATGTTGTATCCTTTCACCATACTTATTCAATCTGTATGTTGAGCAAATAATCTGAGAAGCTGGACTATATGAAGAAGAAAGTAGCATCAGGATTGGACTATGTGAAGAAGAACACAGCATCAAGACTCATTAACAACCTGCAATATGCAGATGACACAACCTTGTTTGCTGAAATCAGAAAGGACTTGAAGGACTTATTGATGAAGATCAAAGACTACAACCTTCAGTATGGATTGCACCTCAACATAAAGAAAACAAAAATCCTCACAACTGGTCCATAAGCAACATCATGATAAACAGAGAAAGGACTGATGTTGTCAGGGATTTCATTATACTTGAATTCACAACCAACACCCGTGAAAGTAGCAGTCCAGAAATTAAATGACATACTGCATTTGGCAAATCTGCTGCAAAAGACCTCTTCAAAGTGTTAAAAAACAAAGATGTCACCTTGAGGACTAAAGTGCACCTGGTCCAAGCCATGATATTTCAATCACCTCATATGCATGCAAAAGCTGGGCTATGAATAAGGAAGACAAAAGAAGAAATGGTGCCTTTGAATTATGGTGTTGGTGAAGAATATTTAATATACTGTGGACTGCCAGAAGAACAAACAAATCTGTCTTGGAAGAAGTACAGCCAGAATGCTCCTTAGAAGAGCGGATAGAAAGACTTCATTTCACGTAGTTTGGGCATGTTATCAGGAGGGACCAGTCCCTGGAGAAGGACATTATGCTTGGTAAAGTAGAGGGTCAGCGAAAAAGAGGAAGATCCTCAACAAGATGGATTGACACAGTGGGTGCAACAATGGGCTCAGACACAGCAATAATTGTCAGAATGGCACAGGACCAATCAGTGTTTCGTTCTGTTGTACATAGGGTTGCTATGAGTTGGAACTAACTAGACAGCACCTAACAACAATAACAACTTATCAATAATTTATTTGTTCATGAAATATTTTTTGAGCACCTACTTTATGCCAGGTGCATATGGGGGATAAATTAGGGTAAAAACAGGCAAATAATCTGCCTCATGGAGCTAACAGTCGAGTAGAGGGAAACACAGCACATTATAAACATAATGAATACATTATACAGTGTGTTAGAGAGTATCACATAATGTAGAAAGCAACAGAACAGGATAAAGGGAATCAGGAGGAATAGAGAAGGGTTTGTAACTTTAAGTGGAGCCATGCTGAGAAGGTGATAACTGAACAGACTGTTGAAGGAAGAGCGGAAGTGAACTGTGGTGCTGTTTAGGGGAAGGTTTTTCCATGCAATCGAACAGATAGTGCAAAGCCCCGAGACCAGAACATGACTATAATGTTTGCAAAAAATCAAGGGTAGGAAGTCTGGAGCTGCCTGAGCCAGGAGACTGTTTTAGGAAATGAAGATAAAGACATAATAGATCGGGGAAGAGGACACATTGTGTGGGTCCTAATGGGCCATTGTAAAGGCTTTTGCTTTTATCATAGAGTAATGGGGAGCCATTGAAGAGTCTTCAGCAGAGGAGTGACATGAGATGACTTTGGGTTTTACAGGAGCCCCGCACTTGTCATGTTAAGAATAGTCTGTAGAGAGATTGTATTAGATCCTAGTCACTAAGGCACAATATATGCATACATAAGTAAAGCACATTACGTATATTATCTCATTTACTCTTTTTAAGAAAATAGGTAGTACTATCCATTTTTCAGATGAAGAAACTGAAACACAGAGAGAGACAGTAACTTGAGCAAGGCCACACAGCTAGCAAGTGATGAATTCAAGACTTAAACCATAAAGCAGGCAATAATGTATATTCCTCAGACCCTATAGAATATTGATTCTGGTTTTTATAGCATTGATGCTTGGAGTTACTAATGGAACCTTAAGTGGGTCAGGAAACAGTCCATAGACTTTTGCAGCATTAACTACTATAACTAATTTCCATGCCATGTGTGACTGGTATGATCAAAAGCTTTGACCTAAATCGATGACATGTTTAATAGTTAATTAACTAGTTTCCTACTCAGCGAACAAAAATTTCCCTGTCTCTCTTCACAGATGTATCTGCGATTGCTTCATACTCTTTCACAAGGGTTCCTGTATCAATAAAGAGGTAGGGCCCTTTTTAGGTTACTAACATAATAACTAGATGCTGAATCTAAAACATATACCATTTGTTAGAAACAAAAGTCAGAAACAATAATCAAACTAAATAAAAGCAATGACTACAATAATGATCAATGGTTTTCAGTGAAAATTGTCTATTGAAATAAATCTTCATGATTATTTCCTGATCAGTTTTTACCTATAATATTCCTACCTTTGATTAAGAAATATGCAGAAAGTCTTATAGCAAAAAAAAACAAAAAACAAAATAAGGAGGGTGAAAAAACATTCATTAACTGGAATCTTTGGTTGGACATAGTGCAGGAAGATGAAACCCCTAGGATGGAATGCACTACAGAATAGCTGCAACAATGGACTCAAAAGTACCATGAAAAGGATGCAGGACTGGGCAATATTTTGTTCTGTTATACGTGGGGTCGCCATGAGCCAGAGCCAACTTCATGGCAACTAACAACAACTGGAATCTTAGAGGTTTGGTGTCTGCCCTAGATCAAAAAGTTTAAACAAATTAACAGAATATATGAAGCTTACACTTTTCAAAGCAGGTAACTCGACTTTAAGATGGACATCAAAAAGCAAACGTGAGAAAAATTTCTTCTGCAAATTCAATTTATTATAAATGCTATGATAAATCTTAGGAGATAATTTAGAGGATATAGTTAATTTGATAGATTATCTTATTATTCAATTGCAGACATTAATTTTCAAACTGTTTAAGTTTCAGAGTTCCTGAATATAATCATATGTGATTGAATGTGACTTTCTTGTGTTAGATTTGCCAAGAACATTGTCCTTAACTCACAAGCAAATGACTCAAAATATATTGTTGTTGTTAGTTGTCCTTGAGTCAATTTCAACTCGTGGTGACTCCGTATGTGCAGAGAGTAACTGCTCCATAGGGTGTTCAAGGCCGTGACCTTTCAGAAGCAGATTGCCAGGCATATCTTCTGAGGCACCTGTGGGTGGGTCTGAACTACCAACCTTTCGGCTAGTACTCAAGTGCTAAACCATTAATGTCACACAGGGACTTAGACTTATGCCATTTACTTCAGGTAAAAACTAATCAACTTCCAAAGGTTGTCATAGAATTCAAATTAACCCAATTTCAGAAACTTTAAAGCTTCACTTAAGGGGAAAAAATCCAAGGGTTTATTTAAACCATACAAGGCTCACAATTTATACCCACACACTATCACATGAAATGGTTTTGCCTATGTAGTGCAAAGCATGAAGAAGTAAGTAGCATCCAAATACTTGACCTCACAGGGAAAAGAACAACTGGATAATTGATTTACTAAGAAAATTTATCTGAATGTTTTGGTATAATTGGAAGGTACTGTTCTTTGATTAGAAAACTGGTCTTACAATCTTTAGAGAGAAGTTCCTCAGGAGAAGAAACCTTATTAAACTTTCAATGTGACCTATTTTAAACTTACCTGGAAAATACATAATTGTTCCATTTGAAGCCAGGAAGAAGAGCAAATCAGCATCCTTGTAAAGTGTCTGTTTATAGACAGGTGCTGTAAGGGTCCTTAGGAAAGTGGACACCTTTCAATTTATAGTATCTGAATGGAAGCATACAAGGGTGTAAGACTGGTGAAATCAGTCTCAGTGCTTTGCAGTCACACTCTACCTGTGTTTATGTGTATATGTGCATTCTATTAAACTATTGTTACCAAATCATTTAATAAAATTCCAAAAAAAAAAAAAAAGACTGTCTTTTGTCCTGATTCGGTCATAGTTTACACAGAACTTATCTGTTGTTTTATTTTTAATTCTCTGTGGCTATGGCTTTCAGCAGTTTATCCACCCCAGTTTATTGTTTATGTGTTCTTTTTGGCTCTTACTGATTCAAAGCTACGTACAATTACTTTTAGTTGTGCTACTGTATTAAGTAATGTGATCCATCTTTCAAAACCATTTTACAAAGACTAGTGCTGTTGGGGAGCCGTGGTGGTGCAAACAGTTAAGTGCTCTGCTGCTAACCAGAAAGTTGGCTATTCGAACACTTCCAGCAGCTCCATGGGAGAAACCCCTGGAGATCTGCAATTACAGCCAAGAAAACCCTGTGGAACACTTCTACTCTGTCCATGGGGTCACTCTGAGTCAAAATCGACTCAATGGCACCCAACATCAGCAACAGTGCTGCTGGACTCCTGATTTCTGGTAATATTTTGCCAGTTGAAGAGACATTAACTAGCTACTGAAATTATGGCAAACAATGCTATGTGTAATTGGCACTCATCCAATTCCAATAAGAAGCCATAATGAGTGAGTGGCTTGACTCTCTATGACTGAGGTGTCAAATCCATTATTTTAGTCAGAAATACATTTTAATCTTACAGAAATAAAATTCCTTCCTTTGTTTCACTACACATACCCCCACAAACACCTATACAAATATGCCTCTAACCTAGGCATGCCCTATATGTTAATTGTATGAGATGTAATGTGGTGTTTGTGTGTGTGTGTGGTAGCTATCTATCTTTTTATCAATTAATCTATCTCTGCCTATCTATATAGAGATACTATATAATCATATACAGATCTAGATATCTATATATTTATCTATATCTAGATACAGTATAATCAAATATGGATCTATCTATCTATGTTTAGATATTATGTAATTACTAGAAAAGGTAAGGATTTTTGGCAAAGTAGAGGGTCATCAAAAATGAGGGAAATCCTACATGAGACGGATTGACACAATAGATGCAACAATGGACTCAAACACACCAACAATTGTGAGGATGGCACAAGAAGGTGCAATGTTTTGTTCTGTTATTACATAAGGTCTCCATGAGTTAGAGTCGACTCGACAGCAGCTAACAACAACATAATAATCTGATATAGATCTAGATATAGAGGTGTATATATCTACAGATAGATAGATAATTTCTTTTTCTGTGAGAAAAAAACGGACTTTTAATAACATGGATAATACTTTTATATTCTGCTAAACGGTTGTTGTTTTTAGGTGCCGTTGAGGTAGTTTCAACTCACAGCGACCCTACGTACAAACTGCCTTGTCCTGGGCCATCCTCATAGTTATTACTGTTTGAGTGCACTGTTGCAGCCACTGTGTCAGTCCATCTTGTTGAGGGTCTCTTTTTTTTTTTGCTGATCCTCTAGTTTACCAAGCATGATGTCCTTCTTCAGGGACTGGTCCTGATAACATGTTCAAAGTATATGAGACGAAATCTTACCATCCTCACTTCTAAAGAGCATTCTGGCTGTACTTCTTCCAAGGCAGATTTGTTTGTTCTTCTGGCAGTCCATGGTATAGTCAATATTCTTTGCCAAAGGCATCAAAGACATCAATTCTTCTCCAGTCTTCCTTAATCATTTTTCAGCTTTTGCATGCATATGGGTGATTGAAAATACCATGGTTTAGGTCAGGCACACCTTAGTCCTCAAAGTGACATCTTTAAAGAAGTCTTTAGCAGCAGATTTGTCCGATGCAATAAATCATTTGCTTTCTTGATCGCTGCGTCCATGGGTGTTGATTGTGGATCCAAGTAAAATTAAATTCTTGATAACTTTAATATTTTCTCCATTTATCATGATGTTGCTCATTGGTCCAGTTGTGAGGATTTTTGTTTATCCATACTGAAGGCTGGGCTGTAATCTTGATCTTCATCAAAAGTGCTTCAAGGTTTCAGCAAGCAAGGTTGTATCATCTGTGTATTGCAGGTTGTTAATGAGTCTTGTTCCAATCCTGTGTCACGTTCTTCTTCATTTAGTTCAGTTTCTGGGATTATTTGCTCAGCATACAGATTGGGATACAACCCTGTTGCACACCGTTTCTGATTTTAAACTATGCAGTACCCCTTTGTTCTGTTTGAACAACTGCCTCTTGGTCTATGTACAGGTTACACATGAGCACAATTAAGTGTTCTGAAATTCCCATTCTTCACATTGTTATCCATAATTTCTCCTAAATTAGTGTTCTTATTTCATTTTACCTGTTAGACCCAGGTAACAGGTTACTAACTTAAGTCTGTCAGTTTCAAAGCCCACGGTGTAAGATTTCCTTTAGAGGCAAAAACATATTTAGGCAAACATCATTTCATTTCTCTGGACTACTTTAAAACCAATTAATTATTCATCAATGAGTTTTCTTCCTCCCTCTATTCTCACCTTATGGCAATGCCCTTTGGTCATAATCTCTGAAAAAGGAGAGTGGGTGGAAAAACAGATAAAATCCAATTATATCGAGTTTACTACTCACTTTTAAAGGTCATAGTAAAAAATGAAACACAAGTTCTTCATTAATTTTGAATGATTGGTTTGAATTTTTTCCAATAGTTCTCAGAATTTCATTTCTTTTTATGTGCTGTGTGTCTGAACAAGCTTGCAAAACAAGGGTCATTGGTAACAAGTCAGCTATTTTAACATATAGCCTCTGATTATCCATGGTGTTAGGCTACAAAAATTCAATGGATGTTATACCCTGATAATGGCCTTTCAACTGTGATTATTAACCATTCCAGATGTCCTTCAACGTCCCAACCTGAATTCTTCAACAGCTGTTGATAATTCAGAAACTTTTCTGTAAATATGTTTGAGGTGATACAGGGTAGGAGTAAGGAATAAAGATTATAAACATCAAATAATAGTCCAGTACACGGTAAAACAGCAATCGCAAAAATCCTGCTATTCCATTACCAAATTAAGTTTTGTTGAACATAAAAATGCAACCAATTGCCTTATCATAGAACATCAGAAAATCAGTTGTCCTGTTAGATTCTAGGAGCCCTGATGGCACAGTAGTTAAGAGCTGGGCTGCTAACCAAAAGGCTAGCAGTTTGAATCTACCAACTCCTTGGAAACCCTATGGGGCAATTCTACTCTGTCCTATAGGGTTGCTATGAGTCAGAATCCCCTGGATGGCAACAAGTTTTTACGGGTTGGGCAGTAATTGAGAAAAAGATGGAGACTGGCAGTGAGAGTGGCATTCCTGGGCCATGAAGACCACATAAGGCAGTGAGCAATGGGCTTATACAATGGGCTTATACTTCTATTGTATGTAGCCAGAACTGCACTTAACAGTGAAATAACAGATTTCCCAATCCAAACATCTCCCAGCAAATATACATTCCTCCGGTAGACAGCAGACAGCAGCTTCTCATATGAAGGGTTTTTATGAACCCTTCCAAATGTTTTAATGTAAGAAAAGGAGGTAAGTCCAAACACATAAATGATATGAGAAAATTATGGGAAGTGAATTATTTTCCTAACATTTCTGACTTCCGTAAACATGCTCATTTAGGAGGAGATTCAAGTATTGTCCATGACTTACAACATTGTAAACACTTCATCTTTAGAACAAAAACAAATGACAAAATGGGAAACATAATTAATGCTTTTCCCCCTTTTTACTGTATAGAGATGAATTACTGAATCTCAGGTAGATTATGGAGGTGAGTGGGGGACCAAAAGTTGTGGAAGGTTTTTGAAGAGTCTTTCTACATTTAGAAAGCATTCCCAAGCAAGTAAGTGAATTGTGAAGCGATTTAAATGCAGAATGCGCTAGCCACCACCACTTATTACCCTCTAGACTTTTTTTCTTTTCATATTCCTCCCATTTCTGGCACAATCTATTCTTTAGAAGTAAGTCTCTAAGTCTGTTCCACCCTCAAGGACAAAGGAAGCTCCACCTTTTGAGGAGAGCTTGCCAAAAATGTTGTCAACCTAGTTTTAAAACCACCACAAATGGTTCTTGAAACTTTTAGATCTTTATCTCATCGTCTACAAAATGAAGAATTTAAACAAGTCAGTTACTAAGAGTCTTGAACTGTCTGTGTGTGCGTGTTTAAGGGTTTGTATTTGAAGTAGTTTCACTCCTATGACTCCAGAAGGAATATTCACTGGGGATACGGAGGTGACTCAGTAATTGTTTGAATGTGTATATGTGGGGAGAGGGGCACAGCTTGTCACAACATAATTTGCCACATTGCAAACTGTCAAATTGTTGACGTTACCTCTTTCTTTGCAGAAAGGTATTTTATAAATAACTTTTTCTTCTAAAACAAGGAATAGTTAACTTTGTCTATCTTTGTAAAATAAAAGGGAAAAAAGCGAAAAAAATTAGCTTCAGTCATTCTGACTGCCTTGACACTCTGGAAAATATAATAATCCATGTTCAGTTTCCTCATCAAGAAATTATTCTGCTTTATAGCATGTATTTCAGACCCATTGCCTCGTGGATTTAGCGGATCATGGGTTACCCGGGCTATATTTCAGGAACATTACCTCATGAAGAAAATGTCTTTAATATAAGACATCCATGTTTCTGAAACATGACTTTACTACATAGTGGATATATGTGGCTGCCTAGGAATATGCATTAATAAAACACCTTGATCATTAAGATACCTCATTTTACACAAAACAGTTTCTTGTGGATGGCCAGATGAGCTAACATGATTTCTCTCTAATGTTTTGTGAATTCACTGCTGCTTTGTAGTTCAAGAGTGTATTCCTATTAGAGGAATCTTAGCAAATCATTCCATTACAGAAAACTATAGGGGAAATCATTCCACTGGAGAAAATTATAGCCACTGTATTTCTCCTTTGCAGACTTTCTAAAGCAGCATCAACCCAGAATTAATCTTAGACTAAGTTCTTCTCAAGAGCCTATCTATACTTAACTTGTTTGTTGTTGTTGTTAGGTGCTATGAGTCAATTATGACTCATAGAAACACTATAGGACAGAGTACAACTGCCCCAATAGGGTTTCCAAGGAGCAGCTGGTGGATTCGAACTGCCAACATTTTGGTTAGCAGCCGAGTTCTTAACCACTGTGCCACCAGGGCTCCAGAACTGCCCCCATAAGGTTTTTTTTTGGCTGTAATGTTTACAGAAGCAGATCACCAGGTCTTTTCTCCCCCAGAAATTCTGGGTGAGTTCTAATTACCAACCTTCAGTTAGCGTTGAGGGTCACATGTTTGTAATATTGCTTACTTAAATAAGTTTAAACTATCAAGGAGGATACTTAAGACCTATTATTTCCAGGGCTTTACAAGTCAACCAAGATTAAAGGGTAGAAATCCAGGCAGTTCTCCCGGGTGCCACCTTCCAAGGAATACTAAAAAATCATGGTGGCACTAAATATCACAAGAAATATAGTGAGTTCAAGAAGGAAGAAATTCTGAAAATTTCACTTGAGGTAGGGATAGAAGGATTATGATCATGTGATAACATCTAATTTTTTTAACAACTTACTATGTGCCAGATACTGTGCTAAACACTTTATCAGCATTATCTTAATCCTCATTACTCTATGAAGGAAATAGTATTGTTATATGCAAAAAAAAAAGAGAGAGAGAAGCCAAGAGAATTCATGTAATTTACCCAAGGTCACTTGACTGGGAAGTGACAGGATTAGGGCCCCACCCAAAGAAAGCTGACATGTTTGAACTTTTAAACACTATAGTAATAACATCTGGTGTCTCAACTGCTACTAAGGAAGATTGGTCCAGGTCATTCCAAACTTCTGTCTTGCCAAGTGGAATATTTAAGCTATGGAACTTTGTCTTAGTCATCTAGTGCTGCTATAACAGAAATACCAGAAGTGGGTGGCTTTACCAAACAGAAATTTATTTTCTCACAGTTTAGGAGGCTAGAAGTCTGAATTCAGGGTGCTGGCTCTAGAGGAAGGCTTTCTCTCTCTTTCAGCTCTAGGGGTGCCATTGTTTCTTCTTAGCTTCTGTTCCTTGACTCCTTGGTGATCCTTATGTGGCATGGCATCTATCTTCCCCTATCTCTGCTTGCTTGCTTGATTGCTGGCTTAATCTGCTCCATTATATCTCAAAAGAGATTAAGACACATCCTACACTAATACTGTCTAAATAACATAACAAAGAAAACCCATTCCCAAATGGGATTATAACCACAGGTATAGGGGCTAGGATTTACAGCACATATTTTTGGGGGACACAATTGAATCCATAACACACTCCCACCAATAAAACACCTTCTTTGCTCTTCTCCAGTGTAACACTTAGCCTCTATTCTAAAGAAAAGCATTGAAACAATAAAGAATATCTGCTTAAAAGAACATCTTATTAGTAAGATATCTTTTCTGCAATAATACCACATAATGAAACCCAAAACCAAAGTTATTGCTTTTGAGTAGATTCCAACTCATGGCAACCTCGTGTGTGACAGAGTAGAACTACTTCATAAGGTTTTCTTGGCTATAATCTTTACAGAAGCAGTTCATCAGAACTTTCTTCCATGGACTTGCTGAGTTGGTTTGAACAACCCAACTCCCCAAATCTCAGTGGTTTCTAATGATAAATTTGTTTCCTGTGGACAAGTCTATGGGTTAACTGGAATAGGTCTCCTTCAGGTCAGGCTCTGGACTCTCCCACACGTTATTCACTCCGGTATCATGAGTGGGGCACACTCTTCTCATGGTAGAAAGCGGAAATACAAGAGCCAAGAAAAACTGCAGAAGTGTGTTTCAAGTCTGTGTTCACGGTAAGATTGCTTACGTTACATTGCTCAAAGAAAGTCATGGTCAAGAGCAAAGTCAATGGAGCAGGAAAGCCATGGAAAGGGCAGAGAGTCAATGAAGAATTATGAACAAATAATAATAATTCATAACGGACATCCATTTATTAGCTTGCTTGAGAAGTATAATGGTCAGTCTTCCTTCCAGAACAGCCAGTCTTCAGATGTCATGTATTACCCATTTTCCTAATCTAAAGCTTTATTTCTACCTAATAGTTTCTTTGTTTACTAGGGCATCTCTTGTTTACTTGTTTCTTGATTGCTTGTTTGATTCACAGAAGTCATACCTTTGATTGCCAGGCCTGCATATGCTATACGTCTTAGCACATTTTGTAGCTCATAGGATGTGCTCGACAATTACTTGCTGAACTGTTTCCTTTTTGTGCCTTGAGAGCAATGGTAATAAGTGGATAATAACAAAGGGATAAGGTATAATAATAATAAGAGGATAAGAACTAACCATTACTGAAGGCCAACACTGTATTAGGACATCATACATTTCATCACATTCAATAATCACAAAAAACATGCTAATAATTTTTTTTTTTTTTAATTTGAGGAATCTGAGGACAAGTAGTTTGTTTGGGATTTGAACCCAGTTCTAACCCCAAATTGTGAGCTCCTTCCAGACAGCCTCTCTTTACACATGATGGCTGGAGAGTAGAAGGCAGTCATCACTGTGAAAATAGGCATGCTTCATTCAGTTCAGGAATGGGAAACAAATAAGCCTTTGTTCTTGGTTTATGATATGTGTGCTGCAGAACTTACCTTCTCTGCTTTGAAGCATTGGTATACTACTGAATTGAAAATAAATAGTAAGTACATACTCCAAACTCATTTCCATCCCTAGGATTGAGTGATCCTTGAGCTCTATCTACCAACCAAGAACTTTGCCAATTTTCTTTTCTAGTAAGACAAAATATTCTATTGCAAATACACCCTAAGACTTACAACCAGTAACTACGGGCACAATTTAAGGAAACAAACATGTAAAATTTATGCTCTGCAGCAAAGCACCCTCCTGAATTGCCTCCGTATTTCTAGAAAATGCACTAAATATTTTTATACCTGCAGTATATAAAACTGTGAGTCCAGCTCACATGGTTCAGTACACCCCAACAATCTGTGTTAAAATGAATTACCTTTACATTATATTAGGTTTACAGTTTTCCCATGGATTAGCATTCATTTTCAATAACTCAGAAAGTAAGTCTCCAATGCTTACAGATTGCATCTTTTTAGCATGTCAGTAGAATGAAATAAAAACTAGAAGCATAATACTTTGGCAATACCATTGAAAAATAAGAATAAATCCTTTGTGCTAGTTGTAGTTTCAAAACCACCAACACAGTCTTCTTTCTTTGGAGGAGGGAAACAGAGAGAGAACAAAAAAATGACATACACACAAAAAATAAATAAAAATTGAGATTTGAGTTTTAAGCTTAGTGGCGCAATGGTTAAGAGCTTGGCTGTAACCAAAATGTGAGCAGTTGGAATCCACCAGCTGCTCCTTGGAAACTGTATGGGACAGTTCTACTCTTTCCTATAGGGTTACTATGAGTTGAAACTGACTCGATGGCACCTAACAACAACAACAAATTCCTACTGAGGCATTGGTGGTTCAGCGGTAGAATTCTCACTTTCTGTGTAGGAGACTCAGGTACAATTCCCAGTCAATGCACCTCATGCACAACCACCACACCTCTGTCAGTGGAGGCTTGTGTGTTGTTATGATGCTGAACAGGTTTCGGCTGAGTTTCCAGATTAAGATGCACTAGGAAGAAAGGCCAGGCAATCTACTTCTGAAAGTCAGTCAATGGAAACTGTATGGATCACAATGGTCCAATGTGCAACTGATCATAGGTATGGTGTAGGACCAGGCAGCATGTCATTCTGTCGTGCATGGGTCCCCATGAACTGGGGGCTGATTCAAAGACAGCTAACAACAACAACATAATCATACTGTCTTCTGTAATATTTTTTCTTAAAAGAATCGAGGTTATTTTCAGATAAATTTTCAATAATTTATTCTTATTTTCAATATTATTTGTTACGTATACTTTAGATTATATTCTTTAACTCAAAACACAAGGTTACCTCTCCCTAGAAAACTTTGATAAAATGCTTCCTGCTGCAAAAATTTGAATGCCTGACACTGCAGAGGCAAGTTTTTCTCTGTTCCTTTGTAGTGACTTTTTCACAACCGGGCCCTCAAAAAGAAGACAGCATTGTGGTAAATTTGGTCTGGTTACTGAGAGCTTACCTATGCATGCACACTTCCTTCACCTTTTCTTACAAAGGCCCTGGAGCAGATGTTTACAGATTGATTTATGCTCCATTATATTTAGCTGTCACTTCACCCAACACTGAAAAGCAGTCATCTCTGGAGAAAATGTGGCAGTAGTTTAATGAAGTACACTGATCCTGCAACAGAGGGCAGGAAGTGAAAGTCCACTTGAATCTCAGCCAGTTATCATAGAAATGTTGGAATATATTTTCTGTCAGGTGTCGTGAAATTAGAACTGTGGAATTGGCATTCAGAGGGTATTCCCTACCAGCATCCCCTCTGTCTCCCTCAACACCCAACCCACAGGCTTCCATTAAATCTGGCAGGCCACAGGCACCACCCACATTCCCACCACCTCTGGATGGCTGCAGAATCAACTTGGATTCTTGATGCTTCAAAATGGTAGAAAAATATTTGTTGCACATTCAGTGGCTTCATTTGGCTCCTGGACTCCCACCTACCTTCCTAGGAAGCCAGCCCCTTTTAGTGGCCATCATAATGGGCAAGCAGGGGGCCAGTTGCTCATGAGGAAGTAGCCATCTACCAGTAGGCCATGGTGGAAAGTGTTCTGTCTCATCCTCCTCCCTCAAGCACATCCTTTACACAGAACCATTGGATTTGGGAAATCTTCTTTATTGTTTTGTTTCATTTTCCTTTCCAATGGTTCTTCTTGTAGAGTGCAAATCCTTCCTGTAGGTAACCCTAATTTAATGACCTCATGGAATATATTTCCTTTATGATTGAAAAAGACAGGGTAGGATATAAATGGAAGTTCTTGTTCTCTAGGAATTCTAGGTGAAAAAGAGAATAAAAAGTGAAGCCTCAAAGTGCAAAGACATACTGAAAATTTCTGCTAAGGACAAGTTCTTTTTTGTGAGGACAAGCTTTTTTTTTTTTTTAATGATTTTGTGCCTCTGCTCACTCACTCCAGACACCAAATTCTAAATGCTTTTGGACATCTCCATACATGTAAGCCTTTGCTCTTGAGATACAATACAATCTGTACTGTGTTGAATAGTGTCCACCCAAAATGCATATCCACCAGAACCTGTGTACATAAGCTTATTTGGAAACCATGTCATTGCAGATGTAATCAAGTTAAGATGAGGTCATACTGAATTAGAGTGAGCCCTAAGTTGAATATGACTGTTGTCCTTATGAAAAAAGAGAAATTTAGACACAGAGACACAGATATACAGGGGAACACCATGCGACAATGGAGACAGAGATTGGAGTAAGCCCAGAATGCCAGGGGTTGCTGGCAACCACCAAAAGCTAGGATTCAAAGAAACACCAGGATTCAAAGAAGAATCCTTCCCTAGAGTTTTCAGAGGGAGTTCGGCTTTGCTGATGTCTTGATTTCAAACTTCTAACCTTTAAAACTATCACAAAATAAATTTTTGTTGTTTTAAGCCAGCTAGTTTGTGGTAGTTTGTTACAGCAGCCCTAGGGAACAAATTCATAGTCCAAGAAAAATCTCAACCTTCCTATTTAATTCTTTATCTCAGTGAGCAAAAAAGTTTGTCCACAGTTGATTTTTAACATAAACTTTATTCTTTGCATTATACAGCATTATGTCATGCATTTATTGACATATATATTCATTTTTAGCACAGTAAGGGTACATAGAAAGTGGTTCAGTCATTGTTTGTGAGATTGGATTCTATTTGATTAAGCTGTGGAGAAGCCATCCTCTTCTTGCCTTTTCTTCTCCACGGGAACACATCATATGGTCACTGAAACAATTTAATTAGTCTGGTGAGATTTGTTCGAATCGGAGTGGTCCAGCATGATACACTGAAAAACCACATGAGATTTGGGAAAGGCTTTGCTTACCCTGGAATAGAGTAGGCATTCTGTACATACTGTATCAAGACCCTTAGCACATTGTCTGGCAAAGGCTAGCCACTCTCCTCAACCTTCTTCCCAGCTGCTGCCCCTCAAGTTTTGCAAATCGTTTATCTTAGTTTGGTCTGGAAAAAAGCGTGCTTCCAAAAATTCAGACTGAACTCATTCATATTTTGATTCAATCATCCATTATGTAAAGCCCACTCTACCTTCAGCCCTTATTAAAGACTCTAATATGCTAAAGCAATTTAGTCTTCACAAACCACTCTGAAATAGGCATTATTATCCCATTTTACATTAAAGAAAACTGGATTTCAGAGAGGTTAAGTGGGTTGCTTAAAGTTAAGCATCTAATAAGTGAACCAGAATTCAGATTCACATCCAAATCTGATGATTTCATGCCCAACATTCTTTTCATTAATATCACAACTGCTCATCAAAACAGATTCAAGTAGTGTCTAGTCTTACTTGATTATTCCCATCTATTTATTGCTTTCTAAAATTTGACATTAAAGGTTTGGACTAAATAGATCAGATCAGATTTGAAGTGCCGCATTCCACCCTCCGGACAAATAACTTTATCAAATGTGGCCCTGGTCTATTGACGGAATCCAACACTCTAGGTGTCAGCTCTGCCTCTACATTAAGGTGTAGACATTTGAAAACAAACCACAATACAACTGAGAGATCAGCATGGTACTATAGTCAAGTGTTCCAGGATAATTCTCTAAAAGAAAGTTGTATTTTGAGCTTGGTTGAGGCACCAGAAACATTTTATTTTACTTGCACCTGTTTTGTTAAACTCATGTATTACATCCAGGGATGTTGTGGATGTAGTAGCATCTTCACCTACCTACTTAGATCCTGATACCAGTCTTAAGCAAGCACACATACACACTTATATTTGGTTATTTCTGAAAGAAACTCTTTTCCTAGAAATCATTTGCAAGTAAGTTTACTTGAGACAAGGTGGAAACCCTAGCCAATTTTTAGATGTTTGACCCAAAATGAGGGAATAAAGCAGTATATTCAGTGATAGAACTGGGTGAGAGGGGGGCAACTTTGAAAAAACAGTGCTGACAGCCTGTCTTGATCAAGAATATTCCCCATGTGTGCCTTGCTGGAACATTTCCAAAGCAATTTTTTTTTCTCTATTCTGAAAGGTGTTAAGTATCTCAGAGTGCCAGAAACACATTATTCTCTGCCAATTCTAGCACATTTTTTGCCAATATTGCATTTCTTCCTTCCTGCCTGAAGGTATGAAGCTAACTGAGAGTTAGGGAAGTTAATACATATCAAGAAGGAAAGCTTGTATTTTATTTTTTAAAGTGTGTCTTACATGACTTTAAAACTTGCACGAGTTTACCATAGAGCCTGACTCTTCATTGTTCACTCACAGAGGCATACCGCATAACCCTTGGAAGTGGTTTGATCATAGACATACCTCACACCTATTTGATAGACAAGCAGGAAAGTCCTTGTTTTTGTGCCTTATAGCTAATAAAATTTCATACCAGTACCAGTAAATGTTGGGTTGATTCCAGCTGATGGCAACCCCATGTGTTGCTGAGTAGAACTGCACTCCCTAGGGTTTTCAAGGCTGTGACCTTTCAGAAGCAGGTTACCAAGCCTTTCTTCTGAGATGCCTCTGGGTTGGTTAGTAGCCCTTTGGTTAACTGTTTACACCACCCCAAACCAAAACCAAAACCATTGCCATCAGGTTGATTTTGACTCATAGTGACTGTATAGAACAGAGTAGAACTGCCCCCAGAGGGTTTCCAAAGAGCAGCTGGTGGATTCAAACTGCCGACCCTTTGGTTAGCAACCTAGCTCTTAAATACTGAGTCACCAGGGCTCCTTACATCACCCAGGGGCCCCCCAAAGTCCTGTGGGTGATTATTTATAGGAGAATTTGAGAGAATGTTGGAAGAATAATGCCGAACATTCTCTAAATTTGTATGGCTTTCCCAAAGCCTTGAAGAGTTCTAGGTTTTGAAAGAAAGATAGGAGTTAATTAAGTTGAGAGAGTGGAGTGGAGAAATGCTTAGAGAGGAACCTAGAGAAGACTGAATAAGATGGACAAAGGCTCTGAGGCTCCCAGAACACAAGTTATATATGTCTATGTAGAGCAATTCTGCTTAAGAGGAAAGAAATGCATTCTACCCACTTTGTTTCCTGTTTCTTTTGATCACCTTGCTTGTCCTGCCTCCCCTTCCAATTATGTTTCTGCAACAACAACAAAAAAAAATTTAGGGCAAGCTTCTTGTTATGGCTAATAGTACTTATCATGACCTATGTTAGGTCCATCTCTCCAGCCTCATCTTCTATCATCCTGTCTGTATACTGTACACTCTGGAAATACTGTATTACTTATAGCTACTCCCTTCCAACCCATACACACTATGTTTTACATCCTCATTTCTTTGCCCATGCTTTTCCCTCCACCTGGATCGGTCTTCTCTGTCTGGAAAAGGCCCTAGTCATTCTTCAAAACCTTCCTGAAATAATACTTGCTCAGAGGAGCCCCTCATAAACCTCATAAACTGCAGACTTAATCTTCATTATTGAATTTTGGATTTTATATATGTTTCTATTATTACAAATGGGGCCCTGGTGGCTCAGTGGTTAAGAGCTATGGCTGCTAAGCAAAAGGTCAGCAGTTTGAATTCACTGGCCACTCCATGGAAACCCTATGGAGCAGTTCTACTCTGCCCTATAGGGTTGCTATGAGTCAGAATTGACTCAACTGCAACAAATTTTTTTATTATTACAAATACATATATTATGAATATGTATTTTCCATATCTTTTCATCCACATAGATGTGAGCTTCTGGAAGTCAGGGACCATGTTTGTTTACATTTTTTACTCTAGTGCTCAGCATAGTGCCTGGTACAATAAAAACTTGAAGTGGTTTGCCATTTTAAAGCATGTTTATCTCTATTGTAAATTAATTTTAATCTTGTGATTGCATTGCTCTTAGGATATGTTGTTAAATTTTCACCATAGCAACAAAATCCTGCCTGATGGGTGCCCTTCCTTTGTCTCCACCATCCTCACCATTCTTGTTCTCCACACCCATCTTCTCAGTCTAGTTAACTTCTACCCTTCAAAGCCTGTTGAAGCATCACTTCCTCCCCGATAAACCTGAATAGGTCTATAACTTTTATTAAATACTTACACAGCATCCAGTAATTTTCTGCAAACTATCTTACGTATTTCTTAATCATAGTTATAATTTTATATTCACTTATATATTTATTTGACTTTTATATATCTCACTAAGCTCCATGAAAGTGAAAAACATGTTTCTCAAGCTTCCTTTTTTTTCATTTTATGTTTTTCAGAGCCCAGAAAAATGTCAGTACATAATAGACACTCAATAAATATTTGATGAATACATGAACAAGTGATTGTCTTCATTTTTATATTTATGTTAACCTGGAAAATGACTCAAGAGTTATACACTTTTTTAGGGAAACCATCGTTTTAACCACTGGAAACTTCAGGTATTTGTCAACTCAAAGGCAAAGAGTGAATCAGATATTCTATTCAACTCTATGGGTTATTATTTTAAATGAGTTATAATATGCAAATTAAAATACTGGGTGCTGGCAATTCAAAGAATAGCAGAGGTGTGGTTCCTGCTCTTGCGTTATTAGTTTAGAGAGAGGCATAAAAGAGAACAAACCTACACTGAGATGAGAATTAGCATGATGGGTCATAAAAGGTATAACGAGCATGTAGTGGAAGGAGTGGCTTGGGACCATCTCAGGAAGTAAGAGGTCTTCACAGATGGAACTACATTCATACTGAAACCTGAAGGGTAGGTGGCATGAGTACTGTTCTAGGTGTACAAGCAAGTCAAGGTTATTTCAGGCAAGATGGACTGGCACAAGCAGAGCCAAAGACTGAAAAAGTATGGTAAAGTCAGGCTGCTACATCTCATATGATACTGGGAAAGTTTAAACATTACCCTGGGGAGTGGTGAGGAAAGAAGCTGGAAAGAAGCATGGTGACAGCCTGGAAGTTCTTGTCAAGAGCTGAGCTGCAACGTGCTGAGGTGGTTGATTAGGAAAATGAGTCAAACTGAAAGTAACAATTACACCTATACTATAGTAAAAGTAAGAGGCTAACCTAGAATGAGTACCAGCTCCCACAATGTTCCCTTGTTCACCTCAGGACAGCACCAGTGAGGGCCAGACATATCAGTGTGAACAAGATGGAGAGGTCATCTCACTGCCGAAGAAACCCTGAACAAAAGGTCCCTGCACTTTTATGGATCCCAGGGCTAGGGGGAGACAGACAAAGAAAGACCAGGAGTGCAAAAGTACTGAGTACTGAGTCAGAGTGGAGAAAAGTGTCTTCACCCACTGCTCATCTCCCCACTCAATCCCCACCACATAAGGAGATCTCATCAGAAGTGCCTGGGGAGGACCTCAGCAAAGGGTCCTTCAGAAAGGACCCTTGCAACCGAATAGAGGCATTTGGGCTAGGAACACAGATATGCATAAGAGCATGGTCCTCCTGGGTGGTCTGAGTTCATAACTGCAATTCTCTCCAAACTAGTACCATGTCCAGTGTGGGGACAGCAGCTTGATATCTACCAAATAAAACCTTTGTAATTACCTATGGTTGGGCCTGAAAGGCCATTCATAAAATTTTTACCTGCAGCTGGACTCATCAGACCTTGCCATCTAAGGAGTTTAGATTTAACCTGTGGTCAGTAGTATTATTTGCCCCTTTTTCATATTTATATAATTGCTTTAAATTGAGCTTTAAAATAGGCCTAATTATATAATCATTTTGATTTTTATTTTTTGAACAAAGAGCCACCTGATGACATTCAGTCTTTAAAAATACCATAGAGTGACGGAGAATGATGGTGAAGTGAGTGGATGCTCCCATTTACTTCCCCAGTAACTAACCCACTGAAAAATGAATTAAAACAAGCACAGACTGAGATCTCAGAACTCTGGACAGCAGCTACGATGTTGGAAAGTCAGAGTGAGTTCAGAGACAGGGGAGAGGAGAAGTGGAGATGGCACAGAAGCTGGGAGAACCTACTCACTAGCATCACAACCACTTGCTCATTGCAGCCATTTGAGGGCAGGGCTGGGTAACATCCCAAATAGGGAACACAAAAAGGGAACTAACCTAAGGAAGCTGTAGCCCAATTTTTTTAAGGCAACCCAAACTTGTCATGAGAATTTGTGGGCTGCACAATTGAGAGTGGGTAAAGGGAGACTGTGGTGCTGCGAGAGAGTACTGTTGACTCTCGCTGATGGATGGGGACTAGGACCAGGAAGAATTGCAAGAACAAAGGGGAAGGGGAATACTTCAGACTAATAGGCAACAGAGGGAAATGGTCCACAGCAGGACACTGTACGAGAGCCTGTGCAAGGGCATCCATCAAGAACAAGAGAAAAATCAAGGCATTCCCAAACAAACAGAGGTTGTTTGCCACTTGCAGACCAAATGGAAAGGCAAGAGAATTAAATAAATGCTCATATCTATACACAGGTGTAAATAAACAAACAAATAAATAAACGAGAGAGAGATCTCCAACAACCCAGGCAGTCATTAGGACCAAGTATATGATATTTTCAGGGAATAAACTCTATAATTAAACCCCACAAACAATACACATCAAGCTTGTAAGAAATAAGCACAAAGTAAACTTATAAAATATATATTGTATATTGATGTTAATGGAGACATACCAACAGAAATGGGGGAGGGAGGAACATATCAGGAATAGATTTATTATGTTAAGGTTGTATGTTAACATAGATTTATTATGCTAAGTTTGAACTATTATTCATATGTTAAAATTGTTGCAATCATAGATTTTGTAATGGAATATGTGTGGTAACCCCTAAGAAAAACACATTCAGAAGAAAAGAAGGAAGAAAGAAAAAAGGCTCATCATAAGAAAGTCCAAATACAAACAAACCAGAAAAATAAGAACAAAAAACCAAGAAAATATGAAACACTGAAAAAACAAAAACAAAATGAGTAAGGTAGACATTGTGTTTTCAGTAATAAGCTTAAATGTAAATGGTCTAAACACCCCATGCAAAAGGCAGAAAGTGGTAGAATGGAAAAAAAAATAATGATCCATCCTTTTGCTGTCTACAAGAAACACATCTTAGACATAAGGGCACAAGCAGACTGAAAATAAAAGGATGGAGAAAAATATTCCATGAAAACTGTAAACAAAAAAGAGCAGGAGTGGCCATTCTGATATCAGATAAAATAGACTTTAAAATCAATTACAAGAGATAAAGAAGAACATTACCTAATAATGAAAGAGTCAGTCTAGCAAGAAGACATAACAATTTAAATATATATGCACCTAACAGTAATGCATCAAAATACATGAAATAAATACTGACTAATATGAAAGGAGAAATAGACAACTCCACAATAATAGTAGGGGATTTCTACACAGTGCTTTCAATTATAAACAGAACATCTAAAAGAAGATCACTAAGGACACTGAGAACTTAAATAAAACCATAATCCAATTGGACCTAACAGACATATATAGAACACTTCACCAAGCATCAGAAAAATACACATTCTTCTCCAGTGCATATGGATCATTTTCCAGAAGAAATGATATGCTAGAATACAGAAAAAGTCTCAACAAATTTAAAAAGACTGAAATCATACACAGCATCTTCTCTGACCACAATGGTATGATGCTAGAAAGCAACAACAGGAAAAATAAATAAATACATGGAAACTAAATACTACACTACTAAAAAACTACTGGGTCATAGAAAAAGTCAAAAGTATAAATAAAAAATTCCTAGAATAAAACAAAAATGAAAACACAACGGTAAATACATAGACCAGTGGAGTAGAATTGAGAACTCAGGATTAAACCCAATCATCTATGGACCCCTGCTGGCGTAGTGGTTAAGAGCTTGGCTGCTAACCAAAAGGCTGGCAGTTCGGATCTACAGCTGCTCCTTGGAAACCCTATGGGGGCAGTTCTACTCTGTCCTATAGGGTCGCTATGAGTTGGAACCAACTTGACAGCAATGGATTTTTTTGGATATCTATGGACAACTGATTTTTGACAAGGTGTCAAAGTCTATTCAGTGGGAGCAGAAATAGTCTTTTTAATAAATGGCACTGGCAAAACTGGATATCCACCTGCAGAAAAATGAAACAGGACCCATACCTCACACCATACACGAAAACTAACTCAAAATGGATCAGAGACCTAAATGTTAAATGTAAAATCATAAAATTCCTGGAAGAAAACATAGAGAGACTTAATCTTTTGCAAAAATAGGATAACAAATGTTGAAAAACAAATGAACAAATAGAAGAAGACAAAATAGATCAATGCAACCTCATAAAAATTAAAGATTTATGCTCATCCAATAATTTCTTCAAAAGAGTAAATAGACAATCTACTGACTGATAAAAAATCTTCAGAAATGACTTATCTGATAAGGGTCTAATCTTTAAAATCTGTAGAAAACTGCAACAACTTAATAACAAAAAGACAAACAACTCAATCAAAATATGGGCAAAGGCCATGAACAGAGCCTTCACCAAAGAGGACATCCAAGCAGCCGACAAACATATGAAAAGATGTTCACGATCACCAACCATTAGAGAGATGCAAATCAAAACTACAATGAGATACTATTTTACCCTGGCTAAAATGGTACTGATAAAAAAAAGATAACAACAAATGTTGGTGAGGATGTAGGGATATTGGTATACTTACCCATTGCTAGTGGGACTGTAAAATGTTACAACCACTGTAGAAATCAGTACGGCACTTTCTCAAAAAACTAGAACTAGAACTACCCTATGATCTAGCAATCTTACTCCTAGGTATATAGCCTAGAGAACTAAAAATAATGACACTACCAGACATATGCCCATCTATGTTCATTGCTGCTTTATTCACAATAGCAAATAAATTGAAACAACCAAAGTGCCCATCAACAGATGAATGAATAAGCAAATTGTGGTACATACGTACAATGGAATACTACACAACCACAAAGATCAATGATAAGTCTGTGAAACATGATAACATGGATGGACATAGAGGGCATAATGTTAAGTGAAATAAGTCAAGCATATAAGGACAAATATTGAATGATCTGTCTTTTATAAGAATACAAGAATAGATAAATATAGAGAGATCAGTGGTCGTTGGTGGTTACACAAGGGAGGAGGGAAGAGGGGAAAGTATGCTTTAGACCACAGAGACTTATTTTTGGTGATTGGAAAAGTGGCACTGAATGTGGATGTAGTGAGCACAGCACAACCAAAGTAAAAACAAGTGTTTGAGCACATATTGGATGCATATAGGCAAATTAGTATACGGATAGGTACAGGTATGTACATAGGTGAGAACAGATAGAAGTATCTATAAACCCGTTGCCATCGAGTCAATTCCAACTCATAGTGATGGTATGTGTAAATACAAATATGTGGGTGCAGACATATATATTCATTGAAAACACAAATATGGATACTCCTCAGACATAACCAAACACCTTCCAAGATTAGTTTTCTGGGTTTAAAGGCTTAGGACTATATTCTCATGGGACAACTCAGTCAACTGGCATAACATAGTTCACAAAAACCATGATCTGCAACCTAGTGAAGTGTGTAGCTTCTGGGGTCTTAAAAGCTTGTGAGCAGCCATCTAAGAAACAACTATGAGTCTCTGTTCACCAGGAGCAAAACACTAATAAGGTATCCAAAAGATGAGAGAAAAAACAAGTTTACACAAGCCACAACCTCATCCACATTTAGACCAAAAGAACTAAATGGTGCCTGGCTACTAGCACTGACCGTTCTGACCAGGGTCACAATAGTTGGTCCGTGATAGAATGGGAGCAAAATCTGGAGCACAATTCAAATTCCTAATTTAAAAAAAAAAAAAAGACTAGATAAACTAGAACAGTATAAAACAGAAGACTCCCTGAGACTATCACCCTGAGACCCTCTTTAAACCTAGAACTGAGCCTATCCCCTGAGATCACCGTTTAGCGAAATAGCAGGGTGGGACACAAAATAAAGGATATTACCCATAAGATCAGAGCCCTACTTAAAAACCATCAGTATAAGACTAAATTTCCAATCTTTTGGTTAGCAACCAAGTACTTAACCATTTTTGCTACCCAGGGACTCCAAAGACACAATGAAAAGCCTTGGGAACAAGAAGGCACCACTGATTCACCAGAATGTAGAAGAGAGTAGTAGGAATAGGCCCAGTTATCAGACCATTACCATGCTGAAAGCTGCCAACAGCAAAAATGAAGACAGAGCCCATATCCCAAAATAAAATGTCCTTCCCCCTATGTAGGGCACTCACATATTTGCATTAGGACCTCTGCAGACCTCCTGGTGGTGAAGTGGTTAAGAGCTCAGGCTACTAACCAAAAGGTCGGCAGTTTGAATCCACCAGGCACTCCTTGGAAACCCTATGGGCAGTTCTACTCTGTCCTATAGGGTTGCTATGAGTCGGAACTGACTTGACGGCAACAAGGGTTTTTTTTGGTTTATTTTATTTACATTTTTTACATGTACAGGTCGGTGGCATTAATTATGTTTACCATGTTGTGCAGCCATGACCACTATCTATTTCCAAATTTTTCCATTACCCTTAAGTACTACCTAAGCAATAACTCTGTCTTTCCCCTTCTCTTCCACTCCTGGTAACCACCAATAAAGTTTGGTCTCTATACGTTTGCCTTTTCTAGATATTTCATATAAATGGAATCATACAATGTTTGCCCTTTTGTGTCTGACTTATTTTACTCAGCATGTTTTCAAGGTCTATCCACGTCCTAAAATGTATGAGGACTTCATTTAGTTTTATGGCTGAGTAATATTGCACTGGGGATATGTACCACATTTTGCTTATCCATTTATCTATTGATGGAAATTTGGCTTGTTTCCACCTTTTGGCTATTGTGAACAGTGCTGCAATGAACATTGGTATACATGTATCTGTTTGTTTTCCTGTCTTCAGTTGTTTTCTGTATATACCTAGGAGTGGAATCACCATATCATATGGTAATTTTATATTTCACTTTTTGAGGAATTGCCAAGCTTATTTTCCACAGTGGCTGTTCACTCTTCCTCAAACTGTAAAATTTTTACCCACACTCCGGTTACCAGTTGCTGTCAAGTCAATTTTGACTCACAACCACCCCATGCATGTCAGAGTAGAACTGTGCTCCATAGGGTTTTCAGTGGCTGATTTTTTGGAAGTAGATTTCCAGGCATTTCTTCCAAGGCACCTCTGGATGGACTCAAACCCCCAACTTTTTGTTTAGTACTGAGTGCATTAACCATTTGCACCACCTGGGAATACCACTAACATGCACTTTTGATGAACTCTCTCCTTATGCTTCCTGGAACATTAGGCTCAGTAAGTCTGAGCTTGACCAGACAGACACCAATCAAATAAATACATAATACTTATTTTTATGCCAATGTAATCAGCTGACGGCTAATATCATGTTTGAAGTCATTTAGTTTGGGGTACAAAAGAATTGTAACACTGTATTTTGGTCAGGGTTATTTAGACTGTTTTTTACTTCAAAGATAATCAGTGTATGCAGTGCAGGTGACTAAATTACCAATATTAGTTGCTAAAAATCATACACTGCATTTTATGATCCCCTGAAAATGAAAAATGCATGGGTGTGTGAACGTAGCAAACTCACACTTCATCATTTCCATCAGCTAAGCTTTGGCTGCAGAGGTTTTTCCTAGGCATATTGGTGGAGTTTTAACTTTCTACTCAAGGATATTGATGTAACAAAGAGAAAGAGAAGCTGGCATTTTTTGTTAGCTCTTTCAAATTGAAGACTGATCACTTATGGTGTGATCCCCCTGAGTCAGTGTGTCTGGACGTGTTTATATAAGCAAATCCATTGTCAGAGGAAGGTAGCATCATTTTTAGGACACAGTCTACTGTTTTGTTAATACAGTTACCCCTCCCGTATCTACACAATCAAAAAAAGTGAAAAAGTTAGATAATAACTGAAGTTCAAGAATATATTATTAAAAACAAAGGACTTTTACCTAAGTTGTACAAAAGATTGTATCATTGATCAACTCCACTTAAATATTTGCCAAACTTTACTTGGCCTATTCTAATTTAAACTCAATGTACTTTTAATAATACATAACAATACAAAGATTTAAAATGAAAATTGCAGTGAATTACCATGAAAAAATGATTGTACTAAGGTGTAAATCATGCTAATATTTACGTTCTTTTGTTTTTAAGAATAATAACAATTTTAACGACATATTTATAAAGACTTTCTGACTGATTCTTTCTGAATTGATTTTTTTTCTACAATTTTTTTTTCTGGAGTTAAGCTTATATTTAATAAAGATTCAGAGAAAAAAACTTAAAAATATACACAATATGGAAATAGACAGATGTCTTAAAAATCGATTTGAATTGGCTGAGTGGTTCCCATTTGTTATACAAATGACCACTACTTTTTATTTTCTTTGGGTTAAAACGAAAAATAAGCTGGAAATGAACAACAGCTCACCATTTACAATGAAGTGTTATCATGACAGCAAGAAACCAAGACAAGTAATAAAATATAATACTGTTTAATGTCACTGTTCTGGAAAAAAAAAAAAGATAAGCCACATTGGAATTTTTGCTCCTTGCTTGTGCATATCATGTAATATCACACAATAAGGAACCCGCTCTGAATGAAGTAAGAGATAAAATCCATTTGAATCTATCTATTGATGTAGGCAAATAAGCCAATGAAACTGTTTTTTAAATTCTTCTTCCCCATACAAAAATTTATACGTACATTGTTATGTGACTCTAACTACTCTCCCCATACTGTGACAGCACACTCCCCCTTTTCACATCTGATTCCCCATGTCCATTCAACCAGCTCCTAACCCTTTCTGCCTTCCCATCTCACCTCTGGACACAAGCTGCCTATTTAGTCTCTTGCATCTACTTGAGCTAAGATGCACAATCCTCACGAGTATCATTTTACGTCCCACAGTGCAGTCCAATCCCTGTCTGAAGAGTTGGCCTGGGAAATAGTTTTAGTTCTGGGCTGACACAGAATCCAGGGGCCATGCTTTCCAGGGTCTCTCCAGTCTCAGTCAGACCATTATGTCTGGTCTTCTTACTAGAATTTGAGTTCTGCACCCCACCTTTCTCCTGCTCCAGCTGGGACTCTCTGTTGTGTTCCCTGTCAGGGCGGTCATTGGTGGTAGCCAGGCACCGTCTAGTTCTTCTGGTCTCAGGCTGATGAAGTCTCTGGTTTATGTGGCCCATTCTGTCTCTTGGGCTACTACTTTCCTTGTGTCATTGGTGTTCTTCATTCTCTGTTACTCCAGGTGACTGGGACCAATCGATGCATCGTAGATGGCCACTTGCAAGATTTTAAGACCCCAGATGCCACTCACCAAAGTAGGATGCGGAACATTTTCTTAATAAGCTTTGTTACACCAATTGACCTAGATGTCCCCTGAAAGCATGGTCCCCAGACCGGTACCCCGGCTACTCTGTCCCTCAGAGTGTTGGACTGTATTCAGGAAACTTCTTAGCTTTGGTTTAGTCCAGTTGTGCTGACTTCCCCTGTAGTGTGTGCTGTCCTTCCCTTCACCTAAGGTAATTCTTATCTACTATCTAGTTAGTAAGTAACCCTCACCCTCCCTCCCCACCATCGTAACCATGAAAGAATGTTTTCTTCTGTGTTTAAACCTTTTCTTGAGTTCTTATAATCGTGGTCTTACACAATATTTGTCATTCTGTAACTGACTAAATTCACTCAGCATAATGACCTCCAGCTTCCTCCGTGTTATAAGTTGTTTCACCACTTCATTGTTGCTCTTTATTGTTGCGTAGTATTCCATTGTGTGGATATACCATAATTTGTTTATCCATTAGTCTGTTGATGGACACGTAGGTTGTTTCCATCTTTTTGCTATTGTGAACAGGGCTGCAATGAACATGGTTGTGTATATATCTATTCGTGTGACAGCTCTTGTTTCTCTAGGATATATTCCAAGGAGCGGGATAGCTGGATCATATGGTACTTCTATTTCTAGTTTTTTAAGGATGCGCCAAGTCTATTTCAAAGTGGTTGTACCATTTTATATTCCCACCAACAGTGTGTAAGTGTTCCAGTCTCTCCACAACCTCTCCAGCATTGACTATTTTGTGTGTTTTGGATTAATGCTAGCCTTCTTGGGCTGAGATGATATCTCATTGTAGTTTTGACCTGCATTTCTCTAGTGGCTAATGATCATGAGCATTTCTTCATGTGTCTGTTAGCCGACTGAATACCTTCTTTGGCAAAGTGCCTGTTTATATCCTTTGCCCATTTTTTAATTGGGTTATTTGTCTTTTTGTTGTCGAGGTTTTGCAGTATCTTGTAGATTTTAGAGATTAGACGCTGATCAGATTTGTCATAGCCAAAATTTTTTTCCCAGTCTGTAGGTTGTCTTTTGACTCTTTTGGTGAAGTCTTTTGACGAGCATAAGTGTTTGATTTTTAGGAGCTACTAGTTATCTAACCTCTCTTCTAGTGCTTATGCATTGTTACTTATGGTTCGTATTGTGTTTATGTGATGTATTCGGGCTCCTAGCATTGTTCCTATTTTTTCTTTCATGATCTTTATCGTTTTCAACTTTATATTTATGTATTTGATCCATTGTGAGTTAGTTTTGTGCATGGTGTGAGGTATGGGTCTTGTTTCATTTTTTTGCAGATGGCTATCCAGTTATGACAGCACCATTTGTTAAAGAGACTGTCTTTTCCCCAGTTAATGGACTTTGGGCCTTTGTCAAATATCATCTGCTAATAGGTGGATGAATTTATGTCTGGATTCTCAATTCTGTTCCATTGGTCTATGTAACTGTTGTACCAGTAGTAGGTTGTTTTGACTACCACAGCAGTATAATAGGTTGAAAAATAAGGTAGTGTGAGGCCTCCCACTTTGTTCTTCTTCTTGAGTAAAGCTTTACTTATTCAGGACCTCTTCCCTTTCCATATGAAGTTGGTGATTTGTCTCTCCATCTCATTAAAAAATGCCAGTAGAGCTTCCTTAGAAAGCTAGAAACAGAAATATCATACAATCCAGTAATCCCACTCCTAGGAATATATGCTAGAGAAATAAGAGTGGTCACTTGAATAGACATATGCACACCTATGTTAGTGCCAGAATTGTTCACAATAGCAAAAAGATAGAAACAACCTAGATGCCCAGCAACAGATGAATGGATAAACAAACTATGGTACATACACACAATGGAGTACTATGCAATGAGAAAGAACGATGATGAATCTGTGAAGCATCTCATAACATGGATGAAACTAGAGGATATTATGCTGAGTGAAATAAGTAAATCACAAAAGGAGAAATATTGTATGAGACCTGTATTTTAAAAACCCATGAAAAAGTTTACACACAAATAGTAACAATCTTTGTTGGTTACTAGGGATAGGAGGGGTTGGGGGGAAACACTAAATAGGCAATAGATAAGTGGTATCTTTGGTGAAGGGTAAGACAGTACACAATACTGGTGAAACCAGTACAACTTGTACAAGGAAAGGTCATGGAAGCTCCATAGACACATCCAAACTCCTTGAGGGACTGAATTGCTGGGCGGAGGGCTCTGGGGACCATGGTCTCTGGGAACATCTAGCTCAATTGGCATGACACAGCTTATAAAGACAATGCTCTACATTCTACCTTGGTGAGTAGTGTCTGGGGTCTTAAAAGCCTGGGATGGGCCATCTAATATCCTCCACTGCTCTCATCTCTTCGGGAGCAAGGGAGAATGAAGAGAACAGGATACAAGGAAAAGATTAATCCAAAGGACTAATGGACCACAGCTACCAAGGCCTCCACCAGACTGAGTCCAGTACAGCTAGATGGTGCCCAGCTACCACCACTGACTGCTCTGACCAGGATCACAACAGAGGGTTCTGGACTGAGCTGGAGAAGGAAGTAGAACAAAATTTTAACGCACATAAAAAAAGACAAGATTTACTGGCCTAAAGGAGACTGGAGAAACCCCGAGAGTATGGCCCCCAGCCACCCTTTTAGCTCAGTGGTAAAGTCACTTCTGAGGTTCACCATTCAGCCGGGTGTTGGACAGCCCCATAAAACAAAACTGGATTAATGAGGCAAAGCAGTTCGGGGACAAGGGCTAGAAGGCAGAAGGGGACAGGAAAGCTGGTGATAGGGAACCCAAGGTTGAGTAAGGACAGTGTTGACATGTATTGGGGTTGTTAACCATTGTCATAGGGCAACATGTGTACTGTTTAATGAGAAACTATTTTGTTCTGTAAACGTTCACCTAAAGTGCGAATAGCAGCACAACCGGAAGAGCATAGTCGAGGTCACTGAACTGTGCATGTGGAAATTTTTGAAATGGTGTATCTTTGCCTATGTATATTTTCACCAAAAAAAAGAAAAAGGTTGAGAAGGGAGAGGGTTGACATGTTGTGGGGTGGTCAACCAATATCATAAAACAATATGTGTACTGCTGTTTCATGAGAAACTATTTGCTCTGTAAACGTTCACCTGAAGTATCCTAAAAAAAAAAAAAAAAAAAAAAAAAAACTGGTGGTATTTGGATTGGGATTGCATTGTATCTGTAGATCACTTAGGGTAAAATTGACATTTTCACAATGTTGAGTCTACCTATCCATGAGCAAGATATATTTTTCCACTTATGCAGGTCTCTTTTGGTTTCTTACAGTAGTGTCTTGCAGTTTTCATTGTATAGATCTTTTATATCTCTGGTTACATTTATTCCTAAGTATTTATTCTTCTTGGGGGCTATTGTAAATGGTATTGATTTGGTGATTTCCTCTTCGAGGTTCTCTTTGTTGGTGTAAGGAATCCAACTGATTTTTGTATGTTTATCTTGTATCCTGAAACTTTGCTAAAATCATCTATTAGTTTCAGTAGTTTTCTTGTGGATTCTTTGTGGTTTTCTGTGTATAAGATCATATAATCTGCAAATAGAGATACTTTGAGTTCTTCCCTACCAATTTGGATGCTTTTATTTCTTTTTCTAGCCTAATTGCTCTGGCTAGGACCTCCAGCACAATGTTGAATAATAGTGGTGATAAAGGGCATCCTTGTTTTGTTCCTGTTCTCAAGGGCAGTGCTTTCAAAGTGTCTCCATTTAGGATGATGTTGACTGTTGGCTCTGTATAAACACCCTTAATTATACTGAGGAATTTCCCTTCAGTTCCTGTTTTGTTGAGAGTTTTTATCATGAATGGGTGTTGGACCTTGTCAACTGCCTTCTCTGCATCGATTGATAAGAACATGTGGTTTTCTCTTTTGTTTTATTTATGTGATGGGTTACATTGATTGTTTTTTCTAATTTTGAACCATCTCTGCATACCTGGTATAAATCCTACTTTATCATGTTGAATTATTTTTTTGATATGTGTCTGAATTCTATTGGCTACAGTTTTGCTGAGGATTTTTGTGTTAATGTTTATGAGGATATTGGTCTGTGATTTTCTTTTTTTGTGGTGTCTTTGCCTGGTTTTAGCATCAGGGTTATGCTGGCTTCATAGAATGAGTTTGGGAGTATTAATCCCTTTCTATGCTCTGAAATACCTTTAGTAGTAGTGGTGTTAACACTTCTCTGAACGTTTAATAGAAATCTCCAGTGATACCATCTTGGCCAGGGATTCTTTTGTTGGGAGTTTTTAAATTACTTTTTCAATCTCTTTTGTTATGGGTTTATTTAGTTGTTCTACCTCTGTTTGTGTTAGTTTAGGTAGGTAGTGAGTTTCTAGAAATTTGTCCATTTCCTCTAGGTTTTCAAATTTGTTAGAGTACAATTTTTCATAGTATTGTGATTCTTTTAATTTCTGTTGGGTCTGTTGTGATATCACCCACCTCATTTCTTATACAGGTTATCTGCTTCCTCTCCTGTTCTTCTTTTGTCAGTTTGGCCAATGGTTTATCAATTTTGTTGATCTTTTCAAAGAACAGGTTTTGGTCTTGTTAAGTCTTTCAATTGTTTTTCTATCCTCTATTTCATTTAATTCTGCTCTAATTCTTATTATTTCCTTTCTTCTGGTGCCTGAGGGCTTCTTTTGCTGCTCTCTTTCTACTTATTCCAGTTGTAGAGTTAATGTTTTGATTATGGCCCTTTCTTCTTTTTTGATGTATGCATTTATTGCTATAAACTGACCTCTGAGCACTGCTTTTGCTGTGTCCCAAAGGTTCTGGTAGGATGTGTTTTCATTCTCGTTTGATTCTATGAATTTCTTTATTCCATCCTTAATTTCTTGTATAACCCAGTAGTTTTTGAGCAAGGTGTTGTTCAGTTTCTATGTGTTTGATTTTTTTTCTTTGCTTTTTCTGTTGTTGATTTCTACTTTTATGGCTTTATGATCAGAAAAGATGCTTTGTAATATTTTGATGTTTTGGATTTTGTTAAGGCTTGCTTTATGGCCTAATATGTGGTCTATTCTAGAGAATGTTTCATGTGCATTGGAAAAGAAAGTATACTTGGATGCTGTTGGGTGGAGTGTTCAGTATATCTCTATGGATCAAGTTGGTTGATTGCAGCATTTAGCTCTTCCATGTCTTTGTTGAGCTTCTTTCTGGATGCTCCGTCCTTCACTGAAAGTGGTGTGTTGAACTCTCTTACTTCTATTGTGGAGCTGTCTTTCTCTCTTTTCAGTGCCATTAGAGTTTGTTTTATGTATTTTGGGGCCCTGTCGTTGGGTAGGTATATATTTATTATAGTTATGTCCTCCTGGTGTATTGTGCTTTTAATCATTATATACTGTCCTTCCTTATCCTTAGTGGTGGATTTTACTTTAACGTCTATTTTGTCAGAGATTAATATTGCCATTCCTGCTCTTTTTTGAGTGTTGTTTGCTTGATATATTTTTTTTCCATCCTTTGAGTTTTAGTTTGTTTGTGTCTTTAAGTCTAAGGTGTGTCTCTTGTAGGCAGCATATAGACGATTGTGTTTTTTTATCCAAACTGCCACTCTCTGTCTCTTTATTGTTGCATTAAGTCCATTTACATTCAGTGTAATTATTGATAGGTATGAGTTTAGTGCTGTCATTTTGATGCCTTTTTTTGTATGTTGTTCACAGTTTCTTTGTTCCACTTAATTCTCTGTGCTGAGTATTTTTTTCCTTATGTATTTTCTTTTCATCTTTTTCATTGTTGATTTTACATTTGCTGAGTCTATGTTTTTCCAGTTTTTTATTTGACTTGTAGGATTGTTAGTTTCCTTTGTTGTTACCTTAGTATTTACCCCTATTTTTCTATGTTTACACCAGTCTTTTATTTCTTTATATCACCTTGGCATCCTCTCCATATGAAAAATCTATTGTCTACATTTTTTAAGTCCCTATTTTTTGTTTAACGTTGTCATCTTTTACACGTTGACATCTGTTTCCCTATTATCAGTGTTTTAGCTTTGATTTACTTTTGTGACTTCCCTATCTGGGTTGATATCTGGTTCCTCTGTCCTGTGTTCTAGTCTTGGTTTGTCATCTGATGTTACTGATTTTCTAACCAGAGGACTCCCTTTAGTATTTCTTGTAATTTGGGTTTGGTTTTTGCAAATTCCCTAAACTTCTGTTTATCTGGAAATGCCATAATTTTGCCATCATATTTGAGAGACAGTTTTGCTAGATATATAATTCTTAGCTGGCATTTTTTTTTTCCTTCAAGGCTTTATATATGTCTTTATATATTGCCTTCTTGCTTGCATGGTTTCTGCTGAGCTATCTGAGCTTATTCTTATTGACTCTCCTTTGTAGATGACTTGACGTTTATCCCTAGCCGCTCTTAAAATTCTCTCTTTATCTTTGGTTTTGGCAAGTTTGATTATAATATATCTTAGTGACTTTCTTTTGGGATCTACCCTATGTAGGGTTCGATGAGCATCTTGGATAGATATCTTGTCATCTTTCATGATATCAGGGAAGTTTTCTGCCAAGAAATCTTCAACAATTCTCTCTGTATTTTCTGTTATCCTAGTTCTGGTATTCCAGTCACTGGTAGGTTATCCCTCTTGATAGAGTCCCACATAATTCTCAGGGTTTCTTCATTTTTTAATCCTTGTATCTGATTTTTCCTCAAATAAGTTGGTGTCAAGTGCTTTGTCTGCAGTCTCACTAATTCTGAATTCCATTGCCTCAATTCTGCTCCTCTAACTTTCTACTGAGTTGCCTAATTCTGAGATTTTATTTTTAGTCTTCTGGATTTCTGATTGCTGTCTCTCTATGGATTCTTGCAGCCTGTTAAATTTGTCATTATGCTCTTCTCTAATCTTTTAGTTTCCTCTGTTTTGTGTTCTGAATTTTGTTTAATTTCCTTCTTAATTTCTTGAAGAGCTCTGTATGTTAATCTTTTCTATTCTGCCTCTGCTAATTCTAAGAAATTTTCTTCCTCTGGAAAATTTCTATATTCTTTATTTTGGGAGCTTGCTGAAGCCATCATGGATTACCTCTGTATGTGATTTGATATTGACTGTTGTCTCTGAGCCATCAATAAGTTATTATATTTATTTATTTTATGTTTGCTTACTGTGTCCTAGCTTCTTGTTTTGTTTTGATATGCCCAGATAGGCTGCTTGTATGAGCTAGTTTGATTACTGACACCTTTGAACTGCTAATGTCCTGTCACCAGGTGGTTAGATCTGTTACTAGATAAGTGAGCTCAAAAGTCCACCCACTCCTCCTGTATGGATTCAGCTCAGGTCCCCAGGTAGAGAGCCACCAAGTGTGTGGGGTAGGATCTCACTTACAGTCCTAGACAGGCATAGGTGATTGGTGTAGGCACAGGCATCTGGCTGCAGCAGGGGGACACACTCTGAGCAATGCAGGGGGCTGACTGCCACCCCTGAGAGTCCAGGAGGAAGGCTTGTCCCTGTTCCATAGAACGTAGAGGTGGGTGGATTTTGCAGCCGGACTATGAGCAGCTAATGCTGTTGACTGTAAGGACTGGGGAACACCTCTTATTCATGGGCCCCTATCACAGGTGGCTAGGTGACATGGGTGAATCCACCAGTTCTCAGGCCCCTGATATGGGGAGGTGAAGACCCTGCGTAATGGGCAGAGCAGTGTCAAATGTCAAGATCCTGCCTTTTCACAACTGAAACAGTTGAAGTTAGATTTCTGGTATATACCCTGCTGTACTATAATAATGAGGGCCTATGCTGCTGAGATGGGCCCACATAAGTCTATGCAGCAGGAAAGTCACTCAAAGTCCATGGATCCCTTATGCCTGTGCTTACGCAAAGGAGATGTGCCTGCCTTGGTTTCCTGGCTTAGGAGAGTTGGCAGTTTATTCTTTCCTGTTTGTTAATTTGTTCACTCTTCAAGGCAGGGAGAATGGCTCTGGGCATGTGATGGATCCTACTTCCAGCCCAGGGGACTCGGCAATTGCTGAAGCTGGCCCAGGACCCAATGCAGAGCGGGGAGCAGGGAGGTAAATGGGAGAGATGTTTTTCTCTAAAGGTGGTGTTTTTGACCTGTGTGGTTAGCTGAACGCAAGTACTTATCTTTCGTTGAGGACTGCTTCTCATTGGTTCTGCGTGGCTGAGTAGACTCTCAGCAGCTGGGTCTCTCCCAGTGCAGAATACGCCTCCTGAGGTGATCAGGCCTGAAAGGCTCAGGCTCCTGCTGGGTCATGTCTGGCAACTCCTCGCTGATTCTTAAAACCATCTCTGCCTCCCCCTGCCACTCAGTCTGGTTCCTCAACTCTCCCTTTGATGTTCAGGGCTCCCAGATTGCCATATGTAATCAATTCACTTGTTTTTTTCAGGTCCTTGTTGTAACAGGGTCCACCGGAAGCATCTGACTACTCGGCCATCTTGGCCCCATCTCCCAATGAACCTTTAAAGTACCCTCTCATCAAGGTGGTACAGGAATAAGAGTATAGTAAGAGCATGTTGATACTGATGCCACATCATTTTTGTCTGCTTGCATGAATTGGAGATAAAAAACAACAAACTATTTAATAAATGTATTTTAACAATGTAGTATTTTTATATCCTAAGCCTGTTAAGCCAGATCATCCCAGCACAATCCAAATAGGAATTAGTTGGCAGCTATTCTGTGAATTTTGATTTCACAAAAAGCTAATCTGGATTAATAGAGATAAAAAGTGGATTTTCCCTAAGAGAACTGAAGTGTAGATAAATTTATGAAGACAGTTACCTTCCCCGTCTTTGGTGCCAGCGAGGCTGTCCATTGTGGACGGCTGACTGCCTTCAGCATGTCTTGGCATTAACATTCATATCCTGGTGGTTATCATCCCTGTGGCCTCGAGTAAGTCTCCTGTCCTCTTTGAGACTCAGATTCCTCCTAAAGGAGGTAATGGCTCCTACATGAAAAGACAGATTGTTCTGAAGCTCATACTTGGCATATTATATTATTTGATATATTAATTTATTAACAGCACAGAATGTCTAGAACCTAATAGCAAGTAAGCATCAGAGAACTAAAGTAAGTAAATAGATACTTTTTTTTTCCTTCCAGCTGCTGTCACGTAGATTTTGACTCATGGCAACTCCATGTGTGTTAGAGTACAACTGTGCTCCATACTGTTTTCAATGGCTGATTTTTCAGAAGTAGATCATCAGGCTTTTTTTCTGGGTGGTCTCGTAACTCCAACCTTGCATCATCCAGGAACTTTAACTAGATAGATACACAGACGGATGGATGGACGGACGGATGGATGGATGGGTGGACGGGGGGGTGGATGGATGGATAGATAAAGAACAGAACCCAGTAACTGCAGTATTTTTGTTATTGAAATTTAAAACATTTAATTTAATTTGGAAGTTCAACTGTAAATTATACACACTATTCAAGGGCATTATTTTATTAATTCATACACGTATTCTTTTCCATCTCCATTTACCTACTTTTTAAAGTTTCCATGTATTCAATGTCTTTCAAGGAAAGCAAACTATATTTCAGAAAAGATGTTATATGTTAAAAGAAGCCATCTTCATTTTTCAGTGAAACAATGATCTTTTACTAGTTATAATTGTTCATTGGTTTGAGGGTTGGTGGGCAAAGCTGCCCAGTGCAAAGTGTGGCTTAGAGTGAGCTAGCATTTGTGCAGTTTAACTCCTCAAGACATTTTTTTTTTCTTATGACTTTATGATGAGAGGGACTAGCTGAATGTCAGTAACCTATGTAGCATCTACTCAGGCTGTATAAACAACCAAGTTATGCATACTTACGTTTACACTTTAAAACACATTAAAAACTGACATTTGTATCAGTGTTCTCTCTCCTCTTCCATTTCCTTTGCAGCCACTTTCCCATATCTCAAAATCAGAACATGACAATGCTGTCCCTTATCACTTCTCCAAGGAATAGCCAATAAACACATGTGAGTGATGGCAACTTCAGCTCACACTCAGTAACTGGAATTTACCAACCAAAGTGGCCTTTTAAACTTGGACATGATTCTTACTGCCATCCACAACGCAGTCAAATGGTCTCTTGAGCAAGAAGCCGGGGGATATTTGCTTTTCATTGTGTCGTTCTTCTTCCAGTGAAAAAGCGTAACTCCAAGGCCTTGCTCCATCTACTTTGCACTGGCCCACTCTGACAGTATCTTATTTGGATCATAAATATTTATCTGTTAAAGATGTGTATTCTTCTCAACACAACATAGCGAGTAGACTGGGCAAGACAAACAGTCCCTCTAACTGTAGTTGAAATTACTGGAAGGATAAGGAAGTAACCAGAGTAATTTGCAATGAAAAAGAAGGACACATGGGATTTGTCTCAGTCTTTGACTGATTTTTACTACTGCTCAATACATCTTTTCTGAAAGCAAGGTAAGTTTTTGTTTAGATGGTGGAAGCATTCAGGAAATGCAAGTCCTTTCCCAGGACATGTGGAAAGCTTCTGAGTACAGACTTCACTCAGGAACTCAAGCAGATGCTACATCTTAAATATCTGCTTTTAGGCATTCTTAATAATTTTATCAGTCTGTCTTGGATTTAAATGCCAAGATATTTCCTTTACATGTTGTTCAAGAAAACAAAATAAATTTTATGAACACAGGTTTGCTGTGTTCCTGATAATCAATGCAGCCCAAATACTTCCCACATGAAAAAAACACTGAAACTCACTCCTCTTCTGAAAGCAAGTCATTGGATAAATTTGTAGGATTAATGAAAGCATACTGTTCACCAGAAATTAATATTCGTTCAAAAATTTAAACCTTACAAACAAAAAAATAAACCTGTCCAAGAATTACTCTTCAGAATGCAGATATATGGCTTGCCTCAACCGTGTGATGTTCACTATTGCTTACCCTGCATGTCAAAATCATTTTAAAAGTTAATTTTTTGTAGATGTCCTCCCTTGATAGAGAGCGTCACACCTACATACAGAATATAATTCAAAACTATCATACAGTTCAAAACTAGAGTTAATGAATATAATTCATGAGCAGCATGTAAGAAATGTATACTGTACAATGTTGTGGATAGTTTTAGAAATATCAATTTTCTTGCAAGTTGTAAAAGAGAAAAACATATTCCAACCCATTTAAAAAAAACATTGCCGTTGAGTCAAGTCTAACGCCTTGTGTGTCAGAGTAGAACTGTACTGCATAGAGTTTTCAATGCCTTATTTTTCAGAAGTAGAAAAATACTTATACTTCTTTCAGGCCTTTCTTTTGAGGCATTTCTGGATGGATTCAAACCTCCAACCTTTAGGTTAGCAGCTGAGCATATTATCCATTTGCACCACCTAGGGAATCCCTAAGACATTTAGTATACCATATGTATCTTTGGATATGGAAAGAAAGGTCTGATCAAAAATCTGTTTGATTTTATACAGCGTTGAAAAATTTCTTGATTGTTGGAGTTTTTAAAGGAAGCTGACAGTTGGTCTGTATTCAGATTTAAGAATGCTGGGACAAGATGTTAAAGAATGATGCCATCTAGGATGTTCTGATGTGAACTACTGAAAGATTACTTAACACTCGGCAGGATATTCCTTCATGCCCATAAAAACTAGTCTTAATAAATTACTAAGTAATTAAATTACTGATCAGTAATTAAATTACTGATGTAATAAATTACAATAAAGTATATTAATGTATAATAATGTAATAATGTATAGTAATGTAATAAATTACATCAGTGTCTTAAAATTTGTCACACTCTCTATGTTTAGAAAATCAGGCATATACCATGAAAGTTGTGATTGCTTTGCCTGCATTTTTTTCTACATTTATTTTACTACAGGAGTTTGCCTTTGCCAGGTCCTCTGGAACTAGATTTAGTGAATGAGCCTACATCATAAAAGGTACAACTTGCATAACTTCCAGTGTGGCATTGACATGTTGATCAACTAAAAATGCAACTGCAAAGGCATTGGGAGCCTTTTCAAAGATACTTAAAGATGATTTCCGTTTAATCCATGTGGCGTCGTTGACGAGATTCCTGAGGAATCCCAGCAAAACAAACATGAAAACCACAATGTAAAAACGGATCAGCTATTTTTATCTCCACAACAAATATTTATTTCTCTATAGCTCTACTCCCATGAATAAACTCTCGGCCACTTGCTCATACAAAGATTCTCTCTCTAGGTAGTGCTGCCTAGCACTTTAACTGAACCCAAGGCTGTCCTTTTTGGTTTTCTTGTATTGCTGAACACACCCTATAAGATAATTGAATGCACACATTAATTCAGTGAAACTCTTGCCCTTTAACTTCTTCTGTCACAACATTCACAACATGTTAAGTAACATGACATCTTTTCACTTTTAAAATGGTATTGCTTATTGGGAATCTCTTGCTAAACAGTATCTATACCCTTCAAGTCCAGAGCATCATCTTTCTAGTTAATTTTAAAGTAAGTAAATAAAAGGAAAACTCAATGTTAACAAAAGGCTCTTCCAGATGTATATCAAGTTTCTCTCTCTCTCTCTCTTTTATTTTCCCCCTCTCTGGGTACATCATTTTAGAGACAAGAGGGAAGATCTGGCTAAAACACAAGTCAACATCCCTAGTTTTGACACAAAGAAAGATTTGCCAAAGGGAATTCCTATTTTATCTAAAGTTAAGGCAAAGGAAGTTCCCCAAGTTTATCTGTCAATACTCTGATTTCAGTTTCCTGTGTTTGTGTGTGTGTTTGCCATTTTGGCTCTGTAGTAGGCAGATATGCCCTCCCCCAAAAATACCTATATTCTATTCCACAAAACAGGTGAATATGTTAGATTACATGGCAAGGGAATTAAGGTTGCAAATGGAATTAAAGTTTTTCATCAGTTGACCCTGAGATGGGGAGATTATCCTGGAATATCTAGATGGGCTCAATATAATCACAACCAGTTCCACTGAGTGATTCTGACTCATGATGATCCCCTGTGTGTCAAAGTAGAACTGTGCTCCACAGGATTTTCAGTGGTTGATTTTTCACAAGTAAATCACCAAGCCTGTCTTCTGAGACATCTCTGAGTGAGCTCAAACCTCCAACCTTTCAGTTAGCATCCAAATGGGTTAACCGTTTCCACCACCATGTACTTAAAAGTTGAAGAAGGAGGCAGAAAAGGGGTCCGACTAATACAATACAAGAAGAACCTGGCCCACCATTGCTGGCTTTGAAGGAGGCATGAGCCAAGGAAAGCAGGTGGGCTCTAGAAGCTTGGAAAGGCAAGGAAGTGGATTCTTCTCTAGAACTTCCAGAAAGGCATACAGCTATCATGACCTTTGATTTTAAACCCATGAAACCCGTTTCAGAGTTAGACCTCCTGAACTTTAAGATAATCAGTTTGTTATTTTAAGCCACCAAGGTTGTGGTAATTTGTTGTGGTAATTTATTACAGTAGCAACAAGAAACTAACACAGATTTCCTGTGGTTCCATACTGTGATGTTATATAATTGTGTCCTACGCTAATGGAGCACGGGATGTCAGATTATGGTAGTGGTACTGTGGCAGGAATGAAGAGAGAGAGAGGAAGGGAAATACAGCATTCATCTAGAAAGGCTTCATGTCATTAAAGAAATGTCTTGTTGCAGTTTTTATGCTCTTATACCCTTTTACAAGGAGCCCTGGTGGTGCAGTGATTGAGTGCTCAGCTGCTAACTAAAATGTTGGCAGTTCAAACCGACTGGTCACTCTACGGTAGTCTGCTTCCATAAGGATTACAGCCTTGTAAACTCTATAGGGCAGTTCTACTCTGTCCTATAGGGTCGCTGTGAGTCAGAATCGACTTGTCGGCAATGGGTACACCCCTTTACAAGGTTCCCGGATGGCACAGCAGTTTACAATCCACTGCTAACCTAAAGGTTGGTGGTTCAAACCCACTCAGTAGCACCATGGAAGTAAGGCCTGGCCGTCTGCTTCTGTAAAGAGTACAGCCAAGAAAACCCTACGGAGCAGTTCTACTCTATAACATGTGGGGTCACCATGAGCTGGAATTGACTTGACTGCAACAAGTTTGTTTTTTGGTTTTTAAGCCCTTTTACAATGTTAACTATGACAACAGATGGGCATCACATAAAATATTATCTACCTTTAGTTTAATCTAAAGCAATTAGATCCTGAATCCAAAGGTTTTATTTTAATAAGCTGATCTCATTGTAAAATAAAAAAGTGAATGCATTTCAATATTCCATTTTTCTAAAATAAGATTAAATGTCATCCCAATCTTTTTGTTTGTTGTAAATCCATCTACTGAATGTGTGTGTGTGTGTGTGTGAAAGAGAGACAAGAATCTGCACTTATATGCCCCAAGTTATTTCCTTGTAACTATCTCTCACTTTATGCATTAAATGCCTTTCCATTTTTGTTTTAAGCAATTTCTGAAAAAGTAGAGATAACTCTGTTTCTATTTTTGAGTTAACTGACTTTGTATAGGATTCTGCATATGATTTATTGCTTAGTTTAAAAATATGAAGTCTTAAGAGAGATGTTCTTAGCCTGGAGATTTTGCATTTTTAGTCACAGAAGTTCAGGATTATAGGATTGGAAGGGAATTCAGAGTTCACTAACTTCTCTTTATGTTGATATCTACATTAATGTTCTAGACAGATAATGCCTGTTTTTTTTTTTTTTCTTTGCGTTTCCAGTTCTTCTGGGAAGACATGTTCATAGCACATTAAAATAATGTAAAGTTGTATTTTTAATCCATTACCATGAGCTACGTTATGTCTAACTTAAGTCCCTCCTGATCCGTTTCAAATCTACTTCCCATTCTGATCTTAATAGTAATATGCAACAGTTCTACATCTTCTGAATCATCTTCCTTTTTATACTTGAAATGTTCTTAAATAATAACTCTCCACCAACCATAGTATTGTCCTCTCCAGGCTTAATAGAGGTTAAAGTGTTTTCCAGAACTGTAAGAAAAATCCAACAATTATCAATTTTGTTTTTCTTCCTTGGATGCTCTCCATATGTCAGTTGTGGATACCAGAGAAGGTACTTTATCCTAATTCAGTTGTGATCATTAATGAATTATATGAAGACATTTCGGATGGTTTTATCAGTGTCATGGTCATATTTCTTATAATATGACTGTATTAAGTATTCAATTTTAATATATGGCCTCCATAGCCTGGTTTTCTAAACACAATTACAATCAGAATATATTTCTACCCAGAAATTATATAATTTATTTGCCCTGCATAAATGGAGGAATGTAGACAAATTCAAACACTAGGTGACCAGGAGTCAAGAAACAAGTTCTACATAAGATCTTTCTCTTAGGTGGACCTCAGTTTATCCTCTAAAATTATTGTAGCTCGTAGCCTTGAGATACTTAAACAAATTGCTGAAAAGTTATAATGGGAAAAAATTGTATAAGGTAAAATTAAGGCCTCTCAGCCCTTCAGAATGCTCTACTGTTAAGTTTAGGATTAATAACTGTGGCTTGAAATAATTTAAGTTTTGCCCTTTTAACATTGTATTATTATTTTAATTTTTTTCTTCTTTTTATGTGTACCTTGCAATCTTTAGAGAGGGCGATGCAGTGATGGTTTTCAAACAATAGTTGATATTGGCTCCAGTTATCTCCCAGAACATAATTTCCTTCAAGGAAAGTTGTCTCTCTTAGCAATAGCACTCACTTTTAATGAGAAGACCTGAGGCTAAGTAGCAGTAATTGAAGAGGAATGAAATGTTTATAATTATTAAAATTTACTTCTGGCTTACATGTAGTTTGCACCTCTCCAACTATTTGACTCAAACATTTAGATTGTCAGAAGTTATTCTGCTGACAATTAGAAACTCAATTGACCTAATGTAGACAAACAGAAAACTTGTATACCCTTCTCTGAATTGCAGAATCAAAATATAAAGAGAACATATGCACAAGTAAGTAGAAGAGCTTTCTTCCTTTGTCCAATGAAGACTGTATATCTTTTATTCTCTTCTAATACCTGATATATTAAGAGATTTTTTTTTTTCCTCAGAGTACGTTTGTCACAGAAAATTGGCCTATACAATATATTAACATCACAGTGATGAAGGAGCTACTGACAAATTCAGAAGAATTTGTTCCAGGAACTATAGTTGGGTGATTGAAAGATGTGATCATCTTTTCTTACTCCCAGTTTGCATGGAAATTGTCCCAGGAAAAATGGGTTCAGATGTAATGGTGCCTGTCAGAGTCATCCCATGGGAAGGAAGTATCCTCAGTGACACTTTGATACATGGGGACACATGGAGATGGATCGCTGTCAGACCTTGAACTTCAAATTAGTGGACAATGCCTCTGTGGAGATACCAACTAATTTTCTCCCTACAGGAATATTGTGCATCCTGACAGGCCAATAGCAGCCATTATTTTTAATTGGAGAGAAAAATGACACTGCTAGAGTGATATGCCACATATCCACAGCCCAACTTTGTGACGGGTAGGAAATTTGCTAGCAAAGTGGACTTCCGCTTTGCATTCAGTTCCTTTTCACACCAATGGAAAGAGGTGAGGGGAAAAATGTCTAAATGTCATTCATACAGTCAGTGAGAAGGAGACTGCTGCTTCTCAACAGAGGTAATTAGGTGGTCCCTTCTCAACCCTGGAGTAGGGAGTAAAGGCTCCTTCTAGCTAACAGTGCCCTTTGTTCTGTTTTCAAGAGTCACAGACTGATGTATGTTCTCAAAAAGGAGCTTTCCCCTCTGTGATTAAAGATTTATCACAGCAGGACACTAACAGTGGGACTAAGTGCCTCCAATTAGACACAACAGAGGGTTATAAGTGACTACAGGACAAGTATAAATATTTTAAAAGGGAGAAGCAGGTCAGAGCATGGAGGTTGCCAGTTTTTATATCTCCCCTAAGTCCGTTACGAAGGATATTGCTTATTGGTAAACACAAGCACTCACTAACCTTCTACTCTGTCAGCAAGCTTCTCGTGGTAAGTCTGTCTCTGTCAGTTAGAATGTGTCTTATGTATCAAATCTTTTGGTTTCCAGATCATCTTATTAATAAAGGAAGACTTCTAAGCTGGCAGAGGTAAATTCCCATGCTATAATATTTAATAGAGTTACTCATCAAGAAAAATTTGGCTTAATGTCCAGGCAAAGACAAGTTTCTTGAAGGTAGGGGCTGTGCATTCTATGAATTCCACTGAGTGCACAGTACCTAGAATAGACCAGAGTTTCAGATGTAGGTATGATGGCCGTGTTAAATTCAGTCAATCTTAGTCCAAAAAAACAAAAAGAACGCTTATTTTTAGGCAAACACCATCTTTGCATTCTTCAAGGGTACAAAAATAACATTAACAGAATAAAATGATTAGATAGTGTCTAAGGGGACGGGGAAGTATAGCATAACCTCTTAGAAAAGAACTAGCAATATAGTAATATTACATATTAGAGTTAGGGTATCACTATATTTATACGCTATAAAGTCAATTAAAAAAAAACCTCATATTTTCAGTGGGAAATCCAGACGTTTCACACCCACATGCCAAAAGTTTTTAAATTGAATTTTACAGTTTAATTGAAACTGTGTAAATATCTCCGTCTAGCATGAGTCACAGGGTTTCATCATCCATAAACATGAGAAAAATATCCCTTAACTCTCAGAGATAGTCTACAGAATAATAGAGAGAGTGTATGTGATCACAACTGGTACAGTGCCTGAAAAATAGGCTTTCAAAAACTATTTGTTTTCGAAAATCAATCTAGGAGGGAGGGGCAAGATGGCGCTCTAGGCAGAAACACCACGCCGTCCCTCCACAGCAAAGATCCGAAAAACTAAGCCTAACAGAGAATCAACAATCCTGAAACCCTAGAACACCAAATGAAGAGATAAAGAACTCAGCCAAACACCAAACGGAGTGAGAATACTAAAAGAGAACGGAGAGCGAGGACAGACTCAGGCAGAGATTCCTTACCAGCTAACGCAGCGCGGATCCACATTCTTGGATTCCTATCGGAGACCAGCAAACGGGAGAGCAGCCTTGCAGAGCATCTGGTCGGAGACAGAACGACTGGTAAACTGCGGTGCGTGTCTCCCACCACCCACCCCTCTCCGCTTCAGCTGGGGATCCCCTGCTTTCCGTGGCCAGGGTCCCTGGGCTGGGGGGTGCTGGTGCTTGGATTCCGCGCGCCTGGGCTGGCGGCTTTCTGGGAGCCGTTTGCTGGCAGCTAGCGAACCTTTCTCTGCCGCCTCCCCCTCCTTTTGCCTGGGTGCCTGGTTCCGAGTGCTGTCTCTGCTCTCTCCTGCGGGGCTGTAGGGCTGCGTGCGGGCGTGTGGCTGTTTCTAGGTCTGGGCTCCCGCGTGGGTGGGATCCCGGGGCCTTTGTTCGTTCGCCCCTCTGCTTTCCGTGGCCGGAGTCCCTGAGCTGGGGGGCGCCGGTGCTTGGATTCCGCGCGCCCGGGCGGGGGGCTTTCTGGGAGCTGTTTGCCGGCCGCTAGCGAGCCTTTTTCTGCCGCCTCCCCCTCCTTTTGCCTGGGTGCCTGGTTCCCAGTGCTGTCTCTGCTCTCTCCTGCGGGGCTGTAGGGCTGCGTTCGGGCGTGTGGCTGTTTCCAGGTCTGGGCTCCCGCGCGGGTGGGATCCTGGGGCCTTTGTTCGTTGGCCCCTCTGCTTCCCGTGGCCATGGTCACTTAACCCCGAGACTACCGGCTTCTTGGAATTCGCGCCCCTGAGTGGGGGCTCTCTGGGTCCCATTTGTAGGCACTGACTGCTGGTGTTGCCCTTTTTTTTTTTCTCTCAATTTTATTTTTCTTCCTTTTTTGATTAGTTTTGTCATCTTTTACCTCTTTTTCTCTTTTGTCTTTCTTCATTGCTTAATTTCTTGTCTCTCTATCTCTTCCTTCTCTTTCTGATCCCTGAATTCCAGGCGATGTATGCCTCTGTACCTTCTGGCCAGGCTGAGCTGTGAAAATTGAGACCGACTCCCCCAGACCTCATAGCTGCATCGGTGGGATCCCTGGGAACTTTGCAGTTCTTTAACTTTTCTGATTTTTATTTGGTCATTCTTTCCTTTTCTTTCTCTTCCCCCTTCTGGTTTCCTCCATCCCATAGTCTCTCATCTGTACATTCCAACGACAAGCTCCCCTAGCATTCGTTTATGTTTGTACGCTTTTTACTCCTCCTCCTCTCTCCTCTCTCCCATATCCAGCTTAGCTTCACACATAACCATCTTCCCGCTGCACCCTACCTACCTGCACCGTGCACTAGACATCACATCACCAAGCGGTGCAGGCACGCCCTATCGGAACCTGCCCAGCACTGACTACCGACCGTCCTGGTGGCTGCAGTGAGTGCCACAAGCAACCCATCCCAGTGGCTCCTCCTCAACTAGATCTGCCCAGCTGTACCACAAGAACGAAAAAAAAAAATCTACAATCAATAAACGAGAGAAATATCTACTGAATGCCCCAAAAACAGCAAACAATATCAAAACATTTACAAAAACAAGACAAGATGGCTCCAATAGGCGTCCAAATTAAAACACCAGATAACTCTCCTGTGGAAGAAAATGCACTAGAAGTACCTGATACGGAACTCAAATCACTAATACTCGGAATTTTCCAAGAACTGAGGCAAAAAGCTGACAAACATGAGGAAAAAATAGACAAATTTATGGAAAATACAGACAAAAAATTGGAAGAATTCAGGAAGATGATACAAGAACAAAATGCCAAAATAAATTCACAACTCAAAATTATACAAAAACAACAATTAGAAATCCAAAACATAAACAACAAGATTTCAGAAATGGACGGTGTCATAGAAGGGCTGAGAAGTAGATTTGAAACCATGGAAGACAGGATCAGTGGAACTGAAGACAAACACTTGGATACAACTCTGTTTCAGGAAAACTAAGAAAAAAGAACAAAGAAAAATGAAGAGACCCTGAGAGTTATGTAGGACACAATTAAAAGCAAAAACTTACGAGTGATTGGCATACCAGAACAGGGGGAGAAAACAGAAAACACAGAGAGGATCATTGAGGAACTGCTGACAGAAAACTTTCCCAATATCATGAAAGATGAAAAGCTGGTCATCCAAGAAGCTCAACGAACCCCATATAGAAGAGACCCCAAAAGAAAATCACCAAGACATATCATATTCACACTCGCTAAAACTAAAGACAAACAAAGAATCCTGAGAGCAGCTCGTGAAAAACAAGAAGTCACATACAGAGGAGAAACAATAAGACTAAGCTCAGATTATTCAGCAGAAACCATGCAGGCAAGAAAGCAATGGGATGACATATATAAAATCTTGAAAGAAAAAAATTGTCAGCCAAGAATAATATATCCTGCAAAACTCTCATTCAGATTTGATGGTGAAATTAGGTCATTTCCAGATAAACAGAAACTAAAGGAATATGCAAAAGTCAAACCAAACTTACAAGAATTATTAAAGGGAGTTCTTCGATCTGAGGACAAACAGCTTAAGCCCTCAGGCAGGACCTAGGACCTAGGACGCAGGTTAACATGAACCAGATACCATTCTAGGAACTGAACTACAGACGACTTTCCAAAAACAAAAGATATACAACAGGGAATCAGAGAAATCAATCAAAGGATGACAACAACATCAAAACAATGAAAGAGGGAACAAACGGCATAGGTATAGAACCTTCTAAAGGAGAGGAAGGCAAGGCGATACCAAGTAACGGTAGACTGCTTCAAAATTATAAAGATAAGGGTAAAATTCATGGTAACCACAAAAAAAGTTAACAAACCAACTCATAAAAATAAAGACGAAAAACATAAAGTCTCAACAAAAACAAAACCTACAAAAACAAAAGAAATGAACACAAAATCCACAAACAAAAGGAACTCAGCACAAGAGAGTAAGAAGAACAAAGAAAACTTCAGCATCACAAAAAAAAGCACTAAAAAATGACAGCAACAAATTCACAACTATCAATAATTACACTGAACGTAAATGGAATCAATGCACCCATAAAGCGACGGAGAGTGGCAGAATGGATAAGAAAACAGGATCCATCTATTTGCTGTCTACAAGAGACACATCTTAGAAACAAAGATGTGAATTTATTAAAAATTAAAGGTTGGAAAAAAATATATCAAGCTAACAACTATCAAAAAAGAGCAGGAGTGGCAATTCTAATCTCAGATAAAATAGACTTTAAAACAAAATCTACCATAAAAGACAAAGAAGGACACTATATAATGATTAAGGGGATGATCCATCATGAAGACATAACCATAATAAATATCTATGCACCCAATGACAGGGCTCCAAAATACATAAAAAAAACTCTAACAGCATTGAAAAGAGAAATTGACAGTTCCACAATAATAGTAGGAGACTTCAACACACCACTCTCAGTAAAGGACAGAACAACTAAAAAGAAACTCAGCAAAGATACAGAAGAACTAAAGGACACAATCAGCCAACTGGACCTCATAGACATATATAGAACAATCCATCCAACCGCTGCAAAGTACACATTCTTTTCCAATGCACATGGAACGTTCTCCAGAATAGACCACATCTTAGGCCACAGAGCAATCCTCAACAAGATCCAAAATGCTGAGATAATTCACAGTATCTTCGCTGACCACAATGCCATCAAGGTATAAATTAACACTAGAAAGAACAAGGAAAAAAAATCAAACACATGGAAACTGAATAATAATCTGCTTACACATCAATGGGTAATAGAAGAAATCAGAGATGGAATTAAAAAATTCCTAGAATCAAATGAAAATGAAAACACATCATACCAAAACCTTTGGGACACAGCAAAGGCAGTCCTCAGAGGACAATTTATAGCAATAGATGCACATATCAAAAAAGAAGAAAGGGACAAAATCAAAACATTAACTACAGAACTCAAACAAATAGAAAGAGAACAACAAAAAAAGCCTACAACCACCGGAAGAAAGGAAATAGTAAAGATCAGAGCAGAAATCAATGAAATAGAGAACAGAAAAACAATAGAAAGAATCAACAAAACCAAAAGTTGGTTCTTTGAAAGAATCAACAAAATCGACAAACCACTGGCCAGACTGACAAAAGAAAAAGAGCAGAGGGCACAAATAACCCAAATAAGAAATGAAATGGGGGACATTACAACAGACCCAACTGAAATAAAAAGGATTATAACAGAATATTATGAAAAACTATATTCCAACAAATTTGAAAACCTAGAGGAAATGGATAAATTTCTAGAAACATACGGCCTACCCAAACTACAACAAAGTGATATTGAAAATCTGAACAGACCCATAACAAGAGAAGAGATTGAAAAGGTAATAAAAAAACTCCCAACCAAAAAAAGCCCTGGCCCAGATGGCTTCACTGGAGAATTCTACAAAACATTTACAGAAGAGCTCGTACCAGTTCTACTCAAGTTATTTCAGAGCATAGAAGAGGAAGCAACACTTCCAAATTCATTCTATGAAGCCAGCATAACGCTGATACCAAAACCAGGCAAAGACATCACAAAAAAAGAAAATTACAGACCAATATCTCTCATGAATATAGATGCAAAAATTCTGAACAAAATTCTAGCCAATAGAATTCAGTATCATATCAAAAAAATAATACACCACGACCAAGTAGGATTCATACCAGGTATGCAAGGATGGTTTAACATTAGAAAATCCATCAACGTAATCCACCACATAAATAAAAGGAAAGAAAAAAATCACATGATTATCTCAATTGATGCAGAAAAGGCATTTGACAAAGTCCAACACCCATTCCTGATAAAAGCTCTCAATAAAATAGGTATAGAAGGGAAATTTCTCAACATAATAAAGGGCATCTATGCAAAACCAACAGCAAACATCATTCTTAATGGAGAAAGGCTGAAAACATTACCCCTGAAAACAGGAACAAGACAAGGATGCCCTTTATCACCACTCCTATTTAACATTGTGCTGGAAGTTCTAGCTAGAGCAGTAAGGCAAGAAAAAGAAATAAAGGGCATCCAAATTGGTAATGAAGAAGTTAAACTCTCCCTGTTTGCAGATGATATGATACTATACATAGAAAACCCTAAAGACTCCACGAGAAATTTACTGGAAGTAATAGAAAGATTCAGCAGAGTAGCAGGATACAAGATAAACATTCAAAAATCAGTTGGATTCCTATACACCGGTAAAGAGAACGATGAAAAGGAGATCAGGAAATCAATACCATTTTCAATAGCCCCTAAAAAGATAAAATACTTAGGAATAAATCTGACCAGGAATATAAAAGACCTATACAAAGAAAACTACAAAACACTGCTGCATGAAACCCAAAGGGATCTACATAAATGGAAAAACATACCATGCTCATGGATAGGCAGACTCAAAATTGTGAAAATGGCAATTCTACCTAAAGCAATTTATAAATACAATGCAATCCGGATACAAATGCCAACAACATTCTTCAAAGAGATGGAAAAACTAATTTTTAACTTTATATGGAAAGGGAAGAAACCCCGAATAAGTAAAGCAGTACTGAAGAAGAAGAATAAAGTTGGAGGACTCACACTACCTGACTTGAGAACCTACTATACAGCTACAGTACTCAAAACAGCCTGGTACTGGTACAACAACAGAGACATTGACCAATGGAACAGAATTGAGAACTCAGATGTAAATCCATCCACCTACGGTCACCTGATTTTTGACAAGGGCCCAAAATCCATCAAATGGGGAAAAGACAGTCTTTTTAACAAATGGTGCTGGCAAAACTGGATATCCATTTGTAGAAAAATGAAACAGGACCCATACCTCACACCATATACAAAAACTACTTCAAAATGGATCAAAGACCTGAATATAAAGCCTCAAACTATAAAATTCATAGAAGAAAAAATAGGACCAACACTTCAGACCTTAATACATGGCATTAACAGGATACAAACCACAAACATCAACACAAAAAACCCAACAGATAAACTAGATAATTGGGATCTTCTAAAAATCAAACATCTATGCTCTTCAAAAGATTTCACCAAAAGAGTTAAAAGTGAACCTACAGACTGGGAAAAAATTTTTGGACAGTACAAGTCAGACAAAGGTCTAATCTCCATAATCTACAAGAAAATCCAACACCTCTACAACAAAAAGACAACCAATCCTATCAAAAAATGGGCAAAGGAAATGAACAGACACTTCACCAAGGAAGACATTCAAATGGCCAACAGACACATGAGGAAATGCTCGCCATCACTAGCCATTAGAGAAATGCAAATTAAAACCACAATGAGATACCATCTCACCCCGGCATTACTGGCACGAATCAAAAACACTGGAAATAACAAATGTTGGAGGGGCTGCGGGGAGACGGGAACTCTTATACACTGCTGGTGGGAATGCAAAATGATACAGCCATTTTGGAAAATGATATGGCGTTTCCTCAGAAAGCTAGAAATAGACGTACCATTCGATCCAGCAATCCCACTCCTAGGAATATATCCTAGAGAAATAAGAGTCATCACTCGAATAGACATATGCACACCTATGTTCATGGCAGCATTATTCACAATAGCAAAACGATGGAAACAACCTCGATGCCCATCAACAGACGAATGGATACACAAACTATGGTACATACACACAATGGAGTACTATGCAACGAGAAAGAACAATGAATCGGTGAACCATCTCATAACATGGATGAAACTGGAGGACATCATGCTGAGTGAAATAAGTCAATCACAAAAGGACAAATATTGTATGAGACCTCTATTGTAAAAACCCATGAAAAAATTCACATGCAAAATGTAACAATCCTTGTTGGTTACCAGGGATGGGAGGGGGGGGGAATACTAAATAGGTAATAGGTAAGTGGTAACTTGGGTGAGAGATGAGATAGTACATAGTACAGGGGAAACTAACACAACCTGCACAAGGAAAGGTCATGGAGGCCCTATAGACACATCCAAACCCCCCGAGGGACTGAGTTGTTGGACGGAGGGCTCTGGGGACCATGATCTCGGGGAACATCTAGCTCAATTGGCATGACACTACTTATAAAGATAATGCTCTACATTCTACCTTGGTGAGTAGTGTCTGGGGTCTTAAAAGCCTATGAGCGGCCATCTAAGATACTCCACTGATCTCATCCCTTCGGGAACAAGGGAGAACGAAGAGAACAGGATACAAGGAAAAGATTAGTCCGAAGGACTAATGGTCCACAGCTACCAAGGACTCCACGGGACTGAGCCCAGTACAGCTGGATGGTGCCCGGCTACCACCAATGACTCCTCTGACCAGGATCACAACAGAGGGTTCTGGGCAGAGCTGGAGTAGGATGTAGAGCATAATTTTAACTCCCAAAAAAAAAAAAAAAAAAAAAAGAAGACCAGATATACTGGCCTAAAGAATACTAGAGAAACCTCGAGAGTGTGGCCCCCAGACACCCTTTCAACTCAGAGGGGAAGTTACCTTCAAGGTTCGATGTTAAGCCTGGGAACGGACACCCCAGTAAAACTAAATGGGACTAACGATGTACAGGAGTCCGGTGACAAGGGCCAGAAGGCAGAGGGAGAGTAGGAAACTGATGATAAGGAACACAAATTGAATAAGGACACTGTCGATGTATTGTGAGATTGTTGACCACTGCTATAGGGCAACATTTGTAGTAACTATTAAATGGGAGGCTGTTTTGTCCTGTAAGCCTTCATCTTGGGCGAGAATGGCAGCACAATTGGAAGAGCATAGTCAATATCACTTAAATGTGTAAGTAAAAAGTTTTGAAATGGTGTTTAAATAAAATAAAAATAAATAAATAAATAAATAAACAAATGAGACTAAAGAGGTACAATAGTCCACTGACAAGGTCCAGAAGACAGAAGGGGACAAGGAAGCCCCCTGGTGATAGGGAACACAAGGTGGAGTAAGGATATTCTTGATGTGCTGTGAGATTGTTAACCATTGTCATAGGGCAACATGTGTAGTAACTGTTAAATGAAAAACTATTTTGTTCTGTAAGCCTTCATCTTAAGTGAGAATAACAGCACAGTTGGAAGAGCGTAGTCAATGTCACTGAACTGTGAATGTAGAAAATTTTGAAACGGTGTATCTTTGGCCATCTGTAATTTTCATCAAAAAAAAAGGTTGAGAATTTAGAGGCTTAATACGTTGTGGGGTTGTTAACCAATGTCAAAAAAAACAACATGTGTACTACTATTTCATGAGAAACTATTTGCTCTGTAAGCTTTCACCTGAAGTACAATAAAATATATATTAAAAAAAAAAAAAAAAAAAAACTATTTGTTTTCTCCCTGTCTTCCTTCTATTAGCACAGATCTGCTTGTTCTGATTGCTGGCTTATCATAACCACTTTGTTATACAAATTGTTAATGTAAGTAATCTCCTAACCTGCCCTTTAGCCCTTTGACTACCAAAAATCTAGCATGTCAGCTTATAAAAAGAAAAACAAAAGCAGTTGCCATCAGGCTGATTCCAACTCATGGTGACTCCATGTATATCAGAGTAGAACTGTGCTTCACAGGTTTTCAATGGCTAATTTTTCTAGAGTAGATTGTGAGATCTTCCTTTCGAGGTGCCTCTGGGGGACTTGAACCACCAACCTTTCAGTTATAAGCTGAGCATGTTAACCATTTGCACCACCCAGGGACTCCTGTCAGCTTATATATGATGTTATAGCTCAGTAGGTGTTTTTTCTATTTTTTTGACCTTTGTTTATAAATATTGGACCTAAATCAAACTGAAAAAACCCACTGCCATTGAGTCAGTTCTGACTTATAGCAACCTTATAGGATAGTGTAGAACTGCCCCATAGGGTTCCCAACACTGTAAATCTTTACAGAAGCTGACTGTTACATCTTTCTCTCTCAGAGCAGCTGATGGGTTCAAACCACCAACTCTTCACCAGGGCTCCTCCATATTGGTCTAGCCATGACTAATCCAGATACAAAAATGCACATGTTAACAGTAATACTAAAAATTATAATAATAGCTCACATTTTGGGAAGATGGAGACTGTATTGGAATGGTTCATATACCTTAATAATCTTTACAACAACCCTGAATCAATCAGAGCCTTTGTTTATGATGATAGTCTCACTACTGCCATCAGAAATCCTTTGCTGAAACAAAACTGGCCTTTCAGTGTCCCTTGAATCAGCCTTGAGTTTCCTCAGCTCTTCGTCTGTGTTCACAATGTTCTTCTTCATTTTGATGCCCTGTACCCTCAACTATAGATGCCTCTCACTTCAGATGAAAGGTCCATGATACTGGCCACAAAGTGGACTCATACTTCAATATCCACAGCTGGATTTTGACTTTTTAGCCCCACTCAGCTATCACCTAATTTTAGGCTTCAATTTCAACTAATGGTTAATACTATATCCTCTGCTGCGTGCTATTTCTCCACTGTTAAGGAGGCTTAATTTTGCTAAGACTCCAAAAACAGAATGATAAGGTATCTATCTGCCCAATGTCATGCATGGGTCTTATACAGAGTCTTGATGAACTTCATTTCTACTCATTTTCATTTTAGTGTATTTTTTTTACAAGTTTACCATCACAATAGATAATGACTACTGGCTCTGTCATTTATCTATGTCCTCAATTGAAATTTTCATTTTAGAATTATATCTGTTTGGTAATTTATCTTAAAATATTTGAGCATTAAATATGCTACTATCTAAACTTAAATGAATAATAAAAGGCTTTAAATATACGTGTTAAATATGTGTATTAACCAAACCAAAACCAACCCCGTTGCCGTTGACTCCAGCTCATGGTGACCCTATAGGAGAGAGTAGAACTGCCCCATAGGGTTTCCAAAGAGCAGTTGGTGGATTCAGACTGTCTACCTTTTGGTTAGCAGCCAAACACTTAACCACTGGGCCACCAGTGCTCCTAGTCAGTGGTAATCTATGCCCAAGAGTCAGTCATTAGTCATTCTCAACTGTTAGTGTTGTGCTGGAGGAATGGGCCTTTCATTCAAGGTGCAGTTCCATGTGGCTAGGTCAAAGGCATCCCTGAACTACAAAAGAGTTTGTATGACTGTTTTGTACTTGCTTACTAATAAATGTTAACTACTATTTGGTAAAATTTGCAATGAAGTTTCTTTCTTTGTAATATTCTCCCCTCCTTCCTTTAGGCCTAAAGTTCCACCACCCTCCTCCAAATACTGATATTGACTGAATGGTCAAATTAACTTTGGTTAGTTTGTAACAGAGACGGGTATATATTTTCTACTTCTTTTTCTACTCTTATTAATCAACATCTTTATCCTGATTACTCTGTGTAAACTAAAAACCAAACCGGTTGCTGTTGAGTCACCTCCAACACATGGTGACTCCATGTGTGTCAGAGTAGAGCTATGCTCTATAGGGTCTCCAAAGGCTAATTTTTTAGAAGTTGATCACCAGGCCTTTCTTCTGAGGCACCACTGGGTGGACTTGAACTTCCAACCTCTTGGTCAGCAGCTGAGCATGTTAACCCTTTGCACCACCACAGGAAGCACTCTGTATAAAGAGTACCATAAATATTGTGGTGATGAAGATAAGTTAACATTTGTCTATTTAATTGACGTCACAATGGTTAGAACAATTTCGACAAACATCCCTGTAAGTATGCATTAGGCAGCTTTGATTATCAACCAGGAAGCCAGTGAGTAAAAGAGGTAGCAGTGTAGCTTAAACACTGCATTCGGTAAACCTATCAAAGGAACAGTAGATGCAATGTAGGATCTAAAAGGGCTCTTGTTGCCTTTCCTGAGCCCATGTGATTCTTGGAAGGGTACATGAAGCTAAAGTTGAGATGCCGAATGTTCGATTTAAATAAATTTAAATAAAAATAGTCTTCTTGAAGTTACAGTGCATTCCACTTAACAAGTTACTATTGATCACAAAAGATATATATATAGCATTTCATAGAGTGTATAAATTGGATCTGAGCTACAAATATATCATCATGAAATGGTGCAGGTTGGAATGAACCTGTAATATTTCACATGTTCCCTGGTTATTTGAAAATGTGAAGGATTTGTGTGAGTTACAAGATGAGCTCTCAGGCTCTTCACTTAGGAACAAACTACAGTGACTGCCAGAAGATCATTTATATGGCAGCTCTGTCATGCTGCTATTGCACTGTCTGTCCAGAGGTTCTTTAAGTTCATTATATCTGAACAAAATTTTTTGAGGTGAATAACAATCCTCGAATTTAGGGACATAGTCCACGTTATCTGAGCAAAAGAATAGCCCTAAGACCTGGGTAGAATTTAAAATGTAGAATTTGTTGTGTATGTACATTTTCTTCTGGTTGGGTGGTCCCATAATAAACCATGCAGGACCAGTGTAAGCCTGTTCCCAAAGATCAATGCCATGAGTGCAGTCATCCATCATCTCTAACACAGGCAGGATGCAATCAGTGGTAATCCATCTCTTTCCCATTGGATAATTGATTTTTTTTAAAATTTGTGGGATTGATCTTTTTTTCATTTTAAGAAAGTGTCATTGTATAATACAGTAGTTTTAAGGGTTGAGGGAGAAAGGGCGTGGCTGTTTCAGTAAACTTCTATTGGCACCACATTTAATCATTTGCTTGCTCAGAGTTGGTCCTGGGGAAAATGAAGAAGGTTTTTGTCTTTGATGTTTTCCTCTATTCCCTTTTTGGCCACCTCTGCACCTTTCAGACCACATGTATACCCCTTTTAGATATTTACCAAGTTCTCAGTTTGTATGGGTTAGCTTACATAAAGCTGTTTACTATTAAAGATGTTCCCAGTCCTGGGAATTTTCATCTTCACAGAGGTCTTTCGAAAAATAAAACTTTTGTTGCCCTTTAAAGGACTGTACCTCGGGGACAATGACAATGAATAAAACATTTTTTGGAGTGAAGGCTTGCAGATAGATACAAATATTACACTTCTTAAGTAGGCTCCTAATCTCTCGCTTTAAACTTTATATTTCTAACACTCAATAGCATGCCTCACATTGATTTCTTCATTCATCAAGAAGTATTAATTTTGTATCTTCAGTGTGCCAGACACTGTTCTATACACTAAAAAACAAAACAAACCAACAAAAATAAACCTAATCCATTGCTGTCGAGTCAATTCCGATTCATAGCGACCTTATAGGACAGAGTAGAACTGCCCCACGGGGTTTCCGAAGAGTGGCTGTGGATTTGAACTGCTGACCTTTGGGTTAGCAGCCAAACTCTTAAAAACTGAGCCACCAGGGTTCCATTAATTGAAAAACAAAAGCAAAAACAAAACCAAATATCTCCCGTAAGGAACTTACAATAGAAAGAGGAAAACAATAAACAAGAACTATATAAAAATCTTCTACTATTGATAATTTCTAGAGAATATAAAATAGTCTAATCTGAGAGTGCATGGAAGCTATTCTTGCCAGAGTCACCTTGAAAGGACTTTTGGTGGAGGACCTTATCCAAAGGAAGTATAATGCCATTATATATTATACAAAGGAAGTAGAACGCTCTGAGGTTCTATAAAGGAAATAAAAGGGGCAACTGGAAAGAAGGAGAGAAGATGCTGAGGTGGGAAGCCATTGTATCATGGAGGGTATCAGGAGAGTATCTCTGCAGTGGTGATGTTTGAGAACTGAATGATGACAAGGAGCAGGCTTTGCAAGTGTAAGGGAGCTGAAAACTCCTGATAGAGGAATACCCATTGTACCCATTGTCATAGAGTCAATTCCAACTCAGTGTAACTGTCCCATAGGGTTTTCAAGGATATACTGTTGGATTTGAACTTCCAACCTTTCTGGTTAGCATCCAAACTCCAGGGTGGAGCAAGTTAGGAATGTTCTGAAAGGGCTTAGTATACTTATAGGATGGAAAACAAGCCAGTGTGACCAGAGTGTGTGAATACCAACTGGCATGGTACACTCTGCAGCAAATACCACTGCCACCTCCGTGAGAATATGTCCCATGAGAAACTGAGACAATTCCCAAAGCCATCCTCAAGGAGTATCCTCAGCCTGATGCCTTCTATTAGGTCAGCTGAGGAAGTAAAGTTGAACTTACCATCACCATAAACATTATTGTTGTTGTTAGGTGCCATTGAGTCAGCTCCAAACAAAGTGTTACCAGATCCTGTGCCATCTTCATGATCTTTGATATGTTTGAGCCCATTGTTGTGACTATTGTGTCAATCCATCTCACTGAGGGTTTCTTTGGTTTCCTGACACTCTAAACAGTCTCAGAAGAAATACAACCAGAATGTTCCTTAGAAAAGATAATGGCAAAACTTCATCTTGCTTACTTTGAACATGTCAGCAGAAAAGACTAATCCCTAGAAAAGGACATCATGTTTGATAAAGTAGAGGATCAACCATAAACACTAATTTCTATCAGTTGTGTTTGTCAAATTGTTAACTTTCACCAAGTATCAAACCTGGACTTTCATAGGACTATTTCAAATTTATAAAGTCTTAGGCCTTTGGAGGGGAGCCCTAGTGGTGCAGTGGTTAATGTTAGGCTGCTAACAAAAAGGTCAGCAGTTTGAATCCACCAGCAGCTCCTTGGAAACCCTATGGGGTGGTTTTACTCTGTCCTAGAGGGTCACTATGAGCCAGAATCACCTCAACTACAATACGTTTGTTTTTTTGTTTTCAGTAAGGCACCTGGAAGAATGTTGTGGTCTGCAATTTTTCTTTTCTTGCAATGTCCTTGTCAGGTTTTAGTATTGAGGTTATGCTGACCTCATAAAATGTTGGTAAGTGTTCTTCCTTCCACCATTTTATAGGAAAGTTTGGGTAAGATTAGCCTTGTTTTTTCCTTAAAGGTTTTCTAAAATTCACTTGCAAAACCATCTGAGTTTGGAAAACTGGGAAAGTTTTTGATAATTTCAACTCAATTTCTTTAAATATGTATAGGGATATTCAGATTTTTGGTTTCTTATAGTGTCAGCTTCAGTAGGCTGCAGTTTTAAAATAATTTTTCATTTTATTTAACTTAGCATATTTATTTTATAAGTTTGTTCACAGCAGTCCCTTACCATCCCTTAACGTGTCTAAGATCAGTAGTGTTATCCAGTCATTAGATTTATCTATTTTATTGGTCTTTTCAAAGATTTCCTCATCATTTCTTTTCATACTGTATGTCTTAGAAATCTAGTGCTGCTATAACAGAAACACCACAAGTGGATTGCTTTAACAAAGAGAAATTTATTTCTCACGGTTTAGGAGGCTAGAAGTCCAAATTCAGGGTGCCAGCTCTAGGGGAAGGCTTTCTCTGTCTGTTGGTTCGGGGGAAGGTTCTTGTCATCAACTTTCCTCTGGTCTAGGAGCTTTTCAGCTCAGGGACTCCAGGTCCAAAAGATGTGCTCTGCTCCTGGTGCTGCATTCTTGGTGATATGAGGTCACCATGTCTCTCTGCTCACCTCTCTCTTTTATATCTCAAAAGAGATTGACTTAAAACACAACCTAATCTTGAAGATTGAGTCCTGCCTCATTAACATAACCAGCTGTAATCCTGCCTCATTAACATCATAGAGGCAGGATTTACAACATGTAGGAAAATCATATCAGATGACAAAATGGTGGACAATCACACAATACTGGGAATCATGGCCGAGCAAAGTTGACACACATTCTTGGGGGATACAATTCAGTCCATGACACTGTAGCTCACAAATGTTCTCAGGTTTTGTGTATCAGAAAATATCTGGATATAGAATTCTGGATAGACAAAATTTGCCTTTATTGATTTTTCTCTATTTTTATATTATTTTATTGATTTCTACACTTTATTATTTTCTTTCTTCTACATTTTAAATTCCTTCTGCATTCTAAATTTGCTCTTATTTAACTAGTTTCCTATGGTGATGATTTATATCATTTTTTGTAAACTTTTTGTCTTTTCTAATATAAGTATTTAAAGTTATAAATTTCCTTCTAAGCATTGCTATAACGTCATTCCACAAATTTTGTTATATTGAATCTTCTTTATCATTCAGTGAAAAGTATTTTCTTATGTTCCTTAGGATTTCTTATTTCACCCATGGGTTATTTAGAATTGTGTTGTCTCATATCCCAGTATTTGGAGTTTTTCTAGATAGCTATATTAATTTCTAATTTTATTCTGTAGTGGTCGGGGAACATATTCTGCAAGATTCCAGTATTTTGGAAATTATTGAGACCTATTTTATGGCCCAGCATATAATCTATCATGTTAAACATTCCACTAAGAAACAAATGCATATTTGGCTCTTATTGTATGTAATGTTCTATAAATGTCAATTAGGTCAAGTTGGTTGACAGCATTGCTTGAATCTTTTATACTCCTACTGAGTTTTTGTCTATAAATTACTGCAGGAAGGCTGTTAAAATCTCCACTTATGACTGTAGTTTGCTATATTTCACCATTTTTTCATATATTTAAAACTCTGTTGTTAGTTCCTTACATGTTTATTGTTGTTATAGCTTTTTGATAAATCCATCCTTTGTCACTATGAATCATTCCACTTTATCATTGATAATACCCCTTCTGTTGAAGTCTACTTTAAAAGTAATATAACCACCTATACTCCTTCATGCTTATTATTCAAATTGTATTTCTTTTTCCTTTCTTTTGCTTTCAATTTATCTGTGTCTGTATATTTAAAGTGCTTCTTTTTAAGGCAGAGTTTACTCTTACTTTTTTAATTCAGTCCACTAATCTATCTCTTTTCATTGAAGATTTTAGTCCATTTACCTCTAATGCAATTACTAATACAGTAAGTCTACCATTTGCTATTTATTTTCTCTTTGTCACATCTGGGTATTTTTCTGGTGGTTTTTGTTATTGTTACTATATTCCTTTTTTCCTGCCTTTTTTATTGGAGTTAATTCATTATTTTTAGTATTCCATTTTATATCTTTCAATGCCTTTTTAGTTATGCATCTTGGTTTTATTGTACTAGACATTCCTCTAGGGAATACATTATGCTTCCTTTTCTTAAAAAAAAAAAAACTACTTAGAATAAACACTGTACCTCTTAAAAAATCATGTAGGAGTCTACAACAGTACAATTCCATTTACACCACCTTTCCTCTTGCTATTGGTGTCTTTTATTTTACTATATGTGTTATTAATCCTGTAGTACAATGTTATTATTTTTTGCTTTTAGCCACCGTTTATCTTTTTAAAAAATTAAGAAAAGAAACAAGAAGATAAACTTTTATATTTACCAACATGTTTGCCATTTCCAATGCTCTTATTTTTGCCTATAAATTCAGGCTTCCATATGGTCTCATTTTACTTCAGCCCAACACACTTTCTTTAGTATTTCTTGTAGTACAGTCTGAAAGCCAACTTTTTTTTTTTTTTTAGCTTTTGTGTATCAAAAAATGTCTGTATATAGAATCTGAATTGACAAGATCCCCCCTCCCCACTTCAGCATTTTAAAGATGTCTTTTTGTCTTTTTCTGAACTTCATAGTTTCCAATGGATAGCTAATCATTATTCATATTCTTATCCCATATATGTAATGTATGTAATGTGTCTTTTAACTCTAGCTGCTTTAAACCTTTTCTCTTTATCTTTGATTTTCAGCAGTTTGAATATAGATTGCTTTGTATTTTTCTACTTGGCTTTGCTGAGATTCTTGGATATTAGGTTGGTATTTGTTACAAAATTGGAAACATTTGGCCATTATTTATTTATTTATTTACTTACTTATTATCCCTGGTGATGCAGTAGTTAAGAGCTATGGCAAGCTACAGCTGCTAACCAAAAAGTTGGCAGTTCGAATCCACAAGCTACTCCTTGGAAACTCTATGGGGCAGTTCTACTCTGTCCTACAGGGTCGCTATAAGTTGGAATGGCTTGATGGCAACGGGTTTTTTTGTTGTTGTTGTTGTTGTTATTTACTTATTTGTTTTTGGTATCTTTTCCTCCTTCTCTTTCTAGGACTTTAAATACACATGTTATACTCCTTGAAATTGTTCTATGTATCACTGAGGCTCTGTTCATGTTTTATAATTTTTTTCTTTCTTTTCTTCAGTTTGAGTAATTTCTATTTGTTTAAAAATACTGCTTCCTTCTTCCATTTCTAATTTGATGTTTAACCTATTCAGTGAATTTTCCATTTTAAGCATTTTATAGTTTTTGATTCTATAATTTCCATTTGGCTTGTTTTTGTAGTTTCCATTTCTCTGCTAAGATTAATAATTTGTTCACTCATGTTCATTTTTCCTTTCAAATCCTTGAGTACATTTATAAGAGCTGTTTTATGGTGCTTGCTTATTAATTACAAAATCTGTGTCATTTTTAGTCTGTTTCTATTAAGTGTTTTTTCTCTTTATTTTTTGGCTCCTTTATATTTTGAGTAATTTTTTAATTTTATGGGCTGGATATTGTGGGTATTAAATTATAGGTATTCTGGATTATGTTGTCTTCTTTTTTAAGTGCTGATTTTGCTTCTGACAGTCACATTACTGGTGGATTTTCTTAATCCAGTCAGGCTAGGTTTTATACTTTCTTTGGGCATGTTTTTCAAGGTTTTCTTTAGTCCTAGGTTGTAGCTCCTATTCTTGTTAATAATCTTTACTAATAAAGTTTGCCTTTCTGGGATCTCAATTTAATGTCCAATGTGCTCAGTGTGGTATTTCCACTCTGACTGGGCTGAACGTTCTAACACATCCTAAGACTGTGTAATTTGAGGCATCTCCTTTCAATTTTTAGCCATGTGACATTTGATCTTTTGGACCTTACAAAGTAATTTAGCCTTCAGCCAAAGACCCAAAAAGTATCTCCATATAGATATCATCCCTCCCTCATAGCTCTATTTTCTCTGATACCCTGCCCCAACAATATCAGTGAACCTCTACAGTTCTGAACTCTTTATTTCTGCTTCCTTTGACTCTGCTGCAACAGGTCTGGTTTTTTTGTTTTTTTTTTTAGCCTATATAGCTCCCTGCTTTCTGCGTGGGCTCCATGTAACCATGATCTGAAAAGTTTCCAAAGGCAGAAAGTCAGAGCAAATATTATTTCCTCTCTGTTAAGGATTCCATGTGTCAGAATCAACTCAACAATAACTAACAACAACAAGGATAACAGTTAAGCAATGTCAGCTGACAATTCCTAAAAAAAGTTATTTAGTATATAGTGTCTTATCTTACAGCTGTTTATGGTGAGAAGATAAGTGAAATACCAGTTACTCCATAAAGACCAGAAGCCAAAGTCATCTTTTTATTTTATATATCTAACTTAATTGTATTTATGTTCTCTGTGATACTTATTTTAGACTCTTGTTTTACAGTTTAGTACATATTCATTTAAAAAAAATCACGTGTGCTGACAAAGAATATGATTTTATTCTTTATCTTGTAAAACTGATTGCTTCTACCATGTGTCCCAGAAATTCCACTCTAAACTTATACTCTAGGAAAACTTTTGCAAATATACACAAGAAGAACTTTTGGCAAAATGGCGGTCTAGGCAGAAGCACCACACCATCCCTCCATAGCAAAGATCCAAAAAACTAAGCCAAACAGAGAAAACAACAATCCTGAAACCATAAAACATAAAATGAGGAGGTAAAGAACTCAGCCAAGCACCAAATGGAGTGAAAAAACTGACAGAGAACAGAGAGCAAGGAGATATTCATGCAGAAGTCCCCTATCAGCTAACACAGCGTGGATCCGCCATCTTGGACTCCTATCAGAGACCAGCAAACAGGGGGTACGAGAAAGCAGCTGCCTGAGCTTAGAGTGGGAGACAAAATGTCTGGTAAATTGTGATATATGCTTTCCCACCCCCCACCCTTCTTCACCTCCACTCAGCCTCCTTTGCTTCACGTGGCCACAATCTCTTGTCTGGGAAGCAATGGCTGCTTGGATTCCACCCAAACAAACAGGCCAGCTCTCAGAGTGCCATTTGTTGGCTGCTGGTGTTGCTTTTTTCTGCTTCTTTTGATTTCTTCCTTACCTCTCACCACCTCCCCCTCCTTTTGCTCAAATACCTGGCTCCGTGTGCCATCTTTGCTTCTTCCTGAGGGACTGCAGAGCTCCAGTAATTTGTGATACACACTTTCCCAACCCTTACCCTTCTTGACCACACTCAGCCTCCTCTGCTTCCTGTGGACACAGTCTCTTGTCTGGGAAGCACTGGCTGCTTGATTTCCAAGCAGCCTGCACTAGCTGGCTCTCTGAGTGCCATTTGTTGGCTGCTGGTGTTGCTTTTTTTCCACTTCTTTTGATTTCTTCCTTAACTCTCACAACCTCCACCTACTTTCGCTCAAATACCTGGCTCACTGCACCATTTTGTTACTTCCTGAGGAACTGGGGAGCTCCAAGTGTGGAGCTGCTTCCTGGTCTGGGCTGCCACACAGGTGGGATCCCAGGGCTTTGGTTCGTTTGTTTGTTTGTTTTCTTTTCCTTTTCTTGAGTTGGGAGCCCATTCTGGCCAGGCAGTGCTGCAAGGCTTGGAACCACCGCCTCAGCTTGCGCAGGGATCCCTGAGGGCATTTCTTTATTCATTTGCTTTTTTTTTTTTTCTTTTTTGCGGGGCGGGGGGCTTTCCTTATTCTTTTTTTTTTTAAGTTTTGTTTTCTTTTCCCTCTTTATCCCTTTTTCATTCCTCAGTTTCTCATGTCTCTATATCTTCCTTCTCTTTCTGTTCCCTGAATACCTGGCGTTGTATACCTCTACACCTTCTAGCCAGGTTGCACTGCAACACCTGACAACAACTTCCCCAGATCTCATAGCCACACCAGTGGGATCCTGGGAACTTTTCTGTTCTTTTCCCTTTCCGATTTTTATTCATTCATTCCTTTCTTTTCTTTTTGTCTTCCTCTTCCCTTTTTTGTTCTTCTCCATTTTTTAGTCTCTCATCGCTCCACTCCAATGGCGAGCTCCCCTAGCATTCTTTTTTGTTAGTTTGTATGTTTTTAGCTCCTGTTCCTTTCTCTTCTCTCCCATATCCATCTTATCTCCACACATAACAATCTCCATGCTACATCCTGCCTACCTGCATCATACACTTAACATCACACCACCAAGCAGCACAGGTATGGCCTACTGTAACTTGCCCTGCACTGATTACTGACCCACCCTGGTGGCTGTAGTAAGTGCCACAGACAACCTGTCCCCGTAACTCCTCTTCAGCTAGACCTGCCCGGCAGCACCATATCTGAGTAAATGAACCTGCTAATTGGAGAAGGAGGTGAAAAGTATTGTGCCCACAGACAAGCAAACAACAAAGAACACACAGCCCACATACTCAGACATAGCAAAATTAAAAAAAAAGGGATGAAACAAAAAAATCTACAATCAATAAAAAAGAAAAACAACTACTGAATGCCCCAAAGACAGCAAACAATATCAAAACATTTCCAAAAACAGGACAGGAAGGTTCCAGTAGGCATCCAAAATAAAACACCAGATGACTTTCCAGTAGAACAAAAAGCTCTAGAACTACCTGATAGGGAATTCAAATCCTTAATACTCAGAATTCTCCAACAGCTGAAGCAAAGAGCAGACAAAAATGAGGAAAAACTAGACTAATTCATGGAAAAAACAGACAAAACATTGGAAGAATTCAGGAAAATAAAGCAGGAACAAAATGCCAAAATAAATTCATAACTAGAAATTATACAAAAACAGCATTTAGAAATCCAAAAGATAAACAACAAGATTTCAGAAATGGACAGTGTTATAGAAGGGCTGAGGATAAGATTTGAAATCGTGGAAGATGAGATCAGTGGAATTGAAGACAAACACTTGGATAATACTCTGTATCAGGAAAACTCAGAAAAAAGAACAAAAAAAATGAAGAGACCCTGAGAGTTACGTGGGATACAATCAAAAGCAAAAATTTTTGAGTGATTGGAGTTCCAGAACAGGAGGAGAAAACAGAAAACACAGAGAGGATCACTGAAGAATGACTGACAGAAAACTTCCCCAATATCATGAAAGATGAAAAGCTGGCCATCAAAGAAGCTCAACGAAACCCATGTAGGATAAACACCACAAGAAAATCACCAAGGCATATCATCATCACACTCACCAAAACCAAAGACAGACAAAGAATCCTGAGAGCAGCTGGTGAAAAACAAGAAGTCACATACAGAGGAGAAACAATAAGACTAAGCTCAGATTATTCGGCAGAAACCATGCAGGCAAGAAGGCAATGGGATGACATATATAAGATCTTGAAAGAAAAAAAATTGACAGCCAAGAATAATATATTCTACTAAACTCTTGTTCAAATATGATGGTGAAATTAGATCATTTCCAGATAAACAGAAATTAAGGGAATATGTAAAAGCCAAACCAAACTTATAAGAATTATTAAAGGGAGTTCTTCAATCTGAAAACAAACAACTTCAGCTTACAGGCAGAATCTAGGACGCAAGATCATACCAGACAGATACCAATAAAGGAAATGAACTCTCAAGGACTATCCAAAACCAAAAGAAATACAACAAGGAATCAGAGCAGTTAATCAGTAGATGACAACAACCTCAAAACAATAAAAGAGGGAATAAACGGCATAGGTATAGAAACTTCTAATGGAGAGGAAGGCAACGCGATACCAAGTAATGGTAGACTGCTTCAAACGTAGAAAGATAAGGGTAAAATTCATGGTAACCACAACGAAAGTTAATAAACTTACTCATAAAAATAAAGAGGAAAAACATGGAAGTCTCAGCAACAACTAAACCTACAAAAACAAAGGAAATGAAAAAAAAATCCACAACCAAAAATAAAGCAGCACAAGAGAGTAAGAAGAACAAAGAAAATGTCAGCACCACAAAAAAAAAAGCACTACAAAATGACATCAACAAACTCACATCTATTAATAATTACACTAAATGTAAATGGACTCAATGCACCCATAAAGAGACGGAGAGTGACAGAATGGATAAGAAAACAGGATCCATCAATTTGCTGTCTACAAGAGACACACATTAGAAACAAAGATGTGAATTTATTAAAAGTCAAAGGTTGGAAAAAAATATATCAAGCTAACAACTCCCAAAAAAGAGCAGGAGTGGCAATACTAATCTCAGATAAAATTGACTTTAAAACAAAATCCACCATAAAAGACAAAGAATGACACTATATAATGTTTAAGCAGATGATCCATCATGAAGACATAACCATAATAAACATTTATGCACCCAATGACAGGGCTCCAAAATACATAAAACAAACTCTAACTACACTGAAAAGAGAAATTGACAGTTCCACAATAGTAGTAGAAGACTTCAACACACCACTCTCAGTAAAGGACAGAACAACTAAGAAGAAACTCAGCAAAGATACAAAAGACCTAAAGGGCACAATCAATATACGAGGTATGTATACCTCAAAGACATATATAGAACACTCCATCCAACCGCTGCAAAGCACACATTCTTTTCCAATGCCCATGGAACGTTCTCCAGAATAGACCACATCTTAGGCCACAGAGCAATCCTCAACAAGATCCAAAACGTTGAGATAATTCAAAGTATCTTCTCTGACCCCAATACCATCCAGGTAGAAATTAACAACAGAGAGAGCAAGGAAAAGAAATCAATTACATGGAAATTAAACAATACCCTCATTAAACATCACTGGGTAATAGAAGAAATCAGAGATGGAATCAAAAAGTTCCTAGAATCAAATGAGAATGAAAACACATCATACCAAAACCTTTGGGACACAGCAAAGGCAGTCCTCAGAGGACAATTTATAGCAATAGATGCACAAATTAAAAAAGAAGAAAGGGACAAAATCAAAACATTAACTACAGAACTCAAATAGAAAGAGAACAGCAAAAAAAGCCCACAACCACCAGAAGAAAGGAAATAGTAAAGATCAGAGCAGAAATAAATGAAATAGAGAACAGAAAAACAATAGAAACAATCAACAAAACCAAAAGTTGGTTCTTTGAAAGAATCAACAAAATTGACAAACCACTGGCCAGACTGACAAAAGAAAAACAGAGAGGACACAAATAACCCAAGTAAGAAATGAAAGGGGAGATATTGTAACAGACTCAACTGAAATAAAAAGTTTTATAACAGAATATTATGAAAAACTATACTCCAAAAAATTTGAAAACCTCGAGGTAATTGATAAATTTCTAGAAGCACACTACCTACCCAAACTATCACATAGTGATGTTGAAAATTTGAACAGACCCATAACAAGAGAAGAGATTGAAAAGGTAATTAAAAAACTCCCAACCAAAAAAAGCCCCGGCCCAGATGGCTTCACTGGAGAATTCTACAAAACATTTACAGAAGAGCTTGTACAAGTACTACTCAAGCTATTTCAGAGCATATAAGAGGATGCAACACTTCCAAATTCATTCTATGAAGCCAGCATAACACTAATACCAAAGCCAGGCAAAGACAATGCAAAAAAAAAGAAGAAAATTACAGACCAATATCTCTCATGAATATAGATGCAAAAATTCTCAACAAAATTCTAGCCAATAGAATTCAGCATCATATCAAAAAAACAATACACCGCAACCAAGTAGGATTCATACCAGGTATGCAAGGATGGTTCAACATTAGAAAATCAATCAATGTAATCCACCACATAAATAAAAGGAAAGAAAAGAAAAACAGGATCATCTCAATTGACGCAGAAAAGGCATTTGACAAAGTACAACAGCCATTCCTGATAAAAACTCTCAATAAAATAGGTATAGAAAGGAAGATTCTCAACATAATAAAAAGCTTCTATGCAAAACCAACGGCCAACATCATTCTTAATGTCGGAGGCTGAAAACATTCCCCTTGAAAACAGGAACAAGACAAGGATGTCTTTTATCACCACTCCTATTTAACATTGTGCTGGAAGTTCCAGCTAGAGCAATAAGGCAAGAAAAAGAAATAAAGGGCATCCAAACTGGTAATGAAGAAGTTAAACTGTCCCTGTTTGCAGATGATATGATACTATACATAGAAAACCCTAAAGACTCCACGAGAAATCTACTGGAGCTAATAGAAAGATTTAGCAGAGTAGCAGGATACATGATAAACATACAAAAACCAGTTGGATTCCTAGACACCAATAAGGAGAACAATGAAAAGGAAATCAGGAAAACAATACAATTTATAATAGCCCTTAAAAAGATAAAATACTTAGTAATAAATCTAACCAGGGATGTAAAAGACCTATACAAAGAAAACTACAAAACACTACTGCAAAAAACCCAAACGAGCTTCATAAACGGAAAAATACACCATGATCATGGATAGGTAGACTCAAAATTGTGAAAATGACAATTCTACCCAAAACAACTTACAGATACAACACAATCCTGATCCAAATACCAACAACATTATTCAAGGAGATGGAAAAACTAATCATTAACTTTATATGGAAAGGGAAGAAGCCCTGAATAATAAAGCACTACTGAAGAAGAATAAAGTTGGAGGACTCACACTACCTGACTTCAGCACCTATTATACAGCTATGGTAGTCAAAACAGCCTGGTACTGGTATAATGACAGATACATTGACCAATGGAACAGAACTGAGAACCCAGATGTAAATCCATCCACCTATGGTCACCTGATCTTCGACAAGTGCCCAAAGTCCATCAAATGGGGAAAGACAGTCTTTTAAACAAATGGTGCTGCCAAAACTGGATATTCATCTGCAAAAAATTGAAACAGGACCCATACCTCACACCGTATACAAAAACTACTTCAAAATGGATGAAAGATCTGAACATAAAGCCTATACTATAAAGTTCATAGAAGAAGAAATAGGAACAACACTACAGGCCATAATACACGGCATTAACAGGATACAAACCATAACCATCAATGCACAAACTCCAAAAGATAAGCTAGATAACTGGGATCTTCTAAAAATCAAGCACCTATGCTCTTCAAAAGACTTCACCAAAAGAGTAAAAAGAGAACTTACAAACTGGGATAAGATTTTTGGACAGTACAAGTCAGACAAAGGTCTAATCTCCATAATCTACAAGAAAATCCAACACCTCTACAATAAAAAGACAAATAATCCTATTAAAAAATGGGCAAAGGAAATGAACGGACACTTCACCAGAGAAGACATTCAAATGGCCAACAGACACATGAGGAAATGCTCACGATCACTAGCCATTAGAGAAATGCAAATTAAAACCACAATGAGATACCATCTCACCCCGGCATTACTGGCACGAATCAAAAACACTGGAAATAACAAATGTTGGAGGGGCTGCAGGGAGATGGGAACTCTTATGCACTGCTGGTGGGAATGCAAAATGATACAACCATTTTGGAAAACGATATGGCGCTTTCTCAGAAAGCTAGAAATAGACATACCATTCGATCCAGCAATCCCACTACTAGGAATATATCCTAGAGAAATAAGAGTCGTCACTCGAATAGACATGCACACCTATGTTCACGACAGCATTGTTCACAATAGCAAAATGATAGAAACAACCTAGATGCCCATCAACAGATGAATGGATAAACAAACTATGGTGCATACACACAATGGAGTGCTATGCAATGAGAAAGAACAACAATGAATCTGTGAAGCATCTCATAACATGGATGAAACTGGAGGACATTATGCTGAGTGAAATAAGTCAATCACAAAAGGACAAATATTGTATGAGACCTCTAATGTAAAAACCCATGAAAAAGTTCACACACAAAATGTAACAATCTTTGTTGGTTACCAGGGATGGGAGGGGTGGGGGGGAAATACTAAATAGGCAATAGATAAGTGGTATCTTGGGGAAGGGTGAGACAGTACACAATACAGGGGAAACCAGCACAACTTGTACAAGGAAAGGTCACGGAAGCTCCATAGACACATCCAAACTCCCTGAGGGACTGAATTGCTGGGTGGAGGGCTGTGGAGACCATGGTCTCGGGGAACATCTAGCTCAATTGGCATAACACAGTTTATAAAGACAATGTTGTACATTCTACCTTGGGGAGTAGCTTCTAGAGTCTTAAAAGCCTGTGAGCAGCCATCTAACATACTCCACTGGTCTCATCCCTTCAGGAGCAAGGGAGCATGAAGAGAACAGGATACAAGGAAAACATTAGTCCAAAGGACTAATGGACCACAGTTACCAAGGCCTCCACCAGACTGAGTCCAGTATAGCTACATGGTGCCCAGCTACCACCACTGACTGCTCTGACCAGGATCACAACAGAGGGTTCTGGACAGAGTTGGAGAAGGATGTAGAACAAAATTCTAACTCACAAAAAAAAGACTGGATTTATTGGCCTAAAGGACACTGGAGAAACCCCGAGAGTATGGCCCCCAGCCACCCTTTAGCTCAGTGGTGAAGTCGTTTCCAAGGTTCACCATTCAGTGGGGGAGTGGACAGCCCCATAAAACCAAATGGGAGTAATGAGGTACAGCAGTCCAGGGACAAGGGCCAGAAGGCAGAAGGGGACAGGAAAGCTGGTGATAAGGAACCCAAGTTTGAGTAAGGATAGTGTTGATGTTTTGTGAGGTTGTTAACCATTGTCATAGGGCAACATGTGTACTACCTGTTAAATGAGAGACTATTTTGTTCTGTAAGCCTTCATCTGAAGTGAGAATAGCAGCACAATTGGAAGAGCATATTCGATGTCACTGAACAGTGCCTGTAGAAATTTTTGAAATGGTGTATCTTTGGCTATGTATATTTCCACCAAAAAAAAAAAAAAGGTCAAGAAGTTAGAGGGTTGACATGTTGTGGGGTTGTTAAGCAATGTCATAAAACAATATGTGTACTCTTCTTTCATGAGAAACCATTTTTTTCTGTAAGCCTTCATGTGAAGTACAATAAAAAGAAAATACACAAGAAGACATGCACACAATATTTATAAATGCACTGTTTCTAAGAGCAAATATATATATGTTGGAAACCATCCCAAATTTACTTAGAGGAATAGGTAAATAATTGGCAAGATACTTAGACAATTCAACACTACACAACAGTGAAAATGAACTACGATGACACTCACTCATAAGGATAAATCTGTGAATATAAAGTTGAAAGGGAAAAAAAGGCACTGTAGATTCAAACAATATCATTATGTTATAGTTAAAAAAAAAATTGGCAAAACCAAATACAGTGAAAATTGTGAAAGCTGGAACTCAACAGGACTGCCGTTTTTTCCAGGTTTTGCAAGATTTCCGCCCTTGACAGGGTAAGATCACTATTTTTCTATTGCTCTCTATTTAGTGGGAAATATTCGAGTTTTCCTTCTCTTAAAGTTTTCCGCCTTACACAAGTTCCAGCTTTCGCAGGTTTTACTGTAGTGTATTATCTAGGAATTCTTTGATATATAGTAAAACTCTAAAGAATACAAAAATTGAATGCACAAAAAATAATAATAATAATAATAAAACTACCAGTTTACCTACCAGGTGAGGACAGAATGATGAAAAATTTGGGGAAAGCGACAGAGAGATATGAAGGATTTTGTTACAGTATTTTTCTGAAGGTAAGTGGTATGTTCATGTGGTTCATTTTTTTTTTTATTATTCTTTATAGTGTTCATGTAATTTTATACATCTCTGTCTAGATTCATATCTTAATATATGTGTAAGATAGATAAATAGGTAGGTAGATAGATAGATATAGATGTATATATAGCTATATATGGAAACCCTTGTGGTGTAGTGGTTAAGAGCTATGGCTGCTAACCAAAAGGTCAGCAGTTGGAATCCACCAGCCATTCCTTGGAAACCTTACGGGGCAGTTCTACTCTGTCTTATAGGGTCGCTATGGGTCGGCATCAACTTGACAGCAGCGTTTTTTTTTTTTTTTAATAGCTATATATGGAATATCAAAATAATAAATCTAGACTGTCTTACTAAAACAGTCTTTAGTGTGTGTTTGGCATATAAGCATTCTTGTAGTAATTTTATTTCCAGTTAAAAATATCTACTGATTCACATTTGCAATTAAAAGAGATTATTAGAAAGATAGATTTTAATCTGGTCTTTAACATTGCCTTTAGCTTCGACCCTGGATGCTAGTGTATTTTTTATACAACCTTCCTCTTCAGGAAACCCTCTGTTATTAATTAACTGCCCTTAGGGAGAAAGACATTACAGCTGTAGTAGCTGCCATAAGGTATAAAACTGTTGGACTTTGCTTCATTTAGTATTAGAGTTTAGGGATAAATCTTGTTACTCTTACCAAAAAAAAAATATATATATGTATATATATACACATAAATATGTGTGTATATACATATGTACATATAAATATCAGATATCTAAGTTGTTATATTTTATTTGTAAGTAGTTGTTAGAATAGAAAAGTAAAATACATATCAGTTGGGATATTTCGAATTACCTCCAAGCCGTCTTTCTCCTCCAGCCTTAAACAAAAGGCTGTGCTGATTTCACCAAACTAAACCCACTATGATCGTGAGGGCTGTGAGATTTCCCATCTTTGCTTGAAGCAAGCAGGGCACTCCTCTACAACTGGGGGTGAGGCCCAATTTCCCTGAAGTACATGGACCTCATGAATGATACCTGAAGAAGAGTTGGAGTGTGATTGTTGGTTTAGCAATCATATCTACTGCAAAGTACTGCGGTTTGTATCTTCACATTGAAGAACTGAAGAAGTGGAAAATGTGCTCCGCATACTAGACATGAGGGAGCGAGCACATTATTGTTACTTTATGCATTAAAAAAATAAACTTGGTAGTATTTAACAATAAAATATCAAGTACTATTAAATAGAATGCTATGTTTGACATGTATAAATGCTCATTTATAACCACTATGAAGCACAGAGGATAAAGTAATTGACTACATTGTAATAGGTGTTCCTGAATTCTTGCATACAAGGTTAATGTGGTTAATGTTCATGGTATTACATAGATGAATACAATGGCATTTACGTTCTCTCCATTTGGCGAATCCATTTTCAGTTTTTATCCTCTTCAGGAAATTACTATCAAACATTGTGGACTCTACCAGTACAGATAGATGGTGCCCGGCTACCACCATTGACTGCTCTGAAGTGGATCACAATAGAGGGTCCTGGACAGAGCTGGAAAAGGATGTAGAACAAAATTCTAACTCACAAAAAGAAAGACCAGATTTACTGGCCTGACAGACTGAAGAAACCCCAAGAGTATGGCCCCTGGACACCCTTTTAGCTTAGTGGTGAAGTCACTCCCAAAGTTCACTGTTCAGCCAGGGATTGGACAGCCTCATAAAACAAAACGGGACTAATGAGGCACAGCAGTCCAGGGACAAGGACTGGAAGGCAGGAAAGGACAGAAAAGCTGGTGACAGGGAACCCTAGGTTGAGAAGAGACAGTGTTGACATGTCATGGGATTGTTAACCAATGTCATAAAACAATCTGTGTACTGACTGTTTAATAAGAAACTATTTGTTCTATAAACGTTCATCTAAAGTACAATTATAAATAAATAAAAATAAAAAAATTGTGGACTCTAACTACTTCTATTTAACTCCAGGGACAGAACATAGATGTTTCAGGTCAAATAACAGTTAGGCATAGAGCACTGAGGTAAGATAGTTGAAGATTCACAGCTTCAAGACAATAGACATAGAAATCATTTCTCAGGCACTAAGTAAAGCAGGCAGCCAACAAATTACAGACCATTCTGGAGGGAAAACAAATCTTCCTGAGAAATGTAATGATAATGCATATAGTAAACTTTGAGTATAGTCATTATCAAACTTTAAGAATTTTATGTAAATAGAATAAAGATTGTGATTTGGAAAGCTGCAGACCCTAAGGACAAGAACAAACTTGAATAGAATAATTATAGTTTTGGGACCACAAATGATCAGACAATAATATTGTTATTTTAACCAATGTAATTCATTCTCAGTGTGTTCTTCATTAAAATCTAACAGTAGGCTTTTATAATTTTTAATTGAATTTGATATGATAAGTTTATCCATCAATATGTGTGTGTGTATAAATTTACTAATGTCCAAAAACCATCCATAAAGTATTTTTTGAGAACCTATGTATGAGCAGGAGCCCTGGTAGCACAGTGGTTAAGAGCTCGGCTGCTAACCAAAAGGTCATCAATTCAAATCCAGCAGCTCCTCCTTTGAAACCCTATGGGGCAGTTCTACTCTGTCCTATAGGGTCACTATGAGTCGGAATCAACTTGAGGTAACAGGTTTGGTTTTTTTGGTATGTATGAGCACACATTCCAGCAGTAGGGTCAGCAGAGCCAATCACTATATCCTAATGGAGCCCTAGTGGCACAATTGCTAAGTGCTCAGCTGTTAACCAGAAAGCCAGCAATTCAAACTCACCCAGCAGCTCCAAAGGGAAAAGATTTGCTCCTATAAAGACTACAGTCTTGGAAACCCTATGGGGCAGTTCTACTCTATTCTGTAGGGTCTCTATGAGTCGGAATTGACTTGATGGCACCCAACAACAACAGAGGAATATATTTAATGCTAGTATCTTACAAATAGCAACTCTATTTAGGTTAATAGCCAACCAGAAATGTATGAATATTAATTTACATTTTTTGCATACAACAAATTACTCCAAGGCTATCAGATCTTTGGCCCTCCAATTCTACCATAATTTGAGCTCTTCCATGTTTCAAGGTACTCGTAGGAGTCTCAAGATCTGTAAGACACTTTCTGGTACGCCAAGCAACAGTGCAGTTTATGTTGTAGGCCTCCAGAGTTCATCCCACTAGTAGTTGAAATTATCCCTGCTTTTACTCCCAAGAGTGGTCTTTCTCGGAGAGTTCATAGATGTCTTTTGAAAACTTAGGGTATAATTTATCTAAATATTTGTTGTTGTTGTTTTAGTAGCTGTCAAGGCAGCTTCAACTCATGGTGACCCCCATGTACGATAGAACAAAACTTCACCTGGTCCTGTGACATCTTCGCAATCATTGGTATGCTTGAATCCATTTTTGTGGCCACTGTGTATTCTGAGTGCTTTATAACCCAGGGGGCTCAACTTGGACAATGGGCACTATGTCAGACAATATTCTGTTGTAATCTATAGGGTTTTCACTGGCTAATTTTCAGAAGTAGATTGACAAATCTTTCTTCCTAATCTGTCTGAGTCTGGAAGCTCCACTGAATCCTGTTCACCATGGGTGACCCTGCTAGTATTTGAAATACCAGTGGCATAGCTTTCTGCATCACAGCAACATGCAAAACACCACAATATGACAAACTGACAGACAGGTGTTTAATTTAAATATTTAGATCCGCTTAACTTTGGGGAAAAAAATCCCCAAGCACTCTCTAAGTCCTCTACTAAATATTTAACATTAATTTCAATTCTAGTCTCAATAATTCTATGTCAGAATTCAGCAAAATCTATTTGAATTCTCTGATTGGTGTCCTATAAAACTGCCTGAGCCTCCACAGTTGTATGATCTTCTGCAAGATAATCATAGGATTTCTATTTTTACATTTTAATAATAAAAATAATTTTACTACCTACTTTATAAGGATGCTGTGTAGTTCAAACAAGTTAATCCATTAAACCAAAAAATAAAAATAAAAAAAATAACTTGTTGTCTTCTGGTAGATTCCAACCCCTAGCGACCCTAGAGGAGAGAGTAGAACTGCTCCATAGTGTTTCCAAGGAGCGGCTGGTGGATTTGAACTACCGACCTTTTGGTTAGCAGCCGTATCACTTAACCACTGTGTCACCAGGGCTCCTAATCCATAAAGCATTCAGAAGATAACTAGGCATATAATAAGTACTCAGCAAGGATTAGCTATTTTTAGTAAATTTGCTATATAATTTATCATCCAAAGTGCGAAAACTTTGAAAGTAAAGGGGTACTGTTAATAATACACAGGGACAATAGTTATAAACTGGGACTATCTTAGGCAACTGGAATGTATTGTCATCCTAAGTTATTAGCTAAGGAATCGTGTTTGTGATTCAGGACTCTTGGTTCAATCTAGATACATTTTATCCCTACAACTTATTTTTGTTTTCCCAAATATGAATGCTCATAAATAGTAGTCCCTCTGACTTGCTCACCAATCAATTTTCACCTACTGTCCATGCCATAATGTGAAAGATTATCACTTGGGCCATTTAAGGTCATGGAGCCCTCTTCCCTGAGTCTTTCTATTTGTGACCTAATACCACTTCATACTTCACCAGATACACCCACATCTAGATTCATAATAGTCATAGTTAGATAAGTACCCACAGCTCTGTGACATCATGGTGGAAGTGGTGTGATTCAGAACAAACTAAAAGTGCTGGAAAAATCCATCAAGATAGTCTACCAGCAATCCCAAACCAAATGCTACTGGGGGGGATTAGATAATTCAGAGGCTGTTTTTCTTACAATCACAAACCTTTGAGCATAGTCTACCATAGATAAAACTCAGAAAACCTAAATATGCCTTCTTCCTACAACTCATTTTTCCTACTCCAACACACTCCAGATCCCCAAAACTCTCCTTGGTTCCAAACCTTCTGTATTCTCCTTAATATGGCACCTATACTGAGTCTATTCCCAATATCTGAACCCTGTCTTTACTTACACATTTTGAGGCGTCCCTCCAGCCATGCCATCATCCATTATCTACACTGAGAATGTCTTACCCACTGCCTCAGCCTTAATGAACCTCAATACTGTCCCTATGGTGGGAGTATTCAGACAGGTGATCACTGAGGCTTGGAGTAAGGAGAGATTGAACATAGACTAAGCCTCAAGTTGGGCAGAATTTGAACATGTGGAGAAATCAGGAGTAGACACTACTAGTGAAACAATGTCTAGCAGTACTGATAATGTGCCCACTGTTTACCATGGAAAATACCCTGACAGAGAGTAAATTCTGTAATAGGGAGCAGAGGGATATATGTTGGTCCAGGTAAGATTAAGGCTGACTATAGAGGACATAAGCATGAAATAGAAAAGCCAGAATTTAGTGCATAATGAGTCTATAAGTTAGGAATTTTGATCTGAGCAGCAACATGAAGACTGTGCTACAAAAAAGTTGCAGTATTCTGCAAGAAGACAATGATATAAATAAAGGCTCTGGTTTTTTTTAATTAAATACATTATTTGTTATCTCAAATCTTGAATCAAGGCAATTTAAAATAATTATCTTTTTTGTGTTTTCTCATAGCCTACTTTCCTTTTGCTTTCAGCCAATCTTTGTTGGGTTTTCCTTAATGCATACTTTCATGTGTCCACATACTTTTGCCCTTATTATTCATGTTAGGGGAAGAATGTTGGAAGACCAAGCTGTTAATTTTATAAATTAAATGTAGCTATTTCCTCAGCATTCAATTTAGAGAGAGAATTTTACACAGAAAGTGCTGATTGAATATCCATCTGGTAAGTCTAGCATTGATATCTAGTTTCTTTCCACTGCTCACATAGCTGCTGAGACACCTCAGGGACTGTTTGTATAACATCATTGCTGCTGGCCATGGAAAATTCTAGTCACTGCTTTTCATACATGTTTGGATACAGCTGGTTCTGGTTTGTGTGTTTTGGGGTTTTCCAGTGCAATTATTGCCTACTTCATATACACCGAATGGATCTGCCTCTTTCCATTTCAACAGAAGACTTTCAAGCCAGGGTTTGAGATATGAATACACTGATTAAAAAGTAAAAATGTCCAGAGAGATGGAAGGAAACTCAGGAAGACACAGAGAACCCCAATGTAATGTTTTCTCAAGCAGGAAATACCAAAAAAAAAAAGACCTTTCTTTTCTATGTGCAAGGTTTTATTAGAATCTTTTGTCCTTTGTGGGTGTCTACACTTTTGTCTCAAGTGTTTCCTTGGAGGGAATCATTATTTCCCTTTTCTGAGGAAAGAATTATCCCACCAGGAGCTTGATGTATTCTGCCTGGAGCTGACAGATCCATCCTATTCCAACTAGATCAATACAGGCCTCAGTCTTGCAGTCAAGGTGGCGTTCATTCGATTTCAGTAATTCTCAGATTGACTACCCACAAATGCATTGAGGAGAAGCCAATTATCCCATACAGCCACTGGCTTGTTATTGCTGTATACACTTACTGGAAGAAAGGTGTGCAGTGTAACCCCAGGGATGGCTCCAAGAAGGAATGGCATTTTTCAGCATTATAGTATCAATAAAATCAGATATTACTCATCAATTGGCTTTTTAAATGAAAGTTTACGTCACTTTTCTAGAACTATGTGCAAAATTCATAGCCACTTACAGAGAAAGTCTGTATCTTCCACATATGCAAGGAAGACATTCCATATGTTAACTCTATTCTCCCGTATGATGACAATACTGCTGACAGCAAGTTAAATAATACTCAAATATATTGGCTCTTTCAAAGTTATTGAAATAACACCTGCAAACATAATGATGGATTTGTGCTTGGGACACTTTCTGTAGTGCTTTCTGACATGCATGCATTTAACATAAAATGCTAAATTGTTGTGTGTTAACAATATGTTTAGTAAGCCAGTAACAGTCTATCTTTCCTTTAATAACATGATAACCGTGGAAAACATGTCTAATTCCATCACTTTCAGGTTTTCCAATAGATATACCAACTGAAATAAAAATAAAAACTTCTGAAATGAAGGAGGAGTGTTTTAGTATCTTAGTGCTGCTGTAACAGAAGTGCCATAAGTGGGGGGCTTTAATGAATGGACATTTATTTTCTCACAGTGTGGGAAGGTAGAAGTCCAAATTCAGGACGCCAGCTCTAAGGGAACACTCTCTCTGTCTGCTCTGCCGGCAAAATTCTTGTCTCAGCTTTTCTAGCATTCCTTCTGGCATTCCTTAGAGATCTCCACGTGTCATATATCTTCCCTTCCATTTGTATTTGCTTCCCTGTGTCTACTCTGCTCTTTTTATATCTCAGAAGTGATTGGTTTAAGACATACCCTACACTAACGTGGCCTACGTAATACAACAAAGAAAACCCTATTCCCAAATGGAATTATATTCACAGGTATAGGGGTTTAGGATTTACAATATATATTTTGGGGGCATACAATTCAATCCATAACAAGGAGAAATCCAAATGCCAGCAACTGTGAAGCAGTTATGCTTGAGTCACTTTATTCAAGACAAAATTAAATTAAGGAATGGGCTGTGACTCTTCTCATGGGAAGGGCTGGTATACCAGGGAAGCAAAGGGAGAAAGACCAGGCAGAATGCTACTGATGTTTCTGAACAACGATATTTGAAGGCTTGAGGGGTGTGTATGTGTGTGTCTGTGTGTGTGTGTGGGTGTGTGTGTTGTGGTTAAGGGAAGTATGTGGGTTTGTGGCATGAAGAAGTGAGAGTTGTACAGGAAAACATCTGGGTCCCATCAAGGACTCTGGCAGGTAATTCCCATTTTGGATACATCAAGATTGGAGGCTATGGAGGCACTTATCACCTGTTTACACCTGGTGTGGTTCTTCATTCCAAGCAAAGACAGAGGCTCTACCATGGTTGGCTGTGGATGAAGGAAGCCATACTGGGCAAAAAAAAAAAAAAAGGCATTGCACAGTACAGAGAAGAAATATTTCCACAGAGGAAAATCTCATAGCGGCATTTGCCTTTCATTAGGTTCCCTCCTTACTTCTCCACCTTGCTGGATCTCTGACCAGATAAAGGAAATACTATGTTCAATTTAAACTCTGCATTTTATTCGTCTTCTGGACTTGATTTGGGGAAAGATTCACAATGGTTTTATGCAAAACCCAGCTCAAAACATAAGAAAATAAAATCATTAATTTTTAAGTTGATTTAATATGTAATTCTATGCATCTAAAAGTTTCACAGTTAATAAATATTAAGGTTCCTAGTGGAATCAGTTGATAATTTGAAATTTTTTTAAGTTAAATTTCATTTTCATACTTTAACAAATAATATATTTCAGAAGGGTTGAGACATTAAATGTAGAATGTTTTTAAAGAGCCTGAAGAAATATAGATCATTATCTAATGTTGGGGGGAGAAAATACTTTGTAAATGTAAAAGCACTTGAGATAGACCTCTTTGGAAAATATTGATAAATATAACTACGTAATTGTAAATGACAAAAATCAGTTCAATGTCTTACTTCAAATGGGGAAATGTGTACAACATATTTAATGAAAACGTTAATTGAGACCCTCAATATATAAAGAGTTCTTCCAAAGACAAAACCAGGAAACACATAAAAGAAATACAAGTGGTCTGTAAACACATATACACACATAGATTTTTTTCTAACCTGTAGTTAAAGAAATGAGTAGCCCAGGTGGTTCAATGGTTAAGCACTCAGCGGCTAACCAAAAGATCAGCAGTTCAAACCCGCCAGCCGTTCTGCAAGAGGAAGATGTGGCAGTCTGCTTCTGTAAAGATAATAGCCTTGGAAGCCCTATGGGGCAGTTCTACTCAGTCCTGTAGAGTCCCTATGAGTCGGAACTGACTTGACAGCCATGGGCTAATTAAAGAAATACAAATTAGAAGAAAGAGCAGTAAGTCATCTCTCAGAGTGGCAAAGATAAAATTACAGTAGGGCTGGGGAGAGAGGTAAAGGAGCACTCCTGAGAGGTACCATCAAGTACACCTTTTTGGGAAACAGTTTGGTCATATGATGAACAGTGTTGTATACGTTTATGTCTTATTAGACGTGGGCACAAAGATTTTTGTAGTAAGACTTCATCAAGGCATCATTGATAATAGAAAATATTATAGCAAATGTTAATAGCCAGAAATTTGTCTTTAAAAAAAAAAGGTTGAAAATCCATATAGAATTGTATGTGGTTATCAAAATCATATTACAAAAAATATTTATTCTACATTCTACCTTGGTGAGTAGTGTCTGGGGTCTTAAAAGCCTGTGAGTGGCCATCTAAGATACTCCACTGGTCTCATGCCTTCAGGAGCAAGGGAGAATGAAGAGAACTGGATACAAGGAAAAGATTAGTCCAAAGGACTAATGGTCCACAGCTACCAAGGCCTTCACTGGCCTGAGTCCAGTACAGCTAGATGGTGCCCGGCTGCCACCACTCACTGCTCTGACCAGGATCACAACAGAGGGTTCTGAACAGAGCTGGAGAAGGATGTAGAACATAATTCTAACTCACAAAAAAAAAAGACCAGTTTTATTGGCCTAAAGGAGACTGGAGAAACCCCGAGAGTATGACCCCCAGACACCCTTTTAGCTCAGTGGTGAAGTTATCTCCGAGGTTCACCATTCAGCCAGGGAGTGGACAGCTCCATAAAACCAAATGGGACTAATGAGGTACAGTAGTCCAGTGACAAGGGTCAGAAGGCAGAAGGGGACAAGGAAGCTGGTGATAGGGAACCCAAAGTTGAGTAAGGATATTGTTGATGTGCTGTGAGATTGTTAACCATTGTCATAGGGCAACATGTATAGTAACTGTTAAAGGAGAAACTATTTTGTTCTGTAAGCCTTCAACTTAAGTGAGAATAGCAGCACAATTGGAAGAGCATAGTCAATGTCACTGAACTGTGCATGTAGAAATTTTTGAAATGGTGTATCTTTGGCTATGTGTATTTTCACCAAAAAAAAAAAAAAAAAGGTTGAGAAGTTAGAGAGTTGACATGTTGTGGGGTTGTTAACCAATGTCCTAAAACAATATGTGTACTAATGTTTCATGAGAAACTATTTGTTCTGTAAGCCTTCACCTGAAGTACAATTTAAAAAAAAAGTCAAAAATCCATATAGAGTTGTATGTGGTTATCAAGATCGTATTTCAAAAAATATGTAATAAAATTAAATTATAATCATAATCAAATAGGAAATCCAAAAATCAGAATATAAATATCCTGTATTATTTAAACCAATTCTTTTTAAAAAAGGAAGAATGTGAATGCCAACGTTAGACAACAAAACTTGGAAGAAAAGTGTGCTAAATAAAATATGTCATTAATTTATTAATTATTAAAATATTAAAATTAATTTCACTTGTTTCATCTTTTAACGTGGCTACTAGAAATTTAAAATTACCTATAAGCATTGAAGGAAATATTTTACATTATATTTCTAGTGGGCAGCACTGTTATAGACTATGATGATAACTTCTGCTGACCTCTATCCCATACCATCTCCAAAATTTTGTCATTTTTTGTTAAAGTTGCTTTGGCTTCAGGCAGTTTCCACAGCTAAGGAGATAAATACAGTGAGTTGGACAGGCCAACATAATTAAATTAAAACTTAAAAAGTCATTACTCCCTACCTAAGTAATAGGAAATATTGTTTCATGGGATTGCTCAAGAGATGTCATTAGAAAATTGTGGAACAGAGGCATAGCACTGATTATACCTCACAGGGATCATAGCTGGTAGCTTATTTTATTAGTTTTATTCTTTAGTATCTAACTTGTGACTAAGGCTAAGAAAATCATAATGTCTTTGGAACTGAGATTTTTTATCTTTTAAATGAAAAATAATTCTCATCTATAAAATGAATCAATGAAATTCACAGATTTGTTAAAACTGAGTAGATCAATGTAAATACTTAAAGAGTGCCTAGCACTTAGTTAACATTTTAAATATATGCTACCCATTAAACTTTGTTAAATGTACTGATATATGGAGAGAAAATGTAAAAGCACTAAATAATCTGATCAGAATCTGTCATTATTGGTTGCCATCGAGTCCATTCTGACTCGTAGTGACCACATGTGTGCAGAGTAGAACTGCTACATAGGGCTTTCAAGGCTCTGACCTTTTGGAAGCAGATCACCAGGACCGTCTTCCGAGGTGCCTCTCCTTGAGTTTGAACTGCCAACCTTTCAGCTAATAGTCGAGGGTAAGAAAATAGCTAGGGCCATCCCACCTAGGGACGACCTTGATCAAAATGTAGGAATACATCTTATCAGGGAGGTAGCCTAGCAGACTTGTTAACCGTGCAAGTCAGTAAATCAAACCTCCCATCTCCAAAGCTGACTCCACTCTTACTAGCTTTTTGGCTTCTGCAAGTTACGTGAAGTCTCTGCATTTAGTTTCCTCAGCTGTGCAATGGGGTAATGCGACTTACAGGAAGTTGGAAAAATAAAGTGAATAAGTGGATGTAAAATGTTTAGAGCACTGCCTAGGACAGTTAAATATTTTAATACATGTTATCCATTGTTATTAATTGCATTATGAGGAAAGTTACCAACAAATTGCCACACCTGCAGATAAAACAAACAAAAATCAAAAGCATTTGCAAGTATCATATCACTCCAAAAGTGAAATTCTTCTTGGAGATTAATGATCCTCACAGTATTTCTGAAAGTGGAGGATCGGGAGACTACAGCAGTGCTTCTCACGCTTTATAATGTGCAGATAAATGACCTGGGACCTCTTTAAAATGCAGTCTCTAATTCAATCAGTTGGCATAACAAAGTTTATTAAGAAAATGTTCTGCATTCTACTTTGGTGAGTGGCGTCTTAAAGCTAGCAAGAGGCCTTCTAAGTTGCAGCAATTGGTCTCTACCACCTGGAGTAAAGGAGAATGAAGAATACCAAAGACACAAGGAAAGTATTAGCCCAAGAGAAAGAAAGGGCCACATAAACCAGAGACTGCATCATCTTGAGACCAGAAGAACTAGATATGCCAGGCTACCACCAATCACCACCCTGATAGGGAACACAACAGAGAGTCCCAGACGGAGCAAGAGAAAGGTGGGGTGCAGAACTCAAATTCTAGTAAAATCACCTGACTTAATGGTCAGACTGAGAGTGGAGGAGCCCCGGAAAGCATAACCTCTGGACTCTCTGTCAACCCAGAGCTAAAACAATTCCCGAGGCCAACTCTCCAGACAAAGATTGGACTGGACTGTGGGACATAAAATGATACTGATGAGTGTGCTTCTCAGCTCAAGTAGATACATGAGACCAAACGGGCAACTTCTGTCCAGAGGTGAAATGAGAAGGCAGAGGGGGTCAGGAGCTGGTTGAACTGATGTGGGAAATCAGGGGTAGAAAGGAGGAGTGTACTGTCACAGTATAGGGAGAGCATTTAGGGTCACATAACATATGTATAAATTTTTGTATGAGAAACTAACTTGAAATGTGAGCTTTCAGTTAAACTACAACAATAAACAAACAAAAACATGCAGTCTCTGATTCAGTCAGTCTAGGATGAGATCTGACTGAGATTCTACATATTTAACAAGCTCCCATGTGATATTGATGCTCCTTGTCCTCCCACCACATTCAGAGTACTGAGGGCTAAAGAATTATTGTCTACATTTGCAGCAGGAGTAATTGAGGTTCAAGATCAAAAAAGGAAAATCAACGTAAGTGCAGAGCACAGCAAGCCCCCCTTATTTTTTATTTCATTTTCTTACATTGACTACTAGCACAGGAATAGATTAGCTTCTTTCTCTTTTAATGGAACTAACTTCCTTAGTTAGGCAGGAGTTATACAACATCCCCTTTATACAGATTATGATTCTGTAGCACAGGATTTATGACATTTGCTCTGAGTGTCATAGAGAAAAGAATAAACAGGCCTTTCAAAATGTACTCTACTAGCCTCAAAACAGAAATATGAAACTTTTAAAAAAGAATTATAGTTATGTAACCATCCATAAATTATTAGTTTTGCAAGATTTTTTATTCTTTAAGTTATATTTATTCTCTATGTTGTTAGCTAGAAATTGTTTTCTCCCCTCAATGTTATGTTGCTAAGATTCATGCATCTTCTTAAATGTAGTTTAAGTTTGTGAAATTTTCACTTCTGTATGCATTGGGTGAATATGCAACAGTTTATTCATTCATTCTCCCACAATAGACGTTTGGGTTGTTTCCAAGTTTGAGGTTAAAAGTAACATTCCTGGGGTTCCGGCAAAATGGTGCTCTAGGCAGAAGCACCACATGTCCCTCCACAGCAAAGATCCGAAAAACTAAGCCGAATAGAGAATACAACAATCCTGAAACCCTAAAACATCAAATGAAGAGATAAAGAACTCAGCCAAGCACCAAATGGAGTGAAAAAACTGACAGAGAACAGGTGAGTAGAGATTCATGCAGAGGTCCCCTACCAGCTAATGCAGAGCGGATCCGCCATCATAGACTCCTATCAGAGACCAGAAAACAGGGGGTATGAGAAAGCAGCCTCACGGAGCTTCCAGTGGGAGACAAAACAACTGGTAATTGGTGATATACGCTTTCCCACCCCCCACCCTTCTTCACCCTAACTCGGACTCCTTTGCTTTCCACGGCCACAGTCTCTTGATCGGGAAACAGCAGCTGCTTGGATTCCACACACCCGAACGGGTGGCTCTCTGAGTGGCATTTGTTGGCTGCTGGTGTTGCTTTTTTTCTGCTTCTTTTATTTTTTCCTTGCCTCACCCCACCTCCTCCTGCTTTTGCTTGAGTACCTCGCTCTGTGTGCCATCTTTGCTTCTTCCTGAGGGGCTGCAGAGCTCTGTTCGAGAGTGGAGCTGCTTCCTGGATTGGGCTGCCACGCTGGTGGGATCCCGGGACTTTTGTTCATTTGTTTGTTTTGAAATGTTTGTTAGTTTTCTTTTCCTTTTCTTGAGTTGGGAGCACTTTCTGGCTAGGCTGAGCTGGCCCTTCAGCTTCCACAGATGTGCAGAGGGATCCCTGAGAGCATTTCTTTTTACTTTGGTTTTTTTTTTTCCTGTTTCTTTGGGGGCCTTTCTTGTTTTTCATTTTTTTAATTTGTTTTGTTTTCTTTTTCCTCTTTTTCCCTTTTTATCTTTCTTCATTGCTCAGTTTCTCCTCTTTATATCTTCCTTCTCTTTCTGCTCCCTGAATACCTGGCATTGTATACCACTACACCTTCTAGCCAGGCTGTACTGCAACACCTGAGAGCAACTTCCCCAGACCTCATAGCTGCATTGGTGGAATCCCTGGGAACTTTGTGGTTCTTTAACCTTTCTGATTCTTATTTATTCACTTTTTACTTTTCTTCCTCCTCTCCTTTCTTTTTTTCTCCATTTCATAGTCGCTCATCTCTACACTCCAACAGCAAGCTCCCCTAGCATTCGTTTTTGTTCCTATGTTTTTGGCTCCTGTTCCTCTCTCCCATATCAATCTTAGCTCCACACATCACAATCTCCCCGCTGCATCCTGCCTACCTACACCATGTGCTTGACATCACACCATCAAGCAGCACAGGCACCGCCTATTGGAACCTGCCCTGCACTGATTACTGACCTGCTCTGGTGGCTGTAGTAAGTGCCACAAACAACCTGTCCCAGTAACTCCTCTTCAGCTAGACCTGCCCTGCCGTACCATATCTGAGTAGCTAACCTTGTCAGTTGAAGAAGGAGGTGAAAAGTATTGTGCCCAGAGATGAGCAAACAACAAGGAACACACAGTCTGCCTGCTCAGACATAGTCAAATTATTTTCGAAAAAAAAGGATGAAACAAACAAATCTTCAATCAATAAATGAGAAAAATAACTACTGAATGCCCCAGAGACAGCAGACAATATCAAAACATTTACAAATACAGGACAGGATGGTTCCAGTAGGCTTCCAAAATAAAACACCAGATGACTCTCCTCTGGAAGAAAATGTGCTAGAACTAACTCACAGGGAATTCAAATCTCTAATACTCAGAATTCTCCAAGAACTGAGGCAAAAAGCTGACAAATATGAGGAAAAAATAGACAAATTCATGGAAAATACAGACAAAAAATTGGAAGAATTCATGAAAATAATGCTGAAACAAAATGCCAAAATAAATTCACAACTAGAAATTATACAAAGACAACAATTAGAAATCCAAAAGATAAACAACAAGATTTCAGAAGTTGACGATGTCATAGAAGGGCTGAGAAGCAGATCTGAAACGGTGGAAGACAGGATCAGTGGAATTGAAGACAAACACTTGGGTACAACTCTGTTTCAGGAAAACTCAGAAAAAAGAACAAAGAAAAATGAAGAGAAACTGAGAGTTATGTGAGACACAATCAAATGCAAAAATCTGCAAGTGATTGGCATTCCAGAACAGGGGAGAAAACAGAAAACACAGAGAGGATCACTGAGGAACTGCTGACAGAAAACTTCCCCAATGTCATGAAAGATGAAAAGCTGGCCATCCAAGAAGCTCAACGAACCCCATATAGAAGAGACCCTAAAAGAAAATCACCAAAGCATATCATATTCACACTCACCAAAACCAAAGACAACCAAAGAATCCTGAGAGCAGCTGGTGAAAAACAAGAAGTCACATACAGAGGAGAAACAATAAGACTAAGCTCTGATTATTTGGCAGAAACCATGCTGGCAAGAAGGCAATGGGATGACATATATAAAACCTTGAAAGAAAAAAATTGCCAGCCAAGAATAATATATCCTGGAAAACTCTCGCTCAGATTTGATGGTGAAATTAGCTCATTTCTAGATAAACAGAAATTAAGGGAATATGTAAAAGTCAAACCAATCTTACAAGAATTATTAAAGCGGGTTCTTCAATCTGAGGACAAACAGCTTCAGCTCACAGGCAGAACATAGGATGCAGGATCACACCAGCCAGATAGCAATCAAGGAAATGAACTCTCAAGGACATTCAAAACCAAAAGAAATACAACAGGGAATCAGAGCAGTTAATCAGTAAATGACAACAACATCAAAACAATAAAAGAGGGAATAAACGGCATAGGTATAGACTTTTAATGGAGAGGAAGGCAAGAGGATACCAAGTAATGTTAGACTGCTTCAAACTTCAAAAGATAAGAGTAACATTTATGGTAACCACAAAGAAAGCAAACAAACCTACTCATAAAAAGAAGAGGAAAAACATAAAGTCTCAGCAAAAAAAAACCTAAAAAACCAAAAGAAATGAAAAAAAAATCCACAAACAAAAGTAACTCAGCACAAGAGAGTAAGAAGAACAAAGAAAATGTCAGCACCATAAAAAAAACACTACAAAATGACAGCAACAAACCCACATCTATCAATAATTACACTGAATGTAAATGGACTCAATGCACCCATAAAGAGATGGAGAGTGACAGAATGGATAAGAAAACAAGATCCATCAATATGCAGTCTACAGGAGACACACCTTAGAAACAAAGATGTGAATTTATTAAAAGTCAAAGGTTGGAAAAAAAGTATATCAAGTTAACAACTACCAAAAAAGAGCAGGAGTGGCAATCCTAATCTCAGATAAAATAGATTTTAAAACTAAATCTACCATAAAAGACAAAGAAGGACAGTATATAATGATTAAGGTGATGATCCATCATGAAGACACAACCATAATAAACATCTATGCACCCAAAGACAGGGCTCCAAAATACATAAAGCAAACTCTCGCAACACTGCAAAGAGAAATCGACAGTTCCACAATAATAGTAGGAGACTTCAACACACCACTCTCAGTAAAGGACAAAACAACTAAGAAGAAACTCAGCAAAGATACAGAAGACCTAAAGGGCACAATCAATATATGAGGTATGTATACCTCAAAGACATATATAGAACACTCCATCCAACCGCTGCAAAGCACACATTCTTTTCCAATGCCCATGGAACGTTCTCCAGAATAGACCACATCTTAGGCCACAGAGCAATCCTCAACAAGATCCAAAACGTTGAGATAATTCAAAGTATCTTCTCTGACCCCAATACCATCCAGGTAGAAATTAACAACAGAGAGAGCAAGGAAAAGAAATCAATTACATGGAAATTAAACAATACCCTCATTAAACATCACTGGGTAATAGAAGAAATCAGAGATGGAATCAAAAAGTTCCTAGAATCAAATGAGAATGAAAACACATCATACCAAAACGTTTGGGACACAGCAAAGGCAGTCCTCAGAGGACAATTTATAGCAATAGATGCACAAATTAAAAAAGAAGAAAGGGACAAAATCAAAACATTAACTACAGAACTCAAATAGAAAGAGAACAGCAAAAAAAGCCCACAACCACCAGAAGAAAGGAAATAGTAAAGATCAGAGCAGAAATAAATGAAATAGAGAACAGAAAAACAATAGAAACAATCAACAAAACCAAAAGTTGGTTCTTTGAAAGAATCAACAAAATTGACAAACCACTGGCCAGACTGACAAAAGAAAAACAGAGAGGACACAAATAACCCAAGTAAGAAATGAAAGGGGGACATTACAACAGACCCAACTGAAATAAAAAGTTTTATAACAGAATATTATGAAAAACTATACTCCAACAAACTTGAAAACCTAGAGGAAATGGATAAATTTCTAGAAACACACAGCCTACCCAAACTAGAACAAAGTGATGTTGAAAATCTGAACAGACCCATAACAAGAGAAGAGATTGAAAAGGTAATAAAAAAAACTCCCAACCAAAAAAGCCCTGGCCCAGATGGCTTCACTGGAGGATTCTACAAAAGATTTACAGAAGAGTTTGTACCAGTACTACTCAAGCTATTTCAGAGCATAGAAGAGGATGCAACACTTCTGAATTCATTCTATGAAGCCAGCATAACGCTGACACCAAAACCAGGAAAAGATGTCACAAAAAAAGAAAATTACAGACCAATATCTCTCATGAATATAGATGCAAAAATTCTCAACAAAATTCTAGCTAATAGAATTCAGTATCATATCAAAAAAATATTACACCACGACCAAGTAGGATTCATACCAGGTAGGCGAGGATGGTTCCACATTAGAAAATCAATCAATGTAATCCACCACATAAATAAAAGGAAAGAAAGGAATCACATGATCATCTCAACTGACGCAGAGAAGGCATCTGACAAAGTACAACAGCCATTCCTGATAAAAACTCTCAATAAAATAGGTATGGAAAGGAAATTTCTCAACATAGTAAAGGGCATCTATGCAAAACCAACGGCCAACATCATTCTTAATGGAGAGAGGCTGAAAACATTCCCCTTGAAAACAGAAACAAGACAAGGATGCCCTTTATCACCACTCCTATTCAACATTGTGCTGGAAGTTCTAGCTAGAGCAAAAAGGCAAGAAAAAGAAATAAAGCACATCCAAATTGGTAATGAAGAAGTTGAACTATCCCTGTTTGCAGATGATATGATCATATACACAGAAAACCCTAAAGACTCCACGAGAAATCTACTGGAACTAATAGAAAGATTCAGCAGAGTAGCAGGATACAAGATAAACATTCAAAAATCAGTTGGATTCCTATATACCAGTAAAGAGAACGATGAAAAGGAAGTCAGGAAAACAATACCATTTTCAATAGTCCCTAAAAAGATAAAATACTTAGGAATAAATCTGACCAGGGATGTAAAAGACGTATACAAAGAAAACTACAAAACTCTACTGCAAGAAACCCAAAGGGATCTACATAAGTGGAAAAGCATACCAAGCTCATGGATAGGCAGACTCAACATTGTGAAAATGACAATTCTACACAAAGCAATTTACAAATACAACGCAATCCCAATCCAAATACCAACAACATTCTTCAAAGAGATGGAAAAACTAATCATTAACTTTATATGGAAAGGGAAGAAGCCCCGAATAAGTAAATCACTACTGAAGAAGAAGAATAAAGTTGGAGGACTCACACTACCTGACTTCAGAACCTACTATACAGCTACAGTAGTCAAAACAGCCTGGTACTGGTACAATGACAGATACATTGACCAATGGAACAGAATTGAGAACCCAGATGGAAATCCATCCACCCATGGTCACCTGATCTTCGACAAGGGCCCAAAGTCCATCAAATGGGGAAAAGACATTCTTTTTAATAAATGGTGCTGCCAAAACTGGATATTCATCTGCAAAGAAATGAAACAGGGCCCATACCTCACACCGTATACAAAAACTACTTCAAAATGGATCAAAGATCTGAATATAAAGCCTAAAACTATAAAGTTCATAGAAGAAAAAATAGGACCAACACTTCAGGCCTTAATACATGGCATTAACAGGATACAAACCATAACCATCAATGCACAAAACCCAGCAGATAAGCTAGATAACTGGGATCTTCTAAAAATCAAACACCTATGCTCTTCAAAAGACTTCACCAAAAGAGTCAAAAGAGAACCTACAGACTGGGAAAAAATTTTTGGACAGTACAAGTCAGACAAATTTCTAATCTCCATAATCTACAAGAAAATCCAACACCTCTACAACAAAAAGACAAACAATCCTATCAAAAAATGGGCAAAGGAAATGAACAGACACTTCACCAAGGAAGACATTCAGATGGCCAACAGACACATGAGGAAATGCTCACGATCACTAGCCATTAGAGAAATGCAAATTAAAACCACAATGAGATACCATCTCACCCCGGCATTACTGGCACGAATCAAAAACACTGGAAATAACAAATGTTGGAGGGGCTGCAGGGAGATGGGAACTCTTATGCACTGCTGGTGGGAATGCAAAATGATACAACCATTTTGGAAAATGATATGGTGATTTCTCAGAAAGCTAGAAATAGACATACCATTCGATCCAGCAATCCCACTCCTAGGAATATATCTTAGAGAAATAAGAGTCGTCACTCGAATAGACATATGCACACCTATGTTCATGGCAGCATTGTTCACAATAGCAAAATGATGGAAACAACCTAGATGCCCATCAACAGATGAATGGATAAATAAACTATGGTATATATACATAATGGAGTACTATGCAACGACAAAGAACAACAATGAATCTGTGAAGCATCTCATAACATGGATGAAACTGGAGGACATATGCTGAATGAAATAAGTCAGTCACAAAAGGACAAATGTTGTATGAGACCTCTATTGTCAAAACCTATGAAAAAGTTCATGTACAAAATGTAACAATCTTTGTTGGTTACCAGGGATGGGAGGGGTGGTGGTGGGGATATTAAATAGACAATAGATAAGTGGTATCTTGGGTGAAGGGTGAGACAGTACACAATACTGGAGAAACTAGTACAACTTGTACAAGGAAAGTTCATGGAAGCCCGATAGACACATCCAATCTCCTGGAGGGACAGAATTGCTGGGCGGAGGGCTCTGGTGACCATGGTCTCAGGGAACATATAGCTCAATTGGCATGACACAGCTTATAAAGACAATGCTCTACATTCTACCTTTGTGAGTAGTGTCATGGGTCTTAAAAGCCTGTGAGCAGCCATCTAAGATACTCCACTGGTCTCTTCCCTTCGGGATCAAGGGAGAATGATGAGAACAGGATACAAGGAAAAGATTAGTCCGAAGGACTAATGGTCCACAGCTACCAAGGCCTCCACCGGACGAGTCCAGTACAGCTACATGGTGCCCGGCTACCACCACTGTATGCTCTGACCAGGATCACAACAGAGGGTTCTGGACAGAGCTGGAAAAGGATGTAGAGCATAATTCTAACTCACAAAAAAAAAAAAAAAAAAGACCAGATTTACTGGCTTAAAGGAGACTGGAGAAACCCCGAGAGTATGACCCCCAGATACCCTTTTAGCTCAGTGGTGAAGTTACCTCTGAGGTTCACCGTTCAGCCTGGGAGTGGACAGGCCCGTAAAACCAAATGAGACTAACGAGGTACAGGAGTCCAGTGACTAGGGCCAGAAGGCAGAAGGGGACAAGGAATCTGGTAATAGGGAACCCAAGGTTGAGTAAGGATATTGTTGATGTGTTGTGAGATTGTTAACCATTGTCATAGGGCAACATTTGTAGTAACTGTTAAATGAGGAACTATTTTGTTCTGTAAGCCTTCATCTTAAGTGAGAATAACAGCATAGTTGGAAGAGCATGGTCAATGTCACTGAACTGTGCATGTAGAAAGTTTTGAAATGGTGTATCTTTGGCTATGTGTATTTTCACCAAAAAAAAAAAAAGTTTGAGAAGTTAGAGGGTAGGTATGTTGTGGGGTTGTTAACCAATGTCATAAAACAACATGTGTACTTCTGTTTCATGAGAAACTCTTTGTTCTGTAAGCCTTCACCTGAAGTACAATTAGAAAAAAAAAAAAAAAGTAACATTCCTATGAACAGGACTGGAGTGACTGGACCATAGATTATGCAAAAGTTCTGTTTGACAAGATAATCACAAGTCATTTACAAGTAATTGAATCTTTTTATACTCCACCTACCATTATTCAAAGCTTGTACTGATTCACTTTCTCACCAGCACTTGGTGTTGTCAGACTTGTTACATTTTTGCCAATACAGTGGTTCTAAAAATGGTATCACCTTTTGATCTCACTTACATTTTCCTAACTATTGAGGTTGAATATCTTGTTTAATTGTTGTCCTCCATCCTTTTCCCTCTTTGGTAAAATATTATTTCATGGCTTTTGCCTATTTTTCTGTGTGATTTGCTGCTAATGAATTTTCAGGATTTTTCTCTATATTTTACATATCAATTTGCTTTTGGCTTATGTGTTGTTAATATCTTCTCCATGTTTGTGACTTATTGTGCACATTCCTTATGCTGTCATTTGGTGAGTGAAAGTTCATAATTTTAATGGCCTTTGTCAGTCTTTAATTGGGAATGCTTTATGTGTATTATTTTAGAAAATCTTTCTCTATCCTGAGGAAAGAAAGGTAAAATTTAGCTTCTCACAATTGATATTTTCGACCTATCTGAAACCAATTTTTGTGTGTGATGTGAGAAACAGATAAATTTTTCTGACATAAATGATCAATTGTCCCAACACTATTTATCTTGAATGGTCTGTTCTTTCAACAGTGATCTACAATGCTACATATATCATGCGTCCACTTTCATATACGTGTGTCTGTTTCTGTGCTCTCTTCTCTTCCATTTATAATTTTATATGTTCTTGGATTAAAATTATCCCACCTTAATAACTATATTTTTAAATAAATCTTGATTTTTGGTAGAGAAGAACACTGCCATTTAATCCTTCTTCAGAAGTGTGCAAGCTATTCTTTAGGGTTTGTCTTTCCATGTCAATTTTAGAACTAATATGTCAATTACCACAAAAAAAAAAAAAAAAAAAAAAAAACCTGTGAGATTTTGTCTGGAATTTCTTTGAATGTACAGGTCAAGTTTTGGAAAGTTAAAATTACTTGAGATATTAAATTTTCTTATCTAAAAACATTGCATAGTTCTCTCTTTTGTAAATCTTTAAAAAATATCATTCAAAATGTTTTTAATTCTTTCCATATTGATCTTATATGTATTTTGTTATATGTATATTCCTGGTCTTTGTGGTTGTTACTGTTATAAATAATAATGTGAGTTTTCTGTTCATGACTTTTCATAAAAATAAAATATATTTGTTCACACTGTCTAAAATATAGAAATTTGCTAATCCCTCTTTTTTATTTCCAAAAATTTGCCTGTAGTTTTTTTGGTTTGTTTATGTAGACAATTATATAATCTGTGATAATGAAAATTCTGATTCTTCTTTTCAAATTTTTATAGTTTAAAGTTTTTTTTTTACTTTCTCATTGACCGAGGTATCAAGTAAATTGTGGAATAGAAGCAGTAATAGCAGAAATTCTTGTGTAGTTCCTGGTTTTAGAGGGAATACTTTTTTTGCATATTTTTATTTTGGTGAAAATACACAAGCCAAAGATACCCCATTTCAACAATTTCTATGATTCAGTTATTAATAATGCTTACTAAGGTTTTCTGCTAACAGCAGTTATCCAGTTAAGAAAATTCCCTTTTTATGTTAGTGTGCTGCAAAGAATTCTATTATGAATGAGTATTGAATTATATCAGATGCTTTTTCTGCATCTGCTTGTTTTCTCCTTTAACCTTTTAATGTGGAAAGTCAGATTTACAGGTTTTCTAATGTTAAACCTCCCTGCATTCTTTGGAAAATCTCAACTTGGTTGCAAATGATTAAATTATATATCTATATATTAGATAGATAGGTAGGTAGGTAGATAGGTAGGTAGATAGATAGAATATATATATATATATCTATATATAATATATAATATAGATATATAATATAATACAGAGAGATATACTGCTGGATTCAGCTTTCTAATATTTTGGCCTGTACTGTGCTTTTTTTTTTTTTTTATTTTGGTATCAAGTTTACAAAAGCCTCATAGAAATTGTGATGGTTAAGATTGTGTGTCATCTTGGCTGGGCCATGATTCTCAGTGTTTATATGTGATCACTCCCATGACTGAATCTGCTGTGAGTAGCCAATCAGTTGAAAGGGATTTTCCTTGGGGTTGTGGCCTGTATCTGAATATGAACAGACGTTCTGGCTTTTTGCTTGTTCTGGATCCTGTGGCTGTCTCCTGTTCATCTGACCTCCAGTTCTTGGGACTTGAGCTATCAGCTTATCTGCAGATCTTGGGATTCATCAATCTTCACAGCCTGTGAGTGGAGCCCTGCTCACCGACCTGCCGATCTTGAGTTTGCCAGCCCCTGCAGCTACGTGAATCAGGAGAAGCCTTGTAGTCTTGCCTGCTGATCTTGGGATTTGTCAATCTTCACAGCCTGTGAGCAAGAGCCCTGCTCGCTGACGTGCAGATCTTGGGTTCACCAGCCCCTCTGGCTACATGAATTAGGAGAAGCCTTTATCCTGATCCACAGACTTGGGATGTTCCAGCCTCTACAATCACGTGAGCTGTTTCTTTGATATAAATTTCTCTCTATATATATTTATACACTTTACTGGTTTTGCTTCTCTAGAGAACCCAGCCTAAGAAAGAAATGTTTGGATATATTTCCACATTTCTCATTCTCTGGATGAGTTTGTACAGTATTACTCCCCTGAGTATCATCTTTTGTGTCCTGTCCGCAACACAGGGATTTCTTCAATGCCTGAGAATACTCTGAAGTTCATAGACCTTTGCTACATTCTCCATTTTTACAGAACTTACCCTTCTAATAAATTTCAGCTACTACTATATATCAAGTACAATAACACTTTATACCAGGAAATATCATTATCTAATAGAACATGAACACAAGTATATAAATATTTCAATAAATATGCATTTTGTAGCATGTACAGTAAGTCATAATAAAGTAGAGTTTTAATTCCCATTGTTGCATTAGTTTGTAATGTGTTTTCTAATATCAAACGCCATTGCATTTGTATTCCAGCCAATTTCCATACCATAAATGTCAGTCAACGTAGGCTGATTGTTCCTAAGAATGATTTAAAAAGAACCTTAACGACAGTAAAAGTCATATCCGCATTTTCATTATGCATCTGAGCCTTTGGATGGTAAATATTCCCTCTGAGCTAATATTTTAGAATTCAATGTCATATACGGGAGATTTTTTCCTAGCTAATTAGAAAATAGATTACTTCGCTGGAAATTATGTAGGTGGAAATTCTTCCCAGAGGAATTTATCTCTTTCAGATGTGTTTGATCATGTTCAATATTTTTAAACTATATTATATTTGCCTTCTCTCTTGTCTCAGCTACCAAATATGATGCAGAGAATGCTTAAGGACTTGACTTATTATTCTGACATTGGTAATAAAGTTATATTAAAAATAATGTACTAGAAATCTTTCACCTGCACACAGTTTTCCTTGTTAGCCTTTCTCGTTATTTTGCTTGTCAGATTTCACAATGTCTAATGTTCCCTCTGTATATTTATAAAAATACTCTATTGCAGATGAGTCTAATCACTATGTAAATTAGGTAATTATTTGGTAACTATTAGCAATCTTTCTCACACACAATAATACCATATATTTTGAATCTTCTTTCTTTGCTTTTGGGGGGGATATAGCAATTAAAATAGTTATTGAACCCTTATTTTCATGTAAGTGAGGCAAGTGAAGTATAATACAGGATATGCAAAAATATATTTAATTTTCAATTTCAAATATATTTCTTATTAGTTAGACTACATCTTTTTCAATGCAATTTTCTTTTGGCATGTTGGGATCATGTATCATAAAAGGCTTTTCTGGCAACTACTTGCTTGCATGCATGGGCTTTTAACTTTTCTGGATTCTTTTATGTTAAGAAAAATAAATCTCTTTTAAGAGAGGAAAAATCAACATGTTACTGGATTATATGATTAATAAATAGATAGCATGTAGTAGGCACTCAATATTGTATTGAATGAACAGTTTGAAAAGGTAAGATCATGAAATATTTTGAAGCTTCTTCTCCCAAGCAATCATAAAGATATTACTGAACATAGAACTGTATCTGAAAGAAAATAATAGATATATCCCTGGGCAGAAAGTGAGAAGATAAAACAAAGACTTTTCTTGTAAAGAAGAAAACTGATGTAATTGATGTTTCTATAAACATGAAGGATGTAGAGGCAGAAAATAAATATTTAGATCCCAAATGTTATAACTGTGAAGGAAAGAGGCTATCTCTTGACATTTAAAGAAAACAGTCTTAAAAGAAACCAACGAAAATACTACAATATTAAATGAGTGATGAATTGAGGAATGTTATACCTCAAGGTGTAGTGAATATAAATAGATTCATGATGGATGTAGAGCCTAAGATCTAGCTTTCTATAATAATGTACTAAGGGAAAGTTTAAACTGTATTTCAAACTTTTTAAGGTTGATGGCATGGAGTACACACACACACACGTGCATACACACACACACACACACACATCTTTTAAATTTAATATCAGACATCAAAGCCAGTCAATGAAGTCCATTGTCTCAACTCTGTGAGAGACTTCTTAGATTTACAGATTGAGGCAAAAGAACAATCTTTAATGAAATATGAAAATATGCTACAAACCAAAAATAGTTTTATGGAGAAAAGATTCATATTATGATTAACTTCCACTATAATGTCTCTTACTACAGAGGGCAAAAATTTTTTATATTCTTCAGTCATCACAGTAGCCTCTGTTTTGTCTCTTTAATTGTCTCAAACCAACTGCCCACGATATTTCTTTTTAACTTGCCTCATACACCATTCTTCAGTCCTCCTCAGTTAATTGGATGTTCTTCTCTGACTTAACCACCTTAGCCCTCTGTGTAACCTTAATTTTGAACAGTCCCTTGATTTCTGTGGTACCTGTGATTATATGAGAGAATCTATTGGTTAATCACTGCCTGGAAAGAACCCCTGAGTGGTCACATTAAATGTGCCTGTCTTCTCCCCAGGCATGGGAGGTCAGGGTTGGAACTATCTTTTGCTTTCTATGCTCTGTCTGAAGATATATATATATACATATAATTGTAAAGACTGGAACTCTTTCACCTTGTTTTTGTACATTTTTGTTTCTTTGTTTTTAATCCCACCTTGTAATTGAAAAGAAAAATGGTACTGACATATTAATCAGGTTTGTGGATTATTCATAACTACAAACAGGTTAATTGAATGACTAGTAAAATTTCCATTTCAGAGGTAATCTGGTTTACTTACAACATGAAATTTTAATATGTATAACCCTCTTGCCAAAAGCAGTTTCCCTATTACTGGCTGTCATTGCACTACACATCTTTCCAAGCAGTACTTCTCAGGATTGCAATTTAACAACTTATTTTTAAATATCTTATTAATGTTATATATCTCTATCACCCAATTCTTCTAAAGGCAGAGTTAATCAGAAACCATTTACCATAGAGTCAATCCCAATTCATAGCGACTGCCTGTATGTCAGAGTACAATTGTGTTACATAGGGTTTTCAGTGGCAGATTTTTAAGAAGTAGATCACCAGGCCTTTCTTATGAGGCACCTCTGAGTAGACTCAATCCTACTAACCTTTTGGTTAGCAGCCAGGCATGTTAACCATTTGTGCAACCCAGAGACACCAAGGCAGAGTAGTGCCTTTTTTTTTTTTTGTTCACTATTGTGTCACCAGAATCTGGCATTCAGTAGACGTTGAATGAATTAGTTAATGAATTTGAGTTTAAAACATGTTAGGCTGAAGTTTTGGTTCAGCTACTTAATAGCTGTATGACCTTAGCCTAGTTGTATAATACCTATGAATGTTTGTCACTCTGCAAAATTTTTATGGAGATCAATAAACAATGCACACCTGAAACAATAGACAAATGTTATTCATCATTCTAACTATATGGTAATTTTGCACTATGTAAAATGTCATCAAATAATCAAATGTTATTTGTTTATTTTTTGGTTTATCTGTTTATTATGTATCTTCCTTCTTTTTCCACAATGGGTTTGAAGCAGAACCAATTTCTCTGAACACATACATGCACGTGGCCCTGGATAAACCACCAGAATGTTAGAGGGAAAGGTCCAGTTAGCTACAACACAAGCATACTGATTTCTTATGAATGTTAAGACACTGTTTTAAAAGAAAGATTGAATACCTTGATATTACTGATCAAAAAAAAAAAAAGCCCAAACCCATTGCCATGGAGCTGATACCAAATCATAGTGACGCTATAGGACAGAGTAGAAATGCCCCGTAGAGTTTCCAAGGAGTGGTTGGTGGATTCAAACCACTGACTTTTCGGTTAGCAGCCAAGCTCTTAACCACTCCGCCATCAGGGCTCCTTGATAGCGTGCTAGTGCTATATATATATATATATATATATATATATATATATATATACACACACACACACATACGTATATATATATATATCTTCTAGAAGGGATACTACCATAGAGTCCATTGTGTAAGTCTACAGTTGATGAGCTAATTATTGTGGGAGGACCATCCCCGTGCTGTGACAAGGTGCTTGTTAGAAAGGTGGAAGGACAGCAGGCTGTGCGCCTTGGAGAAGGATTCCAACAATGGAGACCTGAAGAGACTTTGGCCTATGCAGGAGAATAAGGTCTATAAAAGTTGAAGGTAATGAAAATCTTAGAGAACGCTGTTGAATATTTTCCCAAAACTTTAAATTTTTTTTTCTATATTTTATTGTACTTCAGGTGAAGGCTTACAGAACAAATGGTTTCTCATGAAACAGTAGTACACATGTTGTTTTATGACATTGGTTAACAACCCCACAACATAGTAAGCCTCTAAATTCTCGACCTTTTTTTTTTTTTTTGATGAAAATACAGATAGCCAAAGATACACCATTTCAAAAATTTCTACATACACAGTTCAGTGACATTGACTACGCTCTTCCAACTGTGCTGTTATTCTCACTTAAGATGAAGGCTTACAGAACAAAATAGTTTCTCATTTAACAGTTACTACACATGTTGCCCTATGACAATGGTTAACAATCTCACAACACATCAAGAATATCCTTACTCCACCTTGTGTTCCCTATCACCAGGGGACTTCCTTGTCCCCTTCTGTCTTCTGGCCCTTGTCGCTGGACTACTGTACCTCATTAGTCTCATTTGTTTTTGTTTTTTTTTTAACACCATTTCAAAACTTTTTACTTACACATTTAAGTGATATTGACTATGTTCTTCCAATTGTGCTGCCATTCTCGCCCAAGATGAAGGCTTACAGGACAAAACAGCCTCCCATTTAATAGTTACTACAAATGTTGCCCTATAACAGTGGTCAACAATCTCACAACACATCTACAGTGTCCTTATTCAACTTGTGTTCCTTATCATCAGTTTCCTACTCCCCCTCTGCCTTCTGGCCTTTGTCACCGGACTCCTGTACCTCATTAGTCCCATTTAGTTTTACTGAGCTGTCCACTCCCAGGCTTAACATCGAACCTCGAAGGTAACTTCACCTCTGAGCTGAAAGGGTGTCTGGGGGCCACACTCTTGAGGTTTCTCCAGTATTCTTTAGGCGAGTAAATCTGGTCTTTTTCTTTTTTTTTTTTGGAGTTAAAATTATGCTCTACATCCTTCTCCAGCTCTGTCCAGAACCCTCTGTTGTGATCCTGGTCAGAGCAGTCAGTGGTGGTAGCCGGGCACCATCTAGCTGTACTGGACTCAGTCCGGTGGAGGCCTTGGTAGCTGTGGACAATTAGTCCTTTGGACTAATCTTTTCATTGTATCCTGTTCTCTTCATTCTCCCTTGCTCCCGAAGGGATGAGACCAGGGGATTATCTTAGATGGCCTCTCATAGGCTTTTAAGACCCCAGACACTACTCACCAAGGTAGAATGTAGAGCATTATCTTTATAAGTAGTGTCATGCCAATTGAGCTAGATGTTCCCCGAGACCATGGTCCCCAGAGCCCTCCGTCCAACAACTCAGTCCCTCGGGGGGTTTGGATGTGTCTATAGGGCCTCCATGACCTTTCCTTGTGCAGGTTGTGTTAGTTTCCCCTGTACTGTGTACTATCTCACCTCTCACCCAAGGTACCACTTATCTATTGCCTATTTAGTATTTCCCCCCCCTCCCCTCCCCTCCCTGGTAACCAACAAGGATTGTTACATTTTGCATGTGAATTTTTTCATGGGTTTTTACAATAGAGGTCTCATACACTATTTGTCCTTTTGTGATTGACTTATTTCACTCAGCATAATGTCCTCCAGTTTCATCCATGTTATGAGATGGTTCACAGATTCATTGTTGTTCTTTCTAGTTGCATAGTACTCCATTGTGTGTATGTACCATAGTTTGTGTATCCATTCATCTGTTGATGGACATCGAGGTTGTTTCCATCGTTTTGCTATTGTGAACAATGCTGCCATGAACATAGGTGTGCATATGTCTATTCGAGTAATGACTTTTATTTCTCTAGGATATATTCCTAGGAGTGGGATTGCTGGATCGAATGGTATGTCTATTTCTAGCTTTCTGAGGAAACTCCATATCATTTTCCAAAATGGTTGTATCATTTTGCAATCCCACCAGCAGTGTATAAGAGTTCCCATCTCCCAGCAGCCCCTCCAACATTTGTTATTTCCAGTATTTTTGATTCGTGCCAGTAATGCTGGGGTGAGATGGTATCTCATTGTGGTTTTAATTTGCATTTCTCTAATGGCTAGTGATTGCGAGCATTTCCTCATGTGTCTGTTGGCCATTTGAATGTCTTCCTTGGTGAAGTTTCTGTTCATTTCCTTTGCCCATTTTTTGATAGGATTGTTTGTCTTTTTGTTGTAGAGGTGTTGGATTTTCTTGTAGATTATGGAGATTAGATCTTTGTCTGACTTGTACTGTCCAAAAATGTTTTCCCAGTCTGTAGGTTCTCTTTTGACTCTTTTGGTGAAGTCTTTTGAAGAGCATAGATGTCTGATTTTTAGAAGATCCCAGTTATCTAGTTTATCTGTTGGGTTTTTTGTGTTGATGTTTATGGTTTGTATCCTGTTAATGCCATGTATTAAGGCCTGAAGTGTTGGTCCTATTTTTTCTACTATGAATTTTAAAGTTTGAGGCTTTATATTCAGATCTTTGATCCATTTTGAAGTCGTTTTTGTATATGGTGTGAGGTATGGGTCCTGTTTCATTTTTCTACAAATGGATATCCAGTTTTGCCAGCACCATTTGTTAAAAAGACTGTCTTTTCCCCATTTGATGGATTTTGGGCCCTTGTCGAAGATCAGGTGACCGTAGGTGGATGGATTTACATCTGGGTTCTCAATTCTGTTCCATTGGTCAATGTCTCTGTTGTTGTACCAGTACCAGGCTGTTTTGAGTACTGTAGCTGTATAGTAGGTTCTCAAGTCAGGTAGTGTGAGTCCTCCAACTTTATTCTTCTTCTTCAGTACTGCTTTACTTATTCGGGGTTTCTTCCCTTTCCATATAAAGTTAAAAATTAGTTTTTCCATCTCTTTGAAGAATGTTGTTGGCATTTGTATCCGGATTGCATTGTATTTATAAATTGCTTTAGGTAGAATTGCCATTTTCACAATTTTGAGTCTGCCTATCCATGAGCATGGTATGTTTTTCCATTTATGTAGATCCCTTTGTGTTTCATGCAGTAGTGTTTTGTAGTTTTCTTTGTATAGGTCTTTTACATTCCTGGTCAGATTTATTCCTATGTATTTTATCTTTTTAGGGGATATTGAAAATGGTATTGATTTCCTGAACTCCTTTTCATTGTTCTCCTTACTGGTGTATAGAAATCCAACTGATTTTTGAATGTTTATCTTGTATCCTGCTACTCTGCTGAATCTTTCTATTAGTTCCAGTAGATTTCTCGTGGAGTCTTTAGGGTTTGCTATGTATAGTATCATATCATCTGCAAACAGGGAGAGTTTAACTTCTTCGTTACCAATTTGGATGCCCTTTATTTCTTTCTCTTGCCTTTTTGCTCTAGCTAGAACTTCCAGCACGATGTTAAATAGGAGTGGTGATAAAGGGCATCCTTGTCTTGTTCCTGTTTTCAAGGGGAATGTTTTCAGCCTCTCTCCATTAAGAATGATGTTGGCTGTTGGTTTTGCATAGATGCCCTTTATTATGTTGAGAAATTTCCCTTCTATACCTATTTTATTGAGAGCTTTTATCAGGAATGGGTGTTGGACTTTGTGAAATGCCTTTTCTGGGTCAATTGAGATGATCATGTGATTTTTTTCTATCCTTTTATTTATGTGGTGGATTACGTTGATGGATTTTCTAATGTTAAACCATCCTCGCCTACCTGGTATGAATCCTACTTGGTCGTGGTGTATTACTTTTTTGATATGATACTGAATTCTATTGGCTAGAATTTTGTTCAGAATTTTTGCATCTATATTCATGAGAGATATTGGTCTGTAATTTTCTTTTTTGTGATGTCTTTGCCTGGTTTTGGTATCAGCTTTATGCTAGCTTCATAGAATGAATTTGGAAGTGTTGCTTCCCCTTCTATGCTCTGAAATAGCTTGAGTAGAACTGGTACAAGCTCTTCTGTAAACGTTGTGTAGAATTATCCAGTGAAGCCATCTGGGCCAGGGCTTTTTTTGGTTGGGAGTATTTTTATTACCTTTTCAATCGCTTCTCCTGTTATGGGTCTGTTCAGATTTTCAATATCACTTTGTTGTAGTTTGGATAGGCTGTATGTTTCTAGAAATTTATCCATTTCCTGTAGGTTTTCAAATTTGTTGGAATATAGTTTTTCATAATATTCTGTTATAATCCTTTTTATTTCGGTTGGGTGTGTTGTAATGTCCCCCATTTCATTTCTTATTTGGGTTATTTGTGCCCTCTGCTGTTTTTCTTTTGTCAGTCTGGCCAGTGGTTTATCGATTTTGTTGATTCTTTCAAAGAACCAACTTTTGGTTTTGTTGATTCTTTCTATTGCTTTTCTGTTCTCTATTTCATTTATTTCTGCTCTGATCTTTACTATTTCCTTTCTTCCAGTGGTTGTAGGCTTTTTTTGTTGTTCTCTTTCTATTTGTTTGAGTTCTGTAGTTAATGTTTTGATTTTGTCCCTTTCTTCTTTTTTGATATGTGCATCTATTGCTATAAATTGTCCTCTGAGGACTGCCTTTGCTGTGTCCCAAAGGTTTTGGTATGATGTGTTCTCATTTTCATTTGATTCTAGGAATTTTTTAATTCCATCTCTGATTTCTTCTATTACCCATTGATGTGTAAGCAGATTCTTATTCAGTTTCCATGTGTTTGATTTTTTTTTTCCTTGCTCTTTCTAGTGTTAATTTCTACCTTGATGGCATTGTAGTCAGAGAAGATACTGTGAATTATCTCAGTGTTTTGGATCTTGTTGAGGACTGCTCTGTGGCCTAAGATGTGGTCTATTCTGGAGAACGTTCCATGGGCCTTGGAAAAGAATGTGTACTTTGCAGCGGTTGGATGGATTGTTCTATGTATATCTATGAGGTCCAGTTGGCTGATTGTGTCCTTTAGGTCTTCTGTATCTTTCCTGAGTTTCTTTTTAGTTGTTATGTCCTTTACTGAGAGTGGTGTGTTGAAGTCTCCTACTATTATTGTAGAACTGTCAGTTTCTCTTTTCAGTGCTGTTAGAGTTTATTTTATGTATTTTGGAGCCCTGTCATTGGGTGCATGGATATTTATTATGGTTATGTCTTCATGATGGATCATCCCCTTAATCATTATATAGTGTCCTTCTTTGTCTTTTATGGTAGATTTTGTTTTAACGTCTATTTTATCTGAGATTAGAATTGCCACTCCTGCTCTTTTTTGATAGTTGTTAGCTTGATATATTTTTTTTCCACGTTTGATTTTTAATAAATTCACATCTTTGTTTCTAAGGTGTGTCTCTTGTAGACAACAAATTGATGGATCCTGTTTTCTTATCCATTCTGCCACTCTCCATTTCTTTATGGGTGTATTGAGTCCATTTACGTTCAGTGTAATTATTGATAGATGGAAGTTTGTTGCTGTCATTTTGTAGTGTTTTTTTTGTGGTGCTGAAGTTTTCTTTGTTCTTCTTACTCTCTTGTGCTGAGTTACTTTTGTTTGTGGATTTTGTGTTCATTTCTTTTTTTTTTGTAGCTTTTGTTTTTGTTGAGACTTTATGTTTTTCGTCTTTATTTTTATGAGTTGGTTTGTTAACTTTCTTTGTGGTTACCATGAATTTTACCCTTATCTTTATAATTTTGAAGCAGTCTACCCTTACTTGGTATCGGCTTGCCTTCCTCTCCTTTAGAAGGTTCTATACCTATGCTGTTTGTTCCCTCTTTCATTGTTTTGATGTTGTTGTCATCCTTTGATTGATTTCTCTGATTCCTTGTTGTATTTCTTTTGTTTTTGGAAAGTCCTCTGTAGTTCAGTTCCTAGAATGGTATCTAGTTCATATGAACCTGCATCCTAGGTCCTAGGTCCTGCCTGAGGGCTGAAGCTGTTTGTCCTCAGATTGAAGAACTCCCTTTAATAATTCTTGTAAGTTTGGTTTGACTTTTGCATATTCCTTTAGTTTCTGTTTATCTGGAAATGACCTAATTTCACCATCAAATTTGAATGAGAGTTTTGCAGGATATATTATTCTTGGCTGACAATTTTTTTCCTTCAAGATTTTATATATGTCATCCCATTGCCTTCTTGCCTGCATGGTTTCTGCCAAATAATCTGAGCTTAGTCTTATTGTTTCTCCTCTGTATGTGACTTCTTGTTTTTCATGAGCTGCTCTCAGGATTCTTTGTTTGCCTTTAGTTTTAGCGAGTGTGAATATGATATGTCTTGGTGATTTTCTTTTGGGGTCTCTTCTATACGGGGTTCATTGAGCTTCTTGGATGGCCAGCTTTTCATTTTTCATGATATCGGGAAAGTTTTCTGTCAGCAGTTCGTCAATGATGCTCTCTGTGTTTTCTGTTTTCTCCCCCTGATCTGGTATACCAATCACTCATAAGTTTTTGCTTTTAATTGTGTCCCACATAACTCTCAGGGTCTCTTCATTTTTCTTTGTTCTTTTTTCTGAGTTTTACTGAAACAGAGTTGTATCCAAGTGTTTGTCTTCAGTTCCACTGATCCTGTCTTCCATGGTTTCAAATCTACTTCTCAGCCCTTCTATGACACCGTCCATTTCTGAAATCTTGTTGTTTACCTTTTGGATTTCTAATTGTTGTTTTTGTGTAACTTTGAGTTGTGAATTTATTTTGGCATTTTGTTCCTGCATCATCTTCCTGAATTCTTCTAATTTTTTGTCTGTATTTTCCATATATTTGTCTATTTTTTCCTCATGTTTCTCAGCTTTTTGCCTCAGTTCTTGGAAAATTCCGAGTATTAGTGATGTGAGTTCCCTATCAGGTACTTCTAGTGCATTTTCTTCCACAGGAGAGTTATCTGGTGTTTTAATTTGGACGCCTATTGGAGCCATCTTGTCTTGTTTTTGTAAATGTTTTGATATTGTTTGTTGTTTTCAGGGCATTGAGTAGATATTTCTCTGGTTTATTGATTGTAGATTTTTTTGTTTGTTTGTTTCGTCCTTGTGGTACAGCTGGGCAGATCTAGCTGAAGAGAAGTCACTGGGACGGGTTGTTTGTGGCTCTCACCGCAGCCACCAGGACGGTCGGTAGTCAGTGCTGGGCAGGTTCCAATAGGGCGTGCCTGCACAGCTTGGTGGTGTGATGTCAAGTGCACGGTGTAGGTAGGTATGGTGCAGCGGGAAGATGGTTATGTGTGAAGCTAAGCTGGATATGGGAGAGAGGAGAGAGGAGCAGGAGCAAAAAGCACACAAACATAAAAGATTGCTAGGGGAGCTTGTTGTTGGAATGCACAGATGAGAGACTATGGGATGGAGGAAACCAGAAGGGGGAAGAGAAAGAAATGGAAAGAATGAACAAATAAAAATCAGAAAACTTAAAGAACTGCAAAGTTCCCAGGGATCCCACCGATGCAGCTATGAGGTCTGGGGGAGTCGGTCTCAGTTTTCACAGCTCAGCCTGGCCAGAAGGTACAGAGGCATACATCGCCTGGTATTCAGGGATCAGAAAGAGAAGGAAGAGATAGAGAGATGAGAAATTAAGCAATGAAGAAAGACAAAAGGGAAAAAGAGGGAAAAGATGACAAAACTAATCAAAAAGAAGAAAAATAAAATTAAAAAAAAAAAAAAAGCAACACCAGCAGTCAGTGCCAACAAATGGGACCCAGAGAGCCCCCACTCAGGGGCGCATATTCCAAGCAGCCGGCAGTCTCGGGGTTAAGAGACTGTGGCCACAGGAAGCAGAGGGGCGAATGAACAAGGGCCCCGGGATCTCGCCAGCACGGCAGCCCAGACCTGGAAGCAGCCACACGCCTGAACGCAGCCCCACAGCCCCGCAGGAGAGAGCAAAGACCAAAACTTTAAAATTTCTAAGTTTAATAAATAAGTAAGGACAATTCAGAGAAAGCAAAGAAAGAACAAACCTGGGCCAACTGAGAGAACAGGGATGAAATACGTATGTTTCTTGAAACAAGTGATAGCAAAAACATAACAAATATAAATGGAAAAATGCATTTAAATTTTCCCAATTTAAAGAAAAAAGATTTAGGTTTCTGGATAATCAACTGAGTATAATACATTATTGCCAGATGAAGTTAGATAAATGAGTTAATGTATTTCAAACCTTTTTATGTAACAGTAAAAAGAAATAAAATCAAGATTTCTTAAAATATTGAGCAAAGAAATGTTTCTATGTTTTTCCCTGATCTTATATATAGCTCAACTTTTCTCAAAGACCTTACTATAAACTTTCTAGTCTAAGCTTTAACACATCTAAGAGGTCATTCATTTATCATTTGGGTCTCCATTTCCTTATTTTGAGAATGATTGAATTAGATTAACATTCCCAATATGTAATGAATTTTATGCCAACAGTAACAACAATAAAAATCCATCATCAAATATATTTGAGGAAGAGTAGGTCATGAGAGATTGAAAAGAATTCCCTATTGCAGGACTTCTCAGAGCATTTTATATGCTAATGTGTTTTGCAAACCTCCAAGAAGAGGATATAGCAGGCAGAATTTCTCAAGTGTGCTTAATCACACAACACTGGGAAAAAAAAAATTGCTGCTCACTATGATTCACCCTGGGGCCCATATTATAAAAACCTTAACCATGCATGAGCCTTTAACTATAAGATCCTTTAACCAGGATGTATTAGGATCACATGAAGAGCTTTGTTCATGGTTTTTCTACTCTTTTCCACTAAGAAAGAAGTGAATAAAGGATCTTGCTTTGCACACGGAGGTTATCTTTAAAAGCTGTCTCCAGATCCCAAGTACCCACCAGAGTACTGGGATGAAAATTCCACCCAGTGGTACCAACCACTCAATGGGTGTTATATCCATTTATCCTGATCAAGTCATACACAGGAGATGTGTACACAGTCTTGGCAATAGTGGAAGCCATTTTAATTACTCACAGACAACAGACAGTGTACAACAGGAAAAGTTGTACCACGAGTGGTCCTACCTGGCTCAAACCTGCCCAGGTGGGATGGAAAACTTCCATGGTTGCTCCCTTTTTTTGCATCATGGATGAAGCACCCTGAGGATCTTCCCCTGCCTGGTTTAATATTCCAAGGGTTGTATATTTCACTGCACAGAGTGCAGTGCAAGTTTTCCCATCTGATTACCCAAAGAGGAAGGTAGTCAGACATGGAGGTGCCAGTCAGGAACTGTTAGCCCAGAATAGTATCTTTTTAGCCCTGCTGCTTATTTAGACAAACCATTAGGCTTCAGAGAAGGAGGTGCAACGGTTTGCTAGGAAGCCCAAAGATTCTAGCAGGGGAAGGGATGGGGGGTAATTACAGCCATTTGGGCCATCAGAAGAACTGCCTCTTCTCAGATCTTTTAGAATGTTTACATCCCAAACAAGATGCTTTGAATAAACCCAACAATGTGTGATTTAAGAAAGAGTTGGTGGAGGATTTGAGATATAATCCTGTACTTCAATGCATTACAGTTTCTATTCTCAAGAAATCTTTCTGTTAGCCACAAGAACTCTTGATCCACTGATTTTAACATTGCTTATTTAACATGCTTTTTGTTTTGGTTTGGTTTTTTGTTCTTTATCACGGAATAATATATTCATGTAAACAGTGAAATGAACTCTAAAATTTCTTGGAAGGGAATGCAGGTCAGAATGAGCAGGTAGCTATAAATAGGAATGAATCAGAATTATCTGAGAAACAATTGTGGCATAGAATGACGTTCTATTGGAAGAATAGTTACTGGCTTGCACCATCAGTTTCATCACGGAGGTACAAAATGCAGCAGTCAGTTGCTTCCTCAGGATTGATGCTGTGCAGTATAATACTGCTTACTTCATTTAATCTGCATTAAATGGTGCACAATCTATTAGGTTTCCTTATACTTTCTTTTCTTAACCTTAGTAGAAACTGCCTCAGATGGACTCATTGACCGCTGATCACAAATCTGTCCTTTAATGGTGAAGAGGTGAGATGGGTTAACAATGGATTTACTTGTAAATTGAGAAGAGATAAATCTCTAGCTCCCTCAAGGGTAGCAGTGTATTTATAGGTTGAAAGGCAGTTCCGCTTTTCAAAAAGCACTTTACAGGAAGGTAAAGTCTTCAAGACCTTGGTGTTTACGATCTCTGAAGCTTTTGTATCTGCAGAATTGCTGTAAAATATGCTAATAAAACAAAATAGGATGTTGCTTTATATTTGCCTGTGTTACCACTTGAAGCACTTGCACAGGTAGAATAGAGGGTCTATAAAATAAACTCATAAGCTGGAATCTAATTATTTTAGGAAATCTGCCACTTTTATTTACATGTCTATAAGCCTAGCAGATAAAAAATAGCTAAGAGAAAATATTGCAAATATATTTCATATCACTCTGCAATCAAGGCTCCTGAATGGACTGTAAGTATTTCCATCCCATAAACCTGTATGGCAATCATTGTTGACTTGAATATGTGAAATTAACCTCCTCATCAGCTATAACCTCGATCTAGTCACAGAATAAGAGAAACGTGGGACAGGCCTGATCTTTAACTGGTGTATATGACACACTGAAATATTCTTTTGACTATAAAATGACAGAAGAATTATTTACAAAATTTGATGTGTATAAAGCAAGTATATTTTGCCTATAAAATGGTTATAGAGATTTCCGAGCAAAATTAAAATTGGAAATATTAAAAAATAAACAAGAGTCAAGCACTTTAAACATTCAAAAACAAAATATCTGATTGAATCAGTTTTGGGGTATTCTAAACCATTTGTATTCCACCATAAAACAGTCAAACAAACAGAAAAAATTGTAGAATATCAAGAATTTGAAAAGTAACAAATTATTAGATATGTAAATGTTCTCTACAAATATGCTATGCTGTGTCTTTATTTATGTATGATGTGATGAAGTGTTATATCAGGTGTAATATTAACAATATCATCCCTGCTGCCATCTCACAAGAATGTCGAAAATACATCTCAAACTTAAATCATCTAGAGCAGATTTCCTGACCTGCATTCCCCCTGCTCCACCCACAGTCTTCCCAATGTTGGTTGATGGCAGCTCCATCCTTCCAGGTGCTCAGGTCAAAAACTTTGAAGTTATTCTTGACTTCTCTTTTCCTTCACACCATATAGTCAATGTGTCAGCAAATTATACATCACCTTCAGGATAGAACCAGAATATGCTACCACCTTGGTACAAACCACCCTCATCTCTGACATTAACTGTAATAGCTTTCTTCCTGGGATTCTTGCCGTGCTCCCCTACACACAGCTAGAGTGATCCTTTCAACACAACAGCTGGAGATATCTTTTTTAAAGCCTGATTCAGATCATGTCTCTCCTCTGCTCAAATTCCTCCATTTGCTCCCATCTTACTAGGAAATAGAAGCCAATGACCTGTAAGGTGCTGTACAATCTGTCACCACCTTATCTCTTTGACCTCATCACCGACTATTCTCTCCCAAGTCTCCCAACTCTGCTCCAGCCACCACAGCCTTCTTGCTCTTTGGCATATGCTCTCTGGCTCCAGGATCTTTGCATCAGCTGTTCCATTTTTTCTCAAATATTCAAATGGTGAAATCTCACATTCTTTGTTCAAATATCACTTTCTTAATATGGTCCATGCTGATAACCATATATTAATTATAATAGAACCACTAATCCTCATTCCTGACTTCCTTTTCATTGCTTTAGTTTTGGGGTCTTTTTGATCTTTTCGTAGTACTTATAACCTTTGAAGATGCTATCTCATCTTTTTATTTGTTTATGTATCATTTATTTATGTTTACTTTTCATTATCTTTCTCCTCCCCCCAGTATGTAAGCTTCCTGAAAGTTGTTGTTTCTAGGTGACTTTGAGTCAGTTCTGACTCATAGTGACGCTATATACAACAAAATGAAACATTGCCCAGTCCTATGCCATCCTCAGCAATCATTGCTGTTTGAGCACAATGTTGCAGCCACTGTGTCAATTCATCTGGTTGAGGGTCTTCCTCTTTTTCACTCACCCTCTATTTTAACAAGTATGATGACCTTCTTTAGGGACTGGTCCCTCCTGATAATATAACACATTCAAAGTACATGAGATGAAGTCTTGCCATCCTTACTTCTAATGAACATTCTTGCTGTACTTCTTCCAAGACAGATTTGTTTCTTTTTCTGGCAGTCCATAGTATATTCAATATTCTTCACCAACACCGTAATTCAAAAGCATCAATTCTTTTTCTATCTTCCTTATTTATTTTCCAATTTTTTGCATGCATATGAGGCAATTAAAAACACCGTGGTTTGGCTCAGGGGCACCTTAGTCTTCAAGGTGACGTCTTTGCTTTTAACACCTTAAAGTGGTCTTTTGCAATGGATTTACTCAATGCAATACATCGTTTGATTTCTTGACTATTGCTTCCGTGGAAGTTGATTGGGAATCCAAGTAAAATGAAATCTTTGACAACTTCAGTCTTTTCTCCCTTTATCGTAATTTTGCTTATTGGTCCAGTTGTGAGGATTTTTGTTTTCGTTATGTTGAGTTGTAATCCATACTGAATGCTATAATTGTAGATCTTCATCAGTAAGTGCTTCGAGTCCTCTTCAATTTCAGCAAGCAAGGTTGTGCCATCTGCATATAGCAGGTTGTTAACAAAAAGATGCCACATTCTTCTTCATACAGTCCAGCTTCTCTGATTATTTGCTCAGCATACAGATTGAATAAGTATGGTGAAGATACAACTCTGATGTACAGCTTTCCTGATTTTAGAACACTATCCCTGTGTTCTGTTCGAATGACTTCCTCTTGGTCTATGTACAGGTTCCACATGAACAAAATTAAGTGTTCTGGAATTCCCATTCTTCATAACGTTATCCATAATTTGTTCTGATCCACACAATTAAATGCCTTTGCATAGTCAATAAAACACAGGTAGACATCTTTCTGGCATTCTCTGCTTTCAGCTAAGATCATTCTGACATCAGCAGTGATATCTCTTATTCCACGTCCTCTTCTGAATTCAGCTTGAATTTCTGGCAGTTCCCTGTGGATGTACTGCTGCAACTGTTTTTGAAATATCCTCAGCAAAATTTTACTTGCGTGTGATATTAATGATGTTATTCGATAATTTCTGCATTCTGTTGGGTCACCTTTCTTTGGGATGGGCACAAATATGAATCTCTTCCAGTTGGATGGCCAAGTAGCTGTCGTCCAGATTTCTTGGCATAGATGAATGGGCACTTCCAGTGTTGCATCCATTTATTGAAACAAACAAACAAAAACTCCTGAAAGTACAGATGTTTTTAGCCTTTATTTATTTGCTCTACATATTAAAATCTGCACTTGCACATAGTAGTTGCTCAACAAATTTTTGTTGAATATTGAAATAAATACTAAAACTTAATAAATCCAAGATCTATGCTCCAGAAATAATTGATGTTTTTGACCAACATCTTTCTATAACCAGGTCCAAACCAAAAAACCACAATACAATGAAAGTCTAGAAACTTGGAGTTTGAAGATGTCCTCAAATATTTTCTTCAGTTCTTTCAGCTTGAGAAATGCTGAGCGTGTTCTTCCCTTTTGGTTTTCTAGCTCTTTGTACATGTCATTGTAATACTTTACTTTGTCTTCTTGAGCTGCCTTTTGAAATCTTCTGTTCATTTCTTTTACTTCATCATTTCTTCCTTTTGCTTTAGCTACTTGACATTCAGAAGCAAGTTTCAGAGTCTCTTCTAACATCCATTTTGGTCTTTTCTTTCTTTCCAGTATATTTCTTTTTTTTTTATTGTACTTCAGGTGAAGGCTTACAGAACAAATAGTTTCTCATGAAATAGTAGTACACATATTCTTTTATGACATTGGTTAACAACCCCACAACACGTCAACCCTCTAACTTCTCAACTTTTTTTTTTTTTTGGTGAAAATACACATAGCCAAAGATACACCATTTCAAAAATTTCTACATGCACAGTTCAGTGACATTGACTACGCTCTTTCAATTGTGCTGTTACTCTCACTTAAGATGAAGGCTTACGGAACAAAATAGTTTCTCATTTAACAGTTAATACACATGTTGCCCTATGACAATGGTTAACAATCTCACAACACATCATCAATATCCTTACTCAACCTTGGGTTCCCTATCACCAGCTTCCTTGTCCCCTTCTGCCTTCTGGCCCTTGTCACTGGACTCCTGTACGTCATTAGTCCCATTTGGTTTTAAGGGACTGTCCACTCCCCGGATGAAAGGTGAACCTCAGAGATGACTTTACCACTGAGCTAAAAGGGTGTCTGGGGGTCATACTCTAGGGGTTTCTCCAGTCTCCATTAGGCCAGTAAATCTGGTCTTTTTTTTTTTTTTTTTTTTTTTTTTTGTGAGTTAGAATTATGTTCTACATCCTTCTCCAGCTCTGTCCAGAAACTTCTGTTGTGATCCTGGTCAGACCAGTCAGTGGTGGTGCCCGGGCACCATCTAGATATACGGGACTTAGGCCGGTGGAGGCCTTGGTAGTTGTGGTCCATTAGTCCTTCAGACTAATCTTTTCTTGTATCCTGTTCTCTTCATTCTCCCCCGTTCCCGAAGGGATGAGACCAGTAGAATACTTAGATAGCCACTCACAGGCTTTTAAGACCCCAGACACTACTCACCAAGGTAGAATGTAGAACATTGTCTTTATAAATTGTGTTATGCCAATTAAGCTAGATGTTCCCTGAGACGACAGTCCCCACAGCCCTCCACCCAGGAATTCAGTCCCTCAGGGAGTTTGTGTCTATGGGGCTTCCATGACCTTTTCTTGTACAAGATGTGATAGTTTCCCATGTATTGTGTACTGTCTCACCCTTTACCCAAGAGACCACTTATCTTTTGCCTATTTAGTATTTCCTCCCCCACACCTCCCATCCTTGGTAACCAACAAAGATTGTTATATTTTGTGTGTGAACTTTTTCATGGGTTTTTACAATAGAGGTCTCTTACAATATTTGTCTTTTCTGATTGACTTATTTCACTCAGCATAATGTCTTCCAGTTTCAGCCATGTTGTGAGATGCTTCACAGATTCATTGTTGTTCTTTCTCGTTGCATAGTACTCCATTGTGTGTATGCACCATACTTTGTTTATCCATTCTTCTGTTGATGGTCATCTTAGGTTGTTTCCATTGTTTTGGTATTGTGAACAATGCTTCCATGAACATAGGTGTGCATATGTCTATTCGAGTGACGACTCTTATTTCTCTAGGATATATTCCCAGGAGTGGGATTGCTGGATCTAATGGTATGTCTATACCTAGCTTTCTGAGGAAGTGCCATATCGTTTTCCAAAATGCTTGTATCATTTTGCATTCCCACAAGCAGTGCATAAGAGTTCCAATCTCCCTGCAGCCCCTCCAACATTTGTTATTTCCAGTGATTTTGATTGGTGCCAGTAATGCCGGGGTGAGATGGTATTTCATTGTGGTTTTAATTTACATTTCTCTAATGGCTAGTGATCGTGAGCATTTCCTAATGTGTCTGTTGGCCATTTGAATATCTTCTTTAGTGAAGTGTCTGTTCATTTCCTTTGCCCATTTTTTAATAGGATTATTTGTCTTTTTGTTGTAGAGGTGATGGATTTTCTTATAGATTATGGAGATTAAAGCTTTTTCTGACTTGTACTGTCCAAAATTTTCTCCCAGTCTGTAGGTTCTCTTTTTACTTTTTTGGTGAAGTCTTTTGAAGAGCATAGGTGTTTGATTTTTAGAAGATCCCAGTTATCTATCTTATCTATTGGGGTTTGTGCGTTGATGGTTATGGTTTGTATCCTGTTAATGCCATGTATTAAGGCGTGAAGTGTTGGTCCTATTTTTTCTTCTATGAACTTTATAGTTTTATGATTTATATTCAGGTCTTTGATCCATTTTGAAGTAGTTTTTGCATACGGCATGAGGTATGTGTCCTGTTTCATTTTTTTGCAGATGGATATCCAGTTTTGGCAGCACCGTTTGTTAAAAAGACTGTCTTTTCCCCATTTGATGGACTTTGGGCCCTTGTTGAAGATCAGGTGACCATAGGTGGATGGATTTCCACCTGGGTTCTCAATTCTGTTCCATTGGTCAATGTATCTGTCATTGTACCAGTACCAGGCTGTTTTGACTACTGTAGCTGTATAGTAGGTTCTGAAGTCAGGTAGTGTGAGTCCTCCAACTTTATTCTTCTTCAGTAGTGCTTTACTTATTCGGGGCTTCTTCCCTTTCCATATAAAGTTAATGATTAGTTTTTCCATCTCTTTGAAGAATGTTGTTGGTATTTGGATCGGGATTGCATAGTATTTGTAAATTGCTTTGTGTAGAATTGTCATTTTCACAATGTTGAGTCTGCCTATCCATGAGCATGGTATGTTTCTCCATTTATGTAGATCACTTTGGTTTTCATGCAGTAGTGTTTTGTAGTTTTCTTTGTATAGGTCTTTTACATCTCTGGTCAGATTTATTCCTAAGTATTTTATCTTTTTAGGGACTATTGAAAATGGTATTCTTTTCCTGATTTCCTTTTCATCATTCTCCTTATTGGTGTATAGGAATCCAACTGATTCTTGAATGTTTATCTTCTATTCTGCTACTCTGCTGAATCTTTCTATTAGTTCCAGTAGATTTCTCGTGGAGTCTTTAGGGTTTTCTATGCAGAGTATCATATCAACTGCAAACAGGGAGAGTTTAACTTCTTCATTACCAATTTGGATGCCCTTTATTTCTTTTTCTTGCCTTTTTGCTCTAGCTAGAACTTCTAGCACAATGTTGAATAGGAATTGTGATAAAGGGCATCCTTGTCTTGTTCCTGTTTTCAAGGGGAATGTTTTCAGCCTGTCTCCATTAAGAATGATGTTGGCTGTTGGTTTTGCATAGATGCCCTTTATTATGTTGAGAAATTTCCCTTCTATACCTATTTTATTGAGAGTTTTTATCAGGAATGGATGTTGGACTTTGTCAAATGCCTTTTCTGCATCAATTGAGATGATCATGTGATTCTTTTCTTTCCTTTTATTTATGTGGTGGATTACATTGATTGATATTCTAATGTTGAACCATCCTTGCATAGCTGGTATGAATCCTACTTGGTTGTGGTGTATTATTTTTTTGATATGATGCTGAATTCTATTGGCTAGAATTTTGTTGAGAATTTTTGCTTCTATATTCATGAAAGATATTGGTCTGTAATTTTATTTTTTTGTGACGTCTTTGCCTAGTTTTGGTATCAGCATTATGCTGGCTTCATAGAATGAATTTGCAAGTGTTGCATCCTCTTCTATGCTCTGAAATAGCTTGAGTAGTACTGGTACAAGCTCTTCTGTAAATGTTTTTTTTAGAATCCTCCAGTGAAGACATCCGGGCCAGGGCTTTTTTTGGTTGGGAGTTTTTTAATTACCTTTTCAATCTCTTCTCTTCTTATGGGTCTGTTGAGATTTTCAATATCACTTTTTTTTAGTTTGGGTAGGCCATGTGTTTCTAGAAATTTATCCATTTCCTTTAGGTTTTCAAATTTGTTGGAGTATAATTTTTCATACTTTTCTGTTATAATCCTTTTTATTTCAGTTGGGTCTGTTGTAATGTCCCCCATTTCATTTCTTATTTGGGTTATTTGTGTCCTTTCCTGTTTTTCTTTTGTCAGTCTGGCCAGTAGTTTGTCGATTTTGTTGATTCTTTCAAAGAACCAACTTTTGGTTTTGTTGATTCTATTGTTTTTCTGTTCTCTACTTCATTTATTTCTGCTCTGATCTTTACTATTTCCTTTCTTCCAGTGGTTGTGGGCTTCTTTTGCTGTTCTCTTTCTATTTGTTTGGGTTCTGTAGTTAATGTTTTGTGTCCCAAATGTTTTGCAATGATGTATATTCATTCTCATTTCACTCTAGGAAGTTTTGATTCCATCTCTGATTTCTTCTATTACCCAGCGATGTGTAAGCAGGCTATTATTCAGTTTCTATGTAACTGATTTCTTTTTCCTTGCTCTTTGTATTGTTAATTTCTACCTTGATGGCACTGTGGTCAGAGAAGATAATTTGAATTATCTCCACGTTTTGGATCTTGTTGAGGATTGCTCTGTGGCCTAAGATGTGGTCTATATTGGAGAATTTTCCATATGCATTGGAAAAGAATGTATACTTTGCAGTGGTTGGATGGAGTGTTCTATGTATGTCTATGAGGTCAAGATGGCTGATTGTGTCCTTTAGGTCTTCTGTATCTTTGCTGAGTTTCTTCTTAGTTGTTCTGTCCTTTACTGAGAGTGGTGTGTTGAAGTCTTCTACTATTATTGTGGAAATGTTGGTTTCTCTTTTCAGTGTTGTTGGAGTTTGTTTTATGTATTTTGGAGCCCTGTCTTTGGGTGCGTAGATGTTTATTATGGTTATGTCTTCATGATGGATCATCCCCTTAATCATTATTTAGTGTCCTTCTTTGTCTTTTATGGTAGATTTTGTTTTAAAGTCTATTTTATCTGAGAATATAATTGCCACTCCTGCTCTTTTTTGGTAGTTGTTAGCTTGATTTTTTTTCCAACTTTTGACTTTCAATAATGTCACACGTTTGTTTCTAAGGTGTGTCTCCTGTAGACAGCATATTGATGGATCCTGTTTTCTTATCCATTCTGTCACTCTCTGTCTCTTTATGGATGCATTGAGTCCATTTACATTCAGTGTAATTATTGATAGATGTGAGTTTGTTGCTGTCATTTTGTAGTACTTTTTTTTGTGGTACTGAAGTTTCTTCTTACTCTTGTTCTTCTTATTCTCTTGTGCTGAGTTAATTTTGTTTGTGGGTTTTTTTTTCCATTTCTTTTGTTTTTGTAGGTTTTGTTTTTGCTGAGACTTTATGTATGTATTTCTTCTTTTTTTATGAGTATGTTTGTTAACTTTCTTTGTGGTTACCATCAATTTTACCCTTATCTTTCTAAGTTTGAAGCAGTCTACCATTACTTGGTATCGCCTTGCCTTCCTCTCCATTAGAAAGTTCTATACCTATGCCGTTTATTCCCTCTTTTATTGCTTTGATGTTGTTGTCATTTACTGATTAACTGCTCTGATTCCTAGTTGTATTTCTTTTGGTTTTGGATAGTCTTCGAGAGTTCATTTCCTAGATTGGTATCTGGCTGGTAAAATCCTGCTTCCTAGATTCTGCCTGTGAGCTGAAGTTGTTTATCCTCAGACAGAAGAACTCCCTTTAATAATTCTTGCAAGTTTGGTTTGACTTTTACATATACCCTTAATTTCTGTTTATCTGGATATGACCTAATTTCACCATCAAATTTGAACGAGAGTTTTGCAGGATATATTATTCTTGGCTGGAAATTTTTTTTCTTTCAAGATTTTATATATGTCATCCCATTGCCTTCTTGCCTGCATGGTTTCTGCCAAATAATCTGAGCTTAGTCTTATTGTTTCCCATCTGTATGTGACTTCTTGTTTTCCACCAGATGCTCTCAGGGGTCTTTGGTTGTCTTTGGTTTTGGTGAATGTGATTATGATATGCCTTGGTGATTTTCTTTTGGGATCTCTCCTGTATGGGGTTCTTTGAGCTTCTTGGATGGCCAGCTTTTCAGCTTTCATGATATTGGGGAAGTTTTCTGTCAGCCGTTCCACAGTGATCCTCTCTGTGTTTTCTGTTTTCTTCCCCTGTTCTGGAATTCGAATCACTGGCAAATTTTTGCTTTTGATTGTATCCCACATAACTCTTAGGGTCTCTTCATTTTTCTTTGTTCTTTTTTCTGAGTTTTCCTGAAACAGAGTTCCACTGATCCTGTCTTCCACCATTTCCAATCTGCTTCTCAGCCCTTCTATGACACCGTCCATTTCTGAAATCTTGTTGTTTATCTTTTGAATTTCTAATTGTTGTTTTTGTATGAGTCCTAGTTGTGAATTTATTTTGGCATTTTGTTCCTTGCTATTTTCCTGAATTCTTACATATTTTGATCTGAATTTAGATGAATTTGTCTGCCTTTTCCATGAAGTTGTCTTTTTTTTTACTCATTTTTGTCTGCCTTTTGCTTCATCTCTTGGATAGAATATTAGAAATTTGAATTCCCTATCAGGTAGTTCTAGTGCCTTTTCTTCTACTGGAAAGTCGTGTGGTGTTTTATTGTGGACGTTTACTGGAACCTCCTGTCCTGTTTTTGTATATGTTTTGATATTGTCTGCTGTCCTCGAGACATTCAGTCGTTATTTTCCTCATTTATGTATTGTAGATTTGTTTGTTTCATCCTGCTTTTTTGTTTTATTTAGTTATGTCTGAGCAGGAAGGCTGTGCATTGTTTGTTGTTTGCTCTTCTGTGGGCATAATAGTTTTCTCCCCCTTCTCTAGTGGGTAGTGTCAGTCGCTCAGGTATGGTACAGTAGGGCAAGTCCAGCTGCAGGGGAGTTGCTGGGATCGGTAGTTTGTGGCACATTCTTAGGCTGACAGGGCAGGCCGGGAATCAGTGCAGGGCAGGTTCCAGTAGGCCATGCCTCTGCTGCTTTGGGATGTGATTTTCAGTGCACAGTGCAGGTAGGCAGGAAGGAGGAGATAGGTTGTGATGTGTGGAGCTAAGATGGGTATGGGATGGAGGAGATAGTAACAGGAGGCAAAAACAAACAAACAAGCAAAAAAAAGCACTAAGGGAGCTTGGCATTGGAGTAGAGAGATGAGAGACTGAGAAATGGAGAAAAACAAAAAGAAAAAGGATAAAAGAAGATAAATAAATAAATAAAAATTAGGAAAAAGAAACAAAGTTAAAACCCTCAGGGTTCCCACTGATCTAGCTGTGAAGACTGGGGAAGTAGCTCCCAGGCTGCAAAGTACAGCCAGGCTAGAATGGTTACAGATGTCTCACAGCGGCAGGTATTCAGGAGACAGGAAGGGAAGGTAAGTATAGAGAGACGAGAAACAGAGAAATGAAGAAAGACAATAAAGGAAAAAGAGAGAAAAGAAAGCAAGCAAAGAAGAAATGTCCCCTGGGTTCCCACTGTGCACCTGTGCAGATTGAGGAAGTAGCTCCCAAGCAACGCAGTACAGCCCAGCTATAAGGGATCCTAAGCAAAGAAAAGAAAAAGAAAACAAACAAACAAGGAAATCAAAACAAACAAAATGAAAAAAGCCCTGAGGATCTCACCAGTGTGGTGGTGCAGGCCAGGAAGGAGTTACAGAGTCGAGTGGCGTTTCACAGCCTTTCAGGAAGAAGCAAAGATAGCACGTGGAGACAGGTATTTGAGAGAAAGGAGGGGAGGTGGTAATAGGTATGGAAGGAACCAAAAGAAGTGGAAAAATCAACAGCAGCATCAAACAAATGGCACTCAGGGAGCCACCCAGTGTGTGTGCGGTGGGGTAGAATCCAAGCGACATAGGTCTGAAGCTAGTACCTTCTAGCCAAACCACTGTGGCCTCAGGAAGCAGAGGAGGCCGAGTAGGGGTGAAGAAGCGTGGGGGATGGGAAAGCGTATATTGCTGGGTACCGGTTATTCTGTCTCCTGCTGGGAGCTCCATGAAGCTGCTTTCTTGTACTCCGTATTCATCAATCTCCAACAGGAGTCCGAGATGGTGAATCCTTGCTGCATTAGCTGATATGGTACCTCTGCACATATCTCTCCTTGCTCTCTGTGTTCTGTCAATTTCTTATTCCATTCGGTACTTGGCTGAGTTCTTTATCTCTTCATTTGATGTTTAGGATTTCAGGATTGACATTTGTCTCTGTTTGACTTAGTTTTTCTGGACTTTGCTGTGGAGGGATGGTGTGGTGCTTCTGTCTATAGTGCCATGTTGGCCAGATAAAGATATTCTCATTTGTTTCTGATAAACAGAATTTTCCTTTAAATGGTCTTATAATATTCTTATTTTTAAAGTACTTTTACAAATCATGTATACACATGGCTTTTGAATTTAATAATACTTAGAGTTGGAAAAGTCTCAAAACTTGTGTTTTTATTGGATGGTTACCATGTGACTAGTATTTCATAAAATCTGTCTAGCTAACCTTGATGAACCTGTTCTCAGATCAGTTGACAAATAAAACATTTCTTAATAAATGAATAATGAGCTACCCTCAGGAAGATGATTTCTATTCTTCCTACTTCAAAATATTGTTTTCTCTAATGAGTCTAAAATCCTGGTCTAATTTCATTTCAAAATCATTAACATTCTATTATGTCTGTATGTTACCAAACATCTGGAATGAAAACTGAAAAAAATAAATATTACCCATTCACACTTTCCCTTGAATCTAGAAGATTAGTACTTTAAAAACAACATTGCCACATAAAACCCACAGCATTTAATCATATATTCAGGGATTTTGTAGCTATCACTGTCTTGGAAAGAAGTTGGAAGATAGCACATAGAAAATGTATGTAGTTCTCTTTGTGAGTCAGCTTTTACTAGGTTATTCTGCAGTAACAAAGGTTATCTCTGTGTTAACAAATATCCCCAAAATATCAGTGGCTAATAAAAACAAAAATTTATTTATTGACAATACATGTCCATTATGGGTTAGTTGAGAGTTTCTCTAATTTCTTCATTCTGAATCAATAAGGTTCCGTTCGTGCTAGGTCATGATTGCTTTATGGATGAAGAAAAGAAAAAGGAAGACCCTACACAATAGCTGTTAAGGCTACTGGTAGGAAGTGGCATATGGTAGTTTCATTTACATTTCATGGGGCAAACAAGTCACATGGCTAAATCTAATATCAGTTTATCACCTCACAAGAAGGGGATGCAAATGGTTAGAAACAATAAAAGTGGATGAACTTCACCCAGTTTATAATAGTATGATTATTATTATTTTTTCACGTACACAAGGGAAATTGGAGTTGGTTTCTTCCCATGAGGTTGAATCAAAGAAGTGGATTTAAATCCTGACTCTGCTGCTAATAGTTAGCTCATTTATTGGTAAGCAATGTTTGTTGACTGTGTGTTGGGCACTGTGCTAGTGTATTACATTTAGTACTGGCACCCTTAACAAATATACCCTTGTTTTATAGATGAGGACACTAAGGCTTAGAGAGATTAAGTCAATTATCTAAGGAAAAACAATAAATAAATGATGGAATCTGAGATTAGACCCAGACAACCTAGAGGCATATATTATTTTTCTTAATTCAACAGAACCTTAGCAAGTCATATAACCTATAAAACAAAGAATTTGAACTAAACAATTTCTAAGTTATCTATTAGTTATAAAATAATAGATATTTTATTGGTACAGTCTCAACATGTAAGAAAGCTTAAAAACAAGATTCAAAAGGATAAAACTGTTTACAAATAATAATGCCCTAGAAGAAAACTCAAAAATATTTATAAAAATACAAATTTATTTTGTACCCAACAGGGTAAAATCCAAAATGTCTGACATCCAATTAAAAATTACCAGACATGCAAAGAAACAGGAAAATACAACAAATATCAATCAATTGAAACAGACCTGGAAGTGACACCAACAATACAATTAGTGAAAAAGGATATTAAAACAATTATTATGATAATATTCCATATGTTTAACAAAATAAAGAAAAGACTGAACATGTTAAGAAGAGAAGTGGAAGATATAAAAAAGTCACACATCAAACTTAGAAGATGAAAACTTTAATGTCCGAGATGAAAATACACTGGATGAAATTAATAGGAAATTAAATACTGCTGAACAGAAGATTACTGAAGTTGAAGCCATAGCACAATAAAATTCACAAATGAAACATGCAAAGAAAAAGAAAACTTAATGAACAGAGCATCAGTGATCTGTAGGACAATTTTAAGCAGCCAAATATATGTGAAATTGGAGTCCGCAAGAAGATTGGTGGTGATTTTGAGAGGACAGTCTGCTGTGGCCTCTATGCCTCCCATTGGTACAGCCTAATCAGAGGTCTTGGGCCAGGAACATTCTTTGATAGTGGAGATTGGGAACTGGATTTCTTTCTATCTCCAAGTTTCTTCTTCTTATAAGGGGAGCCTCCCTCCTTATTCTGGGCCCACTGTGACTTTCTCTGTTCTGCTCATGCGCAGGCATCATATGGCTCCTGGCTAATCCACTTTTATATCTGTTCCCAGCAGGAAGGGAATGGTGTCTCTCACCTGTGGCACAGGATAGGTGCATGCATAATACCTGCCCTCTGCCAGCACAGGAAGCAACTCACTGATCATGAAGGAATGGTGCCTGCTAGTGAAGCTTACCTTATTCTGTCTCTTCTCTATGTAAGTAGAGCATTGTTCACACACTGCCTTTGTGTGATTTGTGTCTTTTGTTGGCAACCTTGAACCCTGGTGTGACAGGTGGTATTTAAAGACATAATAGCGAAAAATGTTCCAAATTTGATGAAAATTATAAACACACAGGTCCAAAAAGATTATCCAACCCCAAGCACAAAAGAATAAGATGTCACCAAGGAAAATGCAACAAATATCAATCAACTGAAACAGACTTAGAAGTGACACTGAAAACATAATTAGTAAAAAAGGACTTTAAAACAGTTATTATAATTATATTCTATATGATATTTCTTGTCTTTTCCACCAAGGTTCATTATAATTAACTTGTTTAAAACCAGGGACAGAATAAAATTTTTCAAATCAATCAGTAAAAAAAATCAAACAACCACAAAAGAACACAACACATCCAGAAAAATAATATTTTGTTGGGAAAAAAAGCAAACTAAGAAACAGTGGAACAATATCTTTAACATAGTGAGAGAAGAAAAACTATCAACATTAAATTCATTACCAAGCAAAAATATTTTTTCAGGAATGAAAACTAAATAAAGACTTTTTCAGGCACAGAAAAGCTGAAATAATTCATTGCCAGCAGATGTAAACAGCAAGAAATGTTAAAGGAAGTCTTTCAAGCAGAAGGAAAATGACACCAGAAGGAAATAGGGATCTATGCAAAAGAGTGAAGAACATCAGAAATGGTAGCTGCATAAGTAAATATAACAACTTAGATAAATTTCCTATGATGATAATTGACTGTTTAAAGCAAAAATAATGACAGGTATTGTATTTATAATATACAGAGAAATAAGATATGTGAGAACAATAGCATAAAAATTATTGATCCAAGTAGAATATCATTCATAACTTAAATTTTTTTCTTCCAGGCAGTACTTAAGGGAAGTTTTATAGTACCAAATAAATATATTAAAAAAAAAGACATGTCAAAACAATTACCTTAGCTTACACCTTAAGCAACTAAAAAAAAGAGGAGGAAATTAAACCCAAAGTAGATGTGATGAAATAATACAGATCAGAGCAGAAATCAATAAAATAGAAAACAGAAAAACAAAAAGTAAAAACCTGGTTAATTGAGAAGATCAATAAAAATGAAAAAAGCTAGCCAGATTGATCAGAGAAAAAAAAAGACAAAAAATTACCAGTCAGGAATGAGAGAAATGCCATTACTTGTAGAGTCTATAGGTATTAAAAAGAATAATAAGGGAATAGTATGAGTATCTTTATGCAAACAAATTTGAAAATATATATAAAATTGACAAATTTCTTGAAAAATACCAATGATCAAAGCACATTCAAGTTGAAATAGATAACCTGAATTGCCCTATATCTGTTACAGAAGTTGAAAATATGGTTAAAAAATAATCCCACAGGAAATTCAAGGCTCCAATGGAGCCAAAGTTGTGTTTTACCAAATATTCAAAGGAGAAATAATAGTAAGAAGGTCAGAGATATTATAAGAAAAGACAACTAGTCCTCATGAACATACCATAAAAATTCTTAACAAAACTTTTGTAAATGGAATCACACACACTCTCTCTCTCACACACACACAGAAAGAGAATAATACATTATGATCAGTGAGCTTTATTCCAGGAATGTAAAATTGATTTAATATTTGAAAATCAATCAATATTATTCACTTAACAGACTCAAAACAAAAATTGATGTGATCATTGCAATTGATACAGAAAAACTACTAACCAAACAAACAAACAAATACATTTTGCAAAATCCAGCATTCAGATAAAACCTTTCAGCAAACTAGGAAAAAAAGAGAACTTCAACCTGATAAGATGTGTTTATGAAAAACTAATATCATATAATAGGAGAAATAATTTCTTTTCCCCTCTAAGATTAGGAACATCAATAACAAAAAATCAGAACATGAACTTTTTTAAATGACATTTATAATAGCATAAAAATATGAAATACTTTGGAATAAATCTTTAAAAATTATACAAGACATGTACACTGAAAACTCTGAAACATTGCTGAGAAAATGAAAGAAGAGCTAAATAAATGAGGAGATATACTGGATTCATAAACAGGAAAAATTCAAAACTGTTAAGATGTAAATTTTCCTGAATAGCTCTCTATAGATAAAGGTAATCCAAAGAAAAATATCAGCAGGATTTTTGTGCGTGCGTACGTGTGTAAAAAATAACAAGCTGATTATAAAATCCATATGGAAATGCGAAGATTCTTGAATACTCAGAAGAAATTTGAGAGAGAACAAGACTGGAGAACTAACACTACTTGATTTCAAGTCTTAGCAAATTCTAAACAATATGGTATTATCATCAAGCTAGACAAACAAATCACTGGAACAGAAAGGAAACTCCAAGACATTGACTCAAACATATATGGTAAATTGATTTTTGATAAAGTTACAAAGGCAATTCAGTGGAAAAGGGATAGATTTGAAAAATGGTGCTGGAACAATTGGTAATTCATAAAAAATATGAACTGTGATCTATACCTCACACTATATAACAAACAAATCAAATTGGATCATGACATAAATGTAAAACCTAAACCTACAAATCTTCTAGGAAAGAAATACAGACGAAAAATTTTGTTACTTTGGGAATGCAAAGATTTTTTAAATCAATACCAAAAGCATTATCCATGAAAGTTAAAAAAAAAAAAAGCTGATTAATTTCATCAAAATTAAGAACATTTGCTCTTTGAAGACACTGTCAAAACTACAAAGTGGGAGAAAATATTTGTAAATAATATACCTGACTAAAGATTTGTAAGCGGAACACATGAAGAACTCTCAAAACTAAGACAATCAGTTTCAATTAAAAACAATGGGCAAAGGTTTGAACAATTCCTTCACCAAAGAAGACATACAGGTGGTAAATAAGCACTTGAAAAGATGTTCAATATCATTAATGATTAGGGAAATGCAAATTAAAATCACAATAAGACAATACTAAACACCTATTTAAAAAAAAAAAAAATCCTTGCTGTTGAGTAGATTCCGACTCCTAGCCACCCTAGAGGACAGAGCAGAACTGCCCCACAGGGTTTCCAAGGAGCAGCTGGTGGATTCAAACTGTCAGCCTTTTTGTTAGCAGCCGCAGCTCTTAACCACTGCATGACCGGGGCTCTAAACACCTATTAGAATGTCTAAAATTAAAATAAAAGACTGACCATGATAAGTTTTGAGGATGTGTAGCAACTGGACCTTTGATACATTTTTGGTGGGAATGTAAAAATGACAAGCTTTGGAAAATAATTTGCAGTTTCTTTAAAAGTTATACCCACCGTACAACCTAACCATTTCACTCTTAGGAAAACTCCCAAGAGAAATGAAAGCATATGTCCATATAAAAACTTGCACATGAATGTCATAGCAGCTTAGTTGTAATAGCCAAAACCTGGAAAGAATTCAAATGTCCATCAACTAGTGAATGGATAAACAATGTGCCATGTCCATATATTGGAATTCTACTCAGCAACAGAAAAGAATGAACAGTGATACGCACAGCATGAATGAATCTCAAAGGATTACTATGAGTGAAAGAAGCCAGAGAGGAAAAGCATGCATCTTGTATGCTTCCATTTATATTAAATCCTAGAAAGTGCAAACTAACCTATAGTGACAGAAAACAGATCAATTGATCTGCCTGAGAATGGGGAAGTGGAGAGGGGGAGGGAAGAGCAAAAAAGAGGGATTACAAAATTACAATGGTGCATCAGAAAACTTTAGTGTGTTCATTATCTTGATTTTGTTGGTTTCACATACACACACACACACACATATACATATATATGCCAAATATTATCAAATTGTACACTTTATATATATGCAGTTTATTTTATGTCAATTGCATCCAATTGTTTTTGTTTTTAAATGAAGTGAGAAAAGTACATATATATTTGAATAGAGAGAACAGAGGCATGCACTGTGGGAAGACCTTATGATTAACTGTATATTATTGTCACAATTCTAACATTTGTATTGGGTGGTAGGTTCATAGGTGCTTATTATATTATTAAAAATAACAAAATGATTAGATAAAATAAGGTGAGAAATGACCCAATCATAAACGTTTTAAACCAAGGGTTGCGACATTTAATTTGATCTCTGCACTCATCTTCCAAAAATTTGAATAATAATAATATTTTTCCAAGGTCTACTCAAATGCTGTTAACCATTCACAGTAAATTACGCAACAAATTAAGTTCTATAATATCTTGGAGTAGAAAACAACTCTATTTTTAGTTCTATTTTAGGTTTTGATCTACAGTGGAATAAAGATACACCCCAGGTTCCTCAAGTGTATGCTTTTAAGTATTTGACAGTTATACATCAGGATGTTTTTGTATTTAATAAGTCAAGTCATTCTCCACGGAGAATGCCACTTGAAAAATCACTTTTTAAAATGGGTTGCAGGATGCTCTATGTCACCTATGACATATACTGTTTCTTTGTGCATCCAGACATGAAACTTGACAATCTAGTTGGCACAGAGTGGCTGTTACTGCCCTGACTCTTGAGAAAGGTGGAGAGATGTTAGCCTTGTATTGCCTTATTTTTTCTTGTGGTGAAGGGTGGAGTGATATGTGGATATGTGATGTTTTTCTGTGGTTTCTGCCAAGTGTCTCACCTCTGAACATGATCTCAACTGGGGGAATAGAGTCAATGATCTCCCCATAGGTTTTTCTCCTCTAATACATGGGCTTAGAGCAGACCTTAAATCATGATTTTGTAATGTATTTAAAGTTGTGACTTTAATAGTCCTAAAATGATCAGTTTTCACTACAAAGATAATGAAATAAACTGGCTAATGGCTATGGATTCTTCAAAACAGATGCTGGTCGCAGGCTTTCCTCATTGCACAACTCCGGGCTGAACACTTTGCATAGAATACAGTCTGAAAGGTGCTCCGAGGAGTTGTACAACCATTCAGCCCTGGATGATTAGGAACAGATGAGGGGGGAGAACTTCAGCTATATCAGAAATCAGTGTCTTAGATCTGTTAAAATCAGTCCTAAATATGATTCTCTAGGAGTAGAATTTAATTGTTTATTCAAGAGCTCTTTGCATCATCTTTTAGATTTTATGAATCTTTCTATTTGATTCTTTTGGTATGATTTACTGACAAGTTCAGACCGCATACAAATAACTTACTGTTTATGATCTTGAAAATACTCAAAATCTCATGCAAGAAATCCAGGAAATAAATTTACCTTCTGTTCCCATCAGAGTTGCCACTTCTTCCCCCAGTATTTCAAATATCAAGTGACTTAACCTATGTTTTCTTAAAAAAAAAAAAAAAATAGCAGCTGAGAAAAGAACTATGAGATGGGGCACAAGAGCTTTTACAGTTTTCTCTGTTACAACCAGCCATATTGCTCATCACCAGTATTCATCAAATTTCTCCTCCAGCACTCATTCTAGTTTTTGCTCACCTTCAGCTAGTGCTTTGACTGGCCTCGGTTGGTTGCCTGGCTTGAAACTTACTGTAGTTGAGTTACACTTGTCAGGCTGTTCTTGTTGCAAATATCAATTTCTGGTTATTACCAGACAGGCAAATATCAATAATCCCCTGCATCCTAAACATATTCCTTCTTCACATTTAACGCACATTTTGTAGCAGCAGCCTTATCTCCTCATCACAATCAGTGCCAAATATCCTCACTGATCTATGAAATCCTTTATTTGCCCAAAATAACCAGGAAGTTCTTTATATCTTCAATTTTAGTAGTATTCTTATTATATTCCTTGGCAGAAACTCACTTGCTCCCCCAGCCTGATCCATAGGAGGCAAGATTTCTATTCCAGCATAGTTTAATTATCAAAGATGATGTTACGGATTGAATTGTGTTCCTCAAAATGATATGTTAAAATCCTAACTCCCAGTACATGTGAATGTGACTTTGTTTGGAAATAGGGTTTTTGAAGGAGTTATCAGTTAACATGAGGAGCCCTGGTGGCGCAGTGGTTAAAATGATGGACTGCTAACCGAATGGTCGGCTGTTCGAAACCACCAGTGGCTCCACAGGAGAAAGATGTGGCAGTCTGCTTCTATAGATTTACAGTCTCAGAAACCCTATGGGAGTTGCTATGAGTTGGAATCAACTTGACAGCAGTGGGTTTGCTTTTTTATAGCAGTCAACATGAGGTCATACTGGAATATAATGGATCCTAATCCAATATGAGTAGTGTTCTTATAAAAGGAAAAGAGACATAGACACAGAGAGGAGACAATCATGTGAAGACAAGAGACAGAGATTGGAGTATTATATACACCAAGTAACAACAAGGATCACAAGTCATCACCAGAAGCTAGGACAGAGACATGGGACAGATTCTCCATTAGAGCTGTCAGAAGGAATCAACACAGATAATATCCTTACTTTAGACTTCTAGTCTACAGAACTGTGACACAATAAATTTCTGTTTTTAAAAGCAACCAGACTTATCGTACTTATTACAACAGCACTTGGAAACTAATAAGGAGCCCTGGATGAAGCAAACAGCTAATCGCTTGGCTACTAATTAAGTTTACCAGCTCTGCTGACTTTGGAGCATTATCTGTCAGTGTGACCCAGACCTGCATCCCTGAGGAGTCTAAGTCTTTTATTATCATGCCACCTGAGGCCAAGCTTGCTGTACCTACCCATTTACACTCACAGTTGGGCAAGGGACCACCAAGAAGTCTCCAAGTGGACCACCTGGGCTTCACACACATTCCTCCCCAGGCTACTTTGTGATAACAGCTTTGCCTCATCCTATTGACCTGAATCAATTAACCCTTCCACAATAATGACTCTTTTTCTTGCTTATTGGTTACTGGACATAAGTGGCCCAATGTGCCTAGATGGCAGCCAAAGCTTATAATTCATTGGAGCTCTTGCTGTGTCCCCTGTTGAAAGCTTACCCATTTGTTTACCAGGATCTCTAACCCTACAGATCACAGAGTTGCAAGGATGGAAAACAAAAATTCCCCTGGTAGGTCATTGGGAATTATGGTAAATGGAGTCACTCATACAGTCTTTCTACTGGGAACACAGAGTCATGTAGAGTTTTTGATTCAGTGTATATACTGTGTTTTGCAAGACGGTGCCCTATTTTCGCAGAGTATTTCCTCCAAGCTGACATACCAGCTATGCCATTATCCAATCATTTTCATGCTCTATTAAGCCACTTTCTTGGTGGTCCATAGCTTCACTGTGATACAACCTGTGATTCCCTTGATTTTTTTTTATCAACGTTTGCACTTTCTTTGCTATAAAGTGGGTTCTCAAGTCTAAAATGATGATATATGGGATCCCATGCTGGACAATGGTGCTGGAAAAGCAAATCATACATTGGAAATGAGCTCTAAGAGTGAACTGCTAATCCTTTTGGGATAGAAGGGGCCAAATGTAGTCAATTTTACACCAAGAAGCCAACTGGTATCCTTGAGGTATTATGCCATAATATGGGCTGAATGCTGACTTCTGTTGTTGTACGATGGAATAGGGAACACCAGTAGTAGGTAAATTAGCTTGGTTAATTGAGAGCCCATGTTATTGGAGCCATGTGTAATATTTATCTTTACCACCATGGTCACTTTATTTATCATTCATCTGTTCATCATACCAGCACCAGAGGCCTCATTACAGAGCCTGGCTAATGTCAACTGGCTAAGCCATTTTGTCTCCTGGGATGTTTAGTCCATTTTTTGTGGCGAATGTTCTTTTGTGGGGGTTAACATGTGATACAAAGATCTTCAAGTTCATGCTCATTCCCATATATTCATCAACTTGTTTCCACCTTAAACCTCATTGTCTGGTGTTTTCCAATCTTTTTTTCCCTGCCAGACCTCAGATCACTCGTCCACCCTCAAGTCCATATATATTTTAAACTGAGGTTGCTTCCCTTTCTACATAAAGTGAAAGACCAGATATATTCCTAAAACTCTGCCCAGTGGGAATATTTTCTTTCACCATTGTCTTTCAAAGGCTACCTCTGAATAAGGCTATAAGGTGAAGCTATACATTTCTGTCTTCACCCACATGCTGAACTGACCTATCCATTAGCCAGAATAGTATCCTTCCCTCATTCCTTCAGTTACTTGTTCATAATCCCTATATAGGCATAGGCATGAGCTGAGGAAGAGGCATTGGTGCAAGAGTGGAGGACGTGGGATACTGGAGTAAAGCAAAATGTCTTTTTGTGCATCTGATAGGCTATTTCTTAGGGCAGTTCTCTGAACAATTTGAGGTTATTGGCTTTTGTTTCTTTAAAAATATCCCTTTTTATAGAAAAATAAAAATATATCCAATTGCTCTACTGAGCCAAGTTTCTTGTAAAAGATACCTAGACAAAATGCTGGAAGAAAAATCACAAAGCTCAAAAGCTATTTAAAGGATATAAGAGGCAAAATTTTTGTGCTGTACTAAGAGGATTACATGGCTAGATTAACACTACTCACATGAGTTTTAGAGTAAATAGGATAATAAGAAATGTTTGAGTGTATATGATACATGCAAGTTAGAATCATTAATGTAATAAAAGGAAAACTTACCCATAGTTTGGGTACTGGTAAGCATTTTGCAGTAGACGTATTTGGGGTACTGGTAGTCATTTAGGATGTAGTAATCAGATTGGTATTTATAAGGTGACTGTTGATCTTTCATCTACTCGTTTATTGAGTAAAACTGAACAAAATTTTAGCAAAAAGTGTTAGTGGGAAAGTTTCTCTCTTATTGATCTGAAAGGCACAAGCTATCTCCATATCCAAAGTATCCTTTCCTGCTCTTGTGTACTCTATACACTATTGAGGATTCAACCTAATGGTCTTTCTTCCTGGGAAATACTACCTAATCTTCTAGGATGGGTTGCTTCCTCAAACATCTGGACTTTTAAAATATATTGCCTTTGCCTCTATCATTAACTTTATGACATTTTGTAAAACATTTCTATATTCCTAGGAATAAGCTTTTTTTTTTTCCTGGCAGATAGTAATTGAACAGAACGTGTTTGTCAAAAGAATGAATAAATGAATGTCCTGCCAAGGGCATATACCACCTCTTAATTCTCAGACTGAACATGAATCTATCAGTTAAGTGATTTTATAGACACCTGACTTATATTCTGAAAGAGAAATATCTCAGATTCTGGTTATTGTTTCTTACTATTAAAATTTTAAATACTTCCTGGTTATGTAAATTCAAATCTTTTGAGAATTATCTCTGATTATCATATGATTGTAGTGTGGGGAGTTAATTGGATGCAGAAGAGAGGAAATCATGTCTTTGATATGCATTTTTTAAACGTAGACAAAAACAGCAGCTTTGAATATCTTAACTGGGGAAATGGAGTTGTCAAAGAGAGTCCTAATAGATAATGCTGGTGCACATCTAAAATGGTCAGTTTTGGAAAGCAAATGGCCAATATGTGCCAAGAGTTTTGCAGATGTTCATACTCTTTGACTCAAACCGTTGGGGTGTGTCACCTACTATTCTCTTGCTATCTTTATTTTTCCTGTTGACAGAATGAAGTTATTCTCTGAATTCAGTTCAAGAATATGTTCTATAAAATAATAGCTTCAGTTATATGTCCACAATCTCTTTGATGTTAGAACGGAAGTTCCAAAACTGCTGAGACCATATGTGCCTTGCGCACTACTGTATCCACAGTGTTTGGTACAATGCGTAACATAAAGCACACACTCAAACATTTGTCCAATGATATAAGAGCTTGAGCAATCAATACATATGTTTAGTTGAAATCTATTTCTTCACTTTTCACTGCAAAATTTACCAAGAATGATTGTGATACGTTTTGATAAACCTGTTGCCGCTGATGCCGACTCATAGTGATCCTACCGGAGAGAGTAGAACTGCTCCACAGGGTTTCCAAGGAACAGCTGGTGGATTTGAACTGCCGACCTTTTGGTTAGCAATCAAACGCTTAACCACTGTACCACCAAGACTCCAAGTTTTTATAAACTTATAAAAATAATTAGTTCTGAAAAACTGATTATAGTATAAGTTTTGTCTGTTTTTTTAATCTTTTAAGTGCCAGTCTGGGTATAGCTTAATTCTTTGCTCTTTAATATTACTTTAAAAAAATCTTTCAAGTTTTCATAAACCAAGTGAAGAAGTGAAAGTACGAAGACTGAGAAGTAGAAAAGATGGAAGTGCTAGACCATGGTAGAGTACTGACTCACCCATCCTTAACAGATGATAAGGGACAGATGCTTGAAAAATATAAAAAATTAATTTACAAGGAAATGACCACGACAACATATATTTTATTAAGGCAAACAGTAAAAATATTCTTTCTATTTTAAATACAGGCAGTCCCCGGGTTACGACTGTAAAACATATTAAAAATTTGAGGTACGTACAATGGTTCATAATAACAAATGGGTGCTACTTTGTGACAGGCATGAAAACATTACTATTACTATATTATTATGTTTTAGTATATCTGGAAGTGTTTCTTTAATGGTTTTTATGCATATATACTAAGGCAAACATTTGGCTAACTGATGTTAGATACAAACCATACCTAACTGTTCCGACTTACGTACAAATTCGATTTAAAGATAGACTAAGGAACAGAGCTTGTTCATAATCTGTGAACTGCCTGTTGGTATGTTTTCTCACATACTTGTTTGTGAATTTGGTGATATTAAGTATGCACAGATGTGTGACCAAGAAGCAAATGCATTTTGAACGAAGTTAGATACTAGACTGGCAATGACTTTGAAAAATTACTACATCTACACAACCCATCCGTATTATAACCATTTACTGTTTATCTCCAAATATAGCATTATCTCTGAGGTTTTGATCAGAATTTCCTTTGATAGAAATATTGAGAGAAAGAAATTAAAAGGAATTAGGATTTTAAGGATAAGAAAAAAGTTTTTCAGATATATAAAAATAGTACCTTGGGATTTTTTAAAGTAGAATGCATAAATTTTATTGCAAACTCTTCATTTACATTCATAAATTGAGTAGAAACTCACCAAATATGTGTTGAGTTTATGAATGACTATTTTTGCCAGTATAATTTAGACACATTTTCTATTACTAATCACTGCTCTGTACAATTTCAAATGACAAAAAAAAAGGTAGGAATAAGTTAATACATTGTTGTGGCCTTTAGGGACTGATCATAAACTCTAACACAATGCAAAGGGTATTCTACCAAACAAACTAAACTACAGTCACAATATAGGTAAAACAAACAAACAAAAAACCTAGTTACTGTTTATTAATAACGAGAATAACTAGCACTTTTTGAATGCTAACTGTGCTTCAGGCACAGTGCGTAGGTTTTCACATGCAAAATTCATTTTCTTCTCCCTGGCCAACATCAGGGTAAGTTTGTCAGCCCTAGTTCACAAAGGCAGTAGCTGAGGTTGAGAGAAGTTGATTAAAATACCCTAGGTTGCACTGAGGCTAGGAATCAAAGACAGGTGTAACTGATTTTAAATCCCAACCTCTTCCCAATACACCAGACTACTTTTTTTTTTTTTTTTTTAATATTTTATTGTACTTCAGGTGAAGGCTTACAGAACAAACAGTTTCTCATGTAACAGTAGTACACATGCTGTTTTATGACTTTGGTTAACAACCCCACAACATTTTAACCCTCTGAATTCTCAGTTTTTGTTTTTTTTTTTTGGTGAAAATACACATAGCCAAAGATAACACCATTTCAAAACTTTTTACGTACACATTTAAGTGACATTGACTATGCTCTTCCAATTGTGCTGCCATTCTCACCCAAGATGAAGACTTACAGGACAAAATAGCCTCCCATTTAACAGTTACTACAAATGTTGCCCTATAACAATGGTTAACAATCTCACAACACATCAACAGTATCCTTACTCAACTTGTGTTCCTTATCATCAGCTTCCTACTCCCCCTCTGCCTTCTGGCCCTTGTCACTGGACTCCTGTACCTCGTTAGTCTCATATAGTTTTACTGGGCTGTCCATTCCCAGGCTGAACAGTGAACCTTGAAGGTAACTTCACCTTTGAGCTGAAAGGGTGTCTGGGGGCCATACTCTTGAGGTTTCTCCAGTCTCCTTTAGGCCAGTAAATCTACACCAGACTACTTTTGATAGATGCTGCACTATTATTTCCTTAGTTTCTATACCATAGAAAGCATTGCTAGTGTAAATAATAATTAAAACTGCCATTACCCAGGCCTTACACTGTTACAAGATTTTTTTCTCTATAAACTCCATTTAAACTTCTCAAGAACACTATGGTTGATATTATCATTATCTCCATCTCACAGGTAAGGAAAAGAAGCCACTGTAATGGTGGATATATTTCACTTTGTATGAAACAGTAATGGTACATACATTTCATTTATGCATTTGTCAAAACTCATGGAACTGTACAACACTAAGAGTGAATTGAAATGAAAACTATGAACTATAGTTAATACTTTGTCAATATTGTTTCAGTAATTATAAGGAAACTACCACACTAATAAAGAGTGTTAGTAAGAGGGTAAACTGCCCAGGGTAGGGGTTTGTACCTGAGATGGGTATATGAAACTCTATGTGCTATGTGCTCAGTTCTGTAAATCTAAACTGTACTAAAATAAAAAATAATAAAGTTCACAATTTTTAAAAATACTGCATTTTCTCATTCAAAAGTAACATGTTAATTTTATAACACATAAGCAAAATAAGAAAATTCTAAAAGTCATATAATCTCTACACTGGGAGTTAAGCACTATTAGCATGTTATATATAGTTTTTACTATTTTTTGATACCTATGTACACGCTATAAAATGGAATCTTATTGAATACACTGATTTGAATCCTACTTTCTTATTTAATAACACTTTGTGATCATTTCTCTGTTATTACATATTCTTCCAAACAATGCAACTTTGGACATTTGTATTTTCTGATTTTTATTCATAAAGAACTACAATATAATAAATACCTAAGTATTTAATGACTCATTGTACTTTTATTTCCTTGGATTAAGTAAGCAAGTGCCTATATCTGGAGGTAGAATTACTACCTCTCATGGAATTTACGATTTTAAAGGCTTTAGCTTTATATTGTGTAACTGCCCTCCAGAAAAGTTACATCAATTTATACTTCTTTAATCATGAATTAGAGATCACTCTCCTTAAACTCTAACCAACATTTAACTTTGCCATTTTTGCCACCTGTCTTTGATTTAATAACTATCATGTGCTCCACCTACTAATCTGATAGCAATATACAGTGTCCTGCAGTGATAAAATATTAAATATTGCAGAGAAACAGGTAACTTAATAAAAGTTCACATTGGATTAAACAATAAAAATGAAAATCATATTCAGTAAGGAAACTAAACCTTAGCATTTTAAGTTTCTCAGCAAAATTGATAAATTAGAATGACATGAACAGCAAAGAAGCCACTCTATGGAATGTCAGTAAGTTTCTCTTTCTAACAGGTTTCTTCCTTAAAAACTTTTCAGCTAAAAATTTATGCACATGTATACACACACACATTTCCTCAATACCACAGATGTTATATGGATATATTTTATATCTCTGAGTCAGAATCGACTGGACAGCAACAGATTTTATAGTGTTTGATAAAATGCATCGCCACTTTCTTTGATATAGTCCCAAGTCTTCAATAACTTGTATACTTGACAAAGATTTAGGTTAGGATGACAACAATTTACATACTTCTATTACTATTTATTCTCCTATAACCCATTGCCATTGAGTTGATTCCGACTCACAGCAACCCAACATGTTTTTTTTATTTACTTTTTATTGTTGTAATTAAATGAAGTTTACATTTCAAGTTAGTCTCCCATACACATTTTTTTTTTACATACACTGTTAAGAGACCCTAATTGCTCACCTCATTCTGTGACAGCACTCTCCTCCTTTCCGCCCCTGATTCCCCATGACAATTCAACCAGCTCCTAACTCTCTCTGCCATCCCATCTCACCTCTGAACAGAAGCTGCCCCCTTGGTCTCTTGTATCTACTGTACTAAGAGGCACTCTCTTCACAAGTATCACTCTATGTCCAACAGTCCAGTCCAATCACTGTCTGAAGAGTTGGCCTCAGAAATTGTTTTAGTTCTGGGGTGATAGAGAGTCCAGGGGCCATGCTTTCCGGGGTGCCTCCAGTCTCAGTCAAACCATTAAGTCTGGTCTTCTTACTACAGTTTGAGTTCTGCACCCCATCCTTCTACTGCTCCATCAGGGACCCTCTGTTGTGTTCCTTGTCAGGACGTTCATTGGTGGTAGCTGGGCACCATCTAGTTCTACTCATCTGAGGCTGATGAAGTATCTGGTTTATGTGGCCATTCTGTCTCTTGGGCTATTACTTTCCTTGTGTCTTTGGTGTTCTTCGTTCTCCTTTACTCCAGGTGGTTGAGAACAATTGATGCATCTTAGATGGCCGCTTGCGAGCTTTTAAGACCCCAGACGCCACTCACCAAAGTAGGATGCAGAACATTTTCTTAATAAGCTTTGTTATACCAATTGACCTAGATGCCCCCTGAACACATGGTCCCCAGATCCCCCATCCCTGCTACTCTCTCTCTCAAAGTATTTGATTGTATTCAGAAAACTTCTTAGCTTTTGTTTAGTGCGGTTGTGCTGGCTTCCCCTGTAGTGTGCGCTGTCCTTCCCGTCACCCAAGATGATTCTTATCTGCTATCTAGTTAGTGAATAACCCTCACCTTCCCTCCACACCCCCGTAACCATCAAAGATTGCTTTCTTCTGTGTTTAAACCTTTTCTTGAGTTTTTATAGTAGTGGTCTTATACAGTATTTGTCCTTCTGTGACTGACTAAACTCACTCAGCATAATAAGTTCCAGCTTCCACCATGTTATGCCATGTTTCACAGCTTCCTCATTGTTCTTTATTGTTGTGTAATATACCATTGTGTGGCTATACCATAATTTATTTATCCTTTCATCTGTTGATGTGCACCTAGGTTGCTTCCATCTTTTTGCTACTGTGAACAGTGCTGCAATGAACATGGGTGTGCATATATCTATTCATGGGATGGCTCTTTTTTCTCTAGGATATATTCCAAGGAGTGGGATAGCTGGATCATACAGTACCTCTATTTCTAGCTTTTTAAGGAAGTCCCAAATCGATTTCCAAAGTGATTGTACCATTTTACATTCCCACTAACAGTGTATAAGTGTTCTAGTCTCTCCACAACCTCTCCAGCATTTATTATTTTGTGGTTTTGGGATTAATGTTAGGCTTGTTGGGGTGAGATGATATGTCATTGTAGTTCTGATCTGTATTTCTCTAATGGCTAATGATCATGAGCATTTCTTCATGTGTCTGTTAGCTGCCTGAATATCTTCTTTGGTGAAGTGCCTGTTCATATCCTTTGCCCATTTTTTAACTGGGTTATTTGTCTTTTTGTTGTTGAGGTTTTACTGTATGTTATAGATTTTAGAGTTTAGATGCTGATTGGATTTGTCATAGCCAAAAATTTTTTCCCAGTCTTTAGGTTGTCTTTTAACTCTTTTGGTGAAGTCTTTTGATGCGCGTAAGTGTTTGATTTTTAGGAGCTCCCATTTATTTAGTCTCTCTTCTGGTGCTTGTGCATTGTTACTTATGGTTTGTATTGTGTTTATGCCATGTATTAGGGCTCCTAGTGTTGTCTCTATTTTTTTTTCCATGATCTTTATTGTTTTTGATTTTATATTTAAGTCTTTCATCCATTTTGAGTTAGTTTTTGTTCATGGTATGAGGTATGGGTCTTGTTTCAGTTTTTTGCAGATGGCTATCCAGTTATGCCAGCACCGTTTGTTAAAGAGACTGTCTTTTCCCCCAATTAATGGACTTTGGGCCTTTGTGAAATATTAGCTGCTCATAGGTGGATTAGCTTATATCTGTATTCTCAGCTCTGTTCCATTGGTCTGTGTATCTGTTGTTGAACCAGTACCAGGCTGTTTTCACTACCGTGGCAGTATAATATGTCCTAAAATCAGGTAGTGTAAGGCCTCCCACTTTGTTCTTCTTAAGTAATGCTTTATTTATTCAGGGCCTCCTCCATTTCCATATGAAGTTGGTGATTTGTTTCTCCATCTCATTAACAAATGCTGCTGGAATTTGCATCAGGATTGCATTGTATCTGTAGATTGCTTTGGGTAGAATTGACATTTTCACTATGTTGAGTCTACCTAACCCTGAGCAAGATATGTTTTTCCACTTATGCAGGTCTCTTTTACTTTCTTCCAGTAGCATCTTGTAGTTTTCTCTGAATAGATCTTTTACGTCTCTGGTTAGATTTATTCTTAAGTATTTTATCTTCTTGGGGGCTATTGTAAATGGCATTGATTTGGTGATTTCCTTTTCAAGGTTCTCTTTGTTGGTGTAAAGGAATCCAACTGATTTTTGTATGTTTATCTTGTATCCTGAAACTTTGCTGAAATCTTCTATTAGTTCCAGTAGTTTTCTTGTGGATTCTTTGGGGTTTTCTGTGTATAAGATCATATCATCTGCAAATAGAGATACGTTGACTTCTTCCCTACATATTTGGATGCCATTTATTTCTTTTTATAGCCTAATTGCTCTGGCTAGGACCTCTAGCACAATGTTGAATAAGAGTGGTGATAGAGAGCATCCTTGTCTGGTTCCTGTTCTCAAGGGGAATGCTTTCAAAGTCTCTCCATTTAGAATGATGTTGGCTGTTGGTTTTGTATAAATGGCCTTAATTATACTGAGGAATTTCCCTTCTATTCCTATTTTATTGAGAGTTTTTATCATGAATGATTGTTGGACTTTGCCGAATACATTTTCTGCATCAGTTGATAAGATCATGTGGTTCTTGTCTTTTGTTTTATTTATGTGATGGATTACATTGATTGTTTTTTAATGTTGTCCTTTTTTACATATTCATATCTCTGTTCCCCGATTTTCAGTGTTTTACCTTTGATGTATTTTTGATATCCGTATCTGAGTCAATATCTGGTTGCTCTGTCCTGTGTTCTAGTCTTGCATTGTTAGCTGGTGTTATTGATTATCTAACCGTAGGACTCCCTTTAATATTTCTTGTAATTTTGGCTTGGTTTTTGCAAATTCCTTGAACTTTTGTTTATCTGGAAATGCCCTAATTTTGCCACCATATTTGAGAGACAGTTTTGCTGGATATATAATTCTTGGCTGGCAGTTGTTTTCCTTCAAGGCTTTATATACGTCATCCCGTTGTCTTCTAGCCTGCATGGTTTCTACTGAGTAGTCCGAGCTTATTCTGGTTGACTCTCCTTTGTAGATGACTTTTCGTTTATCCCTAGCCACTCTTAAAATTGTCTCTTTATCTTTGGTTTGGTAAGTTTGATTATAATATGTCTTGGTGACTTTCTTTTGGGATCTACCTTATGTGGGGTTCAATGAGCATCTTGGATAGATATCTTTTCATCTTTCATGATATCAGGGACGTTTTCTGTCAACAAATCTTCAACAATTTTCTCTGTATTTTCTGTTACTCCCCTGTATTCTGGTACTCCAGTCACTCATAGGTTATTTTTTTGATAGATTCCCACATGGCTCTTAGAGTTTCTTCATACTTTTTAATTCATTTATCTGATTTTTCCTCAAATAAGTTGGCATCAAGAGCTTTATCTTCTATATCACTAATTCTAACTTCTATTGCTCCAGTTTTGCTCCTATGTCTTTCTATTGAATTGTCTAATTCTGAAATTTTATTGTTAATCTTCTGGATTTCTGATTTATGTCTCTCTATGGATTCTTGAAGCCCATTAAATTTGTCATTATGTTCTTGAATAACTTTTTTAAGTTCCGTTACTACTTTGTTTGTATGTTCCCTGGTTGTTTCTGCATTTTGTAGAATTTCCTTTCTAATTTCTAGAGGAGTTCTGTATATTAGTCTTTTGTATTCTGCCTCTGGTAATCCCAAGAAGTTCTCTTCCTCCAGAGAATTTATTGATTCTTTACTTTGGGAGCTTGCTGAAGCCATCATGGACTACCTCTTTATGTGATTTGATATTGACTGTTGTCTCGGAGCCATCAATAAGTTATTATAATTTTATTTTATATTTGTCTAGTGAGTCCTAGCTTCTTGTCTTGTTTTGTTTTTTTGATATGCCTCAATAGGCTGCTCATGTGCACTAGTTTGATTATTGACACCTTTGAATCTCTAATGTCCTGTAACCAGGTAGTTCGTTCTGTAATTAAGTATGTGCACACAGGAGTCCATTAAATTTTCCTATATGAGTTCAGCTCAGGCGTCCAGGCAGTCAGTCACCAAGTGTGTGGTGCAGGCTCTCACCTATAGTCCTAGAGAGGCATGGGTGATTGGTGCAGGCACTGGACTCTGGCTGTGGTAGGGGATCACGTGCTAAGCCAGGCAGGGGGCTAATAGCTGCCCCTGAGAGTCGGAAAGGAAAGCATGCCCGTATTCCCTAGGGCGAGTAAGTAGGTGAGTTTTACAGTTGGATTATGAGCACCCCACTCTGTTGGCTTTAAAGACTCGAAGGCACCATTTTTTCTTGGACTCCTGTAGCAGGTGACTAGGTGGCTTAGTTGTCGCCACCAGTCCTCAAGCCCCTGTTGCGATCTGTAAAAGCGCCTACTTAAGGGGCAAGGCTGTTTCGAGGGTCATAAATCTGCCACTTCACAGCTGAAACAGTTGAAGTCAAACTTCAGATGTTTGCCCTGTTGTACTGTGGTAGTGAGGGCTAAGGCTGTTGATATTGGTCACCACAAGTCTATAAAGGAGTGTAAGGCACTCAAAGTCTGTGGACCCCTTATGCCTTTGCTTAGCAAAGGAGCTGTGCCGACCCTGTGTTCCTGGATTAAGAGAACCAGTAGCTTATTTGTTCCATCTCCAAGCCCAGGAGAATGGGTCCGGTTGTCTTTTGGGATCTACTTCAGCCCAGTGGACTCCCGGTGCAGAGCGTGAAGGGAGAAGGTAAAAGGGAGAGAGGTTTTTCCCAAATAGGCTTTTTTTAAAAAATCCCCATGAAAGGTCACATGCATGTACTTATCTTTAGCCACTTGGGAGCTGCTTTTCACTGGTTCAGAGTGTCCAAGCAGAATCTCTGCTGCTGGATCTCTCTTGATGTGGAAACTGCTTCCTGAGCGCATGCACAGCTGTTTACCTGCTTCACTGTGATCTGGCCAGGCTGAAGAGCTGCAGTCCTGCCCCGCTGCTCTGGTGCTGCTGGCTTCTTCCGAACCGTCTCCCTCCTCCCCGCCCTCCACCACTCAGTCCGATTCCTCAACTTTGCCTTGTTTAGGGCTCCTAGATATTCATATATAATCAAATCAATTGTTTTTCCAGGTCTTTGTTGTAAGAGGGATATAGGAAGGGTCTGACTACACTGCACCCAACAACTGGATAAAACACATTCTTTTGGTCAGCATATTTTTATGTTCACCAACATAGACCATATGCTGGGCTATAAAATATGTCCCAATAAATTTAAAAGAATTAAAATCATATAGACTATATTCTAGGTGAACAGTAGACATACTGTAATTAGAATAACCATAAAATATCTAGGAGAATCACAAATACTTGCGAATTAAGTAACACACTTCTAAATAACCTCTAGGTCATAGGAGAAATAGCAAATGAAATTAGGCAATACTTCAAACTAAATAATAATAAGGACTAAGCATACTAAAATTTGTGGGATACACCTTAAGCAGTGCTAAGAGGCAAATTATAGTTTTAAATGCTTATATTAGAGATGAAACAATAATCACTCTATATTAGAGATAAAGGAGAAATCTTCTCTGGAGAAATTCAACAGAATGAGAAGAATTTTAAATCTTCCAAGGCCATTACAGGTTATCTGGTGTTTCTGGAAAAAGGATTGTTATTTATCCTTTTTATCCTTTTAATATTTCCTCTCTCTCAGCCCAAGAAAGCTTCAATATTTAGTTAACTAAATAAACTTGTATTAAATATATCTGCTTCTTCCATTTCTTTCTTAACCTTTCCACTTCTTATCTCTTAATCTTATGTCTTTAATTGGAGACCCCTAAATATAGGAAGCTGAGTTAATTCTCAGTTAGGTCCAGTGGTCTTCTTGCTTTAGGATCTATAATATACTGCTTGTTGTTGTTGTTGTTAGGTGCCATTGAGTCAGTTCTGACTCATAGTGACCCTATAGGACAGAGTAGAATTCTCCCATAGGGTTTCTAAGGAGCAGCTGATGGATTTGAACTGCTGACCTTTAGGTTAGCAGTCAAGCTCTTAACTGTTACACTGCCAGGGCTCCAATATATTGGTACTGATATATTTATATCAGTACTATAGATTTTTTTGAAGATTAAAGTGTTAACATTCTGAAAGAATCGACTTGGGCTATTCCTACAGGCATTCCTCACCAAAGCCAAACCAGCCTTAAGGAACAACTGTAAAGATATGTATCTGGTTCACAGACGTCTTTCAGGTGAAGCTATAGGTGAAGTTCAAATCTTTTATATGTGGCTCTCTCTCATTCTTTTAAACTACTGTGTGAATGCCTGATTTTGTCAATCTGGGATATGAAAGTGAACATATATGTTCCTCACATCCAATGTTGAAATCTGAACCTTGGACCAAGCCTTGGCCTGATGAAGGAGACATCATATCCAAGTCAGAGACACTGGACAAACTCATAGAGAGTGAAGGCCTAGCATAAACACAATCTTGTTTTTTTTTTTTTTTCTTTTTTTTTTAATTGTACTTTAGATGAAGTTTTACAGAACAAATAGTTTCTCATTAAACAGTTAGTACCCATATTGTTTTAAGACAATGGTTAACAACCCCACAACACGCCAACCCTGTCCCTTCTCAACCTTGAGTTCCCTATTACCAGCTTTCTGTCCCCTCCTGCCTTCTAGTCCTTGTCCTGGGCTGTTGTGTCCCATTAGTCTCATTTTGTTTTATGGGCCTGTCTAGTCTTTGGCTGAAGGGTCAACCTCGGGAGTAACTTCATTACTGAGCTAAAAGAGTGTCCAGGGGCCATACTCTCAGGGTTTCTCCAGTCTCTGTCTGGCCAGTAAGTCTGGTCTCTTTTTTTTGTGAGTTATAATTTTGTTCTACCTTTATCTCCAGCTCTGTCTGGGACCCTCTGTTGTAATCCCTGTCAGAGCAGTCAGTGGTGGTAGCCAGGCACCATCTAGTTGTACTGGACTCAGTCTGGTGGAGGCTGTGGTAATTGTGGTCCATTAGTCCTTTGGACTAATCTTTCCCTCATATCTTGTTCTCTTCATTCTCCTTTGCTCCAAAGGGGTGAGACCAGTGAAGTATCTTAGATGGCTGCTCACAGGCTTTTAAGACCCCAGATGCTACTGACCAAGGTAGAACGTAGAACATTTTCCTTATAAACTGTGTTATGCCAATTGAGCTAGATGTTCTCTGAGACCATGGTCCCCAGAGCCCTCTGCCCAGCAATCTGGTCCCTCAGGGAGCTTGGATGTGTCTATGGGGCTTCCATGACCTTTCCTTGTACAAGTTGTGCTGGCTTCCCCAGTATTGTGTACTGTCTTACCCTTCACCAACAACCTTGGTTTTAATCTCTACCTTTTTCTGCCATATAAACAAAAATCCTATAACACCTAAGGTAGCACTCTCTGTCCAGGAGAGATTTAGTGTGAACAAATCAAGACAATGTAGTCTGGATCAATAGGTTCTATTTATTTCCATTATTTTATTTGGTAAAGAAATACAGTGTACGATATGTACATAATCTATTTTAGTGGCCATTATATAATGGACGTATTTACTTTCTAAAAATGTCATCGATGTTGAATTTTATTGCATTAAATTATGGCATTGAGGGATTAAGAATTATTCTATGAGTCAGAATCAGCTCGACAGCAACAAGTTTGTTTTGTTTTTTTTTTTTGGTATTATGGAAGGTCTTTTAGGAGATCGTTATACTGTGTGTTTGAGGGGGAGGGGACATAAAAGATTTAGGGGTAAATCATTTCTTGGGCTTAAATGTATTAATTACCAATATTTTACAAAGAAATGTCAATACCATGTGTTTCTCATACTGGCAAGTTTTACTTAGTTCAGGATTCTTGGGTATATTAACAAGAAACCAAAAAAAAACCCAGTAACAAGTAATTGTCATCGAGTTGATTCCGACTCATAGCAACCCTATAGGACAGAGTAGAACTGTCCCGTAGGGTTTCCAAGGAGCAACTGGTAAATTTGAACTGCTGACCTTTTGGTTAGCAGCCATAGCTCTTAACCACTGTGCGCCCAGGGCTCCATTATCAAGAAAATGATTGGTTAAAAGTAATTAATATTTTATTGAGGTAAGAAATCTAGGAAGACTAGATTCCAGGTGACAGAAAACAAGATGGCATCTGTACCCCATGTCCTCCATTCAGATAATGGTGTAAAATAGAACCAGACTTTCTTGTCTGGCAATGTATTTGTTATGGTCACCTCAGAGCTAAAACCCTTGTCAGCTTTTCTGATTTTAGTATTCTCTCTCTCCCTCATATGCTCCCTCTCTATCTCTTTTTCGTTTTTCCCCTCTGGAGGTGAATGTGTTAATGCCTGCGGAAACCACTGCAAGAAAAGGGTAGACCTAATGAAGCAAACTCTCAGAAAATAAATCAGAAACTACTTCTAGAATTGATTCTCCTGACTTGGAAATTTTCTTTCTGAGATGTGTATTTTCTCAAATAATAGATGCAGATAATTTTGGAAAATTTAATACTGGATGCTATTTGTATAAAAGAGCATTCATTTTTTGTATCATTCAGTTACTAGTGAATTAAAAAATTGTTACCATGCAAAGAAACTACAATGGGGCTAACTGCGAGGAGGGCATGATGGAGAAGATTTAATACTTCCCTAATTGTTAACTTTACTTTATTTATATATTCTAAGAATTTTATATGTCTTACTCAAACATCACACACACAAAAAACCCTGTACTGCTGTAAAGTTAGGTAATATTAGGTGAGGAAATTGAGGCACAAAGAGATTTAAAAAATCACTTGCCCAAGAATACATGAATAATAGATGGTAGAGTTGGAATTTGCTCTTGGGCAGTTTAGTTCAGAGCCTGAATTCTGAAATAACTTAACCCTAAGTCTTTTATGTCCCTTCCCCCTCAAACACGCAGTATAATGATCTTCTAAAGGACTTCCCATAATAGGCCATAAAATAATTCTTAAACACTTAATGCCATAATCTGTATGCAATAAAATTTTGCATACACATAGTAAGATGAGGCTTGTTTACCCACAAGCTTTTAAAGTGTCAGTGACGTTTTTAGAAGGTAAATATGTCCATTATATAAGGGCCATTAAAATAGTTTATGTACATGTCATACACTGTATTTCATTACCAAATAAAATAATGGAAATAAATAGAACATATTGACCACCAATACTGCATTGTCTTGATTGTTCAGACTAAATTTCTCATGGACAGAGAGTGCCACCTTAGATACGATAGGATTTGTGTTTATATGGCAGAAAAATAATAACTCATTGTTCTCTTGAGTTAAGCATTGTCATTCTATAAAGACCCTAAGGTGAGTAACATTCAAGTACTGGCCTCAATAAACTGGACATCATATTCCTCTGTGTAGAAAACCTCTTCTAACAGTTTGTCTTAGGACAAGTCACCCCATCTCCACATTGATTTTCATCACTGACTAAAAAGAAATGTATTATTTGAGTAAATGAGCATAAAATCCTATGATTCTAAAAACATTTGTCAATGAATCATTTATCTAGATTTGCTTTGACTTCTTGCTATTTATTTTACATTTCTGATGTTGCATTCATAGACAGGAAGAGTGAAATTGGTAATAAAGTGTAGAGAGTTTTCTTATGGTAATGAACTCAACAAAAATTTTTTGTGGGAAATGGAGATGAAAATCTAAATAAAAAACGATGGCTGTATTGCCATTGGTTGATGTACTCAAGTCTATAATCATGAATAATAAAAGATTCAATATATAAAGTAAAATGATAAAAATATAATGGAAATATTCAAAAAGGCATTTATAACAGTAACATTAAACAATATTCATCCTTTTATTAACGACCAGTATGATGTTTTTTAGTGATTTTTTCACACTCAATCTGAATAGAAAGAAAATTTACCACAAGTAAATGAAGATAAATTACAGGAGCTCATATATTTAAATGCCAAAGTCTATTACAAAATTATTTTCCCAAAGTGAAAATCTATAACACATTCACATTTTACGGTTTTAAATTGTCTTCGTTTTAAAATGAAATAATGGATTATTTTGATACATATATTTTATTAAATTCAATTACCTTTGCTATCTCAGATTATAAGATTTCACTGAAGGATATTTGACCTTATACTATTTTATGTTTTTGAATATATCTATAAACACTGAATCATGGTGTATCACATAATTTGACAAGTCCCTTTTTTTTCTATCAGAAAACCCTTCAAAATCTTAATAACCATAATAAATCTTCATTGTTTTTTATACATTCACCTCCAATTGTTCATATCAGTTTTAAAGAAACTTCTCTTTCTACATAGCATTCAAAAGTATATGGTAAAATAAGTAGTAGGCAAATATTTTGGAAATTGTCTGCTAAGGAAAATAAAAAGATCCCTGATTCAATAAAAGAACTTTCAAAGACATTCCAATAGCTAAGTTAGGGCAATTTTAATTAAAGTGATTGAAATGCTCCGCATACCAAAACATTTCCTTCCAGGGTCACCCTGATCCTATCTGTTCTGTCATAGAGTGGGACTCACCTGCTGCCTTTTCAGTTATATTATCAGTATCCAACCATTTTCCCTCCCATTTCCTCTCTGGGCAGTTTGCTGGCCCAGCTCAATTAAAGGACAAATCCACCCCAGTCTGCAGCCTAGGAATTGTAATGAAGTCAGCTGTCAAACTCCTATCTTGCAGCTGCCCCTCTGCGGGTAATCTGATGGCCACTTGTCAGCTGTTTCACCCAGTCAAACACAGACAAAGGGACTCTTTTGGCCTGCTTTATTCTAATCAATCTACAGGAAGGCAGATGTTGAAATCCCAACAGGAAAGGGTGTAATTTGATTTAGCATTCAGTACTGCTTTCCCCTTATTGATATATCAGATCTCTCTGAACTTGGTATCCTTTTGCAATGATGAGGCAAATGACTTGCTGTTTATATTCCTCATTCTGTCATTAAAAATAATGCTTTATTTTTATTGTTAATAAATATATCCAAGTTTGTTTGCTTGGTTTAGTGGTTTATTAATCCCAAATTCTGCTATTAATTTAGTTAATAAACAATGCAAAATGTTAATAATAGGAGAAAACGTGTAGCCCTGGGGAGACAGGGAGCATACGGGAACTCTCTACTTGCTGCACATTTTTTCTGTAATCCTAAAACTGCTCTAAAAATAATGTTTATTTAAAATAATGCTTTGGAATAATATTTGGAGGTATAAACTATTGCTCAGTGGAACATATTAAAATACAATAAATTAATTGGTTTCTCAAGGTGGAAAGAATATACATGATTTAGATTTTTTTTAAAGAAACGTCTATAATTTTATAAATATTCTATGGTGAACCAAAATAACCAATGAGCTATTCATTCAGTTATTTAGTCATTTTTTTATCTTTTTTTTTTTTCCAACCAGAATGGAGAATCAGAAAAAAATTAAAAACTAGATTTTTTCTACAGTAATTTTGGCAGACATTCAAAGAGCAAGATTAGATTGAGGGAAATAAAGAAAACTGAAGCCAATTATATTTTTTGTTTTCCATTCTCCAACCACAAAGATTGCAGTGAAGTTACCTGTTTTTGTTTTTTTTTAATTCAGCATTTCTCTTTATTAAAGAATAACTTAAATCAATATATATACTATTATATAGACTCTGTAGGAACTAAAAACTGAAAAAGATTTTTGATTACAAAATTAGAATGATGCCATTATAATCTGACTACAGTAGTTATATATCTTAACTTTTTATGTCCTTTTTTTATTTTATTGTGTTTTAGGTGAAAGTTTACAGCACACATTAGTTTCTCATTCAAAAATTTATACACAAATTGTTTTGTGACATTGGTTGCAATCCCCGCAGTGTGTCAGCACTCTCGTCCTTTCCCTTTCTACCCCAGGTTCCCCCTGTCCATTCATCCAGTTTTCCTGTCCCTTCCTGCCTTCTCATCTTTGCTTTTGGGCAGACGTTGCCCATTTAGTCCCATATACTTGATTGAACTAAGTAGCACATTATTTTTGTTTTATAGGCCTTTTTAATCTTTGGCTGAAAGGTGAACTTCAGGAGTGGCTTCAGTTCTGAGTTAGCAGGGTATTCCGGGGCCATAGTCTCCGGGTTCCTCCAGTCTCTGTCAGACCAGTAAGTTTGTTTTTTTTTTGTGAATTTGAATTTTATTCTACATTTTTCTCCTGCTCTGTCTGGAACCCTCTATTGTTATCCCTGTCAGTTGTCAGTGGTGGTAATCAGGCACCATCTAAGTTCTTCTGGGCTCAGGCTGGTGGAAGCTGTGGTTCATGTGATCCATTTTGGACTAGTATTTTCCTTGTGTCTTCGATTTTCTTCATTCTTCTTTGCTCCAAGCGTGATGGGACCAATAAATGTATTTTAGATGGCTTCTTGAAAGCTTTTAAGACTCCAGGCACTACTCATCAAAGTATGATGTAGAATATTTTCTTTATGAACTATGATATGCCAATGACCTTGATGTCCCCTAAGGCCATAGTCCCTAGCCTGTTTTGACTACTGTGGCTGTATAGTAGGTTCTGAAATCAGATAGTGTGATATTTCCTAACTTATTGAAAAAAAAAAAAAACTATGAAAATCAGATGTCAAACAAAATGATTCTGTTATTACCGAATATCGACAATTGCCATTTTGAATGCCTTTCTGAAGGTAGTTAATGTTTCTTCATGAAATTCAAATACTAAATACATGGAAGTAATTGTTTCTTAAAGATGTGGCCATAAAATAGGTTTGGACAGCCAGTCTTTTTTCTCAATGTCTGCTTAAAAAAGGAAACAAATATTCACGATTACAAATTTTGGGTTCTTTTACACTGAGAATTTGTTTTCCCCAACTCAAGTTCTACTTTTCACTTGTTAAAAACCTTTGTTACTATTGATATAAATGGCATGCCAGCCACTTTTTACACCTCTGGACCTCAGAGGTAAGGCAGTTCTAATGCATTTAGCATCAAGGTGGGTCCTTTTTGAAACGCATGAAGCTCAGTTGACTAGAGTTGGAGCCTCATTGTTGTGCAGGATGGACATTCTATTAGATGATTCTTCCTGGATGTGTTCGTTTTGTAAACTTTCACTTTTTTTCTTTACTTCTGTGAGATAAGGCTTACAAGCATAATTACGGCTTTCCTGTGTGAGAGTTAGGGACCCCTAAAGGGTTTGTTTTTGTTTTTCTGTGTCATATTTGGAAAACCAGAGGTTCCCCATGCAACCTAATGGAAAGGTGTCAGCAATAAAGTATCTACCTAGTTCTCAGTGGCATACTGTCATGCCACAGATTGGTGGTGCCAAAGTGCCATTTGCCTCTTTGGCAGATTGTATTGCCAGATCACATTTCTCAAAATCCGTATTACCAACTAAAAATCTAAACACACTCAATTAGTAAGCATGCATTCCAATACTGAAAACACACGCCATAAAAAAAAAAAAATTAAGAAGAAAAAATGTAACAATGAAAGGGTTAAACCACCTTCCCCTCAGACATTTTACTTAGATTAATTTTTATACAAGTTGTCAAAATGCAAACTTTATTCTCTTTAATTCAGACTTTTAAAAGTTAACATAATACTGAAATTCTGAAGTGCAAGGCAGTATATATTTTCCCTGTATGAGAAATTGCTGAAAAGACTTTTTTCAGTGGCTTGGAGACAGTCTTTGCAGTGGTTTTAATAATTATTTAAAGCATCGATATCTTTCTAAGATGAGAGTAATATTCTAGATTGAAGTTCTGTATCAAGTATTTCAATTGCTGATATTGGATGAAATACAGACAGATATTACAAAATTGTAAGAAGGTAAGGTCAATCTTTAGCAGCAAAACATTCGGTACCATTTATTAGGAAAACTCACTTTGAAGCCAGTATTAAAAGAAAATAGCTATTATAGAAACAAACGTCTTTTTAAGAATTTGGACTTCCATACTACAGAGATCTTTTCATATTAAAATGGTCTCAGTGAGTGCTTTGCTATGCTTGAAAGTCAAGATGGTGCATGTTATGGACTGAACTGTGTCCCCCCAAAATAGGTACTATAAATCCTAGCCTCTATGCCTGTGATTTTAACCCCATTTGAGAATGGATTTTCTTTGTTATGTTAATGGGACAGGATTAGTGTGGGGTATATCTTGAGTCAATCTCTTTTCGGATATAAAAGAGATTAAACAAGCAAGCAAGAGAAGCAGAGATGAGGTAAGATAGATGCCAAAACACATGAAGATCTCCAAGGAACCAGGACACAGAAGCTGAAGAGATAAGGACCTTTCCCCAGAGCTGACAGAGAAAGCCTTCCCCTAGAGTTAGCACCCTGAATCAGAAATCCAGCCTCCTAAAACATGAGAAAATAAATTTCGATTTGGTAAAGCCATTCACTTGCATATATTTCTGCCATAGCAGCACTAGATAACTAAGATTTTGTGTGTGTGTGTGTGTGTGTGTGTGTGTGTGTGTAGTGCTTTAAGAATTACAAAATTTTGATGTAAAAAGAGAAGATGAGAAAAAAGCATTCTGCTGTTCCTGCCAAAATCAGTATCTTATTTTTGTCTGGCCCCTAGCACAGCCCTAAAGCTGATTTGTTCTAAAAGAATAGTAGTCTATCATAAAGAGAAGAATGAATGCTTACTAATAGGCTTGGGGTTTCTATGTGAAAAACGGTGATGGGGTGAGATGGGGGTAGCTAGACATCCCATTAGTTTTAGTAAATCTCAAATTCCCTTGGGTAGGCATTGCTCATACTAGTCTCTGAACCTTTGCCCGTGCAATATTCCTATTATATATTTCACACTGTATCTTTTGATTTGAGGAACTTTCTCCACTACCATCTCATTATGGGCATTATCACAAGCTGTCTTTTGAGGAATTCAGGAGCCCTAGCATTGTGTATACATGGGTTAGTGCTACAAACCAGAAACAAAGTCTTCCATTTTCATGAGGCTCATGCGGGCACCATTTTCAGGGAAAAAAAAGAATCTAAGCAAATGGATATTTTTTTTCTGCAATGTACTATATATTATTTATAACTTTTAAAGCACCACTCTTCCTGTTCTAAAGTATGTTCTATCAAAAATATACAAGTGTAATTGGGAAAATTTTTCAAAACGTGTGCTTCTCTCTTTTGCATCTGTGCCCTCAACTTTCCGCAGAGTAAAACTTGTGCCATCCATCTGCTTGCAGTGGTGAGGTTGGGGCTTTGCAAAATGAGATTTTTCAAATTTGCAACTAAATGATAGGATTGAAACCCAAAATCTGTCAAGATCAAAAAAGATTTTCCAATTTGTTTTATCTTCTCCTGTAAAATATAAGGAGCCAGAAAATCCATGCATTGCCTTATAAGGATCATTTTTGTTCTGCCATAGTTATGTAATCTAGGGACTTCCATGTTTTGCTTCCTGATGTATCATTGGGCTTACCTGAGGATTCAGTGAAGAAGTCCTAGCCATGGCTTAACCATAACAGTGAAGTTGTCGTTGGTAAACACATTTGCTCATTTTAAAAAACACACAGTTGAAAAATGTAGAATTCTGGCTTGTTAAATAAGAGATTGACCATCACACAATGAAATTTGTCTGGATATCAGGAACAGTGGGGGTTGTGGTACAAAATGCAGTGAGAGAAGTAGGAGGGAAACCAGATTATAAAATGTCTTGTAAAGGATTTGTATTTTAATCTAAAGATATAGGAATCCAATAAAGCAATTTACATTGGAAAATGGCATGCTCTGAATTCTGTTATTAAGACACTCATCATGGTTTCTGTGTGAATAATGGGCCAGAGTAGAGATATTGATTGGAAGTAGATGACCAATTAGTAGAATTTGCAGAAGCTTAGCTGAGAGATGATAATGGCTTGGAGTAGAGTGGTAGCAATGGAATAGAAAGAGTGGACAAAGCTGAGATTTATTTTGGAGATAGATTCCACTCTTGCTAAAGGAATTGGTGGGAATAATTTTGGCTTGAAAAACTCAATGGATGGTGTTGATGTTTACTGAAATGAGGTGAAACAGGTATAGGGAGATTGTAGAAGTGAGAGTTTGTTAGTTTTATAAATGATAAGTTTGTGATACTTATTAGATCTCCAAGTAGAGTTGTCAAATAATCAGTTGGGGAAATGAGACTGAAACTCAAGGAGGGAGTCAGACCTGGAAACATATGTTTAGGAATCACAAGTGTCTTTAGATGGTATGTAAAGCCATGATACTAGATTAGATTCCTTAAGAGTTCATGTAGATATAGAAAGCAAGAGGGATCTATGCCAAAGCCCCAGGAGTCACACAGCAATTAAATATTATTTAAATAATATTTTGAGGGAAAACGTTAGCTAAGGAAAATGAGATTGAGCTGCTGGAAAGGTACAAGGAAAACTAAGAACGAGAGCTGTCATAGAAGACAAAGAAGGAAGGTATCAGAAAGGATGAATCAGCACTTAAGGCAAATGCTGCTGAAAGGCTATGTCCAATGAGTTTAATGAAATGTATACTTTAATGGACAACCTTAGGGATCACTGATAATCATGAGAAGAACACCGGTGGGGTGAAGAAAGAAGAAGGACTAGAATGGATAAAAGAAACTATGGAAGGTGAAGAAACGCATTCAGAAATTCTTATTCATTTCTTTGCCCATTTTTCGATTTGGTTGTTTGTCTTTTTGTTGTTAAGTTGTAGGAGTTCTTTATGTATTCTGGTGATTAAACCTTTATGATATATGGTTCACAAAAACTTTCCCCAAACTGTAGGTTATCTCTTCACTTTATTGATAAATTACTTGGATGCACAAAAGGTTCAATTTTGGTGAAGTCCCTCTTATCAATATTGTCTTTGGTTGCTTGTGCTTTCAGTGTCATATCTAAGAATCCATCATTAAAAGAAAGTTAGGTCCCAAAGCATTACTCCCATGTTTTCTTCCAAGAATTTTATGGTTTTAGTTCTTACATGTAGGTTCCTAATCCATTTTGAGTTAATTTTTGTATATGGTGTGAGGTATGGGTCCAGCTTCATTCTTTTGCATGTGGAAATCCAGTTGTCCCAGCACCAGTTAGTAAAGACACTATCCTTTCTCCATTGAATAGACTTGGCACCCTTGTCAAAAATCAATTGACCATAGATGTACAGGTTTATTTCTGGACTCTCAATTCTATGCCATTGGTCTATATGCCTTTCATTATACCAGCACCAGACTGTTTTTATTACTGTAGCTTTATAGTATGTTTTGAGATAAGAAAGTGTGAGTTCTCCTATTTTCTTCTTCTTTTTTCAAGATTACTTTGGCTATTTAGAGCCCTTAGTACTTGGCCATCATTCTTTCTCCCACTCTGTGAGGGCTATATTTCTGGTTGGATCACAGTTTCAGTCTTTCTTTCTGCCTGCTTCCAGACAGATCAGAATATAAACCCTGAACAGTCTGCTATCAAGATCTGTCCTATTTCTTTTAGAGCTAGAGATTGAGGCCCTTCCCAGTGTATAAGAGAGCTATGCATTAGCTGGGGGTGCAGGCAAAGTTGTGGGGCTGCTGCAGCCATCTGTTTGCCATCCCAGGAGAAGAGAGGTGGGGACAGTAGAAGAAGTGCTTTTCTTACCATACGAAATGTGTCCTTGTCTTTATGCAGTTTGCAGTTCCTTTCTGTGATGTTTTGCCCACCATTTGAGAGATCTGATAGGGCTAAATATGGGCTTCTAATTGCTTTTCTTGGTGGGGAAGTTCAGACTCTTCTACCTGCTGATGCCGCTATCTTCCCAGAATCCTGCCCCAAGTAGTTTTTAAAATAAGGTACACATCACCTTCCTCCCCAAACAGAAATCTTGTCTGTACTTTTAATTTACTTTTATATTGTGGTAGAGATAAACAGTGGTCACATTTATATACGAATTAGGACAAATTTGAGGAAAATATCCAGAGCCATTCAAATGCTTCATAAGGAGGACATTATGCCAATATAAATTATAATTATTATGATGATGATCAATATTTATGCTGTCTCTGCCAGTAGCCTGAGCACATTCTGTGGCATTCTGAATGAGGGGGCTTATTTATAGGAATTGCAGCAGGCCATCGAGTGAATCACAACAGTAATATCATGACACTAATGTAGGCTGAGGGATGATTAGTTTCCACACCAGTGATGATATAGTTGTGGAAGACCCAGCTTCAACAAGCAGAGGAAACTCATTATTTTCATTTATCAGGTGTACTATGCTTTTGTCACCTTATCACGTGAAAGCTTTCTCAGTCAGCCAAGTAAGAAGACAATGGAGAAATTGTCTTTGCTTTTGTTGCTATTGCTGCTGTTCATTTATTTCTAATGAATTAAACAAATGCTATTTTAGTTGTTTTATTGTTTTTGCGTAAAAATCTATTTTGTCTTTGTTGTAAAAATCAGACAAGCTATATTTACACATATACATACATACATACATATATATATACATACACACACACACACACACACACACACACACACATATATATATATATATATATATATATATAGCTGATGTTTGACCTAAGAATCTGATGATAAAGAAGATCCAGAGTCCAAGACGGTACCACCCTGTAGCTATTGAGACGACTCAGCAGAAGGAACAGGTAAGGATTTGTACTAAGCCTAAATTAACAAATTCAGGATTTCAGAGCCTCAGGCCTAACCAAGCACAAAGCAGGTTTCTTTGCTGAAGTTATGAAATTAGGAAGTCTAATAGGGAAATCAGAGGAACATTGTTCCTCCCAGGCTCTGACTTGTACTTATTTTTGAAAATTCACCTATATGTGTAGTTGCTGGTAACTGAAAGGGCATTGCATCACAAGCATACAGACATAATGTAGTGGGAAGAAACAAGATTTTGCATCAGAATACATAGATTTGAAAATTAGCAGCAGCCTTATTAGATGTATGACAGTATATATTGATGTGATTGCTCAGTTTTTTCATGATTAAAGGCCTATGTTTTTATGATTAAGATGAGTATCATAATATTATATATTCTACAACAGCTCAGGGTCCAGATTCACACATCCCAGTTTCAAAATTCAGCCCTGTCACTGACATACATTCTTTCCTTGGGATAGTTACTTGATATCTGTGAACCACAGCTCCTTCAATAAAAACAAAACAAAACAAAACAAAAACCAGTTGCTGTGGAGTTGATTCAGACTTGTGGCAACCCCGTATGTGTCAGACTAGAACTGTGCTCCACAAGTATTTCAGTAGCTGATTTTTTGGACATAGATCACCAGGCCTTTCTTCTGAGGCACCTCTGGGTAGGCTCAAACCACCAGCATTCGGTGAGCAGCCAAACTGTGTAAAATGTTGCACACCCAGGGACTTCTTGCTCCATGGAGCGGCTGTTGCTGTTGTAGGAGATTAAACAAAATAATGGGTATACATTGCTGACTATGGTATTTTCCAGATTCTAAATATTCAATAAATTTATTTATTTTAATCCTATAGATTTCTACCACTTTGAGGACTACCAGTATAGCTCATTTTTTCTAAAGCTTATAAAGTACACTCAATAAGTTACTGTATATTAAAGTACTCTGACAGATTAAAATACTGAAGAGATGGGGGTAGCTCCCAAATATAGAGAACAGGCTGGAATACATGGTATATATGTGCTTTAAAATAAAATAAAATAAATTTTATTATTTTTTGTTGCAAGTAAAAATAATACATTTCATTTGGAGAAAAGCTTTGTCTTATCCTGTGTTGCTTTTCACAAAATAATATATAGGGTACATTTTCTATTATTATTGCCTAGTTTTCTGAACATAACATTTTAAATTTTCTATATCCTGATAATTTCTATTCCCCCATTGTTTTCTCCCAATATTTGTAATTATAGTAAATATTATTGAGCATAAATTTATATACATATTCCTTTTGAGGGTTAATTCCTAGAATGGATATATTGAATACTGCCAATTTGCCTCTTAGAAAACTGTCAGTTTTGCTTCCTGTCATGGATTGAATTGTGTCCCCCAAAAATATCTGTCACCTTGGCTAGGCCATGATTTCCTATATTGTGTGATTGCTCCCCATTTTGTCATCTGATGTGATTTTCCTATGTATTGTAAATCCTATCTCTATGATATTAATGAGGTAGGATTAGCAGCAGTTATGTTAATGAGGTAGGACTCAATCCACAAGATTAGGTTGTGTTTTAAGTAATCTCTTTCGAGATATTAAAGACAAAATCAAGCAGAAAGACATGGGGACCTCATACCACCAAGAAATCAGAGCCAGGAGAATAGTGTGTCCTTTGAATCTGTGGTCCCTGTTCTGAGAAGCACCTAGACCTGGGGGAAGATTGATGACAATGACCTTTCCCCAGAACTGACAAAGAGGGAAAGCCTTCCCCTAGAGCTGGCACCATGAATTTGAACTTCTAGCCTCCTGAAGTGTGAGAGAATAAACTTCTGTTTCTTAAAGCCATCTACTTGTGTTATTTCTCTTATAACAGCACTAGATAACTAAGATATTCCCCCATTAACCTCAAACAGTGTTAATTTTCAAATTTAGACATGGACCACCAGAGGCAACTGTGGCCCAGAGGTACAGACTGATAAAGAAAAAAAGTCCTTGCTATCACTTCAAATTAGTTTTTACCCACTTTTGTACACATATTCATGTCTTTCCTACAATATGATCTTGTTCACTTAGGTAGTGCTGGTCCAAGCAGAGATCATTGTTCTGGAAGAGTTATTAGAAGTGTTCATAAGAGTTGTTACTCCCTTAGTCTGCACCAACCATAACCTCTTATACTTCAGGTCGTAACTAAGATATAAACTATCTCTGGGAAACCTTTCTCAGACAGTCTGAGAAGTTACCCCTCCTCAATATTTCTATGGCTTTTTCTTTTACCTCTACCATTTTATACTGTTTTACAATTGTTTTTGAGGCTGAATTTCCCCACCAGCAGGTAAGATATGAAGGAGTCATTGTGGCACAAAAGTTAAGCGCTTGGCTGCTAAATGAAATGTTGGTGGTTCAAATCTGCCCAGTGGCTCCGTGGGAGAAAGACCTGGGAATCTACTCCTGTAAAGATTACAGCCTAGAAAACCCTATGGGGCAGTTTTATCTGTCACATGGGGTCGCTATGAGTTGAAATCGACTCAACGGCACCTAACAACAACAGATATGTTTTGAGTGGGCGGACACTATGCCTTTCTTGTTAATTGCTATATCACTAGGGTTTGTCAAGAACATAGGCTCTCAAATGTTTGTTGAATGAAGGATGGAATAAGGGAATATCAGGGTAGAAGAAGGAAAGAATAAATAAATAGCTGGATAAATGAATAAATGAGGTTATGTTTTAACCCTTTTCATGGCCAGACTTGTGGAATTACAGAGGTTAATAACTCAAAAGCCACATAGCCAGTTTAGTAGTGATGGCCATATGGATAGAATGAGTATGATAGTTATTATTTTTGGCAAAATAAAATAATCTAATTTATAAAAACAACTTTGAGAGAAAAAAACGTTCTGTGGAAAAATAATGTCTAGTTACATCTGATGCCTTCTTAAGCTATCTGGTTCATATATCTCAAAAACTTCTTGGAAAAATTTTTGTGTACTTCTGTTTAAACTTAGATTCCTTTGAAGAAATATTGAAGTTAGAGTTCCTTAGATAAATTCTTATGTCTATACTGCTACTTATTATAAAGAAGTCTGATTCCTCTATATGGTGTTTATTCATATGTTTCATGGAAATTTCTTTCTGTTTATATTGGTGATAATTTGAAAAAAGGAAATCATGATATTCCAAGGAGACTCAGAAATCATTCTTTTCTATGTTTTTTTTTTTTTTAATGATTTTCTACATTAAAGTTTATTTTCTTTTGAGAACTATTGAAAATGGAAAACCAAACTAAATCCATCAAATAAACCCCACGTTCAGTCTGTACTTTGATACCTTAAAATAGCATGAGGGAACCCATTTCCAAGTTCAATGACTAAGAGTTTCTTTTAAAAGAAGTGCTTTTGTTGGTAAAGCAATTGAAGTAAATATGAACATTTTTAAGATGAAATGATGTGAATCTGACAAAGTTCTAAGCAAAAGATTATTACAAAAACTAATCAAAATAAAGTAGAATTCTATATTTAGCAAAGCACTGAATGGAATTGGTGTACAGTTGTAGTTATGGCAGAAAATTGGACATTGATTGTATTTCCCAGCAGGGAAGAACAAGGAAAAAATTACTGAGCCCAGGTTTGATCGGCCCTTGTACTCTAACATTAAGATTCTTTGCATTGGTTGGAGGAGATAATGCTAAAAACTTTTGACTCAGTGACTCTTATTAGAAATCCAGGTATAATTGTGAAATTCATTTCCATATGTTGTTGTTGTTAGCTGCTGTCAAGTTGACCATTAACTCATGGCGACCCCATACACCATAGAATGAAATGCTGCCCAGTCCTGTGCCATCCTCATGACATCAACGACCTCTCATCCTTTCACAGCATTACACAGGGATTAATTTTCCTCCCTGATAAATGAGGGTTTTACACCATATGATATCTAAAATTGCTTCCAGGTTTGCATCTCCTATAATGAGAGGTAAGATGGGGGAGAAAAAAGAAAAAGAGTAGAAGATAGAAGCTATTAATTTGACTGAAAGTTACCTTCTTGTGGCCTGCGTGAAGCTTTAGCCTTAGAAAGGAAGGTTTGCTATTGTCTTGGTTTCAGATCTATAGTGAAAAATTTTAGTCTCATTTACCAACAATATACCTGACATTTAAAAAAATTCTGTGTGCGAGGGATGTCTGGCAAAATGGCCCTCTAGGCAGAAGCACCACACCATCCCTCCATACCAAAGATCTGAAAAACTAAGCTGAACAGAGAAAACAACAATCCAGAAACCCTAAAACATCAAATGAAGAAATAAAGAACTCAGCCAAGCACCAAATGGAGTGAAAAAACTGACAGAAAATGGAGAGTGAGGAGAGATTCATGCAGAGGTCCCCTACTAGCTAACGCAGCATGGATCTGCCATCTTGGACTCCTATCAGAGACCAGCAAAAAGGGGGTACGAAAAAGCAGCTTCACGGAGCGTCCAGCGGGAGACAAAACAACTGGTAATTGGCGATATACGCTTTCCCACCCTGCACCCTTCTTCACCCCCACTCGGCCTCCTCTGCTTCCCGTGGCCACAATCTCTTGTCCAGGAAACAGCGGCTGCTTGGATTCCACACACCGGAACGGGCCGGCTCTGTGAGTGCCATTTCTTGGCTGCTGGTGTTGCTTTTCTCCACTTCTTTTGATTTCTTCCTTATCTCTCACCACCTCCCCCTCCTTTCGCTCAAATAACTGGCTCTGTGCGCCATCTTTGCTTCTGCCTGAGTGGCTGCAGAGCTCCTGTAATTTGTGATATATGCTTTCCCAATCCCTACCCTTCTTCACCCACACTCAGCCCCCTCTGCCTCCCACGGACACAGTCTCTTGTCCGAGAAACACCGGCTGCTTGGATTCCACCAACCCGCACTAGCTGGATCTCTGAGTGCCATTTGTTGGCTGCTAGTGTTGCTTTTTTTTCTGCTTCTTTTGATTTCTTCCTTACCTGTCACCACCTCCCCCTCCTTTCGCTCAAATACCTGGCTCTGTGCACCATCTTTGCTTCTTCCTGACGGGCTGTGGAGCTCTCTTTGAATGTGGAGCTGCTGCCCGGCCTGGGCTGCCACGCTAGTGGGATCCTGGGGCTTTTGTTCACTTGTTTGTTATGAATTGTTTGTTTCTTTTCATTTCCTTTTCTTGAGTTGGGAACCCTTTATGGCCAGGCAGTGCTGCGTGGCAAGGAGATAACCCCTCGGCTTGCACAGACGTACAGAGGGATCCCTGAGAGCATTTCTTCTCTCGTTGGTTTTTTTTTTCTGTGTTTTTGGGGGTTTTCTTGTTCTTTTTTTATTTTTTAAATTGTTTTGTTTTGTTTTTCCTCTTTTTCCCTATTTGTCTTTCTTCATGACTGAGTTCTCATCTCTCTATATCTTCCTTCCCTTTCAGTTACCTGAATACCTAGCATTGTACGCCTCTGCACCTTCTGGCAAGGCTGTACTGCAACACCTGAGAGCAACTTCCCTAGACCTCATAGCTGCACAGGTGGTATCATTGGGAAATTTGTGGTTCTTTAACTTTTCCGATTTTTATTTATTCATTCTTTTCTTTTCTTCCTCTTCCCCTTTCTGTTTTTCTCCATTTCATAGTCTCTCATCTCTCCAGTACAACAGTAAGCTCACCTAGCATTCTTTTTTTGTTTGTTTGTATGTTTTTGGCTCCTGTTCCTCTCTCCTCTCTCCCACATCCATCTTAGCTCCACACATAACAATCCCCCACTACATCCTGCCTACCTACACCATTTGCTTAACATCACACCACCAAGCAGCATGGGTATGACATACTGGAACCTCCCCTGCACTGATTGCCGACCAGCCCTGGTGGCTGTAGTGACTGCCACAGACAGCCCATCCCAGTGACTTTTCTTCAGCTAGACCTGCCCTGCCATACCATGTCTGAGTGACTGACCCTGCCAATTAGATAAGGAGATGAAAAGTATTGTGCCCACAGATGAGCAAAGAACAAAGAACACACAGTCTGCCTGCTCAGACATAGTCAAATTTTTTTTAAAAAGGGACGAAACAAACAAATCTACTATCAATAAACGAGAAAAATAATGCCCTGAAGACAGAAGGCAATCTCAAAACGTTTACAAAAACAGGACAGGATGGTTCCAGTAGGCGTCCAAAATAAAATACCAGATGACATTCCAGTGGAAGAAAATGCAGTAGAACTACCTGAGAGGGAATTCAAATCTCTAATACTCAGAATTCTCCAAGAGCTAAGGCAAAAAGCTGACAAACATGAGGAAAAACTAGACAAATTCATGTAAAATAAAGACAAAAAATCGGAAGAATTCAGGAAAATAATGCAGGAACAACATTCCAAAATAAATTCACAACTAGAAATTATACAGAGACAACAATTAGAAATGCAAAAGATAATTAACGAGATTTCAGAAATGGACGGTGTCATAAAAGAGCTGAGAAGCAGATTGGAAATGGTGGAAGACAGGATCAGTGGAACTGAGAGACAAACACTTGGAAAGAACTCTGTTTCAGGAAAACTCAGAAAAAAGAACAAAGAAAAATGAAGAGACCCTGAGAGTTATGTGGGATACAATCAAAAGCAAAAATTTGCCAGTGATTGGAATTCCAGAACAGGGGGAGGAAACAGAAAACACAGAGAGGATCATTGAAGAACTGCTGACAGAAAACTTCCCCAATATCATGAAAGATGAAAAGCTGGCCATCCAAGAAGCCCGATGAACCCCATATAGGAGAGACCCCAAAAGAAAATCACCAAGGCATATCATAATCACATTCAGCAAAACCAAAGACAACCAAAGAACCCTGAGAGCAGCTTGTGAAAAACAAGAAGTCACATACAGACGGGAAACAATAAGACTAAGCTCAGATTATTTGGCAGAAACCATGCAGGCAAGAAGGCAATGGGATGACATGTATAAGATTTTGAATGAAAAAAATTTCCAGCCAAGAATAACATACCCTGAAAAACTCTCGTTCAAATTTGATGGTGAAATTAGGTCATATCCAGATAAACAGAAATTAAAGGAATATGTAAAAGTCAAACCAAACTTGCAAGAATTATTAAAGGGAGTTCTTCTGTCTGAGGATAAACAACTTCAGCTCACAGGCAGAATCTAGGAAGCAGGATTTTACCAGCCAGATACCAATCTAGGAAATGAACTCTCGAAGACTATCCAAAACCAAAAGAAATACAACTAGGAATCAGAGCAGTTAATCAGTAAATGACAACAACATCAAAGCAATAAAAGAGGGAATAAACGGCATAGGTACAGAACTTTCTAATGGAGAGGAAGGCAAGGCGATACCAAGTAATGGTAGACTGCTTCAAACTTAGAAAGATAAGGGTAAAATTCATGGTAACCACAAAGAAAGTTAACAAACATACTCATAAAAAGAGAAGAAATACATAAAGTCTCAGCAAAAACAAAACCTACAAAAACAAAAGAAATGGAAAAAAAATCCAGAAACAAAAGTAACTCAGCGCAAGAGAGTAAGAAGAACAAAGAAACTTCAGCACCACAAAAAAAAGTACTACAAAATGACAGCAACATACTCACATCTATCAATAATTACACTGAATGTAAATGGACTCAAGGCACACATAAGGAGACAGACAGTGACAGAATGGATAAGAAAACAGGACCCATCAATATGCTGTCTACAAGAGACACACCTTAGAAACAAAGATGTGAATTTATTAAAGGTCAAAGGTTGGAAAAAATATATCAAGCTAACAACTACCAAAAAAGAGCAGGAGTGGCAATTCTAATCTCAGATAAAATAGACTTTAGAACAAAATCTACCATAAAAGACAAAGAAGGACACTATATAATGATTAGGGGGAAGATCCATCATGAAGATATACCCATAACAAACATTAACACACCCAAACACAGGGCTCCAAAATACATAAAACAAACTCTAACAACACTGAAAAGAGAAATTGACAGTTCCACAATAATAGTAGGAGACTTCAACACACCACTGTCAGTAAAGGACAGAACAGCTATAAGAAACTCAGCAAAGATATAGAAGACCTAAAAGGCACAATCAGCCAACTTGACCCCATAGACATACATAGAACACTCCATCCAACCACTGCAAAGTACACATTCTTTTCCAATTCACATGGAACATTCTCCAGAATAGACCACATCTTAGGACACAGAGCAATCATCAACAAGATCCCAAATGCTGAGATAATTCAAAGTATCTTCTCTGACCACAATGCCATCAAGGCAGAAATTAACAATACAAAGAACAACAAAAAAAGTCAATTACATGGAAACTGAATAATAGCCTGCTTACACATCGCTGGGTAATAGAAGAAATCAGAGATGGAATAAAAAAATTCCTAGAATCAAATGAGAATAAAAACACATCATACCAAAATCTTTGGGACACAGCAAAGGCAGTCCTCAGAGGACAATTTATACCAAGAGATGCACATATCAAAAATGAAGAAAGGGACAAAATTAAAGCATTAACTACAGAACTCAAACAAATAGAAAGAGAACCGCAAAAAAAGCCCACAACCACCGGAAGAAATGAAATAGTAAAAATCAGAGCAGAAATAAATGAAATAGAGAACCATAAAACAATAGAAAGAATCAACAAAATCAACAAGCCATTGGCCAGACTGACAAAAGAAAAACAGAAGAGGACTCAAATAACCAAAATAAGAAATGAAATGGGGGACATTACAACAGACCCAACTGAAATAGAAAGGATTATAACAGAATATTATGAAAAACTATCCTCCAACAAATTTGAAAACCTAGAGGAAATGGACAGATTTCTAGAAACACATGGCCTACCCAACTACAACAAAGTGATGCTGAAAATCTGAACAGACGCATAACAAGAGAAGAGACTGAAAAGGTAATTAAAAAACTCCCAACCAAAAAAACCCCTGGCCCAGATGGCTTCACTGGAGAATACTACAAAACATTTACAGAAGAGCTTGTACAAGTACTAATCAAGCTATTTCCAAACATAGAAGAGGAAGCAAAACTTCCAAATTCATTCTATGAAGCCAGCATAACTCTGATACCAAAACAAGGCAAAGGTATCACAAAAAAAGAAAATTACAGACCAATATCTCTCATGACTACAGATGCAAAAATTCTTAACAAAATTCTAACCAATAGAATTCAGCATCATATCCAAAAAATAATACACCACGACCAAGTAGGATTCATACCAGGTATGCAAGCATGGTTCAACATTAGAAAATCAAACAACATAATCCACCACATAAATAAAAGGAAAGAAAAGAATCACAGGATCATCTCAATTGACTCAGAAAAGGCATCTGACAAAGTACAACATCCATTCCTGATAAAAACTCTCAATAAAATAGGTATGGAAAGGAAATTTCTCAACATGATAAAGGGCATCTATGCAAAACCAACAGCCAACATCATTCTTAATGGAGAGAGGCTGAAAACATTCCCCTTGAAAACAGGAACAAGACAAGGATGCCCTTTATCACCACTCCTATTCAACATTGTGCTGGAAGTTCTAGCTAGAGCAAAAAGGCAAGAAAAAGAAATAAAGGGCATCCAAATTGGTAATGAAGAAGTTAAACGGTCCCTGTTTGCAGATGATATAATACTATACATAGAAAACCCTAAAGACTCCATGAGAAATCTACTGGAACTAATAGAAAGATTCAGCAGAGTAGCAGGATACAAGATAAACCTTCAAAAATCAACTGGAATCCTATACACCAATAAGGAGAACGATGAAAAGGAAATCAGAAAACAATACCATTTTCAATAGCCCCTACAAAGATAAAATACTTAGGAATAAATCTGACCAGGGATGTAAAAGACCTATACAAAGAAAACTACAAAACACTACTGCATGAAACCCAAAGGGATCTACATAAATGGAAAAACATAGGCAGACTCAACATTGTGAAAATGACAATTCTACACAAAGCAATTTAGAAATACAACACAATCCTGATCCAAATACCAACAACATTCTTTGAAGAGTTGGAAAAACTAATCAAAAACTTTATATGGAAGGGGAAGAAGCCCTGAATAAGTAGAGTACTACTGAAGAAGAAGAATAAAGTTGGAGGACTCAGACTACCTGACTTCAGAACCTTCTATACAGCTACAGCAGTCAAAACAGCATGGTACTGGTACAACAACAGATACATTGACCAATGGAACAGAATTGAGAACCCAGATGTAAATCCATCCACTCATGGTCACCTGATCTTCGACAAGGGCCCAAAGTCCATCAAATGGGGAAAAGACAGTCTTTTTAACAAATGGTGCTGGCAAAACTGGATATCCATCCGCAAAAAAATGAAACAGGACCCATACCTCATGCTGTATACAAAAACTACTTCCAAATGGATCAAAGACCTGAATATAAAGCCTAAAACTATAAAGTTCATAGAAGAAAAAATAGGACCAACACTTCATGCCTTAATACATGGCATTAACAGGATACAAACCATAACGACCAACGTACAAATCCCAATAGATAAGCTAGATAACTGAGATCTTCTAAAAATCAAACACCTATGCTCTTCAAAAGACTTCACAAAAGAGTAAAAAGAGAACCTACAGACTGGGAAAAAAGTTTTGGACAGTACAAGTCAGACAAAGCTCTAATCTCCATAATCTACAAGAAAATCCAACACCTCTATAACAAAAAGACAAATAATCCTATTAAAAAATGAGGAAAGGAAATGAACAGACACTTCACCAAAGAAGACATTCCAATGGCCAACAGACACATGAGGAAATGCTCAGGATCACTAGCCATTAGAGAAATGCAAATTAAAACCACAATGAGATACCATCTCACCCAGGTATTACTGGCACGGATCAAAAACACTGGAAATAACAAATGTTGGTGAGGCTGCAGGGAGATTGGAACTCTTATGCACTGCTGATGGGAATGCAAAATGATACAACCATTTCAGAAAACGATATGGTGCTTCCTCAGGAAGCTAGAAATAGACATACCATTCGATCCAGCAATCCCACTCCTAGGAATATATCCTAGAGAAATAAGAGTCATCGCTCGAATACACATATGCACACCTATGTTCATGGCAGCAATGTTCACAGTAGCAAAATGATGGAAACAACCTAGATGCCCATCAACAGATGAATGGATAAACAAACTATGGTACATACACACAGTGGAGTACTATGCAACGAGGAAGAACAACAATGAATCTGTGAAGCATCTCATAACATGGATGAAACTTGAGGACATTATGCGGAGTGAAATAAGTCAGTCACAAAAGGACAAATAGTGTATGAGACCTCTATTATAAAAACCCATGAAAAAGTTCACAAGTTCACACACAAAATGTAACAATCTTTGTTGGTTACCAGGGATGGGAGGGGTGGGAGGGGAAATACTAAATAGGCAATAGATAAGTGGTATCTTGGGTGAAGGGTGAGACAGTACACAATACAGGGGAAACTAGCACAACCTGTACAAGAAAAGGTCATGGAAGCCCCGTAGATGCATCCACATTCCCTGAGGGACTGAATTGCTGGGGGAAGGGCTGTGGGGACCATGGTCTCAGGGAACATCTAGCTCAATTGGCACAACACAGCTTATAAAGGCAGTGTTCTACATTCTACCTTGGTGAGTAGTGTCTGGGGTCTTAAAAGCCTGTGAACGGCCATCTAAGATACTCCACTGGTCTCATCCCTTCATGAACAAGGGAGAATGAAGAGAACAGGATACAAGGAAAAAATTATTCTGAAGACTAATTGTTCACAGCTACCAAGTCCTCCACCGGACTGAGTTCAGTACAGCTAGAAGGTGCCCGGCTTCCACCACTGACTGCTCTGACCAGGATCACAACAGAGGGTTCTGGACAGAGCTGGAGGAGGATGTAGAACACAATTCTAACTCACAAAAAAAGACCAGATTTACTGGCCTAAAGGAGACTGGATAAACCCCGAGAGTATGGCCCCCAGCCATCCTTTTAGTGGTGAAGTCATCTCTGAGGTTCACAGTTCAGCCTGGGACTGGACAGCCCCTTAAAACCAAATGGGACTAATGAGGTACAGTAGTCCAGTGACAAGGGCCAGGAGGCAGAAGGGGACAAGGAAGCTGGTGATAGGGAACCCAAGGTTGAGTAAGAATATTGTTGATGTGTTGTGAGATTGTTAACCATTGTCATAGGGCAACATTTGTAGTAACTGTTAAATGAGAAGCTATTTTATTCCATAAGCCTTCATCTTAAATGAGAATAGCAGCACAATTGGAAGAGCATAGTCAATGTCACTGAACTGTGCATGTAGAAATTTTTGAAATGGTGTATCTTTGGCTATGTGTATTTTCACCAAAAAAAAGGTTGAGAAGTTAGAGGGTTGACATGTTGTGAGGTTGTTAATCAATGTCATAAAACAATATGTGTACTACTGTTTCATGAGAAACTATTTTTTCTGTAAGCCTTCACCTGAAGTACAATTAAAAAAAAAAAATCTGTGTGCAGTGTCTTAATTTTTTGTTGGTTCTAGACTAAGGAAGGGAAGAAATGGGTTCTCCTAAAACATCATCACACTGATAATTCTTGGCAAACACCTGCTTCTATCATTTGTAACTGATTATTCATTTTAGTCTCAAAATGATTCTTAATTATTTTATGGTGAATTCTCAAAGTTTTAGTGCAGATATGGAATATAAAATAAATGAAACTGTGTGTAAGATGAAGAACTACTTTAGGTCTTATAGTTAAGAATACAATTGGTAGTGGTTTTCCCTTCCAATAGATATATCACTCTCATTATATGTCATTTGGCCAGTCCATTTTACTTGAATACAACGATGAAATAATACATACAAAATATCAAGAATCGAAGATGGATTATCTTCTTTATGAATTCCTGTTAGGTTTTGTCTTGATTATGTAGTGCTGCTGTAACAGAAATATCACAAGTGGGTAGCTTTAATGAACAGAAATTTATTTTCTCACAGTTTAGGAGGCTAGAAGTCAGAAGTCAGGGCTCTAAGGGAAGGCTTTCTTTCTCTTTTGGCTCCGAGGGAAGGTCCTCATTTCTTTTCAATTTCAGGTCCTTGGTTCCTTGGCGATTTTCATGTTGCAGGGCACCTATCTTCCCCCATCTGTACTTGCTTGCTTCTGTGCCTAATCTCTTTTACATCTCAAAAGAGATTGGCTTGAAACACAGTCTACATTGATGTTGTCTCATTAACATAACAAAGGAAGTCCTATTCCCAGATAGAATCACATCCACAGATGTAGGGGTTAAGATTTACAGCACACAGTTTTGGGGGAAAGACTTCAATCCGTAACAGGCTTTTAGAGAATTAAATATTAATTTAAAAACAAGAATTGATGTCTGTAAAAATGGTGTGGAGGCAGTGTCAGACCTTTGTAACTTCACATGGGAAAAGGAGAATCAAGACCAATAGCCCAAGGCTGATTCCTATAAGGAGGAAGTTAGACATGCCTTCTCTCTGTGCAATCTTTACCAATTCTGCCACTAATCGTCCCTCCCACGGCAATCTCTACTTCTATGCTGGGTTCAATAATTCGTTGCAACGGCCACACAGAACTCACAGACAATACTCAATATTATGGGGTTTATTAGGGAAGTTAACAGGTTAAAATTTAGGCTCAGGAACATTCAAGGATACAGTACTTCCATCAGGACAGCCTCTTCCCAGCTGTGCTCGCAAGTCATGCCTATTTCTGGCCCTCAGTCTTTGCCCAAAGGCACTCAGCTTTCTCACTCTGTGGTTCAGAAAGCCTACTGCACTGAGTCCTGTGAGTCTTTTCTGTGGGTGTCTCCTGCGGGTCTCCTTCCTTGGTGGTGGTGGGCTCTTCTTCCCGCCTCTGGAATGGCTTATTTCAAGCCCAGAGGAATGGCAAAACTAACCAACCCCTTTGGTAGGCCACAGTTACCTTATCTGCACAGTCCTACCCAATCACATGGGTGGGAGTTACAAGACCATGGCTAGAAAGGCCAAACAAAAGCTATCCATGGCACTGAAACCTCCAAAATTATCTCCATGTTTTATGAAATATATATTCAGTAGCAAGTGAATATATTTCATAGCAAGGGACTAATTTCAAGAAATTGACCAATACTCAAACTGTACAAGACTTTAATATGGCAAATTTATAAGCAGCTAACTGAAAGGACAGTAAAAATGAAATCCTGTAGCTGCTTCATTAATGAAAAACTAATAAATTTAAAATAGACTTTATGTTGACAAGCAGGAATATTTTGAATCCTGTCCTTCAAGTAACAGGGTAAAATAAAGACATTTTCAAATAAAACCAAAACTAAAAGGTGACTGCCAATATGGCTTTACAAAAGTTGCTTTTAAAGAAAGTACCTTAACAGGAATGAGAAATGTCCTAAGACAGAAGATATGAAATGAAGGAGGAAATGGTGAACACATAAACTAGTAGAAATACAGGTTAAAATAAATAAAAATTGCCTGTATATAATAATAATGTCCAATGTATTGGACTCCCCTTAAAATAAGAAAATTACATTAATAGATGAATGTGGTATGTGAATTGAGAGGTAATGATCATAAATGTTGAAAAGACCTTACATTTTTTCATGGCAGAGTGGTGAGTGTTAAATTTTCAATGAATTGTAGGTTATGTTAACTATGTATAGTTAAGAATGTATAGAAAATTTTCAAGGCCCTGGAAATTATGTGGAAACAGTATTATATATATGTTGTTGTTGTTAGGTGCTATCTAGTCTGTTCTGACTCATAGAGACCCTATGTGTAACAGAAAAACACTGCCTGGTCCTGCGCAATCCTCACGTTGTTATTGAAAACAGCACAGCTTGAGTCAGGCACACCTTAGTCCTTAAAGTGACATAATTGCTTTTTAACACTCCAGAGAGGTGTTTTTCAGCAGATTTGCCCAATACAATTCATCCGTTGATTTCTTGACTGTTGCTTCCATGAGTGTTGATTGTGGATCCAAGTAGAATTAAATCCTTGACAACTTCAACCTTTTCTCCATTTAATGTGATGTTGCTTATTGGTCCAGTTGTGAGGATTTTAGTTTTCTTTATGTTGAGGTGTAATCCATACTGAAGACTGTAGTCCTTGATCTTCATCAGCAAGTGCTTCAAGTCCACTTTCAGCAAGCAAGATTATGTCATTTGCATAATGCAGGTTGTTAATGAGTCTCCCTCCAATCCTGATGCCCGTTCTTCTTCATATAGTCCAGCTTCTCAGATTATTTGCTCAGCAGAGATTGAATAGGTATGGTCTTAGGCTGGGTTCTCTAGAGAAACAAAACCAGCAAAGCATATAAATATATATAGAAAGAGATTTTTATCAAGGAAACAGCTCGCACAATTGTAGAGGCTGGAACATCCCAAGTCCATGGATCAGAATAGAGGCTTCTCTTGATTCATGTAGCCACAGGGGCTGGTGAACCCAAGATTGGCAGGTCACAGAGCAGGGCTCCCGCTCTCAGGTTGTGAAGATCAATGAATCCCAAGATTGGCAGATAAACTGACAGCTCAAGTCCCAAGAACTCGCGGTCAGATGAAAATTAGGCAGCTGCAGGATCCAGAACAAGCAAAAAGCCAGAACGTCTGCTTATATTCAGATGCAGTCCATACCCCCAAGGAATCTCCCTTTCAGCTGACTGGCTACTCACAGGAGATTCTATCATGAGAGTGATTGCATATAAACACTGAGAATCATGGCCCAGCCAAGGTGACACATAATCTTAACCATCACATACGGTGAAAGGATACAATCCTGTACACTTTTCCTGACTTTAAATCACCCTGTATCCTCTTATTCTGTTCAAATGCCTACCTCTTGATCTGTGTACAGTTTCCTCATGAGCACAATTAAGTGTTCTGGAATTTCCATTCTGTGCAATGTTATCCAAAATTTGTTATGATCCACACAGTTGAATGCCGTTGCATAGTCAATAAAACACAGGTAAACATCTTTCTTGTATTCTCTGCTTTCAGCCAGGATTCATCTGACATCAGCAATGATATCCCTTGTTCCACATTCTCTTCTGAATCCAGCCTGAATCTCTGGCAGTTCCCTGTAGATGTACTGCTGCAACTGCTTTTGAATTATCTACAGCAAAACTGTACTTGTATGTGGTATTAATGATATTGTTGGATGATTTCTGCATTTGATTGGATCACCTTTCTTTGTAATAGGCATAAATATGGATCTCTTCCAGTCAATTGGCCTGGTAACTGTCTTACAAATTTCTTGGCGTAGATGAGTGAGTATTTCCAGTGCTGCAGCCATTTGTTGAAACTTCTCAACTGGTATTCCATCAAATCCTGAAGGCTTGTTTTTAACTAATGTCTTCAGTGCAGATTGAACTTCTTCCTTCAACACCATCGTCTCTTGAGCATATGCTACCCTTTGAAATGATTGAACGTCGACCAATTATTTTTGGTATAGTGACTGTGTGTACTCCTTCCATCTTCTTTTGATGCTTCCTGCGTGGTTCAGTATTTTGCCCATATAATCCTCCACTATTGCAACAGGAAGCTTGAATTTTTTCTTCAGTTCTTTCAGCTTGAGAAATGCCGAGCATATTCTTCTCTTTTGGTTTTCTACCTCCAGGTCTGCATATGTCATTATAATACTTTAGTTTGTTTTCTCAAGCTGACCTTTGAAATCTTCTGTTCAGCTCTTTTACTTCAGCATTTCTTCTGTTCACTTTAGCTACTCAACATTCAAGAGCAAGTTTCACAGTCTCTTCTGACATCCGTTTTGGTCTTTTCTTTCTATACTGTTTTTTAATAACCTCCTGCTTTCTTCATGTATGATATCCTGGATGTCATTCCACAGCTCTTCTGGTCTTTGGTCTTTAGTGTGCAATGCATCAAATCTATTCTTGAGATGTTCTCTAAATTCAGGTGGGATATACTCAAGGTCATACTTTGGCTCTCATGGACTTGTTCTAACTTTCTTCAGCTTCAGCTTGAACTTACACATGAGCAATAAATGGTCTGTTCCACAGTAAGCCTCTGGCCTTGTTTTAACAGATGATATTGAGCTTTTCAATGGTCTCTTTCCACAGATGTAGTTGATTTGATTCCTGTGTATTCCATCTGGTGAGGTCCAAGTGTATAGTTGCTGTTTATGTTGTTGAAAAATGGTATTTGCAATGAAGAAGTCATTGGTCTTGCAAAATTCTATCATGTGATCTCTGGCATCATTTCTAACACCAAGGCCATATTTTCCCACTACTGAAAAAAACTTCTGTGTTTCCAACTTTCACATTCCAATTACCAGTAATTATCAATGCATCCTGATTGCATGCTTGAACAATTTGAGACTGTAGAAGTTGGTAAAAATCTTCAATTTCTTCATCCTTGACTTTAATGGTTGGTGCATAAATTTGAAAAATATTCTTATTAACTGTTCTTCCTTGTAGGTGTACAGATATTATCCTATCACTGACAGCATTGTACTTCAGGATAGATGATGAAATTTTCTTTTTGACAATGAATGCAAAGCCATTCCTCTTCAATTTGTCATTCCCAGCATAGTAAACTATATGATTGTCTGATTCAAAATGACCAATACTAGTCCATTTCAGCTCACTGATGACTAGGATATTGATGTTTATGCATTCCATTTCATTTTTGTGATTTCCAATTTTCCTAGCTTCTTACTTGTACATTCCCTGTTCTTATTATTAATGGATGTTTATAGCTGTTTCTTCTCATTTTGAGTCATGCTACATCAGGAAATGAAGGTCCCGAAAGCTTGACTCCATTCATGTCATTAAGGTTTACTTTACTTTGAGGAGGTTTCTCTTCCCCAGTCATCTTTTGAGTGCCTTCCAATCTGAGGGGCTCATCTTCTGGCACTGTATCAGACAATATTCCACTGCTGTTCGTGAGGTTTTCAATGACCAATTTTTTTCACAAGTAGACTGCCTGGTCCTCCTTCCTAGTCTGTCTTAGTCTGGAAGGTCAGCTAAAATCTGTCCACCATGGATGACCTTGCTGGTATTTGAATACCAGTGGCATAGCTTCCAGCATCAGAACACATAAACCCCCCACAGTACGACAAATTGATATGTATACATATATACATATACATACACACACACACACACACAACTATATATGACAATGTCAGTTTTCGGAGCCTATTAGCTCGGGAATATAATATACACATTTATTTTATCGTTTATACACATTTATTTTATCGTTTAGTGACTCATTTATTTTTCTTTAAAATCTGTTTTTTTGATACATGTATAATATGTTTGTATTATAGGTATCATTATGCTTCTCAGCTTATGTATTTATGCCACACATATTCTTTAGTATGTGTCACATATCAAATAATAAAATATTTTAAAACAATCCTAAGAAACAGTTATAGGGTTTGCCAATATTGTTGATCTGAAGCAGCACAGAAGTCAGAGAAAAGTACATGGCTGACATATTCTTTCATTGCACTTATAATCCTTAAAATCCTTAAGTATTGTATAACTCTAAAGCGCTTCAGCCCTACTCATTACAAACAAAACAAAAGTGAACAAAAACAAAAAACCACTTCAATGTGTTAGCAGCTGCTGGAGTTATTAATTTTTCAATCATTTATTAATTTCTAAACATTTCCATTTAACTTACTAATTTATGTTTCTAGTATCTATTACTGTGACATAATGCAGTATAATATATATTGGTTAAATAAAAGAATAAAAAATAGTCCAGACACTGTATTAGGAATGTGAAGGTGAGAAAGGGCAAAGATAGAAGAAGATAACAAAGATGAAACCCACATAAATACCAATAGCAGAAGTTTCACAAGTACTTTCATGTTTTTAACAAGGTACCAACACTCACAGCTATAGAAATTATAACTTGAATATCCCATTATCTGTTGATCAATGATTCACCTCACAGTGACTGTATATGTGTATGACCATCTCATTCCAGTTAAATTAATCAATTGGAAGAATGGATATTATGATTTATTTCAGTAGATATGTACAAAATCAGCTAAGAAAAAAGAAGCTGGTCATTTAACTGCTATGGATAGTTGTAAATATGCACTGTATTATAGAAAATTTAAAGGATGTGATATTGATACTGAAGTATTCATTGTTGAATTCCTAATCTTAATTAACATAATGAAATCCATATGGACAAAATGGAATCCATAGTTAATACTTGATCTGCACGACGATTCTTTTTTTTTTTTTTTACTGTACTTTAGGTGAAGGTTTAGAGAACAGATAGTTTCTCATTAAACAGTCAGTATACATATTGTTCCATGACATTGGTTAACAACCCCACAACATGTCAAAATCTCCCTTCTCGACCTTGGAGGACCTTTTTTTTCTGGTGAAAATATACATAGCCAGAGATAAACCATTTCAAAAATCTGTACATGTACAATTCAGTGACATCAATTATGTTCTTCCAGTTGTGCTGTTATTCTCACTATCCTATTCCAAATTATTCCATCAACATTGTCTTCAACTCACTGTCCCCTAGGCTTCCCATCAAACCTTCTGAGTTGCTGTTGTCTGTTTGATCTCACATAGATAATTCTTTTTTTTTTTTTATTTTAGATTAAGATTTACAGAACAAAATAGTTTCTCATTAAATGGTTAATACACATATTGCCTTATGACAATGGTTAACAACCCCACGACACATCAACACAGTCCTTACTCAAACGTAGGTTCCCTATCGCCAGATTTCCTGTCCCCTCCTGCCATCTAGTCCTTGTCCCTGGTCTACTGTGCCTCATTAATCCTGTTTTGTTTTATGGGGCTGTCCAGTCTCTGGCTGAACGGTGAACCTCGGGAGTGACTTCACCTTTTAAGGAGTGTCGGGGACCATACTCTTGGGGTTTCTCCAGTCTCTGCCAGACCAGTAAATCTGGTATTTTTGTGTGTGTTAGAATTCTCTTCTACATCCTTCTCCAGCTCTGTCCAGAACCCTCTGTTATGATCCTGGTCAGAGCAGTCAGTAGTGGTAGTCAGGCACCATCTAGCTTTACTGGACTCAGTCTGATAGAGGCCTTGGTAGCTGTGATCCATTAGTCCTGTGGACTAATCTTTTCCTTGTATCCTGTTCTCTTCATTTTCCCATGCTCCAAAGTGGTGAGATCAGTGGAGTATCTTAGATGGCTGCTCACAGGCTTTTAAGACACCAGACGCTACTTACCAAGGTAGAATGTAGAACATTGTCTTTATAAACTGTGTTATGCCAATTGACTAGATGTTCCCCAAGACCAAGGTCCCCACAGTCCTCCGCCCAGCAATTCAGTCCCTCAGGGAGTTGGATGTGTCTATTGAGCTTCCAAGACCTTGCCTTGTACAAGTTGTGCTGGCCACCAGAGTACTGTGTACTGTCTTAACCTTCACCAAAGTTACCACTTATCTATTGTCTATTTTGTGTTTCTCCCCTACCCCTCCCATCCCTCGTAACCAACAAAGATAGTTACTTTTTTGCGTAAACATTTTCATGAGTTTTTACAACAGAGGTCTCATACAATATTTGTCCTTTTGCTATCGACTTATTTCACTCAGAATAATGTCCTTCAGTTTCATCCATGTTATGAGATGCTTCACAAATTCATCATCATTCTTTATCATTGTGTAGTACTCCGTTGTGTGTATGTACCACAGTGTCATGGTTTGAATTATGTCCCCCCAAAAATGTGTGTATCAATTTACCTGGGCCATGATTCCCAGAATTGTGTGGTTGACCTCCATTTTGTGATTGTAATTTTATGTTAAAGAGGATTAGGGTGGGATTGTAACACCGTCTTTACCCAGGTCACATCCAATGTAAGGGGAGTTTCCCTGGGGTGTGGCCTGCGCCACCTTTTATCTCTCAAGAGATAAAAGGAAAGGGAAGCAGGCAGAGTTGGGGACCTCATACCATCAAGAAAGCAGTGCCAGGAGCAGAGCGTGTCCTTTGGACCAGGGTCCCTGCGCCAAGAAGCTCCTAGTCCGGGGGAACACTAATGAGAAGGCCAAGAGAGAGAAAGCCTTCCCCTGGAGCTGACACCCTGAATATGGACTTTTAGCCTACTATACTGTAAGGAAATAAATTTCTCTTTCTTAAAACTATCCACTTGTGGTATTTCTGTTATAGCAACATTAGATGACTAAGACACATAGTTTGCTTATCCATTCATTTGTTGATGGGCATCTAGGTTGTTTCCATCTTTTTGCTATTGTGAGCAATGCTGCAATGAACATGGGTGTGCATATGTCTATTTGTGTGACAGTTCTTATTTCTCTAGAATGTATTCCTAGGAGTGGGATTGCTGGATCGTATGGTATTTCTATTTCTAGCTTTTTAAGGAAGCACCATATCATTTTCCCAAATGGTTGTATCATTATGCATTCCCACCAGCAGTGCGTAAGAGTTCTGATCTCCGTGTAGTCTCTCCAACATTTGTTATTTCCAGTGTTTTTGATTCGTGCCAGTAATGCCGGGATGAGATGGTATCTCACTGTGGTTTTAATTTGCATTTCTCTAATGGCTAGTGAACACAAACATTTCCTCATGTGTCTGTTGGCCTCTTGAATGTCTTCTTTGGGGAAATGTCCATTCATTACCTTTGCCCATTTTTTAAATTAGATTATTTGACTTTTTGTTGTAGAGCTGTTGGATTTTCTTGTAGATTATAGAGATTAGAAGTTTATCTCACTTGTAATGCCCAAATATTTTCTCCCAGTCTGTAGGTTCTCTTTTTACGCTTTTGGTGAAGTCTTTTGAAGAGCATAGGTGTTTAATTTTTAGAATATCCCAGTTATCTAGCTTATCTTCTGGAGTTTGTGTGTTGTTGGGTATGGTTTAGATCCTGTTAATTCTGTGTATTAGGGCCTGTAGCATTTGTCTTAATTTTCTTCTATGAACTTTAGAGTTTTTGGCTTTATATTTAGGTCTTTGATCCATTTTGAATTAGTTCTTGTATGTGGTGTGAGATATGGGTCCTGTTTCATTTTTTTTTTGCAGGTGGACATCCAGTTTTGCCAGCCCTATTTGTTAAAAAGACTGTCTTTTCCCCATTTGATTGACTTTAGGCTCTTGTAGAAGATCAAGTGACGTAGATGGATTGATTTACATCTGGATTGTCAATTCTGTTCCATTGGTAAATGTGTCTGTTGTTGTACCAGTACCAGGCTGTACAGTAGGTTCTGAGGTCAGGTAGTGTGAATCCTCCTACTTTATTCTTCTTCTTCAATATAGTTATTCAGGGCTTCTTCCCATTCCATATAAAGTTAATGGTTAGTTTTTCCATCTCTTTAAAGAATGTTGGTATTTGGATCAGGATTGCATTGTATTTGTAAATTGCTTTGGGAAGAATTGTCATTTTCACAATGATGAGTCTACCTATCCATGAGCATGGTATGTTTTTCCGTTTACGTAGATCTCTTTTGATTTCTTGCAGTAGTGTTTTGCAGTTTTCCTTGTGTAGGTCTTTTACATTCCTGGTCAGATTTATTCCTAAGTATTTTATTTTTTTAGGGGCTATTATAAATGGTATTGTTTTCCTGATTTCCTTTTCATTGTTCTCTTTATTGGTAAGGAATCCAACTAATTTTTGTATGTTTACCTGTATCCTGCTACTTTGCTGAATCTATTAGTTCCAGTAGTTTTCTCATGGAGTCTTTAGGGTTTTCTATGTATAGTATCATATCATATGCAAACTGGGACAATTTAACTTCTTCATTATCAATTTGGATGCCCTTTATTTCTTTTTCTTGCCTTATTGCTCTAGCTAGAACTTCCAGCACAATGTTACATAGGAGTGGTGATAAATTGCATCCTTGTCTCAAGGGGAATATTCTCAGCCTCTCTCCCTTAAGAATGATATTGGCTGTTGGTTTTGCATAGATGCCCTTTATTATGTTGAGAAATTTCCCTTCCATACCTATTTTATTCAGAGTTTTTATCATGAATGGGTGTTGTACTTTGTCAAATGCCTTCTCTGCCTCAGTTGAGATGATCAAGTGATTTTTTTCTTTCCTTTTATTTACATGGTGGATTATGTTGATTGATTTTTCTAATGTTGAACCATCCTTGCATAGCTGGTATGAAATCTACTTGAATGTGGTGTATTTTTTTTTTATATGATGCTGAATTTTATTGGCTAGAATTTTGTTGAGAATTTTTGCATCTGTATTCATAAGAGATATTGGTCTGTAATTTTCTTTTTTTGTGGCATCTTTGCCTGGTTTTGGTATCAGGGTTATGCTGGCTTCATAAAATGAAGTCAGAAGTGTCGCTTCCTTTTTTATGTTCTGAAATAGTTTGAGTAGTACTGGTACAAGCTCTTCTCTGAATGTTCTATAGAATTCTCCAGTGAAGACGTCAGGGCCAGGGCTTTTTTGTTGGGAGGTTTTTTTTTTTTTTTTTTTTTTTTTTTTATTACCTTTTCAGTCTCTTCTCTTGTTATGGGTCTGTTCACATTTTCAGCATCACTTTGTGATAGTTTGGGTAAGTCGCGTGTTTCTAAAAATTAATCCATTTCCTTTAGGTTTTCAAATTTGTTGGAGTAGAGTTTTTCATAAATCTCTGTTATGATACTTTTTATTTCAGTTGGGTCTGTTATGATGTCCACCATTTCTTTTCTTATTTGGGTTATTTGTGTTGTCTCCTGCTTTTCTTTTGTCAGCCTGTCCAGTGATTTGTCGATTTTGTTGATTCTTTCAAAGAACCAACTTTTGGTTTTGTTGATTCTTTCTATTGTTTTTCTATTCTTTATTTCATTTATTTCTTCTCTGATCTCTATTATTTTCTTTCTTCTGGTGGCTGTGGGCCTTTTTGCTGTTCTCTTTCTATTTGTTTGAGTTGTGTAGTTAATGTTTTGATTTTGTCCCTTTCTTCTTTTTTGGTGTGTGCATCTATTGCTAAAATTGTCCTCTGAGGACTGCCTTTGCTGTGTCCCAAAGGTTTTGGTATGATGTGTTTTCATTCTTGTTTGATTCTAGGAATTGTTTGACTCCATCTCTGATTTCTTCTATAAGCCAGTTGTTTGTAAGCAGGGTGTTATTCAGTTTCCATGTAATTGTTTTTTCCTTTTGTTCCTCGCTGTTTCTATTGTTAATTTTTACTTTGATGGTATTGTGGTCACAGATGATACTTTGTATTATCTCAACGTTTTGGATCTTGTTGAGGATTGCTCTGTGGCCTAAGATGTGGTCTATTTTGCAGAACGTTCCATGTGAATTGGAAAAGAATGTGTACTTTGCAGCTTTGGGTGGAGTGTTCTATGTATGTCCATGAGGTCAAGTTGGCTGATTGTGCCCTTTAGGTCTTCTGTGTCTTTGCTGAGTTTCTTTTTAGATGTTCTGTCCTTTATCAAAAGTGGTGTGTTGAAGTCTCCTACTATTATTGTGGAACCATCAGTTTCTCTTTTCAGAGCTGTTAGTTTGTTTTATGTATTTTGGAGCCCTGTCACTGGGAGCACAGACACTTATTATGGTTATGTATTCCTGATGGATCATCCCCTTAATCATTATATAGTGTCCTTCTTTGTCCTTTATGGTGGATTTTGTTTTAAAGTCTATTTTATCTGCAATTAGTATTGTCACTCCTGCTCTTTTTTGGTAGTTATTTGCTGGATATATATTTTTCCAACATTTGATATTTAATAAATTTACATCTTTGTTTCTAAGGTGTGTCTCTTTTAGACAGTATATTGATAGATCCAGTTTTTTAATCCATTCTGTCACTCTCCATCTCTTTATGGGTGCATTGAGCCCGTTTACATTCAGTGTAATTATTGATAGGTGTGAATATATTGCTGTCATTTTGTAGTTTTTTTTTTTTTTTTTTTTTTTTTTTGTGGTGCTGACGTTTTCCTTGTTCCTCTTACTCTCCTGGGCTGAATTCCTTTTGTTTATGGGTTTTTCTTTCATTGCTTTTATTTTTGTAGGTTTTGCTTTTTCTAAGACTTTATGTTTTTCCTCTTTATTTTAATGAGTAGGTTTGTTAACTGTCTTTGTGGTTACCGTGAAATTTACCCTGATCTTTCTAAGTTTGAAGCATTCTATTATTACTTGGTATCGCCTTGCCTTCCTCTCCATTAGAAGGTTCCATACCTACACCATTTATTCCCTCTTTTATTGTTCTGATGTTGTTGTCATTTACAGATTAACTTCTCTGATTCCCTGTTGTATTTCTTTCAGTTTTCGATAGTCCTTGAGAGTTAATTTCCTGAATTAGTATCTGGCTGGTACAATCCTGAATCCTAGATTCAGCCTGTGAGCTGATGTTATTTATTCTCAGATCGAAGGACTCCCTTGAATAAGTCTTGTAAGTTTGGTTTTGCTTTTACATATTCCCTTAATTTATGTTTATCTGGAAATGTCCTAATTTCACCATCATATTTGAATGAGAGTTTTGCAGGATATATTATTCTTGGCTGGCAATTTTTTTCTTTCAAGGTTGTATATATGTCATCCCATTGCCTTCTTGCCTGCATTGTTTCTGCCATATAATCTTAGATTAGTCTTATTGCTTCTCCTCTGTATGTGACTTTTTTTTTTTTTGAGCTGCTCTCAGGATTCTTTGTTTGTCTTTGGTTTTGGTAAGTGTGATTATGATATGCCTTGGTGATTTTCTTTTGGGATCTATCTTGTATGGGGTTCATTGAGCTTCTTGGATGGCCAGCTTTTCATCTTTCATGATATTGGGGAAGTTTTCTGTCAGCAGTTCTTCAGTGATCTTCTCTGTGCTTTCTGTTTTCTCCCCCTGTTCTGTAACTGCAATCACTCAAAAATGTTTGCTTTTGATTGTATCCCACATAATTTTCAGTTTCTCCTCATTTTTCTTTGTTATTTTTTCTGATTTTTCCTCAAACAGAGCTGTATCCATGTGTTTCTCTTCAGTTTCAGTGATCCTGTCTTCCACCATTTCAGATCTGCTCCTCAGGCTTTCTATAAAACTGTCAATTTCTGAAACCTTGCTGTTTATCTTTGGATTCCTAATTGCTGTTTTTTTACGATTTCTAGTTGTGAATTTATCTTGGCATTTTGTTCCTTGCTATTTTCCTGAATTCTTCCTTTTTTTTTTTTTTTTTTTGGTCTGTATTTTCCATGAATTTGTCTGTGTTTTCTATGAATTTGTCTATTTTTTCCTCGTTTTTGTCTGCTTTTTACTTCAACTCTTGGGTAGACTGAATATTAGAGATTTGAATTCCCTATCAGATAGTTCTAGTGCCTTTTCTTCTACTGGAATTTCTTCCGGTGTTTTATTTCTGATGCCTACTGGAACAATCCTGTCCTGTTTTTGTAAATATTTTGATATTGTCTGCTGTCTTCAGGGCATCCAGTAGTTATTTTTCTCATTTATTGATTGTAGATTTGTTTGTTTCATCCTGCTTTTTTGTTGTATTTGGCTATGTCTGAGCAGGCGGGCTGTGTGTTCTTTGTTCTTTGCTAGTCTGTGGGCACAATACTTTTTGCCTCCTTCTCCAATTGGCAGGGTCAGTCTCTCAGATTTGGTACAGCAGGGCAAGTGTAGCTGAAGAGGAGCTGTTGGGATGGGTTGTTTGTGGCACTTACCACAGCCACCAGGGTGGGCTGGGAATCAGTGCAGGGCTGGTTCCAGTAGGCCGTGCCTGGGGCTGCTTGGTGTTGTGATGTTCAGCACATGGTGCAGGTAGGCAGGATGGAGGGGGGTGATTGTGATGAATGGAGCTAAGATGGGTATGGGAGTGGAGAGAGAGGAGAGAGGAACAGGAGCTAAAAACATACAAACAAAAAAGAGTGCTGGGGTGCTTGCTGTTGGAGTGGAGAGATGAGAGACTATGAAATGGAGAAAAACAAAAAGGAGAAGAGGTAAAAAAGAAAAGAAAAATGAATAAATAAAAATTAGAAAGAAAAAAGAAAATAATAGCTCCCAAGGATCCCACCAGTATGGCTGGAAGGTCTGGGGAAGTTGCTCCCTGGCTATGAGATACAGCCCAGCTAGAAGGGGTACTGGTGTCACTCAGTGCCAGGTATTCATGGGACAGAAAAATAAGGAAAGTATAGAGAGATGAGAAACTGAATAATGAAGAAAGATAAAAAGGGAAAACAAACAAACAATTTAAAAAAAAAGAACAAGAAAAAAAACACCCCAACAAACAAGAAAAAAGAAATGCTCTCAGGGATCCCTCTGCCCATCTGCACAAACTGAGGGGGTAGGTCCCTAACTGTGCAGTAATGACGGCTAGAACAGGCTCCCAATTCCAGAAAAGAAAAAGAAAACAAACAAACAAACAATTCAAAAGAAACAAAGAAAAAAAGCCCCAGGATCCCACCAGCATGGCAGCATGGGCCAGGAAGCAGTCTCACATTTGAGCGGCGTTTCACAGCCTTTCAGGAAGAAGAAAGATGGCACACAGAGCCAGGTATTTGAGAGAAAGGAGGGGGAGGTGGTGAGAGGTAAAGAAGAAATCTAAAGAAGCAGAAAAAGCAACACCAGCAGCCATCAAATGGCACTTAGGGAGCCAGCCAGTACAGGGGGGTGAAATCCAAGCAGCACTGTGGTGAAGCCAATGCTTCCCGGCCAAAAGACTGTGGCCACAGGAAGCAGACGAGGCCAAGTTGAGATGAAGAAGGGGTGGTGGTGGGAAAGTGTATATCGTTGGTTACTGTTTTTTCTGTCTCCTGCTGGAAGCTCTGCGAAGCTGCTTTCTCATACCCCCTGCTTGCTGGTCTCTGATAAGAGTCCAAGATGGTGGGTCTATGCTGCATTAGCTGATAGGGGGCCTCTGTATGTATCTCTTTTCTCTCTCTGTTCTCTGTCAGTTTCTTATTCCATTCAGTGCTTGGCTGAGGTCTTTATCTCTTCTTTTGATGCTTAGGGTTTCAGGATTACCGTTTTCTCTGTTTGGGTTAGTTTTTTGGATCTTTGCTGTGGAGGGATGGCCTTGTGCTTCTGCATATAGTGCCATGTTGCCCAGAAGTGCATGACCATTCTTTACAGTTAAAATGACTCTCATACCTGAAGAGAGATTACACTTGACAAATTTTCAAGTCGTTATTCAACTTAAAAATAATAATAATAATTTTGACAATGGTGATTTATTTAATAAAAAGTTGTGATTAAACCAATTTATTTTGGTATTCGGAGAGCTAAATAATGTCTCTATGTAGAATTTTATATGTAACTGAGATACTTATTCTACTATATTTTCCATCAAGCTAATGATTATATAAAACACCTTTAGTCCTTATTGAATAAATCATAAGAACTCATTAGAATTGGGTTATTAGAACACTAAAATCCTGACAGAATGATCCACAGCAACAAAAACGCTTCAAGTCAGTTGTTTTCTTAAGAGAAATGTAACTGCCAGGAGCTTTCTCTGCCTACACTTGGCGATATTATTGGCATGTATAAGCAATCCCAGAACTCCTAGATTTAACTGGGATTTACATGTGCAGAGACCTTGTGTCCCATTGTTCAGAGACTCACATTGGAATTACTGTAGGACTGTATATGATTTCACAGTAATCACCACATATCAGCATAAATATTGAATGCTGTATTCTTTCAGTGTATTAGCTCAATGAAAGCAGAACTTTCTGAAAAAAACAAAAGTAAAACAAACTTATTTTTAACTGGTCAACCAGTAAATCTGTTAGTGGCTTTCAAATTACTCTGGGTTTCAAACTCTGTGAGTACTCTGAACCATAAACTATTAGAAAAAATATACAGTTAATATTTTGGAGGTGGAATAACAATATTCTCTGAGTGTAGCTAAATTATCAATGAGTAGATTTTTTTTTCTACCCATCAACATGAACTACTATCATTCAAACCTATTATCTGCTATTTAGTTATCACTTTTGCACCTTTAACCACAGATTGTAATAGTAAAGCAAAGAGTATCATTTACATTCACTTGATCATATATCAACTGTAGAACAGCTGTGTAAGTATCAGCAATGTGTAAGGACCATAAAACAAGAGTAAAGAAACAGAACAGACTCCCTAATGAAGTGACATTATAAACGTGACAGAAGAAAGCGTCCACACCAACACGTAACACAATCTTGATTATGTTGCATGCAAACACAACTGACTTCCTTAAGCACTTGCCATTCCAGGCATCTCAGAAGGTAAAAATATCTTTGGAGAGCAGACAAAACTAAAAACGATCCAAAAATTAGAGAGTGAAAAAGAGACAGTGTCTACTTGGTCTTCTTTCATTCAATAATGCTGTGTTGATGATGGTTATAGAAGTTAAGTATATAGTCCTAAGAAGAGTTTTCCAGTTTGGAACCACTTATTTGAAAAGACTGACACCACTACATGTATCATTAGTAAACTTACAACAATTGAACTTCATGTAAATAAATAATAAATGGAAAACTATGGCTTTTTATGAAATATATCAATGTAAAAAGAATAATATTAAGCAAAATCATCAATATTGTAGCCTGGACATAGTGATTAAGAACGTATTCAGTTTTTCCCACAGAGCAGGTAATAGAAGTGTTGCTCCTTCGTAAGTAAATCAGATATTTCCTGTCTTGGGATATGACCATTCCCAGAAAAACATGCATTCCAGCTGATTTGAGTATAATATATGTTATCTCATATGTGTTTCCCCTCCCTCCGTTTCTATCTCCCTCCTCCCACCTCTTTCTCTCTCTTTCCTTATCTCTCCCTTTCTGTCTTTCTTCCTTCCTCCTTCTCTCCCTCCCTCTGTATTTCTTCCTTCCTTGCTTGCTTGCTTCAAAGAATTGACTGTTAGGCACCACTCTCTCCTTTCCAAACTTTGAACATACAATTAAAGAGGTAAAAAATTGTTAGTTAGAAAGTGACTGTCTATGTATTATAGGTACTGTGTTAACATTTTACTGCTTTAAAAATACCTAAGAATATTCTACTCCACACTGACATCCCAAATCCCGACCACTCCAATACTATGGAACCTAAGAACTCATTCAGAATTCAAATAAGAACTTCTAAAAAAGCATCATAAATATAATGTCTGATTATATTCTTCAGGAGATGCATTAAACAATGACTAAATCAGCTATTTTGTAAGCTCCTTGAGGACCAAAACCATGTCTAATTCATGGTTCCATTTAAAATACCTGGTATAGTGTCTGACACAGAGCAATCTCTTAATAAATAGCAGCTGAATGAATAAATTTAACATTTATTTGTTTCTAACAACAGATCATTGTACTTAGTATGTTAAAATTAATCACCACCTATATATTGGTATTATGCTTTAAAAACACTAAGTGGATATTCTAATTCCCCCTTTAAATCATATGGTTTTGCTTACATTTGGCAAACCTAAAGCAAGTGGAGCATATGCATGTGAACAAAGATACAAAGTAATGGGATGACAAAATAAACACCAAATATTCATAATGTACTAAATATACATGAGGCTCATGAGGCACCTGATCTTCATGAAGTCTTAAATCAACTACTCAACTACTCATTGGTGATACCCATTCTGGCCCCACGTGTCCTTTTCTTGGGGCACGTAGATAAAATGCTGTGGCTGCTCCACAGATCACTGACAATTTATGTCTATGAACTCTAACCAGATGTACCTGCCCCTGGGTCTATGATAAGCAAACATGAATGTTGGCCTCAAATATCTTCCATCTGTTAGAACTCCTTGAGAAACCTCAACTCTGGTCCTGGTAACCACATCATCATTGTGGAATGCTTATGCATCAGAGAAAGAGGTGGAGTATAGGGACATTACATAACCTAGAATTCAGATAGAATGGGTGAATTACTCCACTTCTTTCCCCTTGCTTCTCACTTTGTGGTTTTTAATTAAATAAACCATGTGGTTCATTCTTCTCAATTCAGTATTTGAGATTTGTTTCATGACTTGGGGTATAACTTGCATGGCAGTATATTTGGTGGCCATCTGGGTGGCACAAATGGTTAAGTGTTCAGCTATTAATGAAAGGTTGGTGGTTCAAGTCCACCCAGAGAAACCTCGGAAGAAAGGACTGGAGGCCTATATCTGAAAAATAAGTTATTGAAAACCCTATGGCGCACAGTTTTACTCTACACACATGGGGTCATCATGAGTCAGAATTGACTCAGGGACAACTGGTAGGTGTACTTAGAGGCTACCATTGCATCAGGGTAGAATAGGAGAAAAGCAGACATGGAGTTTGAGAGATGAGGGGTCAGAAATGAGAGAAGAGTGATGACATAACTTGAGAAGGATGTAAGTCAATGCTGCCAGAAGCCATATTAAAAAAAAAAAAAAAAATCACTGAAAGGATGATTGGAGTAGATTAGCCTGAGGTTCAGATTCTGGCTTGTCTGGCTTCCTACGGTCTTCACAGGGCCTACAGCAGAATTGAGAAGGCTGTCAGACCAAAAATCTGTCCGGTTAGACAGAGAGGCCAAGGGTCAGGAAACTTCCTGACCTAAGGCTAACATTAGACAAAACAGTGGTCTGCAGTTTATAACACAAAATACCCTAAATACCAGATGAGACCAGTCACACCTCTGCAACCTCATCAGATAAGGGCCAGGAACCTCATCAGATAAGACACTAGAGAGAGATAGTAAAAGAATCAACTTTATTGCTCTTACCTAGATATGGTGGAGATGAACAGGCCATGGAGGAATCTGTAAGATAGAACGTTTACACATGACAGGCAAAATCATTCAAGAAACTATTAAATCCCCTACAAGTTAAGATACTATTGATTGAGCAAGTTCAAAACTTTTATTTGTTTTTCCACAGCTACCATAAGGCATGGGAGCATGTAACGAAAATGATATTGAAAAAAGAAGCCATATTTTCTCTGCACATATGAATAGTGTGTGCAAATTTTTGACCCCTTTTACATGGCTTACAAAAATACACTTGCTCTTTCTGCAATAATATAGAATCAATGAGTTATAAAAATCGAGCTAATCATCTAAAGATCAGTATTCAGGAAGTTTATATAGTTCCATCTATTGACTAAAATCTTTGCTTAAACATTTGCAATAACTTAGAATTTACTACTTCACAAGTAAGCCTGCTTGATTTTTTTGATAGCTATATTTCTTAAAAGGTACTTTTTTTTATATTTACTCAAAATTTACCTCTCTGTAATTCCATTTCTTGCTGATAGTTCTGATGAACTTTGGTGCAAAGAGAATAAATGTGTATTCTTATCCGTATTTATTCAGCAAACATTTATTGAAAGCCTATTTTACAGCACTGCATACTACATGCTGGAGGCTGCTATAAAAACTTAAAAATCATTATAGGTGCTTCTGGTTCAGATACTGGTATCTCAAAAGACCAGTACTCTCATCCTAACAAATAAAATAAGCTAGATAGGTTATATAAACATAATTTTTAAAAGCCATCAGAGAGATGAAAACCCACACAAATCTAGTGAAACTAAACTCCAGAAAATGACAAGTCCTTTACAAGAGAGGAAAAAAATACTAGCTGCTATTATGACTGAACAAAATGGCATGGGGATGAAGAATTTGCCATATATGGGGTCAAGGAGAAAGCAGTGAAACACTTATCCAACTTTTAATGGCCATGTGTGGGCTAACACAGCAGGTTTGAACCCAGAAGAATCCCAAATACCCACAGATCCTTACCAAGTACTTGAGTCAGTGTACTAAAAAACCAGGCAGGGAAGGAGAATTGAGAAAAACACTTACAGGTTCTTTGAGATTTTACCTAAGGAAGTTGTTGACAAATACCTCCCTCAGACAATACAAGCCTCACAGAGTGAAGGGCAGCCACAGATGATCTCAAAAGGCCAAGGATGGCTCATAAGGGCAAACAGCGGAGGCATGGAAAACCTGGTGGAGTAGTTAGATGCTTCCTATATCCCTCTTATGACCTGGAAAGAGAAGTGATTTGATTCTATATGAATATCTAGGAGCCCTGAACAAGGCAAAGTTGAGAAATCTGTCTGAGTGCCACGGGAGAGGGAGACCATTTGGAAGAAGTGAAAAGGGCCAGAGCTGCGATGGCTAAACTGCAGTGCCATAGCCACGCTGTTCTACAGTTAAGCAGGCAAACAGCTGTGCTGTGCACACTCTTGGGAAGGAGTTTCCACACTGAGAGAGAACCGGCAGCAGAGATTCTGCTTGGACACTCCGAACCAGTGAAAAGCAGCTCCAAAGAGGCTAAGATAAGTACATGGGTGCATCCTTTCATGGGGATTAAAAAATGCCTATTTGGGAAAAACCTCTTTCCCTTTTACCTCCTCACTCCACACTCTGCACCTGGAGTCTGATGGGCTGGAAATAGAGCCCAAAAGGTGCCCTGACCTATTCTCCTGGCCTTGGAGAGGGAAAAAATTAGCTACTGGCTCCTGTAAGCCAGGAACACAGGGTAGGCACAGCTCCTTTGCTAGGCACAGGTATCAGGGGTCCACACACTCTGAGTGCCTTACACCCCTCTATAGACTTGTTGGGACTCATCTCAATGACGTTAGTCCTCACTACCACAGTACAACAGGGCAGACATCTGAAGTTTAACTTCAACTGCTTCAGCTGTGAACTGGCAGATTTGTAACCCTCGAAACAGCCCTGACCCTTAAGTAGGCACTTTTATCAATCTAGAGCAGGGGTTTGAGGACTAGTGGTAGCACCTAAAGCACCTAGTCATCTACTACAGGAGTCCAAGAAAAAGTGGTACCTGAGAGTCTTTACTACCAACAGAGTGGGGTGCTCATAGTCCAGCTGCAAAACTCACCTACCTACTCACCCTAGAGAATAGGGACACACTTTCCTTTCAGACTCTCAGGGGCAGCCATCAGCCCCCAGCCTGGCTCAGCACATAAACCTCTACCACAGCCAGAGTCCAGTGCCTGCACCAATCACCCATGCCTCTCTAGGACTGGGGATGAGGGCCTGCATCACACACACTTGGTGACCGACTACCTAAACACCCGAGCTAAACCCATATAGGAAAATTTAACAGACCCATGTGTGCACATACTTAGTTACAGGACTAATTAGCTGCTGACAGGATGTTAGTGATCCGAAGGTGTCAAAAATCAAACTGGTGCACACGAGCAGCCTATCTGGGCATATCAAAACAAAACAAAATAAGAAGCTAGGTTTTACTAAGCAAATACAAAATAAAATTATAATAAATCATTGGTGGCTCAGAGACAATAGTCAATATCAAGTCACATTAAGAGGCAGTCCATGATGGCTTCAGCAAGCTCCCAAAACAAAGAATCAATAAATTCTCTGGAGGAAGAGAAATTGGAATTACCAGAGGCAGAACACAAAAGATTAATATACAGAACTCTTCTAGAAATAAGAAAGGAAATTTGAAAGAATACAGAAAGAGCCAGGGAACATACAGACACAGTAGTAGCGGACCTTAAAAAAGTTATTTGAGAACATAATGCCAAATTTAATAGGCTGCAAGAATCCACAGAGAGACAGCAATCAGAAATCCAGAAGATTAACAATAAAATTTCAGAATTAGACAACTCAATAGAAAATCATAGGAAAAGAATTGAGGCAGTAGAAGTTAGAATTACTGACATTGAAGATAAAGTTCTTGATGCCAACTTATTTGAGGAAAAATCAGATAAAAGAATTAAAAAGAATGAAGAAACTCTAAAAGTCATGTGGCACTCTATCAAGAGAAATAACATATGAATGATTGGAGTACCAGAACAGGGGGGGATAACAGAAAATATAGAGAAAATTGTTGAAGATTTGTTGACAGAAAACTTCCCTGATATCATGAAAGATAAGAAGATATCTATCCAAGATGCTCATCAAACCCCACATAAGGTAGATTCCAAAAGAAAGTCAACAAGACATATTATAATCAAACTTATCAAAACCAAAGATAAACAGAGAATTTTAACAATGGCTAAGGATAAAAGAAAAGTCACCTACAAAGGAGAGTCAATTAGAATAAGCTTGGACTACTCAGCAGAAACCACGCAGGCTAGAAAGCAATGGGATGACCTATTTAAAGCCTTGAAGGAGAATAACTGTCAGCCAAGAATTATATATCCAGCAAAACTGTCTCTAAAATATGATGGCGAAATTAGGGCATTTCCAGATAAACAGAAGTTCAGGAAATTTCCAAAGACCAAACCAAAATTACAAGAAATACTAAAGGGAGTCCTATGGTTAGATAATCAATAACACCAGCTAACAATGCAAGACTAGAACACAAGACATAGCAACCAGGTATTGACTCAGATACGGATATCAAAAATACATCAAAACTGAAACACTTAAAATAGGGAAACAGATACCAATATGTAAAAAATGATAATATTAAAACAAAAAAAGAGGGACTTAAAAAATGGAGACACTGATTTTCTGTATGGAGGGGAAGTGAAGGCGATATAAAGTAATAAAAGACTGGTATAAACTTAGAAAAATAGGGGTAAATATTAAGGTAACCACAAAGGAATCTAACAATCCTAAAAATCAAAATAAAAAAGTAGAAAAACATAAAGACCCAGCAAACACAAAATCTACAACAAAGAAAAAGATGAAAAAAAATACATAAAGAAAAACGACTCAGCACAGAAAATTGAGGATAACAAAGAAACTGTGAACAACACACAAAAAGAGATATCAGGATGATAGCACTAAACTTGTACCTGTCAATAATTATGCTGAATGTAAATGGACTTAATGCACCAATAAAGAGACGGAGAGTGGCCGATAGGAAAAAAGCATGATCCATCTATATGCTACCTACAAGAGATGCGCCTTAGGCTTAAAGACACGAACAGGCTAAAACTCAAAGGATGGAAAAAAATATATTAAGCAAACAACACCCAAAAAAGAGTAGGAGTGGCAATATTAATCTCTGACAAAATAGACTTTAAAGTAAAATCCACCACAAAGGATAAGGAAGGGCACTATATAATGATTAAAGGCTCAATACACCAGGAGGACATAACTATAATAAATATTTATGCACCCAACAACAGGGCTCCAAAATACATAAAACAAGCACTAACAGCACTGAAAAGAGAGATAGACAGCTCTACAATAGTAGCAGGAGACTTCAACACGCCAGATTTGGCGAAGGACAGAACATACAGAAAGAAGCTGGAAAAAAAAAAAAAAAAAGCGGAAGAGCTAAATGCTACAATCAACCAACTTGATCTCATAGACATATACTGAACACTCAACCCAACAGCAGGCAGGTGTACTTTCTTCTCCAATGTGCACATGGAACATTCTCCAGAATAGACCACATATTAGGTCATAAAGCAAGCCTTAACAAAATCCAAAACATCGAAATATTACAAAGCGTCTTTTCTGACAATAAAGCCATAAAAGTGGAAATCAACAACACAAAAAGCAAGAAAAAAAAAATTAAACACATGTAAACTGAACAACACCTTGCTCATATACTACTGGGTTATAGAAGAAATTAAAGATGGAATAAACAAATTCATAGAATTAAATGAGAATGAAAACACATCCTACCAGAACCTTTGGGACACAGCAAAAGCAGTGCTCAGAGGTCAGTTTATAGCAGTAAATGCACACATCCAAAAAGAAGAAAGGGTCATAATCAAAGCATTAACCCTACAACTGGAACAAGTAGAAAGAGAGCAGCAAAAGAAGCCCTCAGGCATCAGAAGAAAGGAAATAATAAGAATTAGAGCAGAATTAAATGAAGTAGAGAATAGAAAAACAATTGAAAGAGTTACCAAGACCAAAAGCTGGTTCTTTGAAAAGATCAACAAAATTGATAAACCATTGGCTTAACTGACAAAAGAAAAACAGGAAAGGAAGCAGATAACCCATATAAGAAATGAGATGGGTGATATCACAACAGACCAAACTGAAATTAAAAGAATCATGACAGAATACTATGAAAAATTATATTCTGACAAACTTGAAAACCTACAGGAAATGGACAAATTTCTAGAAACTCACTCCCTACCTAAACTAACACAAACAGAGGTAGAACAACTAAATAAACCTGATAACAAAAGAAGAGATTGAAAAGGTAATTAAAAAACTCCCAACAGAAAAACAGCCCTGGCCTGGATGGCTTCACTGGAGAATTATACCAAACTTTCACAGAAGAGATAACACCACTTCTACTAAAGGTATTTCAGAGCATAGAAAAGGATGGAGTACTCCCAAACTAATTCTATGAAGCCAGCATAACCCTGATACCAAAACCAGGTAAAGACACCACAAAAAAAGAAAATTACAGACCAATATCCCTCATGAACGTTGATGCAAAAATACACAACAAAATTTTAGCCAATAGAATTAAGCAACACATCAAAAAAATAATTCACCATGACAAAGTGGGATTTATACCAGGTATGCAGGGATGGTTCAACATTAGAAACACAATCAACATAATCTATCACATAAATAAAACAAAAGACAAAAACTACATGATGTCATCAATCAATGCAGAAAAGGCATTGACAAAGTCCAACACCCATTCATGATAAAAACTCTCAACAAAATAGGAAGAGAAGGGAAATTCCACAACATAATTATTGGTGTCTATACCAACCCAACAGCCAACATTACCCTGAATGGAGAGACTTTGAAAACATTCCCCTTGAGAACAGGAACCAGACAAAGATGCCCTTTATCACCACTATTATTCAATATTATGCTGGAGGTCCTAGCCAGAGTAGTTAGGCTAGAAAAAGAAATAAATAGGTAGGGAAGAAGTCAAAGTATCTCTATTCCCAGATGATATGACCTTATACACAGAAAACCCCAAGGAATCCACAAGAAAACTTCTGGAACTGATAGAAGAATTCAGCAAAGTTTCAGGATACAAGATAAACATACAAAAATCAGTTGGATTCCTTTACACCAACAAAGAGAACCTTGAAGGGGAAATTACCAAATCAATACCATTTACAATAGCCCCCAAGAAGATAAAATACTTAGGAATAAATCTAACCAGAGATGTAAAAGATCTTTACAGAGAAAACTACAAGACACTACTGGAAGAAACCAAAGAGACCTGCATAAGTGGAAAAATATACCTTGCTCATGGATAGGTAGACTAAATATAGTGAAGATGTCAATCTTACCCAAAGCAATCTACAGATACAATGCAATCCCGATCCAAATTCGAGCAGCATTTTTTAATGAGATGGAGAAAAAAATCACCAAATTCATATGGAAAGGGAAGATGCCCTGAATAAATAAAATATTACTCATGAAGAAGAATAAAGTGGGAGGCCTTACACTACCTGATTTTAGGACCTATTATACTGCCACAGTAGTCAAGACAGCCTGGGTACTGGTACAACAACAGATACATAGACCAGTGGAACAGAGTTGAGAATCCAGCTATAAGCTCATCCACCTATGAACAGCTAATATTTGACAAAGGCCCAAAGTCCCTTACTTGGGGAAAAGACAATCTCTTTAACAAATGGTGCTGACATAATTGGATACCTATGTGCAAAAAAAAAAAAAAACTGAAACAAGACCCATATCTTACACCATGTACAAAAACTTACTCAAAATGGATCAGAGACTTAAATATAAAATCGAAAATGATAAAGATCATGGAAGAAAAAATAGGGACAATCCTTGGAGCCCTAATACATTACATAAACACAATACAAACCATAAGTAACAATGCACAAGCACCAGAAGAGACACTAGATAAATGGGAGCTCCTAAAAATCAAACACTTATGCTCATCAAAAGACTTCACCAAAAGAGTTAAAAGACAACCTACAGACTGGGAAAAATTTTTTGGCTACAATAAATCCGATCAGCGTTTACTATCTAAAATCTGCAAGATACTGCAAAACCTCAACAGCAAAAAGACAAATAGCCCAATTAAAAAATGGGCAAAGGATATGAACAGGCACTTCACCAAAGAAGATATTCAGGCAGCTAACAGACACATGAAGAAATGCTCACGATCATTAGCCATTAGAGAAATTCAGATCAAAACTACAATGAGATATCATCTCACCCCAACAAGGCTAGCATTAATCCAAAAAACAGAAAATAACAAATGCTGGAGAGGAAGTGGAGAGACTGGAACACTTATACACTGTTGGTGGGAATGTAAAATGGTACAACCACTTTGAAAATCGATTTGGTGCCTCCTTAAAAAGCTAGAAATAGAAGTACCATACAACCCAGCTATCCTGATCCTTCGAATATATCCTAGAGAAACAAGAGCCATCACATGAATAGATATATGCACACCCATGTTCATCGCAGCACTGTTCACAATAGCAAAAAGATGGAAGCAACCTAAGTGCCCATTGATGGATGAATGGATAAACAAACTATGGTAGATCCACACAATGGAATATTATGCAATGATAAAGAACAATGATGAAGCTGTAAAACATGGTATAACATGGTGGAAGCTGGAACTTATTATGCTGAGTGAATTTAGTCAGTCACAGAAGGACAAATACTATATAAGACCACTATTATAAGAACTAAAGAAAAGGTTTAAACACAGAAGAAAACATTCTTTGATGGTTACTGGGGTGGGGAGTGAGGGTGAGGGTTATTCACTAACTAGATAGTAGATAAGAATCATCTTAGGTGAAGGGAAGGACAGCACACACTACAGGGGAAGCCAGCACAACTGGACTAAACCAAAGCTAAGAAGTTTCCTCAATACAATCAAATACTTTGAGAGACAGAGTAGCAGGGATGTGGGGTCTGGGGACCATGCTCTCAGGGGACATCTATGTCAATTAGCATAACAAAGCTTATGAAGAAAATGTTCTGCATCCTACTTTGGTGAGTGACGTCTTGGGTCTTAAAAGCTTGCAAGCAGCCATCTAAGATGCATCAATTGGTCCCAACCACTTGGAGTAAAGGAGAATGAAGAAAACCAAAGACACAAGGAAAGTATTAGCCCAAGAGATAGAATGGGCCACATAAACCAGAGACTTCATCAGCCTGAGACCAGAAGAACTAGATGGTTCTCGGCTACCACCAGTGAATGTTCTGACAGGGAACACAACAGAGGGTCCCTGATGGAGCAGTAGAACGATGGGATGCAGAACTCAAAAGGAAAGAGTCAATGGAAGCAGAATCAGAAAAAGGCACTGATTTTAGAAATAGCAATGGACTTTAAATTGACTATAAAGAAACGCTAAAGAATCTAGAAGAAAGTGGGAAGCATGTATAAGATATCTGAATTTTAGCAGAGGTGTTGAAACTATAAATGGAATCAAATGAAAATGCTAGAAATGAAAAATATAGTATAAGAAAACAAAGTTCAATTTATCACCTTAAGAGTAGATTGCATAAAGTAAGAAAAAGATAGACAAACATGAAAGAAAGTAAATAGAAAATACATAAACTGAAACAAAAAGAGAAAAAAAGAAATTAAAAAAGAAAAAGAACAAAACATCCAAATTTTGTGAAACAATTTCAAATAGTGTATGTTATGCATAATTGGAGTCCCAGAAGGAAATGACAGAATTTGACCAAAGAAATACTTGAAGAAATAATAAACCCACATGTCAAGAAACCTAGTGTGATGGTTAAGATAGTGTGCCAACTTGGTTGGTCCATGATTCTCAGTGTTTATATGCGATCACTCCCATGATTGAATAAGCTGTGAGTAGTCAATCAGATGAAAGGGAGTTTCCTTGGTGGTGTGGCCTGCATCTGAATATAAGCAGACATTCTGGCTTTATGCTCACTCTGGATCCTGCGGCTGCATCCTGTCGTGTCACCTCTGCTTCTTGGGACTTGAGCTGTCAGCTTATCTGCTGAACTTGGGGTTCATCAACTTTCACAGCCTGTGAGTGGAGCCATGCTCTCTGACCTGTCAATCCTAGGTTTGCCAGCCCCTACAGCTACGTGAATCAGGAGAAACCTTGCGGTCTTGCCTGCCGATCTTGGAGTTTGTCGACCTTCACAGCCTGTGAACGGGAGCCCTGCTCTCTGACCTGCTGGTCCTGTGCTCACCAGCTTCTGCAGCTGTGTGAATTGGGAGAGGCCTCTACCCTGATCCATGGACTTGGTACATTCTAGCCTCTACAATCGCATGAGCTATTTCCTTGATATAAATCCCTCTCTCTATATATATATATTCACTTTACTGGTTTTGCTTCTCTAGAGAACCCAGCCTAAGACATTTGGTACCAAGAGTGGTTCTAGGGAAATAAAATTATAAGGATGAGTTTTCTAAATTGGTCTCAAATCTGGTTAGTCTTAAAGATGTTGATGACTCTTCTTCCAGCAGTAAAGAAGGCACTGCTAGTCCATGGCATGAGGTGGCAATACAAATATGCAAAATATCACCACCAGTATATCAGGTATTGGTGAAGGGCGAGGCTCAGGGTGATCACATATGTGATATCTTTTTACAGCTTTGTCAGAATGAGAAGTATGAGGAAGCTGGTTGGTTTGTCCTGCTTTCAGTAGACAAACTGGTGAAAGAAAGAGATGTGCTCAGGGCTTCAGAGTCAAAGCTCAAGTGCCACATACATGACCTCAAGGCTTCCACTTGTGCTTTGAAAGAAAGCCTTATTTCTTGTAGTAGCAGAGCTGAAATTGTGGAAAACCAACCCAGAGTCTTATTGTAAGAGTGGCTGAATTACAACGCCAGCTCAATTGCCAATCTCAGGAGGTGGCTGAAGTTAAAGTACGGGCATTGATTGGTAAGAACTGGGATTCCAAAACTTGGGATGGGGACATACAGGCAGATAATCAGGAAGCTGGGGACACTGAGCCTAGAAATTCTGTTGAATCACTCCTGCCAGCAGAGCCAGTCCCATCTGAAGAGATTACTTCATGTTTGTCTGCTAAACCACCCTGCCTAGAAAATTCATTAACACCCCCCCCCCACTCCTGTCTAATGAGATTAGCCCTAGCCCAACTGCCTCTAAAGAGCCCTTGCCTGAGTCATCGCCTGGGGCATCGCCTGAGACAGATGCTTTACAAGACAGTGCTGAATGATCTCAAAACAATTCCATACTACCAATTCTGGCTTCTAGACCTATAACTAGGCTTAAGTCCCAGCGAGCCCCAAAAGGTGAAGTGCAAAGTGTGACCCAGGAGGAGGTACATTACACTCCAAAAGAACTACTTGACTTTTCTAATATGTACAAAAAGAAACCTGGGGAATATGTGTGGGAATGGCTATTAAGGGTATGGGATAATAGTGCAAGGAACATAAAGATGGATCAGTCTGAGTTTATTGATATGGGTCCACTAAGCAAAGATTGTTCATTCAGTTTTTCAGCTGGAGAAGTTAGGAAAGGATCTAATAGTTTATTTGGTTGGGCTGCTGAAGCATGGATTATGAGGTGGCCTACACTAAATCAAGTTGAAGTACCAGACCTGCCTTGGTATACTGTTGAAGAAGGTATCCAAAGGCTTAGGGAAACTGACATGCTAAAGTGGATTTATCAAGTTAGACCCACAGACCCACACATGGAGTCCCAGAGGACACACCTTTTACCACAACTGTGAGGAACAAATTTGTGAAGGGAGCTCCAGCATCCTTGAAGACTACTGTGATTGCTATTTTAGGTAAGTCAGACTTGACAGTGGGAACTGCTCTAACTGAATTAAGACACCTAACTACAATGGGACTGATTGGACCCCACGGTAGTAGGGGCCAAGTGGCTGTACTCAATCGACAAAGACAAGGTGGGCGTGGTTACAGTAACGGACAGAAGAGTCAAAGCAGAATAGTCCAACTCGTATGGACTTATTGCCTTGACTACTTAATCCTGGTGTCCCTAGGAGTGAAATAGATAGGAAATCTACTAAATATTTACTTGATCTGTACAAACAGATGAATTCTAGATCAGGTGAACAGCAGTCTAACTCGAATCGCCAGGATAGAGAGTCATGGTCCTTCAATCAATTCCCAAATTTGAGTGAGTATGAAGACCCATAACCCCTTGAATGAAGGGGAGGCTGGGTCCCCTTGAGGAAGGACTCTAATACACAGTCAAAAATTTTTGCCGTTAATCTTTCTCCCAGCCTTCCCCAAAGGGATCTACAGCCTTTTATAAGAGTGACTGTTCATTGGGGAAAAGGAAATAGTCAGACTTTCCAGAGAATACTGGATACTGGCTCTGAACTGACACTAATTCCAGGAGACCCAAAATGTCACTGTGGCCCACCAGTCAGAGTGGGGGCATATGGACGTCAGGTTATTAATGAAGTCTTGGTTCATGTTCATCTCACAGTAGGTGAGACACCCAGTAAACACCAAAGAGGATAAAAATATCATAATCAAATTGCTGAGAACTAAAGAGAAAGAGAAAAATCTTAAAAGCAGGAAAGAGGAAAAAGTCACATTACACAAAGCAGAAAAACAATACAAATGGCAACTGATTGCTTTTTAGAAAAAATGGAGGTTGTAAGACAATTGAATAACATCTTTAAAGCACTGAAAGAAAAAATATATATGTGTATTAGCCTAGAGTTTTATATACATCAAAAATATTATTAAAAAATGACAGTGAAATCAATATATTCTCAGGCAGACAAAAGCTGAGAGGATGGTGTCCAGCTGACCTACATGTCAAGATACCCCAAAAAATTTTTCAAGTTGAAAGTAAATACATACAGATGGAAACTTGGGTCTGCAGGAAAAAAGAAAAAGCATCATTTGAATGATAAATATCTGAGAAAACAGATCTGTTTTCACTACTTATTTTTATAAGGTACTGTGTATATTTGAATATACGTATATACAATTTCTTTAAAAGACTGTTGACTGCTTAATGTAAAAATTATAACAATGTACTGTGTGCAGTGGCATCACTATGGGGTTGTAGGGGGTGTGAACCACACTGAGTGAAACAGAGGGGATGACACCAAAATGATTGTATATAAAATTTTTGTGCAGTGTTTCAGCAGAAATTTATTATTTTTTTAATAAAAAATATTCCTGTAGTTAGTTATAACAACAAAAACATTTTTTCACAAGCCCAGCTTTCATGTATCAATATACCTCCAAGGCTAAAACTCTATGCTAATTTACTTTTTGAACCTTCTAAAGTGCTTCGATCAGAGCTGTCATTATTACCCAATTACAATGATGCTTCAAATCACCTGGTTTCCTCTGCATGTGCTACAAGCACATACTGTTTTTGTTGCTGCCAATGTTTCTATAGTCTCTGATTTTGTCAAATTTTCTGGTGTTTTAGCTACAGTATTCTGGTAATTACTATTTGTGAACCTATATCAATAACTTTTTTGAGAATGAAGTGATAATCAAAGGAAAAGAATGAGTGATATACTGTAATTGCAATTTATGACTAACATTAGTACAAAAAACATAACTAAGGATTCCGTATGCTCTGGTATGGGAGGAAATCCATGTGGGGAGGGTGACACCATGAGTTATCACACTGGTTGACACCAACCCTAGTGACTGTGTGTGCTTTTTAGCGTATATAAAAGTATTCCTTGCATACCTGTGATGTTCTATCATGACTTGAGAGCTTATGTGCATAAACATCAAGCAAATTTTCACATACATTAAACAAAATTCCTGTTTGTTTCAGCTATGTGCCAAGCAATGTGAAATTTGTGGAAATATTAAGATAGTGGCATTCAAAACATACTGTCCTATATGACACTCAGCATCCTTCATATAGTGTTTTATTCTCCACCAGAAAACCATCACAAAATTCTCGTTGTATTAAATGTAACAATCTTTGTTCATTACCAGGGATGGGAGTATGGCCCCCAGACACCCTTTCAGCTCAGTGGTGAAGTTACCTTCGAGGTTCACTGTTCAGCCTGGGAGTGGACAGCCCAGTAAAACCAAACGAGACTAATGAGGTACAGGAGTCCCGTGACAAGGACCAGAAGGCAGAAGGGGACAAAGAAGCTGGTGATAGGAAACCCAAGGCTGACTAAGGATATTGTTGATGTGTTGTGAGATTGTTAACCATTGTCATAGGGCAACATGTGTAGTAACTGTTAAATGAGAAACTATTTTGTTCTGTAAGCCTTCATCTTAAGTGAGAGTAGCAGCACAATTGGAAGAGCGTAGTCAATGTCACAGAACTGTGCATGTGGAAATTTTTGAAATGGTGTATCTTTGGCTATGTGTACTTTCACCGAAAAAAAAAGGTTGAGAAGTTAGAGGGTTGACATGTTGTGGGGTTGTTAACTAACATCATAAAACAACATGTGTACTGCTGTTTCATGAGAAACTATTTGTTCTGTAAGCCTTCACCTGAAGTACAATAAACAAAAAAAGGAAAAAAAAAATTCTCGTTGTATTAAATAAGATGGTCCTCAACAACAATGGACATAGCCTTTCTCTGTTTGCTACATTGTTGTTTCTAGCTTCCTTTTTCTGCTTGAAGCTTCAATTATCTGAAATATTCCAGCATCTCTATGGATCAAAGGGCAAGGTGAAGTTCACCCAATGACTCCATTTCTTGCTTGGGAGATTGTGGCATTAATTTGTCTTCAGATAAGTTTGGATGCCGTATGTCCCCTTTTATTATGTGTTCCATAGATAAACTCTTAGGTTTTTACTTGGCAAGCATTTCTGTGAAATGTTGGTCTGGGATTTTAAGTCTATGTCTAGAAGAAAAAGTATCCACTCAGGCCCTTTTTGTCTTTAGTCCACTAAAAATATTCTTATTTCTGACTGATGCTAGCAAAGTGAATGCATTCAAGCAAAAATATAATTCCCTAATTTAAGAAAAAGTACAGGTAATATTAACCTGAGAGGAAAGTCAGTTCCATCAAAAAATCAACATATAAAAATAAGCATTATTTAAAAGCTCTCAGAAACAAACAAGCAAAAACAGAGAGATGATTTGTAAATACATTGTAAGACTAGAGTGCATCCTAAATCTTGTCAAGGGCCAGAGAACACCTCCTGGGAATGATAGCATCAGTGTAAAATGTAGCTAATATAAAACAAGGTAAAAGAAATTGCACATAATGAGGAAATTGCTATGGTAGAGATCGCTGGAGTCTAATAAGGAGTATAGAAAAAGATGTATGCACAGAGCTGCTCAGTGTCTTTTCAAAACTGTGCTGAGATATCATTTTAACCACAGTGAAAAAATACAAAATAAAAAAAATTTCAAATTGTAAATGCAACAAAAATATGAAGTACCTAAGAATGTTGTTGTTAGTTGCCATTGAGTCGGTTCAGACTCATAGTGACCCCATGTACAACAAAACGAAACACTGCCCAGTTGTGTGCCATCTTCATAATCATTGCTATGTTTGAGCCCATTGTTGCAGCCACTGTGTCAATGCAGCTGAGGGTTTTCCTCTTTTTCATTGACCCTCTACTTTACCAAGCATGATGTCCTTCTCCAGGGATTGGTCCCTCCTGATAACATGTCCAAAATCCATGTGACAAAATCTTGCTGTCTTAGTCATCTAGTGCTACTCTAACAGGAACACCACAAGTGGATGGTTTTAACAAAGAGAAATTTATTTTCTCACAGTTTAGTAGGCTTCAAGTCCAAATTCAGGGCATCAATTCCAGGGGAAGACTTTCTCTTTGTTGGCTCTGGAGGAAGGTCCTCATAGTCATCAATCTTCCCTTGGACTAGGAGCTTCTCTACGCAGGAACCTCAGGTCCAAAGGATGTGCTCTGCTCCTGGCACTGCTTTCTTGGTGGTATGAGGTCACCAGTTCTTTGTTTGCTTCCCTTTCCTTTTATCTCTTAAGAGATAAAAGGTGGTGCAGGCCACACCCCAGGGAAACTTCCTTTACACTGAATCAGGGATGTGACCTGGGTAAAGGTGGTGTTACAGTCCCATTCTAATCCTCTTTAATGCAAAACTACAATCACAGAATGGAGGACAACCACACAGTACTTTGAATCATGGCCCAGGCAAATTGATACACATATTTTTGGGGGTACACAATTCAATCCATGACACTTGCCATTCTCCTTTTCAAGGACCAATCTGGCTGTGTTTCTTCCAAGACAGATGTGTTCATTCTTCTGGCCATCCATGGTATATTTAATTTTCTTCACCAGCACTATAATTCAAGTGCATCAATTCTTCTTTGGTCTTCCTTATTCATTGTCCAGTTTTCACATGCATATGAGGTGATGGAAAATACCATGGCTTGGGTTAGGCACACCTTAGTCCTTAAAGTGACATCATTGCTTTTTAGCACTTCAAAGAGATATTTTGCAGCAGATTTGCCCAATACAATGTGTCATTTGATTTCTTGACTGCTGCTTCCATGGGCATTGATTGTGGATCCAAGTAAAATGAAATCCTTGACAGCTATAATCTTTTCTCCATTTATCATGATGTTGCTTATTGGTCCACTTTGAGGATTTTTATTTTCTTTATGTTGAGGTGCAATTCATACTGAAGGCTGTAGTCTTTGATCTTCATCAGTAAGGGCTTCAAGTCCTCTTCACTTTCAGCAATCAAGGTTGTGTCATCTGCATATTGCAAGTTGTTAATGAGTCTTCCTCCAATCCTGATGCCCCGTTCTTCTTCATACAGTCCAGCTTCTCGGATTATTTGCTCAACATATATATTGAATTAGTATGGTGAAAGGATAAAACCCTGATGCACAACTTTCCTGATTTTAAATCATGCAGTATCCTCTTCTTCTGTTTGAACGACTGCCTCTTGATGTATGTACAGGTTCCACATGAACACAATTAAGTGTTCGGGTATTCCCATTCTTCGCAATGTTATCACAGTGGAATGCCTTTGCATAGTCAATAAAACACAAGTAAACATCTTTCTGGTATTCTCTGCTTTCAGACAAGATCCATCTGACATCAGCAATGAAATTCCTTGTTCCACATCCTCTTCTGAATCCAGCTTGAATTTCTGGTTGTTCCCTGTTGATGTACTGCTGCAACCACTTTTGAAATATCTTCAGCAAAATTGTACTTGTGTGATATTAATGATATTGTTCAATAATTTCTGCATTCTGTTGGATCATTTTTCTTTGGAATGGGTACAAATATAGATTTCTTCCAGTTGGTTGGCCAGGTAGCTCTCATTCACATTTCTGGCATAGACGAGTGAGCCCCTCCAGTGTTGCATCCATTTGTTGAAACATCGCACCTGGTATTCTGTCAATTCCTGGAGACTTGCTTTTCACCAATGTCTTCAGTGCAGCTTGGACTTCTTCCTTCAGTACCATCAGTTCTTGATCATATGCTATCTCCTGAAACGGTTGAATGTCGACCAGTTCTTTTTGGTACTGTGACTCTGTGTATTCTGAATCTTTCATCTTCTTTTGATGCTTCCTCCATCATTCAGTACTTTACCCATAGAATCTTTCAGCATTGCAACTCACCGCTTGAGTTTTTTCTTCAGTTCTTTCAGCCTGAGAAATGCTGAGCATGCTCTTCCCTTCTGGTTTTCTAACTCCAGTTCTTTGCACATGTCATTATAATACTTTGTCTTCTCAAGCTGCCTTTGAAATCTTCTGTTCAGCCCTTTTACTTCATCATTTCTTCCTTTCTCTAGAGCTGCTCTATGTATAACAGTAAGTTTTAGAGTCTTTTCTAACATCTATTTTGATCTTTTCTTTCTTTCTTGTCTTTTTAATTAGCTTTTTGCTTTCTTTATGTATGATGATGTTTTTGATGTCATCCCAGAACAGGTCTGGTCTTTGGTCATTAATGTTCAATGCATCAAATCTATTCTTGAGATGATCTCTAAATTCAGGTGGGATATACTCAAGGTTGTATTTTAGCTTTCGTGGACTTGTTTTAATTTTCTTCAGCTTCAACTAGAACTTGCATATGAGCGATTGATGGTCTGTTCCACAGTTGGCGCCTGGCCTTGTTCTGATGGATGATAGTGAGTTTCTCCATCGTCTCTTTTCACAGATGTAGTTGATTTATTTCCTGTGTATTCCATCCGGCAAGCAGCATGTATATAGTTGCTGTTTGGAAGAAAGTATTTGCAATGAATAAGTCGTTGGTCTTGCAAAATTTTTTCATGTTATCTCCAACATTGTTTCCATCATCAAGGCCATATTTTCCAACAACCAATCCTTCTTCTTTGTTCCCAACTTTCACATTCCAATCACTAGTAATTATCAATACATCTTGATTGCATAGTTGATCAATTCAGACTGCAAAAGTTGGTAAAAATCCAATGTCTTCATCTTTGGCATTAGTAGTTGGTGCATAAATTTGAATATTAATCATATTCACTGGTCCTCCTTATAGGTGTAAGGATATTATTCTATCAGTGACAGTGTTGTACTTCAGGATATATTTTGAAACGTTCTTTTTGACAATGAATGCAATGCCATTGGTCTTGAATTTGTCATTCCTGGCATAGTAGACCATATGATTACCTGATTCAAAATGGCCAATACCAGTCCATTTCAGCTCATTAATGCCTAGGATATCTATCTTTATGAGTTCTATTTCATTTTTGACAACTTCCAATTTTCATACTTCGTATACTCTGTTCTGATTAATAATGGATATTTGTAGTTGCTTCTTCTCATTTTGAATCATGCCACAACATCAAAAGAAGGTCTTGAAAGCTTTATTCCATCCACGTCATTAAGGTCGACTCAACTCTGAGGAGGCAGCTCTTCCCTAGTTGTATCTGAGTGCCTTCCAACCTGAGGGGCTCATCTTCTGGCACTTTATCAGACAATGTTCTGCTGCTAGTCATAAGGTTTTCAATGGTGAATTTTTTCAGAAGCAGACCGCCAGGTCCTTCTTCCTACTCCAGCTCAGTCTGGAAACTTTGCTGAAACCTGTCCACCATGAGTAACCCTGCTGGTATTTGAAATATTGGTGGCATAGCTTCCATCATCACAGCAACACTCAAGCCACCACAGTATGAAAAACTGACAAACGAGTAGTGGTCATTTGTTATATGGGCAATGAAAAACTAATATCTATTCATTTGAGAGATAAATTTGGCTCTAGATAGTTTTGATAGAAAATTTTAGTATTTTTTTTCAAGAAATACAACTTAATTTTGCTAATACTCATAAAGTCGTGCTTATCAGGAGTACATAAATTATGCTTCAGGGCCTGGCCTGGCAATGTTCAAGGGCAGATCAGAGTCTGAGATAAACAGTCATTCTTAAAAAAATACTTTTCAAAAAAAAAGTAAAATTGTAAGTATCATACAAATATTAAATGAACATAGAAGTATTAAATGAACATAGAAGTATAAAATGAACACTTGCCAAAGATTTTATTTAGCTCATTTCATTAATTAGAGAAACAGTAAGATGTTACCATCAGTTTGAAGGAGAATTCAAGGGACCACAATTATTTGGATCAATCAGGAATGCTGAAATGAATTTACAAATAGATGTAAAACTGGCTTTTTTCATAAGGGGGTGAGAACCCTATCGTCCCTCTAGTGCATGGAATTCATTTGAATATGGAGGATAATTGTTTTCATTGCTATTTGTTATATGAAATGTAGAGAGTTGTAAAATAGTCCAAAGAAATAAAAGGTGCAAACTCTACAACATAGCTTTCCAATGAAGATAATGTAATCATTTTAATCCATTTCAGAGTTTTTCACAATTTTTTCTAACACTTTCAATGAACACCATGTACTTATCTTCTACATATTGGTGAAATTAAATTATAATAGACACCAGTAAGAACACAAACCAGCACAACATGAAAAGAGGGAAAGAACAGAAAAGTGTTGGTAGAATGAGTAAAGGAGGTGGGCAAGGGAGACCTTTTTAAATCCCAATCAATATATTTATCTTTTCTAATTATTATATCCATTTTTCTCTCCCTCAGTACCAGAAACTCAGTTTTGTTGTTGTTGTTAGTGCCATCAGGATAGCCTCTGCCTCATGGGGACCCCATGCACAACAGAAGAAAATGCTGCCCGGTCCTGTTCCACCCCCAATGTCAGTCACAGATCAAATCATTGTGATCCAAAGAGTTTTCACTGGCTGATTTTAGAAGTATATCACCAGGCCTTTCTTCCTAGTCCATTTGATTCTGGAAGCTCTACTGAAACTTGTTCGGCATCATAACAACATGCAAGCCTCCACTGACAGACAGGTGGTTGCTGTGTATGAAGTGCATTGGTCAGGATTTGAACCTGAATCTCCTGCATGTAAGGAGGGCATTCTACCACTGAACCACCAAAGCCCTCAGTATAGCTCTCACAAAGCAAGGCTCAGTGTAATAGGAAAAATTCTTGTAGACTAAAATGGCTATAATTCTGCCTTTCCAGAAGTGACTGCAGTTCATGAAATAGCATCCAGAAAGGAGAAAAATGACTATCAGGTAATTAAACAACATGGCAAATAGTTTTGAAGAATAAAACAGTAGGATATCTCACCAATCTACAGAATGCCAATACATGACTGTTGCAGTCTTCCAACCTGACAATGATGAAGGTTCTTTTTGGCAGTATAATTCTTTACTTCAAGGCAGAACAATGACACTGGAGGAAAAAAAACCTTGACGTAATTCTCAAGCTTCATTCTTGCTCTCACTATATTCCTATACTAAGCAATTCCTAGATATTTCTCTTGTTTCTTTTTTTGTAGGTGGATTAATCAGAGGAAGAGAAGAAGAAGGACACAAGGTGTGTGGTATGAGGTATCAGCACCAGGTGACTGTCATACCTGGAATTAATGTGAAGAAATTACCTGACATACAACTTTTAATCTCTAAGATTTTGATTTTTCCACATTCTCTTATGTGAGATGACATCAGACAGTGAGATGCACTATTCTGAAAATTAAAAGACTGTTTTCTAATCCAGTCTATGCCACTAAACCTTTGACATAGTGGATCCCTAGTTTCTTATTCTATAAAATGAACCAATTAGATTGTATTATTTCCAAAAATCCTTCTATTTTTATAATCTAGTTGGAGAAGCACTTCTGTTTAAAACAGTCCTGAGGATGCCAGTAAGGTTCATAAGAAAACATGCCCTGGATAAATCTAAGGGGAAAAAATACATAAGAAATTTGAAGAAATAGTTTGAGAATTCTAGAACTAAATAGAAGTTGCTTTTCCTAATTTGATGCATCTAAATTTTCATTGTATATTTATGGAGTGTTAAAAAAACAAACTTGTTGCTGTCGAGTTGATTCTGACTCATAGCAACCTTATATGACAGATTAGAACTGCCCCATAGGGTTTCCAAGGCTGAAATCTTTACAGAAGCAGCTTGCCACATCTTTCTCCCATGGAACAGCTGATGGGTTTGAACTGATGCCCCTTCAGTTAGCAGCTGAGACCTTAACCACTGTGCCATCAGGGCGCTTTACTTTGTGTATATCTCTGTGTGTGTGTCATGGTTTAGTTGATTAATTTAGCCTTTTTAGTATTCTATAGTTTCAATACATTGTGTTACAAACATAAAATTTTGTCATTAGCTTTGGGATGGCATACTTTTCTAGTGCCTTAATCAGTGAGGAGAGTCCTGGTGGCACAGTGGTTGAGAGTCACTGCTGCTAATCAAATGGTTTGCAGTTTGAATCTACCAGATGCTCCTTAGATGCCTTATGGGGAAGTTTATATTCTGTCCTACAGGGTTGCTATGAGTAGAAATCGACTTGACAGCAAGGGGTTTGGTTTTTTTGTTTTTATATATATACATATATGAGCCTTGTTGGAGTAGTAGTTAAAGCACTCAGCTGCTGACCAACAGGTCAGTGTTTCAAACCCACTAGCCTCTCTGTGGGACAAAGTTGTGCCAGTCTTCTTCCGAAAAGATATACAGTCTTGGATCTGCCTATTGAGCAGTTCTACTCTGTCTTATAGGGTCACAATGAGTCAAAACTGACTTGATGGCAATGTGTGTTTTACATATATATATATATATATATATATATATATATATATATATAAAATGGAGTATAATTATTTTATATATATACAATGCTAAGCAAATAATCCGAGCAGCTGGACTATATGAAGAAGAACGGGGCATCAGGATTGGAGGAAGATTCATTAACAACCTGAGTTATGCAGATGACACAACCTTGCTTGCTGAAAGTGTACAGGACTCGAAGCATTTACTGATGAAGATCAAAGACCACAATCTTCAGTATGGATTACACCTCAACATAAAGAAAACAAAAATCCTTACAAGTGGACCAATAAGCCACATTATGATAAATGGAGAAAAGATTGAAGTTGTCAAGGATTTCATTTTACTTGGATCCACAATCAACACCCATAGAATCAGTAGTCAAGAAATCAAAAGAAGCATTGCATTGGGCAAATCTGCTGCAAAAGAGCTCTTTAAAGTGTTGAAAAGCAAAGATATCACCTTGAAGACTAAGGTGTGCCTGACCCAAGCCATGGTATTTTCAATCGCATCATATGCATGTGAAGGCGGAACAATAAATAAGGAAGCCCAAAGAAGAATTGATGCCTTTGAATTGTGGTGTTGGCGAAGGCTATTGTTTGTTCCAAAAGAACAAACAAATCTGGGAGGCGGGGCCAAGATGGTGGAGTAGTCAGACGCCACCAGTGGACCCTCTTAAAACAAAGACCTGAAAAAACAAGTGATTCGATTATATATGGCAATCTGGGAGCCCTGAACATAAAAGGCAGAGTTGAGAAACCGGACTGAGCAGCAGGGCAGGGAGAGATGTTTCAGAAGCAGCAAGGAGTTGCCAGACCTGAACTGGTGAGAGCCTGAAGCCTTCAGGCCTGATCAGCTTGGGGCTGAGCAGTGAAGCAGGCAAGCGGCTGTGCACAGAAGGTGCATTTTCTGCACCGGGGGACACCCAGCACCAGAGACTCTACATGGCCACCCAGAACAAGTGAGAATCAGCCATCCACAAAAGATGAGTACTTGTGTATGGCTTACCGCATGGATAAAAAACACCCCCCTTAGGGAAAAACCTCTCTCTCATTTACCTTCCTGCTCTCTGCTCTGCACTGGGTCCCAGACCAGCTTCAGTAATTGCTGAGTCCCCTGGGCTGGAAGTAGGATACGTTACATGCCCAGAGCCATACTCCCTGCCTTGGAGAGTGAACAAATTAAAAATAGGGGAAAAAATAAACTTCCAGCTCCCCTAAGCCAGGAACCCAGGGTAGGCACAGCTCTTTGCCTAGGCACAGGAATAGGGGATCCACGGACTTTGAATGACTTTCCCCTTGCATAGACTTGGGTGGTTCCGTCTCAACAACATAAGCCCTCATTACCACAATACGACAGGGTATATACTGGAACTCTAACTTCAACTGTCTCAGCTGTGAAGTGGCAGGTTCTTGACATTTGATACTGCTCTGCCCATTAAGCAGGCTCTTCACCTCCCTACATCAGGGGCCTGAGGACCGGTGGCTCCACCCAAGCCACCTAACCAACTGCAATAGGGGCCCATGAAAAAGAGGTGCCCCCCAGTCCTTACAGCCAACAGCATTAGGTGTTCATAGTCTGGTTACAAAACCCACCAAACTCAATGCTGTAGGTAACGGGGACACGCCTTCCTCCTGGACACTCAGGGGTGGCCGTCAGCCCCCTGCCTGCTCAGATTGTGTCCCCCTGCTACAGCCAGATGCCTGTACCTACACCAATCACACATGCCTGTCTAGGACTGTAAGTGAGAGCCTACACCACACACTTGATGGCTATCTACCTGGGCACATGAGCTGAATCCATACAGAAGGAGTGGGCGGACTCCTGAGCTCACATACCTAGTAACAGATCTAACCACTTGGTGACAGGACACTAGAGCTTCAAAGTTGCCAATAATCAAACTAGCTCATACGAGTAGCCTATTTGGGCATATCAAAACAAAACAAAAATCTAGGACACGGTAAGCAAATATAAAATAAATATAATAACTTATTGATGGCTCAGAGACAACAGTCAATATCAAATCACATAAGGAGGCAATCCATGATTGGAACTTCAGCAAGTTCCCAAAAAAAGAATCTAGAAATTTTCCAGAGGAGGAAAATTTCTTGGAATTACCTGAGACAAAATACAAAAGATTAATATACAGAACTCTTCAAGATATTAGGAAGGAAATTAATCAAAATGCAGAACACGCAATTGAGGAAATTAAAAAGATTATAGAAGAACATGATGACAAATTTAACAGGCTGCAAGAATCCATAGAGAGACAGCAATCAGAAATCCAGAAGATTAACAATAAAATTTCAGAATTAGACAACTCAATAGAAAGTCAGAGGAGCAGAATTGAGGCAATGGAAGTCAGAATTAGTGAGACTGAAGATAAAGCACTTGACACCAACTTGTTTAGGAAAAATCAGATAAAAGGAAAAAAAAATGAAGAAACCCTAAGAATTATGTGGGAAACTATCAAGAGGAATAATCTACGAGTGATTAGAATAGCAGAAAAGGGGGGATAACAGAAAATACAGAGAGAATGGTTGAAGATTTGTTGGCAGAAAACTTCCCTGATATCATGAAAGATGACAAGATAGCTATCCAAGATGCTCATCAAACCCCACATAAGTTAGATCCCAAAAGAAAGTCAGCAAGATATAATCAAACTTGCCAAAACCAAAGATAAAGAGAGAATTTTAAGAGCGGCTAGGGATAAATGACAAGTCATCTACAAAGGAGAGTCAACAGGAATAAGCTCGGACTACTCACCAGAAACTATGCAGGCAAGAAGGCAATGGGATGACGTATAGAAAGCCTTGAAGGAAAAAAGCTGCCAGCCAAGAATTATATATCCAGAAAACTGTCTCTCAAATATGATGGTGAAATTAGGGCATTTCTGGATAAACAGAAGTTTAGAGAATTTGCAAAAACCAAACCAAAATTACAAGAAACACTAAAGGGAGTTTTCTCATTAGAAAATCAGTGACATCAGATAACATCCCAAGACTAGAACACAGGACAGAGTACCACATATCAACCCAGACAGCGAAGTCACAAAAGTAAATCAAAGCTAAAACACTGAAAACAGGGAAAGATATGTCAATATGTAAAAGATGACAACAATAAAATAAAAAGAGGGACTTGAAAAATGTAGACATAGATTTTTCATATGGAGAGGAAGTCAAGGCAATAAAAAGAAATGAAATACTGGTATAAACTTAGAAAAATAAGGGTAAATATTAAAGCAACCACAAAGAAAATAAACAATCCTACAAGTCAAAATAAAGAAACTAGAAAAATATAAAGACTCAGCAAACATAAAACCAACAACAATGAAAAAGATGAAAAGAAAATACATAAAGAAAAACAACTCAGCACAGAAAATTAAGTGGAACAAAGAGAATGTGAACAACACACAAAAAAAGACATCAAAATGACAGCACTAAACTCATATATATAAAAAATTACACTGAATGTAAATGGACTAAATGCACCAATAAAGAGACAGAAAGTGGCAGATTGGATAAAAAACATGATCTGTCTATATGTTGCCTACAAGAGACAGACCTTAGACTTAAAGATAAAAATAAACTAAAACTCAAAGGATGGAAAAACATATATCAAGCAAACAACACTCAAAAAAGAGCAGGAGTGTCAATACTAGTCTCTGACAAAATAGACTTTAAAGTAACATCCGCCACAAAGGATAAGGAAGGACACTATATAATGATTAAAGGGTCAATACACCAGGAGGACATAACTATAATAAATATTTATGCACCCAATGACAAGTCTCCAAAATACATAATAGAAACTCTAACAGCACAAAAAATGAGAGACAGAGAGCTCCACAATAGTAGTAGGAGACTTCAATACACCACTATCAGTGAAAGACAGAACATCCAGAACGAAGCTCAACAAAGACATGAAAGAGCTAAATGCTACAATCAACCAACTTGATCTCATAGAAATATACTGAACACTCCATCCAACAGGAGCCAAGTATACTTTATTTTCCAGCACACATGGAACATTCTCCAAAAGAGACCACATATTAGGCCAAAAAGCAAGCTTTAAAAAAATCCAAAACATTGAAATATTACGAAGCACCTTTTCTGACCATGAAGCCATAAAAGTAGAAATCAACAACAGGAAAAAAATCAGACACATGGAAACTTGACAACACCTTGTTCAAAAACTACTGGGTTATAGAAGAAATTAAGGCTGGAATAAAGAAATTCATAGAATCAAATGAGAATGAAAACACATCCTACCAGAACCTTCGGGACACAGCAAAAGCAGTGCTCAGAGGTCAGTTTATAGTAATAAATACACATATCCAAAAAGAAGAAAGGGCCATAATCAAAACATTAACCCTACAACTTGAACAAGTAGAAAGAGAGCAGCAAAAGAAGCTCTCAGTTGCCAGAAGAAAGGAAATAATAAGAACTAGAGCAGAATTAAATGAAATAGAGAATAGAAAAACAATTGAAAGAGTTAACAAGACCAAAAGCTGGTTCTTTGAAAAGATCAACAAAATTGATAAACCATTGGCTAACTGACAAAAGAAAAACAGGAAAGGAAGCAGATAACCCGTATAAGAAATGAGATGGGTGATATCACAACAGACCAAACTGAAATTAAAAGAATCATAACAGAATACTATGTATGAAAAATTGCACTCTAACAAATTTGAAAACCTAAAGGAAACGGATAAATTTCTAGAAACTCACTCCCTACCTAAACTGACACAAACAGAGGTAGAACAACTAAATAAACCCATAATAAAGGAAGAGATTGAAAAGGTAATTAAAAAATCCCAACAAAAAAAGTCCTGGCCCAGATGGCTTCACTAGAGATTTCTACCAAACTTTCAAAGAAGAGTTAACACCACTACTACTAAAGGTATTTCAGAGCATAGTAAAGGACGGAAGACTCTCAAATTCATTCTATGAAGCCAGCATAACCCTGATACCAAAATCAGGTAATGACACCACAAAAAAAGAAAATCACAGACCAATATCCCTCATGAATATTGATGCAAAAATCCTCAACAAAATTGTAGCCAATTGAATTCAGCAACATATCAAAAAAAATAATTCACTGTGATCAAATGGGTTTTATACCAGGTATGCAGGGATGGTTCAACATTAGAAAAACAATCAATGTAATCCATCACATAAATAAAACAAAAGACAAGAACCACATGATCTTATCAAATGATGCAGAAAAAGCATTTGACAAAATCCAACACCCATTCATGATAAAAACTCTCAACAAAAGAGGAATAGAAGGGAAATTCCTCAATATAGTTAAGGGCAATTAATACAAAGCCAATAGCCAACATCATCCTAAATGGAGAGAATTTGAAAGCATTCCCCTTGAGAATGGGAACCAGAAAAGGATGCCTTCTATCACCGCTCTTATTCAACATTGTGCTGGAGGTTCTAGCCAGAGCAACCAGTCTAGAAAAAGAAATAAAGGCCATCTAAATTTGTAGGGAAGAAGTCAAAGTATCTCTATTTGCAGCTGATATGATCTTATACACAGAAAACCCCCAAAGAATCCACAAGCAAACTACTGGAACTAATAGAAGATTTCAGCAAAGTTTCAGGATACAAGATGAACATACAAAAATCAGTTGGATTCCTTTACAACAACAAAGGGAAATTTGAAGAGGAAATCACCAAATCAATACCATTTACAGTAGCCCCTGAGAAGATAAAATACTTAGGAATAAATCTAATCAGAGACGTAAAAGACCTACACAATGAAAACTACAAGATATTACTGAAAGAAATCAAAAGAAGCCTGCCTAAGTGGAAAATATACCTTGCTCGTAGGTAGGTAGACTCAACATTCTGAAAATGTCAGTTCTACCCAAAGCGATCTACATATAAAATGCAATCCAGAACCAAATTCCACCCGCATTTTTTAATGAGATGGAGAAACAAATCACCAACTTCATATAGAAAGGGAAGAGGCCCTGGATAAGTAAAGCATTACTCAAGAAGAAGAACAAAGTGGGAAGCCTCACACTACCTGATTTTAGAACCTATTATACCGCCATGGTAGTCAGAACAGCCTGGTACTGGTACAACAATGGATACATAGACCAACGGAACAGAATTGAGAATCCAAACATAAATTCATCCACCTGTGAGCAGCTGATATTTGACAAAGGCCCAAAGTCCGTTAATTGGGGAACAGACAGTCTCTTTAACAAATGGTGCCGGCATAACTGGATATCCATCTGCAAAAAACTGAAACAAGGCCCATACCTCACACCATACACAAAAACTAACTCAAAATGGATCAAAGACTTAAATATAAAATAAAAACGATAAAGATCATGGAAGAAAAAATAGGGACAACACTAGGAGCCCTAATACATGGCATAAACACAATACGAACCATAAGTAACAATGCACAAGCACCAGAAGAGAGACTAGATAAATGGGAGATTCTAAAAATCAAACACATATGCTCATCAAAATATTTCACCAAAATAGTAAAAAGACAACCTACAGACTGGGAAAAAATTTTTAGCTACGACAAATCCGATCACCATCTAATTTCTAAAATCTACAAGATACTGCAAAACCTCAACAACAAAAAGAAAAATAACCCAATTAAAAAATGGGCAAAGGATATAAACAGTCACTTCACCAAAGAAGATATTCAGGCAGTTAACAGACACATGAAGAAATGCTCACGATTATTAACCATTAGAGAAATGCAGATCAAAACTACAATGAGATATCATCTCACCCCAACAAGGCTAGCATTAATCCAAAAAACAGAAAATAATAAATGCTAGAGAGGTTGTGGAAAGACTGGAACACTTATACACTGTTGGTGGGAATGTAAAATGGTACAACCACTTTGGAATTGATTTGGCGCTTCCTTAAAAAGCTAGAAATAGAAGTACTATACGATCCAGCTATCCCACTCCTTGGAATATATCCTAGAGAAATAAGGGCCGCCACACGAATAGATATATGCACAACCATTTTCATTGCAGCACTGTTCACAATAGCAAAAAGATGGAAACAACCTATGTGCCTATCAACAGACGACTGGATAAACAAATTATGTTATATCCACACAATGGAATACTACACAATGATAAAGAACAACGATGAAGCTGTGAAACATAACTTGGAGGAAGCTGGAGGTCATTAATGCTGAGTGAATTTAGTCAGTCACAGAAGGACAAATATTGTATAAGACCACCATAATAAGAACTCAAGAAAAGGTTTAAACACAGAAGAAATCATTCTTTGATGGTTATGAGGGTGGGGAGGGAGGGTGAGGGTTATTTACTAACTAGATAGTAGATAAGAATTATCTTAGGTTAAGGGAAGGACAGCACTCACTACAGCGGAAGTCAGCACAACTGGATTAAACAAAAGCTAAGAAGTTTCCTGAATACAATCAAACACTTTCAGGGGCAGAGTAGCCAGGGTAGGGGTCTGAGGACCATGCTTTCAGGGGGTATCTAGGTCAATTGGCATAACAAAGCTTATTAAGAAAATGTTCTGCAGCCTACTTTGGTGAGTGTCGTCTTGGGTCTTAAAAGCCTGCAAGCGGACATCTAAGATTCATCAATTTGTCCCAACCACCTGGAGTAAAGGACAATGAAGAACACCAAAGACACAAGGAAAGTCATAGCCCAAGAGACAGAAAGGGCCACATAAACCAGAGACTTCATCAGCCTGAGACCAGAAGAACTTGATGGCGCCTGGCTACCACCAATGACTGCCCTGACAGGGAACACAACAGAGTCCCGGATGGAGCAGGAGAAAGGGTGGGTGGGGGGTGGGGGGAGCAGAACTAAAATTCTAGTAAGAAGACCAGACTTAATTGTCTGACTAAGACTGGAGGTACTCTGGAAAGCATGGCCCCTGGATTTTCTATCAGCCCAGAACTAAAACTATTTCTGAGGCCAACTCTTCAGACAGGGATTGGAGTGGACTGTGGGACATAAAGTGATACTCATGAGGTGTGTGCCTCTTAGCTCAAGTAGATACAAGAGACTAAATGGGCAGCTTCTGTCTGGAGGTGAGACGGGAAGGCAGAGAGGGTAAGGAACTGGTTGAACGGACTTGGGGAATCAGGGGTGGAAAGGAGAAGTGTGCTGTCACAGTATGGTGAGAGCAGTTACAGTCACATAACAGTGTATGTATAAATTTTTGTATGGGAAAAAATTTTTAAAAAGAGAAATCAAGCATTAAAAAAATACTGTAAAGGAAAGCTCTAATAAAGTGGTTTGAGCACACACACACAAAAAAAGAACAAACAAATCTGTCTTGGAAGAAGTATAACCAGAATGCTCCTTAGAAGGAAGGATGGTGAGACTATGTCTTACATACTTTGGATATGTTGTCGAAGGGATCAGTTCCTGGAGAAGGACATCATGCTTGTTAAAGTAAGGGGTCAGCAAAAAAGAGGAAGATCCTCAACGACATGGATTGACACAGTGGCTGCAACAATGGGCTCAAGCATGACAGTGATTGTGAGCATGGCCCAGTACCGGGCAGTGGGGCAGGGTTTCATTCTGTGGTACATAGGGTCGCTATGAGTTGGAATTAACTTGATGGCATCTAACAACAACAACATATATACAATGGAGTATTATTCAAGAGAAATGTTCTGATACATGTCACCACTTGGATGAACCTAGAAAACATCATGCTAGGTGAAATAAGCCAGACACAAAAGAAATATTTATGATCCCACTTATATGAAATATCTAAAATAGGCAAATGAGTAGAGACAGAGTGTGTATTAGTGGTTACCAGGAGCCAGTGGAAGAAGGGAATGGGCCATTAATGCTTTAGGGGTTCATAGTTCCTGTGTGGGTTCAGAAATTCATTACCAAAGATGGTGATGAAAAAGTTTTAGACACAAATAGTAGTGATAGTTGCACAACATTGTGAATATACTTAATGCTATTGTACACCTAAAAACTTTGTGATCAAAGATTCTATAGCAGAATCCTGACCATAAGGGGGGGATAATATGGAACAGAATTTCAAATTCTAAATTGAATTCAGATTTTCTAGATCCATTGGGGATGGATGAGTCCCTGAAACTATTGCTCTGAGATAATCTTTAAACTTTAAAACTTAAATGAAATATATCCCCTGAAGTCTTCTTGGAAACAAACAAACAAAAAAAGTTTGCTTATCTTAGTAAAGTATGTCTCCTTTGACACTGTGGTCTTTTAAAGAAAGGTTGGAGGGGAAGCTTAGGGGGCAGTGAATTTAAGACAATGGTGATGGAATAATGTGGAAAATGATACCGAGAATGATAACACAACTTGAAGAATGTAACAAATGTCACTGAATTGTACATGTAGAAATTGTTGAAATTGTGTATATTTGGTTGTGTATACCTTCACCAAAAAAGCATATATAATATTAATAATAGTATTAAAAATGTATAAAATGGAAAATTTCATTACATATATTTTACCACAAGAAAACCTACTATAAAGCAGTAAACTATGTTATCAGCACAATAAAACCAGTATCAAATGACTCAATATCAAATGAGTTTGAAGGCTATAAAAACAAGATAGTTTGCACAATATCTGAACATATGAATAGTGCTGACATAGATAATGTAGTTAACAGTCAAAAACAAAGTATATTTATTCCTAGAATATATTTTATTATAATTTCTGCCACTCTATATTACATAACAGAAGGGCTGTACTAGACTAAAGCAACCAGAAATATAAGGGACATTGATATTGACCCTCAGAGCAAAAACTCTCCAAATGTCCTTTGTTAACCACAGATGAATATTGGCAAATTGAAAGGGGGCACATATTTTCTGGCATCCTCTTCTATCACAAAAATATTTTTACTCTTTTTCTTTAAAAACTTTTTTAAAAAAAATATAAGTATAGACTCACAAGAGATTGCAAAAATTTCACAGAGAGGTCTGTGTACCTGTCATCCAGTTTTCTCAATGATTCATCTTTCATAATAAAAGTACAATACCAAACCAGGAAATTTATTCATATTCTACAATTAACTAATCTATAGATGTTACTCAGATTTGACCAGTTTCTACATGTTGTTGTTGTTATTAGGTGCTGTCCAGTCAATTTCAACTTATAGCGACCCCACGTGACAGAGTAGAGCTGTCCCATAGGGTTTCCTTGGCTGTAATCTTCATGGGAGCAAACAATCAAGTCTTTCTCCCTCAGAACTGCTGAGTGAGTTCAAAACAGCAACATTTTGAGGCAGCCAAGTGCTCAAATGTGGGCTTAAATGTTCCTGCAGTTCCTGCATTCATTACTATTTTTATATGTCTTTTTACATACATTTTTACTTTCAAAGATGGTACACCAACCTTTCCTTTTACTTTGTGCTAATATGAAGCCCTAGTGGTAAAAAGTTATGCTTTTTTTTCTTTTCTTTTTTGCCATGAAAGATCAGCATACTTTATGGACTTAAAATGAACCTTAGGCATAGAATCAGCTATTTGGGAAGCAATGACTAACATTTATTTAGCTTACCAAAATAGATTCCTAAAATCTTATAACTATCTATGTTATCTGTGTCAAGGGACTCAAGTGTTGGCATTAAATCCCATTTCCCATGAGAGACCATTCAGATATTCACTGATTTAGGAGATGCTTATTGAACGGTTTATTTTGAGCACACACCACACTAGATAGTATAAGGGATAAAAATATGCATAAAAGCAGTTCCCCAGTCACAGGGGCTTATATAATATGGTAGGGGAAATAATACTGTGGAAACATAAATAAAATAAGCTGCAAAAACTGAGAAGTAGATTGGATGAGAGAGAAGCATGAGAGAGTGCTCTGAAGCTTATGGCAAGTTGGGCATGTAACAATTGTCCCTGGTCAAGACTTAGAAGTTTCAAATTATACATCTGGTTTAATAATTCGGCCCAAGTACTCTTTGGCCCCTCCACCTTGACTTACAGTCTCATGTACATTAATTTTATTATAGCAGTTTAGAAACTCACTCCAATTTTTTAATTTTTTTATACCTTAGTATTTCCTTCAAGAAAATTGAACATCAGAACAAGGATAAAATGCAGCCTAGAAGAATTATTGTTGCTTACTTATTTTGTTTGTTGTTTGGTTGGTTGAGTGGTAGATTGGGTGATTGGCTGCTTGGTTGGTTTTAAATGTCCTGGCTCTAAGAAATGAATACAACCTTGTCCACAGCATTTGATTCTTTGTTGAGAACACTAACTTTGCATTAACCTTTTTTTTTTTTTAATTGTACTTCAGGTGAAGGCTTACAGAACAAATAGTTTCTCATGAAACAGTAGTACACATATTGTTTTATGACATTGGTTAACAACCCCACAACATGTCAACCCTCTCCCTTCTCGACCTTTTTTTTTTTTTTTTTTTTTGGTGAAAATACGCTTAGCCAAAGATACACCATTTCAAAAATTTCTGCATACACAGTTCAGTGACATCGACTATGCTCTTCCAATTGTGCTACTATTATCACTTTAGATGAAGGCTTACAGAACAAAATAGTTTCTCATTTAACAGTACACATGTTGCCCTATGACAATGGCTAACAACCTCACAACACATCAACACTATCCTTACTCAACCTTGGGTTGCCTATCACCAGCTTTCCTGTCCTCTTCTGTCTTCTGGCCCTTGTCCACGGACTGCTGTAGCTCATTAGTCCAATTTGGTTTTAAGGGGCTGTCCACTCCCCAGCTGAGCAGCGAACCTCGGAAATGACTTCACCACTGAGCTAAAAGGGGGCCATACTCTTGGGGTTTCTCCAGTCTCCTTTAGGCCAGTAAATCTGGTCTTTTTTTCTTGTGAGTTAGAATTTTGTTCTACATCCTTCTCCAGCTCTGTCCAGAACCCTCTGTTGTGATCCTGGTCAGAGCAGTCAGTGGTAGCCAGGCACCATCAAGCTGTACTGGACTCAGTCTTGTGGAGGCCTTGGTACTTGCAGTCCATTAGTCCTTTGGACTAATTTTTTCCATGTATCTTGTATCTCTTCATTCTCCGTTGCTCCCGAAGGGATGAGACAAGTGGAGTATCTTAGATGGCTGCTCACAGGCTTTTAAGACCCCAGACGCTACTTACTGAGGTAGAATGTAGAACATTGTCTTTATAAACTGTGTTATGCCAATTGAGCTTGATGTTCCCCAAGACCATGGTCCCCACAGTCCTCCAGCCAGCAATTCAGTCGCTCAGGGAGTTTGGATGTGTCTATGGAGCTTCCGTGACCTTTCTTTGTACAAGTTGTGCTAGTTTCCCCTGTATTGCGTACTGTCTCACCCTTCACCCAAGATACCACTTATCTATTGCCTATTTAGTTTTTCCTCCCCACCCCTCCTATCCCTGGTAACCAACAAAGATTGTTACATTTTGTGTGTGAACTTTTTCATGGGTTTTGACAATAGAGGTCTCATACAATATTTGTCCTTTTGTGATTGACTTATTTCACTCAGCATAATGTCCTCCAGTTTCATCCATGTTATGAGATGCTTCACAGATTCATCATTGTTCTTTCTCGTTGCATAGTACTCCATTGTGTGTATGTACCATAGTTTGTTTATCCATTCATCTGTTGATGGGCATCTAGGTTGTTTCCATCTTTTTGATATTGTGAACAATGCTGCCATGTCTATTCAAGTGTGTGTGCACATGTCTATTCGAGTGACAACTCTTATTTCTCCAGGATAGGTTCCTAAGAGAGGGATTGCTGGATCGTATGGTTTTTCTATTTCTAGTTTTCTAAGGAAGCACCATATCATTTTCCAAAATGGTTGTATCATTTTGCATTCCCACCAGCAGTGCACAAGAGTTCTGATCTCCCTGCAGCCCCTCCAACACTTGTTATTTCTAGTATTTTTGATTCGTGCCAGTAATGCTGGTGAGATGGTATCTCATTGTGTTTTTAATTTGCATTTCTCTAATGGCTAGTGATCACGAGCATTTCCTCACGTGTCTGTTGGTCACTTGAATGTCTTTGTTGAAGTGTCTATACATTTCCTTTACCCATTTTTTAATAGGATTATTTGTCTTTTTGTTGTAGAGATGTTGGATTTTCTTGTAGATTATGGAGATTAGATCTTTGTCTGACTTGCACTGTCCAAAATTGTTTCCCAGTCTGTACGTTCTCTTTTCACTCTTTTGGTGAAGTCTTTTGAACAGCACAGTTTGATTTTTAGAAGATCCCAGTTATCTAGCTTCTCTTCTGGGGTTTGTGTGTTGATAGTTATGGTTTGTATCCTGTTAGTGCCATGCATTAAGGCCTATAGCATTGGTCCCATTTTTTCTTCTACGAGCTTTATAGTTTTTTGCTTTATATTTAGGTCTTTGATCCAATTTTAATTAGTTTTTGTATATGGCGTGAGATATCGGTCCTGTTTCATTTATTTGCAGATGGATATCCAGTTTTGGCACCACCATTTGATAAAAAGACTGTCTTTTCCCCATTTGATGGATTTTGGGCCCTTGTCGAAGATCAGGTGACCATAGGTGGATGGATTTACATCTGGGTTCTCAATTCTGTTCCATTGGTCAATGTATCTGTCGTTGTACCAGTACAAGGCTGTTTTGAGTACTGCAGCTGTATACTAGGTTCTGAGGTCAGGTTGTGTTAGTCCTCCAATTTCTTCTTCTTCTTCAGTAGTGCATTACTTATTCAGGGCTTCTTCCTATCTGTATAAAGTTAATGGTAAGTTTTTCCATCTCTTTGAAGAATGTTGCTGATATTTGGATCAGGTTGCATTGTATTTGTAAATTGCCTTGGGTAGAATTGTCATTTTCACAATAATGAGTTTACCTGTCCATGAGCATGGTAGGCTTTTCCATTTATGTAGATCCTTCTGGGTTTCTTGCAGTAGTGTTTTGTAGTTTTCTTTGTATAGGTCTTTTACATCCCTGGTTAGATTTATTACTAAGTATTTTATTTTTTTAAGGGCTATTATAAATGGTATTGTTTTCCTGATTTCCTTTTCATTGTTCTCCTTATTGGTGTATAGGAATCCAACTGATTTTTGAATGTTTATCTTGTATCCTGCTACTCTGCTGAATCTTTCTATTAGTTCCAGTAGATTTCTCGTGGAGTCTTTAGGGTTTTCTATGTATAGTAACATATCATCTACAAAGAGGGAAAGTTTAACTTCTTCATTACCAGTTTGGATGCCCTTTATTTCTTTTTCTTGCCTAATTGCTCTAGCTAGAACTTCCAGCACAATGTTAAATAAGAGTGGTGATAAATGGCATCCTTGTCTTGTTCCTGTTTTCAAGGGGAATGTTTTCAGCCTCTCTCCATTAAGAATGATGTTGGCCATTGGTTTTGCATAGATGCCCTTTATTATGTTGAGATATTTCCCTTCTATACCTATTTTATTGAGAGTTTTTATCAGGAATGGGTGTTGGACTTTGTCAAATGCATTTTCTGTGTCAATTAAGATGATCATGTGATTGTTTCCTTTCCTTTTATTTATGTGGTGGATTACATTGATTGATTTTCTAATGTTAAACCATCCTTGCATACCTGGTATGAATCCTACTTGATCATGGTGTATTATTTTCTTGATAAGATGCTGAATTCTATGGGCTAGAATTTTGTTAAGAATTTTTGCATCTATATTCATGAGAGATATTGGTCTGTAATTTTCTTTTTTCATGGCATTTTTGAATGGTTTTGGTATCAGCGTTATGCTGGCTTCATAGAATGAATTTGGAAGTGTTGCTTCCTTTTCTATGCTCTGAAATAGCTTGAATTGTACTGGTACAAGCTCTTCGGTAAATGTTTTGTAGAATTCTCCAGTAAAGCCATCTGGGCCAGGGCTTCTTTTGGTTGGGAGTTTTTTATTACCTTTTCAATCTCTTCTCTTGTTATGGGTCTGTTCAGATTTTCAATACCACTTTGTGGTAGTTTGTGCAGGTCGTGTGCTTCTAGAAATTTATCCATTTCCTCTAGGTTTTCAAATTTTTTGGCGTATAGTTTTTCATCATATTCTGTTATAATCCTTTTCATTTCAGTTGGGTCTGTTGTAATGTCCCCCATTTCATTTCTTATTTGGATTATTTGCATCCTCTGCTGTTTTTCTTTTGTAAGTCTGGCCAGTGGTTTGTCGATTTTGTTGATTCTTTCAAAGAACCAAAGTTTGGTTTTGTTGACTCTTTCTATTGTTTTTATGTTCTCTATTTCATTTATTTCTGCTCTGATCTTTATTATTTCCTTTCTTCTGGTGGCTCTGGGCTTTTTTTGTTGTTGTTGTTCTCTTTCCATTTAGTTGAGTTCTGTAGTTAATGTTTTGATTTTGTCCCTTCCTTTTATTTTGATGTGTACATCTATTGCTATAAATTATCCTCTGAGGACTGCCTTTGCTGTGTCTCAAAGATTTTGGTATGATGTGTTTTCATTCTCATTTGATTCTAGGAATTTTTTGACTCCATCTCTGATTTCTTCTATTAGCCAGTTGTTTGTAAGCAGGGTGTTATTCAATGTCCATGTAATTGATTTTTTTTCCTTGCTCTTTCTGTTGTTAATTTCTACCTTGATGGCATTGTAGTCAGAGAAGATACTTTGTATTATCTCAATCTTTTGGAGCTTGTTGAGGATTACTCTGTGTCCTAAGATGTGGTCTATTCTGGAGAACGTTCCATGTGCATTGGAAAACAATGTGTGCTTTGTAGTTGTTGGATGCAGTGTTCTCTGTATGTCTATGAGGTCAAGTTGTCTGACTGTGCCCTTTAGTTCTTCTGTATTTTTGCTGAGTTTCTTTTTAGATGTTCTGTCCTTTATGAGAGTGGTATGTTGAAGTCTCCTGTTATTATTGTGGAACTGTCAGTTTCTCTTTTCAGTGCTGTTAGAGTTTATGTATTTTTGAAGCACTGTCGTTGGGTGTGTAGATGTTTATTATGGTTATGTCTTCATGATGAATTGTCCCCTTAAATATTGTATAGTGTCCTTCTTTGTCTTTTACAGTGGATTTTGTTTTAAAGTCTATTTTATCTGACATTAGTATTGCCACTCCTGCACTTCTTTGGTAGTTGTTAGCTTGATATATTTTTTTCCAACCTTTGACTTTTAATAAATTCACATCTTTGTTTCTAAGGTGTGTCCCTTGTAGACAGCATATTGATGGATTCTGTTTTCTTATCCATTCTGTCACTCTCCATCTCTTTATGGGTGCATTGAGTCCATTTACATTAAGTGTAATTATTGATAGATGTGAGTATGTTGCTGTTATTTTGTAGTACTTTTTTTTGTGGTGCTGACGTTTTCTTTGTTCTTCTTACTCTCTTGTGCTGAGTTACTTTTGTTTGTGAATTTTTTTTCCATTTCTTTTGTTTTTGTAGGTTTTGTTTTTGCTGAGACTTTATTATTTCCTCTTTTTTTATGAGTATGTTTGTTAACTTTCTTTGTGGTTACCATGAATTTTACCCTTATCTTTCTAAGTTTGAAGCAGTCTACCATTACTTGGTATCGCCTTGCCTTCCTCTCCATTAGAAAGTTCTGTACCTATGCTGTTTATTCCCTCTTTTATTGTTTTGATGTTGTTGTCATTTACTGATTAACTGCTCTGATTCCCTGTTGTATTTCTTTTGGTTTTGGATAATCCTCAAGAGTTCATTTCCTAGATTGTTATCTTGCTGGTACGATCCTGCATCCTAGGTTCTGCCTGTGAGCTGAAGTTTTTTGTTCTCAGACTGAAGAACTCCCTTTAATAATTCCTATAAGTTTGGTTTAGTTTTTACATATTCCCTTAATTTCTGTTTATCTGAAAATGACACAATTTCACCATCATATCTGAACAAGAGTTTTGCAGGATATATTATTCTTGGCTGGCAATTTTTTTCTTTCAAGGTTTTATATATGTCATCCCATTGCCTTCTTGCCTGCATGGTTTCTGCCGAATAATCTGAACTTAGTCATATTGTTTTTCCTTTGTATGTGACTTCCTGTTTTTCAGAAGCTGGTCTCAGGATTCTTTGTTTGTCTTTGGTTTTGGTGAGTGTGGTTATGATATGCCTTGGTGATTTTCTTTTGGGGTCTATCCTATATGGGGTTCGTTGATCTTCTTGGATGGCCAGCTTTATCTTTCATGATATTGAGGAAGTTTTCTGTCAGCAGTTCTTTAATAATCCTCTCTGTGTTTTCTGTTTTCTCTCCGTGTTCTGGAACTCCAATCCCTTGAAAATTTTTGCTTTTGATTGTATCCCACATAACCCTCAGCGTCTCTTCATTTTTCTTTGTTCTTTTTTCTGAGTTTTCCTCAAACAGAGTTGTATCCAAGTGTTTGTCTTCAATTCCACTGATCCTGTCATCCCCCATTTCAAATCTGCTTCTCAGCCCTTCTATGACACTGTCCATTTCTGAAATCTTGTTGCTTATCTTTTAGATTTCTAATTGTTGTTTTTGTATAATTTCTAGTTGTGAATTTATTTTAGTATTTTGTTCCTGCATTATTTTCCTGAATTCTTCCCATTTTTTGTCTGTATTTTCCATGAATTTGTCTAGGTTTTCCTCATTTTTGTCTGCTTTTTGCTTCAGCTCTTGGAGAATTCTGAGTATTAGAGATTTGAGTTCCCTACCAGGTAGTTCTAGTGCCTTCTGGAAAGTCATCTGTGTTTTATTTTGAACACCTACTGGAACCATCTTGTCCTGTTTTTGTAAATGTTTTGATATTGTCTGCTGTCTTCGGGGCATTCAGTAGTTATTTTTCTAGTTTATTGATTGTAGATTTTTTGTTTCGTCCCTTTTTGTTTTTTAATTTAGCTATGTCTCACCAGGTGGGCTGTGTGTTCTTTGAGCTTTGCTCATCTGTGGGCAGAATACTTTTCACCTACTTTTCCAATTGGCAGGGTCAGTCACTCAGATATGGTACGGCAGGGCAGGTCTAGCTGAAGATGAGTTACTGGGACAGGTTGTTTGTGGCACTTACTACAGCCACCAGGGTGGGTCGGTAATCAGTGCAGGGCAGGTTCTGTTAGGCCATGCCTGTGCTGCTTGGTGGTGTGATGTTAAGCACACAGTGTAGGTAGGCAGGATGTAGCGGGGAGATTGTTATGTGTAGAGCTAAGATGGATATGGGAGACAGGAGAGAGGAACAGGAGCCAAAAATGTACAACAAACAAAAAAGAATGCTAGGGGAGCTTGCTGTTGGAGTGGAGATGAGAGACTACTAAATGGAGAAAAACAGAAAAGGGAAGAGGAAGAAAAGAAAAGAAAAGAATGAATAAATAAAAATCAGAAAGGGAAAAGAACAGCAAAGTTCCCAGGGATCCCACCAGTGCGGCTATGAGGTCTGGGGAAGTTGTTCTCAGGTGTTGCAGTACCTCCTGGCTAGAAGGTATACAACACCAGGTATTCAGGGAGCAGAAAGAGAAGGAAGATATAGAGACATAAGAAACTGAGTAATGAAGACAGACAAAAAGGGAAAAAGAGGGAAAACAAAACAAAACACTTTAAAAAAAAAAAAGAAAACAAGAAAAGTCCCCCAAAAAACAGGAAAAAAAAAATGGAAAAAATGCTCTCAGGGATCCCTCTGCACATCTGTGTATGCCAAGGAGGTAGATTCCAAACCACGCAGCACCATCTGGCCATAACGGGCTCCCAACTCAAGAAAAGGAAAAGAAAACAAACAAACAATTCAAAACAAACAAACGAACCAAAGCCCCGGGATCCCACCAGCATGGTAGCCCATACTGGGAAGCAGTTCCACTCTCGAACAGAGCTCCCCCGCCCCTCAAGAAGAAGTAAGATGGTGCACGGAGCCAGGTGTTTGAGCGAAAGGAGGGGAGGTTGTGAGAGGTAAGGAGGAAATTAAAAGAACCGTAAAAAAGCAACACCAGTAGCCAACAAATGGCACTCAGAGAGTCAGCCCGTTTGGGTGGGTCGAATCCAAGCAGCTGGTGCTTCCCGGACAAGAGATTATGGCCGCGGGAAACAGAGGAGGCCAATTGTGGGTGAAGAAGGGTGGGGGATGGGAAAGCGTATATTGCAAATTACTGGTAGTTTTGTCTCCCTCTGGAAGCTCCGTGAAGCTGCTTTCTTGTACCACCTGTTTGCTGATCTCGGATATGAGTCCAACATGGCGGATCCCTGCTGCGTTAGCTGATAGGGGACCTCTGCATGAATCTCTCCTCTCTCTCCGTTCTCTGTCAGTTTTCTCATTCCAACTCGTGCTTGGCTGAGTTCTTTATCTCTTCATTTGATGTTTTAGGGTTTCAGGATTGTTGTTTTCTCTGTTCAGCTTAGTTTTTCGGATCTTTTCTATGGAGGGACGGCGTGGTGCTTCTGCCTAGAGTGCCAGTTTGCCAGTAGTCTGCATTTACGTTTTCTTACCCTAATATCCAATCTTTGGATGACTGAATAATTAGGACATGTTCTAAAACTTAAAACTAATATAAAACAACAAGCAAAATGTTCTATAGCGACAAAAGGAGATAATGAAAATTAACATTTTTAAAAAATTCTTAACTGTAGCTAAAATTGTACTTGGCTAAAGGACAATTAAAAAAAAAAAACCCATTGCCATCGAGTCAATTCCAACTCATAGGGACCCTATAGGATAGAGTAGAACTGCCCCAGAGGGTTTCCATGGAGCAGCTGGTGGATTCAAAATGCCAGTCTTTTGATTAGCAGCTGTAGCACTTAACCACTATGCCACCAGGGCTCCATTAGAGCCTGTTTATTCTAAATACAGCAGTGAATATTTTACACAATATCATTGCTAACCTAGCTTCAGCCAAGTTAACTGTGAACAACTGTCACAGCTAAGGAGAAAGTAATGAGTTAAATTTCAGTTCAGCATAGTGCATAGTATTTGGGCTCTCGAATCAGAGTGCCTGCGTTACAATCTTGGCTCCACCAAAGAGACCCTAGGCAAGCTGGTTAACCACTCTGAGCTTCCCTTTCTCATCTGTAAAATGGGACAAATAATAATAATAATGTGTTTCTTAAGTAAGGTTTGGTGCACTACTGGGTAAATCTCAAAATGTCAGTGGCTTAACCAAAAAAAAGCATTATTTGTAGCTCTCATCACAGTCTAATATGTGTCTCTGGTTGGATGGCTCTCTTCCAAGTTGGCTCCTTTTATCTTGTGACTCCATCTTCTTTAATGTGTAGCTCCCAAAGACGCTGTTGTGTATGTGTGTGTTGGGGGTGGTGGGGGTGGGGGGGGGGTGGCAGCTCCATTCCAGCCAGCTGGATATAGAAAAGAGCATAGGCGAGTACACATGAAAGCTGTATATAGGCTCAGACTGGAAATAGAAAATATCACACCTGTCTACAGTACATGGGTCTAAAGTCAGTTCCAAAGCCACAGGTAACTGCAAAAAAGGTGTGAAATGTAGTCAGAAGAAAATAAACCAGATTCTGGTGAATGCCCAGCCATCTCTACCAGAAACATATACCTCAAGGGTTGTTGTGAGATTTATATGGATTAAAACATGTAAAGCACTTAGAATTAATGTCTTGCAACATTATGATTATCAGCCATTTTTTTACATTGTTTATAATTTTCATAATCTCAGGTGCTAGCTGTCTTTTCATAATCCATTCTAAAATGTCAGGCTTCTACAAACAAGAAGATAGATCAGACTCTTTACTCAGTTTACTACCCAGGAGAACAAGTTGCCTAAAATATAACTGGAAAGTCAATTAGCAAGGTATTCTCCCAGCAGCTTAGCTCTTAGTGTTTTAGAGAGACTTATCCACCCTGATCAATTCAAGAAGATGCAATATAGTTAAATATTTATATGAAAATCTAGCCAGAGTCACATGAACCCTTCAACTCAACAAAATGGAAAACTCCACTCTGCTCCTATTATCTCTGCTCTTAGATTCCAAATTATTTCTCTTAGTTGGTAATACCCAAAATAGATACGTCATTCATTGGCATTTTTCATCAGAATTGGCTTTGATTGTGGCATATATTTTTTACCCAATTGTTTATTACTTCTGTACCACTATTTGAGATTGAAAAGGAATAAAATGAGGACTGAGATGCTTACTTATATTTTTTCTGTCATATCTCCCTATATTGAATTTTATACTTTGAGGGCATAGATGATAGATAGATAAGATAGATAGATAGATAAATAGTATTAGCTGCTGTTGGTTCACTCTGATTCATGGCGACCTTAAGTACAACAGAACAAAACATTGCCTGCATCATCATCCTTATGATTGTCATCATGATTCAGTTAATCATTGCATCTACCATATTTTAATGTAAATAACATGTATCTTCTACGTTTGTTTGCCAACTATGCAATCCCCCTGTGAGGTATTTTTGTAAGCATGCTATGCTAATTTTTTTTACAGCAACATGTAAAAAAAATTGGCATAGTGGAGTGTATGAAAATACCTCATGGAGGAAGGGCATGGTTGGCAAAGAATAGTAGAAAGTACACATTATTTGTATAAAAATATGATATTGTGCCAATCCATCTCACCAAGGGTCTCGCTGACCCTACATTTTACCAAACATGATGTCCTCCTCTGACAATTGATCCCTGATGACATGTCTAAAGCAAACTGGTTGGACAATACTCTGTGTGATCCATAAAATTTTCATTGGCTAATTTTCAGAAGTAGAATGTCAGGTCTGTCTTCCTAGTCTGGAAGCTCTGCTGAAACCTGTCCACCATAGGTGATTAGGTGATCCTGCCGGTATTTGAAATACCAGTGGCATAGCTTCTAATATCACAGCAACACGTGACTCACCACAGTACAACAAACTGACAAATGCGTGGTGATCCAAGATGCTAGTCACTATTAAAGTACATTGGAAACTGCTAGCAGGCAGGCCAGAAGGTAGGATATTTTTAAAGAATGAAGAATGATTTGTTTTCTTTTTCCTAGAGAGAGATGCAGAGCACAGATATAAGAACTACTTTTTCCTTAACTTGGTTTTAAATAATGCCATGGGATATAAAGGCAATGTTTCTATTTGTGCTATTGTTTGGTAAGGGCAATAATTATTCATCAGTATTATCACACACGCACACACAAAAATGAGATCCATCGAAAAGGATCTCATTGAAAAGTAACCTGACTGAATCACACAGTTCTCTCTCATCTTGACCTGTTCTGGTGGATGATCCATGGCACAAAGCCATGCATTCGAACTCTGAGTATTACTGAGTTGGCAGAAACAATTAAAAATAGCATGAGTCCTTAGCCCACTGGGGAGAGCTAAAAAGATAAGCAAAATTTTTACTCTAAGCTTCAAGACTCCTTAAACTTCAACATTAGAGACAGCCCTGAAAGGGATCATGCTTTACTCAAAGAAGCCACTTTTTGAATAAAACATGATTTACTTCTCCTGTCTCCCTAGAGCTGTTTTTCCCCTTCATGTAATTTTTGACCTTGTAAAATTTGGAGAAAGCATTGTGAGCAAGGCTATAGCTTGTTCTGGAGTAGAAAGAAGTAAAGCATTATGTGGAAGCTGGTTTGAAGCAATGCTCTGTCTGACAGGGCATGTTTAGGATAGAAAGCTGCTGCTTTTCCACAACTTGTTTCTCAGGTTGATACGTCAAACTGACAAGAAGCCTCTTGAATAATTAGGTAACGACATTAAGACATAAATAAGCCTAATAAAGGGAGATTGAAAAGGAATAAAATGAGGACTGAGATGCTTACTTATACTTGGGTCTTCCTCAAAGCGTGTCATTCTCTAGAATGTACAAAATCTAGGTTCTCCCTCATTCCTACAGCCCAGATGTAGGAGACATTGTCCCTATATAAGCTTACTTTCGGAATTCAGAGGTATACTTTTGCATTATAATTGCATAGCAAGCGTGTGAGGAAGATGGGCAGAGATTGCCTGGCCCCCAAAGAGCCTATTATGCAGGTTTAAAGGGCTTTGGCTCAGGGCATGAAGTAAGGGAGAAAGGTGCTAGCTTAGTTTTGGTCATTTTCCATTCCCTTCAGGATGGTTCTCCCAGTGCCAGTTTTTGAAAAGTTAGAAGTCCCTGAAGCAGATCTCCCTCGAAGTAAAGCCTAGAAAGTAGGTAAGGTGCAGTGTTCATCCCTTTCTGAATCTCTTTTTTATCTCTGTGTTTCAGCCAGCCAGACACAGGTATTGCTTCATATTGCCCTGATTTCTATATCACCTATGCACGTCCTTTCTCCAACTTCCATCCAAATTGCTTCAGGGCATTCTGCAAGCCCCATGTCATGCTAAGATGTAAGTGATTAATATATCCTTGCAGATTTTCTATTTTTAATCAGTTTTCTTCACTTAATGACTGCCCAAGCAGTAATATTATAAAATCTGGGGAAAAGTGAAGTAAAGGACATCAAATGGGGTTGTTCTAGGGATATCGTTGAACCCAGGACCCTTCACAATACCACTGGTACTTCTTATTTTTATTTATCTTTATCTCCTTTACATCCTTATAAGCAGATAATGAATCACATATGTTCATTTTAAAGAAAAAAAAAAAGGCTCTGCCTTAAGTAGCATTTTTCCCTACAGGAAAGGTTTGATCTCACAGATGGCATTTAAATAGATGATACATGGGTAATTCGTGGACAGCACTATAATTAATTTCAAATCCTATATATTACAGGTTCCTAGGTGTTACAACCAGTTGAACGCTCAACTACTAGCTGAAACGTTGGTGGTTCGAACTCACCTAGAAGCACCTTGGAAGACAGTCCTGGCAATCCGCTTCTAAAAGGTCATAGCCTTGAAAACCCTGTGGAGCAGTTCTACTCTGCACACATGGGTTGCCATGAGTCAGAATCAATTTGACAGCCGCAAACAAAAACAACAAACAACATATACAATAGAGAAGAAAATTGAGTCCCAGGGAGGTAAGACCCAAGATCACAGCCAAGCAGAAGAACTGAACCTAAGCCTCAAATCTTCTGACAGGTGGATGTTCTTCCCATCAGACCTTACTTCTGTAAATGCTGGATTTAATTTTATAGGACGCAGAATATCATAGGGATTAAGATTCCTCAGTTGGGAAAATCAGGGTTGGAAATCCAGGTCAGCCATTGGACAAATTGCTTAATCTTTAGAGTCTTGCTACTTAAGGTTCAGAGACCAGCAATGTCAGCCTCACCTGGGAGCTTGTTGTACCACCATTACTGGTTGCCAGCTTGATTCTGACTAATGAAGACCCCTGGGTGGTTTTTAGTGTTGTTGTCAGGTGCTGTCAAGTCGGTTCCAACTGATAGCGACCCTATGCACAAGAGAACGAAACACTGCCTGGTCCTGGGCCGTCCTCACAATCATTGCTGTGCTTTTGAGCCCATTGCTGCAGCCACTGTGTCCATTCATCTCGCTGAGGGTCTTTCGCTTTTTCACTGACCCTCTACTTTACCAAGCATGATGTCCTTCTCCAGGGCCTGATCCCTCCTGACAACATGTCCGAAGTATGTGAGATGTAGTCTTGCCATCTTTGCTTCTAATGAGCATTCTGGTTGTACTTCTTCCAAGACCCCTGGGTGGTACAAACAGTTAACACACTCTGTTGCTAACAGAAAGGTTGGAGGCTTGAGTCCACCCAGAGACACCTTGGAAGAAAGGCCCGGCAATCTACTTATGAAAACTCAGTCATTAAAAACCCTATAGAACAGTTCTACTTTGACACACATTGGGTTGCCATGAGAGCTTGTTAAAATATAGAATCTCAAATCCCACCACAAACCAAGAGAACTGGAAACCTCATTTTAGCAAGGCCCCCTTGTGATCAGCATGCACATTAATGTTTGAGAAACAATACTTACAAAGAGTCATTCTCAGTCTTGGGTGTTCACTAGAATCACCTGAGAAGCATTAAAAACTGCTATAGCCTGGGCCCTAACCACGGTGCTTCTTTTTAATGAGGCTTGGGTATCAGCTACAACTCATTTTAAGGGGTTATCACATGATTTTAATAATATAAATAGTATGGCATTACCAGTGTGCACAAGCTGAATATCAGCCCTCCCCTCCCATGAAGTTCCTTTAAAGATTTCATAGGACATTGTTTATAAAGCACTTTGCACAATACCCAGCATAGACTACATAGTCTAAAAATGTTTTTTTTTTCTCCTCATCTTCCTCTTTGCCTTTTTGTTTCTCCTTTAGAATGTAATACATAACATTTTATTCATTTTTCTTTTTTCTCCTCTCCTTCTTCTTTGTTTTTTTTTCTCTTCCTTTTCCTCTGTCTCCTCTTTTATAATGCAATTCATAAGTTAAAATGTTTTCCATTTTGCAAATGTAATTTGTTTTGCTATTTATTCAATGATTTTTTTGAAGTTTTTAAATAAATACAATTTAATGAGTTCATAGGATATGCCTCTCACTGTTCTGTGCACTGGTGATACAATAATGAACCCTCAAACCATAAGCTCTATTAAGTCAGGAACTATATTTGTTTCTATCACCATTATACATGCAATACTTAGTTCAGTGCATGCTTTACTGTAGACTGTAAAATAAACGAAAACTGAAATCCATATCCTAAAAACATAAGCTTATTTTTAACAACTCTGAGCCCCTTAGGCTGGAAGGCCCTCAAAATACACAGTGATTGCAACAATGAACTGGTGCATACCAACAATTGTGAAGATGGCACAGGACCAGGCAACATTTCTTTCTGTTGTAATGGTGTCATCATGAGTAGAAATCAATTCCATGACAACTAACAACAACAAGACAACTATTTGGAGAGGGGACAAAAACAGAAACAAAATCTTTTCCTTTTAATGTCTAGAATAAAGGAGCAGTTAAATTATTTATTTTTAGCTCTACTTCTTAAATTTTGACAAATCTATTACTTCCCCTGGAAACTGATGATAATGAAATCGTCTCTCATTGCACAATTATTATAATAAATAGTATTCAAGCATTTATGTAAGAATAAGAACAACTGGAGACCAGGCAGTTTATGCTCAACACCAATGACCATGACAGCCACTGTGCCTGAGCCAGCCAGACCCTCCTATACCTGCCCCTGTGTCTGGGAGGAGCAGAACATTGAAAGATAACCTGCAGGACATCTTCAGGCCTATTATGATCAAGGATTCATATTTTAATATCCCCATGCTTACGTCTGACTGGAACATGATTATTCATTGTTTCTAATCACCCCATTGCTGGATCTGCTCGTAAATATACATGATAAGAACATTTTCAAAAGATCTGTCACAGGATTGTCTCCATTTTTTGTGCTTTTGCATGTAAAAGCCCCCAAAAGAATTGTCAGCAACTCAAAATAATGATTATGTAAATGAAAAGAAAAGAAAAAAATCCCACTTTTAAACCAAAGAAAGGCAAAGCTATTTAGAGCAAAGACCCCTCCTCTACCCACCAGGAGAATTTCAGCCCTCCTTCCTCCCCCAGGCTCCATTCTCTTCTATATTCTCAGGGACATTCTTTCCAGAGCGCCCCTACTGCACCCTTCCTGGAGTTACAGGCCAGTTTCTAACCTTTGCATTCACCCTTTATCTTAAAACTGAAACCGTCCTGGGTTTTCTGGCACTTGTGTCAGACCACTGAAAGTTTGTTTCATCTTTTGTGGTCAATATAAATTCTGGTGGAAAAAAAAAAAAAAAAAAACCCTCCAGACATTGCAATAAACACACATATACACAGAGGAAGGAAAAAAAAAAAATGTCTGTCTCCATTGAGCTTAACAATCAGCAGGACCCAAATTACCTCTTATTAACATTTATTTTACAAAAGAGGCAGGGTATAATTTGGTGATAGATTCAGATTTGGAGAGGAGCTATAATCAGCCTCCTGAAGTGCCCTGCCTCAAGTACATGGCTGCTATTTTTTGTAATTATATTTCTCTGTCCACCCCCACCCCAACCCTCTCCCCAATCTGTAGTCTTTCTCTCCTATCTCTGGTGTCTGCTTTTCTCCCTCCGCCTTACATCCTCTTCTCTCTGTCCTCACCAGCCCCCCTTCTCTCCCTTTCTTTCTTTAGACCTCTTTGAATAATGCAGCCTCTTTCAACAGCCCAGGCAGGCCCAAAGATTAGGAGGCCTGTTTGTGATGATGGGGGCTGGCTGAATAGGAGCAGGAGGCCCCACTCCCCTGGAAAACAAGGCTCTGGGAACCAGTCCAACTGTGAAGAGCATGTGCTGGGGGGGCCTGAATAGGCAAGCAGCAGGCTGGCCCATATGTCAGCCTGGGCCACAAAGACGCCTCTGCATATCTACCGTGACAAACAGGATTACAGAAGACAATTAATCTGGCACGCTTTATCAAAATCAAGCACTGACCCCAGACCTCTCCCCTTGGTGTGCAGCAGATGCCACGCTCCAATTCAATAGAACTCGAGTGTTCCCTTTTTCACCGCTGAACAGGATCCAAGGCCTGAATACGGCTGGTGCGGTGGACTAATTGCAACTACTGTGCGGTGGTGACAATCCTAATCAAATAGGACGAGTCTACCTTTTCTCCTGCTTTTAATGGAAAGGCTGACTGTAGCTCCCAGTCTGCGGCAGGAAGAGAAAGAAATGCATCAATTTACTTTGATTCTTCTTGTCTTCTTGTCTGGTGCCTGGTCATCGCTGGGGCTGGGAGAAAAGGACAGGGATGCAGGTAGTGGCTATTCTGTTACTCACTGCCTGATATTTGGAATTTCAGTTCTAGTGGGAGAAAATCATTTATGACCGAAGATTGTGATGTTTTCATAAATTACTTCATCCTTTGGTGGTACTTTACCTGAGACATGGAGTCCCCGGGGTGCCACAAATGGTTAAGTTCTAGGGTATTAACTTAAAGGTTAGCAGTTTGAATCCACCCAGAGGTGCCTCAGAAGAAAGCCTTGGTGATCTACTCCCGAATGATCACAGCTATTGAATATCCTGTGGAGCACAGTTCTACTCTGAATTGACTTGATGGCAACTGGTTTGTTGTTTGTTTTTTACCTGAGAGATGATAACGTAACGGATAAGTGCTGGGGCCTCTGGAATCAAAAAAAATCTCTTACCTTGACTTAATCTAGTCCATCCTGTAACTTAATCCAATTTGTCTAGGTGACTACATCCACAGTGTTTTAAGGCCCCAATAAGCGGAACATTGATTTGTTTCTGTTGAGAATATTCACAGAACTGCTTTGACTAATTTAGAAATGAGAGCTCTTTGTAGAAAGGAAATGATCTTATTTTTTTTGAAGTTTTTAAGGTTTGAGAGACCAGTAAGGAAAGGGAGGCCTCTGGGTACATTTCTTTGTAATGGAAAAAAGCTGAGTAAGTATGGAGGTTAGAAATGAGCAGAGTTGCTACTGAGGCATTTTTTCCTCACTCACAATTCTCTCTTACCCGTAAATTAGCCAGCATATTCTGGGTTTGGAGGAGCAGAAGGCATGATAATTCCTGTGTCAGCTTGTTCAACCTTGGTGACCCTTTGGTTGGTCATCTGAGTAATTTCTCAGGTAGAATTCCAGAAATCTTTCTCTACAGTTAAGTAAGAAGCTGTTACATGAAGTAATGCTGCGTTTGTTAAAGTGTGGTGTCAGGCCGCCTGCGTCATGATCACCTAGAGAGCTCATTAAAAATACAGGTTGCTGGACTTCACACTAGCCCTAATGACTCAGAATCTTTTCATGTGAGCCTGTGTCTGCCTCATAACCATATTCCCTAGGTGTTTCTTATGCACACTAATGTCTAAAAACAGATGTTGCAATTGAAAGAGAAAAAAGAATGTCAGACAGTAGACTTGATTCTAGATTTATTTATAACTAGACTATATCATCATGGAAGAGTCATTCTCTGCATTTAAATTTCTTCATCAGTAATGAGGGCAATGGGCCAAAATCTCTCTTGCTCAGTATAGCTTTATAACTCTTGGTGCCTTTTTTTTTTTTTTCTCTTTCTTTCTTTTTGGAATTGATTTACTGGGAGTTCACTCCTTCTCACCTTGGGATCTGACACATTAGATGTCTTCCCAAGCTACCTTTCATTCCTATAATTTACAATCTATGCAAGATTGCCAAGAAGGCATTGGAGTTCCAGGTCTGGGTGATTCTGTCTTAGGTTACAGATCCTGTATGATGTTCTCTTGGGGTCAGTCAACAGAACTGAATGGAAACTGTAAGTTAGATGATTGGGAGATGTCAGAGATTGATGTAAAATAGTATGTAAATAAAGTCAAACGCTGAGAAGCAGTACTTTTAGTATTTGCTTGACTTAAAGAAATAAAAGATGAAAAATATTTTACTAACAGGCATGGGAGTCTGGTTACCAAACTATGTGGGGAAAATGTACTCATCTTAATGGTTACCCACCTGAAATTTCCTAACTCAAGGTTACATTCTATGTCTGGCCCATTGTAGGTGCCTGACTGTCTTGGGCATTAAGCCTTCAGAAGCACAGAGTCTCTGCCCTCAAGGACACTCTGCTGACACCATCCAACCACATCTTGGGGAAGACTGCTGTCTGTATGAGTATCTGCTATGGAGGTACATAGTAGCCTTGTACTTAGACATTAATTTTGCTTGAACACAGAATTCTCCCTCCAAAATATGAAAATAATATTTTGCTGCATTTTATATTAGAAATTATTTGCACCAAAGTTATCAATTAGTTTTGAGATTTGCAAGGTCCAAGATCAGTAAGCTTGCCTCCAACAAATGTTAAGTGTCTTCTCTATATAAGGCTCTTAAAATACAAGGAACCATTTCTAGAAAATTGATGCATAAGTGAGATAAAATAAATAAGAACATTGGGATATTATTTATAATTCAAAGAAAAATTGGAAGCTGTTGTGGTTTTTTTTCTATAAGGCTTCAATTTAAGAGGAATAAACATGTATTACTATTTGCTTCTTGTATCCTATGACATGAGACATAAAACCAAATTTCTTTGTATCTCGTGTGTGTATTGTATTTGCTAGGTGCTTTCAAGTCAATTTCAACTCACAGTGACCCTGTGTGACAGAGTAGAACTGCTCTATAGTGTTTTCTAGTCTGTACTCTTTACAAGAGCAGATTGCCAGGTCATCTCTCCCTTGGAGCTGCTGGTGGGTTTTAGCCATCAACCTTTCCGTTAGCAGCCAAGCATTTTACCTTTGTGACCCAGAGCTCATTCGCTTTTTCTCTCTCTCTATATATATATATGTACATACATATACACACACACATATATGTGTGTGTGTGTGTTTGTGCTTGGACCCTGTAGGACAGAGTAGAACTGCCACATAGTTTCCAAAGATCACCTGGTGGATTCGAACTGCCGACCTTTTGGTTAGCACTGTAGCTCTTAACCACTACACCACCAGGGTTTCCATATATATATTTCAAAGCCAATTGAAGTTTTGAGGTAATCATAGATGTGTATGGCATAAGGTTCTTAGGCCATAAAAATTTGGTCAGCAAGCGCTTAGCTGGACAGTTTTGGCCTCCAGAACTATTTTCCACTCCTGACTTTCCAGCTCTATTAAACAAGCCTGGTATTTTAACGACATAACAAGACCCAACTCACCCAGACTTAAGTGCACACATACGGTGCTCATGTGCTGTTTATTAAAATGATCCTGGGCAAAGTTAATTTTGTAAGGCTGGGGAACTGAGATAAAATAAAGGCCTACCCTCACTTTCTGGGGAGAAGGTAGGATTTCAGGCTGGCAGAACTCCAGATCTATGGGATCACTCTATGGTGTCAGTGATTGCTATAGGTTTTCTGTCCTGGAGGAAACAATAGCTTAATGCTGATAAGCGAGAAGTGACTGTTGTTGATAACCAGCTGCTGGAGGCCCAGCTTGCCAGGGTCGGGCACACACTACCCTTGCAGTAAAACCCCCTTATCTGGAGAAAAACCCAGGCTCTGGGGCCATTAGGGCATTTACAAATCTACAATCCCTCCCATGCCATGTTCCATTTCTTGTGAGTGTCTCAGCAGAAAATGCACCTGAGAATAACCGTAGAGCCCTTTCACCACAGGAAAACCTTATAGAGTAACACACTACCATTTGAACAGAGGAGAATTATCCCTACTCCCATCCTTTTATCTTCCTTCTTTTGAATCCTTAAATGGTTATAACAGCCCATGAATGCCGAGATAAACTGCTGCTTAGATAATCTGCTGTCAGAAATACTGAGCACACTTTAGTGGGCTGGCAGTAGTAATGGTCTTTTCAAGTGCTACAGCACAAAAGCTGAGTCTATCAGGATTTTTTGGCAGGCTTCGCGTTTAACTTGTCATATTATATATTGCAGAAGTGCAATTCAGGATGGGTTTAAATCAGCTCCGGAAGGCTGTAGGAATGGGTTACATCAGCAGGACATGGGCTAAACAGAAGGTGGCAGCATCTTAACATTGTTGGGCGCACACACGCATGAACAACCACACACGCAAACACACATACACAGCTGCCATTGCTGTAATCATTGAGTTTTTCTAAATTCGTGAGATAGAGTGTACAGCTTCATGTTTATGGCAGCAAGGAAGCAGAGCACAGAGTGATGGGAGGTTTATTTAAATGTGATAGCACTGGACACATCAAGGTTCAGTTGGCGAAATACATAAGAAGAAAGGAAACCAAGGGGTTGGGCTGAAAACATCTATGACACTGTCAGAGACAGTTTTTCTATTCTCAGATAAAACCTCAGTATTAAAGGTAAAAATACATCAAAATTAAGCCTAGAAAGGAAGAGGCAGTTTCCATTTTCTCTGCTTCCAAAAAAGTCTTACGGAAAGCATATGTAACAATGGGAAAACCCTGTACTGTGAATCAGGAAATGGTAGTCCAGTAGGGGTTCTGCTTCCAAACAAGCTGTGAATCCTTAGGCCATAAGGAAAGGGAAAAAGTGTAAGCTTTAGGGTTAGGCTTCCTGGGTTAACTTTCAACTCCACTGTTGGCTAATTTATGACCTCAGACAAATTTAGAGACTCAGTTGATTCATTGTTTCACTGGGATAATAAATAATAAACCGATAGGATTAGCATAAAGATTTGAGAGATAATATATGTAAATCACAGTGCCTGGTTCATGCTAGGTGCTCAATAAATGATATCTTTATGATTATCATTACTGTTAATATTACTGAGTTTGTTTTCAAAACATTTGCATACATTATCTAATTTGATTCGTACAGCAATTCTGAGAAGCAGACAGGGAAGAAATTCTTATCTTCACTTTATAATTAGTGTTAGCAAGTGTAGGTTATATGATTTATGCCATGTTGCAAGCCATGTCATTTCTCTGGGGCTGAGGGTTCTCATCTGTTAAATGAAGAAATAGAACTGTGGATGGAGAATTCAAAAGTTCTTTTCGGCTTTAGTGTCTGAAACTGTCATTTAGATTAATTTACAACACTGTAAGCAGAGATCCAGAAGGAATATTAATTGCACTTTAATCTTAATGGATGTTGTTATTTGGGATGGAATCAGCTTCAACCATGGTGACCTTATGCATAACAGAACCAACTGTTGTCGGGTCCTACACCATCATCATGATCACTGGTATGTTTGAGTCTATTTTTGTGGCTATTGTGTCAATCCATCTCACTGAGCGTTTCCCTCGCCTTCGCTGGCCCTCCACTTTACCAAACAATGATGTCCTTCTCCAGCAATCAGTCTCTCCTGATGACGCATCCAAAGTAAGTAAGCAAAAGTCTCAGACGATATTCTGTGATCCATAGATTTTTCATTAGCTAGTTTTCAAAGGTAGATTGCCAGGCCTTTCTTCCTAGTCTGCCTTAGTCTAGAATCTCTGCTATAACTTGTCCACCATGGTTGACCCTACTGGTATTTGAAATACCAGTGGCATAGCTTCCAGCATCATAAAAAAACAAAAACCAAGCTCAGTGCTGTCGAGTCGATTCCAACTTATAGCAACTCTATAGGACAGAGTAGAATTGCCCCATAGGGTTTCTAAGGAGCACCTGGTGGATTTGAACTTTTGGTTAGCAGCCATAGCTCTTAACCACTGTACCACCAGGGTTTCCAAATCAGAGCAACACTCAAACCACTACAGTACAGCAAAGTGACAGATGGATAGTGGAATCTTAATGGTAATTTTCTACAAATAAAAGAAAATACCTGTTATGGTATGCAGAGCTCTTATGCCTTATGAAGAGTAAAAGAAACGTAACAGAGAAAGGGCTCCTATGAATCCAACCAATAACAAAAATCAACTCAAATCACCTCAAAGTGTGGGCACTTCACAAAAGAAATCCTGCTTTTTTTTTTACACAACCTGGGCACTTGATTGCATTTTATAGTCCACTAGAGTCCCTATCCACTTGCTCCTTGTCTATAGTAATGCTTCTCTTGAAATTAATTAGACCTAAATTTGCCATACATGTTATAGCATGAGTGTAATTATAAATAACACTATGTAAAGGAATGACTTTCAAAGAAAAAACAAACGTTAGTGAAGGTGATTCAACTAACACTGCTTGCTAAGAAGTGGGATGCTATATTTGTGCTGTTGTTTTGATAAAGCGTCTGAAATCTCACAATTGTGTCATGTTAACAACTGCCACATTTAAGATTTTTTTTTTTACATGGTACTTTTGTATTCTTCCACCACACATGAAAAGTAAAGCTTCATGCATGACCTCAGCTATCTTTGGGACTGTTGTAAAAGTTTCATTCCATCACCCAGATGTGGTTTAATTGCCACATCTAATGCAACTCTATAGCTTGATTTTGCAGCTTTAGATTAAACCTTTTGTTATAATATCAAGATCTGCCAGAGTTCTAATAATTTAGATATTAAAAAAAAAATCTGTCTTTCTAAGATTGTCAAAATAGAAGATAGCAAACTGGCTTTGGTGAGAAAAGCCCTTATTTCTCAATAACTCTCCTATTTACGAAAAAAATCTGAGCTGTCTCTCTTCCTTGCTTTGCAGTAGATCCTTGACATTTAAAAGGTATATACCCTAAGATTTCTGCAAATCCTCAAATTCATAAATATTTTTATGATGTAATTTCACACGTTCTATAGTGAACCAGTGACAGTTAATATGGCAGAGACATGGATTGGTCATTGAATATCATTGATCTCCCTCCACATCTTGCAGCCTTCTTGAAGGGGTGATGTGAATACATTATCTGGCCAAAGGGCTGTGATTGGAAGTGATGTATCTCTCTTTTGGGTATAACCACTTACGAACCACAGTGAAATGCTCCTGCTTTTTCTTTGACTGTCATGGAGGAAGAAATCATGGAACCACAGGAACCACAGCCTAGACCCCAACCCAAAAACGAAACCTGTTGCTGTTGAGTCTGTTCCGACTCATAGTGACCCTATAGGATAGAATAGAACTGCCCTCATAGAGTTTCCAAGGAGCACTTGGTGGATTTGTACAGCTGAACTTTTGGTTAGCAGCCATAGCAATTAACCACTACACCACCAGGGTTTCCAAGCCTAGATTCTGGAGTCGCTGAAAATAGCTTCGCAGCACAGCCATTAGCTCCACAGTGAATACTGTGTGAGTGAAAAATAAATTTTATGTTTGTTACTGCTTCAAAGCTAGGCTGTTCTGACTAATAAACCAGTTGCCATTGAGTCAATTCCAACTCATGATGACCCCACATATGTCAGAGTAGAACTGTGCCCTGTAGGGTTTTCAATGGCTGGTTTTTTGGAAGTAGATCACCAGGCATTTCTTCCAAGGAACCTCAGGGTGGACTCAAACATCTGACCTTTCAGTCAGCAGTTGAGTGCATCTCTGGCAGAAGGTCCTTGTCTTTTCTGAGCTTTTGCTCCTGGGCGATCTTCCCGTGGCTTGGTATCTCTCTTCTTTCATCTCTGCTTCTTAATCTGCTCCTTTTATATTCTGTAAAAGAATGACTCAAGACACATCCTACTCTAATCCTATCCCATTAACACAACAAAGACAACTCATTCTCAAATGGGATTATAAACACAGGCATCAAGGTTAAAATTTACAACACATATTTTAGGGGTACACAATTCAATCCATAACATCTGTCTTCCAATTTTTTTTCCCATCCTATTAGTCAGGGTCCAATTAGGAGACAGAAATCACAGCAGTTAAACAGAAATAACCCAATACAAGAATTGTTAACTGAGTGTAAAGTGGTTTCCTAGATAATTCAAAGGACAAGAAAAGAATACTAAGGTATAACAGAGGTAGTATTGCAAAGAGCAGCCTTCACCCCTAGGGCTACAGAAGAAAAGCAATCTGTTGGAATAATTACAAGAAAGAAGCTTACAGGAGGAGCACTGATGAAGAGGAAACTGAGACCTCCGAAGAGGAGGAGCTGATTCTCTGGTGCTGGACTCACTGAGCTGAGAGAAGAGGGTGGAACCCAGACTTTCTCCCATTGAGGAGGGGGCGCTCGCTAGCTAGCACTACTGCTTAGGGGAAAGGGTGGTAGGCGCTACGAGGCTGGATCTGCAAATATTGGAAAAAGTACAGCCTAGGTTCAGTTGCTGATATGGTCAGGAACTGCTGCTGCTGGAGCGAAGTATTGTTGGGGTGACATTCACTAGAACAAGAAGCGGACAAGAAGGAAGCAGGAAGCCTGCAGAAAACAAACAAGAGGGAGGAAGTCCCTCCTCCAGCTGTGCAGTCATCCTCTAGTGCCTCCTACTGGCTAAACAGAAAAGTGGTTCAGAGTCCCAGCCCCAGTATCAAAATACAGAGTATAAATGTTTGGATTTTGTGCAAAGAAACAATAACTAAAAGTTGGCTCATATTTTCCTTTAAAATCAATTTATTTGTTTGGTTGGGAAGTAACTGTTTCTCAGCAATTAAAAAAAATAATTTTGACAACTATTTTTCACCATCACTCTTAAACTAGACCAAAACCAAAAACCCGTTGCAGATGAGTTGATTCTGACTCATAGAGACCCTATAGGAGAGTAGAACTGCCCCATTGGGTTTCCAAGGAGCCGCTGGTGGTTTTGAACTGCCAGCGTTCTGGTTAGCAGCTGTAGCTCTTAACCACTGTGCCACCAGGGCTGCAGACTCTTAGACTAGCCACATAAAAATTTTGCTGAAATTCCATAATTTTATTCAGTTCTCAATTCTCTGTGTAGTAGACATAAGAAATCCTGGCCTAAGAGTAGGAAAACCTGGATTCTTATCATCCACTTACTATTTATGTGACCAATAAAAAAATATTTAACATATCTGAGACTTAATTACCTGATGGGGATGTAGTTGAATTGTAAAAATATAACAAAATTATTTCCCTTTGGTACCATGATGGCCATGAGAATACACCTTGTAGACCACCACCTACATCTGCTATGCTCTGAAATCCATCAGAGTTTGCACTGAGGCCACACTTTCCATAGGTTGCTCCCAGCTAAGGACTGAGCATGGTTGGAACACTAAGGTAGGCCCTTTCATAAGAGACAGGCAACTCCTCTCATGGCCTTCTTGGTCTCAAGGACTCCCAACAGCCTGACTGAACTTTCCTTACACTGCATAACAGTCTAGGATACTTGCAACCCAACCTTTTTTTCTTTTCTTATTCACACTTGCATAGTGGCCCAAGATGTCTCCAAAACTTCCTCATCTCCCTCTCCATTTTGTTTCATAGGCTTTCCCCCTAAAATGACAACAACAATACTCCTTGCATGTTCATTCATATCTTGGCATTTGCTTCATAAAATAGTTTGTATCTCTTAAAATGCAATCCATGAACCACACTGGCCAAAGTTATCTAGGATTACAGTTTGAAATGTAGCTTTCCAGGCCTTACACAAGAGACACTCAAAAAGAATTTCCTGAAGTTGGGACAAGCTCTCTGTGTTTTGAATAGCTGCCCAGGTAATTATTGTTAATAATAAATTTTCAGATCACTGTCATACCAACATTTCTTTAAATACTTTGAAGATTTAACTCCATTCTCCTCTTTTAAGTGTTTATTTTTTTATTGTACTTTAGGTGAAGGTTTACAAAACAAATAGTTTCTCATTAAATAGTCAGCACACATATTGTTTTATGATATTGGTCAACAACCCACGACATGTCAACCCTCTCCCTACTTGACCTTTATTTTGGTTTTTTTTTTGGTGAAAATGCACATAGCCCAAGATACACCATTTCAAAAATTTCTACTTGCACAATTAAAAGACATAGATTACGTTCTTCCAGTGGTGCTGCTATTCTCACATTAGATGAAGGTTTACAGAACAAAACAGTTTCTCATTAAGTAGTTAGTGCACATGTTGCCCTGTGACACTGGTTAACAACCCACTACATGTCAACACTGTCCTTACTCAACATTGGGGTCTCTAACACTAGCTTTCCTGTTCCCTTCTGACTTCTAGTCCTTGTCCCTGGACTGCTGTGCCTCATCAACCCCATTTTGTATTATGAGGCTGTCCAATCCCGGGCTGAACCGTGAACCTCAGAATTGACTTCACCACTGAGCTAAAAGTGTGTCTGGGGGCCATACTCTTGGGGTTTCTCCAGTCTCCTTTAGGCCAGTAAATCTGGTCTTTTTTTGTGTGTTAGAATTTTGTTCTACATCATTCTCCAGCTCTGTCCAGAACCCTCTGTTGTGATCCTGGTCAGAGCAGTCAGTGGTGGTAGCCAGGCACCATCTAGCTGTACTGGACTCAGTCTGGTGGAGGCCTTGGTAGCTGTGGTCCATTTAGTCCTTTGGACTAATCTTTTCCTTGTATCCTGTTCTCTTCATTCTCCCTTGCTCCCAAAGGGGTGAGACCAGTGGAGTATCTTAGATGGCCGCTCACAGGCTTTTAAGGCCCCAGATGCTACTCACCAAGGTAGAATGTAGAACATTGTCTTTATAAACTGTATTATGCCATTTGAGCTAGATGTTCCCAGAGACCATAGTCCCCACAGCCCTCAGCCCAGCAATTCGCTCCCTCAGGGAGTTTGGATGTGTCCATGGAGCTTCCATGACCTTTCTTGTACAAGTTGTGCTGGCTTCCCCAGTATTGTGTACTGTCTCACCCTTCATCAAAGGTACCACTTACCTTGCCTATTTAGTATTTCCCCCATACTCCTCCCATCCCTCGTAACCAACAAAGATTGTTACTTTTTGTGTGTAAACTTTTTCGTGAGTTTTTACAACAGAGGTCTCATACAATATCTGTCCTTTTGTGATTGACTTATTTCACTCAGACTAATGTCCTCTGGTTTCATTGATGTTATGAGATGCTTCACAGATTCATCATTATTCTTTATCATTGTGTGGTACTCTACTGTGTGTATGTATCATAGTTTGTTAATCCATTCATATGTTGATGGGCATCTAGATTGTTTCCATCTTTTTGCTATTGTGAACAATGCTGCTATGAACATGAGTGTGCAGATATATGTCTATTTGTATGATGGCTCTTATTTCTCTAGGATATATTCCTAGGAGTGGGATTGCTGGATCGTATGATATTTCTATTTCTAGCTTTCTAAGGAAGCACCAAATCATCTTCCCAAACGGTTGTATCATTTTGCATCCCCACCAGCAATGCAAAAGAGTTCTGATCTCCCCACACCTCTCCAACATTTGTTATTTCCAGGGTTTTTGATTGGTGCCAGTAAAACCGGGGTGGGACAGTATCTCGTGGTTTTGATTTGCGTTTCTCTAATGGCTAGTGAACGCGAGCCTTTCTGCATGTGTCTGCGGGCCGCTTGAATGTCTTTTTTGGTAAAGTGTATGTTCATTTCCTTTGCCCACTTTTTAATAGGATTATTTGTCTTTTTGTTGTAGAGATGTTGGAATTTCTTCTACATTATGGAGATTTGACCTTTGTCTGACTTGTAATGTCCAAAATTTTTTTCCCAGTCTGTAAGTTCTCTTTTTACTCTTTTAGTGAAGTCTTTAGAACAGCATAGATGTTTGATTTTTAGAAGCTCCCAGTTATCTAGCTTATCTTCTGGGGTTTGTGTGTTGATGGTTGCGGTTTGTATCCTGTTAATGCTGTGTATTAGGGTCTGTAGTGTTGGTCCTATTTTTCCTTCTATGAACTTTATAGTTTTGGGCTTTGTATTTAGGTCTTCAATTAATTTTCAGTTAGTTTTTGTATATGGTGTGATATATGAATCCTGTTTCATTTTTTTTTTTTTTTTTTTTGCAGATGGACATCCAGTTTTGCCAGCACCATTTGTTAAAAAGACAGTCTTTTCCCCATCTGATGGATTTTGGGCCCTTGTCAAAGATCAGGTGACTGTAGGTGGATGGATTTACATCTGGGTTCCCAATTCTGTTCCATTGGTCAATGTATCTGTCCTTCTACCAGTACAGGCTGTTTTGACTACCGTAGCTGTATAGTAGGTTCTGAGGTCAGGTAGTGTGAGTCCTCCTACTTTATTCTTCTTCAACAGTACTTTGCTTATTTGGGGCTTCTTCCCTTTCCATATAAAGCTAATGATTAGTTTTTCCATCTCTTCAAAGAATGTTGTTGGTATTTGGATCAGGATTTCAATGTATTTGTAAATTGCTTTGGGTAGAATTGTCATTTTCACAATGTTAAGTCTACCTATCCATGAGCATGGTGTATTTTTCCATTTATTCATATCACTTTGGATTCTTACAGTAGTGTTTTGTAGTTTTCTTTGTATAGGTCTTTTACATCCCTGGTTAGATTTATTCCTAAGTATTTTATTTTTTTAGGGGCTATTATAATTGGTATTGTTCTCCTGATTTCCTTTTCATTGTTCTCTTTATTGGTGTATAGGAATTCAACTGATTTTTGTATGTTTATCTTGTATCCTGCTACTCTGCTGAATCTTTCTATTAGTTCCAGTAGATTTCTCGTGGAATGTATAGGGTTTTCTATGTATAGTATCATATCATCCGCAAACAGGAACAGTTTAACTTCTTCATTACCAATTTCGATGCCCTTTATTTCTTTTTCTTGCCTTATTGCTCCAGCTAGAACTTCCAACACAGGGTTATATAGGAATGGTGATAAAGGGCATCCTTGACTTGTTCCTGTTCTCAAGGGGAATGTTTTCAGCCTGTCTCCATTAAGAATGATACTGGCTGTTGGTTTTGCAGAGATGCCCTTTATTATGTTGAGAAATTTCCCTTCTATACCTATTTTATTGAGATTTTTTAATCAGGAATGGGTGTTGGACTTTGTCAAATGCCTTTTATGCATCAATTGAGATGATCATGTGATTCTATTCTTTCCTTTTATTGATGTGGTGAATTACATTGATTGATTTTCTAATGTTGAACCATCCTTGCATACCTGGTATGAATCCTACTTGGTTGTGGTGTATTTTTTTTTTATATGATGCTGAATTCTATTGGCTAGAATTTTGTTGAGAATTTCTGCATCTATATTCATGAGAGATATTGGTCTGTAATTTTCTTTTTTTGTGGCATCTTTGCCTGGTTTTGGTATCAGCATTATGCTGGCTTCACTGAATGAATTTGGAAGTGTTGCTTCCTTTTCTAAGCTCTGAAATAGCTTGAATAGTAATGATACAAGCTCTTCTGTAAATGTTTGGTAGAATTCTCCAGTGAAGCCATCTGGGCCAGGGCTTTTCTTTGTTGGGAGTTTTTTTTTTTTATTACCTTTTCAATCTCTTCTATTGTTATGGGTCTGTTCAGATTTTCAACATCACTTTGTTGTAGCTTGGGTAGGTAGTGTGTTTCTAGAAATTTATCCATTTTCCTCTAGGTTTTCAAACTTGTTGCGGTATAGTTTTTAATAATATTCTGTCATGATCCTTTTTATTTCAGTTGGGTCTGTTGTAATGTCCCCCATTTCATTTCTTATTTGTGATATTTGCGTCCTGTCCTGTGTTTCTATTGTCAGCCTGGCCAGTGGTTTGTCGATTTTGTTTATTCTTTCAATGAACCAACTTTTGGTTTTGTTGATTCTTTCTATTGTTTTTCTGTTCTCTATTTCATTTATTTCTGCTCTGATGTTTATTATTTCGTTTCTTCTGTTTGATGTGGGCTTTTTTGTTGTTGTCTTTCTATTTGTTTGAGTTGTGTAATTAATGTTTTTATTTTGTCCCTTTCTTCTTTTTCGACGTGTGCATCTATTGCTATAAATTGTCCTCTGAAGACTGCCTTTGCTGTGTCTCAAAGGTTTTGGTATGATGTGTTTTTATTCTCATTTGATTCTAGGAATTGTTTGACTCCATCTCTGATTTCTTCTATTAGCCAGTTGTTTGTAAGCAGGGTGTTATTCAATGTCCATGTAATTGATTTTTTTTCCTTGCTCTTTCTGTTGTTAATTTCTACCTTGATGGCATTGTGGTCAGAGAAGATACTTTGTATTATCTCAACCTTTTGGAGCTTGTTGAGGATTACTCTGTGTCCTAAGATGTGGTCTATTCTGGAGAACGTTCCATGTGCATTGGAAAACAATGTGTGCTTTGCAGTTGTTGGATGCAGTGTTCTCTGTATGTCTATGAGGTCAAGTTGTCTGACTGTGCCCTTTAGTTCTTCTGTATTTTTGCTGAGTTTCTTTTTAGATGTTCTGTCCTTTATGAGAGTGGTATGTTGAAGTCTCCTGCTATTATTGTGGAACTGTCAGTTTCTCTTTTCAGTGCTGTTAGAGTTTGTTTTATGTATTTTTGAAGCACTGTCGTTGGGTGTGTAGATGTTTATTATGGTTATGTCTTCATGATGAATTGTCCCCTTAAATACTGTATAGTGTCCTTCTTTGTCTTTTACAGTGGATTTTGTTTTAAAGTCTATTTTATCTGAGATTAGTATTTCCACTCCTGTTCTTTTTTGGTAGTTGTTAGCTAGATATATTTTTTCCAACCTTTGATTTTTAATAAATTCACATCCTTGTTTCTAATGTGTGTCTCTTATAGACAGCATATTGATGGACCCTGGTTTTTATCCATTCTGTTACTCTCTATCTCTTTATGGGTGCATTGAGGCCAATTATAGTCAGAGTAATTATTGATAGATGTGAGTTTACTGCTGTCATTTAGTAGTGCTTTTTTGTGTGTGTGTGTGGTGCTGATGTTTTCTTTGTTCCTCTTACTCTCCTGTGCTGAATTACATTTGTTTGTGGATTTGTTTTTAGATTTCTTTTGTTTTTGTAGGTTTTGTTTTTGCTGAGACTTTATGTTTTTCCTCTTTTTTTTTTTGAGTATGTTTGTTAAATTTCTTTGTAGTTATTGTAAAATTTACCAATATCTTTCTAAGTTTGAAGTAGTCTATTATTTCTTGGTATCGCTTGACTTCCTTTCCATTAGAAGGTTCTATACCTACACCATGGATTCCCTCTATTATTTTTCTGATGTTGTTGTCATTTACAGATTAACTGCTCTGATTCCCAGCTGTATTTCTTTTGCTTTTTGATAGTCCTTGAGAGTTCATTTCATTGATTGGTATCTGGCTGGTACAATCCTGCATCCTAGATTCAGCCTGTGAGCTGAAGTTTTTTGTTCTCAGATTGAAGGACTCCCTTTAATAACTCTTGTAAGTTTGGTTTGGTTTTTACATAGTCCCTTAATTTCTGTTTATCTGAAAATGTATTAATTTCACCATCATATTTGAACGATAGTTTTGCAAGATATATTATTCTTGGCTGGCAATTTTTTTCTTTCAAGGTTTTATATATGTCATCTCATTGCTTTCTTGCCTGCATGGTTTCTGCCGAATAATCAGTGCTTAGTCTTATTGTTTCTCATCAGTATGTGACTTCTTGTTTTTCACTAGCTGCTCTCAGGATTCTTTCTTTGTCTGAGGTTTTGGTGAGTGTGATTATGATATGCCTTGGTGATTTTCTTTTGAGGTCTCTCCTATATTGGGTTCATTGAGATTCTTAGATGGCAAGCCTTTCATCTTTCATGTTATTGGGAAAATTTTCTGTCATCAATTATTCAATGATCTGTTTTCTGCTTTCTCCCCCTGTTCTGGCATTCCAATCACTCAAAAATTTTTGCTTTTGATTATATCCCACATAATTCTCAGGGTCTCTTCATTGTTCCTCATTCTTTTTTCTGAGTTTTCCTCAAACAGAATTGTATTCAACTGTTTGTCTTCAATTCCGCTGATCCTGTTGTCCACTGTTTCAAATCTGCTCCCTCAGCCCTTTTATGACACTGTCCATTTCTGAAATCTTGTTTATCTTTTGGATTTCTAACTTTTGTTTTTGTATAATTTCTAGTAGTGAATTTATTTTTGTATTTTATTCCTGCATTATTTTCCTGAATTCTTCCATTTTTTTGTCTGTATTTTTCCATGAATTGTCTGCCTTTTCCATGAATTTGTCTATTTTTTGCTCATTTTTGTCTGCTTTTTTTTCAACTTAGACAATTCTGAATATTAGAGATTTGAATTCCCTACCAGGTAGTTCTAGTGCCTTTTCTTCTACTGGAAAGTCATCTGTTTTTTTTTTTTTTTTTTATTTTGGAAGGCTACTGGAACTCTCCTGTCTTGTTTTTTAAATGTTTTGATATTGTCTGCTGTCTTTGTGGCATTCACTAGTTATTTTTCTTGTTTATTGATTGCAGATTTGTTTGTTTCATCCTTTTTTTTTGTAATTTGGCTATGTCTCAGCAGGTGGGCTGTGTGTTCTTTGTTGTTTGCTTGTCTTTGCGCACAATACTTTTCAACTCCTTCTCCAGTTGGCAGGGTCAGTAGCTCATATATGGTACAGCAGGGCAGGTCTAGCTGAAGAGGAGTTACTGAGATGAGTAGTTTGTGGCACTTGCTTCAGCCACCAAGGCAGCTCGGTAATCAGTGCAGGGCAGATTCTGGTAGGCCATGCCTGCACTGCTTGGTGGTGTGATGTTAAGCGCACAGTGCAGGTAGGCAGGATGGAGGGGGGAGATTGTGATGTGTGGAGCTAAGATGGGTATGGGAGAGAGGAGAGAGGAACAGGAGCCAAAAACATACGCACAAACAAAAAAGAGTGCTAGGCGAGTTTGCCGTTGGAGTAGAGAGTTGAGAGACTATGAAATGGAGAAAAGCAAAAAGGGGAAGAAGATGAAAAGAAAAGAATGAATAAATAAAAATTAGAGAGAGAAAAGAAAAGCTCCCAGAGATCCCACTGGCGCAGCCACAAGGTCCAGAGAAGTTGTTCCCAGGTGTTGAAGTACAGCCTGGCTAGAAGGCATAAAGGTCTCACTCAGTGCCAGGTATTCAGTGGACAGGAAGAGGAGGAAGGTATCGAGAGACAAGAAACTGAGTAATGAAGAAACACAAAAAGGTAAAAAGAGGGAAAATAAAATAAAACAAATTAAAAAAAAAAAGAACAAAAAATAGAAAAGAAAAAGAAATGCTCTCAGGGATCCCTCTGCATGTCTGCGAAAGCTGAAGGGGTAGGTCCCAAGCCTCACAGCACTGCCTGGCCAGAACGGGCTCCCTACTCAAGAATAGAAAAAGAAACCGAATGAACAATTCAAAACAAAGAAAAAAAAGCCCTGGGATCCCACCAGCATGGCAGCACGGACCGGGAAGTAGTTCCATACTTGAGCGAAGCTCCACAGCCCCTAAGGTAGAAGCAAAGATGGCGCACGGAGCAAGGTATTTGAGCAAAAGGATGGGGAGGTGGTGAGAGGTAAGGAAGAAATCAAAAGAAGCAGAAAAAAAACACCAGCAGCCAACAAATGGCACTCAGGGAGTTGACCAGTGTGGGCGGGTGGAATTGTTTACCGGTTGTTTTGTCTCCTGTTGGAAGCTTCATGAAGCTGCTTTCTTGTGCATGCTGTTTGCTGGTCTCTGATAGGAGTCCAAGATGGCAGCTCCATTCTGCGTTAGCTGATAGGGGACCTCTGCACGTATGTCTCCTCACTCTCTGTTCTCTGTTAGTTTCTCACTCCATTTGGTGCTTGGCTGAGTTCTTTATCTCTTCATTTGATGCTTAGGGTTTCAAGATTTCTGTTTTTTCTGTTTGGCTTAGTTTTTTGGATCTTTGCTGTAGAGGGTTGGTTTGGTGCTTCTGCTTAGACTGCCATGTTGCCTGAAGTCTCCCCATTCTCTTCTTGCTCACATGGTTTCTGACAAGAAGTCCACTGTAATTGTCATCCCTGTTCCTCTATAGGTAGGATATCCCCACATCGTCTTTCAAGATTTTCACTTTGTCTTTATTTTCCAGCAGTTTGAATATGATGTGCTTAGGTGTGTGAGTTTTTTTGCTTGTTGGTTTATTCTGTTTTGTTTTCTTTTTATAATATATCCTGCTTGATGTTCTTTGAGGCTTCTGGGTTTATGTTTGATGTCTGTCATTAATTTTGGAACATTCTTGGCTATTACTATTTCAACTATTTCTTCTGCTCCATTCTATCTTACTTCTCCTTCTGGTATTGTGACTATGTGTATGTCACATCTTTATAAATTACCCACAGTTCTTGGATGGCCTGTTTTTCTTTATTATTTTTCTCTTTGCATTTCAGTTCAGAGCATTTCTATTGACATACGTTCAAGCTTATAACTCGTTCTTTGGCCGTATCCAGTCTACTGATGAGGCCATCAAAGGCATCACTCATTTCTATTCCAGTGTTTTTGATTTATAGCCTTTCCTTTTGATTCTTTCTTAGAATTTCCATCTCTCTGTTTACATTATTCATCTGTTACTGTATGTGAAGCACTGAAGCCTTTAACATATTAATTATAGTTATTTTAAATTTCCTGTCTAATTCTAACGTCTGTGTAATACCTGAATCTGAATATGATAATTGCTTTATCTCTTCAGAATGTCTTTTTTCTTTTCCTTTTGATGGGTCTCATAATTTTTTGATAAAAGATAGACATGTATCCAGAACTGAGGTTAATAGACTTTTAGTATGGGGATTTATGTTAATCTGATTAGGAGTTAGGATATATGTAATGTTTACTGTATCTATAGGTGCCAGAGGCTTCAAATTCCTTTAGTGTCCTTGATTTTTGATTGTTTGATTTTGGGTTTTTCTTTTTTCTTCTTTCTTAACTGTTTCTACTCAAAGAGATTCTGTGTCTTGCAGTTCATTAAGTTGTAATCCACTGTTATTGTACTGACATTCTGTTGGTGTGGTGGTAAAGTGTGGGAGATGGGGCATGTTTCATAATTTCATGATTAAATCATAGTCTTTCAGTGAGCCTGTGTCTCAGGGATGTGACCTTCATAAATGTTTCTCCAGCAGTATAGCTTCCGTCTACCACCTACCATCCACCTCCTACTCCCTTCCTTGGCTGCAACAATATCAATCTATTTTCTTAAGATCCTGAATTGTTGTCTTGGTCATCTAGTGCTGCTATAACAGAAATACCACAAGTGGATGGCTTTAACAAAGAGAAGTTTATTTCCTCACAATAAAGTAGGCTAAAAGTCCAAATTCAAGGCATCAGCTCCAGGGGAAGGCTTTCATGCTCTGTCGGCCTTCTCATCAATCTTCCCACAGACTAGAAGCTCCTCCACACAGGGACCCCAGGTTCAAAGGACTCACTCTGCTGCTGGCACTGCTTTCTTGGTGGTATGAGATCTCTAACTCTCTGCTTGCTTCCCTTTCTTTTATCTCTTGTATGATAAAAGGTGGTGTATGCCACACCCCAGGGAAACTCCGTTTACATTGGATCATGGATGAGACCTTAGTAAGGATGTTATAATCCCACCCTAATCCTTTTTAACATAAAATTACAATCATAAAATGTAGGAGAAACACAGAATACTGGGAATCATGGCCAAGCCAAATTGATAGACACATTTTTGGGGGGACATAATTCAATCCATGACACCTGTAGCCTTTTTTTTTTTTTTTTTCTCCTCTTAACTTAGACAGGAAGGCTGGAGGGCCTGAAGTAGGAGGAATTCCCTTTCCTTGGCTAGGCTAAGTCTCTGGCAATATTCTTTCTCCTGGAGAGAAGACCTTTGATATAGAGAAGGCTCTGGGTGCTTTTCACAATGACTACTCTTTTCCTCCCCGTACCAGAGCCACTTGGGTATCTTTCTTGTATCTTCCTGGAGGTAAAGCCACAACAAATGTGGACTTTCTCATGCTAACTCAGCCTTCAATAATTTGTCAAAATTACTATTTAAGTGGCCCTACCAGTTCATGGCTCCAGCAGTTTCTGCACCAGGTAAACAGATCTAGGTATCTCTCTGACTGTACCTATCTCTCCAGTTTTTGGGTTAATGATTTGTCCTGTGACCTCAGTTCTCTGATGGATCCAAGAAAAGTCATTGCCCAGCTTTACAGTTGGACAGCTTTTTCTTTTTGGAGGGATAGAAGAGACGCCTTCCAAGCCCTTTATGTATCAGAGATGAAACCAGAAATAATACCCACATCTCTAGTTTTATTTTTTATTTTTTATTGTTGTAATGAAATGAAGTTTACATTTCAAGTTAGTCTCCCATACAGACTTCTTTTTTTTACATACTTTGTTATGAGACCCCCAACGGCTCACCCCATTCTACGACAGCATACTCCTCCCCTCCGCCCCTGATTCCCCATGAACATTCAACCAGCTCCTAACTCTCTCTGCCTTCCCATCTCACCTCTGGACAGAAGCCACCCTTTTGGTCTCCTGTATCTACTTGTCTAAGAGGCACATTCTTCACAAGTATCACTTTATGTCCCATAGTCCAGTCCAATCCCTGTCTGACGAGTTGGCCCGGGAAATTGTTTCAGTTCTGGGGTGGTGGAGAGACCAGGGGCCTTGCTTTCCGGGGCACCTCCAGTCTCAGTCAAACCATTAAGTCTGGTCTTCTTACTAGAATTTGAGTTCTGCATCCCATCATTCTACTGCTCCATTGGCGACCCTCTGTTGTGTTCCCTGTCATGACATTCATTGGTGGTAGCCGGGCACCATCTAGTTCTAGTCTCAGGCTGATGAAGTTTCTGGTTTATGTGGCCCATTCTGTCTCTTGGGCCGGTACTGTCCTTGCATCTTTGGTGTTCTTCGTTCTCCTTTACTCCAAGTGGTTGGGACCAACTGATGTATCTTAGATGGCCACTTGTAATCTTCTAAGACTCCAGACACCACTCACCAAAGTAAGATGCAGAACATTTTCTTAATAAGCTTTGTTATGCCGATTGACATAGATGTCCTCTGGGAGCATTGTCCCCAGACCCATACCCCTGCTACTCTGTCTCCAAAGTATTTGATTGTATTGAGGAAACTTCTTAGCTTTGGTTTAGTCCAGTTGTGCTGGATTCCCCTGTAATGTGTGCTGTCCTTCCCTTCACCTAAGATGATTCTTATCTACTATCTAGTTAATGAATAACCCTACCCAACCTCCCCACCCCCGTAACCATCAAAGTATGTTTTCTTCTGTGTTAAAACCTTTTCTTGAGTTCTTATACTAGTGGTCTTGTACAGTATTTGTCCTTCTATGACTAACTAAATTCACTCAGCATAATAAGTTCTAGCTTCCACCAAGTTATACAACTTCATCATTGTTCTTTATCTTTGCATAATATTCCATTGTGTGGATCTACCATAGTTTGTTTACCCATTCATCCATTGATGGGCACTTAGGTTGCTTCCATCTTTTGGCTATTGTGAACAGTGCTGAGATTAATATGGGTGTACATATATCTATGTGTGTGACAGCTCTTGTTTCTCTAGGATATACTCCAAGCAGCGGGATAGCTGGATCATATAGTACTTCTATTTCTAGCTTTTTAAGGAAGTGTCAAATCAATTTCCAAAGTGGTTGTACCATTTTACATTCCCACCAACAGTGTATAAGTGTTCCAGTGTCTCCACAACCTCTCCAGCATTTGTTATTTTGTGTTTCTTGGATTAATGCTAGCCTTTCTGGGGTGAGATGATATCTCATTGTAGTTTTGATCTGCATTTCTCTAATTGCTAATGATCGTGAGCATTTCTTCATATGTCTGTTACCAGCCTGAATATCTTCATTGGTGAAGGGCCAGTACATATCCTTTGCCCATTTTTTAATTGGGTTATTTGTCTTTTTGCTGTTGAGGTTTTGCAGTAACTTGAAGATATTAGAGATTAAATGCTGAGCGGATTTTTTATAGCCAAATTTTTTTTCCCAGTTTGTGGGTTATCTTTTTATTCTTTTGGTGAAGTCTTTGGATGAGCATAAGTGTTTGATTTTTAGGAGCTCCCACTCATCTAGTCTCCCTTCTGCTGCTTTTGCATTGTTACTTATGGTTTGTATTGTGTTTATGCCATGTATTAGGGTTCCTAGAGTTCTCCCTATTGTTTCTTCCATGATCTTTATCATTTTTGATTTTATGTTTAAGTCTTTGATCCGTTTTGAGTTAGTTTTTGCACATGGTGTGAGATATGGGTCTTGTTTCAGTATTTTGCATATAGATATCCAGTTATGCCAGCACCATTTGTTGAAGAGACTGTCTTTTCCCCAATTAATGGACTTTGGGCCTTTCTCAAATATTAGCTGCTCAGAGGTGGATGAGCTTATATCTGGATTCCCAGCTCTGTTCCTTTGGTCTATATATCTGTAGTTGTACCAGTACCAGGCTGTCTTGACTACCATGGCAGTATAATAGGTCTTAAAATCAGGTAGTATAAGGTTTCCCATTTTGTTCTTCTTCTTTTTTTTTTATTTTATTTTTTTATTGTACTTCAGGTAAAGGCTTACAGAACAAATAGTTTCTCATGAAACAGTAGTACACATATTGTTTCATGACATTGGTTACAAAACCCACAACATCTCAACCTTCTAACTTCTCAACTTTTTTTTCTTTTGGTGAAAATACACATAGCCTAAGATACACCATTTCAAAAATTTCTACATGCACAGTTCAGTGACATTGACTACGCTCTTCCAATTGTGCTGTTATTCTCACTTAAGATGAAGGCTTACAAAACAAAATAGTTTCGCATTTAACAGTTACTACAAATCTTGCCCTATGACAATGGTTAACAATCTCACAACACATCAACAATATCCTTACCCAAACTTGGGTTCCCTATCACCAGCTTCCTTGTCCCCTTCTGCCTTCTGGCCCTTGTCATTGGACTACTGTACCTCTTTAGCCTCATTAGGTTTTACGGGGCTGTCCACTTCCAGGCTGAACGGTGAACCTCGGAGATAACTTCACCACGGAGCTAAAAGGGGGTCTGGGGGCCATACTCTCGGGGTTTCTCCAGTCTCCTTTAGGCCAGTAAATCTGGTCTATTTTTTTTGTGAGCTAGAATTATGTTCTACATCCTTCTCCAGCTCTGTCCAGAGCCCTCTGTTATGATCCTGGTCAGAGCAGTCAGTGGTGGTCGCCGGGCACCATCTAGCTGTACTGGACTCAGTCCGATGGAGGTCGTGGTAGCTATGGATAATTAGTCTTCAGACTAATTTTTTCCTTCTACCCTGTTCTCTTCATTTCTCCCTTGTTCCAGAAGGGGTGAGACCAGTGGAGTATCTTAGATGGCCTGTCACCGGCTTTTAAGACCCCAGACACTACTCAGCAAGGTAGAATGTAGAAAATTGTCTTTATAAGCTGTGTTGTACCAATTGAGCTAGATGTTTCCTGAGACCATGGTCCCCAGAGCCCTCCACCCAGCAATTCAGTCCCTCAGGGAATTTGAATGCGTCTATGGGCTTCCATGACCTTTCCTTGTACAAGTTGTGCTAGTTTCCCCTGTATTGTGTACTGTCTCACCCTTCACCCAAGATACCACTTATCTATTACCTATTTAGTATTCCCCCATACCCCGCCCATCCCTGGTAACCAACAAAGATTGTTACATTTTGTGTGTGAAATTTTTCATGGGTTTTGACAATAGAGGTCTCATACAATATTTGTCCTTTTGTGATTGACTTATTTCACTCAGCATAATGTCCTCCAGTTTCATCCATGTTATGAGATGGTTCACAGATTCATTGTTGTTCTTTCTCATTGCATAGTACGCCATTGTGTGTATGTACCATAGTTTGTTTATCCATTCATCTGTTGATGGGCATCTAGGTTGTTTCCATCATTTTGCTATTGTGAACAATGCTGCCATGAACATAGGTGTGCATCTGTCTATTTGAGTGATGACTCATTTCTCTAGGATATATTCCTAGGAGTAGAATTGCTGGATCAAATGGTATGTCTATTTCTAGCTTTCTGAGGAAGCACCATAACATTTTCCAAAATGGTTGTATCATTTTGCATTGCCACCAGCAGTGCATAAGCGTTCCGATCTCCCCAAAGCCCCTCCAACATTTGTTATTTCCAGTGTTTTTGATTCGTGCCAGTAATGCAGGGGTGAGATGGTATCTCATTGTGGTTTTAATTTGCATTTCTCTAATGGATAGTGATCATGAGCATTTCCTCGTGTGTCTGTTGGCTATTTGAATGTCTTCTTTGGTGAAGTGTCTGTTCATTTCCTTTGCCCTTTTTTTAATAGGATTATTTGTCTTTTTGTTGTACAGGTGTTGGATTTTCTTGTAGATTATGGAGATTAGACCTTTGTCTGACTTGTACTGTCCCCAAATTTTTTCCCAATCTGTAGGTTCTCCTTTTACTGTTTTGGTGAAGTCTTTTGAAGAGCATAGGTGTTTGATTTTTAGAAGATCCCAGTTATCTAGCTTATATATTGGGGTTTGTGCATTGATGGTTATGGTTTGTATCCTGTTAATGCCATGTATTAAGGTATGAAGTGTTGGTCCTATTTTTTCTTCTATGAACTTTATAGTTTTAGGCTTTATATTCAGGTCTTTGATCCATTTTGAAGTAGTTTTTGTATATGGCGTGAGGTATGGGTCCTGTTTCATTTTTTTGCAAATGGATATCCAGTTTTGGCAGTACCATTTGTTAAAAAGACTGTCTTTTCCCCATTTGATGGACTCTGAGCCCTTGTCGAAGATCAGGTGACAGTAGGTGGAAGGATTTCCATCTGGGTTCTCAATTCTGTTCCATTGATCAATGTACCTGTTGTTGTACCAGCACCAGGCTGTTTTGACTACTGTAGCTGTGTAGTAGGTTCTGAAGTCAGGTAGTGTGAGTCCTCCAACTTTATTCTTCTTCTTCAGTAGTGCTTTACTTATTCGGGGCTTCTTCCCTTTCCATATAAAGTTAATGATTAGTTTTTCCATCTCTTTGAAGAATGTTGTTGGTATTTGGATTGGGATTGCATTGTATTTGTAAATTGCTTTGGGTAAAATTATCATTTTCACAATGTTGAGTCTGCCTATCCATGAGCATGGTATGTTTTTCCATTTATGTAGATCCCTTGGGTTTCTTTCAGTAGTGTTTTGTAGTTTTCTTTGTATAGGCCTTTTACAGCCGTGGTCAGATTTATTCCTAAGTATTTTATCTTTTTAGGGGCTATTGAAAATGGTATTGTTTTCCTGATTTCCTTTTCATTGTTCTCCTTATTGGTGTATAGGAATCCAACTGATTTTGGAATGTTTAGCTTGTATCCTGCTACTCTGCTGAATCTTTCTATTAGTTCCAGTAGATTTCTCGTGGAGTGTTTAGGGCTTTCTATGTATACTATCATACCATCTGCCAAAAGGGACAGCTTAACTTCTTCATTACCAATTTGGATGCCCTTTATTTCTTTTTCTTGCCTTATTGCTCTAGCTAGATCTTCCAGCACAATGTTAAAAAAGAGTGGTGATAAAGGGCATCCTTGTCTTGTTCCTGTTTTGAAGGGAAATGTTTTCAGCCTCTCTCCATAAGAATGATGCTGGCCATTGGTTTTGCATAGATGCCCTTTTTTATGTTGAGAAATTTACCTTCTATACTTATTTTATTAATAGTTTTTATCAGGAATGGGCGTTGGATTTTGTCAAATGCCTTTACTGCGTCAATTGAGATGATCCTGTGATTCTTTTCTTTCCTTTTATTTATGTGGTGGATTACATTGATTGATTTTCTAATGTTAAACCATCCTTGCATACCTGGGATGAATCCTACTTGGTCGTGGTGTATTATTATTTTTTTTTATATGATGCTGAATTCTATTGGCTAGAATTTTGTTGAGAATTTTTGCATCTATATTCGTGAGAGATATTGGTCTGTAATTTTCTTTTTTTGTGACGTCCTTCCCTGGTTGTGGTATCAGCATTATGCTAGCTTTATAGAATGAATTTGGAAGTGTTGCTTCCTCTTATATGCTCTGAAATAGGTTGAGTAGTACTGGTACAAGCTCTTCTGTAAATGTTTTGCAGAATTCTCCAGTGAAGCCTTCTGGGCCAAGGCTTTTATTGGTTTGGAGTGTTCTATTACCTGTTCAATCCCTTTTCTTGTAATGGGTCTGTTCAGATATTCAACATCACTTTGTTTTAGTTTGGGGAGGCTGTGTGTTTCTAGAAATTTATCCATTTCCTCTACGTTTTCAAATTTGTTGGAGTATAGTTTTTCATAATATTCTGTTATAATCCTTTTTATTTCAGTTGGGTCTGTTGTAATGCCCCCCCGTTTCATTTCTTATTTGGGTTATTTTTGTCCTCTCCTGTTTTCCTTTTGTCACTGTGGCCAGTGATTTGTCGATTTTGTTGATTCTTTAAAGAACCGACTTTTGGTTTTGTTGATTCTTTCTATTGTTTTTCTGTTCTCTATTTCATTTATTTCTGCTCTGCTCTTTACTATTTTCTTTCTTCCGGTGGTTGTGGGCTTTTGTTGCTGTTCTCTTTCTATTTGTTTGAGTTCTGTAGTTAAGTGTTTTGATTTTGTCCCTTTCTTCTTTTTGATATGTGCATCTATTGCTATAAATTGTCCTCTGAGGACTGCCTTTGCTGTGTCCCAAAGGTTTTGGTATGATGTGTTTTCATTCTCATTTGATCCCAGGAATTTTTTGATTCCTTCTCTGATTTCTTCTATTACCCACTGACGTGTAAGCAGGGTATTATTCAGTTTCCATGTAATTGGTTTTTTTTTCCTTGCTCTTTCTGTTGTTAATTTTTACCTTGATGGCGCTGTGGTCAGAGAAGATACTTTGAATTGTCTCAACGTTTTGGATCTTGTTGAGGATTGTTCTGTGGCCTAAGATGTGGTCTATTCTGGAGAATGTTCCATGTGCATTGGAAAAGAATGTGTACTTTGCAGCAGTTGGATGGAGTGTTCTATGTATGTCTACGAGGTGAAGTTGGCTGATTGTGCCTTTAGGTCTTCTATATCTTTGCTGAGTTTCTTCTTAGCTTTTCTGTCCTTTACTGAGAGTGGTGTGTTGACGTCTCCTACTATTATTGTGGAACTGTCAATTTCTCTTTTCAGTGTAGTTAGAGTTTGTTTTATGTATTTTGGAGCCTTGTCATTGGGTGCGTAGATGTTTATTATGGTTATGTCTTCCTGATGGATCATCCCCTTAATCATTATATAGTGTCCTTCTTTGTCTTTTATGGTAGATTTCATTTTAAAGTCTATTTATCTGAGATTAGAATTGCCACTCCTGCTCTTTTTTGGTAGTTGTTAGCTTGATATATTTTTTTCAAACCTTTGACTTTTAATAAATTCACATCTTTGTTTCTAAGGTGTGTCTCTTGTAGACAGCATATTGATGGATCCTGTTTTGTTATCCATTCTGTCATTCCCCGTCTCTCTATGGGTGCATTGAGTCCATTACATTAGTTGTAATTATTGATAGATGTGAGTTTGTTGCTGTCATTTTGTAATTTTTTTTTTGGTGGTCCTGAAGTTTTCTTTTTTCTTCTTAGTCTCTTGTGCTGAGTTACTTTTGTTTGTGTTTTTTTTTCATTTCTTTTGTTTTTGTAGGTTTTGTTTTTGCTGAAACTTTATGTTTTCTGTATTTTTTTACGAGTATGTTTGTTAACTTTCTTTGTGGTTACCATGAATTTTACCCTTATCTTTCTAATTTGAAGCAGTCTACCATTACTTGGTATTGCCTTGCCTTCCTCTCCATTAGAAGGTTCTATACCTATGCCGTTTATTTCCTCTTTCAGTGTTTTGATGTTGTTGTCATTTACTGATTAATTGCTCTGATTCCCTGTTGTATTTCTTTTGGTTTTGGATAGTCCTCGAGAGTTCATTTCCTAGGTTGGTATCTGGCTGGTACAATTCTGTGTCCTATCTTCTGCCTGTGAGCTGAACCTGTTTGTCCTCAGATCGAAGAACTCCCTTTAATAATTCTTGTAAGTTTGGTTTGACTTTTACAAATTCCCTTAATTTCTGTTTATCTGGAAATGACCTAATTTCACCATCTAATTTGAGCGAAAGTTTTGCAGTATATATTATTCTTGGCTGGCAATTTTTTTCTTTCAAAATTTTATACATGTCATCCCATTGTCTTTTTGCCTGCATGGTTTCTGCAGAATAATCTGAGTTTAGTCTTATTGTTTCTCGTCTGTATGTGACTTCTTTTTTTTCACTAGCTGCTCTCAGGATTCTTTGTCTTTGGTTTTGGTGAGTGTTTTGGTGAGTATGATTATGATATGCCTTGGTGATTTTCTTTTGGGGTCTCTTCTATATGGGGTTCGTTGAGCTTCTTGGATGGCCAGCTTTTCATCTTTCATGGTACTGGGGAAGTTTTCTGTCAGCAGTTCTTCAATCATCCTCTCTGTGTTTTCTGTTTTCTCCCCTGTTCTGGAATTCTAATCAGTCAAAAATGTTTGCTTTTGATTGTATCCCATATAACTCTCAGGGTCTCTTCATTTTTCTTTGTTCTTTTTTCTGAGTTTTCCTCATACAGAGTTGTATCCAAGTGTTTGTCTTCAATTCCACTTATCCTGTCTTCCTGCATTTCAAATCTGCTTCTCAGCCCTTCTATGATACCGTCCATTTCTGAAATATTTTTGTTTACCTTTTTGATTTCTAATTGTTGTCTTTGTATAATTTCTAGTTGTGAATTTATTTTGGCATATTGTTCCTGCATTATTTTCCTGAATTTTTCCAATATTTTTTCTGTGTTTTACATGAATTTTTTTGTTTTTTCCTCATATTTGTCAGCTTTTTGCCTCAGTTGTTGGAGAATTCTGAGTTTAGAGATGTGAATTCCCTATCAGGTAGTTCTAGTGCTTTTTCTTCCAGAGGAGAGTCATCTGGTGTTTTATTTTGCAGGCCTACTGGAACCATCCTGTCCTGTTTTTGTAAATGTTTTGATATTGTCTCCCATCTTCGGGATATGTAGTAGTTACTTTCTCATTTATTGATTGTAGATTTGTTTGTTTCATCCCTTTTTTAAACAAAAAAAATTAACTACGTCTGAGCAGGCAGACTGTGTGTTCTTTGTTGTTTGCTTGTCCGTGGGCACAATACTTTTTGTCTCCTTCTTCAACTGCCAGGGTCAGTAAATCAGATATGGTATGGCAGGGGAGGTCTAGCTGAAGAGGAGTTACTGGGATGGGTTGTTTGTGGCACTCACTACAGCCTCCAGTGTGGGACGGTAATCAGTGCAAGGCAGGTTCCAGTAGGCTGTGCCTGTGCTGCTTGGTGGTGTGATTACTAGCGCATGGTGCAGGTAAGCTGGATACAGCAGGAGATTGTTATGTGCAGAGCTAAGATGCGTATGGGAGAGAAGAGAGAGAAACAGGAGCCAAAAACATACAAACAAACAAAAAAGAATGCTAGGGGAGCTTGCTGTTGGAGTGGAGAGATGAGAGACTATGAAATGGAAAAAACCAGAAAGCGGTAGAGGAAGAAAAGAAAAGAATGAATAAATAAAAATCAGAAAGGTTAAACAACTGCGAAGTTCCCAGGGATCCCACCAACGCCGCTATGAGGTCTGGGGAAGTCGCTCTCATGTGTTGCAGTACAGCCTGGCTAGAAGGCATAGAGGTTTACAATGCCAGGTATTCAGGGAACAGAAAGAGAAGGAAGATACAGAGAGATGAGAAACTGAGCAATGAAGAAAGACAAAAAGGGTAAAATAGGGAAAAGAAAACAAAACACTTTTTAAAAAAATACAAGAAAGGCCCCCCAAAAAAACAGAAAAAAAATCAAAAAAAGAAATGTCCTCAGGGATCCCTCTGCATGTCTGTGCATGCCAAGTGGGAATTCTCTTTGCCACACAGCACCGCCTGGCCAGAAAGGGCTCCCAACCCAATAAAAGGAAAAGAAAACAAACAAACAATTCAAAACAAACAAAGGAACAAAAGCCCCGGGATCCCACCAGCACAGCAGCCCAGACTGGGCAGCAGCTCCACACTTGAACAGAGCTCCACAGCCCCTCAGGAAGAAGCAAGATGGCACACGGAGCCAGGTATTTGTGTAAAAGGAAGGGGAGGTGGAAAGAGGTTAGGAAGAAACCAAAAGAAGCAGAAAAAAATGCAACACTAGCAGCCAACAAATGGCACTCAGAGTGCCAGCTATTGCGGGCTGGTGTTTCTTGGACAAGAGACTGTGTCTGTGGGAAGCAGAGGGGGCCGAGTGTGGGTGAAGAAGGGTAGGGAGTGGGAAAGCGTATATCACAAATTGCCGGAGCTCTGCAGCCCCTCAGGAAGAAGCAAAGATGGCGCACGGAGCCAGGTATTTGAGCGAAAGGAGGGGGAGGTGGTGAGAGGTGAGGAAGAAATCAAAAGAAGCAGAAAAAAGCAACACCAGCAGCCAACAAATGGCACTCAGAGAACTGGCCCGTTCGGGTGTGTGGAATCCAAGCAGCCAGTGTTTCCCGGTCAAGAGATTGTGGCCGCAGGAAGCAAAGGAGGCCGAGTCAGGGTGAAAAAGGGTGGGGGGTGTGAAAGCATGTATCGCCAATTACCAGTTGTTTTGTCTCCCGCTGGAAGCTCTGTGAGGCTGCTTTCTCGTCCCCCTTGTTTGCTGGTCTCTGATAGGAGTCGAAGATGGCAGATCCACGCTGTGTTAGCTGGTAGGGGACCTCTGCATGAATCTCTCCTCGCTCTCCATTCTCTGTCAGTTTTCTCACTCCATTTGGTGCTTGGCTGAGTTCTTTATCTCTTCATTTGATGTTTTATGGTTTCAGGATTGTAGTATTCTCTGTTCGGCTTAGTTTTTTGGATCTTTGCTGTGGAGGGACAGCGTGGTGCTTCTGCCTAGAGCGCCATTTTCCTGGAACCTCCCCCACTTTGTTCTTCTTCTTGATAGTGCTTTATTTATTTGGGGCATGTTCCCTTTCGATATGAATTTGGTGATTTGTTTCTCCATCTCATTAAAAAATACTGCTGGAATTTGGATTGGGATTGCATTGTATCTGTAGATTGCTTTGGGTAGAACTGACATTTTCACTATGTTGAGTCTACCTAACCATGAGCAAGGTATATTTTTCCACTTATGCAGGTATCTTTTAGTTTCTTACAGTAGTGTCCTGTAGTTTTCTCTGTAAAGATCTTTTACATCTCTGGTTAGATTTATTCTTAAGTATTTTATCTTCTTGGGAGCTATTGTAAATGGTATTGATTTGGTGATTTCCTCTTCAAGGTTCTCTTTGTTGGTGTAAAGGAATCCAATTGATTTTTGTATGTTTATCTCGTATCCTGAAACTTTGCTGAAATCTTCTATTAGTTCCAGTAGTTTTCTTGTGGATTCCTTGGGGTTTTCTGTGTATAAGATCATATCATCTACGAATAGAGATACTTTGACTTCTTCCCTACCTATTTGGATGCGCTTTATTTCTTTTTCTAGCCTAACTGCTCTGCTAGGACCTCCAGCATAATGTTGAATAATAGTGGTGATAAAGGGCATCCTTGTCCAGTTCCTGTTCTCAAGGGGAATTCTTTCAAAGTCTCTCCATTCAGGGTGATGTTGACTATTAGTTTTGTATAAATGCCCTTAATTATAATGAGGAATTTCCCTTCTATTCCTATTTTGTTGAGCGTTTTTATCATGAATGTGTGTTGGACTTTTTTGAATGCTTTTTCTGCATCAATTGATAATATCATGTGGTTCTTGTCTTTTGTTTTATTTATGTGATGGATTATGTTGATTGTTTTTCTAATGTTGAACCATTCCTGCATACCTAGTGTAAATCCCACTTGGTCATGGTGAATTATTTTTTTGATATGTAGCTGAATTCTATTGGCTAAAATTTTGTTGAGGATTTTTGTGTCAATGTTCATGAGGGATATCAGTCTGTAATTTTCTAGTTTTGTGGTGTCTTTACCTGGTTTTGGTATCAGGCTTATGCTGGCTTCATAGAATAAGTTTGGAAATATTCCATCTTTTTCTATGCTCTGAAATACCTTTAATAGAAGTGGTGTTATCTCTTCTCTGAAAGTTTGGTAGAATTCTCCAGTGACGCCATCCGGTCAAGGGCTTTTTTTGGTTGCCAGTTTTTTAATAACCTTTTCAATCTCTCCTTTTGTTATGGGTTTCCACATCTCTAGTTTTAAAAGCATGCAAGTATGAATTGAATAACAACAATGTGAAAAATTACTCTAAGGGATAGATTAATGAATTAAGACCCTATATCTGCCTTTGACTTTACTGAAAAGATGAGACACCCATACCTCTCAAAGAACTGTGGTTATCCTATAGCCTCAGATTTTTTCCTTATGTGAAGTGCAGATTCTCTTAAAACTTTTTCTAGCACGCTGTGTTAATCCTTAGCCTAGCACTTATCACATGTAAATTTTTGTTTTCCTAATAATCAATAAAATCTTTGAGAAAAGAAACTGTATCTGTATCTCCAGAACATGGAAGTTCTGTTAGATAGAAGAAGCTCATTACATATTCATATGGATTGAATTTATTTTGAATTCCTAACCTCTGGTAACTGTAAACTTGACCTTGTTTGGAACTGGGTCTTTGAAGGTGTTATTAGCTAAGTTAACATGATGTCCTACAGGGAGCAGGGTGGTCCTTAACTTCGTATGAGTAGTGCCTTTATAAAAGAGGAGAGGAGACACACAGAGAGACACAGATGGAAGACAGTGATGTGAAGATGAAGGCAGAGATGTTGTTAGGCAGTTATGCTGCAACTGCAACTCAAAGAATGACCAGGGCTACTAGAAATTGGAAGAGACAAGAAATGATCTTCCCCTCGAGCCTTCAGAGATAACGTGGCCCTATCAACAACCTTAACGCAGTTAAGTACTAGCCTCTAGTACTGTGAGACCATAAATTTCTGAAATTATAAGACATCCAATTTGTAGTACTTTGTTCTGGAAGCTCTATAAACCTAATACAGTATTTAAAGAATAAATAAATCCAATGTCACCATTGTCATGAAGCTTCTATTTATAAATTAAATATGGCTTGACTACATAACCTGGAGTACAAGCACCTTTTAATGGAAGTACAGGAATAAGATAATTTGTGGGTAAAATGTCTCTGTGTAATTTTCAATTTTGATATTAATAATTTAAAATTTTAGGGGTATGAATAACAGTGGTTAGTACTTATATGCTGAATAGACATGTGTATATAAGTTAAAGAATCTCCCTTTACTCTTCTTCAGGATCTTGATTGTCAGCAAGTTTTGTTTTAGTCTCTTCTTGGTATTCATATTTTGATCTTGAAAATTTTTATTTGCCATTAAATTATTAATTCTATCATCAATAATTTATTAAGTATGGCTTAATAAGCTGACCTCCACTAGTTTCTGGTGATAAAATAATAAAAACATACAGTTCTTGCTCTTAACTAAATTTAACAGTGTAGGTAGAAGGAGGCTGGAAATAGGAAATGGAAAAAGGTATCAAAGGGAAAGCTTCATAAAGTTGGTGACATGAATTGAGCTTTTTTAAAATTATAAATGTTGAAATATAACACACATACAAGAAGTGCACAGATAATACATTTATAACTCAATGAGTGTGTACAACAATGCAAAAACACTGGTACCACAGGCATACAGAACAAAGAACAAAATGTAAACATAGTGCAAAAGCCACCATGCCCCTTCTAATCACTACCCTTCCCAAATTTACTTTCATTCTGATTTCTAACATCATAGATTAGTTCTGCCTATTTTTGAACTTTGTTTAAATGAAATCATAGACTTACATTTTAAGGTAAGTCCAGACAGGTGGAAGTGAAGAGTAGGACATCCCAAGCAGAGGGACCAGCCTGAGCAGAGATACAGAAGTTGGAAACCTGTTTCATCTGATGTTCACATCCCAGTACTGGTCTGCTTTGTTTCCCTCCCTCCAATCTGAAGGCCAAGGTACTTATTCTTAGCAACTCTCTGCCCCTTCCTCTCTCCCACACCTTTGAAGCCTTCTCTCTTAAAATGGAATTGACATGGTGATTTTTTCCCATCCCTTTCTTTTGTCTGCCTTCTATATACATTGTGTTTGTTTTAAAGAAACAATGTTTCCCACCTTAGATTGTAAATTCCTATAGGGTAAGGACTGTGTCTGTTTAAGCTAATTTTTAAAGGATTTAATAAATTCCAGACTCATGAGACTACTTTAAACTTACAATATTTTTGTGCAGATAATTCACGAATTATGTTTTTTGCCAACCACAAAACCCCCCTGCACGTTATTTTCCTAGCATACTATTTGCATTATATGTGTTGGTGTGTTATTTACGTGAGTGCATTGTTTGTAAAAAAAAATACAGTAATGATCTTTTCAATTACTTAATAGTTATATACAGAAAAGTGTGAAGGATGAACTAATATTAAAGTAAAACCTCAATGTGTGAGATATATTTATAAGATAAATTTTATATAATATATATCATATATATATACACACACACACATACAAATATATACATATATATGAATTCACAAGGATCATAGTTATGGAACACTTAAAAAAATATTTCCTGGAAATTTATAATAAGCCTTATTTTTCTAAGAACAAAACTTATGTTTTATCCTCTTTTCAATTATATTTTCATTGCTTACATTTTCATTACTGGCCCCATTTTTTCCTTTTCGGTGATCTGTTTTTCCATAACATTTACTAGTTTTAGGGAATACCAGAAGCAATAGACCATCATGTACTTCAGAATTTGAAAGACCCTTAAATTAGCCAGAAATCCTTCCCCACTCTCTTCTTAAAGGAATTGGGTAATCTCCATGGTTTTTCTGACCACTGACCTTGACTATGCAAAACTGCCAAATAAATGGTCCAAAGGTGCCCTGGTGGTGTAAAAAGGTAAGCACTCGGCTGCTAACCAAAACGCTGGCATTTCGAATCCAGCCAATGGCTCCTCAGGAAAAAGACCTGATGATCTGCTTAAAGATTATAGCCAAGAAAACCCTGTGGGGCAGTTCTACTCTACAACACATGCGGTCAATATGAGTCAGAATCAACTCAATGGCACCTAACAACAACAACAATATTGTTTCATGGTATATTTGATTTTTCCAAGAAAATGGAGACCATTCTTATTCCATTTTGTTAAAATGCTAAATGGAAATGTTTGATTCCTGTTTATTACTTTGTCTTACCTCAGCTTATCAGCCCGAGTCTAACCCTGTGATGTATTACATTTTGTTGCTGTAATTTGGTTATCTGCATGTTGAAGAGTTATTTAAGGAAGATGGTAAGTGTTTTCATGAATAGTAGTCATGATAATAATTAATATTTGTTGAGTGACTGTGTGGTTCTGACTTTGTTCTAATTGCTTTATTAATTTATTCAACATTCACAACAACCCAATGAGGTGGATATTATTATTATTATCTGCATTTCATACCTGAAGAACCTGAGACATAGAAAAGCTAAATTATTCAAGGTCGGCCAGCTCTTGGGTAGATGGTAGAATTGGAATTCAAACCTAGGCAGTTTGACTCTCAAGCTGGTGCCCTTAACGAGGTGGTGATCAGTGAGTAGGATAAGAGACTGTCAGCTAGAAGCCATACTGAATTTTTAAAACTTAAATTTGTGTTGAAGTAAATACTCTCCATCATTAAGTTTTTACTGAGCTGCTATCATGTACCACAACTATTTTGATCTGACCTAGGAGATAACCGTGAAATCTGTGGTGTAAATTCAACAGATTTGCCTAAACTGTGATGTAAATATATGTATATGTACCTTTTGATTGTACAGAGAAGCAGGAAATTTCATATGAACAATAGGGGCAGCTGAACATAAGAGGCGGCCCTTTGGCGAGGCTTAAAAACATTAGAAAGATTTAAATAGGTGAGGAGAAAGGGAGAGAGCATTCCAAAAAAGGTGAAAAATGATGAACAAAGATCTGGCAATGACAATGTACCTGGGCTGTAAGGATCTCCACAACGCTGGAGCTGAATGCGAGAGGGAATAAAGGTGAATATGTCAAATACAACCAGCTACTCTCTGTGCAAGATGCATATAGATAGATAATTAAAACATATTTTGAGCTTAAAGATAATTTATGTGACATTGCTTATAAACCTTCATGAGTTAAGTGGCAACACTTGTTGTTAAGTGCTATTGAGTCAATTCTGACTCACAGTGGCCCTATATGACAGAGTAGAACTGCCCATAGGGTTTCCTAGGCTGTAATCTTTACAGGAGTAGATAAAGAGGTCTTCCTTCCTTGGAGGAAGTGGCAACACTAGGAACCCAATAAGATGTTTTTGAGATCATGTGTGTATCTAACATGATTTTTCAGATTTTGTGGCCTCTGGCTTTTTCCTGTTGCCTCTATAAAATGAATGAATTTTGAATTCATTGAAATTAATGAATTTATTTATAATTCACTTCTAAGGAAAGCACTATAAAGCCCAAAATTGATCATAATTTCCCTGATTATAGAATTGCATATTGTGGAATTAATTTATAATAGGCCTTTTTTTTCTTTTATCTTTAATGCCTTTATTGGTTGACATGTACCATGCCAGATTTTCTTCAAGGGAAAATTTCATTTAGGGTGGAGTTGGGGTAAAGATATGGGAGACAATGATGAAAGGAGCAAACCCTTAAAATGGACAAATAGGACATTGCTTGTGGATCCTCTGCAAAGAGAAACACACCCACCTTCATTAGCTATTCCAGCCTCTCACAAGATTGGCAGCAGTAGGAAATGAGATAGGCTGTTGAGCTGTGTGGATGACCTGCTTAGCTCTGCAGATACAAGGTAAGAGGCCTGTGATGTAGTTACACCTGCAACTTAGAGATAAAGATAGGCCTAGGATGGGCTCCTGACAGCAGACTAATTGGAAAAGACTAGACACAACTAGTTACCTGGTATCCGATACAAAGTACTTTGTCTGTGTAGGGAAAAAAAAAAAGCTTCCACCAAAAAAATATGTAACGTAATGTTTATATTAATACTATTAATGTATAATTATTCAACTGTAGCTTGCTGATATTAAAAAGGAAGGGATTAGCTGCAACATGAAATACAAATATCTCTTCTTCACAAAAGTAAAACATTTAGACATTTAGTTTAGGTGAAGTACTCCCTCTCTCTTTCCATTCTTTTCTTCCTTCCTTTCTTTTTGGAGGCACTTTGGGGTTTGCTAGAATTAATATTAATATTGCTTCAAGTCAATGTCCTTATCATGGTCATTAAGTTTCCAAAATGGGGCAGATGTACCTGAGAAGGCATTTTAGGCCATTGTTGGTCATTCTTGGAATTAAAATCTCACCAACAAAGGAAATCTCGTGTAGTGGCAAAATTCAGCTTCAGAAGTGAGGAGGCACACAATTCAGTCCTCAGTTTGACCCCTGGGCTAATCCTTTAAGCCTGTGGTTCTCAAAGAGTGGTCCAGGGACCAGCAGCATCAGCATAACCCAGGACCTTATTAGAAATACACACTTTCGGACTCCATGCAGACCTACTAAATCAAAAAATCTGGGGGTGGTGCCCAGCAATGTATGCGTTAGAATGCCCTGCAGGTAATTCTGATGTACACTTATGTTTGGGAACTTTTTATGCAGACTCTGGGCCTAAATTTCCTTTTAAATGAAATAAAGGGGATTAAACTTGATTTACTTCCAGATCCTTCTAACTCTCCATAATCTTATATTCTATTACTAAGGCTCTGGCTACTTCTGACCAAAAGAGATTTGTCAGGGGTTAGCTGTACTTACTTGAAGAAGCAGGGTTCTTGACATGAGTTAAGTCTAACTTATATAACACCCAGTAGATCTGTTGCAAGGAGCCCTCACTGAGCAAAGATAAGTTCTCAGCTGCTAACTGAAAGGTTGGCAGTTCGAACTTACCCAGCGGCTTCGCGGGCGAAAGACCTGGCAATCTACTTCCATTAAGATTACATCTAAGGAAAGCCTGTGGGACAGTCACATGGGGTCATTATGAGTCAGAATCAATTCGACATCACCCAACAACAACAAATCTGTTGTTAAACATAAAGGCTTCTTCACTGTTACAATTCATTTTTTTCATATTATAACAAACAGACCCACTGCTACCAATATATATATATATATATATATATATATATATATATATATATATATATATATATATATATAAAATTCCCTTTCCCTCACTAATGCTCAGGATTGTGTATGATGTTTATAATAATCCTTTCTTTTGATTTCTCAGAAAAAAATTATGAAGTAAGTGGGCTCGTAGTTTTTTAAATAATATGGAAAATCTCAGAGTTAAGGATTGTATTTGGCAGCTCCTGGGTAAGAATCATTAAGTATTTAAAGGTACTTAGCATGCTAGTAAAAAGTGGAATTAAACCATTTTCGCTGGAACCATGAGAAGATTATGAAAAATATGAACAGAGAAATACTAGATTAAAACCACCACATGGTTGAAAAGTGAACACTTTTGCAGTAAAGATCAAAAGTAGCTACAAAAATAATCACCCTCTTCATAAGCCAGGGTTCCACGAAGATGCCAGTTTCTGTTATCTTTGCCAGGGGAGGAGCACATCACCCAATTCCCAACCCAGCCCCCTATACAGGGGGGTAAGGATGGGGGTGCTAGATGAGGAGAGGAGGCTGAAGGCAGTTGGAAAATAGAAGAAAACAACTTTGTTCAAAAGTGTAATCTGGTTTGCACTGGAAAAGGTACCAATAGCCATTCATCTATATTCCTGCAAATTTTTTTTAAAAGCAACTGTTCACTGTGTCCTTTAAACCATCGATGCAGAAGCTTCTGTGTGCCTCTGCCATATATTTTGGCACCGTGAAGTTTTGCTTGGACCTCTGGTTTTCACAAACTATTAATAAGTAGGACAGAGGAAATCTGTTATTTTTATTATTTTGATGATTTTTGAAAGAGAAATGGGAAGCAGCAAGCCTCTCTTTCCTTGTATCTGATATTAGCAGAGATTTGAATTTGATTTTGAGTGTCAGTCAGAGGCAAATATTAACTGGAGGGTAAGTTAAGTATAATTTACCCAAACCTATGTACGCAGTAAGGAAAGTTTGACACACTTGCCTAATTATCTGCTCAGAAACTCCTTTGTTTCAGATAGTTAACTTTGCTTAGAAAAACAAAACTCAGAATCTTTGGAAAGTAGGCAAATATTTCTGCCTACTTAGTAATAAATGCATTTCTAAATCTTCATAATGAAAATTCCTTAAGATCCATATGAAAATCATATGTAAATCAGGGCAAGGCAATACCTTTCGTTTCTTTTTGCTAAGAAAAGTAGCAGGTGTGATGGAAAGAGTAAGGTTTAGATTCAGACAGGGTCACAGCTCTATCACTTCCTAGCTCAGAGATTGCGTGCAAATTATTTACCTTCTTTGTGCATCACTGAATTTAGCCATAAACTTTAGCATATAGAGCTGTTGTAAGAACTAAGTGACAGAACAGATGGAATATATCCTGTGTGATGGCTATGTAAAAAGTGCTCAATGAATATTAGTTACCTTCCTTTTCATACACAGAATGTCCTTCACACCATTTCCATGTAAGGTCTTGAGTTCAACAACATTCTGTTGTGGTAATTTTCTTGCTCTCTTTCTTCCTCTCTCTCTCCCTCTCTCTCTCCCCTCACTTCCTTTTCTTCTTCCCTCTCTCTCCCACTCTCTCTTTCTTTCCGTCCCTGTCCCTATCTCTTCCTCTCTCCCTCTTTCCCTTCTTCTCCCTCTCCCACCCCTTTCTCTCCTCTTCTTTCTTTTTCTCTGTCCCTCCCTCTCCCTTCATCCCTCTCTCTCTTTCTCCTTCCCTTTCTCTCTCCCTCGCTCTCGTTCTCACTTTCTCTCCTCTCTCACACTCTCTCTCTTTCTTTCCTTCTCCCTCTTTCTCTTTCTCTGCCCCACCCCCCACCTTTATAGGAACTTGCATTGAGAGCTTACTAACTGCTGAACATGATACTGGACACTGGAGATCACTAACATGAATGACACAAGTCTGGTTTTCAAAGCATTCACAAGCTTGTTTTGTGCCAAGGGGGTGAGTGGTCTGATAGAGAAAATGTGCAGAGGAAATGGCATGAAACTGGGTCCAGAGTTTACCCAGCAGACAAGTGAGAAGGGCATGCCAGGAGCAGAGGACAGACTATAAACAAGATGGAAGAAGCAGTTTAAGGCTTTGGGTAGCTGTAAATATGACTTAAGTTGATGGTGCATATTAGGAAGTTTTTTTTTAAAAGCCAAATAAAGATGCATAATGCAATTAGATTGTAAAAGACCTTTTAATATCAAAATGAAGAATTTAGAATTTATCTTTTTAGATTGGCAGGCATTCAAGGGATTTAATGAGAGGAAGGATATGGTTAGATCTGCATTTTTGAGAAAAGAAATCTCTAACATCATTGGGTAGGAGGGGTAGAGCAACTGTTTTTAACCAAGATCCAAGAAGCCTATGAGTCCCTGTACAGGCTTAAAGGAACCATAGACCTTCCTTAAAATTACATACATAATTTTGTGTGTACATGCATTTGCACATTTTTCTCTGATGAGTCAGATTTACTTGAGGAGTCCATGAATCAAAAAGTTGGTTTTTTTAAAGCACTCATTTAAAAGAAGAAAAATATAGTAATAAAAAGATCATTTAAGAAGCTATTGCACTCATTTGAGTGACAGACAATGGAATATAATCGATGAAAGTGGTTGAAAGGAAAGTGTGAATTTGAGGGATATTCCATAGGAAGCATTGATAGGATTTATTGACCATTTGGATGTGGAGGATGAAAGAAATGAGGGTTCTGCAAAGATTCCCAATTCCTGAATAAGTGACTATTGGTTGGTGAGAATAACAATGAGAGAGGAACAGGTTTTCAAGGAATATGGTGAGATCAGTTCTGGGATTTTTCATATGAAAAAGTTAAGTGGTATATCTAATAGATATACACTGTTGTAGTTGTTGTTGAGTGCTGTCTGGTCAATTCCGACTCATAACAACCCCATGTGATAGAGTAGAACTGCCTCATAGGATTTTCTTGGCTGTAATCTTTATGGAAGCAGATCACCAGATATTTTCTCCAGCAGAGCCACTGGGTGAGTTCAAACTGCCAACCTTTTAGACAGCAGCTGAGCACTTAACGTTGCACCTCCAGGGCTCCTTAGGTGACTGAATGTAAGGATCTAGTAGTGATAGAAAATCTTAACTGAGGACACTAGAAAACTTTGAATTTAAAAGTTTAAGAAAAGGAGAGCATAAATGAAACAGAAGGAGTCATCGCACAGGTAGGGAAAAAATATGGCAGAAAGAAAATGCCTACAATGTTCTTGAGTCTACTTATCCTCTGAACTGCATGGAGCGTACAAGAGGAGGAGTTGTGTCTAAGGCAATCCCTTTAAAAAGGGTGAACTGGGCAGCCTGTCAGTAACAGTGGCCCAATTAATTGCCCTGCATTCTGACAAATCAATTTAGCAGTTTCTTCCTTGGTTGAGGGGCATAGTGGTTACGAGTTATGGCTGCTAACCAAAAAAAGTCAGCAGTTTGAATCCACCAGGCACTCCTTGGAAACCCCATGGGGTAGTTCTACTCTGTCCTTTAGAGTTGCTATGAGTCGGAATTGACTTCGACAGCACTGGGTTTGGTTGGGTTTTCCTTGGTTGAGTAGGGAAAGAAAAAAAAAGCCCATTGCCAACGAGTCAATTCCAACTCATAGTAACCCTATAGTATAGAGTAGAATTGCCCCATAGAGTTTCCATGGCTGTAATCTTTACAAGCAGATTGTCACATCTCTCTCCTATGGAGCCGCTGGCGGGTTCGAGCCACTGACCGTTTTGTTAGCAGCTGAGCATTTAACCACTGCACCACCAGGGTTGAGTAGAGAGGCTAGAAATGTTCCTTCTCTTATATTCTTTTTTTTTCTGGTTCTCTCCTTTCTGAAGATTTTTGAACGCTAAACTTAAACCAGCTATGATTGTGTTGCTCAGGGATGTGCCTTCTTCCCTGGAAGCTGTCTGCCAAACAAACATCTGTATTCAATTCTCGCGTACACTAGGTGCCTGTCTATTCCAGGAAAAAAAAAAGACTATATATTTTTTTGAGTATCCATATTGTTTATTCCTATGCCACTTTTCATACTGGCTTAAGTTGAGAGTATAGCATATTTATTGAGAATAAGTTGAACGGCTCTGGAACCATACACCAAGAATGTAAATCCTAACTCAGCTACTCAATAGCTGTGTCATATTGGGCAAGTCCTTAACTTCTTTGTGCCTCAGTCTCCTCTGAAATAAAATGAGAATGCTGGTTGCAACAACCACATATAATTGTAGTGGAGATTAAATACATTTACAAATGTGAAGTTCTTTAATAGTGTTTAGCACATAGTAAGAGATAAGTGTTAGCTTTTGTATCAGTCAACTATTGCCATGTAACAAACAATAAAATATGGCATGCAACAATAATCTCTTATTTCACATGCATCTGTAGGGTGCCTGAAGGAGGTCTACTAGTCTCACTTGTGTTCACTAACTTGTCTGTGGCTGATATTTGCCTGCTCTAGATCGATGCATCTGGACAATCCTGCTTCAAGCTGTAGGTCTATGAGTTGGCTAGGTCACTCTGCCCTTTCTTTACTCATTTTCCTTGGGCAAGTGAGCTAGTCAGGGCATGTTCTTCAGATGGTGATTGAGAGAAACACAAGAGAATATGAATAACCACTCAATGAACATTTCAAGCCCCTGTTTACATGATCAGTGCTAACAATCCATTATTTTTGTTGTTGTTAGGTACTGTTGAGTCCATTTTGACTCATAGTAACCCAATGTGACACAGTAGAACTTTTTTTTTTTTTTTGGCTATAATATTTATTCAAATAAATTTCCAGGTCTTCCTCCCACATGGGAGCTGGGTGGGTTAGAACCACCAAGCTTTCAGTTAGTAGCCAAACACTCAACATTTTCTGATACCAGGCCAAAACAATTTATATGGTTATAGCCAAAGGCAAGAATCAGGGAAATACACTTCTCCTTGAAGGTGAATGAATTTTTTTGAATGATAATTTAAACTGCTAGGCTGTAACTACCATATGTATCTTTAAAGTGAATTCTAGTTTTTTCCCTTATTGTGCCTTACAAAAGAAACTTTGGAACCATCACAACATTTAGCACTGTATCTCACCCATAAAGAACCTGTTGCCGTCGAGTCGATTCTGACTCATAATGACCCTGCAGGACACAGTAGAACTACCCCATAGGGTTTCCAAGGAGCAGCTGGTGGATTTGAACTGCTGACCTTTTGGTTAGCATCCATAGCTCTTAACCACTGCAACCATAGTATAATAATATTTGGAATTTTAAAGTCAGGAGAGATAACAAATATATCTCTTAATATATATTATATAAGAGTAATTATATATAACATTATATGATATATAGTATAATACATATTATACATTATATAACTATATTATATATGGAGTGTACATTTTTTATATATAATAAATATAAATATGTTAATCTCATATGTTTGTTGATGGTTTTACTGATTGAGTTATTCATCAGTGAAGAAAAACTACCCTTCAACATTATCACTAGACCAGTAGTCATGAGTCAATTATTATCACTCATTAGTTGTTACCAAATATTAAACTAATTTGCATTGTGGAAAAAGAAGAAAAGATTTATAAGAAGTGCCACCAATTTTTTTTTCCCCTTAAATGTATCCAGAGTTCTCTGTAGTTTCTTGTGGAGTAAAGAACCACCTTTCATTTGTTGTGATGTGTTACTTCCACATCATAAAAGGAATTCGTGATGGTATTAGAGATTTGAGAATCAAGCAAGCCTTAATTTTAAAATCCACTTGCATAATTTAAAAATAATTAAATAGAGTATAATAAGAGAAGGAACATCACAACCTTTAAAAGTAGAGCGGAAGAAAAGAAATGACCTTAATTCCTATGAAGGGAAGAAGAGTATTTTCTTTAATTAAACCAAATCCTGGCTTCCAGGGGAACGAGTCTATCTGCACTCAGGATAATGGATAATACTACAATTCTTACACTAAAAGAACCAGTTCATCTCCTTCTTGTTTGAAACAAAAATTTCATAGTTGGAGTCATTATAGTGAATTAAACAATGTGTCATGATATACTATTTTAGACATTCTGTTAATAAGGAAACATTTGGTCAATTTCAGCCAATATATGACTGAAACTTATCCAGCAATCTACCAGAGGGGATTTTATGGAAGTAATCTCATCTGGGCTTATATTAATGCATATTCATAGGATGAACATGAAATGTCAACTGATAGTGTCAGGTAAGGATTCCTTAAATAAAGGCTACTGTTAATGTTAATGATAATGTTCCCAAAACAATTCTCCAGTCTATTACCCCCTTCTTTTTATATGAAGGATAAAAAAATAAGTAAAAGGTTCTAATAGTTTTGGTACTATAATTTAGTTTCAATTAAATAACTTAGTTACAAAGTAGCATTAGCATTGATTTTATATAGTTTTACTTAGGTAAGCATTTACAAATAAATAATTTAATTAAAAAACATTTTAATATGTAAGGAACTTGTGTTTTCCTGTCATCTTTCTGATTTGGAGATTAGGAGTGAAGAGTGAATACATTTTTTGACAATGAGATATCAAAATATAGATTGGACCATCACCTTGAAACAAAAGGACGGCCTTCTAAATGTTTGAATCACACATTTTAATTATCTATTTATAGTAATTTATTTATTTATTTTTATTGTGATGAAAATGTGCATGGTAAAACGTATACCATCTCAATAATTTCTACATACACAATTCAGTGACATTCATTACATCCTTCAAATTGTGCAACCATTCTCCAAATCATTGCACCACCACATACATTTTAAATAAAGCATTTTTTAATGATATCTTATGTGGATTGAGGTGATTGAAACAACTATCATACAAAGAAAGGAAAAATTATGATTCATAAAATTAGAGTAATTCTCTAGCTTGTCGTTGTCTATCATTTTGTAAAACATTTTTTATATCCCTTCTGACTCCTTTTTCTTTCCTTTGCCTGAATCATGATTATTACAGATGCCATATAATTATACAAATATTGATATACATACATAATGAAACTCATTTCTGACATTCCACTTAGATGCATCTCTCAGTTCTTTTTGTTGAGTTTTTAAATGGATCTTCCAGGATATTACCCAAATAAATAGTTTGTGTATGTGTGTGTGTTTGTTGAAAACTGATAATAAAAGACCAGCTCTTTCTTATAAAACCATAGAGTCTGTCACTCTTGTCGTGGGCCAAATCCCCAGGATTTGGAAGGTTTCAATGCCTCAGCTCCTGGAGCTCTACTTGGCCTGCTTCACCTGAAGAAAAATCCAAGCAGATGCCTGATCAGTCAGCTTTGTACATGGGATAAAAGAGAACTGAGAGAAATAAATTTTGGGGATGTGTTGGTGAGTGGAGAGAGAAGACAGCTGACAAAGGGAAAGAAAGAAACAAAATGGAGGCACTAAAATAATTATAGATCTGTCAGTTTTTTTTCTTGTTAAACACTCACCTTTTTTTTTCCCTGTGAAAAATTCATTTAAAGCTGTCTCCCTCCAGCTATATGAAAAAACCCACAATGCATTCAATAGTATAATACAAATCCAGAATGTTTTCAAATTTCCTTCTTTTGTGGGTTTTGAGATTGACAGCGCTATAATTAGGGATAACAAAGAAGAAGGAAATTACTAACACTCAACTACAAGGCCCCAGTCAGAAGTCTGGAAAGGGGAACAAGGGGCAGAAGGAAATCAAGGGGTATAAATCATGTAATCTTATTGTACACTGGAGCATTAGAGTTTCAGATTTTATACAACTAGTTATTTGTTTAGATTGTAGGCAACTAGTTAGATGTTTGGATTTTATATAATTAGTTAGATGTTTAGATTTTATACTAGATAGATTTTTAGCAACTAATTAGTCGCTTACATTTTATACAAGAAGTTGGATGTTTAGATTTTATACAGTAATTAGTGTGGCATAGGAACCTCAAAGTTGATCTGTATATTCCAATATATATTTATTGATCTGAAATAAAAAGTTGATCAAATGTCCCACCAAGCACTCTCAAGAACAGTGGGTTAATTAAATATAGCTCTCATCGTCAAACAAAAGGCTTGGGAACTGGAACACAAGCACTGCTGCAGTATATTGAGAGGGTGTTATATGTAATGTTTTGTTTTAAAGCAAAAATCACCTGCTTTTATTCCATGGGAACTCTTCTTACACTTCAGAACACCTGTTTTCATTTTTCCAACTAATTAAATTAGCTTGTTTGTTGTTCCATAAGAGACAAGTCACATAGAATGTTTGTATGTTTTAATTTTTGAGTATCTGCTGCGTAACACCATATTGAATTTTATTTACTTCTTGTTATACTCACCTATTTATATCTTCTTTTCTTAGATATTTCTGATTTAGGATAACAGATTTTCCACATTTTATCTTCTGTTATTCAGCAAGTAAACCAATGGCGATGTTAACACTGAATGTTATATAATTGTTTATTTAGTCATTCCTTAGATGTGTTAGAAAATCAGTCTTCAAAAGATAAATTATGTGGTGTATATCTTTAGCAAATAACTTTAAAGATATATGTACAAAATTTAAATAAATAGTTATCGGGAAGCAGCTTTTAGTTTCAACTCTTACACTTTTTATACATCCTTAACAATTCATTTCAAATATTGGTTGATGATTCAAATCTCTGTCATTGAGATACTAACAATGTAGTGGGGAAGATTAGCAACCAAGAGTCTGGCAATATGACATGAGCTCCAAGAGTAAATATACCCTGGGCCATGGAGCTAGAGATACAAAAAACGTTTTATCTAGATTGGTGGCTTAGTCATCTAGCGCTGCTATAACAGAAATACCACTAGTGGATGGCTTTAACAAAGAGAAGTTATTCTCTCACAGTCCAGTAGGCTAAGAGTCCAAGTTCAGGGCATTAGCTCCAGGGGAACGCTTTCTCTGTCGGTTCTGGAGGAAGGTCTGTATCATCAACCTTCCCATGGTCTGGGAGCTTCTCTGCACAGGAACCTAAGGTCCAAAGGACGCGCTCTGCTCCTGGCACTGCTTTCTTGGTGGTATGAGGTTCGCATGTGTCTCTGCTCACTTCTCTCTTTTATATCTCAAAAGAGATTGGCTTAAGACACTATCTAATCTTGTAGACCTCATCAGTGTAATTGCCACTAATCCATCTTATTACATCATAGTGATAAAGTTTACAACACATAAGGAAATCACATCAGGTTACAAAATGTTACACAATCATACAATACTGGGAATCATGATCCAGCCGAGTTGATGCACACATTTTGGGGGGAACATAGTTCATTCAATCCATGACAATTGGTTAGGTAAAGCATCAGAGAGGAAAAAAACTTTTGCCCAGACTTTTGTAAGACAAAAATTCCACAGCTGATCAAAAGGAGAAAGAGTCCTTCTTCCAGTAAGCGGACTCAGCCAGATCAAAGCAGGATGGACATGGAGATGCAAAGTAAGCAGGCTGAGGAACTGGAACAGTCTAGGTATGAATAGAGTTACTTTATTTTTACACAAATAATGTGTGTGTTATACTTTTTTTGCCAACCACACCCTCCACCCCAACAAGGTATTTTTGAAAGTGCAGGTGTGGTTGGCAAAAAAAAAAAAAAGTATAACACATGCATTATTTATGCAAAAATACAGACATACCATTCGATCCAGCAATCCCACTCCTGGGAATATATCCTAGAGAAATAAGAGTCATCACTCGAATAGACATATGCACACCCATGTTCATGGCAGCATTGTTCACAATAGCAAAACGATGGAAACAACCTAGATGCCCATCAACAGATGAATGGATAAACAAACTATGATACATGCACACAATGGTGTACTATGCAATGAGACAAAACAACAGTGAATCTGCGAAGCATCTCATAACATGGATGAAACTGGAGGACATTATGCTGAGTGAAATAAGTCAATCACAAAAGGACAAATATTGTATGAGACCTCTATTGTCAAAACCCATGAAAAAGTTCACACACAAAATGTAACAATCTTTGTTGGTTACCAGGGATGGGAGGGGTGGGGGGAATACTAAATAGGCAATAGATAAGTGGTATCTTGGGCGAAGGGTGAGACAGTACACAATACTGGTGAAACCAGCACAACTTGTACAAGGAAAGGTCATGGAAGCCCCATAGACACATCCAAACTCCCTGAGGGACTGAATTGCTGGGCGGAGGGCTGTGGGGACCATTGTCTCAGGGAACATCTAGCTCAGTTGACATAACACAGTTTATAAAGATAATGTCTGGGGTCTTAAAAGCCTGTGAGCAGCCATCTAAGATACTCCACTGGTCTCATCCCTTTGGGAGCAAGGGAGAATGAAGGGAACAGGATACAAGGAAAAGATTAGTCCAAAGGACTAATGGTCCACAGCTACCAAGGCCTCCATCAGACTGAGTCTAGTACTGCTAGATGGTGCCCGGCTACCAACACTGACTGCTCTGACCAGGATCACAACACAGGGTTCTGGACAGAGCTGGAGAAGGATATAGAACATAATTCTAACTCACAAAAAAAAGACCAGATTTACTGACCTAAAGGAGACTGGAGAAACTCCAAGAGTATGGCCCCCAGACCCCCTTTTAGCTCAGTGGTGAAGTTATCTCCGAGGTTCACCATTCAGCCTGGGAGTGGACAGCCCCGTAAAACCAAATGCGACTAATGAGGTACAGTAGTCCAGTGACAAGGGCCAGAAGGCAGAAGGGGACAAGGAAGCTGGTGATAGGGAACCCAAGGTTGAGTAAGGATATCGTTGATGTGTTGTGAGATTGTTAACCATTGTCATAGGGCAACATGTGTAATAACAGTTAAATGAGAAACTATTTTGTTCTGTAAGCCTGCGTCTTAAGTGAGAATAGCAGCACAATTGGAAGAGCGTAGTCAATGTCACTGAACTGTGCATGTAGAAAGTTTTGAAATGGTGTATCTTTGGCTATGTGTATTTTCACCAAAAAAAAAAAAAAGGTTGAGAAGTTAGAGGGTTGACATGTTGTGGGGTTGTTAACCAATGTCATAAAACAATATGTGTACTACTGTTGCATGAGAAACTATTTGTTCTGTAAGCCTTCACCTGAAGTACAATTAAAAAAAAAAAAGTACAGATGATGATATAGCAAAAGATATGGTTATGTCAGTGAAGATGATGCTGGGATAGCCTTGGCTAACAAGAAAGGCTTTAACATGGAGGCCAGTGGTTTTCAAAACTTTAGTAACATAAATTCACTCAGGGAGCTGGTGAAATGCAGGTTTTTGGATCTTATCACTTAGATATTTTGCACTCAGAAAATCTGAAATTGAGTCCTAAGATACTGCACATTTGTTATTTAGCCCCAGTGGTCTATAGCCATCCCAAAATCACACTTTGATGACTATTTTAGGCAATGTGAAGTCATCAAAAAATGTTAATTTTTGGAATAACACTACCTATTGTAGGTTTTAGAATGATAGCTGTCTTCAATGTAAATAATGTTATGAAAAGGAAAGATTTATTATTTCTATAACATTATTGGAAACAATGTTCATTATTTTACTCATTGCCTGTGGTTACAAACAAACAAAAAATGCAGAGTTAATTTTTCCTATAGTTGAATGCAAGGGAAACCTTTCTCTTTCTTTGTAACTCCATACCTAGCTATTAGATGAAATCTTTAAAACTACTTATGTTATTCTTTTTGTCTTGGTTTCCAGCACAGTAAAAGATAAGTTTTGTGCTTAAAACTATATTTAGCCTTAACCAAAAAAACCAAACCCATTGACATCAAGTTGATTTCAACTTATGGTAACCTCATGTGTTACAGAGTAGAACTGTTGCATAAGGTTTTCTTGGCTGTAATCTTTTATCAAAGTAGATTGCCAGGCCTTTCTTCTGTGACACTGCTGTGTGGATTTGAACCTCCAACTTTAGGTTAGTAGTTGCATAAATTGTTTGTGCCACCCAGGACCATATATTTAGCCTTGATTTTTTTCTTTTCTTTCTTCACTTTTTTTTATTATTGTAAAAACATAGATAACACATTTGCCAGCTTAACATCTTTCATTATGCAGTTCAGTGACACCAATTACACAAATCATATTGTGTTTCCAACACAACATACCACTGTCAAATTTTCCATCACTATGAACAGACATGCCATGTTTCCTAAACAATGATTCCCCCTTTTCCCCTCCCTCTCATCCATGGTAATCACTAATAATCTTTGATGTCTATACATCAAATAATGTTTTCAATGTTCATCCATGTTGTAGCATGTATCAGGTCCATTGTTCCCCCCCCACCCCGTTAAAGTATTTTATTACAACTAAATTACTCTATAGCCTTCAAAAAACCAAAGAAGAAAACCAAGAAACAAACTTGTCACCTTAGAGTCAATTCCGTCTCATAGTGACCATATAGAACAGAGTAGAACTGCCCCTTTCGGTTTCCAAGGAGGGGTTATGGACTGCCGACCTTTTGTTAGCAGCCGAGCTCTTAACTTAGGTTTTAGGGGAAAAAAAATGCATTCTCCATTGTGTTTTGTGTTATTGTTATTATTTTAAAATCTTTGTTCTGTAATTATAATTTTGTTGGTTAGCTGTTCCTCACATTTGTTGAAAGTAATGGATGCTAACAAAATGAATAATTAATAAATGCATGATTCATTTCTAGTAGGCTTGAGTAGCACCTTTGCTATGTTCTCTGTTCCCAAAAATTATGAAAGAAAATTAATTACATGTGTTCTTTCTGGAAGCTATACAGGAGCTGTGACTAATGAGTAAGTCAATTGAGTTGCATTGACGATGGATAACAAAATAAGATTTAGCATTGAGTTATTGACTTATTATGGCTCTATGACCTAGGTTTCATCAAAAAATAATTAAGTTTCAAAATATTCCCCTCAGACAGGTCATTCAAGTGAAGTTTGATTTCACGTCCAAGCCAGTACACAAAACCACAGGGAAGTCAAAATATTCACCCCTAGTCTTTTAGTTTAAGGAGCCCTGCTATGCATTGATTAAGTGCTCTTCTGCTAATGGAACCCACCAGCCGCTATACAGGAGAAAGATGTAGCAGTCTGCTTCTGTAAAGATTGCAGCCTTGGAAACCCTATGGGGCAGTTCTACTCTGTCCTGTAGGGTCACTGTGAATCAGAATTGACTCTTTCTTACAGTTTATTTTTCTTAAAGTAGGTCTTCTTTTTCTGCCTTAATTATTTCTGTTTTTTATTGAATTTGTTTCTCTTTATTAACTTCACATTTGTAGCCAGCAGCATTCCAGCCTTTATCATATTAATTTTATTTTCAAGCTACCTGCTATACTTCGTTCTTTCACCCCTTTTAACTCTATCCAGTTCCTTCTGCCACCTTTATCTTCTATTTTCTCCAATGTTTAGTCTTTTAAAAATTTAAACATTTTTTGAGCCTATGCCTGAATGTTTTTTTCTTTATAGCACATTTAAAAAAATCATTTGCCTTTTGCTGCCTTAAATCATCTTCAACTTTCAGTCTGGTTCTTAGTTTCCATTAGGGGGTTTTCATAGATTTTGTTTTTTGTTAACCATTCTTTAGTCTCTTGATTTCTCTATAGCTTAACAATACATTTACTTAAATGATTTATTTTATGACCTTCATTCTAAAATGTGATATATAGAAATATATATATACATAGATACATGTACATATATTCTCTATATTTATATTTATATACTTTTTTTCTATAGAATATATAGAAAATGTATAGGCTGAGCTCTATGGATAACTCTATGTATTACGTTGTTTAGAATTCCAGTGCCACACCTCCAAATCAAAGACCTCTAAGAATTAGCCATGTGCTCATTACCTCCTCTTCTTCGACAATGGGTTGTAAGTTCATATAAAAGCTACTTTGAAGAGATACAATGAATACTAATACCAATGAACAAAGTGTGAATTACTAGAAATAAATCATGATTTTAAATGGCTCAGGGATATTTGCTTGCTATGTGACAGGGTTACATAATAGAAAATAATTCAGCTAAGGCATTTTATTACTTCATTTAGCTAACTGCTGAAAGTTACATTGAATCAGTTTGTTTCAGTAATTAGTTTTTCATAAATACAGATGGAAGACCAAAACTATATTTAAACCATAAATTTGTAGACAGAAACAAGGATCTTCTAGGGCACAATTAACCAGCAAATTAAATTGAAGTTGAATATTCCAGAAAGATGTTTTTGAGATTGAGGAGAATTGGTTAAAGGAGAAGGAATTTGACATACTGTTCAAATCTCAAAAGAACTATAAGCTAATGTCAGTAAGCGGATCATTGCTACCTACAGCATTTAAGTAATTTGTAGAAAATATAATGCCAAGCCAAAATCCTACCACATCTCAATGTAATGATTCATTGTTGCCTGATAGCAATACACACATTTCTCTATACCCCAACTCTTTAAATATTTGATATACTTCTATTTAAAATACCAAATTAACCTTTACCACGTCCTTAAGAAGTAGATATAGAGAGTAAGTCATCATTCCCATTTTTAAGCCTGAGAACAGCACAGATAATGGTTGTTTAAATTACTTTGAGGGTATATAGATTTTCCTTACATTAATTCAAGAGTGTCAGCAAGCCCAAGTTCACCATTTGATTTCAGAAATTTTACTTTCTTATAGATATAAAGCTTCTTTAGCAAAATAATTTTCAAATCATAAAACTCTACTTGATTCCTCTATTTGCAGAGCTGTTAAAAATAATAATCTACTGCAATAAATTTTAAAAATCAGGCCAGGAAACACAACCAAATAAAAATATACTTGTAAAAGTGATATACCTGGTAATCACAAGAGTAATTCCTCTGTTGTTGAAATACCATCCCTAGTTCTTAATTCAAGCTTTGTTTATTACTTTAGGATTCATAAAACTCCCTTAAGTTTTTGTGGGTCTCTTAACACAGCGATAGTTTCAATGATGACAAACCAAAAAAAAAAAAAAATACTGCCATAGAGTCAGCCTCACAGGGTTTCCAAGGCTGTAAATCTCTATGGAAGAAGATTGCCACATTTTTCTCCCATGGAGCTGCTGGTGGTTTTGAATCACTGACCTTTCAAGTTAGCAGTTGATTGCTTTAACCACTGCACCACCAGGACTCCTTTCAAGGATGGTAGATGGGTAAAATTCTTTATGGATTGCATGGAATATTTTTAATAGATAAGATTTTATAATATGCTGTAATGCACACATATTTAGGGTTTAACATCAAACATGTAATATTTGGCATAGCTCTTTCTTGCTCTATGATTTTTCTCCCTTGGGACATTTCACTTAGCTAAACAAGATTTTTGGACACGTCTTATGGACACTGTTTAGTTCTTTCTAACTCTTGTCCCTTTCTTCCTAGTTTTTGCTACAATATAATCAGTGATGAGTCTTTGTATGCTATAATACATTAAATATCTTAGATTTTCCTAAAAGGTAGAAAAGTTTGGAAAAAGAACAATACCAAAATCAAAATAAGCAACTTATTTACTGTTTCATCTAAAACTCTGCATACATATTTGATTGGAAATACATAAAGCAAATCAACTAAATAGATTTTCAGTAAATATACAGATTATCCAACACCAAAATCAGGTAAGAAGTAAAACAAAAAAAGAAAAAGTCAAATAAACAAGAAAACTCTTTAATTATTAAGAAACCCATCGGCTTACTTTAAGACAAAGCTAAAGATTCAACCTAACCATAAGCTTCTTGAGTCATTTTTATCACCATACTTCCTCTGACTTAGCAACTGTTCATACATATAACAGATTCTCAAATTCAAGTTCAAGTATTCAGATACCACGTAACAGCTTCCAAGGATCCACAGAGTCTGAATTTACTTATACATATAGTTAGCTTGGGTTTCTTTTCTCTCTGAACAATCACATACTCCTGATTTTTATTATGCCTCTGTAACACCCTCCTAGTAGCCCTGGTGCTCCTGCTCCGCCAGAGAGAGATGTTGCAGTCTGCTTGCCTACAGATTACAGCCTTGGAAACTCTACGAGGCAGCTCTACTCTGTCCTATAGGGTCACTAAGAGTCAGAATCGACTAGACAGCAACGGGGTTTTGTTTTTTTTATAACACCCTCCTGCCTGTGATATTACAATCTCTACATCAGGCATTTTCAGTTATCACCTTCTCTTTTCCTCTGAATGAAAGACTCAGTGCAATAGAAAAATTAGACTTTTATGATAAAGGTTATATACAGTTAAATAATTTAATATATCTTTTATAGGTTAAATATAAACAGTTCCTTTACATTTTCTGATAGTCAATGCTGACAACAAGCAAGACTAGAGAAAAGAATTATGACATTTTAAGTCAGAATGTGAGTAGGTGGTTTTTCTTCTGCTATCCTTTTAGAAAATTCCATGACTCTGACACTAAGGAATCCTTGCAGGAAGTTTCTTACATTCAATTTATTGCAGTAAAGTTGGAACAAAGTTAGCAAATATCAACAGGAATGTCAAAATAAAGACTGACTGTTAATGATGTTTATGGGCTCTAATACTATAAGTACCATCCAAATAACTGAGAAACATCAAAAATCTAATATAAAAACATGATGACTAACAGCCAATCTGGAACGGTTGCATTTCTCAAATAATTAGACTTAAATAATTAAGCATTTAAATTAAAATCTTGCTGATACTCTAACAAAAATATATAAGAATACTTACAACAATGTTACAATCATTATCACCTAAGAAAATATCTCAAAAGTAGCTTTATTTCATGTATTATTTGATACATCAAAAATATATAAAAATATAAAATTTGTTTATGACGGTTCATTTTATCATTAACTATTTTATGGGCCACAATTACTATAATAACAAATAATAATATTATTAATGAAAGCAATACTAATAATAGACATATAATGAGAATTTGCACTATTTTTCTTTAAGCAGATGGGTTAGATTGGATAATTGCTTTTCTTTTATAAATGCGTAATTCAAAGAAAGTCCAAATAAGAGATTATAGATGAGTTGATGCAATCTATATTTACTCCTGGGAAACAAATATTCCATTGTCAGGAAATACAATGTTCTCCTTTTACAAACTTTAGTACATAACTAATTACATAATTTTGTAGATGTTGTCGGTGATAAGTGTATTCTCCAGTAGGCACTTCCTCTCTATAGAAAACAAAATAGAAACAGGTAAGTCAGAAGTAAAGCTCCAGAGCTTGAAGTTATTTACAATTTTGTGATGTTCTTACATTTAGAAACAAAGTTTTAAAAGTCAATCTGTCTATAGGACAACAGAGTTAAATGTTACTCAAAATTTAATCACAATTTTTTTTACAAATACATTGTGGACTTGGTTGAGGAAAACTTATCCCCTTAATTATTTTTGCTGAGACTAACATAACAGCTCCAGGAGTGCACATTGACTGGGATAAGGGAAGGAGCTGGTTGGGTGGCAGGAGCTGAAGCAAGAATTAAAACTGGCTTGAAAGAGTCAATATTTGACACTATAGAGATGTCCTTTGGTTAAAAAGGGGGAGACACCAAACAACAATAGAACTTCCTTGCACATTTTTATGATTCACATTATGTACCTAACTTTATTCCTGAGTGTGATGGTTAATGTTATGTGTCAGCTTGTCTAGGATATGATTCTCAGTGGTTTGGCAGACACTGGACTGGGTGCTCTTCAATAATGTGATAGTCTTAGGCTGGGCTCTCTAGAGAAGCAAAACCAATAAAGCATATAAATATATATATATATATATATATATATATATACAGATACAGATTTATATCAAAGAAACAGCTCAGGCTGTTGCAAGGCTGGAATGTTCCAAGTCTGTGGATTAGGATAGAGCCCTCTCCCAATTCATGTAGCCACAGGGGCTGGCTAACCCAAGATCAGCAGGTTGGAAAGAAGGGCTCTTGCTCACAAGCTGTGAATTTCAATGAGTTCCAAGATTGGCAGATAAACTGATAGCTCTAGTCCCAAGAACCAGAGGTCAGACAAACAGGAGGCAGCTGCAGGATCCAGAGTGAGCAAAAAGCCAGAACCTCTGCTTATATTTACATGCGGGCCACACCCCCAAGGAAATGCTCTTTCAATTGATTGGCTACTCACAGCAGATTCAGTCATGGGAGTGATCACATATAAACGTTGAGAATCATGGTCCAGCCAAGTTGACACACAATCTTAACCATCACAGTAGTATAATGTAATCACCTTTCCATGAGGTGATCCAATGTGATCAACTGATTAGTTGAAAGGGGAGTATTATTGGGGGTGTGACCTGCCTCCAGAATATAAATAGATGTTCTGGAAAAGAGCATTCTCTCTCAACCCTGGGTTCTTCTCATTGCCTGACCTCCAGTTCCTGGGATGTAAGCCTGCATAAATCTCCAACCTGCTGCCTGACCTGCAGATTTTGGATTTGCCAGCCCCTGCCATCCCTAGGGCCAGCAAAGGTCTCCAGCCTGCCACCCACCTGACCTACAGTTTAGGGAATTTTCAGCCCCTACAGTTAGATTAGGCATTTCCTTGAAGTAAATCTCTCTGTCCCCTCTCCCTCCCTCCCTCTCTCTCTCTCTCTCTCTCTATATATATATATATATATACATAGAATTCACATTTTGTGCCCAACTTTATTCCTGAGTGTAATGGTTATATATATATAACTGGTTTTGCTTCTCTAGAGAATGAAGACTAACACACTGTGGAAAATGAGAGATTATGACAGCTGTCATTTAATTTCTTAGAATTTTTCTTACAATCCTTTATTCTTGACAAGTGGCAAAGCTGAAAAGATTTCATTGTGTGGTGTGTATGGTGGAGAAGTTAAGAAAACACGGTCAGGAGAACAACCAATAAGAACTCTGACTTACCACTTACTGTCTTCCCTTTAATCTTTTAAAGCTAATATTTTAGTAGATTTATAATTCAATTTCAGGTCTCAGACTAAGGAGGTGACTAGTACTTTTGCATTTAGGTAAAATGCAAACAACCTTACCACAGTTTAAAAAAAAATACTAATTGTTCTGATAAAAATAGAATCTTTCCTCTTAAATGCAAACAAACTTCAGTTTTGGTATAGATTTACAAGCTGAAACATAATATCAGAGATATTATCTGATATTCTGCATAACAAACATTAATTTCTCTATTTGTGCACAATCTAATTTAAAACTGAGGAAGGATCTATTTGAGTCCGAGGCAGTAGGAGAGAAGCTATAAGATATCCAGTAAAAAGTACTGGATTTGGAGTCAGAACACCCAAGTTCTATTCACTTATAGACCCTATGTACATCTGAACGAAACACTGAGTGGTCCTTCACCATCCTCACAACTATTGCTATGTTTGAACCCATTGTTGCAACCACTGTGTCAATCCATCTCATTCAGGGTCTTCCTCTTTTATGCAGACCCTGTACTTTACAAAGCATGATGTCCTTCTCCAGAGACTTGTCCCTCCTGATAACATGCCCAAAATACTTGGGACGAAGTATTGCCATCCTCACTTCTAAGGAATATCCTGGCTGTACTTTTTCTGAGACAGATTTATTGGTACTTCTGGCAGTCCTTAGTGTGTTCAATATTCTTCACCAGGACCATAATTCAAAGGCATTAATTCTTCCTCAGTCTTCCTTATTCATTGTCCAGCTTTCACATTCATATGAAGAGACTGAAAATACCATGGCTTGGGTCAGACGCACTTTAGTCTTCAAAGTGATATCTTTGTTTTTTTTTTTTTTTTTTAACACTTTTAAGAGGTCTTTTGCAGCAAATATGCCCAATGCAATACATCCTTTGATTTCTTGATTGTTGCTTCCGTGGGCATTGATTGTGGATTCAAGTAAAATGGAACCCTTGACAACATCAATATTTTCACTATTCTGTTGCTTATTGGTACAGTTCTGAGGATTTTTGTTTTCTTCATGTTGAGGTGTAATGCATATTGAAGGCTGTAGTCTTTGATCATCGTCAGTAAGTACTTCCAAGTTCTCTTCATTTTCAGCAAGCAAGGTTATATCATCCTCATATTACAGGTTGTTAATGAGTCTTCCTCAAATCCTGATGCCATGTTCTTCTTCATATAGTCCAGCTTCTGGGATTATTTGCTCAGCATGCAGATTGAGTAAGTGTGGTTAAAGGATAGAACCCTGATGCACATCTTTCCTGATTTCAAACCATTCAGTATCTCCTTGTTCTGTTCAAACAACTACCTCCTCGTCTATGTACAGGTTCCTCATGAGCACCATTAAGTCTTCTGGAATTCCCATTCTTTGCAACATTATCCATAATTTGTTCTTATTCACACAGTTGAATGCCTGTGAAGAGTCAATAAGCACAGGTATACATATTTCTGGTGTTCTCTGCTTTCAGCCAAGATTCATCTGATATCAGCAATCATATTCCTTGTTACACATTCTCTTCTGAATCCAGCTTGAATTTCTGGCAGCTCCCTGTCACTGTACTGCTGCAACCTCTTTTGAATGATCTTAAAAGTAAAAATTTTACTTGTGTGTGATATTAATTATATTGTTTGATAATTTCCACATTCTGTAGGGTTACCTTTCTTTGGAATGGGCACAAATACGGATCTCTTCCAGTTGGTTGGCCAGATAGCCAGAATTCTTGGTGCGGATGAGTGAGAGCTTCCAGTGTTTCATCCATTTGTTAAAACATCTCAGATGGTATTCCATCAGTTCCTGGAGCCTTGTTTTTCACCATTGTCTTCAGTGCAGCTTGGACTTCTTCCTTTGGTACCATCAGTTCTTGATTATATGCTACCTTTAGAAAAGGTTGAACGCTGACAAATTCTTTTTGGTACAATCACTTTTTGTATTCCTTCTATCTTCTTTTGATGCTTCCTGCATTATTAAGTATTTTGCCCATAGAATCCTTCACTATTGCAAATCATGGCTTGATTTTTTTCTTCAGTTCTTTCAGCTTGAGAAAGCCAGCATGTTCTTCCTTTTTGGTTTTTTATCTCTAGGTCTTTGCACATTTCATTATAAAACTTTACTTTGTCTTCTTGAGTCACCCTATGAAATCTTCTCTTTAGTTCTTTTACTTCATCATTTCTTCCATTCACTTTAGCTAGTCTACATTCAAAAGCAAGTTTCAGGGTCTTTTCTAACATCAATTTTGGTCTGTTCTTTTTTTCCTGTCTTTTTACGAGCTTTTGCCTTATTCAGGTATTATGTCCTTGATGTCATCATACAACACATACGGTCTTTGGTTATTAGTGTTCAGTGCATGAAGTTTATTCTCGAAAATAATACTTTAATGTCTCGGAGACAGCTTACAATATCAAAACATTTAAAAAAGCAGAAGATGGATTCAGTAAGTGATCAAAAGAAAGAATTAGATAACTTTCCATTAGAGGAAAAGACAGTGGAACTATTGCATGTAAAATTAAAAACTCTAGTATTTAGAGCTCTCCAAGGGATTAGTAAAGAGATCAAGGAAAACACAGACAAAACTAAGAAAAAAATAAACAAAATCATGAAAAACACAGACATAACCAAGGAAAACATAACCAAAATTAAGGAAGACACAGACAATGCCATAGAAGAATTCAGGAAAATAAAACAAGAACAAATGTTAAAATAAATAAACAATTAGAAAACATACAGAAACATCAAGTAGAAATCCAAAAGAAAAACAAAAAAATTTCAGAAATGGACAACTCAATAGGAGGTTTGAAACAATGAAAGACAGAATCAGTGAGATTGAAGACAATCCATGGATGCTAGTTTGCTTTAAGAAAAATCAGAGAAAGAATGAAGGAAATCAAAGAATTATAAGAAACACAATCAAGAGCAAAAAAGTGAAAGTGATCAGAGTTCCAGAACAGGGAGACAAAATGGAAAACACAGAGAAGATTGGTGAAGATTCGCTGGCAAAAAACAAACAAACAAAAAAACTTCCTAAATATCATGAAAGGTGAAAAACTGACTATCCAAGGAGCACAACGAACACTGTATAGGACAGAACCCAAAAGAAAGTCAGCAGGGCATATCATAATCACACTTGCCAAAACCACAAACTAAGAAAGAATCCTGAGAGCAGATCTGGAAAAAGGCAAATTCACATACAAAAGGCGAACAATAAAACTAAACTCTGATTATTTGGCAGATATTATGTAGGCAAGAAGACAATGGGATGACATATATAAAACATTGAAAGAAAAAAATTGCCAACCAAGAATAACATATCCTGCAAAACTCTCTAGCATTTCCAGATAAACAGAAATTAAAGGAATTCATAAAAACCAATCAAACTTACAAAAAATATTAAAGGGAGTACTTTGGTTACAGAACCAACAACATCAGACAACAACCTGAGTCTAGGACACATGACAGCACCAGCCAGACACCAACATAGGTAAAGAACTCTCAATATTAAACAAAGCCAAAAGACTTAAAACAGGGAAATATTAATGCCAATCTGTAAATGACCACAATGTCAAAATAATAAAAGGGGGGATAAATAGGGTAGGCATACAACTTTCTATGGAGAAGAAGTCAAGGCAATATAAAGTAATATAAGACTGGTTCAAATTTAAGAAGCTAAGAGTAAATTTCCAAGGTAACCACAAAGAAAGCTAAAAAACCTCTTCATCAAAATAAAAAAGAAGAACTAAAGACTCAGTAAACACAATATTGATAATAATGAAAGAAAAGAAAATCCACAAACAAAAGGAACTCAGCATAGGAAAGTAAGAGGAACAAAGAAAATGTCAGCCCCACAGAAAAATCACAACAATATGACAGCAATAATGCATACCTATTGATAATCATACTGAATGTAAATGGCTTAAATGCACCCATAAAGAGACAGAGAGTGACAGAATGTATAAAAATATGATCCATGATTATGCTGTCTACTAGAGACCCACATTAGATACAAAAACATAAGTATACTAAAAAATCAAAGGATGGAAAAAAAATATATCAAGCAAACAGTAATCAAAAAAACAGCAAGAGTGACAATACTAATCTCAGATAAAATAGACTTTAAGGCAAAATCAACCATAAAAGACAAGTAGAAACATTATATCATGATTAGATGGACAATCCACCATGAGGACATAACCATAATAAATATCTATGCACCTGACAACAGGGCTCTAAAATACATAAAACAAATTCTACCAGCACTAAAAAGAGAAATAGACAGTTCCACAAAAATAGTAGGAGACTTCAACACACCACTACAAAGAAACAACAAAGATACAGAAAATCTAAAGGCCATAAGCAACCAACTTGACATCATAGGCATATATAGAACATTCCACCCAACAACAGAGAAGCATACATTCTTTTCCAACACATGGAACATTCTCCAGAATAGACCACATTTTAGGCCACAAAGTAACCCTAAATAAAATCCAAAACATAGAAATAATACAAAGCATTCTCTGATCACAAAGCCATAAAAGTAGAAATCAATAACAGGAAAAGCACAGAAAAAAATCAAATACATGGAAAATGAATAACATCTTGCTCAAAAACAACTGGGTAATAGAAGAAATCAAAAAAGAAATTAAAAAATTCCTAGAATCAAATAAGAATGAAAACACATCATACCAAAACCATTGGGACACAGCAAAGTTGGGCTCAGAAGGTTATTTATAGCAATAAATTCACTCAAAAAAAAAGAAAAATAGGTCAAAATCAAATTGCAGCCTTTCAACTTGTGATGGTTAAGATTGTATGTCAACTTGGCTGGGCCATGTTTCTCAGTGTTTTAAAGTAATCACTCCCATGATTGAATATACTGTGAGTAGCCAATCAGATGAAAGGGAGTATCCTTGAGCATGTGGTCCACATCCATAAATAAGCAGACCTTCTGGCTTTTTGCTGTCTCTGGATCCTGCGACTGCTTCCTGTCGCCTCATCTCCAGTTCTTGGGACTTGAGCTGTCAGCTTATCTGCCCAACTTGGGATTCATCGATCTGCTCAGCCTGTGAGTGGGAGCCCTGCTCTCTGACCTGCTGATCTTGGGCTTGCCAGCTTCCGTGGCTGTGTGACTTGGGAGAGGTCTCTACCCTGACCCACAGACTAGAGACGTTCTAGCCTCTACAATCACGTGAGCTGTTTCCTTGATATAAGTCTCTCTCTCTATATATATATATTTATACACTTTACTGGTTTTGCTTCTCTAGAGAACCCAGCCTAAGACACAACTCAAACAAATAGAAAGAGAGCAGCAAAAGAAGCCCACAGGTGTCAGAAGAAAGGAAATAATAAATATTGGAGCAGAAATATATAAAATAAACAACAGAAAAACAATTGAAAAAAAAATCAATAAAACCAAAATCTGGTTCTTTGAAAAGATCAACAAAATTGACAAACCAATGGCCAAACAGACAAAAGAAAAACAGGAGAAGAAGCAAATAATCCACATAAGAAATGAGTTGGGAAACATTACAATAGACCAAACCAAAATAAAAAGGATCATAACACAATACTATGAAAAACTGAACTCCCAACAAATCTGAGAATCTAGAGGAAAAGAACAAATTTCTAGAAGCACACTACCTACCTAAACTAACACAAACAGAGATAGAAAATGTGAACAAACCCGTAGGAAAAGATCAAAGAGGCAATAAAAAGAAGATCCCCCACCCAAAGAAAAACTCTAACCCACATGGCTTCACTGGAGAATTCCACCGAACTTTCAGAGAAGCGATCACTCCAGTACTACTCAAACTATTTCAGAGCATAGAAAAGGAAGGACCACTATGGAATTCATTCTATGAAGCCAGCATAACTCTGATACAAAAGCCAGGCAAAGACACCACAAAAAAAGAAATTGACCGACCAATGTCTCTCATGAATATAGATGCAAAAATTCTAAACAAAATTTCAGCTAATAGAATTCAGTATCATATTAAAAAAAAAATAGAGCTGGGCCAAGATGGTGGAGTAGTCAGATGTTTCCAGTGGTCCCTCTTACAACAAAGACCCAAAATAACAAGTGAATCGATTGTATATGACAATCTAGGAGCCCTGAACATCAAAGGCAAAGTTGAGGAATCAGACTGAGTGGCAGGGGGAGGAAGAGACAGTTCAGAAGCAGTGAGGAATTGCCAGACATGACCTGGCAGGAGATGGAGCCCTTTAAGGCTGGATCAGCTCCTGGTGCATGGTAAGACAAGCAGCGGTGCTTGGGAGGCGTTTTCCACATCGGGAGAGACCCAGAGGCAGAGAATCTACTCGGCCATCCAGAACCAGTGAGAAGTAGCCCTTGATTGGCAAAAGATATGTACTTCTGTCTCTCCTACCCCACGGAGCAAAAAACACCCCATTTGGAAGAAACCTCTCTCCACTCTGCACCAGGTCCTGGGCCAGCTTCAGTGACTGCCAAGTCCCCTGGGTCGGAAGTAGGACCTGTCATGCACCCTAAGCCATTCTCCTGGCCTTGGAGAGGGAACAAATTAACAAACAGGTAAAAAGTAAGTTGCCAGCTCCCCTAAGCCAGAAACTCAGGGTTGGCACATCTCCTTTGCCTAGGCACAGGAATAAGGGGTCCATGGACTTTGAATGCCTTTCACCCCTGCATAGACTTGTGTGGGCCCATTTCAACAGTATAGGCCCTCATTACCACAGTAAAACACCTCTAACTAGAAGAACTAGAAGTCTAACTGCAACTGTTTCAGCTGTGAAGTGGTAGGTTTGTGACATTTAACACTGCTCTGCCAATTAAGCAGTTTCCTCAACTGCCCACATCAGGGGTCTGAGGAAAGATAGCTCCAGCCATGCCACCTAGCCATCCACGACAGGGGTCCAAGAATAAGTGGTTCCCCCAGTCCTTACAGCCAACAGCATTGGGTGCTCAAAGTCTGTTTGCAAAACCCACCCACCTATGTGCTCTAGGGAATGGGGAAACACTTTCCTTCCAGACACTCAGAGGCAGCCATCAGCCCCCTGCCTTGCTCAGTCGGAGACCCCCCCACTGCAGCCAGATACCTGTGCCTACACCAATCACCCCTGCCTGTCTAGGACTGTAGGTGAGAGCTTGCACCACACACTTGATGACCAGCTACCTGGACACCTGAGCTGAATCCATACAAGAAAAGTTAACATACTACTAAGCTCACATACTTAGTAACAGATCTAACTACCCTGTGACAGGACTTTAGAGCTTCAAAAGTGCCAATAATCAAACTAGCTCACACGAGCAGCCTATTTGGGCATATCAAAACAAAACAAAACAAGAATCTAGGACACAATAAGTAAACTTAAAATAAGTAAATTATAATAATTTATTGATGGCTCAGAGACAACAGTCAATATCAAATCACATAAAGAGGCAGACCATGATGGCTTCAAAAAGCTCCCAAAATAAAGAATCAATAAATTTTCTGAAGGAAGAGAATTTCTTGGAATTACTAGAGGCAGAATGCAAAAGATTAACATACAGAAATTTTCAAGGTATTAGGAAGGAAATCTGTAAAAATGCAGAGAAAGTTAAAGAACACACAGACAAAGCAATAGAGAAACTTAAGAAGGTTATTCAAGAGCATAATGACAAATTTAATAGGCTGCAAGAATCCATAGTGAAACAGCAATCAGAAATCCAGAAAATTAACAATAAAATTTCAGAATTAGACAACTCAATATAAAGTCATAGGAGCAGAATTGAGGCAGTGGAAGTCAGAATTAGTGAGACTGAAGATAAAGTACTTGACACCAACTTATTTGAGGAAAAATCAATAAAAGAATTTTAAAAAATGAAGAAACTCTAAGAATTATGTGGGACTCTATCAAGAAATGTAACCTACAAGTGATTGAAGTACCGTAATGGGGGGAGGGATAACAGAAAATATAGAGAAAATTGATGACAGAAAACTTCCCTGATATCATGAAAGATGAGAAGATATCTTTCCAAGAGGCTCATCGAACCCCACATAAGGTAGATCCCAAAAGAAAGTCACCAAGACATATTGTAATCAAACTTGCCAAAATCAAAGGTAAAGAGAGAATTTTAAGAGCAGCCACGGATAAACAAAAAGTTATCTACACAGGTGAGTCAATAAGACTAAGCTTGGATGACTCATCAGAAACCACGCAGTCAAGAAGTACATTTCTAGATAAAAAGAAATTAAGAGAAGATGTAAACACCAAATCAAACTTACAAGAATTATTCAAGGGAGTCCTTGGATTAAAGAACAAACAACATCAGATGACAACCTGAATCTAGGACACAGGACAGCATCAACCAGACTCCAACCTAGGTATTGAACTTTAAAGGATAAAACAAAATTAAAAGATTTACAACAGGAACCCAGAGAGGACAATTTGTAAATAACAATAACTTCAGAACAATAAAAGAGGGAAGAAATGGTGTAGATATAGATCTTTCAAACGGAGAGGAAATCAAGGCAATATCAGGTAATAAAAGACTGGTTTAAACTTAGGAAGATAGGAGTAAATTTTAAGGCAACCCAAAGAAAGTTAACAAACCTACTCATCAAAATAAAGAAGAAAAACAAAGCCTCAGTAAACACAAAATCTACAAAAATGAAAGAAATGAAGAAAAAATCCATAAACAAAAGCAATTCAGCATAGGAGAACAAGGGGAACAAAGAAAACATCAGCACCACAAAAAAAAAAAAAAAAAAAGCCCTACAAAATGACAGCAATAAACTCACACCTGTCAATAATTGCATTGAACATAAATGGCATACACGTACTCTTAAAAAGTCAGAGGGTACCAGAAGGGAAAAAAATAAATAACAGGACCCAACGATATGCTGTCTACAAGAGACACACCTTATAAACAAAGATATAAATATATTAAAAATCAAAGGATGGAAAAAATGTATCAAGCAAACAGCAACCAAAAGAGAGTGGGAGTGGCAATACTAATCTCAGATAGAATAGACTTTAAAACAAAATGCACCATAAAAGACAAGGAAGAGCATAATATAATGATTAAAGGGACAATCCACCATGAAGATATAACCAAAACAAATATCAACACACCCAAGGACAGGACTCCAATATACCTGAAACAAACTCTAACAGCACTGAAAAGAGAAATTGACAGTTCCACTATAATAGTAGACTTCAAAACACCATTCTCAGTAAAGGACAGAACATCTAGAAAGAAGCTTAACAAAGACACAGAGGATCTAAAGGCTACAATCAACCAACTTGACCCCATAGACATATATAGAACACTCCACCTAACAGCTGCAAAGTACACATTCTTTTCTAATGCACATGGAACATTCTCCAGAACAGACCACATCTTAGGCCACAAAGCAACACTCAGCAAAATCCAAAACACTGAGATAATACAAAGTATCTTCTCTGATCACAATGCCATCAAAGTAGAAATTAATGACAGGAAGAGCAAGGGAAAAAAAATCAAATACATGGAAACTGAATAACACACTGCTTAAAAACTGGCTAGTAATAGAAGAAATCAAAGACAGAATCCAAAAATTCTTAGAATCAAACTAGAATGAAAACACATCACACTAAAACCTTTGGGACACAGCAAACAAAAAGGAAATCAAGAAAGCAGTACCATTTATAATAGTCTCTAAAAAAAAATAATATTTAGGAATAAATCTAACCAGGGACATAAAAGACCTATACAAAGAAAACCACAAAACACCACTGCAAGAAACCAAAAAAGACCTACATAAATGTAAAAACACATCATGCTCATGGATAGATAGACTCAACATTGTGAAAACGTCAATTCCACCCAAAGCAATCTACAAATACAATGCAATCCTTATCCAAACACCAACAACGTTCTTTAACGAGATGGAAAAAGTAATCATTAACTTTATACGGAAAGGAAAGAGGCCCTGGATAAGTAAAGCACTATTGAAGAAGAAGAATGAAGTAGGAGGCCTGGCACAACCTATCCTTGGAACCTACTATACACCTATGGTAGTCAAAACAGCCTGGTACTAGTACAACATTCTGCTCAATGGAACAGAATCGAGATCCCAGATATAAATCCATCCACCTACAGTCACTTCGTAGTTGACAAATGCCAAAAGTCCACCACATGGAGAAGAGAGTCTTTTTAACAATGATGCTGGCAAACTGGATGTCCATATGTAAAAAAAAAAGAAACAGGACCCATACCTCACACCATACACAAAACCTAATTCAAAATGGAACAAAGACCTAAATATAAAAACAAAAATCTATAAAGATCATAGAAGATAAAATAGGGTCAACGCTAGAGACCTTAATACACGGAATAAATAGGATACAAACCATAACTAACAATACACAAACACCAGAAGATAAGCTAGATAAGTGAGATCTTCTAAAAATTAAACACTTGTGCTCATCAAAAGACTTCAACAGAAGTGTAAAACGAGAACCTATAGTCTATGAAAAACTTTTTGGCTATGAGAAATCTGACAAAAGTCTAATCTCTAAAATCTATAGTTAAATCCAACACCTCTACAAAAAAAAAAAAAAAAAGACAAATAATTCAATTAAAAAATTGGCAAAGGAAATGAACAGGCACTTCACCAAAGAAGACATTCAAGCCATTCAAGCGGCCAACAGACACATGAGAAAATGCTCACCATCACTAGCCATTAGAGAAATGCAAACTAAAACTACAATGAGATACCATCTCAGTATGACATTACTGGCAAGAATCAAAAAAGAAGAAGATAACAAATGTTGGAGAGGCTGCTGGGAGATTGAACCCTTATGCACTGCCAGCGGGAATGCAAAAGGATATAACCATTTTGGAAAACGATATGGTGCTTCCTTAAAAAGCTAGAAATAGAAATACCATATGATCCAGCAATTCTACTCCTAGGAATATATACTAGAAAAATAAGAGCCATTACATGAATAGACATATACACACCCATGTTCATTACAGCATTATTCACAATAGCAAAAAGATGGCAACAACCTAGATGCCAGTCAACAGATGAATGGATAAACAAATCATGATACATACACACAATGGAATACTGTGCATTGATAAAGAACAATAATGAATCTGTGAAGCATCTCACAACATGGATGAATCTGAAGGGCATTATGTTGAATGTAATAAGTCAGTCACAAAGGGACAAATATTGTATGAGACCATTATTATAAATCTCATGGAAAGGTTTCCACATAGAAAGAAATAATGTTTGATGGTTATGAGCGAGGGGACAGATGAGGAGGAAAAACCACTGATTAGACAATATATAAGTGATAACTTTGGTGAAGGGTGAGACAATACACAATACTGGGAATCCAGCACAACTTGTCCCAGGCAAGGTCATGGAAGCTCCATATATACATCCAAACTCCCTGAGGGAAAGAATTACTAGGCTGAGGGTTGTGGGGATCATGGTCTCAGGGAACAGCTAGCTCAATTGGCATAACATAATATATTCTACTTTGATGAGTAGCGTCTGGGGTCTTAAAACATTGTGAGCGGCCATCTAAGATACTTTTGTGGTCTCAGCCCATCTGGAGCAGAAGAGAATGAAGGAAACCAAATACACATAGGAAAGATTAATCCAAATGACTAATGGACCACAACAATCACAGCCTCCACCCGTCTGAGTCCAGCACAAGATGGTGCCCAGCTACCACCACCTACTGCTCTGACAGGGATCACAAGAGGGGGTCCCAGACAGAGCTAGAGAAAAATGTAGAACATAATTCTAACTCACAAATACAGACCAAACTTACCGATCTGACAGAGGCTGGAGAAACCCCAGTTACTGGGGCTTAGAGCTGAGGACCATGGATTTTTTTGTTGTTGTAGTTGTTGTTTGTTTGTTTTTTTAACAACTCTAGAAGAGGATTGAGGATGAGGAATACATTTCTTGTTGGAGCTCCACTTTTTTGTATAGCACTTTTAACATTTTCAAGTCCCAAGTCAGATGTACACTAGAGATTATTTCAGGTAGCATTTATCTGTAAACTACTCAAAAGTGGTTACAATAACTCAGTGTTTAGGTTTAGTTATGAGGAGGACTGGGAATTTTCAATCATTTGGCAATGGATTTGAACTTAACAGATCTTTTCACAGTATATCTTTTTAAGAGGGAGTGGATTTCAGGAATATCATATTTATTCTTTCTAAGCAAAATTATAAATTATTCATATGCCAATAAGACACTTCCTTAATCTGTAATTACAGAATATTATTATCTTAGTTGCTGTTGTGTTTCAATCTTCAACAAAAGAAAATCGTACACGACTATACTATACGTTAAGGTTGGCATTTTACGTAATTCATGACTCTGAGAGCTTTTGTGTAAATGATGCTTCTTAGCAGACATGCATAACATTTTTAAAACATCATTGTCCTAATGAAAGAGTTATTGTTGTTAGCTGCTGTGGAATTGGCCCTCAAGTCGTGGAGACTCCATGCACAACTGAAACGCTGCCCAGTCCTGCGCTATCCTCGTCATTGGTTACTAATCAGACTATTATAATCCATAGGGTTTTCATTGGCTGATTTTTTGAAGTAGCTCATCAGGCCTTTCATCCTAGTGCATTTAAGTCTAGAGGTTCTGCTGAAATCTGTTCAGCATCATAGCAACACACAAGCCTTCACCAACAGACAGGTGGTGACTGTGCATGAGGTGCATTGGCCAGGAAACAAACAAGGGTTTTCCACATGGAAGGTGAGAATTGTACCACTGGTTTCCCCAAAGAGCTTCAAATTAAATATATAATTTGGATTTGGTGGCTTTCTCCCCTATAATAATAAAGTGAGAATCAGTTACAGTTTTCTTCTGAAATGAAAATTTATATGAACACTTTATCATTGATCTTCAGGATCAAAGACCTAAAGAGATCAATGTTGACCAAAGACTGCAAATGTATGCAATGCTGTTTTTGTTTCATAAATAATTTTGTCATTATATTATTTCCATTGTATTTTATTTTGTTTGTTGCCTATAGATTTCTAAATCACAACTGTTATAAAACCATATTCATATAAGAGAAATCTTCCTGTCTCTGGCTAATGCTTTGCCATGTTCCCACCATTCCCTGAATCCTATATTGCCTATCTGGTACTGGTTTTGAGTGATATGATAATAATAGAGGAATAATACATTCCTCATTGTAATTTATTTTGCTTGCATATCAATCTTGCTGTATTTGAATGTATACAAAGAATACTAACCATGTACTGTGTATCTTTAATCTCTTTCACAAAGAAACACTTTATTTGCATATGCATGATATCCAATAATATTTGCATAAAGAGAAAGTCAGACGAACTGATTGCTAGTAATCTTTTCACAACTTATAAGGTTTTGCATTTACTGGTGATATTTTCTCCCTTATTATTATTTTTTCTGTTAGGTTATGTTTTCTTTCATTTATTTACCCATCTTGGAAGATGCATCAATTATTGCAAATATTCAAGTAGGCAAAACAGTGAGAGAGCTGAACCAAAAATTGCTGACATTGATTAATAAACTGTCTACTTAGGAAGACAGTTAGGACAGTTCTCACTCCAGAGAGACTCTATCTGAATTATTTACACCTTTTACTGTAATATCTTTCTCTTCTCCATCCCCAGATCCCAAAAAGTAAATGATCAAACAGCCAATGTTTACTATATATTACACAGAAACCATTCAAATCTTGTTTAATAAAGAGGTGGAACAAGGTTTAAAAAAATACAAAATGAGATTACGTTTCTCTTCAGAATAATTTTGACTGAGCAACAAATCTTCATACTTTGTTGCTCCTTTCCTCAACTCTCTCACAATTAACTTTATTCCCAAATAGGTGAGGATTCAAAATCACTTCCTGTCTATGAAAAATGTTGTGAAGCTTCTGTGTTCTAAGGTAGCAATCAAGCTAAACCTGATCATGGTGATTGAGCTTTATTAGGAGTTTCACCTGTGTTTCCCAATCTCTAACCTTCTGACAACTTTGAACATCATGCTGCTGGAAATCCACCTGCTACTTTTTTTTCTACTTGCTTACACTAACCTCTGACGTTCATATCAAGGCCTCCATACATCCACTTCAAACCAGTGAGTAAATTTCTGTAACTCCTGTCATTCTCCTTTCTCTACTTTGATGATTTTTTTGGTATCAAATTTTCTTCACAGCTAACAATTTTGTTTAAATATATCACAAACCAATTTGAAATATAACAGGATATAGAATATAGTAAGCCATAATAGAACTGAAGGAACTAGTTAGTAACCCAATCTAGTAACACATAGAATCTTAGTTTGTCACTGTTTTGTTTCCAAAATAATTTTAAAGATTGAACCTACCTCCTCTCCTCCCGCAGCATCTTGCTGGGTCTGCATATTAGTTGTAGACCCATATCAGCCTTGTAGAAGTACTGGGGGTTTGTCAACTATTTTATTTATTGCAAGAAATCATCATTACAGCGTCAGTGTTCGAAGTATTAAAGCTAATATTTATTTGAGAGATATTTTGCATTATTTTACAAGCACCAGAGGTAAGTTCAATACTGTTTTTATCCCCATTTTACATATGAACAAACTGAGAATTAGGAAGGTTAAATAACTTGCTCAAGATAAGATATCCAGTAAACCAACCTGGCAGCTGATTCTGAATCTCAGGCATTTCACGATCGTCTGCTTCCTTAGTAAAGGCATCACCAAGATGGTCTTACAAAGAAGAGAAAGATAATAGTAACATGCACTCTTTTTCTTATTTCATCCTGTTAACTCTGTGATATGGGCAAGGAAAATAGTTTTAGCCCCTTTTAACATACCAGGAAGGAGCCCTGGTGACACAACAGTAAACTGCTAAGCCGGAAATTGGTGTTTAGAAAGGTTAAATGAATGGCCCAAGGCAAAAAGGCTGTTTTTTGATTGAGTCTAGACTGGAATCCCAGAGGAGAAATCCAGAAGAGTTTTCCATAGTTATTCTATGGCTGGCTTATCACTATTTCAATGCCCTACATTTGATTTGGCACAAATTTTCAATAAACAATTATAAATACCTCTGTGTTCTCAAATAATGAATAAAAAATTAAGACATGATCCCAAATCTTTGGTATATTAAAAACACCAAAGAAAATGGTTCATTGTACTCACATAAACCCACACACACACTGCTTATGACTGTGATTTTAAATATTTTTCTTCTTCAAATTTAAAGTGCAAAAAAGTAATGGACGGAAACTGCAGACTTGTCTACGAAAGTATTTTATGTGAGAGTTGCACTGAAACGCTATAGACATGAAATATTTTTCTCCTGAAAGAAACCATTGAATCATTCCTAAGATAGAGCGTTTATTTCGTTTCTATTCAAATACTCTTACACAAAGGTCACTTACTTTCTAGAGATTTATCCTAAAGCTGGAAACCCTGGTGGCGTAGTGGTTAAGAGCTATGGCTGCTAACCAGAAGGCTGGTAGTTTGAATCCATCAAGTGTTCCTTGGAAACCCTATGGGGTTGTTCTATTCTGTCTTACAGCGTCACTAAGAATCGGAATTGACTTGATGGCAATGCGTCTTATCCTAAAGCTTTCCATAATGGATGAGAGCTAGCATTTATTTTGAGAATCATTAGTCACTGCTTCAAAAGACTTGTTTGGGACTTCTGGCTTAGATTAAAAAAAAAAAAATTTGAAATGTATATTCAAAGCATAGGGAACTAAATGAAAAAATGTATCTCCCCACTGCTTTGAGAATAAATTATTTTTTCAGGCTAAGTTCATCTTAGGATTGTTGACTGTGGTTTGCATTTGCTTTTGTATTTATTGTTGAAAATATGTCATTATTTGCTTGTTTCTAATATTGTATAGTCAAATTATTATTTTTTAAAATTGTTCCATATGATTGCCATGTTGTCAGTTGTTAGGTGCCGTCGAGTTGGTACTGACTCATAGCGACCCTATGTACTACAGAACGAAACACTGCCCGGTCCTGTGCCATGCTCACAATTGTTATACTTGACCCATTTGTTGCAGCCATTGTGTCAAACCATCTCGTTGAGGGTCTTCCACTTTTTCACTGACCCTATACTTCACCAAGCATGATGTCCTTCTCCAGGGACTGGTCCCTCCTGATAATATGTCCAGAGTATGTAAGACATAGTCTCGCCATCTTTGCTTCTAATAAGCATTCTGGCTATACTTCTTCCAAGACAGATTTGTTTGTTCTTTTGGCAGTCCATGGAATATTAAATATTCTTTGCCAGCACCACAATTCAAAGGTGTCCATTCTTCTTTTTTGGCCTTCCTTATTCATTGTCCAGCTTTCCCATACATATGAGGCAGTTGAAAACAGCATGGCTTGGGTCAACCACACTTGAGTCTTCAAGGTGACATCTTTGCTTTCCAACACTTTAAAGAGGTGTTTTGCAGAAGATTTGCCCAATGCAATGCTTCTTGATTTCTTGACTGCTGCTTTCATGGGTGTTGATAGTGGATCCAAGTAAAATGAAATCCTTGACTTCAATTTTTTCTCCGTTTATCATGATATTGCTTATTGGTCCAGTTTTGAGAATTTTAGTTTTCTTTATGTTGAGGTGTAATCCGTACAGAAGGCTGTGGTCATTGATCTTCATCAGTAAGTGCTTCAAGTCTTCTTCACTTTCAGCAATCAAGGTTGTGTCATCTGCATAATGCAGGTTGTTAAAGTCTTCTTCCAATCCTGATACTATGTTCTTTATATAGTCCAGTTTCTTGGATTATTTGTTCAGCATACAGATTGAACAGGTATGGTAAAAGGATACAACCCTGACACAAACTTTCCTGACTTTAAACCTTGCGGTATCCCCTGTTCAGTCTGAACAACTGCCTCTTGATCCATGTAGAGGTTCCTCATAAGCACAATAAAGTGTTCTGGAATTTGCATTTTTCACAATGTTATCCATAATTTGTTATGATCCACAGTCAAATGCCTTTGCATAGTCAATAAAATACAGGTAAACATCTTTCTGGAATTCTCTGCTTTCAGCCGGGATCCATCTGACATTAGCAATGATATCCCTGGATCCAAGTCCTCTTCTCAATCCGGCCTGAAATTCTGGCAGTTTCCTGTTAATATACTGCTGCAGCTGCTTTTGAATGTTCTTCAGCAAAATTTTATTTCCATGTGATATTAATGATATTGTTTGATAATTACCACATTCGTTTGGATCTCCTTTCTTCATAATAGGCATAAACATGGATCTCTTCCAGCTGGTAGGCCAAGTAGCAGTCTTCCAAATTTCTTTCTCTTTTAATTTTTATCTACTTTTTTTAATTCCCCCACCACCAAAATTTATACATACGTTGTTACGTGACCCTAATTGCTCTCCTCGTACTGTGACAGCACACTCCTCCTTTCCACCCCTGATTCCCCATGTCCATTCAACCAGATCCTAACCCAGTCTGCCTTCCTATCTCACCTCTGGACAGAATCTGCCGGTTTAGTCTCTTGTATCTACTTGAGCTAAGAGGCAGACTCCTTACGAGTATCAATTTATGTCCCACAGTCCAGTCCAATCCCTGTCTGAAGAGTTGGCCTTGGAAATTTTTTAGTTCTGGGCTTATAGAGAATCCAGGGGCCATGCTTTCCAGGGTCTCTCCAGTCTCAGTCAGACCATTAAGTCTGGTCTTCTTACTAGAATTTGAGTTCTGCACCACACATTTCTCCTGCTCCATCTGGGACTCTCTGTTGTGTTCCCTGTCGGAGCGATCACTGGTGGTAGCCGGGCACCATCTAGTTCTTCTGGTCTCAGGCTGATGAAGTCTCTGGTTTACGTGGCCCTTTCTGTCTCTTCTGCTATAACTTTCCTTGTGTCTTTGCTGTTCTTCATTCTCCTTTACTCCAGGTGGTTGGGAACTGCTGATGCATCTTAAATGGCTACTTGCAAGCTTTTAAGACCCCAGATGCCACTAACCAAAGTAGGGTGCAGAACAGTTTCTTAATAAGCTTTGTTATGCCAATTGACATAGATGTCCCCTGAAAACATGGTCGCCAGACCCCTACCCCTGCTACTCTGTCTCTCAAAGTGTTTGATTGTATTCAGGAAACTTCTTAGCTTTGGTTTAGTCAAGTTATGCTGACTTCTCCGGTAGTGTGTGCTGTCCCTCCCTTCACCTAAGATGATTCTTATCTACTATCAAGTTAGTAAATAACCCTCACCCTCCCTCCCCACTCTGGTAACCATCAAAGAACATTTTCTTCTGTGTTTAAATCTTTTCTTGAGTTCTTATAATAGTGGTCTTATACAGTATTTTTCCTTCTCTGACAAAATTCACTCAGCATAATAAGTTCCAGCTTCCACCATGTTATATGATGTTTCACGGCTTCATTGTTGTTTTTTGTCATTGGGTGGTATTCCATTGTGTGGATATACCACAATTCGTTCATCCATTCATCCATTGATGGGCACCTAGGTTGTTTCCATCTTTTTGCTATTGTGAACAGTGCTGCAATGAACATGGGTGTGCATGTATCTGCTCGTGAGATGGCTCTTATTTCTCCAAGATATATTCCAAGGAACGGGATAGCTGGATCGTATGGTACTTCTATTTCTAGCTTTTTAAGGAAGTGCCAAATCAATTTCTAAAGTGATCCTACCATTTTACATTCCCACCAACAGTGTATACGTCTTCCAGTCTGTCTACAACCTCTCTGGCATTTATTGTCTTGTGGTTTTTGGATTAAGGCTAGCCTTGTGTGGGTGAGATGATATCTCATTGTAGTTTTGATCTGCGTTTCTCTAATGGCTAATGATTGTGAGCATTTCTTCATGTGTCTGTTAACTGCCTGAATATCTTCTTTGGGGAAGTACCTGTTCATATTCTTTGCCCATTTTTTAATTGGATTATTTGTCTTTTTGTTGTCGAGGTTTTGCAGTATCTTGCAGATCTTAGAGATTAGACGCTGATCGGGTTTGTTGTAGCCAAAAATTTTTTCCAGTCAGTAGGTTGTCTTTTTACTCTTTTGGTGAAGTCTTTTGATGAGCATAAGTGTTTGATTTTTAGGAGCTCCCATTTATCTAGTCTCTCTTCTGGTGCTTGTGCATTGTTATTAATGGTTCATATTATGTTTATGTCATGTATTAGGGCTCTTAGCACTGTCCCTATTTTTTCTTCCATGATCTTTATCATTTTTGATTTTATATTTAAGTCTTTGATCCATTTTGAGTTAGTTTTTGTACATGGTGTGAGGTATGGGTCTTGTTTCAGTTTTTTGCAGATGGATATCCAGTTATGCCAGCACCATTTGTTAAAGAGACTGTCTTTTCCCAAATTAATGGACTTTGGGCCTTTGTCAAATATTAGCTGCTCATAGGTGGATGAGCTTATATCTGGATTCTCAACTCTGTTCCATTGGTCTATGTATCTGTTCTTGTACCAATCCCAGGCTGTTCTGACTACCGTGGAGGTATAATAGGTTCTAAAATCAGGTAGTGTAAGGCCTCCCACTTTGTTCTTTTTCTTTAGTAATGCTGTATTCAGGGCCTCTTCCTTTCCATATGAAGTTGGTGATTTGTTTCTCCATGTCATTAAAAAATGCCAGTGAAATTTGGATCAGGATAACATTGTATCTGTAGATTGTTTTGGGTAGAATTTACATTTTCACTAAGTTGAGTCTATCTATCCATGAGCAAGGTATGTTTTTCCAGTTATGCACGTCTCTTTTAGTTTCTTACAGTAGTGTCTTGTAGTTTTCTGTGTATAGGTCTTATATGTCTCTTGTTAATTTATTCCTAAGTATTTTATCTTCTTGGGGGCTATTGTAAAATGGTATTGATTTGGTAATTTACTCTTCGAGGTTCTCTTTGTTAGTGTAAAGGAATCCAACTGATGTTTGTATGTTTACCTTGTATCCTGAAACTTTGCTGAAATCTTCTATTAGTTCCAGTAGTTTTCTTGTGGATTCCTTGGGGTTTTCAGGTCCAAAGGATGTGCTCTGCTCCCAGCGCTGTTTTCTTGGTGGTATGAGGTTCCCTTGTGTCTCTGCTCACTTCTCTCTTTTATATCTCAAAAGAGATTGCATTAAGACACTGATCTTGTCAACCTCATCAGTATAACCTCATCACAGTGATAGAATTTACAACACATGAAGAGATCACATATAATCTCATCATAGTGGTAGAGTTTACAACACATAAGGACATCACATCAGATAACACAATCATACAATACTAGGAATCATGACCTAGCCAAGTTGCTACACACATTTTTTGGGGGACACAATTTCCTTCCTAATTTCTTGAAGACTTCTGTATATTAATCTTTTGTATTCTGTCTCTGGTAATTCCAAGCAATTTTCCTCTGCTGGAAAATTCTAGATTCTTCATTTTGGGAGCTTGCTGAAGCTGTCATGGATTGCCTCTTTATGTGATGATATTGACTGTTGTCTCTGAGCCATCACTAAGTTATATTTATTTATTTTATGTTTGTTTACTGTGTCCTAGCTTCTTGTTTTGTTTTGATATGCCCAAATAGGCTGCTCATATGAGCTAGTTTGATTACTGGCACCTTTGAAGCTCTAGTGTCCTGTCACCTGGTGGTTAGATCTGTTACTAGGTATGTGAGCTCAGGAGTCCACCCACTCCTCCTGTATGGATTCAGCTCAGGTGGCCAGGTAGATAGCCACCAAGTGTGTGGTGTAGGCTCTCACTTACAGTCCTAGGCAGGCATGGGTGATTGGTGTAGGCACAGGCATCTGGCTGCAGCAGGGGGACACAATCTGAGCAAGGCAGAGAGCTGACCATCACCCTCTAGTGTCCAGGAGGAAGGCGTGTCCCTGTTCCCTAGAGTGCATAGGTGGGTGGGTATTGCAGCTGAACTATAAGCAGCTAATGCTGTTGGCAGTAAGGACTGTGGGGCACCTTTTATTCATGGGTCCCTCTCACAGGTGGCTAGGTAACATGGGTGGAGCCACCAGTCCTCAGGCCCCTGATGTGGAGAGGTGAAACCCCTGCTTAATGGGCAGAGCAGTGTCATATGTCAAGAACCTGCCACTTCACAGCTGAAACAGTTGAAGTTAGACTTCCAGAATATACCCTGTTGTACTGCAGTAATGGGCGCCTATGCTGTTGCAATGGGCCCACACAAGTCTATGTAGGGGGAAATGCACTCAAAGTCCAAGGATCCCTAATGTCTGTGCCTAGGCAAAGAGCTGAGCCTACTCTGGGTTCCTGGCTTAGGGGATTCACTATTTACTTTTTCTTCTGTCTGTTAATTTGTTCACTCTCCAAGGCAGGGAGAATGACTCCAGGCATGTGACATATTCTACTTCTGGTCCTGTGAACTCAGCAATTGCTGAAGCCAGTAAGGAACCCAGTGCAGAGCAGCGAGCTGGGAGGTAAATGGGAGAGAGTTTTTTCCCTAAGGGGGGTGTTTTTGATCTGCCCTGTAGGCCGTAGTTAATTACTTATTTTTCTTCAATCCAAGGCTGCTTCTCACTGGTTCTGGGTGGTCGTGTAGACTTTCTGGCACTGGGTATCTCCCAGTTGGAAAAAAGTGTCTACTGGGCATTGCTGCTTGAGTGCCTCATTGTTCACCCCCAAGCTGATCAGGCCTGAAGGGCTCATGCTCTCACTGTGTCAGATCTGGCAACTCCTCGCTACTTCCGAACTGTCTCTCCCTCCCCCTGCCTCTCTGTCTGGTTCCTCAACTCTGCCTTTGATATTCAGGGCTATCAGATTGCCATATATAATCAATTCACTTGTTTTTTGGGTCTTTTTTGTAAGATGGTCCACCAGAAGCATCTGACTACTCCTCCATCTTGGCCCCGCCTCCTGTCTTCCAAATTTCTTGGCATAGATGAGTGAGTACTTCCAGTGCTGCATCTGTTTGTTGAAACATCTCAGCTGATATTCCATCAATTCCTGGAGACTTGTTTTTTGCCAATGCCTTCAGTGCAACTTGGACTTCTTCCTTCTGTACCGTCGGTTCCTGATCATATGTTACTCCTTGAAATGGTTGAACATCAACCAGTTCTTCTTGGTATAATGACTCTATGTATTCCTTCCATTTTCTTTTGATGCTTCCTGGGTCATTTATTATTTTCCCATAGAATCCTTCACTATTGCAACTTGAGGCTTGAATTTTGTCTTCAGTTCTTTCAGCTTGAGAAATGCTGAGCGTGTTGTTCCCTTTTGGTTTTCTATCTCCAGGTCTTTGCACATCTCATTATAATACTTTACTTTGTCTTCTAGAGCCACCTTTGAAATGGTCTGTTCAGTTCTTTGACTTCATCATTTTTCCTTTTGCTTTAGCTACCCAACTTTCAAGAGCAAGTTTCAGAGTCTCTTCCGACAACCATTTTGGTCTTTTCTTTCTTGCCTGTCTTTTTAATGACCTCTTGCTTTTTTCATATATGATGTCCTTGATGTCATTCCACAACTTGTCTGGTCTTCAGTAATTAGTGTTCAAGGTGTCAAATATATTCTTTAGATGGTGTCTTAGTCATCTAGTGCTGCTATAACAGAAATACCACAAGTGGATGGTTTTAACAAAGAGAAATTTATTTCCTCCCAGTTAGAGTAGGCTAAAAGTCCAAATTCAGGGTGTCAGCTCCAGGTGAAGGTCTCTTTGTTGGCCTTCTTCTCTTCAGTGTTCCCCCGGACTAGGAGCTTCTCTGCACAGGGACCCCATTCCAAAGGATGTGCTCTGCTCCCAGCACTGCTTTCTTGATGGTATGAAGTCCCCAACTCTCTGCCTGCTTCCCTTTCCTTTTATCTTTTGAGAGATAAAAGGTGTTGCAGGCCACACCCCAGGGAAACTCACTTTATATTGGATGTGACCTGGGTAAAGGTGGTGTTACAATCCCACCCTAAACCTATTTAACATAAAATTACAATCACAAAATGGAGGCCAATCACATAATTCTGGGAATCATGGCCCAGCCAAACTGATACATACATTTTTTGGGGGACATAATTCAAACCACGACAGATGGTCTCTAAATTCAGGTGGGATATACTCAAAGTTGTACTTTGGCTCTCGTGGACTTGTTCTAATGTTTTTCAGCTTCATCTGGAACTTGCATGTGAGCAGTTGATGGTCTGTTCCGCAGTTGGCCACTGGCCTTGTTCTGACCGATGATATTGAACTTTTCCATCGTCTCTTTCCACAGATGTAGTCAATTGATTCCTATGTATTCCATCTGGTGAGGTCCATGTGTACGGTCACTATTTATGTTGGTGAAAAAAGGTATTTGCAATGAAGAAGTTGTAGGTCTTGCAAAATTCTATTATGTGATCTCCATCATCGTTTCTAACACCAAGGCCATATTTTCAAACTACCCTCCTTCTTTGTTCCAAACCTTCACATTCCAATCACCAGTAATTATCAATGCATCCTGATAGCGTGTTCAATCAAATTCAGACTGCAGAAGCTGGTAAAAATCTTCAGTTTCTTCATCTTTGACCTTAGTGGTTGGTGCATAAATTTGAATAATAGTCTAACTGGTCTTCCTTGTAGGTTTATGGATATTATCCTATCACTGACAGTGTTGTATTTCAGGATAGATCTTGAAATATTCTTTTTGACGATGAATGCAACACCATTCCTCTTCAAGTTGTCATTCCCAGCATAGTAGACCATATGATTGTCTGATTCAAAATGACCAAAACCAGTCCATTTCAGCTCAGTAATGCCTAGGATATCAATGTTTATGTATTCCATTTCCAATTTTCCTAGATTAATACTTTGTACATTCCATATTCTGATTATAATGGATGTTTGCAGCAGTTTTTTCTCTTTTTGAGTCTTGCCTCGTAAGTAAATAAAGGTCCTAAAAGTTTGACTCCATCCACATCATTAAGGTCAACTCTACTTTGAGGAGGCAGCTCTTCCCCAGTCCTCTTTTTAGTACCTTCCAACCTGTGGGGCTCATCTTCCGGCTCTATTCATAATGTTTTCACTGGCTAATTCTTTTCAGAAGTAGACTGCTGTGTTCTTCTTCCTAGGCTGTCTTAGTCTGGAAGCTCAACTGAAACCTGTCTGCCATGGGTGACCCTGCTGGTATCTGAATACTGGTGGCATAGCTTTCAGCATCACAGCAATAAGCAAGCCTCTACAGTACAACAAACTGACAGATGTGTGGGATGATTGTTGTAGAATGTATTATCATTGCAAAGAATGTATTAGATCCAGTTAGATATGGGAAAAAAGAATTGGGGTTGTTATTTAGAATTTTGTGACAATTATTTTTCCAGGCTGTATTAAAAAATGGCAAAGCCAGTAGGGGGAAATATATTTTGCTATTTAGTTAGATACATTTTGAAATACCCTAAATTTTCCAAGCATCGGGGGTTCTTAAATAATAGATAAAGTGACCATGTAATTGATTGTCTAAACGAGGACACTTTTGAGAGTGAAAAGAGACATTATTAATAATTTTTTCCAAGACAGGCAAACTGGGATATCTTCACCCTAATTGTAAGGGGCATTAACAGAATTTATTTTTGTTTGTTTTCTTCCTAGAAATAATTGTCTGCTTTCAGTCCATTATATGCTTGCCTGTATGAATCCATAACAGAGAATATTTGGCAGCATTTCTGTTTTACTTTTCCCTTTCTTTTTTTCCTTCAAGATGAAATTGTATAATTCCAACTTGCCATTCTAGAATATAGTAGGATAATTTGGGAGGGAATTAGAAAGAAATTGAGCTGAATTTTAGCCCAGTATATTTCTAATTTTTTTGTGTGCGTGTGTGTGTGAAGGGGGTGAGCTTGCAGTGAATTTAGCTCTTATAAGCTGGGGTTGGAAGAAGTGGAAAATGCCGACAATTGTCTTAAATAATGGCTCCTTAGAAAAGCATATTAGGTTAATTTTGTAATACCTGTACTTACCCTCACATCTTCTATTCCATTTACCATAGAGAGAAATGTAGGCAATAAAAAACACTCCCAGGAAGATAAAGTCCATTGGCTTCTCTCCCAGTCACAAACACTGGCAAGTGTGCAAGAATCAAAATCTGATTAAAAAGCAAATTCATTTTACCAAACACAGCATAACAACTATTCTGAAATGTGACATGCTCTCAGGTGTTTTTAATTGAATGATTAATATACTTTTATGTATTCCATTTCTGAGGGAGAAAAACAGATTCAACTCAATTAAAAATGCATATGAATCTCTTAACCCATGCCCCAGGTATCTCTTATGATTTCCTATCAATGCAGTGACTTCATTCTTTCAGCAAATATTCTTTGTGTACCTGCTGTGTGCCAGCAGTAGAAGCTTACAGCCCAATGGGGAACACAGACCATATATTAGTAATCAACCAAAAATTAAAGGCCAAATTGTGAAAACTGCCATCTGAGTGAGACGATGGACGGGGTGGCACTGACTTAAACCATATGTATGATCAGGATGAGGGACAGAACAAGAAGTCAGAGGCTCAGCACCAACAGAGGACTTGAGAGAGAAAGAACTTGCAAACCAGTGAGGTAATCACTTTTTGCATCAGGATACTATGTGATTTCTCAGTATAAAGAAGCTACAACTTGTCTGTTTTCATCTGTAAACAAGTTTTTTTCTTTTGGTTTTTTTTTTTTACAATCTCTTAGGTAATCAGAAAAAAGAATCTGAAATGTGTAATATCCAGAAATATCTGATGCACTCTGTCAAATCTTGCCTCTAAACAATTGTAATATTTCTGCACTTTGCTTTGTGATGTTGTCCTGAACCTGTCAAGATTCAATACTGGGAAGATTTTACCTGCTACACTAAGGAAAAGAAAAGGCCTGGGAAAGGGGTGTAGGGTAACAAGGTATCATTTTCTTTTATTTTGATTATATTTACCTCTTGATGAATTTGGAGCATACATTTGCAGAGATTTTAAATATGTCTATGGAATGCAAAATAATGTTAGAATTCAGTCCTTCCTACCTATCCCCTTATGAAGTTTTGAGTTCTCAAATGCAGGCGTCAGATTGGCCTGTATATATTTATACATACGTACACACAAACATACATACATATATAATGTCATCTAATAGTCACCTTTATATATGTTGTCATCGAGTTGATTCTGACTCATAGCCACCTATAGGACACTGTAGAACTGCCCCATAAGGTTTCCAACGCTGTAACCTTTAAAGAAGCATATTTCCATGTATTTCTCCTGTGGAGCCACTGGTAGGTTCAAACTACCAAACTTTAGGTTAGCAGCCGAGTACTTAACCACTGTGCCACCAGGGCTCCTTGTAGTCATCTTTACTCTAAACTGACTAATTTGAGATTGTAATTCTATTTTTTTTAAATGAATCATTATTTTATTTAAAAAAAAAACACATAGAACGTCTCAGGGAACAAGTTTTATCTATAAATTCTAATTCTGTCATGACTGGTTTTATCTGTAAATCCTAATTCTATCAAGACTGTTTGGAGTGCCAGTAGAGGATTTCCCAAGTTCTATGATAATGGGGGTTAGAGGAATAACAGGTAGACAATCTGTTGCCACTGCACTCAAGACTCAGATCCCTAAGCTGACTGAGTATGTGGTTGAATTTGTGGTTCTTCAAGCATGGCCTTTGGATAACTTGCATAAAATCACCTGGGACGTCTGTTAAAATGCAGATTCCTGGGACTAACTAGACTTAATCAGAATCACTGGAGGTGGGGCCCCTAAAGCCTACAATCTTAGCAATGTCCCCAGGTGGTGCTGGAAAGCATGAGAACCTATTTACATTGTCAGCAACATGAGGACAGGGACAAATCCTGCCTTTTTCAATGCTTTGTCACCAGCACCTAGCAAGAGGCAGGTCATACACTAGGTGCCTCATAAGCAATTTTTGAACTGGGAACAAAGGTCCCATTTAAATTCTATAGATTATGATCGGAAGAAGGAACCTACCCTGAGGAGAACAAGCATGAATGTGAAGCACTCCAAAGACTCATTTGAATCACAAAAGAGGATTTGGAATGGGATGAAGATCCAGTGAAGTTGCCAAAGGCAAATTGTCAAAGGCAAAATCTGTTATTTTGTGTTAGAGTATCCTGGTCCTCATGAGATTGGAAAAATTTGAAGCATTCATGTTTGTGGATACTTTTAATGGCCATGTTGGAAACAGCTTGCTTTTCACAAAGCTCTCAGACCAGCTACAGTAGTGGAGATTTCTTCTATGTCTACCAGATATTTTTATCAATACACAGAGTCAATATTTTTATTGCCACACTTTCACATTGTCAGTGTAGTGGAACAAGCACCATACTGAGTATAAAAAATCTAGAATTTACTTCAAGCTTTGTTACAAGCTACATGCTCAAGGCCCATTCCATTAAAATTCTCTAACTCTCAGGTTTTCGGGAGTCGTACTTGTTGTTCGTGATAGTCCCTTACATGTTGTAAAATTCCATTATGCTATGATTGCATCATGTTGTAGGGGGAAAAAAATCACAAAGTTTAGTAAAGCAAAAAGAAAGTTTTATTTGGCATATATTGAAAAAGGCAGAAGTGGGAAACGGACAACCATGCTGCTAGAGCCATGTCTGTCCAAGTCCAAAGAATATTACAGAAGAGACAAGAATGGGAAAATGGACAAGCATGCTGCCACAGCCATGTCTGCCCGAGTCCAGAGACCATTACAGAATCATCAGTATATATTAACATTATAAATGGCAAAACCATTGAAAGCTTCACCTTCTCACAGTTTGGCAAAAAAACTGTGATCCTACATTTTGAATCATCTTTCTTAACAATCATTGGTACAGGTTCCAGTAATGACAGTCAGGGGGGTCTTCATTGGTCCAACAAATTTCTATTCACTAAATGCTAATAGAGTAGAAAGTCTTTTGTGTTCTGTTTGATTGGCTTATGTGAAAGGTTCCCTAAAAGATATCTTCCAAGATTATCTTAGCTATTATATTTATACCTCAGAGCCCAGTTGATGTGTCCTTGTGAGTCCTTGTGAACCCAGATGTAGCTGGGTCACATTCTTTATGCTCAAGTACAGGGAATAATAACTCCTATATTATTCTCTAAATCATTCCCTCCTTTTGATTGGAGATTGGAGATAACACATAGATGATCAATACCTGGACTTAATCGAGCTGCTCGATGGTGGCCATTACAGGCTCTTTAAACTCACAGTTCTGGTTTTCCATTGGATACCACCCAGTTCTTCACCAGTTTATTAAGTAAGAGTGATGTTCTCATCAATTGTACGGCCTGAGTGAGCAGACTGAATGTACATCAACACTTCAGCCTGAGGCCTTCTTTTGTCTTTTAAGTGTGTAAGACAATAGAGGATAAATTTTGTTATGCCAATACTATCAGGATATAGACTAAGAATATTACTATTCCTTGCAATAGTGATTTAGCCCATGTACTTGTTCCTGATAGTCACCAACCAAACAAATATAGTGTTTGTAAGGGTGTTACAGTGTGTAACCAAGTAGCTTGCTGTCTAATTCTATAGCACAGACTTACTATCTTGGACTATTAAAAAATATCTAAGGTTATTTTATTATCTCATGTCATCTTGGCTTATGAGATCAGAGCTCACTGTTGTGCTTCCATCTCTCTAGCAACTTCATCTGTTATTTGTCCCATAGTGATTGATAAATTTCTTAAAGATTTCTCCAGTTCAACTATACCATAAGTAGGAATTAAAGCTACCCCTTAACCTCAGTGTTGGACCAATGGGTTTCTTCTGACTTTCATTTTACAATGTGTAACAATTTTAACATTACCTTTTTAGTATTTACTAGCATTGTTACTATGAATATCTAAAGCTAATCCTAAAGTTTCCAAAGCACATTGCCCACACATTCATCAGGAATCTAAACAAGAGATTGCCCACATAAATTCACTATCAGTTGGAAAAGGATCATCTAAATTAGTATAGTTGGATCTACCACACAGAAATATATATCCATAAAGAGCACTCAAAGTTTGTCTAGAGAAAACAAAAAATTTACATGTGATAAACAAGTTTTCATTAAAGAATACATGATTAGCAAAATGATACAGGATGGACCTTTCCTGTAGGAGGTCTTCAGTTAGTCTGTTTAAAACACACTAAGTGTTCTTCCAAAGGACAAGCTTCCCCTTCTTGGTTTACCTACTAACAGTCATGGGTCACTTTCTTAGAAGCAGAAGTGGAACCTAAGACAAAATGGAGTCTGAGCCATGAGGTCGATCTCCTCTGAAAACCTGGTTTCCTTAAGATATATAATTTTCTGCATTGTAAGAGGGTGAGAGTTTGATTACAAACATTAGACAGGTATTTCATATGACACTGTCTTAAAGACTTATTAAATGAATTACTGATTTACCTTAGACATAACTCTCAATCTGATTTTTGAAGTTAGTTTCCTAAAACAGACTGAATTCTTACAAAAAAGCACAATGCCCAGAGCAAAATGGTCTTTCTAGTTTATCTGGACCATTGTTTGACTCAAAGTGGCTTCAGGAACCAGTTTTTTTCTAAAAGTTCAATGTTCTAAAGGACATCCAAAGGCAGTAGCCTGTGTGGGTTACTGTAACCTCCCTGAAAGGCAGAAATCTGGATTCCAGGAAAATGACAACTCCTTCATGGTTCCCTCCTTTGGATCATGATCTCGCTATAGAATCTTTTATCAAAAATGCTCAATAAACGGTAATTGGGAATTATCTGGTTTTTAAGATCCCAAACACCATACCGTAAACTAGGAAATAAAACAGAAACACTAATAATTATATTAAGCCAATTGTCTGAAATAACTAATGAAACCTTGATCCTAAGGTCTTTGAACCAAGGAAATAAATCTTGTGTGAGGTATTTGTCTATACATAAGCATTAGTAACTGTTTTTCATGTGCCTCAACAACAACTATATTCTGCAAAACCTCAGATTTCATATTACAGGAACATTTATCTATTAAGGTACAAACTGTTTCTTGAGAGAACTAATAGGAAATCTAATGCTGTTATATTTTGTAAAATCATAGCTCAAATTTCAGACACTTTTCTGGTTATGATATCTACAACTTTACTAATTTTACCAATAGGAACTTCTAATTCGAGTTACAATATCTAAACCCCTTAGTTAGATAATTTAGGAGAAAGGAAAACAGTTTCTGATATTCAGAAATTAGGACCTTAAACATCAGTGATGTTCCTGCATAAAAACCCATAGTTTCCTTTCATTTACTCAGTCTTATGTAGTTAATTTCCATTCCATGTGATTCTGCATCAGCCACAGTCTGTGAACCCAAGAGCTTCTGCATAAGAGTTCTGGAAATCTTGATTCGGTATAGTCACAGTCCTCTTCATCAGTCCAATATAGTCCATCTCTTTGTGGAGATATTTTGGTCAAACATTTTCAGCAAATCTGCAAAGTAAAAACTTATCTGTAGATTACAAAACTTAATATGCCATGATTAATTTATAAAAATAATGTTCTTAATAGTGAAATATCTGATAGAAATTAATTACAAGTACAAAGTAAAGTCCAAATCAGTTAAAAAAAACTCTAGATAAAAATATTTCTAAATATAACCATTAACCATTGTTGTAGGGGAAAAACATCATAAAGTTCAATAAAGCAAAAAGAAAGTTTTATTCGGCATTTATTCAAAAGGACAAAAGTGGGAAGCGACAAGCATGCTGCCAGAGCTACAATGTCTGCCCGAATCTGAGGAAGGTTACAGAATCATCAATATATATCAACATCACAAAATGGGTAGAATCACTGAAAGTGTCACCTTTTCACAGATTGGCTAGAAATTGTGATCTTACATTTTAAATCATCTTTCTTAACAATCATTGGCACAGGTTTCAGTTACAACAGTCAGGAGGGTCTTTACTGGCCCAACAAATTTCTATTCACTAAATGCTAATAGAAAAAGACAAAAAGTGGGAAGTCTTTTGTGTTTGGTTTGATTGCCTTTTGTGAAAACTTCCTTAAGATAATTTCAGAGACTGTCTCAACTATTTTCTATCTCAGGGCTCAGCTGATGGGTCTTTGTGAGTCTGTAAGGGCCCAGCCCCAGCTGGGTCACGTTTCTCTATGCTCAAGGTCAGGGAATAATGAATCCAAATATTGTTTTCTAAATCATTCCCTCCTTTTGATCAGAGATTGAAGATAACACATTGATGATCAATACCTGGACTTACTCGAGCTCCTAGATGGCGACCATGGCAGGCTCTTAGACTCACAGTGTTGGTTTTCCACTGGATACCATCTGATTCTTCACCAGGTTATTAAGTAAAAGCAATGTTCCCATCAATCACATTGCCGGAGTGAGCAGACTCAACGTACATCAACATTTTAGCCCAAGGCCTTCTTTTGCCTTTTAGGTGTGTAAGACAATAGAGGATAAATCTTATTATACCTAATACTATCAGGATATAGACCAAGAATATTACTATCCCTTGCAATAGTGATCTAGCCTATGTACTTATTATTGATGGCAACCAACCAAATAGTTCTGGTGTTTGTAAGGGTGTCACAATATGTAACCAAGTAGCTTGTTGTCTAATTCTATGTATATACTGTTCTACTTCTCCTGTGTTATTTATCCAAATGCAACAAGAAGTGTTTACTACAGCACAGATTCCACCGTCTTGGGCTAATAAAAAGTCCAAGGCTATTCTGTTGTCTAATGCCACCTTGGCCAATTAAGTCAGAGATTGCTGTTGTGCTTCCATCCCTCTAGCAACTTCATCTGCTATTTGTCCCATAGTAATTGATAAATTTCTTAAAGATTTCTCCAATTTAAATATACCATAACTAGGAATTAAAGCTCTTAGAAATGACCAACCCCACCCTGAGCATTGGACCAATGGGCTTTCCTCTGACTCTCATTTTACAATGGATAACAAATTAACATTGCCTTTCCAGTATTTACTAGCATCATTATTTTGAATATCTAAAGGTAATCCTAAGGTTCCCAAAGTGCATTTCCCATGCGTTCACCAGGAATCTAAACAAGAGATTGCCCATGTAAGTTCACTGTCAGTTGAAAAGGGATCATCTAAGCTAGTATAGTTGGATCCACCACACAGAAACATATATCCATAAGGAGCACACAAAGTTTGTCCAGAGGAAACAGAAGATATAGAAAAATTTGCATGTGACAACCATGTCTCCATTAGAGAATTATCTTCCTAGTTGTAATTCTATATATGTAATGTTTTTCCAATATTGATTATTATAATCATGAGGACGAGGTAACTGATTATGGATTGCAATTTCAGTTAGCTTATTATAGCACTCTTCACACCAATCACTTAAATCTCTAGGAGGGTATTGATATAATTCCATAAAATGTCCATCCTTACTTCAAAGAAAATGAGGAGATCTTTGGAGTAACTGGGTATCACATAAGTAGTAATTTAACCTGACAGAAGTGAAATTAAAGCACGGTATAGGTAATGTTTGGGTTACAGACAGAGGCGTCCATATCTTAACTCTAATGGCACAGATTAAAGTTTTACTGCAGTTTATAGTAGGAGGTGGAATTAAATGATAATTTTACACAGAGGATGCTAAAGGATCAGAGTTTTCTTTAACAGAAAGAGGGTTTTGATGGCAAATCCAACATTGTGTTAAATTACCAGCACTTGCTAAAGATAGTGATATACGGACAAAAGCATTTTTCATTCCAAGTATCTATTCTTCTAACAAATAAAAGAGTAACTAAAGAAACAATCAACAACATTTTAAATCAAAATTACTTAATATAGATTAGCTAAGTGGTAAAGAATATAACAAATAACAAAATATCTAAATTGTACTTTTGAATCATTCACCCAAAGGTGGTAGGTTGGTGGTCTGAATTTCATCGTTAGTCCTCCTGCCGGTTTGATCTCCCAATCAGGAACCTTGATCTTCTTTAACTGGGAAAGATGTATCCAGGATTTTACACCCTGTAATTTTTCAGCAAATTCATTGGTTAATAAAACTAAATAGGGACCTTCCATTTCAGTTCTAGAGTCCTTTATCTGGTGCCATTTCCAATATACATAGTCACTAGGTTCTGGGTCACAATAACCTATATAATCAGGAGGAAGAGTTTGAGCATAAGCATGTTTAATCAATTTATCATTTGCTTTAGCATGCTGTATTAAGCTTTGACAATACTTTAACAAACTATTTGAGATCAAATTTGAATGAGGAATTATAACACAATAAGGAAGAGGCATAATATATCCAGTGACTATCTCAAATTTGGATTAACTTGTGAGGACCAAAAGGAGTAGATCACAGATTCATCAATACAGTTGAAAGCACTTGAGGCCGTGTTAAAATTAAAGAAGCAGTATGCTTAGCTAATTGAACTTTTATTATTCCATTTATTCTTTCAACTAGTCCTGAAGATTGCAGATGATACAGACAGTGTAATCTACGCAAGATTGGAAAAATGTTACAAACTGCTGCCAAAATCTGGCCAGTAAAGTGAGAACCTCTATCGCTACACAGGGTATGAGGAGTCCTCCATGTAGGAAGAATGTTTTCTAACAATTTTCAGCAATAAACGTTGCAGTAGCATTCTGACAGATAAATGCTTCTACCCAATGAGAATATCTGCATATCATAACTAAAACATACTTATAATTTTGAACTGGGGGAAGTTGTATAAAATCCATTTGCCACTCAGTCATGGGTTCAGTAGGAAGGGGATATTGACTCTGAGGAGTCAAATAAGTTTTCCCTGGGTTAAATTTTTGGCAAATAGTGCAATCTTTCACTACTTCATTCACTGCTTTCCAAAAATGACTCCAGTAGTATTTTCTTATTTTTTGTAGAGTTTTATCTCTTCCTAAATGAGTTCCTTGGTGGAGACTATCAACTACAGGAAGATATAATTCTTACGGCAGGACCAGAGTTTGATCAGGTCCGATCAAAAGATCTGTGTCAAAATTTAGAGTACATCCCTCCTTTTCCCATATATCTTGTTCTGAAAGAGATGTGACTTTTTGGTGTAAGTCTAAACTGTGCCACCTAGCATCTGTTGTTTTCTCTAGATCTTCTGTGAATGGTGGAGGCAAGCCTGATTTCCATTCCCAATAAACTTTATATTTTTCCCCATTTCCAAAATGGGTGTCTTCAGGACGATAATTATCTAATCTTGTACTTTCATACATTAATGGAAATCTATCTATTGTATCATGTCTGTCATACAAATAATATGCTGTATTTGCAATGTTTCCCCAAAAATGTTTATCTAAGAATGCAATTAAATCTTTTTCCCATCATTCCTTAAATTCTAATAAGGAGGCTAATAACAAAAGTATATGTATTCCCTCAGGAATAACAATCCTGTTTCCAGGACCTATCCACAATTCAGTTTCGGTATTAAAATGGCATTTACCTACTCTCCATTCTATTATTTTAGTTTCAGTGGCCAATTTTTGGTACCCTTTTAATATCTCTAAATTTGGATTCTCAATTAAAAATAGGGACTTGGTAGATTTATGCATTTCTAATTTCTGATTTTTTATAAGCTCAGGAGAGGTCATAGTCTCAATAGATTCGGTTTTGACTATCTTTAAAGGATTTCCAGATAAAGTTGGGCTAGGTTTTTTGATCTTACTATCAGCTGCTTTTTTGGCTACAGGAACAGCTAATTCATTACCAATTACTTCCTCAGTCTGAGGCTGTCGTTTTAACTTATGTGGGGTTGTCAATAATAAGACTTCATAAGAGGTTAACCTGCTGGCGGATAAATGTTGAGTCAAAGTATATCTGAGAATAGCAGCTACTGCATACAGAACAAATAAATTTAAGTCATTACCTGGAACTACATCTGCAGTATTTTCTACTAATTGAGCAGTTGCTGCTACTGCCCTTAAGCATGGAGGATAAGCACGAGCAACAGGATCTAACTGAAGACTGTAGTATCCTACAGGCCTCTGATGGTCTCCATGTTTCTGAGTTAAAACACCACAAGCATTCCCATTTTGTTCATTTAAATACAGAGAAAATTTCAAAGCATAATCTGGAAAACCCAGAGCAGAAGTGGTTAAAAGGGCTTGTTGAAGCATGCATACTGCTTCGACACCTTCTTCAGAAAGGGTAAAAGGATCAGTCACTTCTTTTTTTCAGATAGTGATATAAGGGCTGGGCTAATAATGAAAAATTTGGAATCCAATTTTGACCATATCCACAAAGACCTAAAAAACATGTTAATTTTTTCTTTGTGGTAGGCAAAGGAAAAGTTAATATAGCTTCCTTTCTCTTTGGGTCTATGGAAATACCTTCAGGTGAAATAAGATGTCCTAAGTATTTAACAGTAGATTGGGCAAATTGTAATTTTTCTTTGGATGCTTTATACCCTCTAGAAGATAATATTGTAAAACAAAATACTATCTTCAACATTATTTTGTCTCGAATTGGAGCAAACCATGAGATCGTCTATATATTGCAGTAACACTGATCCGTGTTTAAATTGAAATGGAACCAAATCTGAATGCAATACTTGTGAAAAATAAGTCAGGCTTTCAGTAAATCCTTGTGGGAGAACTCTCCACATGTATTGTCAATTTTTCCAGGTGAAGGCAAATACATATTGACTATCTTGGTGAACAGGGATACTAAAGAAAGCACTACAGAGATCTATAACTGTAAAGCATACAGTGTTGGTTGGTACCTGGGCTAAGAGGAAATGAGGATTAGGAACTACAGGAAATCTAGATATTGTAATCTTATTTATGGCCCTTAAATCTTGTACAAATCTCCACCCTCTATTATTTGTCTTTTTTTACTTGAAAAATAGGAGTGTTGCAAGGACTAGTGCATGGTATAATTAGACCTTGCTGAAGGAAATCTTGGATAATAGGTTCTAACCCTGCTATGGCTTCAGGCTTTAGTGGATATTGAGCTATTCTAGGCAAAGGTTTAGAAGTATCTATTTGCACCTGAATAGGTTCAGCTGACAAGACTTTTCCTACATCTGTGGTTGTCTTCGCCCAAAGTTCAGTGGTATTTGTTCTAATTCCTTTTCTCCTCCCTGAACCTGTTCTATAGTTTTTTCTACTTCCATTAGCCCTTGAATAAAACACAAGGTTTCTTCTACTTTTCTCTCAGTAATTGAATCATCTAAAGTAGGAAAGTTCAATAGAATTTCTCCACTATCAGTAAACTGTATATGGCATTGCCATTTAGATAATAAATCTCACCCTAATAGATTAGCAGGGGTATCACTGCTGAGAAGAAATGCATGTAAATCATCAATGGGTCATAAAGATACTGGTACTGGTTCTGAATGAGGCAAAATATGTTCTTCATTTGAAACTCCCTCAATTTTAGAAGCTTTGTTGCTCTGAGGGAGAGGGTTTCATAAATACATGGGATTTATCACTGACACGTGGCCCCAGTGTCAATCAAGAAGGTACAAGGCTCCTCATTTACTTGGAGTGTTGTCTTTCCCTGACTGTTGAGAGGAACCATGGTGAAAACCCCTAATCCTTGGAGCACTATCATTGTGGTGGTAATGGAGGTGCTGAGAGAGTAACCCTCCGCTTATTCCTAAGTCTTAAACAAGCCCTCTTAAAGTGACCAGGCTTCTTACAGTAGTTACAAGTTAGCTAAGTTTTGAGCTTATTTGTTTGAAACTGTCCATGGGCCAGGATTCCATCATTACTGCCTTTACTTTGCAGCTGATATAACTGCAAAGCCATCAACTTCTTTTTTCGTTCTCTAGTTTTTAGCTCACTCTGTCTATATTTATCTTCTTCATCTTGAGCCAATTTGTAAGCCACTGTAACAAATTCTGAAGGATTTACATTTTCCCAATTTAAATGGTGCCTTTTTACCAAAGCTGCTAATTCAGGCAGGCCCCCTAAAAACATTGAGTTGAATACAGGCCGATGTTCTTTTATAATTGCCTTTAAACCTGAATGTTCTTCAAATAATTTGGAGAAACGATCCGTAAAAGCATATACATTTTCTCCCTTCCCTTGTTTACAAGCCTGGATTTTTGCCCAATCAACCTTTTTTGGAAAAACTTTCGGAAATGCGTTTATCAATTCCTTAACCAAACCCTGAATTTCATCTCTCAGTTGTTTCCCTGTAACCCCTGATTTTGAGATTAAGCTTGCCTCTGAGTCTTTCCCCTTAGCTTTAGCCATCCATCTAGCTGCTTCTTCTGAACCTAGTAGCATATAAAACAGATTATACAAATCCGAAGGACCTGGTTCATAGGTATTACTCAAGAAGATAAATTCATGTAAAAATTTCTGAGGATTTTCACGAGGGTCTGGAAAGTCTTTTACGATTGCTCTGAGTTCAGATTTGGACCAGGGGTTTACTGTTACTTCCACTAGTCTGCCTGCTAATTTAGGCTGTCAAAGTACCAAAGGCAGTAATGGAGACAGAGACTCCATTTTCAGTGAATCACTAGAATGAAAAGGTAATTTGGCTAAAAGAGAGCCAGAAGTCAAATCAGGATATAAAGAAGCAGGTTTGTCCTTTTCCCTATTTTCTTCCTCTGAGTCTTTTCCATCTTCTTTAATAGCCATGGGAGTTCTATTCCTTAAGGAATCAAGTAACACTACTTGACCTTTCCCCAATGCCAAGATCTGTTTTGATTGCTTAGCAATGTTTTCCTGAACTGAAGCAAAAGTATTTACTTGTTGCCTTCTCAAGGATTCAAAGCACCAATTAAAAAATATTTCCCACTGATTCGGCTTTATTTTTGATCCCCTTGCTTCTAAATTTGCCTTTCAAAAAGATTAATCTGACCAATTCAAAATTCCCCCATTTAGGCCATTGTAATGAATCCTTTTTTGTTAAATTAGGCCATTTTTTTAACTATCTTGCCAATTGAGGGCCAAAACTCTTTATCATATAGGCAACGGGTGTGCTGGATGGTGGGCAGTCAGTTTTACTTTTCTCTCAAAACGCCGTGGGTTTTGGACAATGTTTTGCTTAGACCAATGTGTACCTTTGTTGCACAGGATTTTTCTTGTGGGTGGCAGGCAGCCCAGTGCTCTAGCCTGTCTCGTGACCACCTTATCCTGTCATGGGAAAGTTTAACGCTTGTGATGAGCACTAGCGACCACCCTAATGGCTTTTACTGGTCGACCTGTGCCTGAATTTTTTGCTGCTTATAGTGTCTCTAAGCTTTTTGAAAATAGACTTACCTCTTTAATGTTTCAAATGCCTGAATCCAGGCCTAAACCGCAGTTCACTTGAAGAGTTACTAAATGTCACTGTTAACCAAACGATCAAGCAAAAATCTAACAAAGATTCTCCTTAATCAGTCAATCAGTTTTACAAACAAATATGCCAAAGAAAACTTATGAAAACATGAGAAAGAGAACAACAAAGAATAAGCAAATGTTCATTTTCTGAGAGCACTCACCCAGTCAATATTGAAGGGACATGGAGTGGGAACACATGGGTCCAGAAGATACGACCTCTGTTTGCCAGCTTCTGCTCCACAGTCCAGGTCTCCTCTAGGTTGACTGGACTGGTAGCTTCAGAGATCCTTGACTACTACGTCGTTAACTGTTGTAGGGGAAAAAACTTCATAAAGTTCAGCAAAGAAAAAAGAAAGTTTTATTCAGCATATATTCAAAAGGACAAAAGTGGGAAGCAGACAAGCATGCTGCCAAAGCTAGAATGTCTGCCCGAATCTGAGGAAGGTTACAGAATCATCAGTATATATCAACATCACAAAATAGGGAGAATCATTGAAATCATCACCTTTTCACAGATTGGCTAGAAATTGTGATCTTACATTTTGAATCATCTTTCTTAACAATCATTGGTACAGGTTTCAGTTTCGATAGTCAGGAGGGTCTTCACTGGTCCAACAAATTTCTATTTACTAAATGCTAATACAAAAAGACAAAAAGTTAGAAGTCTTTTGTGTTTGGTTTGATTACCCTTTTGTGAAAACTTCCTTAAGATAATTTCTGAGATTGTCCCATCTATTATCTATCTCAGGACCCAGTTGATGTGTCTTTGTGAGTCTGTGAGGCCCCAGCCCCAGATGGCTTACATTTCTCCATGCTCAGGTTCAGGGAATAATGATTCCAAATATTATTTTCTAAATCACTATTCTTAAAGAGCTTCAGAGATAATACACAATACTCTTGAGACAAAATACCAAATAGTCAGGATATATTAAGAATATCCCAAGATTATCAAATCCCTAAATACCTGAATAGTAATAAAAAAAAAAGTCATAGGTAAATGATGTGAATTCCCCAATCAAACCATTGGCTTTGATGATGCTAGATTCAAAAAGATAAACTTACAACCAAGTTAACAATACCGAAACAAAATCATGACACAACATCACGCATTTGTTGTCTAATATTGGGCAAAAACATAAGAGGAAATACATTTAACCCAAAGAGAATCAGATGCTTCTCTTGATTTCAACAACACGTTCTATATAATTTATAACATGTTAAACAAACCTTTTCAGTACTTTTATAAAAAAAAAATTATGGCTTTCCCTGAAGTTTCAAATTTGTTGGGAGTTTATTATAAGTTGCTGTGAAACAATACTTAAGTAATTTAACCAAAGATCTTAAACGTAAAAACCTTAGTTGTTTTTTTTTTCTCTAAAGCCATGTGGCTTGGTTTTTGACTCAGGAATCTTATTCTAAAGAGACTGAACTTTTGTCTTTGAGGCAGATTATGCAAATAAATTAACCTTTTAACTCAGAAATCAAAGAAAATTTTGTTATTTTAACAGCAAGAAACCTAATTCTTTGTTTTATGTGCTATGTAATATTAAAACTCCTAAAATATCATAAATTAAACCATTAAACTTTAGTCAGACAGATAAAACTTTCACTATACCAAATAAATTTCTTTTTCAATAAACCTCTTAAATGTTGACTTTGTTGCATACCTCTTATAGTACATCTCTTTAAAATGTCAAACATCAACACACTCATTAGCAGACTTAAATATATATATGAATATATATATATTCTTCCTCTTGTGGCATAGAAAGCTTAAATTATGACAAGTATCTGTTAACTCAATTTAATATCAGTAAGTTACCTAAAATGTCTTTGGAATTATTTTAAACCTGCATATCATAAAACATAACTGTTGTTGAATGAAAAGTCTATTTAAACATTCTATGATTTCATTCACTTTTTATTATTTCTCATATTTTTCCCAATCTAATTTTAGCCCTTAAAGATTTTATCAACTGGCTTTGGAAATCACAAAGTCACTACTCAATTGACCAATTCATTGATATGGATAGTGTCTAGCTAGGAATGGAAACATTTTTCCAGGCCACTTCAGGTGTGTCTCATTGTGATTTCTATTGTTTGACTTCTTAGAGTTCCCCTATAATAGAACTTATTTACAGTTCTATGACTGGGATCCACCCAACTTCTGATACCTATAACAAAGCAGCAATTTTTCTTATCTTTTGTCTTGAAAGGGTCTCCACATAGTTGGAAAGCGTCTTTCAAAAGTTTCCCTGGAGCTATATGACCTTGGAGACTTGGGGCTGGGGAGGCCAGATCCTGCCCTGCCCTTCCTATTTTTAAAATGACTCAAGGTAGAAGACAAGATTAGGTCATTCTGATTCATTTACATATGTTTAAATTGATGGAGGCATTTTGAAAGGCTATCTACCCAGTAAATACCAAAGCTCTTTAGCAATTTTGTAAATGAATCCATCAATTCTTGGCTAGGGAGCCTGGGACTGGGGGTTTCATCTCAATTCATTTACGTATGTTTAAGTTGACCTAGGCATTTTGAAGGGCAAAAGATAACATTTTTCTTTACTATTTTAGAACTGTTACTTTAAGACAAAAATTATTCTTTTTCCTTAAATAAAACACATTTCATATAATATCTAGCTTAGGTTACTTAGAAAGGTTTCACTTTTAAGACTGACATCGTATAGAACATAAAGATCTTAGTATACCTTTTAAATAGACCTATTTATATCTAAGTTTCTCCAAATAGCTACTAAGAGTCTAAATCATAAGACAGACACAAGACACAGCTTTTTCTGGGTGTAGAAAGAAGTGCGGTGCTGTGACCAGCCTTACAAAAAAAACCAGCAATTCTCAGCCATAACCTCCAACCTGATACAAGACACAATGTTCTCGACCAGAAGCAAGCTCTTAGAACAAAATGAGACAAAAAGACCACATAAACTCACCAAACAATACCACACAAAACAAGGATATGGGGATCCTGGTTTCTTAAAGTGTATATAGCAATTTTTGGTAAAATCAACTCAATTCAACAGAAAAAACAGGTTCTAGAGAAAACTTATTAACTTGCCAAAGCCTCAGATGGAGGAATATTAGACCATTTGACAAACCTGAGCATCAAGCAAAATTCCCTAAAGAGGAAAGAAAGGACAACACAAATGAAAGTTAATTTTCCCAAAGTGGTCACTGAAATTCCAAATTACTTCTAGTATATTCAGTTTATAGCATTTTTAAATATGAATCCCAAACCACTGTCTCAGTAGTAGGGGGTAAATTCAGGCTCATTTATCAAAGATGTTAAACAATAAGGTTCAAGCTTTTGATTTCCTTCTTTTTGAACTTAATTCATTCTGCTGGCTAGAGACCTAGGCTCTTATTTTAGGCACTAAATATACTATTTCCTTCAGTTCGAAAGTACTTTAAAGTAGCTATTGATGATTTTAATTTTAACATTTTGATTCTTCATAGAGAAACTATATCATAGAAAAGGTACAAAACTACCACTTCTCCCTCAAATTACATAACACAGGTCAGGAGCTGCTACCTCCCCCTGCAAATTTGACAAAATACAGCAGTATTTTCCAGGTTTTCTCTGAGCCACGAAAACACCTGAATTTTTTGGCTTATAGTGACTCAAAGCTCTTTGAAAATAGAATTACCTCTTTAATGTTTCAAACTCCCAAATCCAGACGTAAACTGCAGTACACTTAAAGAGTTATTAAAAGTCACTCTTAACCAAATGATCAAGCAAAAATCTAAGAAAGATTCTCCTTAATCAAAAAACTGGTTTTTCAAACAAATATGCCAAGCATAACTTAAGAAAACATGAGAAAGAGAACAAAAAAGAATAAGCAAATGCTAGTTTTCCAAGAGCTCTCACCCTGTCTGTGTCGAAGGACATGGAGTTGGAACACATGGGTCCAGAAGATAGAACCTCTCTTTGCTAGCATCCAGGTCTCTTCGAGGTCAACTGGACTCGTAGCTTCAGAAATTCCTGCAGACTACATCATTAACTGTTATAGGGGAAAAAAATCACAAAGTTTAGTGAAGCAAAAAGAGATTTATTCAGCTTATATTGAAAAAGACAGAAGTCGGAAATGGGCAACGATGCTGCCAGAGCCATGTCTGCCTGTGTCCAAGGAAATATCACAGAACAAAGGTGGGAAAATGGATAAGCATGCTGATAGAGCCATGTTTGTCCGAGTCCAAAGAATATTACAGAAGAGACAAGAATGGGAAAATGGACAAGCATGTTGCCACAGCCATGTCTGCCCGAGTCCAGAGACCATTATAGAGTTTTCCATATGTATTGACATTACAAATGGGCAAAACCATTGAAAGCTTCACCTTTTCACAGATTGACTAGAAACTGTGATCCTACATTTTGAATCGTTTTTCTTAACAATCATTGGTACACATTTCAGTAACAACAGTCAGGATGGTCTTCATTGGTCCAACAATTTTCTGTTCACTAAATGCTAATAGAAAGAGTGGAAAGTCTTTTGTGTTTTGTTTGATTGGCTTATGTGAAAGGTTCCCTGAAAGATATTTTCCAAGATTATCTTAGCTATTGTCTTTATACTTCAGAGCCCAGTTGATGTGTCCTTGTGGGTCCTTGTGAGCCCAGCTCTAGCTGGGTCACATTCTCTATGCTCAAGGACAGGGAATAATAACTCCAATATTATTTTCTAAATCAATCATCAAAGCTTTTATTTTTTTAAAATCCCTAACTGTTTAGTCAGGAAGCTGCAGAAGATTTCAAAAGTCAATTTGAGTTGAACAGGGCAAGAGATTTCTCTGCCCTCCTCTCCTCCTTATAAGGCCTTGTAGTGTTTTGAAGAGAAAAAAATGTTCATAGTTACCATGTTTAGATTACCATAAATATTTTGAGTATCTTACTTCCTTTCTTTTTTTTTTAAATACACTTCATGAAGTCACACAAGTAGCAAAAGGCAAAAGTTACCTGGAGGTAATTAAGCATGTTACAAATAACTACTTTTTCACAGTGCCATACATTCCACCTTGCCTGACCCTAATCTTATCTGATACAATCAACTAGATACAAATGTATGTAAAATACACTGATTCATAAATTGAAAAAACATATTTTATGCAGTCTGCTAGGAAGAAGGCTTTTCTTTTAGTTGTTCCTTCAAGTTTTTGGTGGGAGAAGATAGGTGTTGGTGGAAGAGATTATCTAGTCTGGAGAAATTAGGAAGTGTTTATGGGAAGTAGTAATGAAATGAAAAATAAACATGCACAAGTTCTTGTGTTCTGTATGTTTCTATAATGATCTCAAATCCCATAATGTATAGGACACTATTATGCTTTCCAAATCCATATGAATATGCATTCATAATATGAACTTAGAAATATATCTGCCTTTGTGAGGCTCTCTTACATTAACTACAAGTCATTAGAAACCTATAAGTCGTAAAAAAGCTATTTAGAAAATTTCTGAACTTAGACATAGAAACATGGACGCATGTGAAGTATGTAAAGAATGTAAACAACGTTTTAGTTCAGTTTGACCCAACCTGCTGTGACTCAAGAAAACGTAACATAAATCTAAACAATCTCCCTAATTTTTAACCTTGAAGAGGAGAAACGTCATTCAGGTACTCTCTAACCCTGGAGAAAAGACATAGCATACTAGTTTTTGATGTCACGTTGACCCTTGTTGTGTGGAGCCAAGTTGACAAATTTGTATATAAACCATAAACTTCTGGTCACTTATTGAGAGAAGGCAGAGACAGAACTGAGATTCTGTCTGCTGCTGCCAACCTTAGACCTTTGCCAAGTTTGAGCCATGGTTAAGCCTTCCTCCTGAGACTCCCTGTTAAAGGTAAAAGTCGGAAGTCTAAAGATTTGGACTAACCATTGAACTAACATTGTAACTGTTAATTCTGATTCTCTGGTTCTAAATGAATGCTGTGAAGTCTTACTTGCATGCCTACCATGACTACTTTGCAATAAACTAAATGAGCTTATGCATGACAAACCTGGGTATCTCTCTATTAACTTTCTAAGATAAAATCCTACACAGCACTTTTGTTGCCATACAAACTCAGGTCTGTATCGTGCTTTCTGCTATGAAAGGGAAAATAATACGAACCAGCATCAGTCATGGTGTATCACAACCGCTTTCAACAATTCTGAAACTGTCCCACCGCTTGCCTCTATGCTTGATCCTTGGCAATAAATGTAACTGAGCAGATCACACTCACTGAGAAAATCAGCCAACATTACAAATATCGGCTCTGCTATTTTCTTACCATACCTTCCCTGAATTTGTCTGTCCTCTGGGCTCAGAGTGTGGAAGTAAAATGACTGCCCATGTGTCCTGCAGTAAGGAAGGGATGGGGTGCTTCAGGGACCTAGCAAGGACAAAGTGCAACGCAAAGTGTGGAGATCCACAAGGTCTTGTGGTGCCACTGTCTCTGCTGTGATAAATTGCTTCCTGCTAAGGAGGCAACAGACAGGGAATACTGGGAGCTGCTTGATCTCTCAGCAAGCCTCAAAGCAGATTGAGAGAAAATATCATTTCCTGATAACTTCCAGCAAGGTATGGTGGTGAGATTAATTTTGCTTTGAGAAAACCAAACAGAATAAAAACTCATTTGTTTACTTTAGAGGTATGTTGCCATTTGATTGCATTTAGTGTGAGCATTGACTGTTAGCAAACAATTTATGGATCTGATCTATTAGGAGAGATTTCAATGGGTCTACTGAAAACCATTACTAAATGAAATACTTTGCATATTAGCAGCAAATCTGCAGCTCCTCTATTCCTGAGGAAAGGTGCTTACTCACAGGGTATGTTACTCTGGGAGACAAATTACTAGGTGTAAACAAAGAGCACTTGTAAGCAAAGAACTTTCAGTGTGGATGCTGCAAACCAGGACTGCCTTGCCAGGAGCCAACCTGGCCTGCTGTTGGCATGGTGCCTTCCAGGGCAAGGCTTTAGTTCACGTTCTCTCCTTATCTCTGCTGAAGGCTCACCAGCTCTCCAGCTACACACACACACACACACACACACACACTCACACACACACACACTGACTTGAATTTCAAAAAGAGATGAGATCTCTCATTAAAATGCACATACTTTAAAAATAGGTACTTCTTGAGTCCTTTCTGAGTCATTGATCCCGAGTGACAATTCCAAGATTTGTATCTGTCCTTCAGAAGTTCTCTTTTCTTTACACTTTTATTGTTGTTCTGTCATGTAATTAATACCTGAAGATGTTTGTTCGATGATCTTTGGACTGTATCATTTTTTAAATCAGCTTAACTGAAATATAATTTGTATATAATAAAATTCACCAGTTTGATGGGAACCATTTAATGAATTTGAACAATTGTGTATAATCAAGTAACCAATGCCAGAATCATACTATGAAATATTTTACTCACCCTGAAAGATACCCTGTGTTACTTTGAAGTCAATCTGCTAACCACTCCCCACTCCCACCACCACCACTTGGAGCTGTTTGCAAGCAAATTTGCTTTAATATAGTTTTGTGTTTTCTAGAATTTCATTTAGATGGAACCATGGACTGTAATATTTTGTATCTAGTTTCTTTTTCTTAGCATAACACTTTTAAGATTCATCTGTATTTTTGCATACTATGAGTAGTTTGTTTCCTTTTATTGCAGAATGTTATTCCATTGTATAGACATATCACAGTTATTCTATACTTTCATCAGTTGATGGGCATTTGGGCTCTTTCCACTTTTTGACTATCATGAATAAAGCTGCTATGAACATTAGAGTATAAGTCTTTATATAAACATTTGTTTTTTTTTCTTTTGGATAAATATCTAAGAGTGAGAATGCTGGGTCCAATAGTAAGTGTATGTTTACCTTTATAAAAAAAGTCAAAGTGTTCTCTCAAGTGATTACTTATTTCACATTCCTATCAGCAGTGTACATAGGTATTAAGCACTCCACAATTCTTAATGTTATTCAGCTTTTTAATTTTAGCCTAATAGGTATGTGGAGCCTCTGGGTGGTTCAAACCATTAAGGTGCCTTGCTGCTGACTGAGAAATTGGAGGTTTGAGTCCACCCAAAAGAAAGCTTTGGAAGAAACTCCTGGCTATCTACTACCAAAAAAATCAGCCACCCATGGGGTTGCCATGAGTTGGGATCCACTTGATGGCTACTGATTTAATAGGTATATATGGTTTCTCATCGTGGTTTTAATTTACATTTCCCTAATAACTAGTAATGTTGAGTATCTTTTCAAGTGCTGTGGGCCATCTGTATATCTTTTGAGGAAGTGTTTATTTAAATCTCTGGCTCATTTTACAAATCAGTATTTTTCTCTTTTTATTATTGAATTATAAGAATTCTTTATATATTCTGGGTATGAGTCCTTTATCAGATATGTTTTTCAAATATTTTCTCCAAGTCACTGACTTGCCTTTTAATTTTCTTGACTGTTTTAAGTTCAATAAAGTCCTATTCATCAATTTAATTCTTTAATGGTTAATGGTTAGTTCTCCCTAACTAATATTTCTCTATCCATGTTTGTGAAGGCTTTTCTCTTAGGTTAATGTTTACAAGTTTTATAGTTTTGGCTCTTCCATCTAAGTCTACGATCCCATTAGTGTGTGTGTGTGTGTGTGTGTGAGTGACTTGTATGCTAAGGTTCCAGGTTTTTTGCTTTGATTTTTGTTTCTTTTTTTTGCATTTTGATATCCAATTTTGCTAGCACCATGTGTTGGAAAGACAATACATTAAACTATTAAACTTCCTTAGCACTTTGTTGACTATCGCTTATTATATATGTGTGGGTACCTTTCTGAATTCTGTATGCTGTTTCACTGATCTATATACCTACACTAAAACCAATACCACTCTATCATGGTTATTGTTTCTTTATATGTGGTGTTGAGGTCCGATAAGTCCTCTTACTTTGTTCTTCTAGTCCTTTGCATTTTCCCACATAATTTAAAAATAACTTGTAAATTTCTACAGAAAAACAAATCAAAACAAAACAAAAACCCTACTAGTATTTTGACTGGGATTACATTTGCATCTACAGCTCAATTTGGAGAATTTAGATCTTATTAATACTGAATCTTCTGATCCATAAACATGACATCTCTCTCCACTTATTCAGGTCTTCTTTGTATTTTTCTCAGGGATGTTTTGTAGTTTTTAGTTAAAGGTCTTGCATATATTTTAAAAATATATCCCCAAGTATTCCATGTTTTATTTTATCACAAATAATTTGGAGCTCTGTTTTAATTTTCAATGGTTCATTTACAATGTATACAAGTACAGTTGATTTTTGTACATTTACCTTGTATCTGTGACCTTGCTAAACTCACTTATTATTTCCAATAGCTTTTTTTTTGTGGATTACTTAGGGTTTTCTACATAAGTAGTTGTGTTGTTTGTGAATAAAGACATTTTTACTTCTTCCTTTTAACTCTATATACTTTTTCACTTTCATTAAGGTAATTGTCTAGGACCTTAATTATAGTGTTAAGTAAAAGTGGTGAGAGGCAACATCCTTGCCTTATTCCCGATCTTAACGGAAAAAGAATTTAATCTCTCCCTTTAAGTGTGATGTTAGCAATAGATTTTGTATAGATGCATGTCATTAGATTGAGGAAGTTTCCTTCTTTGCCTAGTTTACTGAGTTTTTATCAGGAATGAGTCAAATTTTGTCAAATGTTATAACTGCATCTATTGAGAAGATCATCTTTTTTTTCATATTGTGTTTTTTTTGAGTCGGAATCGACTCGACGGCAACGGGTTTGGTTTTTTTGTGTTTTTAATGTGGTGAATAACATTGACTTAGTTTTGAAAATTAAACTTACTCTATATCCCGTGCACATGATCATGATATATATCTTGTTTTTATATTGCATAGGGATATTTATCTCTATATTCATTAGTGATAATGGTCTGTGGTTTTCTTCTTATATCTCTCTGGTTTTTGAATCATCAAAATACAGGTCTTATTAAGTGAAATGGACAGTGTTTTCCACTTTTTTATTTTCTGGAGAATTTTGTGTACACTTGGTATTATTTCTTCTTTAAATTTGGAAGTATTAACCAGTGAAGCCATCTAAGTCTGCAGTTCCCATTGTGGAAATATTTTTTATTACTTTAATTTATTTAATAGGTATAGGTCTATTCAGGTTATCTGTTTCACCTACATTGTGTTTTGGTGGTTGGGGATTCTTTCACCGGCCTCAAGTAGCTTCCTCACACATGAGCAGAAAATTTCCCTGACAAAGACTCAAAGGACCACTCTTCAGATTTCATAAACTTTCTAATTGTGCTGGTCCCTCCTGTCTCCAGTATTCTGCCCCATAAATTCTAGCCACCTTGGCTTTCCTCACCTCCAGTCTTTGTCTCCACAAATCAGCCAGACTGCTGAGCTATGTTCTTGTTCCCCTTTGTCTTCATTTCCTAATGCTGCTTTAACACAAATGCCACAAGTTGATGGCTTTTTTTTTTAAATTGTACTTCAGATGAAGGTTTACAGAACAAATAGTTTCTCATTAAACAGTCAGTACACATATTGTTTTATGAAATTGGTTAACAACCCCACGACATGTCAACCCTCTCCTTTCTCGACCTTTTTCTTATGTTGGTGAAAACGTACATAGCCAAAGATACAACATCCATTTCAAAAACTTTTACATGCACAGTTCAGCGACATCAATTACATTCTTCCAGTTGTACTGCTATTATCACTTTAATGAAGGGTTACAGAACAAAATAGTTTCTCATTAAATGGTCAGCACACATGTTGCCCTATGACAATGGTTAACAACCCCATGACATGTCAACACAGTCCTTACTCAAAAATGGGTTCCCTATCGCCAGGTTTCCTGTCCCCTTCTGCCTACTAGTCCTTGTCCCTGGACTGCTGTGCCTCATTAGCCCCATTTTGTTATATGGCGCTGTCCAATCCCCGGCTGAATGGAGAACCTTGGAAGTGACTTCGTCACTGAGCTAGAAGGGGACTGGGGGCCATACTCTCAGGGTTTCTCCAGTCTCTTTCAGGCCAGTAAATCTGGTCTTTTTTGTGTGTGTTAGAATTTTGTTCTACATCCTTCCCCAGCTCTGTCCAGAACCCTCTGTTGTGATCCCAGTCAGAGCAGTCAGTGGTGGTAGCCAGGAACCTCCTAGCTGTACTGGATTCAGTCTGGTGGAGGCCTTGGTAGCTGTGGTCCATTAGTCCTTTGGACTAATCTTTCCCTTGTATCCTGTTCTCTTCATTCTCCCTTGCTCCCAAAGGGGTGAGACCAGTGGAGTATCTTACATGGCTGCTCACAGGCTTTTAAGACCCCAGACGCTACTCACCAAGGTAGAATGTAGAACATTGACTTTATAAACTGTATTATGCAAACTGAGCTAGATTTTCCCTGAGACCATGGTCCCCACAGCCCAACGCCCAGCAATTCAGACCCTCAGGGATTTTGGATGTGTCTGTGGAGCTTCCATGACCTCTTCTTGTACAAGATGTGCTGGTTTCCCCAGTACTCTGTACTGTCTCCCCCTTCACCAAAGATACCACTTACCTATTGTCTATTTAGTAGTTCCTCCCCATCCCTCCCATCCCTTGTAACCAACAAAGATTGTTACTTTTTGTGTGTAATTTTTTCATGGGTTTTTTCAATGAAGGTCTCATACAATATCTGTCCTTTTGTGATTGATTTATTTCCCTCAGCATAATGTCCTCCAGTTTCATCCATGTTATGAGATGCTTCACAGATTCATCACTGTTCTTTCTCGTTGCATAGTACGCCATTGTGTGTATGTACCATAGTTTGGTTATCAATTCATCTGTTGATGGGCATCTAGGTTGTTTCCATCTTTTTGCTATTGTGAACAATGCTGCCATGGACATGGGTGTGCATATGTCTATTCGAGTGATGACTCATTTCTCTAGGATATATTCCTAGGAGTATGATTACTGGATATTTCTATTTCTAGCTTTCTAAGGAAGAGCCATATCATCTTCCAAAATGGTTGTATCATTTTGCATTCCCACCAGCGGTGCATAAGAGTTCCGATCCCCCTGCAGCCCCTCCAACATTTGTTATTTCCAATATTTTTGATTCGTGCCAGTAATGCCATGGTAAGATGGTATCTCATTGTGGTTTTCATTTGCATTTCTCTAGTGGCTAGTGATCGTGAGCATTTCCTCATGTGTCTGTTGGCAGCTAGAATGTCTTCTTTGGTGAAGTGTCTATTCATTTCCTTTACCCATTTTTTAATAGGATTATTTGTCTTTTTGTTGTAGAGGTGATGGATTTTCTTGTAGATTATGGAGATTAGACCTTTGTCTGACTTGCACTGTCCAAAATTTTTTTCCCAGTCTGTAGTTTCTCTTTTCACTCTTTCGGTGAAGTCTTTAGAAGAGCATAGGTGTTTGATTTTTAGAAGATCCCAGTTATCTAGCTTATCTTCTGGGGTTTGTGTGTTGATGGTTATGGTTTGTATCCTCTTAATGCCATGTATTAGGGCTTGTAGAGTTGGTCCTATTTCTTTTTTTTCTATGAACTTTATAGATTTTGGCTGTGTATTTAGGTCTTTGATCCATTTTGAATTAGTTTTTGTATATGGTGTGTGGTATGGGTCGTGTTTCATTTTTTTGTAGATGGACATCCAGTTTTGCTGGCACCCTTTGTTAAAAAGACTGTCTTCCCCATTTGATGGACTTTGAGCCCTTGTCGAAGATCAGGTGACTGTAGGTGGATGGATTTACATCTGGGTTCTCAATTCTGTTCCATTGGTCAATGTACCTGTCATTGTACCAGTACCAGGTTCTTTTAACTACTGTAGCTGTATAGTAGGTTCTGAGGTCAAGTAGTGTGAGTCCTCCAACTTTCTTCTTCTTCTTCAATAGTGGTTTACTTATTCGGGGCTTCTTCCCTTTCCATATAAAGTTAATGATTAGTTTTTCCATCTCTTTGAAGAATGTTGTTGGTATTTGGATCCAGATTGCATTGTATTTATAAATTGCTTTGGGTAGAATTGTCATTTTCACAATGATGAGTCTATCTATCCATGAGCATGGTACGTTTCTCCATTTATGTAGATCCCTTTGGGTTTCTTGCAGTAGTGTTTTGCAGTTTTCTTTGTATAGTTCTTTTACATCCCTGGTTAGATATATTCCTAATATTTTATCTTTTTAGGGGCTATTATAAATGGTATTGTTTTCCTTTTCATCATTCTCTTCATTGGTGTATAGGAATCCAACTGAATTTTGTATGTTTATCTTGTATCCTGCCACTCTGCTGAATCTATTAATTCCAGTAGATTTCTAGTGGAGTCTTTAGGGTTTCCTATGTATAGTGACATATCATCCACAAACAGGGACAGTTTAACTTCTTCATTACCAGTTTGGATGCCCTTTATTTCTTTTTCTTGCCTTAATGCACTAGCTAGATCTTCCAGCACAATGTTAAATAGGAGTGGTGAAAAAGGGCATCCTTGTCTTGTTCCTGTTCTCAAGGGGAATGTTTTCAGCCTCTTGCCATTAAGAATGATGTTGAAAGTTGGTTTTGCATAGACGCCCTTTAATATGTTGAGAAATTTCCCTTCTGTACCTATTTTATTGAGAGTTTTTATCAGGAATGGGTGTTGGACTTTGTCGAATGCCTTTTCTGCATCAATTGAGATGATCATGTGATTCTTTTCTTTACTTTTATTTATGTGGTGGATTACATTGAATTGATTTTCGAATGTTGAACCATCCTTGCAGACGTGATATGAATCCTACTTGGTCATGGTATATTATTTTTTTGATATGATGCTGAATTCTTTTGGCTAGAATTTTGTTGAGAATTTTTGCATCTATATTCATGAGAGATATTGGTCTGTAATTTTCTTTTTTTGTAGTGTCTTTGCCTGGTTTTGGTATTAGGGTTATGCTGGCTTAATAGAATGAATCAGGAAGTGTTGCTTCCTTTTCTAGGCTCTGAAATAGCTTGAGTAGTACTGGTACAATCTCTTCTCTGAATGTTTTGTAGAATTCTCCAATGAAGCCATCTGGGCCAGGGCTTTTTTCTGTTGGGAGTCTTCTTTATTACCTTTTCAATCTCTTCTCTTGTTAGGGTCTGCTCAGATTTTCAACATAACTTTGTTGTAGTTTGGGTAGGTGGTGTGTTTCTGGAAATTTATCCATTTCTTCTAAGTTTTTCAAATTTGTTGGAGTATAGTTTTTCATAATAATCTGTCATGATCCTTTTCATTTCAGTTCGGCCTGTAGTAACGTTGCCCATTTCATTTCTTATTTGGCTTATTTTAGTCCTCGCCATTTTTATTTTCTCAGTCTGGCCAGTGGCTTGTTAATTTTGTTCTTTCTTTGAAAGAACCAACTTTTGGTTTTGTTGATTCTTTCTATTGTTTTTCTGTTCTCTATTTCATTTATTTATGCTCTTATCTTTATTATTTCCTTTCTTCTAGTGGCTATGGGCTTTTTTTTTTTTTTTTTTTTTTGATGTTCTCTTTCTATTTGTTTGAGTTCTGTAGTTAATGTTTTGATTTTGTCCCTTTCTTCTGTTTTGATATGTGCATCTATTGCTATAAATTGTCCTCTGAGGACTGCCTTTGCTGTGTCCCAAAAGTTTTGGTATGATGTGTTTTCATTCTCGTTTGTTTCTAGGAACTTTTTGATTCCATCTCTGATTTCTTCTATTACCCAGTGGTTTGTAAGCAGGGTGTTATTTAGTTTCCATGGAATTGATTTTTTTTCCTTGCTCTTTCTGTTGTTAATTCTACCTTGATGTCATTGTGGTCAGAGAAGACACTTTGTATTATCTCAATGTTTTGGATATTGTTGAGGATTGCTCTGTGGCCTAAGATGTGGTCTATTTTGGAGAACGTTCCAGGTGCATTGGAAAAGAATGTGTACTTTGCAGCTGTTGGATGAAGTGTTCTATATATGTATGTGAGGTCAATTTGGCTGACTGTGCCCTTTAGGTCTTCTGTATCTTTGCTGAGTTTCTTTTTAGTTGTTCTGTCCTTTACTGAGAGTGGTGTGTTGAAGTCTCCTACTATTATTGTGGAACTGTCAATCTCACTTTTCAGTGCTGTTAGAGTTTGTTTTATGTATTTGGGAGCCTTGTCATTGAGTGCACAGGTGTTTATTATGGTTATGTCTTCATAATGGATTGTCCCATTAATCATTATATAGTGTCCTTCCTTGTCTTTTATGGTGGGTTTTGTTTTAAAGTCTATTTTATCTGAGATTAGATTCCTGCTCTTTTTTGGTAGTTGTTAGCTTGATATATTTTTTTCCACCTTTAACTTTTAATAAATTCACATTTTTGTTTCTAAGGTGTGTCTCTTGTAGACAGGATATTGATGGATTTTGTTTTTTGTACATTCTGCCACTCTCCGTCTCTTTATGGGTTCATTGAGTACATTGACATTCTGTGTTATTATTGATAGATGTGAGTTAATTGCTGTCATTTTGTACTGCTTTTTTTTGTGATGCTGATGTTTTCTTTATTCTTACTCTCCTCTACTGAATTCCTTTGGTTTGTGGATTTTTTTTTTTTCATTTCTTTTGTTTTTAGGTTTTGTTTTTACTGAGACTTTATGTTTCTCTTTATTTTTATGAGTATGTTTTTTTTTTTGTAGTGACTGTGAAATTTACCCTTATCTTTCTAATTTTGAAGCCATCTATTATTACTTGGTATCACCTTCCCTTCCTCTCCATTAGAAGGTTCTATACGTACACCATTTATTCCCTCTTTTATTTTTCTGATGTTGTTGTCATTTACAGATTAACTGCTCTGATTCTCTGTTGTATTTCCTTTGGTTTGAGATAGGCCTTGAGAGCTCATTTCCTAGATTGGTACCTGGCTGGTACAATCCTGCATCCTAGATTCAGTCTGTGAGCTGAAGTTTTTTGTTCTCTGATTGAAGGATTCCTTTTAATATTTTTTGTATGTTTGGTTTGGTGTTTATATATGCCATTAATTACTGTTTATCTGGAAATGTCCTAATTTCACCATCATATTTGAATGAGAGTTTTGAAGGATACATTATTCTTGGCTGGAAATCTTTCTCTTTCAAGGTTTTATGTATGTCTTCCCATTGCCTTCTTGCCTGCATAGTTTCTGCTGAATAATCTGAGCTTAGTCATATTGTTTCTCCTATTTATGTGACTTCTTGTTTTTCATAAGCTGCTCTCAGGATTCTTTGTTTGTCTTTGGTTTTGTCGAGTGTGATTATGATATGCCTTGGTGATTTTCTTTTGGAGTCTATCCTATATGTGGTTCATTGAGCTTCTTGGATGGCCAGCTTTTCATCTATCATGATATTGGGAAATTTTTCTGTCAGAAATTCATCAATGATCCTCTTTCTGTTTTCTGTTTTCTCCCCCTGTTTTGGAACTCAGATTACTCAAAAATTTTTGCTTTTCATTGTATCCCACGTAATTCTCAGTGTCTCTTCATTTTTCTTTGTCCTTTTTTCTGAGGTTTCCTTGAACAGAGTTGTAGCCAGGTGTTTAGCTTCAATTCCACTGATCCTGTCTTCCACCATTTCAAATCTGCTCCTAAGCCCTTCTATGAAACTTCTTCTCTGAAATCTTGTTATTTATCTTTTGGATTTCTAATTGTTATTTTTGTATAATTTCTAGTTGCAAATTTATTTTGGCATTTTGTGCCTGCATTATTTTCCTGAATTCTTCCTTTTTTTGGTCTGTATTTTCCATGAATTTGTCTGCCTTTTCCATGAATTTTTCTTTTTTTTCTCATTTTTGTCTGCTTTTTGCTTCAACTCTTGGATAATTCTGAGTATTAGAGATTTGAATTCCCTATCAGGTAGTTCTAGTGGCTTTTCTTCTACTGGAAAGTCATCTGGTGTTTTATTTTGGAGAACTACTGGAACCATCCTGTCTTGTTTTTGTAAATGTTTTAATATTGTCCGTTGTCTTTGGGTCATTCAGTAGTTATTTTTCTCATTTTTTGATTGCAGGTCTAGCTGAAGTGGAGTTGCTATGACGGGTTGTTTGTGGAACTTACTACAGCCACTAAGGCAGGTTGGTAATCAGTGCAGGGCAGGTTCCAGTAGGCCATTCCTGTGATGCTTGGTGGTGTGATGTTAAGCACACGGTGCAGGTAGGCAGGATGAAGTGGGGAGATTGTGATGTGTGGAGCTAAGATGGATATGGGAGAGAGGAGAGAAGAACAGGAGCCAAAAACATAGAAACAAACAAAAAAGAGTGCTAGGGGAGACTGCCATTGGAGTTGAGAGATGAGAGACTATGAAATTCAAAAAAACAAGTAGGGGAAAAAGAAGAAAAAAGAAAGAAAAGAATGAGTAAATAAAAATTAGGAAGAAATAAGAACATCAAGACTCCCAGGGATCCCACCAGTGTGGCTACAAGGTTTGGGGAAGTTGTTCCCAGGTGTTGAAGTACAGCCTGCCTAGAAAGCATAGAGGTATTCAGTGCCAGGTATTCAGGGGACAGGAAGAGAAGGAAGGTATAGAAAGACGAGAATCTGAGTAATGAAAAAAGTGTAAAAGAGGGAAAGGAAAACAAAACAAATTAAAAAAAAAAAGAAGAAGAGGGAAAGCCCCCCAAAAAACATGAAACACACACACACACACACCAAAATGTCATCAGGGACCCTTCTGCGTGTCTGCGCAAGCTGAGGGGGTAGGTCCCAAGCCACGTAGCACTGTCCCGCCAGAACAAGTTCCCAACTCAAGAAAAGAAAAAGAAACCCAACAAACAATTCAAAACAAGCAAACAAAAAAAAGTCCCAGGATCCCACTAACATGGCAGCCCAGACCGGGAAGCAGTTCCACACTGGAACAGAGCTCCACAGCTCCTCAGAAAGAAGGAAAGATGGTGCCCGAGCCATGTATCTGAGCTTAAGGAGGGGGAGGTTGTGAGAGGTAAGGAAGAAATCAAAAGAAGCAGGAAAAAGCAACAGCAGCAGCCAACAAATGGCACTCAGGGAGCCAGCCAGTGTGGGCAGGTGGAATCCAAGCAGCCAGTGCTTCCCGGCCAAGAGACGGTGGCCACAGGAAGCAGAGGAGGCTGAGTTGGGGTGAAGAAGGGTGGGGGATGGGAAAGTGTGTATCGCCAATTACTAGTTGTTCTGTCTCCTGCTGGAAGTTCTGTGAAGCTGCCTTCTCATACCCCCTGTTCGCTGGTCTCCGATAGGAGTCCGAGACGGCAGATCTGTGCTGCATTAGCTGATAGGGGACCTCTGCATGAATCTCTCCTCGCTGTCCATTCTCTGTCAGTTTCTCCCTCCATTTGGTGCTTGTCTGAGTTCTTTATCTCTTCATTTGATGGTTTAGGTTTTCAGGATTTCTGTTTTCTCTGGCTTAGTTTTTCGGATCTTTACTGTGGAGGGAGAGTGTAGTGCTTCTGCCTAGAGCACCAAGTTGCCGGAAGTGCCCACAAGTTGGTGGCTTTTCTAACAGTCCTGGAGGCTAAACCTCCAATGCAGGCTGTCAGCCTTGTTGATTCCTTCCTTGTTGGTAGTTCTGGGTGTTCCTGGGTTCTTTGGTGATCCTCACATGGCATCAGTCTTCCCCATGCGTGCTTGTGTGTATTCCTCTGTGTCTAATCTGCTCTTTTGATAATTCAGAATTGATTAAGCTTGAGATCCACCTTACAACTTCAGTGGATTGATTGATCATCTTAAATTAGATGGCATTATAAAATGTGATTACATTATGTTATGCTCTGCCTGAGGCCAACTGATTTAACCGCATGATTAAAGCATAATGGCTTATGGCCAGGATTTCAGTAGAAATTTTGGGGGAAAACAATTAATGCATAACATCCTTATTTCATTGCAGGCCAAGAATTATTTTCAGACAGTAAACTGTGCAATGTTAGGGCTCACCTTATTTGTTCTACCTCTACTAGGATTGCAGTCCTGTGTTGCCTATTGCCAAATGTCTGAAAACTATTGTTTCATATATATTTTGTCTGTTTTCTAATTGTTTTAAGGAGGAGGAGAAATTTGATCCCTGTTACTCCTTCTTGTGAAATAATAGTTTACTATATTTTAATCTGAATTATATTTTTATCCCATTATTAATTACATAAATAATGGCTAGATGCATTCTAATTTTAGTCAAGTCAAACAGTACAAACAGAACAAAAATCCACCTTGGTCTACTTTTTCTAGTTTCTGCTCAGAGGAAATCACTATATCAATTTAGTATAAAATTATTTTAAAAATTGTATTTACATATCATATGACACACATTCATACTCAAATTTATAGTTGATTTTTTGAAGTATTTATATCTTGAAGAGCTCTCTATGTATATCAGTGCTTACAAACGTATGTCATTCTTATGAATGTCTACAATTTTCTGTTTTATATGCTATCTCATCTTTTATTTAATTCATAACCACGCTCTCAAAACTATGTTTATTTTCCAATTTTTATATGTTATATATCTTTTTTTTTAAGCTTTGGACTATATTTTACTTTCCTAACTAGAAGGGATGTTCACTGAGTGTATAAACTAAGAAAACATTAGGATAAAGCAAAATATATAGGCTTTGGAAGTTCACATAACAAAGTTCAAATCACTTTTTACCGTTTACCTCTCTGGGTCTCAGTGTCCTCATCAATGTAAAATGAGTATATTACTATCCTCTCACATGATAATTATGAAAAATAAATAATACAGTGTAAATAATGCTCCTAACCCAATGCCTTAAAAATAAAAGAAACTACAATCAAATGAAAAGATACATGAGAAAAAAAATTGCTATCACACTTGCACTAGAAATACTGAAACAAGTTATTCAGGCTGATCCAGATGGAAACTCAATTCTACAATAAGAGCTATAAAGAACAGGAAATGTGAGTAAATAGAAGATATTTGCTTAAATGTAAGATATACTTTCTAAACTGGCTGTTCAGAGCAACAAATTATAACATTGTTTTTCAAGGTTTATAATGTATTTAAATATAATGTATTTCAACAACAATAGCCCAAGTAATGGATAAGTTGAACTACAGTAGTCTATATTAGTTATCTAGTGCTGCTATAACAGAAATACCACAAATGAGTGGTTTTAACAAACAGAAAGTTATTTTCTTACAGCTTAGGAGGCTAGAAGTCTGAATTCTAGATGCAAATTCTAGGGGAAGACTTTCTGTCTCTGTCAGTTCTAGGGGAAGGTCTTTGTCTCCTTTCAACCTGTGTGAGCCCAGTGTCCCTTGGAGATCTCCATGTATCTTGGCTTCAATTTTACCATGGGTCTAAGAGTTTCTCAATGCAAGGATCCAGGGTAATGGACAGATTCTGCTCCCATCTCGTCTTCTCAGTGGTATTGAGGAGCTTCCAGACTAAGACAGAGTAGGAAGAAAGACATGGCGATCTACTTCTAAAAAAATTGGCCAGTGAAAACCTTATGAATAGCATTAAAACATTGATGCCAGAAGATGAGCCCCTCAGGTTGGAAGTCACACAAAATACTGAGGAAGAGCTGTCTTCTCAAAGTAAAGGTGACCTTAATGACATGGATGGAGTAAAGCTATTAAGACCTTCATTTGCTTATGTGACATGATTCAAAATGAGAAGAAACAGCTGCAAACATACATTAATAATCAAACATGGAATGTATGAAGTATAAATCTAGGAAAATTGGAAGTTATCAAAACTGAAATGAAACACATAAAGATCAATATCTTAGGCATTAGTTAGGGGAAATGGACAGGTATTGGCCATTCTGAATCAGACGATCATATTGTCTACTATACCAGGAATAAAAAAATTGAAGAGGAATGGTGTTGCATTCATTGTCAAAAATGACAATTCAAGATCTATCCTGAAGTACAACACTGTCAGTGATAGGATATTATCCACACACCTACAAGAAAGACCAGTTAATATGACTATTATTCAATTTACACACCAATCACTAAGGCCAAGATAAAAAAATTGAAAATTTTTACCTACTTCTGCAGTGTGAAATTGATCAAACATGCAATCAAGATGCATAGACAATTACTGGTGATTGAAATGTAAAAGTTGGAAACAAGGAAAAAAATTAGCATTTGGAAAATATGGCCTTGGTGATAGAAATGTTGCTGGGATCTAAAGATAGAATTTTGCAAGATTAACAATTTATTCATCGCAAATACCTTTTTTCAACAACATAAATGGCAACTTACACATGGACCTCACCAAATGGAAAATGCAGGAGTCAAATCAACTACATCTGTGGGAAGAGACTATAGAGAAGCTCAGTATCATTAGTCAGAACAAACCCAGGGGCTGCCTGCAGAACAGACCATCAATTGCTCATATGCAAGTTCAAGTCGAAGCTGAAGAAAATTAGAAAAAGTCCACAAAGAGCTAAATTATGACCTTGAGTATATCGTACCTGAATTTAGAGACCATCTCCAAAATAGATTTGATGCATAGAAAACTAATGGTCAAAGACCAGATAAGTTGTGGAATGACATCAAGTACATTGTACGTGAAGAAAGCAAGAGGTCATTAAAAAGATAGGAAAGAAAGAAAAGACTAAAATGGATGCCAGAAGAGTCTCTGAAAGTTGCTCTTGAACATACAGTAGCTAAAGCAAACAGAAAAAAATGATGAAGTAAAAGAGCTGAAGAGAAGATTTCAAAAAGTGGCTCAAGAAGACAAAGTAAAGCATTATAATGAAAAGTGCAAAGGCCAGGAGTTAGAAAACCAAAATGGAAGAACACTCTTGCATTTCTCAAGCTGAAAGAAATGAAGAAAAAATTCAAGCCTTGTGTAGCAATACTGAAGGATTCTTCGGGCAAAATATTGAATGATGGAAGCATCAAAGGAAGATGGAAGGAATACAGAGTCACTGTATCAAATAGAATTTGTCACTTTACCAAATAGAATTTGTCAATGTTCAACCATTTCAGGAGGTAACATATGATCAAGAACTAATGGTATTGAAGGTAGAAGTCCAAGCTGCGCTGAAGGCATTGGCGGGCAAAAAACAAAGCTCCAGGACTGACAGAATACCGACTGAGATGTTTCAGCAAATAGATGCAACACTGGAAGCACTCACCGGTCTGTGCATGAAATTTGGAAGACAGCTACCTGGCCAACCAACTGGAAGAGATCCATATTTGTGCCCATTACAAGGAAAGGTGATCCAACAGAATGCAAAAATTATCGAACAGTATAATTAATATCACACTCAAGTAAACTTTTGCTGAAGATCTTTCAAAAACGGTTGAAGCAGTACATCTACAGGGAACTGCCAGAAATTCAAGCTAGATTCAGAAGAGGATATGGAACAAGGAATATCATGCTGATGTCAGATGGATCTTGGCTGAAGCAGAGAATACCAGAAAGACGTTTCCCTGTGTTCTATTGACTATGCAAAGGCATTTGACTACGTGGATCATAACAAAATATGGATAACATTAAATGGAATGGAAATTCCAGAACACTTAATTGTGCTCATGTGGATCCTGTACATTGACCAACAGGCAGTTATTTGAACAGAACAAGAGAATACTGTGTGGGTTAAAATCAGGAAAAGTGTGTGTCAGAGTTATATCCTTTCACCATACTTATTCAATCTATATGCTGAGAAAATAATCTGAGAAGCTGGACTATATGAAGAAGAATGTTGCATTAGGATTGAAGGGAAGACTCATTAACAACCTGCAATATTCAGATAATACAACCTTGCTTGCTGATTACTGGTGAAGATCAAAGACTATAGCTTTCAGTATGGATTACACTGAAACATAAAGAAAACAAAATTTCTCAAAACTGGATCAATAAGCAAATGCTGATAAACAGAAAAGATTGAAGCTATCAAGCATGTCATTTTACTTGGATCCACAATCAACGCCTATGGAAACAGCAGTCAAGAAATCAAAGGATGTATCGCATTGGGCAAATCAGCGGCAAAAGACTTCTTGAAAGTGGTAAGAAGCAAAGTTGTCACTTTAAGGACTAAGGTGCGCCTCACTCAAGCCATGGCATTTTCAATCGTCTCATATGCATGTGAAAGTTGAACAACGAATAAGGAAGACAGAAGAAGAATCGATGCCTTTGAATTATGGTTTTGGGGAAGAATATTGAATATACGATGGACTGCCAGAAGAATGAACAGATCTGTCTTGGAAGAAGTACAGTCAGAATTCTCTTTAGAAGCAAGAATGGCAAGACTTTGTCTCAAGTACTTTGGATATGTTACCAAGAGGGACAAGTCCCTGGAGAAGGACATCATGCTTGGTAAAGTAGACAGTCAGTGAAAAAGAGGAAAACCCTCAATGAGATGGATTGACACAGTGGCTGCAACAATGGGCTTAAACATAGCAATGATTGTGAGGATGGCACAGAACCGGGCAGTGTTTTGTTCTGTTGTACATAGAGTTGCTATGAGTCAGAACCTACTAGACAGAACCTGACAACAACAACAGTCCGTTGCAAGATTCTTACATCTTCGATTAAGTGGTACAATCTAATACTACAGTAGTTTGTGATAAATTAAGGCTGCATATTTTAATTCCTAGGTCAGGGTTTCTCAATGTTGGCATTATTGACATTTCAGGCTGGGTAATCGTTATTTGGGGGCACAGTCACATACACTGAAGGATGGTTAGCATTATCTCTGGCATCTACCCACTAGATGCCAGTGGCATCTAAAACAAAGCCCCAGTTGTGACAATCATAACTGTGTCCAGACATGGTCAAATGCCTCCTGCAGGGCAAAATCTACTTTGTTGAGGACCACTGCCCTAGATAATACGCTAAAATACAATAGCTAAAGAAGTCATGAGAGAAATTAGAATGGAATAATAAAAAAAGTATTTGAATAACCAAAATGAAGGCAGGAAAAAAAAATAAAAGACCAAGTGGTGCGGGGAAACAAGGGGCAATTTAAAACAAATAGCAAAATTTTAGTATTAGAAAACATTTTAATAATCACATTAAATGAAAGTAGATCGGTCATGGCTGGGGCTAGGGGAGGCAGATAGTGGCTGGCAGGAGAGATTATGAAGGGGCCCAAGAAAAGAATTAGGGTGATAGATATGTTTATTATCTTCATTGTGGTGATGGTTTCATGGGTGTATGAATATGTCAAAACTTATCAAATTGTACATTTTAAGTATTTGCCTTTTATTGTATGTCAAGTATACCTCAATAAATCTGTATAAATATGTCAAAACTTATCACTTATCATAGTGTGCACTTTAAAATATGCATTTTATAGTATGTTAATTATACTTCAATAAAGCTGTTAAAATAAATAAAATATCAAAATATAGAAATCTGAACATTCCAACTTAAGTGCAGAGATCGTCAGGCTTAAAAAACACCAAGCTGTCTGCTGTCTACAAGAAACTTTCAGTGTGAAGAAAAATATAGATTGAAAGTAAAATGCTGAAAAAATTACATCACCAAACAACAAATATGGCTCTACTAACAGCATACAAAGCAGAATTCAAGAGAAGGTGTATCAGCAGTGATAAAAATGATATTTCATAATAATAAAATGATCAATTCATCAGAAAAAATATGGATTATATATGTATATGTAACTAGAAACAGAGCTTCAAAATAAATGAAGCAAAAAATGAGAGAAATAAAGAGGGCTAAAATAAATTCACAATCATAATCTGAGATATTAGCAACACTATCAAATAGAAGAGCTAGTCAAAAAATAACAGAAGACACCTTTTTTCCAAATGCACATATAGTTCACCAAATCAGACTATCTACTTGATCACAAAATAAATCTCAATAGTTTTCAAAAGGCTTAAACTTTTCAAATTATATTTTCTTACCCCAAAGAGTTAATACAAAATCAATGAAAATAAGATGTTCAGAAAAATATCACATATTGGTAAAGTAAATATTTTGAATAAGTCAAAAGTTTAAAGATGTAAGAAAAATGGAAAAGTAAAAATCATAAGGGAGATTAGAAAATATTTTGAAGAGAATGAAATTATAGCAAAATCAGTGCTTCAAAAGAAATTGACAGCTTTAAATGCTTATATTGCAAAACAAGAAATGTTTAAAGTTAATGATTTAAGTTTCCACCTTGAGAACCCAGAAAAAAAATGAGCAAATTACACTAAAGTAAGTAGAAGGAGGAAAATAATAAAGTTGTAGTAGAAATCAATGAAATAGAAAACAATACATAAAAGTTGGATTTTGGCTAAAGATTAATAAAGTTAGAAAACTTTTAGCTGAAATGACCAAGGAAAAAAGGGGGGAAACATGAAGTAGCAATATCAAAAACAAAAGAGGATTAGCACTGTAGATCCTATGAGTACTAGAAGTAAAAAGAAAAAGAAATACTATGAACAACTATATGCCAAAGGTATTCCTTGGCTAATTTTCAGAAATAGATCACCAGGCTTTTCTTCCTAGTCTATCTTAGTCTGGAAGCTCCACTGAAACTTGTCTATCATAAGCAACCCTGCTGGTATTTGAAATGTCTGTGGCATAGATTCTAACATCACAGCAACACACAAGCAACCACAGTATGACAAACTGACAAAAGGATGATAGTTCTATACACTAGTCATGGATAATTGGAAAATTAAACCAATTAGAATAGCAATGAAAAATATGAAATGCTCCATGATAAATCTAATATAAGATGTTTAAGATCTGTACACTAAAAACTGCAAAGTATTGCTGAGGAAAAAAAAACCTAAATAAATGTGGATTTTAGATATAGTCGTTATTTTGATTGTGGTGATACTTTCACAGGTGTATTCATATATCAAACGTAACAGAATTGTACACTTTAGATACTTTAAGCTTATTCTATGTCAATTATTGAACTTAAATAAAACTATTAAAATATTGATCAGTGTAATTCACCATATGAATAGAATAAAAGATGAATACCATACAGATATCTCAATAGATGTAAAAATAAATATATTACATTATTCAATATTAATTTATGATAAAATATCTCAAAAACTAAATATAGAAGGAAACTTTCTCAATCTGATAAAGGACATCTGCACAAACCTGTATCCAAAATTACAACTAATGATAAAATATTGGATCTTTCTCCCCCTTCTATCAAGAACAATGCTAGAATGTCCTCACTTACTTTATTCAACTTTACATTGAAAGTTATAGCCAGTGCAATGGGAAGTGGGGAAGATAAATGGCATAATGATTGGAAAGAAAAATATAAAAGGGCCTTCATTTACAGGATCCTGATTGTTTACATAGAACTTCATAAAAAATTGTCAAAGCAATTGCCAAATTTATAATTTTATATAGCTAATTCTCAGAATACAAGATTAATACACTAAAATCAATTATATTTTTATATACTGGCAGTCAACAATTGGAAAATGAAAATTTAATATTCCACTTACATAATATCATAAAAAAAACCCTAAAAATAAACAAAAAGATGTATAAGACTTCTAAACAGGAAATTACAAAACAATGTAGCAGGTAATTGACTAATAGTTAAATAAATGGAGAGATATACCATGTTCATATATTGGAAGATTTAATCTTTTCATGGGGGTAAACTACACCTGTGGGCTAGATCTAGCTCATTGCTTGTTTTGGTTAAAAAAAAAAAAGTTTCAGTAGATTACAGCTACATCTATTCATTTACATATTATCTATGTCTGCCTTTATACTACAAAACAGTGCTGAGTAGTAGTGAAAGAGACAGTATGGCTCACAAAACATAAAGCCTTTGCTTTGTAGCCCTTTACAGAAAGCATTTTCTGACTCCCTTTTTAATGTGTGAATTCTCCCCAAATGGATCTAAAAAATTCAGTCCAATTCAAATAAAATCTTGTGTTTTTTATTCTTAAAAAATCTGATTATAAAATTTATATGGAAGAGCCTCAGATCTGGAACAGCAAAAGCAATCTTGAAGAACAGTATTAGAGGATTTGTGCTATTTGATTTCAAGACGTGCTGTAAAGCTGCAGCTATTAAGAGAGCATGGGGTCGGTTTAAGGATAAACAAAATGGTCAGTGAAGAAGAATAGAAAGTGCAGTAACTAAAAACCCTAAACAAACCAGTTTCCATTGAATAGATTCCAATTCGTGGTGATCCCATGTGTGTCATAAGTAGAACTGTGCTCCATAGGGTTTTCAATGGCTTTCAACTTTCAGAAACAGATTGTCAGGTGTTTCTTCTGAAGTATCCATGTGTGGGTTTGAACTGCCAACCATTCGGTTAGTGGCCAAGCACTTAACCATTTGCACCACTCAGGCACTTCAAGAGAGTTCAGTATCAGATCCTGACCATATGTGTCAATAAATTTATGACAAAGGCAGTCAGTTGATTCACTGGGAAAAACACAGGGTTAAACAAATTACTTACAGTAACTAGAATAAAATTATTCATTAAAAATAAATCTGAGCAATAAAAATTTATTTACTAGCAGGCAATATGGTGCTCTAGGCAGAGGCACCACGCCGTCCCTCCACAGCAAAGATCCGCAAAACTAAGCCAAATAGAGAAAACAGCAATCCTGAAACCCTAAACATCAAATGAAGAGATAAAGAACTCAGCCACACACCAAATGGAATAAAAAACTGAAAGAGAAAACAGAGCGAGGGGACATACATGCAGAGGTCTCCTATCAGCTAAAACAGCACGGATCTGCCATCTAGGACTCCTATAAGAGACCAATGAACAGGGGGTATGAGAAAGCAGCTTCACAGAGCTTCCAGCAGCAGACAGAACAACTGGTAACTTGCAATATACACTTTCCCACCCCCCACCCTTCTTCACCCCCACTCGGGCTCCTCTGCTTCCTTTGGCCACAGTCTCTTGTCTGGGAAGCACCGGCTGCTTGGATTCCACCCTCCTGCACTGGCCGGCTCTCTGAGTGCCATTTTCTGGCTTCTGGTGTTTTTTCTGGAGATATATGCTTCCCCACCTCCCACCATTCTTCAACCCCCACAGTCTCTTGGCCGGGAAGCACTGGCTGCTTGAATTCCACCTGCCCGAACAGCCCAACTCCCTGATAGCCATTTGTCGGCTGCTGGTGGTTGCTTTTTTCTGCTTCTTTTGGTTTCTTCCTTACCACTCACCACCTCCTGCCACCTTTCGCCCAAATACCTGGCTCCGTGTGTCATCTTTGCTTCTTCCTGGGGGGTTGTGGAGCTCCGCTCGAGTATGGAACTGCTTCCCGGTTTGTGCTGCCACTCCGGTGGCACCCAGGAGCTTTTTTTTTACTTGTTTGTTTTTAATTCTTTGTTTGTTTTCTTTTTCTTTTCTTGAATTGGGCGCCCGATCTGGCCTGGCACTGTTCCATGGCTTGGGACCTACCCCCTTGGATTGCGCAGATGTGCAGAGGGATCCCTGAGGACATATCTTTTTTCCCTGTTTTTTTTTTTTTTTGGGGGGTGGGGTTCATGTTCTTTTTTTTTGTTTTGTTTTCTTTTCCCTCTTTCTCTTTCTTCATTACTCAGTTTCTCATCTCTATCTTCCTTCTCTTCCTGTCCCCTGAATGCCTGGCAATGAGTGACACCTCTACATCTTCTAGCCAGGCTATACTTCAACACCTGGGAACAACTTACCCAGACCTCATAGCTACACTGATGAGATCGCTGGGAGATTTTCTTTTTTCTTTCTAATTTTTATTTATTCATTTTATTTCTTTTCTTATCCTTTTTGTTTTTCTGTATTTCATAGTCTCTCATCTCTCCACTCCAATGGCAAGCACTTCTAGCACACCTTCTTTTTGTTTCTACGTTTTTGGTTCCTGTTCCTCTCTCCTCTCTCCCATACCCAGCTTAGCTCCACACATCACATCTCTCCCCTCCATCCTGCCTACCTTCACCGTGCAATTAACATCACACCACCAAGCAGCACAGGCAAGGCCTAGTGGAACCTGCCCTGCAGTGATTACTGACATGCCCTCTGTGGCTATGGTAAGTGCAACAAAAAACCCATCCCAGCAACTACTCTTTAGCTAGACCTGCCCTGCTGTACAATATCTGAGCGACTGACCCTGCCAACTGCAAAAGGAGACAAAAAGCATCGAGCCCACAGACGAGCAAACAACAAAGAACACACAGCCCGCCTGCTCAGACATAGACAAATTAAAAAAAGAAAGACAAAACAAACAAATCTACAATCAATAAACGAGAAAAATAACTACTGAATGCCCAGAAGACAACAGACAATATCAAAACATTTACAAAAACAGGACAGGATGGTTCTAGTAAGCTTCCAAAATAAAACACCAGATGACTTTCCAGTAGAAGAAAAGGCACTCAAACTACCTGATAGGGCGTTCAAATCTCTGCTACTCAAAATTATTCAAGAGTTGAAACAAAAAGCAGAGAAAAATGACCAAAAAAAAAAAAAAAAAAATAGACAAATTCATGGAAAATACAGACAAAAAAAAAAAATGGAGGAATTCAGGAAAATAATGCAGGAATAAAATGTCAAAATAAATTCACAACAAGAAATTATACAAAAACAACAATTAGAAATCCAAAAGATAAAGAACAAGATTTCAGAGATGGACAGAGACATAGAAGGGCTGAGGAACAGATTTGAGGCTGTGGAAGACAGGATCAGCGGAATTGAAAACAAACACTTGGATACAAATCTGAGGAAAAATCAGAAAAAAGAACAAATAAAAATGAAGAGACCCTGAGAATTATGTGGGATACAATCAAAAGCAAAAATTTACAAGTGATTGGAGATCCAGAACAGAGAGAGAAAACAGAAAACACAAACAGGCTCATTGAAGAATAGCTGAGAGAAAACTTCCCCAATATCATGAAAGATGAAAAGCTGGCCATCCAAGAAGCTCAACGAACCTCATATAGGATAGACTCCTAAAGAAAATCACCAAGGCATATCATAATCACACTCACCAAAACCAAAAACAAAGAATCATGAGAGCAGCTCATGAAAAACAAGAAGTCACATAAAGAGGAGAAACAATAAGACTAAGCTCAGATTATTTGGCAGAAACCATGCAGGCAAGAAGGCAATGGGATGACATATACAAAACATTGAAAGAAAAAAATTCCCAGCCAAGAATAATATATCCTGCAAAACTCTCGTTCAAATATGATGGTGAAATTAGGACATTTCCAGAAAAAGAGAAATTGAGGGAATATGTAAAAACCCAACCAAACTTACAAGACTTATTAAAGGGAGTCCTTCAATCTGAGAACAAAGAACTTCACCTCACAGGCTGAATCTAGGATGCAGGATTGTACCAGCCAGATACCAATCTAGGAAATGCACTCTTGAGGACTATCCAAAACCAAAAGAAATACAACAGAGAATCAGAGAAATTAATCTGTAAATGACAAAAACATCAGAACAATTAAAGAAGGAATAAATGGTGCATGTATAGAACCTTCTAATGGAGAGGAAGTCAAGGTGATACTAAGTGATAATAGACTGCTTCAAACTTAGAAAGATAAGGATAAATTTCACGGTAACCACAAAGAAAGTTAACAAAATACTCATAAAAATAAAGAGGAAAAACATAAAGTCTCAGTAAAAACAAAATCTACAAAAACAAAAGAAATGAAAAAAAAAAATCCAAAAACAAAAGGAACTCAGCACAGGAGAGTAAGAAGAACAAAAAAAGTCAACACCACCAAAAAAAAAACTAGAAAATGACGGCAATAAACTCACATCTATCAATAATTACACTGAATGTAAATGGACTCAATGCACCCATAAAGAGATGGAGAGTGACAGAATGGATAAGAAAACAGAATCCATCAATATGCTGTCTACAAGGGACACACCTTAGAAACAAAAATGTGAATTTATTAAAAGTCAAAGGTTGGAAAAAAATATATCAAGCTAACAACTACCAAAAAAGAGCAGGAGTGACAATTCTAATCTCAGATAAAATAGACTTTAAAACAAAATCCACTGTAAAAGACAAAGAAGGACACTATAATGATTAAGGGGAAGATCCATCATGAAGACATAACCATAATAAACATCTACGCACCCAATGAATGACAGGGCTTCAAAATACATAAAACAAACTCTAACAACACTGAAAAGAGAAATTGACAGTTCCACGAGAATAGCAGGAGACTTCAACACACCACTCTTGGTAAAGGACAGAACATCTAAAAAGAAACTCAGCAAAAATACAGAAGAACTAAAGGGCACAGGCAGACAACTTGACCTCATAGACATATAGAGAACACTACATCCAACAACTGCACAGCACACGTTCTTTTCCAATGCACATGGAACGTTCTCCAGAATAGACCACATCTTAGGCCACAGAGAAATTCTCAACAAGATCCAAAACATTGAGAGAATACAAAGTATCTTCTCTGACCACAATGCCATCAAGGTAGAAATTAATGACAGAAAGAGCAAGGAAAAAAAATCAATTACTTGGAAACTGAATAATACCCTGCTTACACTTCACTGGGTAATAGAATAAATCATAGATGGAATCAAAAAATTCCTAGAATCAAATGAGAATGAAAACACCTCATACTAAAACCTTTGGGACACAGCAAAGGCAGTCCTCAGAGGACAATTTACAGCAACAGATGCACACATCAAAAAAGAAGAAAGGGACAAAATCAAAACATTAACTACACAACTCAAACAAATAGAAAGACGAGTGAAAAAAGCCCACAGCCATCACAAGAAAGGAAATATAAAGATCAGAGCAGAAATAAATGAAACAGAGAATAGGAAAACAATAGAAAGAATCAACAAAACCAAAAGTTGGTTCTTGAAAGAATCAACAAAATCGACAAACCACCGGACAGACTGACAAAAGAAAAATATGAGAGTATGCAAATATCCCAAATAAGAAATGAAATGGGTGAGATTACAACCTACCCAACTGAAATAAAAAGGATCATGACAGAATATTATGAAAAACTATACTCCAACAAATTCGAAAACTTAGAAGAAATGGATAAATTTCTAGAAACACACTACCTACCCAAACTACAAGAAAGTGATGTTGAAAAGCTGAACAGACCCATAACAAGAGTAGAGACTGAAAATGTAATAAAAAAAAAAAAAACTCCCAACAAAAAAATGTCCTGGCCCAGATGGCTTCAGTGAAGAATTCTTCAAAACATTCAGAGGAGAGCTTGTACCGGTACTACTCAAACTATTTCAGAATTTTGAAAAGGAAGCAACACTTCCTAATTCATTCTATGAAGCAAGCATAACCCTGATACCAAAACCAGGCAAAGATGCCACAAAAAAAGAAAATTACAGACCAATATCTCTCATGAATATAGATGCAAAAATTCTCAACAAAATTCTAGCCAATAGAATTCAGCATCATATCAAACAAATAATACACCACGACCAAGTAGGATTCATACCAGGTATACAAGGATGGTTCAACATTAGAAATTGAATCAAAGTAATCCACCACATAAATAAAAGGAAAGAAAAGAATCACATGATCATCTCAACTGATGCATAAAAGGCATTTGACAGAGTCCAACACCCATTCCTGATAAAAATTCTCAATAAAATAGGTATAGAAGGGAAATTTCTCAACATAATAAAGGGCATCTATGCAAAACCAACAGCCAACATCATTCTTAATGGAGAGAGGCTGAAAACATTCCCCTTGAGAACAGGAACAAGACAAGGATGCCCTTTATCCCCATTTCTATTTAACATAGTTCTGGAAGATCTAGCTAGAGCAATAAAGCAAGAAAAAGAAATAAAGGGCATCCAAACTGGTAATGAAGAAGTTACACTGTACTTGTTTGCAGATGTTATGATACTATACATAGAAAACCCTAAAGACTCTAGAAGAAATCTACTGGAACTAATGGAAAGATTCAGCAGAGTGGCAGGATACAAGATAAACATAAAAAAAATCAGTTGGATTCCTATACACCAATAAAGAGAACGATGAAAAGGAAATCAGGAAAACAATACCATTTATAATACCCCTAAAAAAATAAAAGACTTAGGAATAAATCTAACCAGGGATGTAAAAGATCTATACAAAGAAAACTACAAACCACTACTGCAAGAAGCCCAAAGGGTCTCGGGAAACATGTAGCTCAATTGGTGTGACACAGCTTATAAGGACAATGCTCTACATTCTACCTTGGTGAGTCCAGTACAGCTAGATGGTGCCTGGCTACCACCACTGACTGTTCTGACCAGGATCACAACAGAGAGTTCTGAACAGAGCTGGAGAAGGATGTAGAACATAATTCTATCTCACAAAAAAACGACCAGATTTACTGGCCTAAAGGAGACTGGAGAAACATCGACAGTATGGCCCGCAGACACCCTTTCAGCTCAGTGGTGAAGTTACGGCCGAGGTTCACTGTTCAGCCTGGGAGTGGACAGCCCCGTAAAACCAAATAAGACTAACGAGGTACCGGAGTCCAGTGACAAGGGCCAGAAGGCAGAAGGGGACAAGGAAGCTGGTGATAGGGAACCCAAGGTTGAGTAAGGATATTGTTGATGTGTTGTAAGATTGTTAAGCACTGTCATAGGGCAACATTTGTAGTAACTGTTAAATGAGAAACTATTTTGTTCTGTAAGCCTTCATCTTAAGTGAGAATAACAGCACAATTGAAAGAACATAGTCAATGTCACTGAACTGTGCATGTAGAAATTTTTGAAATGGTGTATCTTTGGCTATATGTATTTTCACCAAAAAAAAAAAAAAAAAAGGTTGAGAAGTTAGAGGGTTAATACGTTGTGGGGTTCTTAACCAATGTCATAAAACAACATGTGCACTACTGTTTCATGAGAAACTATTTGTTCTGTAAGCCTTCACCCAAAGTAGAATAAAAAAATAAAGAAAGAAAGAAACCCAAAGGGATCTAGATAAATGGAAAACATACCATGCTCATGGATAGGTAGACTCATCATTGTGAAAATGAAAACTCTACCCTAGGCAATTTACAAATACAATGCAATCTGGATCCAAATACTAACAACATTCTTCAAAGAGATGGAAAAACTAATCATTAACTTTATATGGAAAGGGAAGAAGCCCTGAATAAGTAAAGCACTACTGAAGAAGGATAAAGTTGGAGGACTCAAACTACCTGACCTCAGAACCTACTCTACAGCTACGGTAGTCAAAACAGCCTGGTACTGGTACAACGACAGATACACTGACCAATGGAACAGAATTGAGAACCCAGATGTAAATCATCCACCTATGGTCACCTGATCTTCGACAAGGGCCCAAAATCCATCAAATGGGGAAAAGACAGTCTTTTTATCAAGCAGTGCTGGCAAAACTGGATATCCATCTGCAAAAAATGAAAATGGACCCATATCTCACACCATATACAAGAACTAATTCAAAATGGATCAAAGACCTAAATAAATATAAAGCCAAAATTTATAAAGTTTATAAAAGAAAAAATGGAACAAATGCTATAGACCCTAATACACAGCATTAAGAGGACAGAAACTATAATGTCAACACACAAACCCTAGAAGATAAGCCAGATAATTGGGATCTTCTAAAAATCAATCACCTATGCTCTTCAAAAGACTTCACCAAAAGAGTAAAAAGAGTACCTACAGACTGGGAAAAAATTTGTGTACAGTACAAATCAGACAAAAGTCTAATCTCCATAATCTACAAGAAAATCCAACACCTCTACAACAAAAAGACATATAATCCAAGTAAAAAATGGGCAAAGGAAATGAACAGACACTTCACCAAAGAAGACATTCCAGTGGCCAACAGACACTTGAGGAAATGCTCGCGTTCACCAGCCATTAGAGAAATGCAAATGAAAACCACAATGAGATACCATCTCACCCTGGAATTAGTGGCAAGAATCAAAAACACTGGAAATAACAAATGTTGGAGAGGCTGTAGAGAAATCAGAACTCTTATGCACTGCTGGTGGGAATGCAAAATGATACAATCATTTTGAAAAATGATATAGCTCTTCCTTAGAAAGCTAGAAAGAGAAATACCATACAATCCAGCAATCCCACTCCTAGGAATATATCCTAGAGAAATAAGAGCTGTCACAAGAATAGGCATATGTACACCCATGTTCATGGCAGCATTGTTCACAATAGCAAAAAATGGAAACAACCTACATTCCCATCAACAGATGAATGGATAAACAAACTGGTACATACATACAATGAAGTATTATGCAACGATGAAGAACAGTGATGAATCTGTGAAGCATCTCATAACATGGATGAAACTGGAGGACATTATGCTGAGTGAAATAAGTCAATAAGAAAAAGACAAAGTATGCCACCTCTACTATAAAAACTCATGAAAAAGTATACACACAAAAAGAAACAATCTTTGTTGGTTAGAAGGGATGGGAGGGGTGGGAGGGGGAAACCAAATAGACAATAGGTAAGTGGTAACTTTGGTGGAGGGTAAGACAATACACAGTGCTGGGGAAGCCAGCACATCTTGTACAAGGAAAGGGCAAGGAAGGTCCATAGACACATCCAAACTCCCTGAGGGACTGAATTGATGGGCAGAGGGCTGTGGGGACCATGGTCTTAGGGAACATCTAGCTCAACTGGCATAACACAGTTTATAAAGAAAATGTTCTACATTCTACCTTGGTGAGTAGCATCTGGGATCTTAAAAGCCTGTGAGCAGCCATCTAAGATACTCCACTGGTCTCATCCCTTCGGGAGCAAGGGAGAATGAAGAGAACAGGATACAAGGAAAAGATTAGTCCAAAGGACTAATGGTCCACAGCTACCAAGGCCTCTACCGGACTGAGTCCAGTACTGCTAGATGTTGCCCAGCTACCACCGCTGACTGCTCTGACCAGGATCACAACAGAGGGTTCTGGACAGAGCTGGGGAAGGATGTAGAACAAAATTCTAACTCACAAAAAAAAAAAGACCAGATTTACTGGCCTAAAGGAGACTGGAGAAACATCGAGAGTATGGCCCCCAGATACCCTTTTAGCTCAGTGGTGAAGTCACTTCTGAGGTTCACTGTTCAGCCGGGGATTGGACAGCAGCATAAAACAAAATGGGACTAATGAGGCACAGCAGTCCAGGGGCAAGAACTAGTAGGCAGAAGGGGACAGGAAAGCTGGTGATAGGGAACCCAAGTTTGAGTAAGGACAGTATTGATATGTAGTTGGGTTGTTAACCTTTGTCATAGGGCAACATGTGTACTACCTGTTTAAAGAGAAACTCTTTTCTTCTGTAAACCTTCATCTAAAGTGAGAATAGCAGCAGAACTGGAAGAATGTAATCGATGTCACTGAATTGTGCATGTAGAAATGTTTGAAATGGTGTATCATTGGCTGTGTATATTTTCAGCAATTAAAAAAAGAAGGTGGAGAAAGGAGAGGGTTGACATGTAGTGAGGTTGTTAACTAATGTCATAAAACAATATGTGTATTGACCATTTAATGAGAAACTATTTGCTCTGTAAACCTTCACCTAAAGTACAATTAAAGGAAAAAAAAAAAAAAACCTTTAAAAATTAATATATAAATAAATCTGAAACCTTTATCACACAATAAACAAATGTTAATTTGGGATGTTTCATAGAAATGTAAAAGCTGAAATTATACAATTTGTAGAAGAAAACTTAGAAAAACTTCTTAATGACTTCTTAGTAGCCATAGATTCCTTAGGGAAGATACAAAAATAAAAAAATAACTAAGCATAAAATGAAACATCGAAAAACTGGACTTCATGAGATACCACTAAAAATCAAAAAGTCAAGTCACAAAATGAGAGAAAATATTCAAAATGCATATATTTAACAAAAAAATTATATTCAACTGTATGAGACCACTACTATAAAACCTCATGAAAAGTTTTACACACAAAAAGAAACAATCTGATCATTAAGCGGGACGGGAGGGGTGGGGATGGAAAAATACTAAATAGATAATGGATAAGTGGTAACTTTGGTGAAGGGTGGGACGGTGTAGAGTACTGGGGAAGCCAGCACAGCTTGTACAAGGCGGGGTCATGGAAGCTCCATGGATACACCCAAACTCCTGAGGGACCGAATTGCTGGGCTGAGGGCTGTGTGGACCGTGGTCTCAGGGAACATCCAGCTCAATTGGCATAACAGTTTATAAAGAAAATGTTTGACATTCTACTTCAGTGAGTAGCATCTGGGAGTCTTGAAATTTTGTGAGTGGTCATCTAAGATACTCACCCCATCTGGAGCAAGGAAGAATGAAGAAAACGAAAGACATGCGGGAGAGATTGGTCCAAGGGACCAGTGGACCACAACTGCCCTGGCCTCCACCAGACTGAGTCTAGCGGAAATAGACAGTGCCTGGCTACCACCAATGACTGTTCTGACAGAGATCTCAATAGAGAGTCCTGGACAGAACTGGAAAAAAAATGTAGAACAAAAGTCTTATTCAGAAAAAAAGAACAGACTTACTGGCCTCACAGAGATTGGAGAAACCCCGAAGAGTATGGCCCATGGAAACCCTTTTACTTCAGTAATGAAGTTACTCCTGAGGTTCACCCTTCAGCCAAGGATTGGACAGGCGTATAAAACAAAATGAGATTAAAGGGGCGCAGCAGCCCAGGGGCAAGGACTAGAAGGCAGGAGAGGACAGGAAAACTGGTAATAGCGAACGCAAAGGTCGAGAAGGGAGAGTGTTGACATTTCTTGAGGTTGTTAACCAATGTCATAAAACAATATGTGTACTAACTGTTTAATGAGAAGCTAGTTTGTTTTGTAAACCTTCATCTAAATTACAATTAAAAAAATATATATTCAGAATATATATGCTCTTCAATGAATCAATAAAAAAGGCAAGCACCACCCTGAAAAAAAAGGCAGAAGTCTAGTACAGGCACTTCACAAAAGAAGGCCTATGGCTGGCCAATAAACACATGAAAAAGTGTTCAATATCATTAATCATCAGGGAAATTAAAACTAGAATGTGATACTATTTTTCACCCCTAGAATAGCTTAATTAAAAAGACAAAAAAGAGCAAATATTTTTCAGGATCTGGGATAACTAGAAATCTCATACTTTTCTCGCAGATGTGTAAAATGGCACAACCATTTCTGAAAACTCTGTCAGTTTCTTATAAAATTAAACATGCCTGTCAATTTTATTCCTAAGTTCTTTTTCCCAAAGGAAATGAAAATATGCTCCCAAAAGACTTGAAAAAGATTGTTCATAACAGCTTTATTCATAAAGCCAAAACTATAAACAATACAAACCTCCTATCAACAGAAGGATAAATAAATTGTGGAATAGTCATATCATGGAATAATAAACCATGGGTAATACTAAACTATATTCAAGGAATTAAGAATCATCTACTGATGCATATAACAGCATGGATGAATCTCAATATCATTACGTTAATTGAAAGAAGCCAGGAAACATATGAGTATATACTACATGTTTCAATTTTGCTAGTAGTCCAAAAACAAGTGAAACTAATCTGTGGCAATAGAAGTCAAAACAATGGTTGCCATAGGGAGTGGAATTGACTACAAGGAAACACTGGGCAATTTACTCAGGTGTTGGAAGCAGTCTATGTCTTGATTAAGAAGGTGGTTACAAAGTTCATTTATCAAAATTTATCAAATTATACACTTAAGATTGGTGCATTTCACTTCTGTAACTTTTACCTCAATACAAAAAAAAAAAAAAATCATTCACTTGTAAGCCAAATGAGTGCATTTTTTTAGAGTTGAAGGACTTGGAGGATTTAGGAAGTGAGAGGAGAGGGGGCCTAGGGAGGGAAGAAAAGGACTCTGACAAGAAAGGAAAGGGCCCAAAGAGAGAACTCATTGGAGTGGTAGGCACCACTTTGCAGTTTTCTAGATTAACCCTGTTGAGAAGTCAACAATAATTAATTTACTTTATTTCATATTTTCATGATTATTTTGGAACTACATAGAATCTAAGTAATGTTCAGTGACTACCTTCCCTAGTAGTATTTAGTGATTGGAAAATCAAAATATATCTGTGCTTGAGGAATAGCAATTGTAAAGCTCTGAAGCCAAGCGAAGCTTAGAGGAAGTCTCTGCATTTCCAAATGCCCCACTGACCATTTTTAGGTGGAGGGCCATGTACAGAGCTCAGCATCTTGAGTCTCTCACTGGGCAGAGAACAAGGATTATATAAGTATTCAGGTGTTTCATGCGCCACGGGTTTCACATGCACAACAGTGGAGGATTATTTTTGCAAGGTATCAGCCTATATTAAGGCACATATGCGTTTATATTGTTTTTGGCATAGAGGGGCCCTTTTTACTAGATTTTGTCAACCATATTTCTTTTCTGAACAGAGGCTGCATACAACAATTGGATGAACAATTTTGCAAAATATCTCAGAGGGACTCTCTTGAGGCCAAGCCTGTATGAGATCACAGTATGAGAATGGGACTTGGCTGGGCTTTTATTTCAGTAAGTGATCTCATTCACTTAAAGCACTAATCATTTTAACAGGAGAAAAGTATAGCCTTCCAAAATCACTGTAGAAAAAAAAAAAAAGAGAGAGAAAGCATGTAAAAGTGATCTTGTGGAGGTTCTCATGTGATTTCATGCTGAAAATTTTCCATTTCTACATCATCAGAATGGATATACAGTCTAATATTACTGGTGAAAGATATATTAGAAAAGTCAACTTAATGCAAACAAATAGGATTCCAGGCTGCAGAGCTGACTTATGTGGTTTGAGTTTATTACATATGACATGAAGAAAACCACTGTTCCCTTTTGGAAGTTCTTCCATCATTAGACATATAACATCTGCATGAATATAATTTGCAGATGAAAGAGATTGCAATATGCTTTATAGCAGGTGTGATACTAGTGACTGGATCTTCAAAACCAAAATCCCATTGCTGTCAAGCAGATTCTGACTCATGGTAATCCTGTGTGTTGCAGAGTAGTACTGTGTTCCAAAGGGATTTCAAGGTTATGATCTTTCAGAGGCAGATCATCAGGTCTTGCTTTCAAGGTGCCTCTGAGTGGATTCTGAGTGGTTAGTAGGTGAGCATTTAACTGTTTGCACCACCCAGGGACTCCTAAATGACTGAGCCTAAAAAAAAAAAACCCATTGACCCTATAGGACAGAGTAGAACTACTCCATAGGTTTTCCTACGCTGTAATTCTTTACAGAAGCAGACTGCCACATCTTTCTCCCACGGGTTTGAGCTGCCAACCTTTCTGTTAGCAGCTGAACGCTTAACCACTGTGCCACCAGGGATCCTATAAGACTAGGCCTACTAGATGAAAAGTATCTGGGTGAAAACTGGAAATTTCAACATGGCTACCTCTGCTGTGTATCCTGATTTTATTTTGTTTCTATATTCAGGTTAACTAAGTAGACCTCCAAATAGAACTCTTTTCTTTATATTTGCCATCTCCCCAACTTGAAGTCTGTCCCTTTGCTCATTTCAGGTTACTCACAGTGGAAAAAGTTTTGCTCTATATATGTAGGAAGCATTTTTAAATAACACATACTATAGGGAGTAAGATTATTTACAGCTAAACCTAACAAGTCTGGAAAGCACATTAAACCCAGAAACAAAGTTAGCCTAGCTCTGTTTTCCATCAGTTAATGCATCAGGAACGGATTCAAGTTAAGTGCATGGAATGGTTGTATTTTAAATAAAAATACATTTGTACTGGGGAAAAATGGGTTGAAGGATGATTAGCATTTCTTTAATTGCACATGTGGCAATCACAATTAATGAATTTTCTGGATGGAATGCCAGGTAATACAACCCATCGTGTGAGCTGTCAAGTAGCACAAGACTGGGGCCTTTCTTTGAGGTGCTCACAGTCAGTGGCTTCCGTGGATTTGTAGTTTAGATTAATGTTGAGCTTCTCTCAGTTTCTATGATCAGTCTTCTGACAGATCTATGCCTCTACTCCTCAGCACACTCACTATGGTGGAGGGAGCCTCCTGCAAGAATCTCACACCCAGAACCTGTCGTCAGAGCCAACACAATTAAACCATGTCAGAACCTCCTCACAAGGTATTTCCACCCTACAGAATTTCAGTCACCGAAGTCATGATTGATATTCACCAACAGAATAGAAAACTTCTAAGGCAAATCTTCTTGGAAGGTTGTGGCCAGTTTAGTCTGCCATTACTCAAATATGTTATCTTTTCTCATTGTCCAAGATCTGAGCTTTCTACTCATTTATTATCTATATTTTTAGACACATACTGCTCCATGTTTTTTTTCTGTTGTTGTTTTTATTGTTTGTTTTTGCTTTTTTTTTTTTTTTTTTACCTTGGCTTTACCCCACTGCTCCATACTCACCCTCCAAGTGCATTTGGGGGCTTTTGTCAACAGTTAATCTCTTCCTAATTCATGAGCTCTTCAATTGAACATCTCCTTCATTTCTCTATGTTAACTGGAAGTTCACTTTGCAGTGATAAACCATTTCCACTGCAGCCCTTTTATTTGGAGCGTGTTCTTTCACTAACGTTCCTTGGAGCTCAGACTTAGGAGCTGGAAATGGCGTTCTCTTGAACTCCATTCTGTCTTCTGTACTATTTCTCTTTCATGGATTAAGAATCCTGCTTCCTGGAGGCTTGTGCCAATCCGATTCATCAAACTCATTGTTATTCATGGACTTTCTGATAACTCTTGCTCATTCACTATTTTTTATTTTAGAGCCTGGTCATAGTCTTTTTCTCCTGATTAAGTTGAAACTTTCTCTTAGATGACTTCAAATTTTTCTTCGGACGTCCATGTAAGATGATAGCCTCTCAGTTTCTTTTTGTCTTCTTGTCCTGTTACATTCAACTCCACTCTGCTTCAAATTGTCAAACCCATGGCTATATGCAGGAACTTGACTTCTTTTGAGACTGTTCTAGCCCTGGAGTAATTGTTCAGAAACTTGGTTGAGATGGACAAAAGGGAGATAATATGAGGGAAAGTTGAGGGATTGTGTGATTTTTTTAAATTTTTACCAAAAGTACATTCAAATGCATATTTTAAAAGGGTCCAGTGGAGAGTAAATAATGGTTAATGTGCTCTACTGTTAACCTAAAGATTGGAGATTCAAGTTTATCCAGAAGCATCTTAAAAAAAGTGATCTACTTCTGAAAAATCAGCCATTGAAAGCCCTACTGAGCACAGTTGTACTCTGACACACTTGTGATTGCCTGGAGTCAGAATTGACTTGATGGTAATTGGATTTTGGAGAGGAAGTGTTTGAAATATTATGAGAGTGGATTTTGATTGAGAAAGATGCTAAGAAGGATGAGGAAAAAATACAAAAAAATAAGTGGGAAATTTAAACTTGGTTAGAGAAGGAACAATGTTTCATTTGAAAGGGGTATAAATAAGATAAAGACAAATGTTTATATAGTGGGAAATCTAGGGAATGCATGCCTGGTGGTTTCTAATTTATTTATTTTTAGAAAAACAGAAATTTTCTGCTGAGAATGAAGGAATGTGAGTGAGAAAGAGACAGATGAACTAAATAAAATAGTGAAAATTTGGGAGAGGATTGCTAAATAGTGTTGCATATCCACATGAAGGTCCAAATTGTAAATATGTTGTAGTAGATGATCCAAGAAAGGTGGTTTCATGGGCATTTATAACAGAAGACAAAGGAACTGAAATTGTTGATGTGTGTGTAGTTGATGAGCCAATGGGTCTATGGTAGAGAAGAAAGTGAAGCCACACAAGAGGGCTAAGAAATTAAAAGTAAAATGGAAGAACTAAAAGACAAGAAATCTCAGAAAGTTTGAAGAGAAAATGTATTGGAAACGAGAAAAAATGGAAAGCATAAGAGATATGAAGGAGCAAAAAACCTGAAATAACCCTCACTGCTGGAAGTCCCTGGGTGGCAGGAACACTTAAATGCTTGGCTACTAACTAAAAGCTTTGCAAATGAAACCAACTCAGTGGCTCCACAAAAGAAAAGGCTTGATGATCCGCTTCTGTAAAGATTACAGTCAAAAATATTATATGGAGCACTTCTACTCTATCACATGGGGTCTCTAAGAGACATAATTGACTCAAAAGCAACTGGTTTAGTTTTTAAAATTTCTTTCTCACATGAAAAAGCACATGATAGGAGGCTTACATTTACCGGTATAGGAATGTAATTTCTATGTAAAAAGTTATTAGTAGGTGCTGTCAATAAGTTGTGCACCCGTAAAAAGTTAAATTGGCATAAGTTGTATGATAGACACTTTTACAATAACAACTACAACAAAGAGGAGGCTGGAACAAGATGGCGAAGTGAGTGGACACTCCCATTTACTTCTTTAGCAAGTAGCCTACTGAGCAATGAATTAAAACATGCTCAGACTGAGATCTCAGAGCTCCAGAAAGTAGCTGAGGTGTTGGAAAGACAGGATGAGTCCAGAAGTGGAGAAAAGAAGGAGTGGGGACAGCACAGAAGCTGGGAAAAACTACCCGCTAACATCTGGAATGCTCGCTCATCACAACTATTTTGGGATGGGTCTGGACAACACCCAAACAGTATACACATAAAAGGAGCTAATCTGAGAAAGCTGTAGCCTGATTTTTTAAGGCAGCATAGAGTGGTCGTAGGAGTTTACGGGCTTCACAGTTGGGAGATGAAGAAGGGAGACTCTCTGTGAGATAGTACTGTTGAATCTCCCTAAAGCCTGAGACAGACAGGCACTAGGACTGGGAGAAGCTGCAAGGTCAACAGGGCTAGGGGAATACTTTGGATGAATGGGAAGCACAGAGGTAAATGGTTGACTCCCTGCTCACAGAGAGAGACCATGGGAGTACCTGCACAGGGGCACCTATGAAGGAAAGACATAGAGAACCCCCCACATTTGCCACAGGAAGGTTGAGCCCGACCAGTTAGTTAAGGGTCTGTGACGAGCTAGACTACACTCCCCCATGCACATGAGTATTGAATTCCAGAGATCAAGCATCCATAACTCCTGAATCAGCACTGAAAAAAACCTAAGGATAAGACTGTCCTCTAGTGGTTCTTAGGAGAAGATATCAAACTCACTGCTGCTGGGTCAATTCTGATGTATAGTGACACTGTAGGGTGGAGTGAAGCTGCCCCATGGGGCTTCCAGGACTGTGAGTCTTTGCAGAGGTGGGTTGCTACATCTTTCTCCCATGGAGCAGCTGGTGGGTACAGGCCCTGGTCTTTTGGTAGGCAGCCAAACACTTGGCTGTTGCACCACCAGGGAGCCCGATCAGAAAATTTTCTCACAAAATCAGAAAACAAAATTTAAAGTAAAAAAAAAAAAAAGGTAACAAAATGGCCCGAGTTCAACAAAAAATAGTAAAACACACAAAATCACAGGAGAAGGATCAATCAAAAGCAAAACATGAAGAAGAAGAAATTTCTTCTATGAAGACCACACCAACAGAACGAAATGAAAATTTTCAGACTATGGTGCTAAATATGTTTAAAGAAAGCAAAAAGCACGTAGAAAACAAACTAGAGAAGATCAAGAACAAATGGAATAACAAAAGGAGAGACTCAATAAGCAAAGTGAAAACATAAAAAAACTAAAGAGAACTACTGGGACTGAAGAATGAGGGAACTGAATTAGAAAAAGGAAGCAAAACACTCAACAGAGTGGAACAGATAGAAGATAGAATAAATGAACAGATAGACAAAATAACTGACCTTATGAAATCTCAAGACAAACAAGAGAAAAGAACAAAAACAAGCAAACAGACCCAAACAGAAATATGAGATTCAGTTAAGAAATCTAACATTAGAATTATTGGAATCCTAGAGCACCAGGACAACAATAAAGGTATAGAAACAATTTATAAGAGATAATCAGAGAGAATTTCCCAGACCTGAACAAAGAACCAGGCCTACAAACACAGGAAGCTACACGAACTCCAATTAGAAGAATCACAAAAAAGATTGACAGTGCTCCATAACCTACTAAGATTTTTGAAACCCCAAAACAGTAAATTTTGAAAGCAGCAAGAGAAAAATGCAATATAATATATCAAGGGTCTTACATAAGAATCAGTGCGTATTTCTTCCCAGAAACTCTAGATACCAGAAGACAGTGGGGCAACACATACAAAATACTGAATGAAAACAATTGCCAGTCAAGAATTCTTTACCTAGCAAATTTGTCATTCAAAAATGAGGGGGAAATCAAGACATTCCCAAACAAAAAGAAGTTCTGGGAATTTGCCACTACCAGATAAGCTTTGCAAGTTTACTGAAGGGAGTACTCCAAATGGAAAAGCAAAGGCATTAAATAAATACACATATCTATACATGGGAAAATAAATAAATAATAACAGAGAGAGAGATCTGCAAAAAAATGCAACAACAAGGGCAATCATAAGGACCAAGTATATGATATTTTCAGGGAATAAACTGAATAATTAAATCCCACAAACGATACATCAAATTTGTAAGAAATAAGTGAAAAGTAAATTTATCAACTATAGATGGTATATTGATGTTAATGGAGCCACGTCAACAGAAATGGGGGAGGGAGGAGCATATCAGGAATAGATTTATTATGTTAAGGTTATATGTTAACTATTGTTCACGTGTTAAATGTTGTTGAAATTGTGAGTCATGTAATGTAATATACGTGGTAACCACTAAGAAATCACCAAGAAAAAACATTCAGAAGAAAAGAAGGATGAAGGCAAAAACGCTCATAACCAGAAAGCAGCCAAATAAAAACAAAAACAGAAAAATCAGAATTAAAAATAAGATGTGAAACACTCAAAAGACAAATAGCAAAAAGAGTCAGATAGACACTTCATTTTTGATAATAATTTTAAAGATAAATGGTATAAACGTCCCATGCAAAAGACAGAGAGTGGAAGAATGGATAAAGAAACAAGATCCATCCTTTTGCTGTCTGCAAGAAACATACCTTAGGCATAAGGACACAAATAGACTGAAAATAAAAGGATGGAGAAAAATATTCCAGCAACCAGTAAACAAAAAAGAACAGGGATGGCCATACTTATAGCAAATAAAATAGACTATAAATCAAAACTTTATTACAAGAGATAAAGAAGGACATTACATAATAATGAAAGGGTCAATCCAGCAAGAAGACATAACAGTTATAAATATATATGCACCTAGCAGCAATGCTCCAAAATACATGACACACATACTAATATGAAAGGAGAAATAGACAACTCCACAATAATACTAGGGGACTTCAACATTCTACCTTTAATTATAGACAGGACATCTAAAAAGATGTTTACTATGGACGTTGAGAACTTAAATAAAACCATAAGCCAATTGAACCTAATAGATATATATATACAGCACCTCACCCAGCCTCAGAACAATACACAGCCTTCTGCAGTGCATATGGATCATTTTCCAGAACAGACCATATGCTAGGACACAAAATAAGTCTCAACAAATTTAAAAAGATTGAAACCATGCAAAGCATCTGACCATAACAGTATAAAACTAAAAATCAACAACAGGAAAAATAAGGATTTAAAAAAACACATGGAGCGACTTCCAGGCAACATGGCACTATAGGCAGAAGCACCATGCCATCCCTGTGGACAGCAGAGATCCGAAAAACTAAGTCAAGCAGAGACAAACGTCAATCCTGAAACCCTAAGCATTTAACGAAGAGATAAAGAACTCAGCCAAGCACTGAATGGAATAAGAAACTGACAGAGAAGAGAGAGAGAGGAGAGATACATGCAGAGGTCCCCTGTCAGCTAATGCAGCACGGATCTGCCATTTTGGACTCCTACTGGAGATTGGCAAACAGAGGGTATGAGAAAGAAACTTCACGGAGCTTCCAACAAGAAACAGAACAACTGGTAACCAGCGATATACTCTTTCCCACCCCCCACCCTTCTTCACTCCCACTCAGCCTCCTCTGCTTTTGTGGCCACAGTCTCTTGGCCAGGAAGAACCAAATTCAACCCAATGCTGCTTGGATTCCACCCACCTGCACTGGCTGGCTCCCTGAGTGCCAATTGTTGGCTGCTGGTGTTGCTTTTTTCTGTCTCTTTTGGTTTCTTCCATACTTCTCACCACCTCCCCCTCCTTTCTCTCAAATACCTGGCTCCATGTGCATCTTTGCTTACACCTGAAAGACTGCAAAACACTGCTTGACTGTGAAACTACTTCTTGGCCTGTGCCGCCATTCTGATGGGATTCCTGATGCTTTTTTGGTTTATTTTGATTTGTTTGATTTCTTTTTTATTTTCCTGGATTGGGAGCCCCTTCTAGACAGGTAGTACTGCGTGGCTTGGGAGCTACTCCCTTAATCTGCACAGAAGCACAGTGGGATCTCTGGGAGCATTTCTTTTTTCTCGATTTTTTTGGTTTTCTTTTGTTTCTTTGTTTTGTTTTCTCTCTTTTTCCCCTTTTGTCTCTCTTCATTTTTCAGTTTCTTATCTCTCTACACTTACCTTCTCTTCCTGTCTCCTGAATACCTGGCACTGTGTGACACCTCTAACTATTCTAGCTAGGTTGTACTTCATGAACTGCGAGCAACTTCCCCAGTCCTCACAGCCACACCAGTGGGATTGCTGGGAGCTTTTTTTTTAATTTCTAATTTTTATTTATTCATTTTTTCTTTTAATCTTTTTCTTTTTTTCCTTTTTAATTTTCTCCATTTCTCAGTCTCTCATCTGTCCACTCCAACAACAAGCTCCGTTAGAACTTTGTTTTGTTTGTATTTTTTTGGCTCCTGTTCCTCTCTCCTCTCTCTCCTCTTCCCCATAACAATATTAGCTCCACACATCACAATCTCTCCCCTCCATCCTTCCTGCCTGCACTGTGCACTAAACATCACACCCCCAAGCAGCACAGACATGGCCTACCAAAACCTGTCCTGAACTGATTACCAGCCTACCCTGTTGACCCTAGTACATGCCACAAATAACCCATTCCAGCAACTCCTCTTCAACTGGGTCTTCCCTACTGCACCATAGCTGAGCAGCTGACCCTACCCATTGGACAAGGAGGTGAAAAGTAACATGCCAACAGATGAGCAAAAAATAAAGAAAACACAGCCCTCCTGTAAAGACATGACCAAATAAAACAAAAAAGCCAAAATAAACAAACAAATCTACAATCAATAAATGAAGAAAATAACTACTGAATATTCCGAAGACAGCAGACAATATCAAAACTATACAAAAGCAGGAAAGGATGGTTCCAGCAGACATCCAAAATAAAACACCAGATGACTTTCCAGTAGAAGAAAGGCACTAAAATTACCTGATAAGGAATTGAAATCTCTACTATTCAGAGCTATCCAAGAGTTCAGACAAAAAGAAAACAAAAATGAGGAAAAATAGACATGGAAAATTCAGACAAATTCATGGAAAATACAGACAAAAAAAAGGAATAATTCAGGAAAATAATACAGGAACAAAATGCTAAAATAAATTCACAACTAGAAGTCATACAAAAACAACAATTAAAAATACAAAAGATAAATAACAATATTTCAGAAATGGACAGTGTCATAGAAGGACTGAGGAGCAGGTTTGAAATGATGGAAGGCAGGATAAGTGAAATGGAACCAAACACTTGGATACACCTCTGAGGAAAAATCAGAAAAAAGAATGAAGAAAAATGAAGAAACCCTAAGAATTATGTGGGATACAATCAAAAGCAAAAATTTGAAATGATCGCAGTTCTAGAACAGGGGAAGAAAACAGAAAACACAGAGAGGATCTTTGAAGAACTGCTGAGAGAAAAATTTCCCAATATTATGAAAGATGAAAAGCTGGCCATCCAAGAAGCTCAATGAACCACATATAGGATAGACTCCAAAAGAAAATCACCAAGGCATATCATAATCACACTCAACAAAACCAAAGACAAACAAAGAATCCTGAAAGCAGCTTATGAAAAACAAGAAGTCACATAAATAGGAGAAACAATATGACTAAGCTCAGATTATTTGGCAGAAACCATGCAGGCAAGAAGGCAATGGGAAGACATACATAAAACCTTGAAAGAAAAAAAATTACCAGCCAAGAATAATCTATCCTGCAAAACTCTTGTTCAAATATGATGGTGAAATCAGGTTATTTTTAGATAAACATAAATTAAGGGACTATGTAAAAACCAAACCAAACTTACAAGAATTATTAAAGGGAGTCCTTAAATCTGAGAAAAAACAACATCAGACTACAGGCTGAATCAAGCTTGCAGGATCATACCAGCCAGATACCAGTCTAAGAAATGAACCCTCAAGGACTATCCAAAACCAAAAGAATTACAACAGGGAACCAGAGAGGTTAATCTGTAAATGACAACATCAGAACAATAAAAGGGGGAATAAACAGTTTAGGTATAGAACCTTCTAATGGAGAGGAGGGAAAGGAAATACCAAGTAATAATAGACTGGTTCAAACCTAGGAAGATAAGGGTAAATTTCAAGGTAACCACAAAGAAAGTTAACAAACCTACTCATCAATATAAAGAAGAAAAACATAATGTTTTAGTAAAAACAAAACCTACAAAAACAAAAGAAATGAAAAAAAAAAACCACAAACAAAAGGAATTCAGTACAAGAAAGTAAGGGGAACAAAGAAAACATCAGCACCACAAAAAAAGCACTACAAATGACAGCAATAAACTCACACCTATCAATTATTATCCTGAATGCAAATGGCCTAAATGCACCCATAAAGAGACAGAGAGTGACAGAATGGATAAAAAAACAGCATCCATCAAAACACTGTCTACAAGAGACACGTCTTAGAAACAAAGATGTAAATTTATTAAAAAATCAAAGGATGGAAAAACATCTATCAATCAAACAGCTACCAAAAAACAGCAGGAGTGGCAATATTAATCTCAGATAAAATAGACTTTAAAATAAAATCCACCAGAAAAGACAAAGAAGGACACTATATAATGATTAAGGGGACTATGCATCATGAAGACATAACCATAATAAACATCTACGCACCCAATGACAGGGCTCCAAAATACATAAAACAAACTCTGACAGCACTGAAAAGGGAAATCGACAGTATCACAATAATAGTACTAGACTTCAACACACCATTCCTGGTAAAGGATAGAACATTTAGAAAGAAACTGAACAAATATACGGAAGACCTAGAGGGCAGAGTCAGCCAACTTGACCTCATAGACATATATAGGACACTACACCCAACAGCTGCAAAGTACACGTTCTTTTCCAATGCACATTGAATGTTCTCCAGAATACACTACATCATAGGCCACAGAGCAATCCTCAACAAGATCCAAAATGTTGAGATAATACAAAGTATCTTCTCTGACCACAATGCCATCAAGGTTGAAATTAACAACAGCAAAAGCAAGGAAAAAAATCAATTACATGGAAACTGAATAACACCCTGCTTACAAATCACTGGGTAATAGAAGAAATCAGAGATGGAATCAAACAATTCCTAGAATCAAATGAGAATAAAAACACATCATACCGAAACCTTTGGCCACAGCAAGGGCAGTCCTCAGAGGAAGATTTATAGCAATAGATGCACACATCAAAAAAGAAGAAAGGGGCAAAATCAAAACATTAACTACAGAACTCAAACAAATAGAAAGAGAACAGCAAACAAAACAAAACAAAACAAAACACCCACAGCCGCTGGAAGAAAGGAAATAATAAAGATCAGAGCAGAAATAAATGAAATAGAGAATAGAAAAATAAAAGAATCAACAAAACCAAAAGTTAGTTCTTTGAAAGGATCAACAAAATTGACAAACCACTGCCCAGACTGACAAAAGAAAAACAGAAGAGGATGCAAATAACCCAGATAAGAAATGAAATGGGGCATATTACAACAAATCCAACTGAACTAAAAAGGATCATAACTGAATATTATGAAAAACTATACTCCAACAAATTTGAAAACCTAGTGGAAATGGATAAATTTCTAGAAACACATTACCTGCCCAAACTACCACAAAGTGATGTTGAAAACCTGAACAAGCACATAACAAGAGAAGAGATTGAAAAGGTAATAAAATAAACTTCCAACAAAAAAAATCCCTGGCCCAGATGGCTTCACCAGAAAATTCTACCAAACATTCAGAGGAGAGCCTGTATCAGTACTACTCAAACTATTTCAGAACATAAAAAAAGTAGTGACACTTCTGAATTCATTCTATGAAGCCAGCATAACCCTGATACCAAAACCAGGCAAAAGACACCACAAAAAAAGAAAATTACAGACCAATATCTCTCATGAATATAGATGCAAAAATTCTCATCGAAATTCTAGCCAAAAGAACTCAGCATCATATCCAAAAAAATAATACACCATGGCCACGTAGGATGCATACCAGGTAGGCAAGGATGGTTCAACATTAGAAAATAAATCAATGTAGTTCACCACATAAATAAAAGGAAAGAAAACAATCACATGATCTTCTCAATTGATGCAGAAAAGGCATTTGACAAAGTCCAACACCCATTCCTGATAAAAGCTCTCAATAAAATAGGTATAGAAGGGAAATTTCTCAACATAATAAAGGGCATCTATGCAAAACCAACAGTCAACATCATTCTTAATGGAGAGAGGCTGAAAACATTCCTTTTGAGAACAGGAACAAGACAAGGATGCCCTTTATCTCTACTCTTGTTTAACATTGTGCTGGAAGTCCTAGCTAGAGTAATAAGGCAAGAAAAATAAATAAAAGTCATCTAAATTGGTAATGAAGTTAAACTGGCCCTGTTTGTAGATGATGTGATACTATACATAGAAAACCCTAAAGACTCCACGAGAAATCTATTGGAACTAATAGAAAGATACAACAGAGTAGCAGGATACAAGATAAACATACAAAAATTAGATGGATTCCTTACACACCAATAAAGAGAACCATGGGAAGGAAATCAGAAAGCAATACCATTTATAATAGCCCTTAAAAAAATAAAATACTTCAGAATAAATCTAACCAGGAATGCAAAAGCTGTATACAAAGAAAAGTACAAAACAGTCCTGCAAGAAACCCAAGGGGATCTACATAAATGGAAAAACATACCATGCTCATGGATAGGTGGACTCAATATTGTGAAAATGACAATTCTACCTAAAGCAATTTACCAATACAATGCAATACTGATTCAAATACCAACAACATTTTTTAAAGAGATGGAAAAACTAATGATTAGCTTTATTTGGAAAGGGAAGAAGCCCCAGATGAGTAAAGCACTAATGAAGAAGAAGAATAAAGTAGGAGGACTCGTACTACCTGACCTTAGAACCTACTATACAGCCACGGTAGTCAAAATAGCCTGCTACAACAACAGATACATTGACCAATGGAACAGAACTGTAAACCCAGATGTAAATCTATCCACCTATGGTCACGTGATCTTTGACAAGGGCCCAAAGTACATCAAATGGGGAAAAGACAGTCTTTTTAACAAACGGTGTGGGCAAAATTACATGTCCATCTGCAAAAAAATGAAACTGGACCCATACCTTACACCATATACAAATACTAATTCAAAATGGATCAAAGACCTAAATATAAAGCCAAAAACCAGAAAGTTCATAGAAATAAGATCAACACTAGCGGCCCTAATACACGGGATTAACAGGTACAAATCATAACCAACAACACACAAACTCTAGAAGATAAGCTAGATAACCTGGGAACTTCTAAAAATTCAACACTTATGCTCATCAAAAGACTTCACCAAGAGAGTAATAAGAGAACCTACAGACTGGAAAAAATTTTTGGACATTACGAATCCAATAAAAGTCTAATCTCTAAAATCTACAAGAATATCCAACACGCTGTCTTGCCGGTCGGGGTTACATGGCAGCGACTGCGGCAAATCGAGTCTTGGAGATGCCGCTGCCACCAGCACAGCAAGAGACCTGAGCGGATCCTGGGGGTTGTCCGCAGACCCCGCGCTCCCCCAATGAGTTGGAGAAGTCCCATTGTATCAGAGTAAGATGGACGGTAGCTTGGACTGTGATTGTGGTGAGCTGGAGCCACTTGATCACTGGCAAAAGACATCTTCTGTTAACCAAGAGCTGCCACGGCTTCCTATTGAAATACATAGCTACAAAGGAAGAAAAGAAGCAAAACGGAAATAGTGGTTACCAGCACCTTAAAACGATGCTGCTCAGGACCAGGCCAACACTGAATGTATCTGCCCTTTGAGGAGAATGTTCATAGAAGCCTGTTGTGTGCATTTTTGTTAAATGTTAAATCGTTTAGCACAGTAAATCTTAGTGCATACTATGTCATTTCATTCCGTTTGAGTTTCTTAAGTGTTTTCTTTAAATGTCTGCAGAGTTGCTGCCCCTTTCTTGAAGTATGAGTACTGCAATCTTTTTAATTTTCAATATAAGTAGAGCTTTTTAAGCTTTTAAATCTAAGGGGAACTCAGCAGGCCTGGTTGGCATATGCAATGAACATCAAGAAATCATCTTTCTGAGGAAGCAAAATTATTTTTCTTCTCCCTTTTTGAAAGATCTTTTTTGATGCCAGTTTTCTTCCTTGTTACACAAGTTCAACAGTTCGAAAGGAAAAGGCAACAGTAGGGGTTTCAAAATGGCAGAGAAATTTGAAAGTCTCATGAACATACTTGGTTTTGATCTGGGCTCTAGGTATATGGACTTAAAACCGTTGGGTTGTGGAGGCAATGGCTTGGTTTTTTCTGCTGTAGACAATGACTGTGACAGAAGAGTAGCCATCAAGAAAATTGTCCATACTGATCCCCAGAGTGGCAAACATGCTCTACGTGAAATCAAAATTATTAGACGACTAGACCGTGATAACGTAGTGAAAGTGTTTGAAATTCTTGGTCCCAGTGGAAGCCGGTTAACAGATAATGTGGGCTCTCTTACTGAACTGAACAGTGTTTACACTGTTTACACTGTTCAGTAATACATGGAGACAGACTTGGCTAACGTGCTGGAGCAGGGCCCTTTACTGGAGGAGCATGTGAGGCTTTTCATGTATCAGCTGCTATGTGGGCTCAAGTATATTCACTCTGCAAACGTACTGCACAGAGATCTCAAACCAGCTAATCTTGTCATTAATACTGAAGACTTGGTGCTGAAGATAGGTAACTTTGGTCTTGCACGGATCACGGATCCTCATTATTCCCATAAGGATCATCTTTCTGAAGGATTGGTTACTAAATGGTACAGATCTCTACGTCTTTTACTTTCACCTAATAACTATACTAAAGTCATTGACATGTGGGCTGCAGGCTGCATCTTTGCTGAAATGCTGACTGGTAAAACCCTCTTTGCAGGTGCACATGAACTTGAACAGATGCAACTGATTTTAGAATCTATAACTGTCATACATGAGGAAGATTGTCAGAAGCTTCTCAGTGTAATTCCAGTTTACATTAGAAATGACATGACTGAGCCACACAAACCTTTAATTTAGCTGCTTCCAGGAATTAGTTGAGAAGCACCAGATTTCCTGGAACAAATTTTGACATTTAGCCCCATGGATCGGCTGACGGCAGAAGAAGCACTCTTCCATCCTTACATGAGCATATATTCTTTTCCAGTGGATAAACCAATTTCAAGTCATCCCTTTCCTATTGAAGATGAAATTGATGATATTTTGCTTATGGATGAAACTCATAGTCACATTTATAACTGGGAAAGGTACCATGATTGTCAGTTTTCAGACCACGATTGTCCTATACATAACAACTTTGATATTGATGAAGTTCAGCTTGATCCAAGGGCTCTGTCTGATGTCACTGATGAAGAAGTACAAGTAGATCCTCAAATATATTTGGATGGAGATCGTGAAAAGTATTTGGAGGATCCTGCTTTTGATACCAATTGCTCTCCTAAGCCTTGTTGGAAGTACCCAGATCATCATGAAAACAAATACTGTGATCTGGAGTGTAGCCATACTTGTAACTACAAAACAAGCTCATCGTCATATTTAGATAACTTAGTTTGGAGAGAGAGTGAAGTTAACCATTGCTATGAACCCAAGCTTATTATAGATCTTTCCAGTTGGAAAGAACAAAGCAAAGAAAAATCTGATAAGAGAGGCAAGTCAAAATGTGAAAGGAATGGATTGGTTAAAGCCCAGATAGCACTAGAAGAAGCATCACAGCACTGGCTGAAAAAGAAAGGGAGAAGAATCAGGGATTCGATTTTGATTCCTTTATTGTAGGCACTATTCAAGTCAGTTCACAACATGAGCCTACTGATGTGGTTGATAAATTAAATGACTTGAATAGCTCAGTGTCCCAGCTAGAATTGAAAAGTTTGATATCCAAATCAGTAAGCCAAGAAAGACAGGAAAAAGGAATGGCAAATTTGGCGCAGTTAGAAGCCTTGTACCAGTCTTCTTGGGATAACCAGTATGTGAGGGGAGGGGGGGGACTGTTTTCTCATAAATCAGTTTTGTTGTGAAGTAAGGAAGGATGAACAAGATGAGAAGGAAAACACTTACACCAGTTACTTGGACAAGTTCTTTAGCAGGAAAGAAAATGCTGAAATGCTAGAAACTGAGCCAGTAGAGGATGGGAAGCTTGGGGAGAGAGGGAATGAGGAAGGATTTCTGAACAACAGTGGTAAGTTCCTCTTTAACAAGCAGCTTGAATCCATAGGCATCCCACAGTTTCACAGTCCAGTTGGGTCACCACTTAAGTCAATACAGGCCACATTAACACCTCTGCTATGAAATCTTCCTCTCAGATTCTTCATAAAACATACAGCAGCATTCTAAAACATCTGAACTAAAACACTCAGCAGACATTTTTCTTTGTATTCTTCATGAAATGTACTTTGTCTTTTTTATTACTAGTGTTTAAGTCATTTTTTACTTGTGTCATTTTAGTAAGGATTTCATTAGTTTTTGGTTTTTAAAATCCAGACTTATTTCTACATGTGAGATAGTTTTAATTTTAACTGGCATGTCGTTTGCACACAAAAATAAAGAACAGAGCAAAATAATGCAATGCAGGAGGAGACAAAAGAAATTCACTAAGACAAGTAAAAACATTCTCTCATAGAACAATGATCTTGTTTTACAGGAAACAAAAAATTTTGCCTTGAAATTTACACAGTGAGACTGTACATAATTGCATGAAAATATCTATTTTTTCCTAAAACATTTTTCATTCATGAGTATTTTCAGGTTTTTCATACTGTACACATTTCTTAAAACACATGATACCAGCAACAACTGAAAATGAATGCAGAATTTGGTACACATGTGTTATCTACCTCAAGGTAACAAAAGTATGTGGCAAAGCATACCCACCCATAGTGCTTCACAGTCTACATTTCTGTTTAGCCAGATTTTATTGCAGTAAACTGTTCTTAGTAAGATTCACTCACTGTTTATAAATGTTCTAGTATACATTCTTTATAATGAAGTGTTATTACATCACATCTTATTTATTTTAGCAAATCTGTATATTTTCTGTATTTAATTATAGAAAGTGAACTTAGTTTTTGAAATTTATTTGCAAATACACTTTTTCCATCTGGCACTACGGTTTGTTGCCTCCCTAGCTGAGTATATATAATGTCAGCGTATTCTAAGGCTGTCCATGTACTTCATTTACTTATGTGTTCATTTTAAGAAAAGTGCTCACTGTGTATAGGAATTCGTATTTTGGAGGTGCTTGATCTATCTACAAAGAAAAATTAGGAATTACTTTATTATAAAATGCTCCTAGAAGTCTTAATTGTGTTTATTTTTTAAAAAACTGTAATGTCAGATTTGTGTGCATGGAAGTAATTAAGGTACATCATTATTGTAGTTAAAAGTTGTACATAAGACACATTTTGTTTTTACTGAATGATCTATTCCCCATCTCAAGGCAAGCATGAATAAAATTAGGTTAAATGTAGCATGTGGCATTATAGTCTCTTAAAAATTCATTTCATCTATTTTATTTTATTGAATACTGTCTGTGTGTTTGGTTATCTTGTTTGAAGAAAAAGGACAAATAAAACATGGCCAGCAAAAAAAAAAAAAAAAGAATACCCAACACCTCTACAATAAAAAGACAAATATTCCAATTAAAAAATGAGCAATGGAAATGAACAGACACTTCACCAAAGAAGACATTCAAGCTGCCAACAGACATATGGGGAAATGCTCATGATCACTAGCCATTAGAGAAATGCAAATCAAAACCACAATGAGATACCATCTCACTCCAGCATTACAGGCACGATTTAAAAAAACTGGAAATAACAAATTTTGGAGAAGCTATGGGGAGATCAGAACTCTTATGCACTGCTGATGGGAATGCACAATGATACAACCATTTTGGAAGAAGATATAGTGCTTCCTTATAATGCTAGAAATAGAAATACTGTATGATCTAGAAATCCTACTCCTAGGAATAGATCCTAGAGAAATAAGAGCCATCACTCAAATAGACATATGCACACCCATGTTCACTGCAGCATTGTTCACAATAGCAAAAAGATGGAAACAACCTAGATGTCCATCAACAGATGAATGGATAAACAAACTATGGTACATACACACAATGGAGTATTATGCAATGATCAAGAACAATAATGAATCTGTGAAGCATCTTATAACATGGATGAAACTGGAGGACATTATACAGAGTGAAATAAGTCACTTATAGAAGGTCAAATATTGTATGAGACCTTTACTGTAAAAACTCATGAAAAGTTTACAGAAAAAAAGACACAATCTTTGTTGGTTATGAGGGATAGGAGGGGTAGGGGGGGAAACTAAATAGACAATAGATAAATGGGAAATTTGGTGAAGGGTAAGACAGTACACAGTACTGGGGAAGCCAGCACAACTTGTACAAGGAAAGGTCACAGAAGCTCCATAGACACATCCAAACTCCCTGAGGGACTGAATTGCTGGGCGGAGGGCTTTGGGAACCATGGTCTTGGGGAACAACTAGCTCAACTGGCATAACACAGTTTATAAAGAAAATGTTCTACATTCTACCTTGGTGAGTAGCGTCTGGGGTCTTAAAAGCCTGTAAGCAGCCTTTTAAGATAGTCCAGTGATCTCACCTGTTTAGGAGCAAAGGAGAATGAAGAAAACAAGATACAAGGGAAAGATTAGTCCAAAGGGCTAATGGACCACAACTACCTTGTCCTCTACCAGACAGAGTAAAGTACAACCAGATGGTGCCCAGCTACCACCACTGACTGCTCTGACAGTGATCACAACAGAGGGTCTTAGATAGAGCTGGATAAAAATGTAGAATGAAATTCAAACTCACACAAAAAGACTAGACTTACTGACCTGACAGAGACCTGAGAAACCTAGAGAGTATGGCACCTGGACACCCTTTTAGCTCAGTAATAAAGTCACTCCTTAGTTTCACAATTAAACCAAAGATTAGACAGCCCCATAAAACAAAACAGGACTAATGGGGCACACCAGTCCAGAAACAAAGACTAGAAGGCAGGAGGGGATAGGAAAACTGGTAATAGGGAACCCAAGTTGGACAAGAGACAGTGTTGATATGTCATGGGCTTGTTAACCATTGTCATAAAACAATATGTGTACTAACTGTTAAAAGAAAAACTATTTGTTCTGTAAACCTTCATCTAAAGTACAATTAAAAAAACAAAGATTAAAAAAAAGTGGAAACTAAATAATATACTACTAAAAAACTATTGGGTCATAGAAGAAATCAAAGGGAAATTAAAAATTACTAAAATCAAACAAAAAATGAAAACACAACATGTGAAAACCTTTGGGACACAGCAAAAGCAATACTTAGAAGAAAATTCATAGCAATAAACATGTGCATTAAAAAACAAGAAAGGTCCAAAATCATTACTTAAACTGACAACTTGAACAAATAGAAAAGAAAGAGCAAAAGAAGTTAAAAGCTACGGGAAACAAAGGAAATGCTAAAGATAAGGGCAGAAATAAATGGAATAGAAAATAGAAAAACAATAGAAAGAATTAACAAAGCTAGAAGTTGGTTCTTTGAAAGGATAAATACAATAGACAAATCAATAGCTAGATTGACATAAGAAAGAAAAAAAAAAAAACCAAAAGAGGTAAATAACAAAATTAAGAAATCAGTAACTGATGACATTACAACTGATCCCACAAAGATAAAGATCATAACTGATTACTGTGAAAAAATCTGCCTACAACAAATTTGAAAACCTAGATGAAAAGGACAAATTCCTAAAAACATACTACCTGCCCAAACTAACATAGGGGTAGAAAATTTAAACAGACTTATCACAAAAGAAGAGATTGAAGATGTTATAAAAAAAAAAAAAAAAAAAAAAAAAAAAAAAACTGCCAACAACAAGAATTAAAAAGCCCAGGATGAGATGGCTACAGTGGAGAATTCTGCCATACATTCAGAGAAGAGTTGACACCAGTCCTACTCAGTTTCTTCAAAAATACAGAAGAGGAATACCAAATTCTTTCTATGAAGCCAGCATAACCCTGATACCTAAACCAGGCAAAGACACCACAAAAAAAGAAAATTACAGACCTCTGTCCCTTATGAGAAACCCTGGTGGCATAGTGGTTAAGTGCTATGGCTGCTAATCAAAAGGTCGACAATTTGAATCCAGCAGGCACTCCTTGGAAACTCTTTGGGGGCAGTTCTACTCTGTACTATAGGGTCACTATGAGTCAGCATCGACTTTATGGCAACGTGTTTTTTTTTTTTTTTTGGGTCCCTTATGAACATAAATGCAAAATTTTTCAACAAAATTCTAGCCAACACCCTTCAACAACATATCAGAAAAACTATACACCATGGTCAAGGGGGATTCACACTAGGATTACAAGGGTGGTTGAACATTACAAAATCAATCAATATAACCCAGCACATAAATAGAACAAAGGAACAGAACAATATGATCATATTAATTGATGCAGAAAAGGCATTCGATAAAATTCAGCACTCTTTCCTGATAAAAATTCTCATCAAAATAGAAATAGAAGGGAAATTTCTCAACATAATCTAAACAGCCAGCAGTATATTCAACAGAGACGCTGAGAGTCTTCCCTTTGAGAACCGAAGTGAGACAACAATGCCCATTATCACCACTCTTATTCAATATTGTACTGTTAAGTCCTAGCCAGAGCAATAAGACAAGAAAGAGCAATAAAATGTACTCAAATCAGAAAGGAAGTAGTAAAACTAGCTCTATTTGCAGATGGCATGATCATATACATAGAAATCCTTAAAGATTCCACAACAAAATTTCTGGAACCAGTAGAAGAATTTAACAATGTTGCAGGGTATAAGGTCAACACACAAAACTCAGTTGGGTTCCTCTACACTAACAAAGAGTACCCTGAAAAAGAATTAAAGAAAAAAATGCCACTTACAATAGCCCCCAAATCGATAAAATACCTAGGAATTAACCTAACCAGGGACATAATAGACTTATACACTAGGGACAAAAGAGACTTATACAATGAAAATTATAATACACTACTACAAGAGACTGAAAGAGTCCTACAAAAATGGAAAGACATACCATGCTCATGGATTGGAAGACTTAATGTAGTGAAAATGTCAATTCTACCTAATCTGCAGATACAACACAATCCCAATACAAATCCCAACAATATTCCTTACTGAAATGTAAAAACTAATGACCAAATTTATATAGAAAGGAAAGAAAACTCGAATAGCCAAAGAAATATTGAAGGCAAAGAATAAAGCAGGAGGCCCCACACTCCCCAATATCAAAGCATACTAGAAGACAGCCACTGTGATGAAAACAGCCTGTTGCTGGTTTAAAAACAGACACTTAGACCCGTGGAATACAATTGGGAACTCAGAATTAAATCCAGCCATTTACGGACAACTGATTTTCCACGGTGGTCAAAGTCCATTAGTGGGGCAGAATTAGTCTCTTTAATAAATAGTGTGGCAAAAATAGATACCCACCTACAGAAAAATGAAACAAGACCCCATACCTCACACCATACACAAAAACTAACTCAAGATGGATCAAACACCTAAATATTAAACCTAAAACCATAAAATTCCTGGAAGAAAACATAGAAAACTATGGGATCTAATCTTTTGTAAAAATAGGATAACAAGCATAACAACAAATGAATGAATAGAAGAAAACAAAATAAACAAATGGGACCTCATAAAAATTAAAACTTATGCCCATTGAAAGACTTTATGAAGAGTAAATAGACGACTCACAGACTTGGGAAAAATTTTCAGAAACAACTTATCTGATAAGGGTCTAATCTCTAAAATCTATAGAAAACTGCAATAACTCAACAACAAAAAGACAAACAACCCAATCACAAAATGGACAAAGGACTTAAACAGAACCTTCACCAAAGAGGACACCCAAGCAGCCAACAAATGTATGAAAAGATGTTCACAATCACCAGCCGTTAGAGAGATGCAAACCAAAACTATAATGAGATACCACCCTACCCCGGCAACAATGGAACTGATTAAAAAAACAAAAACAAACAAACAAAAACAGATAACAACAAATGTTGGTGAGGATGTGGGGAGATCAGAACACTTATCCATTGCTGATGGGACTGTAAAATGGTAAAACCACTGTGGAAAATGGTATGACATTTTCTCAAAAAACTAGAAATAGAACTAGCCTATGATCCAGCAATCCCACTTTTAGACGTATACCCTAGAGACATAAAAATAATGACACAAACAGACATATGTACACCCATGATCACTGCTGATTTTTTCACGATAACAAATAAACGGAAATAACTGAAGTGCCCATCAATGGATGAATGAATAAACAAATTGTGCTAAGTACATACAGTGGAATAATATGCAACCATAAAGAAAAATGAGGAAACATATTATAATATGGATGGATCTGGAGGGCATAATGCTACGTGAAATAAGTCAGGCATATAAGGACAAATATTGTATGATCCCTCTTTTATAAGCAGAGAAGAGTACAAATGTTGAAAGACCAAGGTTCATTGGTGGTTACCAGGAAGATGAGGGGGGAATGGAAAGTACACTTTATATTGTAGAGACTTGTTATCTTTGATGATGAAAAAATTGACACTGAATGTGGATGTTGTGAGAACAACACAACCAAAGTAAAAATGAGTGTTTGAGCACATATGGATGAGTACAGGCATACTGGTATACGGGTAGGCACAGGTGTATACATATGGGAGAACATATAGAAGTATCTATACATACATGTAAATACAAATACGTGGGTGCAGGCACTTATATTCATTGAAAACCAAATATGGATACTCCTTGGACATAACCAAATACCTTCCAAGATTGGTTTTCTGGGTTTGAAAGCTTAGGACCATAGTCTAATGGGAAAACTCAGTCAATTGGTATAACATAGTTTTATGCACCAACTACTAAGGCCAAAGATGAAGAAACTGAAGATTTTTACCAACTTCTGCAGTCTGAAATTGATTGAACATGCAATCAGGATGCATTGATAATTACTGGCGATTTAGAATGCAAACGTTGGAAACAAAGAAAAAGGATTGGTAGTTGGAAAAATATAGCCTTGGTGATAGACATGATGCCTGAGATCGCATGATAGAGTTTTGCAAGACCAATGACTTCTTCATTGTAAATACCCTTTTTCACTAGCATAAACAGCAACTATACATGCGGACCTCAACAGAAGGAATACACAGGAATCAAATCAACTACATCTGTGGAAAGAGACAATGGAAAAGCTAAATATCATCAGTCAGAGCAAGGCCAGGGGCCGACTACGGAACAGACCATCAATTGCTCATGTGCAAGTTCAAGTTGAAACTGAAGAAAATTAGAACAAGCCCATGAGAGCCAAATTACGACCTTGAGTATATCCCACCTGAATTTAGGGACCATCTCAAGAATAGATTTGATGCCTTGAACACTAATTACTGAAGACCAGATGAGTTGTGGAATGACTTCAAGGACATCATACGTGAAAAAAGCAAAAGGTCATTAAAAAGACAAGAAAGAAAGAAAAGACCAAAATGGATGTCAGAAGAGACTCTGAAACTTGCTCTTGAAGGTCAAGTAGGTAAAACAAAAGGAATAAATGATGAAGTAAAAGAACTGCACAGATGATTCGAAAGGGCAGCTTGAGAAGAAAAAGTAAAGTATTATAATGATATGTGCAGAGACCTGGAGATAGAAAACCAAAAGGGAAGAACACACTTGACATTTCTCAAGATGAAAGAATTGAAGAAAAAATTCAAGCCTCGAGTTACAATACTGAAGGATTCTATGGGGAAAATATTAAATGACACAGGAAGCACCAAAAGAAGATGGAAGGAATACACAGAGTCACTACACCAAAAATAATTGGTCGATGTTCAACCATTTCAGGAGGTAGCATATGATCAGGAACCGATGGTACTGAAGGAAGAAGTCCAAGCTGCATTGAAAAAAAACCTCCAGGAATAGAAGAAATACCTACTGAGATGTTTCAACAAACAGATACGCGCTGGAAGTGCTTACTTGTTTATGCCAAGAAATTTGGAAGACAACTGCCTGACCAACCGACTGGAAAAGATCCATATTTATGCTTATTCCCAAGAAAGGTGATCCCACCAAATGTGGAAATTGTCTAACAATATCATTAATATCACATGCAAGTAAAATTTTGTTGAAGATCATTCAAAAGTGGCTGCAGCAGTATATCAACACGGAATTGACAGAAATTCAAGCCAGATTCAGAAGAGGATGTGGAACCAGGGATATCATTGCTGATGTCAGATGGATCCTGGCTGAAAGCAGAGAATACTAGAAAGAAGTTTACCTGTGTTTTATTGACTATGCAAAGGCATTCGACTGTGTGGATCATAACAAATTAGGAATAACGTTGCAGAGAATGAAAATTCCAGAACACTTAATTGTGCTGATGAGGAACCGGTACTAGATCAAGAGGCAGTGGTTGGAATAGAACAAGGGGATACTGCGTGGTTTAAAGTCAGGAAAGGTGGCTGTAGTCAGGGTTATATCCTTTCACCATACTTATTCAATCTGTATGCTGAGCAAATAATCCAAGAACCTGGACTATATGAAGAAGAATGGGGCATCAGGATTAGAGGAAGACTCATTAACAGTCTGCGATGTGTAGATGACACAACCTAGCTTGCTAAAAGAGGACTTGAAGCAGTTACTGATGAAGACCAAAGACCACAGCCTTCAGTACGGATTACACCTCAACGTAAAGAAGACAAAAATCCTCACAACTGGACCAGTAAACAACATCATGTTAAAAGGAGAAAAAATTGAAGTTGTTAAGGATTTCATTTTACTTGGAGCTGCAATCAACACCCATGGAAGCAGCAGTCAAAAAATCAAAAGACACATTGCATTGGGAAAATCTGCTGCAAAAGACCTATATAAAGTGTTGAAAAGCAAAGATGTCACCTTGAAGACTAAGGTGCGCCTAACCCACGCCATGGTATTTTCAATTGCCTCATATGCATGTGAAAGCTGGACGATGAATAAGGAAGACCGAAGAAGAATTGATGCCTTTGAAATATGGTGTTGCCAGAGAATATTGAATATACCATGGACTGCCAAAAGAACAAACAAATCTGTCTGGAAGAAGTACAACTAGAATGTTCCTTAGAAGCAAGGATGGCGAGACTATGTCTCACATACTTTGGACATGTTATCAGGAGAGATCGGTCCCTGGAGAAGGACATCATGCTTGGTAAAGTAGAGGGTCTCTGAAAAAGATGAAGACCCTCAACGAGATGGCTGTAACAATGGGCTCAAGTATAACAAGGATTGTGACGATGGTACAGGACCAGGCAGTGTTTCATTCTGTTGTACATAGGGTCTCTATGAGTTGGAACTGATTCAACGGCACCCAACAACAACAGTTCACAAAAATCATGATCTGCATCCTAGTGAAGTGTGTAGCATCTAGGGTGTTAAAAGCTTGGGAACAATCATCGAAGATACAACTACTATTCTCTACTCACTAGGAGCAAAAATGTAAGAAGGTAACAAAAAGCTCAGAGAAGAAATAATTCCACACAAGCCACTACCGAATCTAACCTGAAACTAGAACTAGATGGTGACCAGCTACCACCATGACCAGAGTCACAACAGGTTGTTCTGGATATGATGGGAGAAAAATGTGGAGCAGAACTCAAATTATTAAAAAAAAAAAAAAATCCAGACAAACTGGAACAGTAGGTAACAGAGGACTCCTTGAGACTGTCTCCCTAAGACACTCTTTAAACCTAGAACCGAGCCTATCCCCGAGGTCACCTTTTAGCAAAATAGCAGAGTGGCACACAAAATAAAGGATATTACCAGTAAGATTGGTGCTGTGTTTAAAAACCATCTGTATGAGACTAAAAATAAACAATTACTTAAAAGTAAAGATAAGAATATAAGGGGGCAGGGAAACTAGAGTCCTGGAAGTGGAACAAACAGAACACAATTAAAGAGAATGTTGACACATCCTGATAAATGTAACAATGTCACTGAACAATTTGTGTGAATATTGGCAAATGGGAACCTAAATTACTGTGTAAACTTTCACAAAAAACTCAATAAATATTATTTAAAGAAAGGAAGAGAGTAGCTGCTGTGGCTGCTTATGTAGAATCAAATACCTCATGGGATTTGGTTTCTCGGCTTGGAGGTTTAGGGTCATGACATCCCAGTTAATTGGCCTAACAACATATGTACTGCTTCTGTTCTACCTCATAGTTGGTTGCACAGTGCTTGGGGTTTTAAAAGCTTGCAAGCAGCTATCTAGGTCACAACAATTAGTTTATATTTGCCTGGAGCAAAAGAGGAAGATGGACAGTCAGAAATAGGAGGAGGAAATGGAATGTGTGGTTAATTGCCTCCATGAACAACTGCCTCCTCTGCAATGAGACCAGAAGAACAGAATTGTGCCCAGCTACCATTACTGAACATTTTGATCCAAGATCCTATAGAAGAATCCTGGTCAAAAAGGAGAATTTAAAATTCTCGTGGACTTTAGACTTTCTTGAGCCATGAAGGGTGGATGGACCCCTGAAACGGTTGCCCTGAGATAATCTTTAAACCTTAAACCAAATATATCCCCTGAAGTCATCTTAAAACTGAACAATAGTTTAGCTTAACCAGTAAAAAGGTCTGCCTTGAGCATTACGCTCTTTTAAGTACTGTCTATATGGGATCAAATTGACAACAGCAACTTGAAAGATTAGATAGGAACCTTAGGGGGTAGTGAGTTTATGTTAATGGGGGAGGAACAAGTCAGAAAAGGAGGGTGAGAATGGTTGTACAACTCAAAGAATGTAATCAATGTCACTGAACTATACATGTAGAAACTGTTGAATTAGTATATGTTTTGTTGTGTATATTCTCAACCACCACCACAACAAAATAAATTTTAAAAAATTTTAAAAGTTAGTAAGGATTCACAAAACCAAAAACAGGTAAAAATGTAGTTTAGTGATACATCCATTCATAATTTAGGGACTAACTGCTTGTTTAGGCTTGTCAGAGCCTAAGTGAAGTGGGAGCTCATAGTCAACAGTTTATTCAAAGAGAAAAAAGGGAGCTAGAAAAAGTCTCCTTCAGAGGAAATAATGGAGTATTTCCACATCTAGTTAATTTAACCATGAATTACTTCAATAGCCCACCCCAATAGCAAACAAACAGGTTCAAACAATACATACAGGTTGCAGACATTGAATCATCACTGTTTTTTTAAAAAATAGAAGGTACTGTAAAAGGCACAATCAAGTTTCCATTCCACGCAATGTTTTACTTAAAAATCGAAAAGATGTTTTGACACAGACTAAATGAAACCAATCCCTGGTATGGATAAGAATCAAAGCAAGAATTAAGCACAGCCACAAGAATAAATGGAACAAAGGTATTGTGATTTTTTTTTTAAAAGGAATTGCTCCTCTCTATCAAGAGGAGAATGGGAAGGAAGGCAATAATGACATTTTCAAACATTAAGAAAAAAGGTATTAGTTCTGTGGGATGTAGGCACTCACAGTAAATGCAATGGATCTTCTAAGGTTTTCTTTGAAAAATCCTGGAAATCTAGCATTTGGAAATATTATCTATCTGATAAAGAATTTGTTGCAGTCATACTTTATCCTAGCAAACTGGTAAATAGCAGATGTTTCCATCTATTTTCCAGTAGGTTGTGGATTCTGGGCAAACAGGTTTTAGCCAAAGGCGATAGTCGATTCTATTACTTCTCAACACTCAACTATTCTTGTTCACTGGGGACTGTGACCCAAGTTCAACTTGAGTTCCAAAGTGAAATATACTTGCTTATTTCAACGAACTCTCTGGTAGACTGTAATCTGCACAAAATTCAGTCTCAGTAACAGAAAAATCTTGGCTGAAGCTATCAAAGAAAATGAAATACAGCAGAAGTCAGTCCCTTGGAATCAACCTGGAGGGCAACTGTCTGGGAAGTGTATTTAATGACAGAGATAGAGTGCAGCAGTGATATGTGTTCTGTCTGTATTTATTGAGAGATAACCAGAGGTGAAGGAGTCAGCACAATGTGTATTCCCTGCCCTTGAACTAGTTAGGTAGAAGAAGGAGCGACAAGGAAAGCTTTTTCATATTTGGTGTCAAGTATGCAACTGTAACACCATCTTTAAAAGACTACAATTCAGAGGTAAACAAGCAAATGACATTATCGCTCTGATTTCTGTTTGGTTAGCAGTTGTCAGGATCTATTTTATCTAGAGACGGGCTAAGTAATCTCTTCCTCTGAGAGGACAGGGAAGAAAAGAGAAATCAAAACACTGGTGCATTTTTGTTCATTCATTCAACAAATACTTACCACAGATGTTAATCACATCTACAAATACTTACCATAGGCCAGGTTCTGTTTTAGGTGTTTTTAGTATATCAGTATACACAACAGATAAAGATCCTCCTGCAGCTTACATTTTAGTGAGGGGAGATAAGGAATAAAAAAAGCCATAATTTAAAAAATATACAAGGCATTGGTAGCTCAGTGGTAGAATTCTTGTCTTCCCTGTGCAAGACCTGGATTCAATTCCCAGCCAGTATGCCTCCTGCACAGCCATCACCCATTTGTCAGTGGGGCCTTATGTATTGTTATGATGCTGACAGGTTTCAGCTGAGCTGAGAGATATTAGGAAGAAAGACCTGGTGATCTACTTCTGAAAATCAGTCAATAAAAACCTTACAAACACAACAGAATAATGTCTGATGTAGTACTGCAAGATGCAAACATAACAATGATCATGAAGACGGTGCAGGACTTGGTAACATTTTATTCTGTTATACATCTGGTTGCCATGAGCTGGAGTCAACTCCACAGCAACTAATAACAACAACTGATATAAAAGATGCAGGGATAGAGTTTAAAGTTAAAAGTTCTGCCCAGATCATGGAAGCTCCATAGACACATCCAAACTCCCTGAGGGACCGAGTTTCTGGGCTGAGGGCTGTGGTGACCATGGTCTTGGGGAACATCTAGCTCAACTGGCATAAGATAGTTTATAAAGAAATGTTCTACATTCTTCTTTGGTGAGTAGCGTCTGGGGTCTTAAAAGCCTGTGAGCGGCCATCTAAGATACTCCACTGGTCTCACCCCTTTGGGAGCAAGAGAGAGTGAAGAAATCTAAAGATACTAGGGAAATGTTAGCCCAAAAAACTAATGGACCACAACTACCACGGCCTCCACCAGACTGAGTCCAGTGCAACTAGATGGAGCCCATCTACCACCACCAACTGCTCTGACAGGGATCACAACAGAGGTTTCTGGACAGAGATATAGAAGGATGTAGAACAAAATTCTAACTCACAAAAAAAGACCAGACTTACTGACCTGATAAAGACCAGAGAAACTCCAAGAGTATGACCCCCTGACATCCTTTTAGCTCAGTAATGAAATCACCCTTCAGCCAAAGATTAGACAGGCCCATAAAACAAAACAAGGAGCACACCAGCCCAGAGGCAAGGACTAGAAGGCAGGAGGGGACAGGGAAGCTGGTAATAAGGAACCCGAGGTCAAGAAGGGAAAGTGTTGACATGTCATGGGGTTGTTAACCAATGTCATAAAAGAATATGTGTACTGTTTAATGAGAAACTAGTTTGTTTTGTAAATCTTCATCTAAAGTAAAATTGAAAAAAAAAAAAAATTCTGCCCATAAATTAATTGTCTCCAATTTGAGGATTCCCTCATGACGTGGTTCTTTGAAAGCATCAGGCCTATCTGCTTCCAAGGGTTGTTGTTGTTGTTAGGTGCCCTGGAGTTGATTCTGACTCACAGTGGCTCCATGCCACAGAGCAGAACTGCCCCATAGAGTTTTCTAGGTTGTAATCTTTGTGGGAACAGATCACCAACTCCTTCTCCTGTGGAGTTGCTGGTTGGATTTGAATCACCAAACTTTTGGTCAACATCCATGCTCTTAGGTATTATGCCACCAGGGCCCTAGCCTTCAAAAGTGAGTGGTGATATATGTAGTCCCAAATACTGGCTTGATCCCTCGAATATTTACAAAGGGTACCTCAAGGCTGCAGAGCCTCGAATAAAGGATAAATCAGAAGGACAGCATTGGCAAGTGCTGCAAAGGTTAAATCTTGGAATATAGTGAAGCTCTAAGTAGGAAATTGACTCACAAGTTCAGAAGCCAGAAAGATTAGGAACAGATCAGAAAGTCCAAGGGAAGTTGGGTCAGAAATTATGAACAGAAAGAGAATCACTGGCCACTGCTAATGTGATGCTGGCATGAGAGTTAGTCAGCTAAAGACCTAAGGCAAGATGAGGTCATCATGACACTTGTCTCCAGGACTTGAGACTGGTGGGTATATTCTACATGACTCTCAAAATTATTTTAACCTGATCATTGCTGCTATTAGATGCCATCAAGTTGGCTCCAACTCATGGCGACCTCATGTGTAACAGAATGAAATGTTGTCCCTTACGGTACTGTGAAAACCTCATGGAATCTGATCATAATAGTCCCTATTTCTATTTTTGCAGTTAAGGATTTGTCATAAATATTTTCCTAACAACTAAAAACACCACATTGCAAGGAATTAGCTAATATCTGTCATTGAAATAACCATACGTTCTATAGCAAAGAAGAAAACTGCTATGTGGCTAAAAGATAAGGTTGTCTTATGCTTACGTACCTATAAGAGTTTAGGGGTTTTTTATGTGAAAGCTCATGTTATTAAGATTTTGTCTATTCTACTTAGGTTTTTTTTTTTCTGAATACTTCTGTACAACATGCAATTCAGGATTTATAGTGGACAAACAATTGAACTCATGTTGCGGTCACAGGGATGTGGGTTATATTCTAACAGGTAAACTATAGAACACAGCCCCTTCATTATATCCTGATGGATTTTACATTTGAGTCAGGGTTTTACAACATGTTTTTATTCTTAATCTTCCACTTGGCTTCTCTCTCCATTCTGTACAGAATTTTACTGTGTAGCTCTCTTAGACACAGAGAAAGTAAAAATCTTTTCTTCTATTTTTTTAAATTTATGTCAAACAGTTAATGTACTCAGTTGCTGACCAAAAGGCTAGAGGTTCAAGTCCACCCAGAGACACCTTCAAAGAAAGTCTTGGCCATCTACTTCTGAAAAACCAGCCATGGAGCACAGTTCTACTCTGACATACATGGAGCCAGCATGATTTGGAGTCGACTCGACGGCAACTGGTTGATTTGGCTGTATAAACAGCTCTCTGATTTAAGACTTTGAATGCCCACAATAACAGCAATGGATATATGTGTCTATACTGTTTATTGACCATTTATATGTGCCAGGCACTGTACAAAGTGTTTTAAATACATTATCTCATTTAATCTTAATAACGTCAGTTTTATATATACATATATATATGTAGGAAACCCTGGTGGCGCAGTGGTTAAGAGCTACGGCTGCTAACCAAAAAGTCAGCAGTTCGAAACCACCAGGTGCTCCTTGGAAACTCTATGGGGCAGTTCTACTCTGTCCTATAGGGTCTCTATGTGTTGGAATCGACTCAACGGCAACAGATTATATATGTATGTATATTGCTTTCTCCATTGTACAAATGAAGGTAATAATAAATAAAAATTTATTAAGGTATAATTAACTTGCCTAGGATCTCAAAACTTATAAGTAAAATAGCTGAACTCTGGATCCTGACTGCTGATTTTCAATTCTAATAACTTAGTCATCATTATGTACCATTCTCAGCCATCTTTCATAGAAATTTCCTTAAATTCTTTGTATGTGATTTCTGAACAGCAAATCTGCTGTTCTCATTTTTTTATGGTTTTCCTAGTTGATTTTCCCCTGTCCACTAATATTCTTCATTTTAATATTTGATGAAACCATTTAAGTCCTATAAAAATTATCCTCCAAAGAGTTTACTTATCTCATTATGCCTACCATTCTGTTGTGCACATTTCTGGGCCTTCACTTAGAAGACATGGACCAATCAATTTCTGTTAAGTCACCTGACAATCAATCCTTATTTGTTAAAAACATCAGTAGGAACAAACCTGGAACAGGCTTATGATGGTGCCTCCATTTAGCAGACAATGCTCACATTTAAACATACATGTTTTTGAAATGGATTTTCTTTTCAGAGGTTATTTTCCTCCGTTGTGTATTATAATGTTTATAAGAAGTAACTTCTTTGCTTTAAATAGGAGTGTCTCAGCCCTATAATATTAGTGTTTTCTACGAGACACTGAAGGAGCCCTGGTGGCACAGTGATTAAGCGCTAGGCTGCTAAATGCAAGGTAGTTGGTTCGAACCCACCGGCTACTCCACAGGGGAAAGATGTGGCAGTCTATTTCCCTAAAGATTGTTGATGTAAGATGATATTGAGTCATTTCCAACTCATAGTGGCCCTATGTACAACAGTATGAAAAGCTATTGGGTCCAGCCCCATTCTCATAATCCTTACTGTGTTTAAGCTCATTGTTGCAGCCACCGTGTCAACCCATCTCACTGAGGGTCTTCCTCTTTTTCACTGACCCTCTACTTTACCAAACATGTTGTCCTTCTCCAGGGAGTGGCTTCTACTGATGACATGTCCAAAGTAATATTCTCTTCTAAGGAGCATTCCAGCTGTACTTCCTCCAAGACAGATTTGTTCATTCTTCTGGCAGCCCATGGCATATTCAATATTCTTCGCCAACACCACAATTCAAATGTATCAATTCTTCTTTGGTCTTCCTTTCTTATTGCCTAGCTTTCACATGCCTATGAGGTAATTGAAAATACCTTGCTTGAGTCAGGCACAGAGCCCTGGTGGCTCAGTAGTTAACAACTTTGCTGCAAACCAAAAGGTCAGCAGTTCAAATCCACCAGCCGCTATTTGGAAACCCTATGGGGCAGTTCTACTTTGTCCTATAGAGTTGCTAACTGTCGGAATCAACTAGACAGCAATGGATTGAGTTAGCCACACCTTTGTCCTCAAGGTGGTATCTTTGCTTTTTAACACTTTAAAGAGGTCTTTTTCAGCAGATTTGCCAAGTGCAATATTTTGTTTGATTTCTTCACTGCTGCTTCCATGGGAGTTGATTGCTGATCTAAGAAGAATAAAATCCTTGACCACTTCAATTTCTTCATCATTTATTATGGTGTTGTATATTGGTCCATTTGTAAGAATTTTCATTTTCTTTATGTTCAAGTGTATGTGTCAAATGCTAATTATTAATTATATTTTTAGAAATTAATTATTGAACCACTATTAAATTTAACTAATATGATGGGAGTTAATGTAGTCTTGCAAAGGTAATATAAAACATTTTTAATAAAAATTGTACTGAACAGAGTTATGCATGTCCACAGAAAAGTGGATGGTGAAAAGGGTGAGGGTATTCTAAGAAAGGGGACAGCAAGGAAAAGACTCAGATGCAAGAAAAACAAAAAAAATATTAAAAACTTGAAGTGATTTAGTGTTTTCAAATGTAGAGCATGGAGTCCCTGGGTGGTGCAAATGATTAAAATACTTGACTACTAACCAAAAGGTTGGAAGTTCTAGTACAGCCAGAGGTGCCTTGGAAGAAAGTCCTGGCTATCTACTTCAGAAAAATTAGCCACTGAAAACCCAGGGAGAACAGTTTTACACTGACACAAATGGGGTCACCATGAGTCAGAATCAACTCCCCAGCAACTGGTTTAAGAAGAAATTAAAATGTCAAGAGTAAAATCCTTACAAATCTAAGTCCACAGAAATAAAAAACCAAAATTCTTAGGTTAATATTCAAATAACAAAAATTATTAACAAAATTCTCTTCACTTTAAATATTAAGTTCAAAGAAATTCTAAAATCTTCCAGTTGAAGTCCAGAATCACTGGCAACTGTGAGGTTTTTGTTTTTGTTTTGTTTATCCTTCTAACCATCTGCTAGAGGGCAGGTCTTCTAAATCAGATGCCTGAGTAGAATTGAAGAATTTCAACAGCTTCAACCTATGTTGTCTCTATTTGAAAGGATGTAGTTCTTGTCAGTATCTGTGACACTGGATACTCCAGCCAAGTCTCTCACATGCCCCTGTTTATAAAAAGTCTAGAAAGTATATTGGAAACAAAGGAGCATCTTAGCATCAAGCCACATCCACACAATGAAGAGAATGAGCCCCCAGCCACATCCACACAATGAAGAGAATGAGCCCCCAGACCTGTTAGCAGTTACACCAAGCGAAAGGAAGTTTGTAAACACACAGTTAAAACTAGATGCATATTACTCTTACCAAAGACTCAATGATATCTAAACAAAGGAGGATGATGGAGTCAAGAAGAACCTTGGCTTCAGGGTCACCAAGTTGCTGATCATTCTTTTCCAGGGATCTAGCACTTAAGGCTTGTGAATTAAAATTAGTACTGAAAAATATCTTACCATGGAATGAATTATGACACCATTTAGACCCCCGATCTGGCAGAGAATTCTTCTCTCTTAGTGTATAACGTTAGAATAAGCCTGCTATCTTGGAAAGTTCAAAATTTGCGGTGGCTAGCCCGTTGTTCAGGGTTTATTTCCAATAACACTGTCATGGCTTGAATTGTGTCCCCCCAAATTATCTGGCTAGGCCATGATTCCCAGTATTGTGTGATTGTCCACCATTTTGTCATCTGATATAATTTTCCTATGTGTTGTAAATCCTATCTCTATGATGTTGATCAGGTGGGGTTAGCAGCAGTTATGTTAATGAGGTAAGACTCAGTCTACAAGATTACATTGTGTTTTAAGCCAACCTCTTTTTGACATATAAAAGAGAGAACGGAACAGAGAGACAGGGGGACCTCATACTGCCAAGAGGGTATGGCCAGAAGTGTGCATCCTGTGGACCTGCAGTCCCTGTGCTGAGAAGCTCCTAGTCCAGGGGAAGATTGATGAAGGACCTTCATCCAGAGCCAACAGAAAGAGAAAGCCTTCCCCTGGGGCTGGCATCCTGAATTCAGATTTCTAGTCTCCTAGACTGTGAGAAAATAAATTTCTCTTTGTTAAAGCCATCCATGTGTGGAATTTCTGTTATAGCAGCACTAGATAACTAAGACAAGCACATTCAAAATTTCTTAATTTTTAGCTCCTCTTTGAATATTGAATTGTTAATGTCTTGGTGCTGCTTTGAGTGTGGTATATATGTGGAAGCAATTGTCGCCTCCACCCCACCCCGCACACACTTCTGGATTTGCAGGCATTTTTAATCCCATTTCATCATAGCTTCTTAAAGCCACTGATTCTTGCAATATAATTGCTTTGTGCCTCCAGGCAAGTTCCTCCAGTCCCTCAGCTAGAAAATTCATCCTCAACAAATTACTGAAAGGATGCAACTGCTCATGTGTATGAAAACTGTGTCCCTGGAGGCCTAATAAGTACCAATAACTTAGCTATTTGCTCTTTAAGACACTATCTTTACTTATTTTTTAAAATGTTTTAGGATTTGAGAATTTTGTTGGGTTTTTTTTTTTTTTTTCTGTATATCCTTTTATGAAATAGTAAGAGGTGTCCCCAAATGATCTATTTCCCCCTATCATTTCCTTACTCCCTTGAGGAAAGCTAAATTTGGACAGCTAGGCCTGCTTCTCCACCTCATGAGGGACTAGCATTATTTCCTACATCTGACTGTATCCTTATGTTTTTATTTCTCTTTGTCTTCTAGCCCAGACATTTCTTTACTAAGATACTCTTCGGAACTTTGTCTTGTGAGATCCTTCAGAGTGAAAATTTAAAATAAATGAGTCCTAATTTGGCTGAAAGCATTAATTTGCTCAGACAGTTTTTATAATAGCACAATATCCATTATTCTCATCTTACTTATTCACAGAACCCCAATTTTGCTAAAGTTCTCTCTACCCCAGACTTCCTTACAGAAAAGGCTGGCCACAAGACACAGTTCTGGCTAAAAATATATATGTGGATTTTACAAGTTAGGGGTTCAAAGAGGTTTTAAAAGAAGATAGACTATTTGTCCTTTGCCCATCTCTCTTTCTCTTTTTTCCTTTCTGGAATGTTAACTTAATTTCTACATATACAGCAGTCATCTTGCCCAACATATTATATAAACCAGCATATAAGAACCAACATATAGACCCAGTATCTTATAAATACAGTAACCTTTAGACTAATATCCAAACTAGGCTGGACTCAATATATCATTAGCCTTCTTGCTCACCTTCAAAATTGTGTCTCATCTTCTCTCTGCTTTATAATCCTGATTCCATATATCTCTAGGGTGCATTTGACTAAGGCAATAGCTTCACCCTATATACAATATTTGAAACTAACATATTAATGCTTTAAGAATTCTATGCTGATCTTTCCAATCATCACCTCTTAAATCATTACAAATGTTATGTGACCACTAGGAATAGTTCCCTGGTCTCCAGGTGGTAGGTTCCTGATAGGTCTTATTTTGTCTGCTTTAAGAGAATGGTCCTCAGTTGTTTTCTGTATTTGAGTTTCCTCTGAAGAGTGATAATGGAGATTTTTCTCTTTTTCTCTCAATAAACTTCTTTGGGTGCCCAGTACCAATTCCTGATTTAATAACAAATAATTCAGATCACCCTTTTCTAATAACCTCTTTAAGAGCAATTAAACCTACATGCATTAAAAAAAATTTTTGTGTCCTCTCATCTTTTCCTTCAATACCTCATTTTCTCGTACATATCTGTCCTGGAAATCTTCCAAAATCTCAAACTTTCTTCTATGGGCATAGCTCTTTCTCCACCTTAATCATCCTTATTCTCCCACTGCTCCTGTGCTGATAGTAAGACAAAAGCATAATTTTCAAACTTCACATTTTCCCTTGATTTCCTTATTCCTGGAGGCAGGGATTTCCAGGAGTAGGCATTTTAAATAGTCTTCTTAGGCCTTTGGATTTGAAATAATTTATTGGAGTCATTCAAATTGCTCAGAGAGGAAATTTGGTAGGCCTATCTCATCTCTTTGTACTAGGCCATGTGTTTAGACTTGTCAACTCAAAATTACTGTTCTTAGAGCTATCAGCCTCACCTAACTGAATCAGATGTAGAAAAGGAGGCCATGGAATGCAAATAAAGTTGCTCTTTCATTGCAAAAATATGGGAATGATGATTTTCTCAAGCAGAGTTTGGGGGCTGGCTGACTTTGACTCTCTTTCTTGTATAAAGGAGCGAAGATCTGAATGGAGTCTCAGGGGTCAACATGGACACTGAATTGACCTCTGTAACCAGAAGTTTATGGCTATAAAGGAAGCATCTGCTTACACTGAGAAAGAGAGGAAGGAAGAAGGAATGAAGGAAGGAATGAAAGAAAGAAGGAAGGAAGGAAGAGAAAGTGTTGCCCACAGTCAGTCATGGTGCAATTATGCTAGGAGATATGAGATGCACATTTTGACTAGATTAAGAATATTGTGGTACTTATTTATGAGGAAATGATAGTTCTAGAGGAAAAGCATTAGGAAGAAAGGATGCTATGGAATATAAAGTCAAAGGAGGCCTGACTTAGGCCACTGTTGATAAAAGAACAGAGGAACATTGGTGACCCATTACTGAACTTACTTTTTAGATGGTGATCAGGACTTCAGGGATGTGAGGTTGATCAAGGAGATCCCAGGTCTGGATCCAGATGACCTTACATGCACTGTTAATAAGTTCAACTTTTATTCTAGAGACTATGCCAAACACTTGAAAAAAAATTAAAACAGGAACATGAATGCTTTTTTTTTCCTTAAAAATATAATGCATTTCCAGAAACTACACCCAAGTTATTATGTGAATATTGGCCAACACACACACACAAACAAAATCAATTTCAAATGAAAGTAAGACATGGCCCAGTTAAGTTCTATTTAAAAAAAAAAAACCAAACCAAACTCAATTCCAACTCATAGAGACCCTATAGGACAGAGTAGAACTGCTCTATATGGTTTCCAAGGAGCTGGATTCGAACTGCTGACCTTTTGGTTAGCAGCCAAGTTCTTAACTAGGTAATTTATAATACAAGCACTTGAAAAATAACGAGAGTAAATAACCCAAAAGAACACTGTATTTAAAACATACACATAAGATTATGTTGCCAAATGGCCTAGAATGTACAATCAAGGTATACATATATGGGACTTTGGATCAGCAGTAGAAACACTGCTTTCCTTTTGTACAAAATTTATTTCAGTGCATTTTCGATATTAGTACTGGTAATGTGAAAGACAGCATGATAGTTCCAGAAGTCTTCTTGCTTCAATTATATTTTATAATAGATAAAATGTTAGTATCAAAACTAAAAGACCAATGAACTTACAAAGCAAATGCTACTGAAAAGCCATTTACCTTGCTGTAATAATTTCTTCATTTAAACCATCCTGCTGAATAATGGAGAGTGTACTGGGAGCAAAATGAGGTAAAAAGCTATCAAAGTGACTGCTGTTATGAATGCTTAGATTGAATAATTATTTTCATTTTAACAAGGGCTCACTATAACCATAGGCAAAGGCTGAAGCAAAACAAACATTTACATTTTGAAACAACCTGCTAGGAAGCAACAGCCAGGGTTGTCTACAATTAGCTCTGCTTAGGATGGCAATTTTTAGACACACATGCAATGTGATGTCAGGAAGCAGAGTCAATTTTTAAAAATAACACCTTACAGAAAACCTTGTATATGATAGAAATGAAAGGAAAATAGCCATGGTTGGTATCAGGTTGGGGAGTAGAACACTGCTACTCTGTTCTCCTCTTGCCAGCCCAAGGTAGTAGCCCAGGAAGTTTTGCATGATCGTAGGGCTCTGGAGAAAAAGCTTGATAATATAATTCTAAATCTGAATTTGGGTGACTCCAGGTATCCAAAGCTAGTATCACAATAAAAAATGCTTTGGTATGATACACTAAAGAGAGAGCGTAGAATCATAAAACTTATGCGTTTAAGAGGACGTAGAACTCTTGTTCAACTAACTACATAAAATAGGAACACATTTAAAGCACCCTTGACAGACAGTAATCAGGTTTCTGAGATAATAGCTGTCCTCCCTCCAATTCTCTGGTTCAAGTTCTCATTATCATTCATGTGGTGGAAAATTATCCAATTCTGGTTTCTCTCCTGTTTACCCATCTTATACATTATTTCTAAAGCATACATTGATCTTACCATTGAGAAAGGAAAAAGCAACCTCTGACATCTGGAGCTGACCTAGTACTCTCCACTAGGCCCTGGACTTGGTAAGAGTGGGCCTGGCCCTCTCAGCTAGGCCTTGATGTTCTCCTGTCGAACATATGCAACTTCACAGAACATGGACTTCAGACTAGGCCACTCTTTGACTATGGTGGATCACGCCAAAATCAAGATCATTCCACAGTCGTGTTTGATTGGACACAGAGAAATACGAACACTGTCCAGACCCCAGAAATGACCAAGCATTCCATATGTTGACTAACCTGTGTGTCTGATGCTTCTTTACCTAATATAGCTTTATCCTTTCTCTAGTCTTCTCTCCTTTTAGGTCATATTTATGAAGCTGCCCAATCTTACTCCCACTTCTTGACGATATCCAATCCAGAGAAAAGCCCCATTTCTCTAAATATTCCTCATATTACCCAACAGCAGCCCAAATCCTACAGTAATCCCTAACACCCTCTTCCTGAAACATCCTACAGTTCCCTGGTGCAATAAGTGATAAACTAAAACTATGGTCTGGTGGCCTGCTAGACTGTGGGGTTCTGCTGGAGATCAGCGATACCTTTCTCAGCACATAAACTTTCATGAAGTCACCACTACCCACGGAATAACAGCCTGTCTGGATATCTGCCATGGTTTTGAGGACCTTCCCTGATTTCTTCCTGAGCTTCACATCAAACCTCATTTCCACTACTACCTTTTGTGGAGAATTTATTGAGAACTGCTAGGTGCTAAATGATATATCTAAGTTGTCTCATTCAGTCCTTAGGACAATTTTGAATGATAATGTAAAATTATTTCCACTTTGCACTTAGGAAACTGATGAGCAGAGAGGCTAATTATCTCTTGAAGTTTCACACAGAGAATGAATGAAAGAGCCAGCATTTGTACCAAAGTCTGTTTACAAGTCCTGTGGTCTTTCCATCACATTATACAAATAACAGACTACTTGCTATTATTTACACATGCCTGGTACTTTATAGCCCCTGTGATTTTGCTTGTGCTACAAATGTACTTCTATTCATTTTTAGTTACTATCCTTCAGAGTGTGGTTCAAAACGCTGCCTTTTCCATTATAGCTTCCCGGAAGCATTCATTCATTCATTTACTTAATCGACTTTCATTGGGCTTGGTCTATTATTCTATTAGAATAAAGACTCGACCTGTTATTCTATTAGAAAAAAAGCTCCATGAAAAGGAAGGCTTGGTGGCACAACGGTTAAGCACTCGACTGCTAACCAAAAGGTTGACAGTTCAAACCTATCTAGTGCCTCCGTAAGAGAAAAGACATGGCTATCTGCTCTCACAAAGATTACAGCCTAGGAAACCCTGTGGGGCAGTACTACTCTGTCACATGGGGTCACTGTGAGTCAAAATCAACTCAAAACACCTAACAATAACAATACCCTGACTTGGACTTCAGGGCCTCCAGAACAATAAATTTCTGTTCTTTAAAGTTCCATAAAAGTGGAGCTATATTTTTCCAGCAAAATCACTATGAAGACAGGAGGAAAAAGTGAAACTTGATGAGATATTTTTAAAAGTTAAGTCCTATATCCAGGGCTCTCTCTATATATACTTACATATATTGAAATTATTATCATTAATCACTTTTGTGTACTTTGTATGCTTCATGTCTCTCCCCTTCTATCCCTCCTCCCAGAAAAACACACTTGTCATTCACAGATTCTTCTCGCAAGTGTTGTCATTTGCTGCTGAAGTATCTAGTAAGCTGTCCTCTCTCTCCTGTGGTCAGCAGTGCTCCCAGGCTGAGTCATCCTCACATAAGCCCCTGCTGGCTGCACCACAGACATTCTGCTTAAGTCCTTCAACTAACCCACTGACCAGTGCCTACCCAGACTCCGCTGCAAGTACCCTTCCACCACCACGTGGTTCTGTGGATGTTCCACTGGTTCCCAAATACGTGTTTGTAACTCCAAAGCTAATTAACCCTCAGTGTCTCCCTCTGCTGTGCTACACCTTTGTGGCTTTGCCCAGATTGGTGTGCTGTAAACTGGAAGATGATCACTCTCCAGAGTGTGAAATAACCCACCGCCAACCTCCTCATATGACCCAATTCCATAATGGAGGGAAGTGTGGATTGCCCTGCCAGGGTCAGTTCTACCCTCATATGTATAACATTCAGGGCCAGAAACAACCCAGTAGACTAGGGACAGCATGGGAAGGAGAAGACAACATGTCTGAAGAGGGCATATTTCTTCTGCTGCCCTGAGATCACATAAACCACACCCCATACACAACGTCCATTTTCAAAAGAGAGTTTGGGAGGAATACCATCTGTCATGGAGTGAATCCATCTGTCATGGTTTGGGGGGGATACATGATTTGTATCCCACCAAAATGTGTATCAACTTAGCTAGGAAATGATTCCCAGTATGGTGTGATTTTCTACCATTTTGTCATCTGATGTGATTATCCTATGTGTTGTAAATCCTAACCTCTATGATGTTAATGAGGTAAGACTCAATCTACAAGATTAGGTTGTGTTTTACATCAGTCTCTTTTGAGACATAAGAGACAGAAACGAGCAGAGAGACAAGGGGATTTCATATCACCAAGAAAGCAATGCCGGGAGCAGAGTGTGTCCTTTGGACCCAGGGTTCCTGAGCCTGAGAAGCTCCTCAGCCAGGGAAGATTAATGACAAGACTTTCCTACAGAGCCAACGGAGACAGAAAGCCTTCCCCTGGAGCTGGCACCCTGAATTTGGACTTCTAGCCTCATAGACTGTGAGATAATAAATCTCTCTTTGTTAAAGCCATCCACTTGTGGTATTTCTGTTACAGCAGCACTAGGTAACTAACACCATCTGAGCAGCATTTTTATCCCAGGCAGACTTCACCACCTAAAAGTCTTGCTAAATATTTGGAAGGAGCTCTGGTGGCATAATGGTTAAGTGCTCAGCCACTAAGATTGGAGGCTCGAACCCACCAGCCACTTCATGGGAGAAAAGACCTGATAATCTACTGTCCTAAAGATTACAGCCTAGGAAACCCTATGGGGCAGTTCTACTCTGTTCTACAAGGTTGTTATGAGTAGGAACAAACTGGAAGGCACACAGCAAAAATAATAAATATTTGGAAGGGCAGAAAGATTCAAAATACATAGAAATGAAAGTTATTTGCTTGCTTTAAGGAGTGAGTATAGGCTCTGGTGAAAGGCTACATTAGTTATTAGAAAAATAGAGATCACAGTTTTCTCTACACATTTTGCTAATTCTGTGTCTGAATGTGGCTGCAGATAAATGAATCCTGCTGACTGGATGAACATTTAATCATGACCAATGGCCTCAGGTAGCCCTTACTCAGAGGTATCTGTAAAGCATGGTAGGTATGGCACTTAGCCTGGGCGTCACTTGAAGTGGGGAGGGGGGCGCCACTGAGCAGTTCTTTATTAACTCGGTATGGTCCAACGTGCTTCCTCAAGCACAGTAGACACAGAGGTGGGGGTGTGGAGTGGAGTGGGAGAGGGAGGCACTTGCCCAGGGCACAAGTCCAAGGGGGCGCCAGGTGATGCAAAATGACATCCTGAGGCTCCACAAATGTGAAAGTCACCTGACTGAGGTAGCCAGACAAGGGGGCAGAAGGCATTTCTGCTGACATTTCCCTGCTGTCAAAATCTATTCTTCTTGAAATTAGGGAAGGGGTACAATTTAGAGACTGCCACTGGGGCTCGTTACCCTCCCTACAGCCCTGCAAGGGAGCAATTTCAGGGCTTGTTATTTTCCATAGGTACGCCTCTGCCTTTACTGCTCCCCAGTGATCATACTACAGTGAAATCTGTGAGAGCTGAACTCAAAGGGACTGCCTTGTTTGTCGGTCTCACAAGATTTCTGCCTTTGACAGGGTGCAATTTTATCACTTTCTATCATTCTCTATTAGTGGAAAATATTTGGGTTTTTCTTACCTGACAAGTTTCCACGTTACACACGTTCTGGCTTTCACAGGTTTTACTGTGTATTTCACAAGTCCATTTACTCCAGCTTCTAATAAATGATTATTTTGCACTTTCTCTTCTTTCCTGAAATCTCCTCCCTCATCCTAAATCTCAACACAGCATCCACCCATCACCAGTATCTATGTCCCAATAATCTGTGTTCACTCTTGTTTCTATAGACTAATTCTTTGTGCTTCTATTTAAAGTCGATCCCTCCACTTGTTTGCTAAATCCTACCCATCTTGCCTATTCAGTGACACCATTTCAGCCATTCTCTCCTCCCATTCTCATGTCATCATTTTTTCTTGTCTACAGGACTATTCTCACCAGCATATAAAATATTTTTTGTTTCTCCTACCTTAAAGAACAAAAAACAAAAATTTTCCTTTGATCTCACTTACCACTCTAAGTGGCTACAATTTTGAATCATTTTGTAAAAAATTATCTTCAAAAAGGTTGTTATCATTTACTATCACCAATTCCTCTTTTCCCATTTTTTCTTAAGTCTTCTCCAATCAAGATTTTGACCCCTTCTTTCCACTAATTTATAGGTAGAGGGTCAGCAAAAAAGAGGGAGACCCTCAACAAGATGGAGTGACACACTGGCTGTAACAATGGGTTCAAGCGACTGTGAGGATGGTGTAGGATCGGGTAGTGTCTCGTTCTGTTGTACATGGGGTCGCTATGAGTCATAACTGACTTGACAGCACCTAACAACAACATATATATATGTATTATATGTATATATACACATATAGACAATCTTCACTTTGCTCAATACAATGTATAATTCTTAATTCTAATCTTATTGAAAGGAGGCCTGGAGGCACAACAGTTAAGCACTTGACTGCTAACCCAGCAACTCTGCGGCAGAAAGACCTGGAGATCTGCTCCCATAAAGATTACAGCCTAGAAAATCCCATGGGGTAGTTCTACTTTGTCATATAGGGGTCTCTTATGAGTAGAAAATCGACTTGACAACAGTAGTTAACAACAACAATCTTATTGAACTATCAGCCCAATTTAACATAATTCATTGAATTATTCTTCATAAAACTTTTCCTTCATTGGTGTTCTGGACAGTACGTTCTATTGAGTTTCCTCCTGTCTTACTGGTGGCTTATTTTCAGTTTCTTGCTGAACCCTCCCATTCTTCTCCAGCTCTTATCTTCAGAGCAACTCAAGGTTTAAATCCATGGGCATATCCCCTTTTCTACCTATACTTCCTCCTTGTGATCTCACTCAGGTTCATGGCTTGAAGTACTAGTTTTCAGTATTTGTATTTTCAGCACAGACCTCAATTCTGCATTCCAGGCATCACCGGAAAAATGTTTCACATATTCAAATTTGTTGTTGTTACATGCCATCGAGTCAATTCTGACTCATAGCAACTCCATGTGACAGAGTAGAACTGTCCCATAGGGTTTTCTAGGCTTATATCTTTATGAGAGCAGATCACCAGTTCTCTCTCCTATTGAGCCACTGAGTGGGTTCAAACCACCAACCTTTCAGTTAGCAGTGGAGCACTTAACCATTGTGCCACTGGGGCTCCTTCAAAACGAGAACTTTTATTTTTGCCAAACCTGCTCCCTTTATCTCAGTAAATAGCAATTCATCCTTCTAGTTGCTCAATTCTACTGTCTTAACCTTTGCTATGAGTTGGAATCGACTTAGCAGCAGGTTTAACCTTGAAAATAGATCCAGAATTCAAACAATTATCATCTCTATCACTACTATCCTGATTGAAGTCACCATAAACTCTCTCCTGAAATACCCACAAGCCTCTGAACTGATGTCGATACTTTCATCCTTACCCTTTTACAGTTTATTCTTTAGAGTAGCCTTTTTGTCTTAAATATCTAGCACTGCTGCAACAGAAATACCACAAGTGGATAGCTTTAAAGAACAGGGATTTATTTTCTCACAGTTCAGGAGGCTAGAAGTCTGAATTCAGGGCACCAATTCCAGAGGAAGGCTCTCTCTCTGTGGGCTTTGGGGGAAGATCCTTGTTTCTTCTTTCAGCTTCGTTGGTTCTCAGTGCTCCTCAATTATTTAGCAATCTTCACATGTGTTTCTGTCTTCTCTAGTTTGTGCTGTCTTGTCTCCATGTCTATGCTGCTCCTTATAACTCAGAAGTTATTAGGTTTAGGATTCATCCTACACGGATATGGTCTCATTAACAAGACAAAGAAAACCTTATTCCCAAAAGAGATTACATTCACAGGCAAGGCCAGATTAAGTCACGTGAGGGCCCTAAACGCTGGTAATCTGTAGTGCCCCCTCCTCTGTTTACTTATGCATTTGAACAGGTTATGTGAGTTATATATACACATGTATATATACATATATGTGTGTGTCTGTCTGTCTTAGCTATCCATGATGTAACTTCTTTTTAAATGCAACTATAATATTAGCAATTGAATACAAAAGTGGCATATGTCCTTTTAGCAGAATGAGATGAACTAAATTATAAAGTTTTTAGTGGATATGGGGTACTAAGATTTTTACTTAGGACATAACTCTGTACAGAAATGCTATACAGTTGAAAACTAACTTGTCTGAATTCATTGTAATGGTAGACTTATTAGAGTTCCCTCGCTTTTACTTGTCATCTAGGACTGGAGTTCCCATTGGTTGTTTTCCAGGACGTCCGCAAGGGTATACTTGTTTGTATCATGGCAAAGAGCATTGGTGGCACCCCTGGCTGCAGTTGCTGGATCAACAGATGTCGATGTACAAGATGGTTCTCTCAAAATGAATCAGAGACCTGTTATCTATTAATATAATCCATCCTTGCCCAGTAAGTGCTCAAGCTGAATCCAGTTGCATATTGGGTGAATGTAGCAAGGGTCAGACTGGACAGCCCACCCCCATCTCTTGTTTATTAGAAAAAAATAGTATGCTTCCAAGAGACCTGCTGATATAATTAGTTTAATTACATGGGAGGGGACTGTAGGAGAAAGAAGGTACTGAAGTAGTGCGTGCCTCAGAGCCTAAACAACCTTGAGTGTGGCACCCTAGTGACCCTGCATGAACTTTATTTCCAGCTGGCAAGTTCTCATGTACTGGAGCTAATATCAATTTCATTTAGTACCCTGCCAGTTCCCTTCCACTGAAGCACTGGCTTTTCCTTGTGTCTTGTCTGTTTGGCGTCTATGGTTCTTTGCTTTGGACAACTGGTGCCCCTGTTGTGTTGATGCTGTAAGCACGTGTTTACCTTGCTTATTGGGTGATCCATCCCTGTTCACAGGTATAGGATTCCAGCTCATATTTTGGGAGGAACAATTCAATTCATAACACTTTTAAGTCTAAGTCAAATCATGCCCTTCCACTATTGAAAACCCTCCACTATTTCTTCAGAGTAAACCCTATTGTTCTTCCAGTGATCTACAAAAATCTCACATAGCATGGTCCCTATTTCCTCTGACCTCATCTCCTGCTCTCTCCACCCCCAGCACTTACTCCACTTCAGCTACCCTTGTCTCCTGCAGTATCCCAATATCTTGAGGCACAGATGGTTTTTCAGAAGTAGGTCACCAAGCCTTTCTTCCAAGGTGACTCTGGGTGGTCTGGAATTGTTTCAGTTAGCAGCTAAGGATGTTAACCATTTGTACCACCCAGGACTCCCAATCAATGATTAAAAGGACAGGTAAATAGCTTTGCATACCCCAGTGCTGGTTCTGAGGTCAAGGCATGAATCTGCTCTGAGACTCCAAATTGAATTTGTAGCATTATCATATTTCAGTGTCACTGTACATGCCTTTGACACCATTTGTTAACAACAGCAAGACTGTTTCCACCAGAGTCAATGATTTGGAGGCTGCCAGTCCCCTGATAGCAAATTTCCTCTGGTTCCTGGCACTGATGTTCTTTTATACAGTAGCACGACAACACAGCAAAACTGTCTTGTCCAAGAAATTATTAGAAAATTTGGAAAGATAATGGGGTAAAGAGAGGGCAAAAAAACAAAAGGTTAGATGTCTTAAATAGACAGCATCAGCCAAAGTAGGGATTATAGAGTATGTTTCACCACCTCCACTGTAATTATAACTTTGATTATCTGAGGGATGTTTTCCTGCCACAGTATTATATTTCAAGCTGAAAACTTGGTGGTTTTGAAATTTGCAGTTCAAAAGGAATGTATGACAAATTGATCCCCAAATTAACTTGGCATCGTTTTAGGTCATTGGCAGTTATGTCTGCTTGTCATAGTTTTCCTTTTCCTTGTATTTTACCCTAATTCCCCCACAAAACTCTTCCCTATGTATATACAAGCAAATAAACCACGTGACAGTTTTGTGGCAAATTGAGCCCTTTGTTCATAGATTCCTGTACTGAAAACAGTACAATTTGCAGCTTTCCCAGATTTTATATATTTTCTTCCTACGCTTACAAGAACTAGGGAAAAGAATTGTCAAGGAGGGCGGAAAAATGTATTTAATGAAAGATTAGCCTACTGCCCCACTTCTCTGCCTATTCCGAAGAGCCTCTGAATAATCTTCGTTGGAAATATTAATTCATTATCTCTTCTTACCTCCTATAGAGTGAGGATTGAATTTAAATCCACAGCTTGCACACATTTATACAGAAAGAAAAGACTACTCCACACCAGCAACCACATACACACATACACAAGCATGCAGGATCTATATTAAGAGGATATTGCATTAATGTGAGACAAAATTGGGACTTCAAGGAGATAATGGACTGTTCTTCCATTTAGGTTAAAGAGATAGCAGCTGTCTTAGTTATCTAGTGCTGCTGTAACAGAAATATCACAAGTGGGTGACTTTAACCAATAGAAATTTATTTTCTTACAGTTTAGGAGGCCAGAAGTCCAAATTCAGGGTGCTGGCTCTACGGGAAGGCTCTCTCTCTGTTTGCTCTGGGGGAAGGTCCTTGTCTCTTTTTAGCTTCTGTTTCTTGGCTCCTTGGTGATCTTTATGTGGCTTGGCATCTATCTTCCCCCGTCACTGCCTGCTTCTTTGTGCCTATCTACTCATTTTATGTCTCAAAGATGATTGGTTTAAGACACACCCTACATTGATATGATCCATTAACATAACATAGAAAAGCTATTCCCAAATGGGATTACAACCACAGGTATAGGGGTTAGAATTTACAGCTCATTTTTTGGGGGGGACACAATTCAATTATAACATCTGCCTACTTTTTGAGTAACACCAGGAATCTGCCCTTCCCCTAATATCTCAAAACATTCTTACTTCATCAATAGATGTCCTATATTCAAACTTCATAATTCACTTAGAATAAAAACATGTTAATGAATAGATCACACTAATTTAAATTTAACTTTAAATTTAATTATAGAGTCAATGTTGACATTCAAAGGCTTATATTATCATACCTCTCTGTATGTGTGTTTTAGTTCCAAAAACCTTGGGAATCTATTTACTTATTTGAAAAAATTCTGTTTTCAACTAAAAGGTATAAGTGTGATATTTAATCATTTCTCACTGTTGTTCTGGGTTACAGAAAGATAAAAGTTGCTCCTGTATATATTTGCCACATCTGAGTTTGAAGCCATCTCTAAATTTCTACCTGTCTGTTGCAACAGTTCTTTGATGTGGTTCTTGTTCCCATTTCAAACCAAATTTAGAGGAATTAAAAGGTAGTGAAGACTTGCTGGAATCAAAAATAAAAGTTATTCTCATCACTAACTTCTCCCACTGGTTAATTTCTCAAACTTAGAAATGGCCGTAAGGAAAATATTAGATCCTTGATACTATCACTAAAACATAACCTCAAGGTACAGATCAAATTAAGGGTATCGTAGTAAAATGCCTTGTTAATATTTCAGAAAGATTTAAAGTGGCTCCTATATAAACTGGAAACCTTGGTGGCATAGTGGTTAAGAGCTACGGTTGCTAGCCAAACAGTTGGCAGTTTGAATCCACCAGGCATTCCTTGGAAACCCTATGGGGCAGTTCTACTCTGTCCTTTAGGGTTGTTATGAGTTGGAATTGACTCGACAGTAACTAGTTTTGGGTTTTTTTTTTTTTTCCTATAGAAACTGTCAGTTAGACAAATGGCTGCTAAGAATCTTAAGCATATTGTTCCATAGCACCCTGATTTTCAGCTTAATATAGATAAGGGCTTGTCTAGAAAAGATTAGAGAGTATCTATTTTATCCAATGTAGTAAAATCCTACAAGATACATAGGAAGCTTTAAAAGTTTTTAAGAGTATTGTATGGACAAAAGCAAAAGTACGGCTCAAAAGGAACAGACATTTTACAAAATGAAGTCTCTGGGCCCTCAACCTACGGCTATCAAGAAACAGTCTGATGCTCTGACTGGGATCACAACAGAGGGTCCTATACAGAGCTGAAGAAGGAAGGACGTAGAACAAAATTCTAACACAAAAAAAGACCAGATTTACTGGCCTGACAGAGACTGGAGAAACCCCTAGAGTATGACCCCTGGACACCATTTTAGCCCAGTGGTGAAGTCACCCCTGAGGTTCATGGTTCAACTGGGGATTGGACAGCCCCATAAAACAAAAAGTGACTAATGAGACACAGCAGTCCAGGGAAAAGGACTAGAAGGCAGGAGGGGACAGGAAAGCTGGTGATAGGGAACCCAAGGTTGAGAAAGGGGTTGTTAACCATTGTCATACGGCAATACATGTACTAACTGTTCAATGATAAACTATTTGTTCTGTAAACCTTCATCTAAAGTAAAAAAAAAAAAAGAGAGAGAGAGAGAGAATTATCTATGTGAGATCAAATTGACAACAGCAACTCAAAAGGTTTGATGGAAAGCCGAGGGGACAGTGAGTTGAAGATAATGGTGATGGAATAATTTGGAAAAGGATAGCAAGAATAGCAGCACAACTGGAAGACTGTGATCAAGGTCACTGAATTGTACATGTAGAAATTTTTGAAATGGTGTATCTTTGGCTATGTATATTTTCACCAAAAAAAAAAAAGTTCCCCCAAGGTTGAGAAGGAGAGTGTTGAAGTGTCATGGGGTTATTAACAAATGTCGTAAAACAGTTTGTGTGCTGTCTGTTTAATGAGAATCTATTTGCTCTGTAAACCTTCATCTAAAGTACAATAAAAAAATTATCTAAAAACAAACAAAAAAAGATACAGTTTGAGAAAGCTATTTATCTGCAAACTCAGTGAATTTCTTATGAAAGGAGAAAAATGACTCACTGGGCAGAACCCAGAGGGTAAGAGCCAAGAGCTATAAAGAAACCCTCCTGGGGTGCATCCCTAGTCTATAATAAAGGAAACTTGCTTGTCCCCAGAGCACACGCTCATCTGAATCTCAGAATGACAATGGACCAGTGACTACCAGTGCCTTTTGTTCTGTCCCTATTTGAATGGGAATGACTATTGTGGTCTTCTTTTCCCTGTTGCACTATTGTATGTTTGTTTTGTGAAAGGCACATAATATATCACAAATCTCTGCTATCAAGAAGTATACTCGGAGAGGGGGGAGGGGCAAGATGGCGCTCTAGGCAGAAACACCACGCCGTCCCTCCACAGCAAAGATCCAAAAAACTAAGCCTAACAGAGAATCAACAATCCTGAAACCCTAGAACACCAAATGAAGAGATAAAGAACTCAGCCAAACACCAAACGGAGTGAGAATACTAAAAGAGAACGGAGAGCGAGGAGAGACTCAGGCAGAGATTCCTTACCAGCTAACGCAGCGCGGATCCACCATCTTGGATTCCTATCGGAGACCAGCAAACGGGAGAGCAGCCTTGCAGAGCATCTGGTCGGAGACAGAACGACCGGTAAACTGCGCTTAGCTTCACACATAACCATCTTCCCGCTGCACCCTACCTACCTGCACCGTGCACTAGACATCACATCACCAAGCGGTGCAGGCACGCACTATTGGAACCTGCCCAGCACTGACTACCGACCGTCCTGGTGGCTGCGGTGAGTGCCACAAGCAACCCATCCCAGTGGCTCCTCCTCAACTAGATCTGCCCAGCTGTACCACAAGAACGAAAAAAAAAAAAAAATCTACAATCAATAAACGAGAGAAAAATCTACTGAATGCCCCGAAAACAGCAAACAATATCAAAACATTTACAAAAACAAGACAAGATGGCTCCAATAGGCGTCCAAATTAAAACACCAGATAACTCTCCTGTGGAAGAAAATGCACTAGAAGTACCTGATACGGAACTCAAATCACTAATACTCGGAATTTTCCAAGAACTGAGGCAAAAAGCTGACAAACATGAGGAAAAAATAGACAAATTTATGGAAAATACAGACAAAAAATTGGAAGAATTCAGGAAGATGATGCAAGAACAAAATGCCAAAATAAATTCACAACTCGAAATTATACAAAAACAACAATTAGAAATCCAAAAGATAAACAACAAGATTTCAGAAATGGACGGTGTCATAGAAGGGCTGAGAAGTAGATTTGAAACCATGGAAGACAGGATCAGTGGAACTGAAGACAAACACTTGGATACAACTCTGTTTCAGGAAAACTCAGAAAAAAGAACAAAGAAAAATGAAGAGACCCTGAGAGTTATGTGGGACACAATTAAAAGCAAAAACTTACGAGTGATTGGCATACCAGAACAGGGGGAGAAAACAGAAAACACAGAGAGGATCATTGAGGAACTGCTGACAGAAAACTTTCCCAATATCATGAAAGATGAAAAGCTGGTCATCCAAGAAGCTCAACGAACCCCATATAAAAGAGACCCCAAAAGAAAATCACCAAGACATATCATATTCACACTCGCTAAAACTAAAGACAAACAAAGAATCCTGAGAGCAGCTCGTGAAAAACAAGAAGTCACATACAGAGGAGAAACAATAAGACTAAGCTCAGATTATTCAGCAGAAACCATGCAGGCAAGAAGGCAATGGGATGACATATATAAAATCTTGAAAGAAAAAAATTGTCAGCCAAGAATAATATATCCTGCAAAACTCTCATTCAGATTTGATGGTGAAATTAGGTCATTTCCAGATAAACAGAAACTAAAGGAATATGCAAAAGTAAAACCAAACTTACAAGAATTATTAAAGGGAGTTCTTCGATCTGAGGACAAACAGCTTCAGCCCTCAGGCAGGACCTAGGACCTAGGACGCAGGTTCACATGAACCAGATACCATTCTAGGAACTGAACTACAGACGACTTTCCAAAAACAAAAGATATACAACAGGGAATCAGAGAAATCAATCAAAGGATGACAACAACATCAAAACAATGAAAGAGGGAACAAACGGCATAGGTATAGAACCTTCTAAAGGAGAAGAAGGCAAGGCGATACCAAGTAAGGGTAGACTGCTTCAAAATTATAAAGATAAGGGTAAAATTCATGGTAACCACAAAAAAAGTTAACAAACCAACTCATAAAATTAAAGACGAAAAACATAAAGTCTCAACAAAAACAAAACCTACAAAAACAAAAGAAATAAACACAAAATCCACAAACAAAAGGAACTCAGCACAAGAGAGTAAGAAGAACAAAGAAAACTTCAGCATCACAAAAAAAAGCAATACAAAATGACAGCAACAAATTCACATCTATCAATAATTACACTGAACGTAAATGGACTCAATGCACCCATAAAGCGACGGAGAGTGGCAGAATGGATAAGAAAACAGGATCCATCTATTTGCTGTCTACAAGAGACACATCTTAGAAACAAAGATGTGAATTTATTAAAAATCAAAGGTTGGAAAAAAATATATCAAGCTAACAACTATCAAAAAAGAGCAGGAGTGGCAATTCTAATCTCAGATAAAATAGACTTTAAAACAAAATCTACCATAAAAGACAAAGAAGGACACTATATAATGATTAAGGGGATGATCCATCATGAAGACATATCCATAATAAATATCTATGCACCCAATGACAGGGCTCCAAAATACATAAAAAAAACTCTAACAGCACTGAAAAGAGAAATTGACAGTTCCACAATAATAGTAGGAGACTTCAACACACCACTCTCAGTAAAGGACAGAACAACTAAAAAGAAACTCAGCAAAGATACAGAAGACCTAAAGGACACAATCAGCCAACTGGACCTCATAGACATATATAGAACAATCCATCCAACCGCTGCAAAGTACACATTCTTTTCCAATGCACATGGAACGTTCTCCAGAATAGACCACATCTTAGGCCACAGAGCAATCCTCAACAAGATCCAAAATGCTGAGATAATTCACAGTATCTTCTCTGACCACAATGCCATCAAGGTAGAAATTAACACTAGAAAGAGCAAGGAAAAAATATCAAACACATGGAAACTGAATAATAATCTGCTTACACATCAATGGGTAATAGAAGAAATCAGAGATGGAATTAAAAAATTCCTAGAATCAAATGAAAATGAAAACACATCATACCAAAACCTTTGGGACACAGCAAAGGCAGTCCTCAGAGGACAATTTATAGCAATAGAGGCACATATCAAAAAAGAAGAAAGGGACAAAATCAAAACATTAACTACAGAACTCAAACAAATAGAAAGAGAACAACAAAAAAAGCCTACAACCACCGGAAGAAAGGAAATAGTAAAGATCAGAGCAGAAATAAATGAAATAGAGAACAGAAAAACAATAGAAAGAATCAACAAAACCAAAAGTTGGTTCTTTGAAAGAATCAACAAAATCGACAAACCACTGGCCAGACTGACAAAAGAAAAACAGCAGAGGGCACAAATAACCCAAATAAGAAATGAAATGGGGGACATTACAACAGACCCAACTGAAATAAAAAGGATTATAACAGAATATTATGAAAAACTATATTCCAACAAATTTGAAAACCTAGAGGAAATGAATAAATTTCTAGAAACATACGGCCTACCCAAACTACAACAAAGTGATATTGAAAATCTGAACAGACCCATAACAAGAGAAGAGATTGAAAAGGTAATAAAAAAACTCCCAACCAAAAAAAGCCCTGGCCCAGATGGCTTCACTGGAGAATTCTACAAAACATTTACAGAAGAGCTCGTACCAGTTCTACTCAAGTTATTTCAGAGCATAGAAGAGGAAGCAACACTTCCAAATTCATTCTATGAAGCCAGCATAACGCTGATACCAAAACCAGGCAAAGACATCACAAAAAAAGAAAATTACAGACCAATATCTCTCATGAATATAGATGCAAAAATTCTGAACAAAATTCTAGCCAATAGAATTCAGTATCATATCAAAAAAATAATACACCACGACCAAGTAGGATTCATACCAGGTATGCAAGGATGGTTTAACATTAGAAAATCCATCAACGTAATCCACCACATAAATAAAAGGAAAGAAAAAAATCACATGATCATCTCAATTGATGCAGAAAAGGCATTTGACAAAGTCCAACACCCATTCCTAATAAAAGCTCTCAATAAAATAGGTATAGAAGGGAAATTTCTCAACATAATAAAGGGCATCTATGCAAAACCAACAGCCAACATCATTCTTAATGGAGAAAGGCTGAAAACATTCCCCCTGAAAACAGGAACAAGACAAGGATGCCCTTTATCACCACTCCTATTTAACATTGTGCTGGAAGTTCTAGCTAGAGCAATAAGGCAAGAGAAAGAAATAAAGGGCATCCAAATTGGTAATGAAGAAGTTAAACTCTCCCTGTTTGCAGATGATATGATACTATACATAGAAAACCCTAAAGACTCCACGAGAAATTTACTGGAAGTAATAGAAAGATTCAGCAGAGTAGCAGGATACAAGATAAACATTCAAAAATCAGTTGGATTCCTATACACCAGTAAAGAGAACGATGAAAAGGAGATCAGGAAATCAATACCATTTTCAATAGCCCCTAAAAAGATAAAATACTTAGGAATAAATCTGACCAGGAATATAAAAGACCTATACAAAGAAAACTACAAAACACTGCTGCATGAAACCCAAAGGGATCTACATAAATGGAAAAACATACCATGCTCATGGATAGGCAGACTCAACATTGTGAAAATGGCAATTCTACCTAAAGCAATCTACAAATACAATGCAATCCCGATACAAATACCAACAACATTCTTCAAAGAGATGGAAAGACTAATTATTAACTTTATATGGAAAGGGAAGAAACCCCGAATAAGTAAAGCACTACTGAAGAAGAAGAATAAAGTTGGAGGACTCACACTACCTGACTTGAGAACCTACTATACAGCTACAGCAGTCAAAACAGCCTGGTACTGGTACAATGACAGATACATTGACCAGTGGAACAGAATTGAGAACCCAGATGTAAATCCATCCACCTATGGTCACCTTATATTCGACAAGGGCCCGAAGTCCATCAAATGGGGAAAAGACAGTCTTTTTAACAAATGGTGCTGGCAAAACTGGATATCCATTTGTAGAAAAATGAAACAGGACCCATACCTCACACCATATACAAAAACTACTTCAAAATGGATCAAAGACCTGAATATAAAGCCTCAAACTATAAAATTCATAGAAGAAAAAATAGGACCAACACTTCAGACCTTAATACATGGCATTAACAGGATACAAACCATAAACATCAACACAAAAAACCCAACAGATAAACTAGATAATTGGGATCTTCTAAAAATCAAACATCTATGCTCTTCAAAAGATTTCACCAAAAGAGTTAAAAGAGAACCTACAGACTGGGAAAAAATTTTTGGACAGTACAAGTCAGACAAAGGTCTAATCTCCATAATCTACAAGAAAATCCAACACCTCTACAACAAAAAGACAACCAATCCTATCAAAAAATGGGCAAAGGAAATGAACAGACACTTCACCAAGGAAGACATTCAAATGGCCAACAGACACATGAAGAAATGCTCGCGATCACTAGCCATTAGAGAAATGCAAATTAAAACCACAATGAGATACCATCTCACCCCGGCATTACTGGCACGAATCAAAAACACTGGAAATAACAAATGTTGGAGGGGCTGCGGGGAGACGGGAACTCTTATACACTGCTGGTGGGAATGCAAAATGATACAGCCATTTTGGAAAATGATATGGCGTTTCCTCAGAAAGCTAGAAATAGACGTACCATTCGATCCAGCAATCCCACTCCTAGGAATATATCCTAGAGAAATAAGAGTCATCACTCGAATAGACATATGCACACCTATGTTCATGGCAGCATTATTCACAATAGCAAAACGATGGAAACAACCTCGATGTCCATCAACAGATGAATGGATACACAAACTATGGTACATACACACAATGGAGTACTATGCAACGAGAAAGAACAATGAATCGGTGAACCATCTCATAACATGGATGAAACTGGAGGACATCATGCTGAGTGAAATAAGTCAATCACAAAAGGACAAATATTGTATGAGACCTCTATTGTAAAAACCCATGAAAAAATTCACATGCAAAATGTAACAATCCTTGTTGGTTACCAGGGAGGGGAGGGGGGGGGTATACTAAATAGGTAATAGGTAAGTGGTAACTTGGGTGAGAGATGAGATAGTACATAGTACAGGGGAAACTAACACAACCTGCACAAGGAAAGGTCATGGAGGCCCTATAGACACATCCAAACCCCCCGAGGGACTGAGTTGTTGGACGGAGGGCTCTGGGGACCATGATCTCGGGGAACATCTAGCTCAATTGGCATGACACTACTTATAAAGATAATGCTCTACATTCTACCTTGGTGAGTAGTGTCTGGGGTCTTAAAAGCCTATGAGCGGCCATCTAAGATACTCCACTGATCTCATCCCTTTGGGAACAAGGGAGAACGAAGAGAACAGGATACAAGGAAAAGATCAGTCCGAAGGACTAATGGTCCACAGCTACCAAGGTCTCCACGGGACTGAGCCCAGTACAGCTGGATGGTGCCCGGCTACCACCAATGACTCCTCTGACCAGGATCACAACAGAGGGTTCTGGGCAGAGCTGGAGTAGGATGTAGAGCATAATTTTAACTCCCAAAAAAAAAAAAAAAAATAAGAAGACCAGATATACTGGCCTAAAGAATACTAGAGAAACCTCGAGAGTGTGGCCCCCAGACACCCTTTCAGCTCAGAGGGGAAGTTACCTTCAAGGTTCGATGTTAAGCCTGGGAATGGACACCCCAGTAAAACTAAATGGGACTAACGATGTACAGTAGTCCGGTGACAAGGGCCAGAAGGCAGAGGGAGAGTAGGAAACTGATGATAAGGAACACAAATTGAATAAGGACACTGTCGATGTATTGTGAGATTGTTGACCGCTGCTATAGGGCAACATTTGTAGTAACTATTAAATGGGAGGCTGTTTTGTCCTGTAAGCCTTCATCTTGGGCGAGAATGGCAGCACAATTGGAAGAGCATAGTCAATATCACTTAAATGTGTAAGTAAAAAGTTTTGAAATGGTGTTTAAATAAAATAAAAATGAATAAATAAATAAATAAACAAATGAGACTAAAGAGGTACAATAGTCCACTGACAAGGTCCAGAAGACAGAAGGGGACAAGGAAGCCCCCTGGTGATAGGGAACACAAGGTGGAGTAAGGATATTCTTGATGTGCTGTGAGATTGTTAACCATTGTCATAGGGCAACATGTGTAGTAACTGTTAAATGAAAAACTATTTTGTTCTGGAAGCCTTCATCTTAAGTGAGAATAACAGCACAGTTGGAAGAGCATAGTCAATGTCACTGAACTGTGAATGTAGAAAATTTTGAAACGGTGTATCTTTGGCCATCTGTAATTTTCATCAAAAAAAAAGGTTGAGAATTTAGAGGCTTAATACGTTGTGGGGTTGTTAACCAATGTCAAAAAAAACAACATGTGTACTACTATTTCATGAGAAACTATTTGCTCTGTAAGCTTTCACCTGAAGTACAATAAAATATATATATAAAAAAAAAAAAAAAGAAGTATACTCTATGAGCACACCTAAGCAGCCGCATCTGCACCTGGGACTAGTTTAGATGACAAGCCTGAGCCTGATGCTATAATGGGTTGAGAATTTGCAAGGAGCACAATAGTATTTTGCACATGGGAGGGACATGAATCATTAGGTATTAGAAATAAAACTATGGTAAGCTCTTACAATGGTGTCTACTCTTTGTTTTCCAATTTGATTTTGAGATTTTCTAGATTCCACTTGACTACAGAAATTGGAAGTAGAAAGAGTGCATTAAAAAAAACGTACCTGAGTTCTTCCTTACTTTCATATTTAGTATTTTACTCATGATGAATACTACCCTCCAGATTATACACTCCAGTTTCTAGTGTTTTTAGACTTTTGCAGGATCTTCTTGGTTCCATGATGAAAAGGCTCCAGATGAAATTTCATACAATCCACGGAGCAATGACAAAAAGAAACAGAAAATAGTTACTTAATTTTAAGGTGAACAAAGGCCCTGAGATCTTAAATCAATTGACAAACGTTGAAAGAAGTCAGAAAAAAAAATAGTTCTGGCTTTTTTTTTCCCCACGTGATACCAATTTCAGAAACTACTGACATGATATGCCAGGAAGAAAAGCCAGACCTTTCTTTTCTTATCTAATCTAAAATCTATTTTACGTTATTTTATTGTACTTTAAGTGAAAGTTTACATTTCAAGTTAGTCTTTCATACAAAAATTTATGCACACATTGTTATGTGACCCAAATCGCTCTCCCTATAAGGAGACAGCACACTCCTCCTTTCCACTCCTGATTGCCCATGTCCATTTAACCAGCTCCTGACCCTCTCTGTGTTCTCATCTTACCTCTGGACAGGAGCTACCCATTTAGTCTCATGTATATGCTTGAGCTAAGAAAAGTGCTCTTCACAAGTATCATTTTATGTCTCATAGTCCAGTCTAACCTTCGTCTGAAGAGTTGATCTTGGGAATAGTTTTAGTTCTGGGTTGACAGAGAGTCCAGGGGCCATGCTTTCTGGGGTTCCTGCAGTCTCAGTCAGACCAATATGTTTGGTCTTTTTACTAGAATTTGAGTTCTGCACCCTACCTTTCTCCTGCTCCATCAGGGACTCTCTGTTGTGATCCCTGTCAGGGTGGTCATTGGTGGTAGCTGGGCACCATCTAGTTCTTATGGTCTCAGGAAGTTTCTGGTTTATGTGGCCCTTTTTGTCTCTTGGGCTAATACTTTCCTTGTGACTTTGGTGTTCTTCATTCTCCTTTACTCCAGTTGGGTTGGGAACAATTGATGCATCTTAGATGGCTGCTTGCTAGTTTTTAAGACCTCAAATGCCACTTGCCAAAGTAGGATGCAGAACATTTTCTTAACAACCTTTGTTATGTCACTTGACCTAGATGTTCCCTGAAAGCATGTTCCCCAAACTCTTGACCCGGCTACTCTGTCCCTCGAAGTGTTTGGTTGTATTCAGGAAACTTCTTAGCTTTGGTTTAGTCCAGTTGTGCTGACTTCCCCTGTAGTGTGTGCTGTCCTTCCCTTCACCTAAGATAATTCTTGTCTACTATCTAGTTAGTGAATAATCGTCTCCCTCCCTCCTCACCCTTTTAACCATCAAAAACAAAAACAAAAACAAAAACTTTTCTTCTGTGTTTAAACCTTTTCTTGAGTTCTTATAATAGTGGTCTTATACTGTACTTGTCCTTCTGTGACTGACGAAGTTCACTCAGCATAGTAAGTTCCAGCTTCCTCCATGTTATGTTTCACAGCTTCATCATTGTTATTTATCATTGCGTACTATTCCATTGGGTGAATATACCATAATTTGTTTATCCATTTGTCCATTGATGGACACCTAGGTTGTTTCCATTGTTTTCAAAGAGTGCAATTGTGAACAGCACTGCAATGAACATGGGTGTGCATATATCTATTCATGTGATGGCTCTTATTTCTCTAGGATATATTCCAAGGAGCAGGATTGCTGAATTGTATGGTACTTCTATTTCTAGCTTTTTCAAGGATGCACTAAATCGATTTCCAAAATGGTTGTACCATTTTACATTCCCACCAGTGTATAAGTGTTCCAGTCTCTACACAACCTCTCCAGCATTTATTATTATTATTATTTTTTTTTAATTAATGCTAGCCTTGTTGGAGTGAGATGGTATCTCATTGTAGATTTGATTTGCATTTGTCTAATGGCTAATGATCATGACCATTTCCTCATGTGTCTGTTAGCTGCCTGAATGTCTTCTTTGGTGAAGTGCCTCTTCGTATTCTTTGCCCATTTTTTAATTTGGTTATTTATCTTTTTGTTGTTGAGGTTTTGCAGTATCTTGTAGATTTTAAAGATTAGACACTGATCAAATTTGTCATAGCCAAAATTTTTTTCTGAGTCTGTAGGTTGCCTTTTGACTCTTTTGGTGAAGTGTTTTGATGAGCCTAAGTGTTTGATTTTTAGGAGCTCCCCGTTGTCTGGTTTCTCTTCTGATGTTTGTGCATTGTTAGTTATGGTTCATATTATGTTTATACCATGTATTAGGGCTCCTAGCATTGTCCCTATATTTTCTTCCATGATCTTTATGGTTTTTGACTTTATATTTAGGTCTTTTATCCATTTAGAGTTAGTTTTTGTGCATGAAGTGAGGTATGGGTCTTGTTTCAGTTTTTTGCAGATGGCTATCCAGTTATGCCAGCACCGTTTGTTAAAGAGAATGTCCTTTCCCCAATTAACAGACTTTGGGCTTTTGTCAAATATCAGGCTGCTCATAGGTGGATGAATTTGTGTCTGGATTTTCATTTCTGTTTCATTGGTCTATGTATCTGTTGTTGTACCAGTACCAGGCTGTTTTCACTACCATGGTAGTATAATAGGTTCTAAAATCAGGTAGTGTATGAGGTCTCCCATTTTGTTCTTCTTCTTGAGTAACTTATCTGGGGCTTCTTCACTTTCCATATAAAGTTGGTGATTTGTTTCTCCATCTCATTAAAAAATGCCCTTGGAATTTGGATCAGGATTGCTTTGTGTCTGTAGATCACTTTGGATAGAATTGACATTTTCACAATGTTCAGTCTTCCTGTCCATGAGCAAAGTATGTTTTTCCACTTATGCATGTCTCTTCTGCTTTCTTGCAGTACTGTCTCGTAGTTTTCATTGTATAGGTCTTCTGCATCTCTGGTTAGATTCATTTGTAAGTATTTTATCTTCTTGGGGGCTATGGTAAATGAAATTGATTTGGTGATTTCCTCTTCGAAGTTCTCTTTGTTGGTGTAAAGGAGTCCAACTGATTTTTGTCTGTTTATCTTGTGTACTGATACTTAACTGAAATCTTCTATTAGTTCCAGTAGTTTTCTTGTGGATTCCTTGGGGTTTTCTGTGTATAAGATCATATCATCTGCAAATAGAGATACTTTGACTTCTTCCCTACCAATTTGGATGCGCTTTATTTCTTTTTCTAGCCTAATTGCTCTGGCTAGGACCCCCAGCACAGTGTTGAATAAAAGTGGTGATAAAGGGCCTCCTTGTCTGGTTCTCGTTCTCAAGAGGAATGCCTTCAATGTCTCTCCATTTAGGATGTTGTTGGCTGTTGGCTTTATATAAATGCTGTTAATTTTGTTGAGGAATTTCCCTTCTATTCCTATTTTGTTGAGAGTTTTTATCATGAATAGCTGTTGGATTTTGTCAAATGCCTTTTCTGCATCAATTGATAAGATAATGTGGTTCTTGTCTTCTGTTATATTTATGTGATGGATCACACTGATTGTTTTTCTAATGTTGAACCATCCCTGCATACCTGGTATACATCCTCCTTGATCATGGTGAATATTTTTTTGATATGTTGCTGAATTCTATTGGCTAGAATTTTGTTGAGGATTTTTGTGTCTATGTTCATGAGGGATATTGGTCTGTAATTTTCTTTTTTTATGGTGTCTTTATGTGGTTTTGGTATCAGGGTTATGCTGGCTTCATGGAATGAGTTTCAGAGTATTCCATCATTTTCAATGCTCTGAAATATCTTTAGTAGTAGTGGTGTTAACTCTTCTCCGAAAGTTTCATAGAATTCTCCAGAGAAGCCATCCAGGCATGGGCTTCTTTTGTTGGGAATTTTTTAATTACCTTTTCAATCCCTTCTTTTGTTATGGGTTTATTTAGTTGTTCTACCTCTGTTTGTGTTACTTTAGGTAGGTAGTGAGTTTCTAGAAATTTGTCCATTTCCTCTAGGTTTTCAAATTTGTTAGAGTACATGTGCGTTGGAAGAGAAAGTATACTTGGCTACTGTTGAGTGAAGTGTTTGGTATATGTTCATGAGAGCAAGTTGGTTGATTGTAGCATTTAGCTTTTCCATGTCTTTATTGAGTTTCTTTCTGGATGTTCTGTCCTTCACTGAAAGTGGTGTGTTGAAGACTCCTCCTATTATTGTGGAGCTGTCTATCTATCTTTTCAAGGTTGTTAGTGTTTTTTTCATGCATTTTGGAGCCCTGTCATTGGATGGGTAAATATTTATTATAAGTATGTCCTCCTGGCGTATTGAGCCTTTAATCATTATATAATATCCTTCCTTATTGTTTGTGGTGGAGTTTGCTTTGAAGTCTATTTTGTCAGATATTAATACTGCCACTTTTGATTGTTGCTTGATTGATATATTTTTTTCCACCCTTTGAGTTTTAGTTTGTTTGCATCTTTATGTCTAGGGTGTGTCTCTTGTAGGCAGCATATAGACGGATCGTGTTTTTTTATCCATTCTGGCACTCTCTGTCACTTTATTGGTGCATTTAGTCCATTTACATTCAGCGGAATTATTGATAGGTATGAGTTTACTGCTGTCATTTTGATGTCTTTTTTTGTGTGTGTTGTTGATAGTTTCTTTGTTCCACTTAATTTTCTGTGCTGAGTCATTTTTCTTTATGTATTTTCTTCTCACCTTTTTCATTGTTGTTGATTTTGTATTTGCTGAGTCTTTATATTTTTTTCTGTTTTTTGACTTGTAAGATTGTTATTTTCCTTTGGGGTTACCTTAATATTTACCCCTATTTTTCTAAGTTTAAACCAGTCTTTTTTTCTTTATCTCACCTTGACTTCCTTTCTATATGAAAAATCTATGTCGACACTATTTAGTCCCTCTTTTTTGTTTTACTGTTGTCATCTTTTACATATTGACGTCTGTTTCCCTATTTTCTGTGTTTTAGCTTTGATTTATTTTGTGACTTCCCTATCTGAGTTGATATCTGGTTGCTGTGGCCTGTGTTCTAGTCTTGGGTTGTTATCTGATGTTATTGATTTTCTAACCTGAGGACTCCCTTCAGTATTTCTTGTAAATTTGGTTTGGATTTGCAAATTCCCTAAACATCTGTTTATCTGAAAATGCCCTAATTTCACCACCATATTTGAGAGACAGTTTTGCTGGATGTATTATTCTTTTGCTGCTCTCTTTGTACTTGTTCCAGTTGTAGGGTTAATGTTTTGATTGTGGCCCTTTCTTCTTTTTGAATGTGTGCATTTATTGCTATAAACTGACCCCTGAGAATTGCTTTTGCTGTGTCCCAAGGTTCTGGTAGGATGTGTTTTCTTTCTTGTTTGATTCTATGAATTTCTTTATTCCATCCTTAATTTCTTCTATAACCCAGTAGTTTTAGAGCAAGGTATTGTTCAGTTTTCATGTGTTTGATTTTTTTTTCCTTGCTTTTTCTGTTGTTGATTTCTACTTTAATGGCTTTATGGTCAGAAAAGATGCTTTGTAATATTTCAAAGCTTGGGATTTTCTTAAGACTTGCTTTATGGCCTAATATGTGGTATATTCTGGAGAATGTTCCATGTGCATTGGAAAAGAAAGTATACTTGTCTGCTGTTGGTTGGAGTGTTTGGTATATGTCTATGAGATCAAGTTCGTTGATTGTAGCATTTAGCAATTCTATGTCTTTGTTGAGCTTCTTTCTGGATGTTCTGTCCTTCACCGGAAGTGGTGTGTTGAAGTCTCCTACCACTATTGTGGAGCTGTCTCTCTCTTCAATGCTGTTAGAGTTTTGTTTTATGTATTTTGGAGCCCTGTTGTTGGGTGCATTAATATGGATTATAGTTACGTCCTCCTGGTGTATTGAGCCTTTAATCATTATATAGTGTCCCTCCTTATCCTTTGTGGTGGATTTTACTTTAAAGTCTATTTTGTCAGAGATTAATATTGCCACTCCTGCTCTTTTTTGAGTGTTGTTTGCTTGATATATTTTTTTCCATTCTTTGAGTTTAGTTTGTTTGTGTCTTTAAGTCTAAGATGTGTCTTTTGTAGGCAGCATATAGATGGATTGTGTTTTTTTATCCAATCTGCCACTCTGTGTCTATAGGTGCATTTAGTCCATTTACATTCTGTGTAATTATTGATAGGTATGAGTTTAGTGCTGTCATTTTGATGTCTTTTTGTGTGTGTTGTTCACAGTTTCTTTGTTCCACTTAATTTTCTGTGCTGAGTTGTTTTTCTTTATGTATTTTCTTTTCATCTTTTTCATTGTTGTTGATTTTGTGTTTGCTGAATCTTTATATTTTTCTAGTTTTTTATTTTGACTTGTAGGATAGTTAGTTTCCTTTTTGGTTACCTTAATATTTACTCATTTTTCTAAGCTTATATCAGTCTTTTATTTCTATATATCACCTTGACTTCCTTTCCGTATGAAAAATTTTTGTCTACATTTTTTAAGTCCCTCTTTTTTGTTTGAATATTGTAGTCTTTTACATATTGACATATGTTTCCCTATTTTCAGTGTTTTAGCTTTGATTTACTTTTGTGACTTCACTATCTGAGTTGATATCTAGTTGATATCTAGTTGCTCTGTCCTGTGTTCTAGTCTTGGGTTGGATATATAATTCTTGGCTGGTAGTTTGTTTTTTTTCCTTGAAGGTTTTATATATGTCATCCCATTGCCTTCTTGCCTACTTGGTTTCTGCTGAGGTGTCTGAGATTATTCTTGTTGACTCTCCTTTATAGATGACTTTTCATTTATCCCTAGCTGCTCTTAAAATTCTCTCCTTATCTTTGGTTTTGGCAAGTTTGATTTTAGTATGTCTTGGTGACTTTCTTTTGGGATCTACCTTATGTGGGGTTTGATGAGCATCTTGGATAGATATCTTGTCATCTTTCACAATATCAGGGAAGTTTTCTGCCAGCAAATCTCCAACAATTCTCTCTATATTTTCTGTTACACCCCCCCCCACCCACCACCACCCGGTTCTGGTACTCCAATCACTCGTAGGTTATTCCTCTTTATAGAGTCCCACATAATTCTTAGGGTTTCTTCATTTTTCAAAATCCTTTTATCTGATTTTTCCTCAGATAAGTTGGTGTCAAGTGCTTTATCTTCAATCTCACTAATTCTGACTTCCATTGCCTCAATTCTGCTCCTCTGACTTTCTATTGAGTTGTCTAATTCTGATATTTTATTGTTAATCTTCTGGATTTCTGATTGCTGTCTCTCTATGGATTCTTGCAGCCTGTTAAATTTGTTGTTATGCTCTTCTATAACCTTTTTAATTTCCTCTATTGCTTGTTCTGTTTTTTGCTTAATTTCCTTCCTAATCTCTTGAAGAGTTCTGTATATTAATCTTTTGTGTTCTGCCTCCAGTAATTCCAAACAATTTTCCTCCTCTGGAAAATGTCTAGATTCTTTATTTTGGGAGCTTGCTGAAGCCATCATGGATTGCCTCTTTATGTGATTTGATATCAACTATTGTCTCCAAGCCATCAATAAGTTATTATATTTAATTATTTTATGTTTGCTTACCATGTCCTAGCTTCTTGTTTTGTTTTGATATGCCCAAATAGGCTGCTCGTAAGAGCTAGTTTGATAATTGGCACTTTTGAAGCTCTAATGTCCTGTCACCAGGTGGTAAGATCGGTTACTAGGTATGTGAGCTCAGGAGTCCACCCACTCCTCCTGTATGGATTCAGCTCAGGTGCCCAGGTAGATAGCCACTTGTGTGTGGTGTAGTCTCTCACTTACAGTCCTAGACAGGCATGGGTGATTGGTGTAGGCACAGGCATCTGGCTGCAGCAGGGGGACACAATCTGAACAAGGCAAGGGGCTGACCGTCACCCCCGAGTGTCCAGGAGGAAGGCGTGTCCCTGTTACCTAGAGGGCATACGTGGGTGGGTTTTGCAACTGGACTATGAGCACCTAATGCTGTTAGCAGTAAGGACTGGGGGGTGGGGGGGACTTCTTATTCATGGGCCCCTGTCGCAGGTGGCTAGGTGACATGGGTGGAGCCACCAGTCCTCAGTCCCCTGATTTTGGTAGGTGAAGACCCTGCTTAATGGGCAGAGCAGTGTCAAATATCAAGAACCTGCCACTTCACAGCTGAAACAGTTGCAGTTAAACTTCCGGTATATACCGTGCTGTACTGTGGTAATGAGGGCCTACACTGTTGAAATGGGCCCACACAAGTCTATGCAGGTGGAAAGGTACTCAAAGTCCTTGGATCCTTTATGCCTGTGCCTAGGCAAAGGAGATGTGCCTACACTTGGTTCCTGGTTTAGGGAGCCAGCAGTGTATTTTTTCCCTGTTTGTTAATTTGTTCACTCTCCAAGGCAGGGAGAATGGCTTGTGACTTTGATTTGATATTCACCATTGTCTCCAATCCTTCAATAAGCTATTATATTTATTTATTTTATGTTTGTTTACTGTGGCCTAGCTTCTGTTTTTGTTTTGCTTTGCTATGCCCAAATAGACTGCTTGTATGTGCTAGACTGATCACCAGTGCCCTGGAGGCTCCAATGTCTTCCCACTGGGTGGCCAGACCTGCCTCGAAGTGTGTGAGCCCAGGAGTCTGCCCACCCCTCCTATATGGATTCAGCTCAGGTGTTCAGGTAGTCAGCCACCAAGTGTGTGGTGCAGGCTGTTATCTACAGTCCTAGACAGGCTTGGGTGATTGGTGTAGGCACAGAAAACCAGCTGCAGCATGGTTTCACATTTTGAGCAAGGCAGGGGGCTGACAGCAGCCTCCAAGTGTCTGGGAAGAAAACATGTCCCGTTCCTTAGAGTGCATAGGTGCGCGGGTATTGCAGCTGAACTGAGCACCCAATGCTGCTGGCTGTAAAGACTGGGGGGCACCACTTATTCTTGGGCCCCTGTTGCAGGTGGCTAGGTGGCATAGGAGGAGCCACCAGTCCTCAGGCCCTTTATGTGGGTAGGTGAAGTCCCTGCTTAATGGGCAGAGCAGGTCAAATGTCATGAACCTGCCACTTCACACTTGAAACAGTTGAAGTTAGACTTTAGATATAAACCTGTTGTACTGTGGTAATGAGGTCCTACACTGTTGAAATGGGCCCACACAAGTCTATGCGGGGGGAAAGGCACTCAAAGCCTATGACCCCTTATGCCTGTGCCTAGGCAAAAGAGCTGTGCCTACCTTGAGTTCCTGGCTTAGGAGAATCAGCGGATTATTTTTTCCTCTGTTTGTTAATTTGTTCCCTCTCCAAGCCAGGAAGAATGGCTCAGGGTGTGTGACTGGTCCTACTTCCCGTCTCCAGGGACTCAATAATTGCTGAAGCCTTCCCAGACCCAGTTCAGAGCAGGGAGTGGGGAGGTACACTTTTTCCTAAAGGAGGGTGTTTTTGATCCATGTGATAGGCCAGACATAACTAGTTATCTTTTGCTGAGCTGCTTCTCACTGGTTCTAGATGGCTGAGTAGACTGTCTGCCGTTGGGTCTCTCCAGATATGAAAATGCCTCCCGAACACCGCTGTTTGCCTCACTGTGCACCACAACCTGCCAGGTCAGGTCTGGCAACACCTCACTGCTTCTGAAACATCTCTCCCTCCCCGTGCCACTCAGTCCAATTCCTAACTTTGCCTGTGATGTTCAGGGCCCCTAGATTGTCATATATAATCAATTCACCTGTTTTTTCAGGTCTTTTTGTAAGAGGGACCATTAGAAGTGTCTGACTACTCCACCATCTTGGCCCTGCCTCCAATTTAAATGTTGTTTAACTGGTGTCTGAGTCCCTCAGATTTTAGCATTCATTTGTTCTTCTTTCTTAATTTTCCAGTTCTCATTTGTATATCCATTCAACAAATATTTACATATTTAGAGGGGTGGGGTGGGCATCAGGACTAAGGAAAGCTAGAAGAAGCTGTTGCATTAATTCAGAGAATAGCTTGTGCTAGGAGGTAACAATGGAAGTAATCATAAATGGTAAAATTCTGAATGTATTTTGATAATATTGCTAATGAGATTCATTTTCAGATTAAATGTAGTCTGAATAAAAGAAGAGTCAAAGGTAATTCCTAAGTATTTGGCTTGAGCAACTAGAAGGATAAAGTTGCCATTAATGATGGAAGGAAAGACTACAGGAGAAATATTTTCGGAAGATGATCAGGGGCTCAGTTTTAGACATATAAATTTTGAGATGTTTGTTAAACTTGGAAGTGGAGATGTCAAGTAGGTTGTTGGATATTTAACTGTGGTTTAGAAGAGAGATCGTAGGTTGAAATATTAATATGAAATTTTATCAGCATATAAAGAATGTAAAACCATGAGATGGTGTGAAGTCATTCCAACATTTAGAGGTTGTGGATATAATGAATGAACAAAAGAAACTGAGAAAGGATGTCCAAGATGGAGAAATTCAAAAGAGGTCATTTTCCTGGAATCCAAATTAAAAGAGTATTTTGAGGAGAAGAGAAGCACAATAAGATCTGATAACTAACCATTGGATTTAGTAATGTGGATGTGAAACTTAATGAAGGCTAAGTTGCCCTGCAAAAATAAACACTCCAATTATCAATGGCTGTCAACCACAAGAGTCATTTTGCATTCATGTTACATGTCCATAATAGGTTGACTGTAGCTCTAGCGCACATGATCTTTACTCTAGGGCCTGGCCAAAGGAGCTGTCTGTGTCAAAAATAATACTGGTTCATATGGAAGACCATCAACTATCTGTCAGTTTGTGGTACTTTGGTGGCTTCAGTGTTGCTGTGTTGCTGGAAGCTATACCACCAGTAATTCAAATACCATTAAGGTCACTAATGGTGGACAAGTTTCAGCAGAGCTTCCAGACTAAGACAGACTAGGCAGAAAGGACTAATGATCTACTTCTGAAAATTAGCCAATATAAATCTTATGAATTACAACAGAACATTTTCTGACTGGCTTACTTTGGCCTTGTCATCAGGAGAGATCAATTGCTGGAGGAGGACATCGTGTTTGGTGAAGTAGAGGGCAGGCACTGCGAGCGATACACTTGGTGAGATGGATTGGCACAATAGCCACAACGATACACTTGAACATACCAGCGATTGTGAGGATAATGCAGGACCAGCTAACATTTCTTTCCATTGCACTTCAGGTCGCCATGAGTTGGACTCAGCTTGACAGCAGCTATCTATCTCTCTGCCTGTCTATTTGATATGGAAGAGGGAAAATTGAGGATGGCAATCTGTTCTTTGGTTCTTAATGTTTCTTCTTGGAAGTAACAAATATTATTGACCAAAGCAAGTCCCATGGCTTTATCTGGTATTAAGAGGATGGAAAGAATAATTCTCCTCTAAGTAGGGCCATCAATATTTGTGAACAATAATACAGCCTACCACAGTAGAGATAATTGATCTTGATCTGGTGCCCATGGTTTTTACCTGCAAAAAGCTTTGATATTTTTCCAAGACTTCATTCACTCTTGAGGGGAAAAAAAAAAAAAAATGCAGAGCTGATTTTAGGACTGCCCTTTAAAAATTTTCTCATTTAATCTTTACCACTTTATAAAATAAGTACTATGACTCTATTAATTTTACAGAAAAGGACGTAGCCATTATATGTCAGATACAGGCTTGAAGTCCAGTATCATTTGCCTAAGGCTCCCATAACAAACTACCATAAACTTGGTGGCTTAAAAGACCAGAAATTTATTCTCATTGTCCAGGTAGCCAGAAGCCCAAAATCAAGGTGTTAGCAGAATTAATTCCTTCTGGAGACTCTGAGGAAGATCAGTTCCCGTAACTCCCCTAGCTCCTGGTACTTGCTGGCAATCCTTGGTGTCCATTGGCTGTAGTTTCTTCATTCCAATCTCTGTCTTCACATGGCCTTCTTCCCTATATGTCTGTATGTCTGAATCTCCCTCTTTTTTTCTCTTATAAAGACAACAATCATTGGATTTAGGGCCCAACCTAATCCAGTATGAACTCAACTAATCATATCTACAAAACCCTGTTTCCAAATAAGGTCACACTCTGAGGTTCCAGATGGACTTTAATTTTGAGGAGACACTATTCAGTCTATTACACCCAGAAAAGTTCTGTATATATAACATATATATACATACACACATATACATACATACACATACATATACACATGTAAGTTATATTTGTTGTTGTTGGGTGCCACAGAGTAGATTCCAGCTCATAGTGACCCCATGTGACAAAGTAGAATTGCCCCATAAGGTTTTCTAGACTGTAATCTTTATGGAAGCAGATAGCCAGGTCTTTCTCCCACAATCTGCTGGATAGATTTGAATCACCAACCTTTTGGTTAACAGCTGAAAACTTAACCATTGTGCAACCAGAGCTCCTTGTTATGGTTTTAACTAATAATTATATTTAAGATATAAATTATTTTATTTAAAATAATTCTAGATTTTTTAGAAATAAATATCATAAATGAATGAGTATACATTATCTTCATCTTCTTAGGTTTTTCATGCTAATGGAAATTTATTCTCTCTTGGTTTTTGTTGAGGCAGAGTTCATACTAACCAGCAAAAGACCACACACATGCTTTATCAGTGCATGGGAAACGCTTTACTCACATACAGAAGAGACAGAGTGAGATCAACTTCACTAATGGGTACCGGCCTTCCACAGCCAACGGGCTCATCCTTCATATGACAGGTGCAGAGCAAACACTCTACCTTCACTCCTCTTGGGCCATAGTACAAGAGAGTCCCTGCTCCCTTCCCACTAGGAACAGATATAGAGGTAGGGTTGGCCAAGTGCCATGTGGTGCCCATCCATGTGCAAGAGACAGAGAAAGTTACTTAATGCCCAGAACATGAGGAAGGTTTTTCTAATAAGGAGAAGGAACTGGGAGAGAGGAGATGACTCAAGTCCCAGCTTGCTTATCAGAGAATGTTCTGGGCCCAAGGCCTTTACTTAGGCAGGCTGGACGGGAGATGTAGAGCAGACCATTACTCCAACAGTTTTCATATTTTATTTCCTGAAGCCTTGGGAAGCAAATGCAGATGCTTTGCAACATTGAGGGAGAGGCCAATGGGGAGCAGCTCTCCAACTTTATCCCAGCCTCAAGAAGTAATTCTAATTTTTAAATAATGTTACATGTTAGGCTCTGAGAACAGTATCACTACAATAATTTTGCTCAGAAAAAATTAATTTTTCATGGAAAAATTAAAACAAAATATGAAACAAATAAAACGTCTAATAATGATAACATAAAAATGAATTTAAGACCTTGTGTTAACAAAAGAAACCTCCATTCACTTGGTAATAATTACAAAATAGCAAATGAAGAAGTCATTCAAACACAGGAAAATGAAAGGGAGGGGGACAACTTGCAGGTTTTGAAATTAAAACAACTTCTTTTAAATCAGAAGTTTTTTCTTTTTTTTAATTGTACTTCAGGTGAAGGTTTACAAAACAAATAGTTTTTCATGAAACAGTAGTACACATATTGCTTTATGACATTAGTTAACAACCCTACAACATGTCAACTCTCTCCCTTCTTCACTTTTTTTTTTTTTTTTGGTGAAAATATACATACCCAAAGATACACCATTTCAAAAATTTCTGCATGCACAGTTCAGTGACATCAACTACACTCTTCCAATTGTGCTGCTATTCTCACTTTAGATGAAGGCTTACAGAACAAAATAGTTCCTCATTTAACAGTTAGTACACATGTTGCCCTATAACAATGGTTAATGACCTCACAACACATCAACACTATCCTTACTTAACCTTGGGTTCCCTATCACCAGCTTTCCTGTCCTTTTCTGCCTTGTGGCCCTAGTCCCTGGACTGCTGTACCTCATTAGTTCCATATTGTTTTATGGGGCTGTCCACTCCCAGGCTGAATGGTGAACCTCGGAAATGACTTCACGACTGAGCTAAAAGGGTGTCTAGGGGCCATACTCTGGGGTTTCTCCAGTTTCCTATAGGCCAGTAAATCTGGTCTTTATTTGTGAGTTAGAATTTTGTTCTACATCCTTCTATATCTCTGTCCAATAACCTCTGTTGTGATCCCAGTCAGAGCAGTCAGTGGTGGTAGCCGGGCACCATCTAGCTGTACTGGACTCAGTCTGGTGGAGGCCTTGGTAGTTGTGGTCCATTAGTCCTTTGGACTAATCTTTTCCTTGTATCCTGTTCTCTTTATTCTCCCTTGCTCCCAAAGGGATGAGACCAGTGGAGTATGGCTACTACCCAGATGCTACTCACCAAGGTAGAATGTAGAACATTGTCTTTATAAACTGTGTTATGCCAATTGAGCTAGATGTTCCCCAAGACCATGCTCCCCACAGTCCTCCGTCCAGCAATTCAGTCCCTCAGGGAGTTTGTATGTGTCTATGGAGCTTCTATGACCTTTCCTTGTACAAGTTGTGCTGGCTTCCCCAGTATTGCATACTCTTTCACCTTTCACCCAAGATACCACTTATCTATTGCCTGTTTAGTATTTCCCCCCTCACTCCTCTCATCCCTCGTAACCAAGTAAGATTGTTACATTTTTTGTATAAACTTTTTCACAAGTTTTTACAATAGAGATCTCATACAATGTTTGTACTTTTGTGATTGACTTATTTCACTCAGCATAATGTCCTCCAGTTTCATCCATGTTATGAAATGCTTCACAGATTCAACATTGTTCCTTCTCGTTGCATAGTACTCCATTGTGTGTATGTACCATAGTTTGTTTATCCATTCATCTGTTGATGGGCATCTATGCTGTTCCATCTTTTTGCTATTGTGAACAATGCTGCCATGAACGTAGGTGTGCATATGTCTATTCAAGTGATGACTCTTATTTCTCTGGAATATATTCCTAGGAGTGGGCTTACTGGATCGTATGGTATGTCTATTTCTAGCTTTTTGAGGAAGCACCATAACATTTTCCAAAATGGCTGTATCATTTTGCATTCCCACCAGCAGTGCATAAGAGTTCCGATCTCCCCGCAGCCCCTCCAACATTTGTTATTTCTAGTGTTTTTGATTTGTGCCAGAAATGCCAGGGTGAGATGGTATCTCATTGTGGTTTTAATTTGCATTTCTCTAATGGCTGGTGATCGTGAGCATTTCTTCATGTGTCTGTTGGCCATTTGAATGTCTTCTTTGGTGAAGTGTCTGTTCATTTCCTTTGCCCATTTTTTAATAGGATTATTTGTCTTTTTGTTGTACAGATGTTGGATTTTCTTGTAGATTATGGAGATTAGACTTTTGTCTGACTTGTATTGTCCAAAAAATTTTTCCCAGTCTGTAGGTTCTCTTTTTACTCTTTTGGTGAAGTCTTTTGAAGAGCATAGGTGTTTGATTTTTAGAAGATCCCAGTTATCTATCTTATCTATTGGGGTTTGTGCGTTGATGGTTATGGTTTGTATCCTGTTAATGCCATGTATTAAGGCATGAAGTGTTGGTCTTAGTTTTTCTTCTATGATCTTTATAGTTTTAGGCTTTATATTCACGTTTTTGAACCATTTTGAGTTATTTTTTGTATGCAGCGTGAGGTATGGGTCCTGTTTCATTTTTTTGCAGATGGATATCCAGTTTTGCCACCACCATTTGTTAAAAAGACTGTCTTTTCCCCCATTTGATGGACTTTGGGCCCTTGTCGAAGATCAGGTGACCGTAGGTGGATGGATTTACATCTGGGTTCTCAATTCTGTTCCATTGGTCAAAGTATCTGTTGTACCAGTACCAGGCTGTTTTGACTACTGTAGCTGTATAGTAGGTTCTGAAGTCAGGTAGTGTGAGTCCTCCAACTTTATTATTCTTTAGTAGTGCTTTACTTATTCAGGGCTTCTTCCCTTTGCATATAAAGTTAATGATTAGTTTTTCCATCTCTTTGAAGAATGTTGTTGGTATTTCGATCGGGACTGCATTGTATTTGTAAATTGTTTTGGGCAGAATTGACATTTTCACAATGTTGAGTCTACCTATCCATGTGCATGGTATGTTTTTCCATTTATGTAGATCCCTTTGGGTTTCTTGCAGTAGTGTTTTGTAGTTTTTTTGTATAGGTCTTTTACATCCCTGGTCAGATTTATTCCTAAGTATTTTATTTTTTTAGGGGCTATTATAAATGGTATTGTTTTCCTGATTTCCTTTTCATTGTTGTCCTTATTGGTGTCTAGGAATCCAACTGATTTTGGAATGTTTATCTTGTATCCGCTACTCTGCTGAATCTTTCTATTAGTTCCAGTAGATTTCTCATGGAGTCTTTAGGGTTTTCTATGTATAGTGTCATATAATCTGCAAACAGGGACAGTTTAACTTCTTCATTACCAATTTGGATGCCCTTTATTTCTTTCTCTTGCCTTATTGCTCTAGCTAGAACTTCCAGCACAATGTTAAATAGGAGTGGTGATAAAGGGCATCCTTGTCTGTTTTCAAGGGGTATGTTTTCAGCCTCTCTCCATTAAGAATGTTGTTGGCCATTGGTTTTGCATAGATGCCCTTTATCATGTTGAGAAATATCCCTTCTATGCATATTTGATTGAGAGTTTTTATCAGGAATGGGTGTTGGACTTTGTCAAATGTCTTTTCTGTATCAATTGAGATGATCATGTGATTCTTTTCTTTCCTTTTATTTATGCGGTGGATTACATTGATTGATTTTCTAATGGTGAACCATCCTTGCATACCTGATATGAATCCTACTTGGTTGTGGTGTATTATTTTTTTGATGTGATGCTGAATTCTACTGGCTAGAATTTTGTTGAGAATTTTTGCATCTATTTTCATGTGAGATATTGGTATTTAATTTTCTTTTTTTGTGGTGTCTTTGCCTGGTTTTGGTATCAGCATTATGCTGGCTTCATAGAATGAATTCAGAAGTGTTTCTTCCTTTTCTATGCTCTGAAATAGCTTGAGTAGTACTGGTACAAGCACTTCCGTAAATGTTTTGTAGAATTCTACAGTGAAGCCATCTGGGCCAGGGCTTTTTTGTTGGGAGTTTTTTTTATTACCTATTCAATCTCTTCTCTTGTTATGGGTCTGTTCAGATTTTCAACATCACTTTGTTGTAGTTTGGGTAGGTAGTGTGTTTCTAGAAATTTATCCATTTCCTCTAGGTTTTCAAATTTGTTGGAGTATAATTTTTCATAATATTCTTTTATAATCCTTTTTACTTCATTTGGGTCCGTTGTAATGTCACCCATTTCATTTCTTATTTGGGTTATTTGCATCATCTCCTGTTTTTCTTTTGTCAGTATGGCCAGTGGTTTGTCGATTTTGGTGATTCTTTCAAAGAACCAACTGTTCTTTTGTTGATTCTTTCTATTGATTTTCTGTTCTCTATTTCTTTTATTTCTGTTCTGATCTTTACTATTTCCTTTTTCCAGTGGATGTGGTCTTTTTCTGCTGTTCTCATTCTATTTGTTTCAGTTCTGTAGTTAATGTTTTGATTTTGTCCCTTTCTTCTTTTTTGATGTGTGCATCTATTGTTGTAAATTCTCCTCTGAGGACTGCCTTTGCTGTGTCCCAAAGGTTTTGGTAGGAGGTGTTTTCATTCTCATTTCATTCTAGGAATTTTTTGATTCCATCTCTGATTTATTCTATTACCCAGTGATGTGTAAGCAGGGTTTTATTCAGTTTCCATGTAATTGATTTTTTTTCCTTGCTCTTTCTGTCATTAATTTCTACCTTGATGGCATTGTGGTCAGAGAAGATACTTTGTATTCTCTCAGTGTTTTGGATCTTGTTGAGAATTTCTCTGTGGCCTAAGACGTGGTCTATTCTGCAGAACATTCCATGTGCATTGGAAAAGAATGTGTGCTTTGCAGTTGTTGGATGTAGTGTTCTCTATATGTCTATAAGGTCAAGTTGTCTGACTGTGCCCTTTAGTTCTTCTGTATTTTTGCTGAGTTTCTTTTTAGAAGTTCCATCCTTTACTGAGAGTGGTATGTTGAAGTCTCCTACTATTCTCGTGGAACTGTCAATTTCTTTTCAGTGTTGTTAGAGTTTGTTTTATGTATTTTGGATCCGTGTCTTTGGGTGTGTAGATGTTTATCATGGTTATGTCTTCATGATGGATCATCCCCTTAATCATTATATGGTGTCCTTCATTGTCTTTTATGCTCGGCTTTGTTTTAAATTCTATTGTATCTGAGATTAGTATTGCCAGTCCTGCTCTTTTTTGCTATTTGTTAGCTAGGTATATTTTCTTCCAACCTTTGACTTTTAATAAATTCACATCTTTGTTTCTGAGGTGTGACTCCTGTAGAGAGCATATTGATGGATCCTGTTTTCTTCTCCATTCTGTCACTCTCCATCTCTTTATGGGTGCATTGAGTCCATTTACATTCAGTGTAATTATTGATAGATGTGGGTTTGTTGCTATTATTTTGTCGGTTTTTTTTTTTTTTTTTTTTTTTTTTTTTTTTGTGGTGCTGACGTTTTCTTTTTTCTTCTTACTCTCCTGTGCTGAGTTACTTTTGTTTGTGGATTTTTTTTTTTCATTTCTTTTGTTTTTGCAGGTTGTGTTTTTGCTGAGACTTTATGTTTTTACTCTTTATTTTTATGAGTATGTTTGTTAACTTTCTTTGTGGTTGCCATGAAATTTATCCTTATCTTTCTAAGATTGAAGCAGTCTATTATTACTTGGTATCACCTTTCCTTCCTCTCCATTAGATGGTTCTATACCTACACCATTTATTCCATCTTTTATTGTTCTCATGTTGTCATTTACTGATTAACTTCTCTGATTCCCTGTTGTATTTCTTTTGGTTTTGGATAGTCCTTGAGAGTTCATTTCCTAGAATGGTATCTGGCTGGTACGATCCTGCGTCCTGTATTCTGCCTGTGAGCTGAAGTTGTTTGTTCTCAGATCAAAGAACTCCCTTTAATAATTCTTGTAAGTTTGGTTTGGTTTTTACATATTCCCTTAATTTCTGTTTATCTGGAAATTTCCTAATTTCACCATCATATTTGAAAGAGAGTTTTGCAGGATATATTATTTTTAGCTGGCAATTTTTTTCTTTCAATGTTTTGTATATGTCATCCCATTGCCTTCTTGCCTGCATGGTTTCTGCCGAATAATCTGAGCTTAGTCTTATTGTTTCTCCTCTGTATGTGACTTCTTGTTTTTCACAAGCTGTTCCCAGGATTCTTTGTTTGTCTTTGGTTTTGGTGAGTGTGATTATGATATACCTTGGTGATTTTCTTTTGGAGTCTATCTTATATGGGGTTCATTAAGCTTCTTGGATGGCCAGCTTTTCATCTTTTGTGATATTGCGGAAGTTTTCTGTCAGGAGTTCTTCAATGATCTTCTCTGTGTTTTCTGCTTTATCCCCCTGTTCTGGAACTCTCAAAAATTTTTGCTTTTGATTGTATCCCACATAACTCTCAAGCTCTCTTCATTTTTATTTGTTCTTTTTTCTGAGTTTTCCTGAAACAGAGTTGTATCCAAGTGCTTGTCTTCAATTCCACTGATCCTGTCTTCCACCATTTCATATCTGTTCCTCCGTCCTTCTATGACACCGTCCATTTCTGAAATCTTGTTGTTTATCTTTTGGATTTCTAATTGCTTTTTTTGTATAATTTCTAGTTGTTAATTTATTTTTCCATTTTGTTTCTGCATTATTTTCCTGAATTCTTCCAATTTTTTGTCTTTATTTTCCATGAATTTGTCTATTGTTGTCTGCTTTTGCTTCAACTCTTGGAGAATTCTGAGTATTAGAGATTTGAATTCCCTCTCAGGTAGTTCTAGTGCCTTTTCTTCCACTTGAAAGTCGTCTGCTTTTTTTATTTTGGATGCTTATTGGAGCCATCCTGTCCTGTTTTTGTAATTGTTTTGATATTGTCTGCTGTCCTCAGGGCATTCAGTAGTTATTTTCCTTGTTTATTGATTGTAGATTTGTTTGTGTTGTCCTTTTTTTTTATTTGGCTATGTCTGAGCAGGCGGGTTGTGTGTTCTTTGTTGTTTGCTCGTCTGTGGGCATGATACTTTTCATCTCCTTCTCCAATTGGCAGTGTCAGTCACTTAGATATGGTACAGCAGGGCAGGTCTAGCTGAAGAGGAGTTACTGGGACGGGTTGTTTGTGGCACTTACTACAGCTACCAGGGCAGGTCAGTAATCAGTGCAGGGCAGGTTCCAGTAGGTCATGCATGTCCTGCTAAGTAGTGTAATGTTAAGCGCACAGAGCAGGTAGGCAGAATGTAGGGGGGAGATTGTTACATGTGGAGCTAAGCTAGATATGAGAAGAGAGAGGAACAGGAGACAAAAGCATACAAAAAAAAATATAATGCTAGGGGAGCTTGCCATTGGAGCAGAGAGATGAGAGACTATGAAATGGAGAAAAACAAAAAGGGGAAGAAGAAGAAAAAAAACAAAAGAAAAGAATAAATAAATAAAAATCAGAAATTGAAAATAACAGCAACGTTTCCAGGGATCCCACTGGTGCAGGTATGAGGTCTGGGGAAGTTGTTCTTAGGTGTTGCAGTACAGCCTGGCTAGAAGGTGTAGAGGTATTCAGCACCAGGTATTCAGGGAACAGAAAGAGAAGGACGGTATAGAGAGAGGAGAAACTGAGTAATGAAGGAAGACAAAAAGGGAAAAAGAGGGAAAAGAAAACAAAACAAATTAAAAAAAAAAAAAGAACAAGAAAAACCCCCCAAAAAAACAGGAAAAAAAAAACTCCACAAAAAAAGAAATGCTCTCAGGAACCCCTCTGCGCTTCTGCGCAAGCTGAGAGGGTAAGTTCCAAACCACGCAGCACTGCCTGGCCAGAATTGGCTCCCAACTCAAGAAAAGGAAAAGAAAATGAACAAACAATTCAAAACAAACAAACAAAAGCCCCAGGATCCGCCCAGCTTGGCAGCCGAGACTGGGAAGCAGTTCCACACTTGACCGGAGCTCCGCAGCCCCTTAGTAAGAATCAAAGATGGCGCACAGAGCCAGGTATTTGAGCGAAAGCAGGGGGAGGTGGTGAGAGGTAAGGAAGAAATCGAAAGAAGTGGCAAAAAGTAACACCAGCCACCAACATATGGCACTCAGAGAGCCAGCCCATTCGGGTGTGTGGAATCCAAGCAGCCAGTGCTTCCCAGACAAGAGATTGTGGCCTCGGGAAGCAGAGGAGGCTGAGAGGGGGGTGAAGAAGGGTGGGGGATGGGAAAGCATATATTTCAAATTACCGGTTGTTTTGTCTCCTGCTGGAAGCTCTGTGACGCTGCTTTCTCATACCCCCTGTTTGTTGGTCTCTGATAGGAGTCCAAGATGGCAGATCTGTGCTGTGTTAGCTGATAGGAGACCTCTGCATGAATCTCTCCTCACTCTCTGTTCTCTGTCAGTTTTCTCACTCCAACTCATGCTTGGCTGAGTTCTTTATCTCTTCATTTGATGTTTTAGGGTTTCAGGATTGCCGTTTTCTCTGTTCAGCATAGTTTTTCAGATCTTTGCTGTGGAGGGCTGACGTGGTGCTTCTGCCTAGCGCACCAATTTGCCGGAAGTGTCTCTAAATCACAAGATTTTTAAGTGAATTGAAATTTCACCAAACAAACAAATATATGGACATTTTCCCATCTGAAGGATAGGAATCTCAGCTACTATTTTATTACAAAAGCAGACATATATTAAGTAAGAATAAAATATATAAACGCAAATAAAAATGTTATCACACTATATATGCATATATATTTATATATAATATAGAGTACTATATAATTGTAGTATATAGTATATATACTAATTGTATATATATTGCTATAGTGTGATAGCACTGTAATATACAAAGGCATGTACACATACTATACTATTTTAGTCTCAGAATTCCTACAATTTAGTCAAGAAAGACAGGTATGAGATTGAGAAAATATAAAAATATAGTAAATACAATAAATGTGTCTAGAAAAAGTTAGAAGTGGCTATTAACACATTTCAAGGAGCCCTGGTGGCACAATGGTTAAGTGCTTGGTTGCTAACTTCAAGGATGGCAGTCTGAACCCACCTAGCAGCTTCTCAGGAGAAAGACCTAGTGATCTGCTTCTGTAAAGATTGCAGCTTAAGAAACCCTACGGGGCAGTTCCACTCTATCATGTGGGGTCTCTATGGGTCGAAAATCAACTTGATGGTACCTAAAAACACAACAACAATTAACACATGGCAGGAATTAGAGTCAAATTAATAGGAAGCTAATTAAAATTTTAAGTGAATATATGGTCAAAGAAATGACAACCCTGAACTAAAAATGTCTGTCACTGTTCAATACTGAAAATGAAGCTTGAGATCACAAAACTCTTTGGATAGAAAGTTGACTAAGCAAGGTGCACAGCCCCCAATAAGGACATATTATTTAATTCTTTAGTTCAGAGATGGCTAGGGAAGAAAGTAGAGAAGACCCTCCAAAGGATGGAACCAAGGGCTTCAGGGAACAGAAGTCCAGGGAGTACTTTCCTGTGTGAAGAGTCAGGATGTAATCAAGGAAATGTATACCACTGTGACTATGAGAGATTTTGCAAAGTCTACAGTGTCAGAATCACTATGGACTAGTGATTGCTATTTAATTCACATTCTTCCCACTTCCAAATCAAAGAATTTACTGCGGTTATACTCTCTCTATTGTATAATTGCTTATTGGGAATGAGGAAATCAGATAACTTACTGTTTTTTAGCTCCTAGTTCTCCAAATCAACAGAAGCACATTTCAGACTTAATGAAAGGATTAACTCACATCCTCCAGAGAAAATGATCTTTGAGGTGAAGGTGTGATTAGCTGGGACTATGGCATTCACCCATTGGTGAAATCATGAGTATATTTCAGATGCGAGAAGGAGAGTGAACCAAATATTCTATGACCAGAAGACAGGAATGTGGCAGTGATTATGGCTAATCACTGATATCTCTTTCTCCTCTTCTTCTGGGTACATGGTAGGATTGCATTTTGTTATATTTTTGTAGTGTGGTAGGACCCATTGATTTGTACTGGATAATGAGTTGTGAAAAGAGGTGAAGTGTATCGCTTTTGGATTAAAGTGTTAATTAGCAGTCTCTATTTCTTCTGGAGCTGGGATGAGCCATCTCTTTCAAGATGCTGTCTGCCCCATCAGTTTGGGTCCCAAGCAAAGGTCTCCAACCATCCCATGATAGTCATGTGCTTTGAGAAAGACACATATGTGTTTTTTGGAGCCACATAGATTTGGAGTTCTTTGTTACCACAACATAACCTAAATTATCTGATTACACTTAAATCCAGGCTGAAATCAGCTTGTGGTGTTCCTGGATCAGAGTAACTGAACTTACATCTAAGATGCATCAATTGATCCCAACCACTTGGAGTAAAGGAGAACGAAGAACACCGAAGACACAAGGAAAGTATTAGCCCAAGAGACAGAATGGGTGATGTAAACCAGAGACTTCATCAGCCTGAGAACAGAAGAACTAGAAGGTGCCCAGCTGCTACCAATGAACGTCCTGACAGGGAACACAACAGAGGGTCCTTGATAGAGCAGTAGAAGGATGGGGTGCGGAACTCAAATTCTAGTAAGAAGACCAGATTTAATGGTCTGACTGATACTGGAGGCACCTCGGAAAGCATGGCCCTTGGACTCTCTATCTGCCAGAACTAAAATAATTTCTGAGGCCAACTCTTCAGACAGTGATTGGACTGGACTGTGGGGCATAAAGTGATACTCGTGAAGAGTATGCCTCTTAATCAAGTAGATACAAGAGACCAAAGATGCAGCTTCTGTCCAGAGGTTAGATGGGAAAGCAGAGAGGGTTCGGAGCTGGTTGAATGGTCATGGGGAATCAGGGGCAGAAAGGAGGAATGTGCTGTCTCAGAATGGGATGAGCAATTAGGGTCTCATAACAATGTAAGTAAAAAAAAAATTGTATGGGAGACTAACTTGAAATGTAAACTTCAATTAATTGCAACAATAAATAAAAAAATAAAAAGTAACTGAACTTAGCTAGAGAAAAAATATAACCTTGCAAATATGGTTTCATGTTAGGTATATGACTGCTTTCTTTCAGCTCTACTATTTTTCTTTGATATGTTCACTCTGCAAATTTTAAAATAGCATTTTAAATACAGCTTTTCCCTTCTCCTTAAATTCTCAACAATTCTTGTCCACACTTGCTGTTATTCTTGTTAGCTGCCTTTGCATCAGTTCTGACTCTTAACAACATTACATACAACAGAACAAAACCTTGCCTGATCCTGCTCCATCCTTACAATGATTGGTATGGTTTGAACCCACTGTTGCAGCCACTGTGTCAGTCCATCTTGTTGAGAGTCTTCCTCTTTTTTGCTGACCCTCTGCTTTACCAAGCATGATGTCCTTCTCCAGGAACTGGTCCATCCTGATAACGTGACCAATGTACGTGAGACAAAGTCTCTCCATCCTTGCTTCTAAGGAGCATTCTGGCTGTACTTCTTCCAAGACAGATTTATTCTTTCTACTGGCAGTCCATGGTATATTCAATATTCTTCACCAATGCCATAATTCAAAAACAGCAATTCTTCTTTCGTCTTCCTTATTCATTGCCCATCTTTTGCATGAAAATATCACGGCTTGGGCAGGTGCACCTTAGTCCTCAAAGTGACATCTTGGCTTTTTAACACTTTTTAAAAGAGGTCTTTTGCAGTAGATTTGCCCAGTGCAATACATCTTTTGACTTCTTGACTCCTGCTTCCTTGGATGTTGATTGTGGATCCAAATAAAATGATGTCCTTGACAGCTTCAATGTTTTCTCCAATTATGACGTTTTTTATTGGTCCGGTTGTGAGGATTTTTGTTTTCTTTGTGTTGAGGCATAATACATACTGCAGGCTGTGGTCTTTGATCTTCATCACTAAGTGCTTCAAGTCTTCTTTGCTTTCAGCAACCAAGGTTGTGTCATCCGCATATCACAGGTTACTAATGAGTCTTCCTTCAATCCTGATGCTGAGTTCTTCTTCATATAGTCCAGCTTCTTGTATTATTTGCTCAGCATACAGATGGAATAAGTATGGTGAAAGGATACAACCCTGACACGCACCTTTCCTGATTTTAAACCATGCAGTATCCCCTTGTTCTATTCCAACAACTGTCTCTTGGTCTATGTACAGGTTCCTCATGGGCACAATTAAAAGTTCTGGAATTCTCATTCTTCACAATGTTATCCATAGTTTTTTATGATCCACAAAATCAAATGCCTTTGTATAGTCAATAACACAGGTTAACATCTTTCTGGTATTCTTTGTTTTTAATCAAGATCCATCTGACATCAGCAATGACATCCCTCATTCTACCTCCCCTTCTGAATCCAGCTAGTCCACACTTACTTTTGCTAAAATCCCACTTCTAAGTCTGCAAATTTATGAGCCATATTATTTGAGTTCCTACTTGTTCAAATATATCTATATTTCTCCTATCAAGGCTAGCATTTCCACTGGTATTATGAATACCAGTTAATTTTACTTCTCAAGAAGTTTGCTCCTATTTAACCTCTTAGTAGCATCAAACATAGCTGGCATCTCTCCTTTTAAATTTCTTAAACTGGTATCTGTGACTGGTTGTATTTTCAAAAGATAGCCTCCATAATAGATCTTTCTCCACATGCTATTCTTACAATGTGACCTTGACACTCCTACCATCAGATGATGGTGTCTTTGTCTCTCCCATTGAAATCAGGTGAATCTCTACGACTGCCTCAGTCAATACAGTATGGGAGAAGTGATTCTATGTAACTTTTGAGACTAGGTCATAAAAAATGTATGTGTTTCATTTCTGCCTTATCTGTTAAGTCCCTCATTTTTAGAACCTAATTTCCATGCTGTGAGGAAGCAGAGGACACCTGGAAAGGCCAGACACAGATTTTCTGACTGGAAGATCAGATAAAGTCCCAGCCAACAATCAGCATTAATCATCAGTTATGTGTTTGAGGAAGCCTTCAGGACAACCCCAGCTCCAGTCACCATCTTACTGCAACCACATGAGAAACTTTGAGCTAAGACTGCCTAGCTGAGACCAGTCAACCCCTAGAATCAAGAGAGATTACAAAATGATTGCTGTTTTAAGCCACTAAGTGATGATTTGTTACATAACAATAGATACAGTGTTCAGGACATCTCCTGTTTTTCTCCTGCCTCCCTGATTCCTTCTCATCAGCCTCTTTTGTGGCACTTCCATTTCTGCTTGTGTTCTTAATATTTGAATTTTCCAGCACTGAGTTGTACGCTATCGGCTCTTTTCTAGCTACACATTCTACTTGGAAAATCTAAGCCAGTTCTATGACTTTAAATATCTATGTGGTGATGACTCCCAAAAAGTTATATCCTATACTAACCTCTTTAGTAGTTCTAGATTTGTATAGTCAGTTGTCTTTTTGATATTACTATTTGAAGGCTTAAAACTTACCTTAAAACAAATATAGTTATGTTTATTCTTTCTCCTCAGTAAATGGTATAGTCATCCAACCAATTCCAAATGATTGTTATATCTAAGAATAACTCTTAATTTTGCTTTTTTCCTCAACACTCATGCTCTGCAAAGTATCAACACATCCTCTTGACTCTACCTTCAAAATATATCCCAAAATACATCCTGCCATTTCTCTTCATCTCCACAGCTACCAATATTGGTCTGTTGCTTGAACTTCCACATTAACATTGCTACGTTTGATCTGCCCCCATCCTATAATCCATTCTCCTCGAGGCAATGAGTGTGATCATTTGGGAGAAAAGTAAATAATACTATGCACTATTGTTTCAAATCTTCCCTTTGTTTGTAATTATACTTAACATATAATCAAAGTTTAGAGAAACCCCTCCTGACTACTCAATTTAAATGGGCAACATTCCAATCACTCCCTTGCACAAGGCAAGTCCCTGGATGGTGAAAATAACCAAAAGGTTAGCTGTTCAAGTCCACCCAGAAGCACCTCAGAAGGAAGGCCATTGAAAATCCTATGGAGCACAGTTCTACTCTGACACACGTGGTGCCACTATGAGTCAGAATCGACTCAACGGCAACTGGTTTGGTTTTTCTGGTTTTCTTTTATACCCTCTCCCTCTGCATTTCCCTCATAGCAGTTATCACAGTCTGAAATTCTCTCTCTCATTTATTATTCATTTGTTCATTGCTATCTCCTTCTTTCTCCATAACCTCCACGAGAGCAGAGATCTTGTTTGTCCTACTCGCCACTGTATTATAGTACATAGAAGAGTGCCCGATGACTGGCATGTGCTCAGTAAATTTTGCTGAATCAATAAATGAATAAATTTGTATTTTTCAAGGAATAAATTCTCCTTGATGAGTTCGGAGAATTATTTAGAGTTTTAGATCTTAAAAGAAGTTAACATATGCCCAATTTCACCTCCTTATCTAGGGTCACTATGAGCTGGAATTGACTTGACAGCACACAACAACAACAACAACATCTCACAAATGGGGATAATAAAGACCAAGAATGGTAGATCTATATTCTCACAACTTGGTAGTGACAATTATTAGGGTTTACCCTGAACACAGGCAATATTTATTTTGATTGTTCTCACATTATTTAATGTAAGAGCTTGCATTTGTCTCTGGTGTGAAAAAGTATACAGGTTCAAACTCATTTTGATTCAGCAGTTGGGCTTTTGGTGTTAGAACTTAGATAATCAGAAATCTCTCTTGATATTTGCCTGGTTAAGTATCACAAACTACTGGATGAACAAAATAAACAGTCTCCTCTGATGAGTAGCTATACAGCTTTATGTTCTAATCATCATATACACCATGCTGATCCTCTTAGCCTCCTTAACTTTATATTTAATTTTTGTAAAATGCTGAATGGTTCTGTAGCTTTTGGCCTTTGGGAGCTGATAGTCACAGCAGAGCTTAAGACTTCAAGACCTATTGACCAATGAATTTCATCTATCTCCAGTGAAACAGAGTTGACTCTAAAGTTCCACGTGTACATAGAAAGCACAATGCCCTAGAATAGCCAGCAGGTTCCCTGGTTCAGGTGTGGTTGTGCAGTAAAGAAAGAAGTCATTCTTGGCACATGTAAGTGATTTAAGGAGAATCTATTTTGATTTTAAAAGAACTAGTTATCTGTAGATTCAGGAAGTGTTAGAGCTTTCTGAAAGTTAGTGGGAGGATTTAAAACCAATCCAGTTGTCATGGAGTGGACTCTGATTCATGGTGACCCCATGTGTGTCAGAGTAGAACTGTGCTCCATAGGGTTTTCAGTGGCTGATTTTTTGGAAATAGATTGTTAGGCTTTTCTTCCCTCTGGGTGGACTCGAACCTCCAAACTTTTGGTTATCAGCTGAGTGTGTTAACCATTTGTACCACCTATGGACTCCAGAAAGGATTTAGAGAGGAGTGAGTTTAATTTTTATGACCAATGATTTTATGTTGGAGATTCTGAGAAAAGCGAAGAAGTAACAAAGGAGTCTTTTAATAGAAAGTAGATAAGAACTTGAATGAAAACAACAAACAACTCAAAGCAACATTTTCAAAACAGCTTTAATCATCCCTGCCATTGTAAAACCTAATGAAATGCATAACTCTCCTTTACTTATAGTGACTAGGAGAAAATTCATGGCAGGAGCTGTCTTGTTCAAGGCACTAAGTCAAACTAAAGGATCCAAAGAAACAATTGACATTGTCCAGAGCAGAGAGCTAACAGGACTTCCTTAACAAATAAGTCTGAAGCCATCACCATTGAAATACATGTGAAATGTCAACCAGATTAAATTTGCCAGGATCTTTCTTTATTCTTCTCTGCTTGTCCAACCAATGAGGATTTTTATACATGAGGTAATGCACTTCAATCCTACTTTATTGAATGAATGAGTTACTGCCCTGCATTTGACTGGAGAGTCTTGGTATCGGAGACTTTCCAGCTGCTACTAGGCCTTTCTCCCATAGTCAGTGTGGTCAATTGAATTATACTTTTTTTATAGAGTCAATTATTTTTCCTACTCTGTCTCTTGAATCTTAAATAATTTGATGCCAAAGACAAATGCCTTTTCTTGTTTAGCAGGAATATTGCAAAATAGAATTTTTACTGACATTTCAATATCTCCTTGTCTTTTGCAATACAGTTTAGAACACTAAGGGTCTACTGTGTCTGTCAGCTCAAATATTTTAATGTTTCTTAATTTAATTTATAGTTTAATAAGAGACAGTTTTTGTTGGATGGTTCGGATGTATTTCAGTTTGTTTGACTGTATTGTTTTTCAAAATAGCTTGTAAGTTTGTCTACTTTTTTGTTTGTTTAATGTGAGGATTTAATTCAAACAGATCAACTTCTCATATGTTTGTTAACAAAGGTCACAGAAAATGTATAAATCCAGCTCCCTTAACAATTATCTTTTTCATAAAAATGGATAATATATAACTATAGTTTTTCATAATTATGCACTGCATTCAATTTATGAAATAGAGAGAAAAATTGGCTTTGGGTACATGGATATTAAATGAGGTTGTGGATTCATTACACTTCCAAGTTATGTCAAAGAAAAAGCATTGATCTGGTCATCAGTAGTACATGGGAATAAAAACAAAGTCACATGTTTACATCTAATTATGGGTTTGTTTGTTTTTTAATTTAAGCTTTCATTGAGAGAATTTGTGGCTTTATTTTATAATGTTTTAAAAAATACTGGTTTTTTTTAGAAGAATTTTCAATATTCTTCTCCATAAATGGAAAAAAAGTAAACTGAATAGATGAAAAACTACAAGATGAACAAATATATTTTCTTACAAATTTTTGAGGCACAAGAAGAAAAGTAAGAAATAGAACTTAAAATTTATGACAAACAACTAAGAAATTAAAAAAGTATTTATCTTTTCTATGCATTATATCATAAAAAGAAGGAAAACATCATTTAATTTCATAGTTACTTTCCATATGTTCCAGTAGTCCACATTCTGTGAGTCCAGAGTCTAACAGATTAGAGATCTCCCCTGTAGTTAAGAAACAGGCATTTTAAGTGGAACATTAAAGTAGTTCAGTACATAGAGTATCATATATGGTGTCTCAGAGCTTGCTAATTTTACACTGTTTTCCAGTGTGCCTGGTACAATCTCCAGTAATAATTTATTTGCTTTCTAGAATCAGTTTTGGCATGAATGGACTTTAGTTAAGTCTTGAAGGTTATTACAAAGGATTCTTAGAAACCAAGCTATATAATAGATGAAATTCTCAGTCAAGTAGAAGATACAATTGCTGAATGTATTATTACTAGAATTAGGGATTAAACCAAAAACCAAACTCGTTGTCATTGAGTCGATTCCAACTCATAGCAACTTTATAGGACAGAGTAGAACTGCCCCATAAAGATTCCAAGAAGTGGCTGGTGGATTCGTCAGCTGACCTACTGATTAGCAGCCAAGCTTTTAACTGCTGTGCCACCAGGGTTCCGAATTAGGAATTAGAAACCCTAAAATTTAGTTGATACAAAGTTAGCAAAATTCTTTTAAGTCACATTCAAAGGCAAATTATTCATTAAGAAACAAACTAAAAGTTCCAGACTGAAAATGGTAATATTCCATCATACAAATGAAACATGTTATAAAAATAGATAGTTTGATTTTCTTAGTCTGAAGATGCTTTTTCTTGCTGTCCAGTATTTTCTGAATAAATTGTTACACCAATGGTGTTTTTACAGTATTTACACTTTTGTACCCTTGGAAACAAAAACATGTGCAAGATGATTCAGAGTAAGTGATCTTCCAGAAAGGGAAAGAGAGGCTAACCTTTCTCAACTGAAAGTCCGACTAGGAAAGGACTCAAAATGAGATGGTTTTACCCAGACAAAAATTGCATTCGGAGGAGCATACTTTACACATGCTTTTTAAAATGGTTAAATTCTGGATGAAAGAGCAAAGATCCACTGCATTTTAAACATTTTTTAGAAGTTTGAATTCTCTGCATGCACTGAAGTTAAACCTGGTTAACTTCATACATTCAAGGGCAGAAGCAGTTTAGCAAAGCTCTTGGGCAAGAGTATTTAACATTGGCATATCTCCATCTATTGAACTCTATCACATGTGACAAACCTAAAATAGGATGACACTAATTCGTTTAGATTGAGTGGAGACCAAACATAAGATCAGATTGTTGCTGTTGTTTGGTGCCATCGAGGCGACTCTGACTCATAGCAACCCTATGTACAATAGAACGGAACACTGCCCAGTCCTCCATCAGTCACACAGTTGTTGTTATGCTTGAGTCCATTGTTGCAGCGACTGAGTCAATCCATCTCATTGAGAGTCTTCCTCTTTTCACTAACCCCTTATTTTACCAAACATTATGTCCTTCTCCAGGGACTGGACCCTCCTGATAACACGTCCAAAGTATGGGAGATGTAGTCTCGCCACTCTTGCTTTTAATGAGAATTCCGGCTGTACTTCTTCCAAGACAGGTATGTTTGTACTTCTGGTAGTTCATGGTATATTCAATATTCTTCACAAACACCACAATTCAAAGGCATCAATTCTTCTTACGTCTTCCTTATTCACTGTTCAGCTTTCGCATGCATATGAGGCAATTGAAAACACCAATGCTTGGGTCTCAGGTGCACCTTAGTTCTTAAAGAGACATCTTTGCCTTGTAACACTTTAAAGAGGTCTTTTGCAGGTTTGCCCAATGCAGTACACCAATTGTTTTCTTGACTGCTGCTTCCATGGACCTTAATTGTGGATCCAAGTAAAATGAAATTCTTTACAACTTCAATCTTTTCTCTGTTTCTCATGATGTTGCCTATTGGTCCAGTTGTGAGGATTTTTGTTTTCTTTATGTTGAGGTGTAATCCATACCGAAGGCTGTAGTCTTTGATCTTCGTCAGTAAGTGCTTCAAGTCCTCTTCGCTTTTAGCAAGCTAGGTTGTGTCACCTACATATCGCAGGTTGTTAATGAGTCTTCCTCCAATCCTGATGCCACGTTCTTCTTTGTATAGGCCAGCTTCTAGGATTATTTGCTCAGCATACTGACTGAATAAGTATGGTCAAAGGAAGCAACCCTGGAGTACACCTTTCTTGACTTTAAACCATGCAGTATCCCTTGCTTTGTTTGAACGACTGTCTTTTGGTCTATGTACAGGTTCCTCATGAGCACAATTAAGTGTTCTGAAATTCCCGTGCTTCTCAACTTTTTCCATAATTTGTTATGATCCACAGAGTAGAATGTCTTTGCATAGTTAATAAAACACAGGTAAACATCTTTCTGGTATCCTCTGCTTTCAGCCAGGATCCATCTGACATCAGCAATGATATCCCTTGTTCCAAGTCCTCTTCTGAGTCTGGCTTGAATTTCTGGCAGTTCCCTGTGGATGTACTGCTAGAACTGCTTTTTAATGATCTTTAGCAAATTTTACTTGCCTGTGGTATTAATGATATTGATCAATAATTTCCGCTTTCTGTTAGATCACCTTTCTTTGGAATGGGTACAAATATGGATGTCTTCCAGTTAGTTGGCCAGGTAGCTGTCTTCCAAATTTCTTGGCATAGACAAGTGAGCACTTCCAGTGCTGCATCTAGTGGTTAAAACATCTCTATTGGTATTTCATCAGACTTGGAGCCTTGTTTTTCACCTATGTCTTCGGTGCAGTTTGGACATCTTCCTATACTACCATTGTTTCTTGATTATATGCTACCTCCTTAAATGGTTGAACACTGAACGGTTCTTTTTGGTACTGTGACTCTGTGTATTCTTCCCATCTTCTTTTGATTCTTCCTGTGTTGTTTCATATTTTCCCTGTAGAATCCTTCAATATTGCAACTCGAGGCTTGAATTTTTTTCTGCAGTTCTTTCAGCTTGAGAAATGCTGTAAGTGTTCTTTCCTTTTCGTTTTCTAACTCCATATCTCTGCACATTTCATTATAATATTTTACTTTGTCTTCTTGAACCATCATCCCTTTGCAATCTTTTATTCATCTGTTTTACTTCATCATTTCTTCCTTTCACTTTAGCTACTCTGTGTTCAAGAGCAACTTTCAGAGTCTTCTCTGACATACATTTTGACCTTTTCTTTCTTGCCTGTCTTTTTAATGGCCTTTTGCTTTCTTCAAGTATGATGTCTTCAATGTCATTCCACAGCTAGTCTGGTCTTCGGTCATTAGTGTTTAATGCATCAAATCTATTCTTGAGATGGTCTCTAAATTCAGGTGGGATATACTCATGGTCATACTTTGTGTCTTGAGGACTAGTTCTAATTTTCTTCAACTTCAACTTGAACTTGCATATGAGCAGTTGATGCTTGGTTCCACAGTTGGCCCCTGGCCTTGTTCTAACTGATGATATTGTGCTTTTCCATCGTCTTTTTCTACAAATGTAGTTAACTTGATTCCGGTGTATTCCATCTGGTGAGGAAGAAGTTGGTGGTCTTGCAAAATTCTATCATGTGATCTCCCGGGTCATTTCCATCACCAAGGCCATATTTTCCAACTACTGTTCCTTTTTCTTTGTTTCCAATTTTCCCATTCCAATAGCCTGTAATTATCAATGCATCTTGATTGCACGTTTGATCAATTTCAGACTGCAAAAGTTGGTAAAAATCTTCAGTTTCTTTATCATTGGCCTTAGTGGTTGGTGTGTAAATTTAAATAATAGTCATATTAACTGGTCTTCCTTGTAGAAGTATGGATATTATCCTATCATTGACAGTTTTGTGCTTCAGGATAGAGCTTGAAATCTTTTTGAAGATGAATGTGACTCCATTCCTCTTCAGTTTGTCATTCCCAGCACAGTAGACCATATGACTGTCTGATTCAAAATGGCCAATACCAGTCCATTTTAGCTCACTAATGCCTAGGATATTGATGTTTGTGCATTTCATTTCATTTTTGATGATTTCCAATTTCCATGTTCTGATTATTAGTGGATGTTTGCACCTGTTTCTTTTCATTTTGAGGTATGCCACATCAGCAAATGAAGGTCCTGAAAGCTTGACTCCATCACGTCATTAAGGTCGACTCAACTTTGAGGAGGCAGTTCTTCCCCAGTCATATTTTGAGTGCCTTCCAACCTGAGGGGCTCATTTTCTGGCACTATATCAGACAAGATTTCACAGCTATTCATAAGGTTTTCACTGGCTAATTTTTCCAAAAGTAGACTGCCAGGTCCTTCTTCCTAGTCTGTCTTAGTCTGGAAACTCAGCTGAAAACTGTCCACCAAAGATGACCCCAGTGGTATTTGAAATACTGGTGGCATAGCTTCCAGCATCACAGCAACATGCAAGTCACCACGGTACAACAAACTGACAGACACATGGGGATCAGATAGTATCCTGCATAGGGATAACTGTCCTGTATAAGATCAAAAACACTAATTGATCAAAGTTTTTCATTGACTCAATTTGTAGTGGCAAAGTTTTTGATTTTTTGGACAGACAGAATACACAATACATAATATTTCTTCTGCATAAACTATTCTATTGAATTAATATTCTCATTAGTTTCCATACTATATAAGGATGATTACATGATGCAGTAGAGCTGTCTTTTTTGTTTGTTTCTTTGTTTTGAACAAACTTTTTATTTTAGAACATTTTCAGATTTACAGAAAATTTTTGAAGATAGTACAGAGGATTCCCATATATCTCACACCAAGTTTCCCCTACTATTAATATCTTACTTTTCTGACAATTGATGAACCAATACTGACACATTGTTAACTAAAGTTCATATTATTTATTCAGATTTCCTTACTTGTTACTTAACGTCCGCCCGTCCAGATCCCACATTACAATTAGTCATCATATCTCCTCAGGATCCTCTTGGCTGTGACAGTTTCTCAGATTTTATTTATTTTTCTTTAAAAAAAAAATTTTTTTTGGGGGGGGGGAGGCGGGGCAAGATGGCGCTCTAGGCAGAAACACCACGCTGTCCCTCCACAGCAAAGATCCGAAAAACTAAGCCTAACAGAGAATCAACAATCCTGAAACCCTAGAACACCAAATGAAGAGATAAAAAACTCAGCCAAACACCAAACGGACTGAGAATACTAAAAGAGAATGGAGAGCGAGGAGAGACTCATGCAGAGATTCCTTACCAGCTAACGGAGCGCAGATCCACCATCTTGGATTCCTATCGGAGACCAGCGAACGGGAGACCAGCCTCGCAGAGCGTCAGTGGGAGACAGAATGACCAGTAAACTGTGGTGCATGCTTTCCCACCCCCCACCCCTCTCCCCCTCGGCTGGGGCTCCCCTGCTTTCCGTGGCCAGGGTCCCTGGGCTGGGGGGGGGGGGGGTGCTTGGATTCCGCACGCCCGGGCTCGTGGCTTTCTGAGAGCCATTTGCTGGCTGCTGATGAAGCTTTTTCTGCCGCCTCCCCCTCCTTTTCCCTGGGAGCCTGGTTCCGAGTGCCGTCTTTGCTCTCTTCTGTGGAGCTGTGGGGCTGTGTTCGGGCGTATGGCTGCTTCCGGGTCTGGGCTGACACGCTGGTGAGATCCTGGGGCCTTTGTTCGTTTGCCCCACTGCTTTCCGTGGCCGGGGTCCCTGGGCTGGGGGGCGCCGGTGCTTGGATTCCGCGTGCCCAGGCTGGCGGCTTTCTGAAAGTCGTTTGCTGGCCGTTGGCGGGGCTTTTTCTGCTGCCTCCCCCTCCTTTTGCTGGGTGCCTGGTTCCAAGTGCCATCTTTGCTCTCTCCTGCAGGGCTGTGGGGCTGGTTCAGGCGTGTGGCTGCTTCCAGGTCTGGCTGCCGCGCTGGCGAGATCCCGGGGCCCTTGTTTGTTCACCCCTCTGCTTTCTGTGGCCAGGGTCCATGGGCTGGGGGGCGCTAGTGCTTGGAATCCGCGTGCCCGGTCTGCTGGCTTTCTGGGAGCCATTTGCTGGCAGCTGGTGAACCTTTATCTGCCGCCTCCCCCTCGTTTTGCCTGGGTGCCTGGTTCCGGGTGCCGTCTTTGCTCTCTCCTGCGGGGCTGTGGGGCTGCGTTCAGGCGTGTGGCTGTTTCCAGGTCTGGGCTCCCGCGCGGGTGGGATCCTGGGGCCTTTGTTCGTTCGCCCCTCTGCTTCACGTGGCCACGGTCTCTTAACCCCGAGACTGCCGGCTTCTTGGAATTCGCGCCCCTGAGTGGGGGCTGTCTGGGTCCCATTTGTTGGCACTGACTGCTGGTGTTGCTTTTTTTTTTCTTTTTTTTTTAATTTTATTTTTCTTCTTTTCTTGATTAGTTTTGTCATCTTTTCCCTCTTTTTCCTTTTGTCTTTCTTCATTGCTTAATTTCTCGTCTCTCTATCTCTTCCTTCTCTTTCTGATCCCTGAATACCAGGCGATGTATGCCTTTGTACCTTCTGGCCAGGCTGTGCTGTGAAAACTGAGACCGACTCCCCCAGACCTCATAGCTGCATCGGTGGGATCCCTGGGAACTTTGCAGTTCTTTAACTTTTCTGATTTTTATTTGTTCATTCTTTCCTTTTCTTTCTCTTCCCCCTTCTGGTTTCCTCCATCTCATAGTCTCTCATCTGTACATTCCAACGACAAGCTCCCCTAGCATTCTTTTATGTTTGTATGCTTTTTGCTCCTCCTCCTCTCTCCTCTCTCCCATATCCAGCTTAGCTTCACACATAACCATCTTCCCGCTGCACCCTACCTACCTGCACCATGCACTTGACATCACACCACCAAGCTGTGCAGGCACGCCCTATTGGAACCTGCCCAGCACTGACTACCGACCGTCCTGGTGGCTGCAGTGAGTGCCACAAACAACCCGTCCCAGTGGCTACTCTTCAGCTAGACATGCCCAGCTGTACCACAAGGACGAAATAAAAAAAATCTACAATCAATAAACGAGAGAAATATCTACTGAATGCCCCGAAAACAGCAAACAATATCAAAACATTTACAAAAACAAGACAAGATGGCTCCAATAGGCATCCAAATTAAAACACCAGATAACTCTCCTGTGGAAGAAAATGCACTAGAAGAACCTGATAGGGAACTCAAATCACTAATACTCGGAATTTTACAAGAACTGAGGCAAAAAGCTGACAAACATGAGGAAAAAATAGACAAATTTATGGAAAATACAGACAAAAAATTGGAAGAATTCAGGAAGATGATACAGGAACAAAATGCCAAAATAAATTCACAACTCGAAATTATACAAAAACAACAATTAGAAATCCAAAAGATAAACAACAAGATTTCAGAAATGGACGGTGTCATAGAAGGGCTGAGAAGTAGATTTGAAACCGTGGAAGACAGAATCAGTGGAACTGAAGACAAACACTTGGATACAACTCTGTTTCAGGAAAACTCAGAAAAAAGAACAAAGAAAAATGAAGAGATGCTGAGATTTATGTGGGATGCAATTAAAATTAAAAATTTACGAGTGATTGGCATCCCAGAACAGGGGGAGAAAACAGAAAACACAGAGAGGATCATTGAGGAACTGCTGACAGAAAACTTTCCCAATATCATGAAAGATGAAAAGCTGGCCATCCAAGAAGCTCAACGAACCCCATATAGAAGAGACCCCAAAAGAAAATCACCAAGACATATCATAATCACACTCACTAAAACTAAAAACAAACAAAGAATCCTGAGAGCAGCTCGTGAAAAACAAGAAGTCACATACAGAGGAGAAACAATAAGACTAAGCTCAGATTATTTGGCAGAAACCATGCAGGCAAGAAGGCAATGGGAAGACATATACAAAATCTTGAAAGAAAAAAATTGTCAGCCAAGAATAATATATCCTGCAAAACTCTCATTCATATTGATGGTGAAATTAGGTCATTTCCAGATAAACAGAAACTAAAGGAATATGCAAAAGTCAAACCAAACTTACAAAAATTATTAAAGGGAGTTCTTCGATCTGAGGACAAACAGCTTCAGCCCTCAGGCAGGACCTCGGACCTAGGACGCAGGTTCACATGAACCAGATACCATTCTAGGAACTCAACTGCAGAGGACTTTCAAAAAACAAAAGAAATACAACAGGGAATCAGAGAAATCAATCAAAGGATGACAACAACATCAAAACAATGAAAGAGGGAACAAACGGCATAGGTAAAGAACCTTCTAAAGGAGAGGAAGGCAAGGCGATACCAAGTAAGGGTAGACTGCTTCAAAATTATAAAGATAAGGTAAAATTCATGGTAACCACAAAAAAAGTTAACAAACCAACTCATAAAAATAAAGACGAAAAACATAAAGTCTCAGCAAAAACAAAACCTACAAAAACAAAAGAAATGAACAAAAAATCCAGAAACAAAATAACTCAGCACAAGAGAGTAAGAAGAACAAAGAAAACCTCAGCATCACAAAAAAAAAGCACTACAAAATGACAGCAACAAACTTCCATCTATCAATAATTACACTGAACGTAAATGGACTCAATGCACCCATAAAGAGACGGAGAGTGGCAGAATGGATAAGAAAACAGGATCCATCAATTTGCTGTCTACAAGAGACACACCATAGAAACAAAGATGTGAATTTATTAAAAATCAAAGGTTGGAAAAAAATATATCAAGCTGACAACTATCAAAAAAGAGCAGGAGTGGCAATTCTAATCTCAGATAAAATAGACTTTAAAACAAAATCCACCATAAAAGACAAAGAAGGAAACTATATAATGATTAAGGGGATGATCCATCATGAAGACATAACCATAATAAATATCTATACACCCAATGACAGGGCTCCAAAATACATAAAAAAAACTCTAACAGCACTGAAAAGAGAAATTGACAGTTCCACAATAATAGTAGGAGACTTCAACACACCACTCTCAGTAAAGGACAGAACAACTAAAAAGAAACTCAGCAAAGATACAGACGACCTAAAGGACACAATCAGCCAACTGGACCTCATAGACATATATGGAACAATCCATCCAACCGCTGCAAAGTATACATTCTTTTCCAATGCACATGGAATGTTCTCCAGAATAGACCACATCTTAGGCCACAGAGCAATCCTCAACAAGATCCAAAATGCTGAGATAATTCACAGTATCTTCTCTGACCACAATGCCATCAAGGTAGAAATTAACACTAGAAAGAGCAAGGAAAAAAAATCAAACACATGGAAACTGAGTAATAATCTGCTTACACATCAATGGATAATAGAAGAAATCAGAGATGGAATTAAAAAATTCCTAGAATCAAATGAAAATGAAAACACATCATACCAAAACCTTTGGGACACAGCAAAGGCAGTCCTCAGAGGATAATTTATAGCAATAGATGCACATATTAAAAAAGAAGAAAGGGACAAAATCAAAACATTAACTACAGAACTCAAACAAATAGAAAGAGAACAACAAAAAAAGCCTACAACCACCGGAAGAAAGGAAACAGTAAAGATCAGAGCAGAAATAAATGAAATAGAGAACAGAAAAACAATAGAAAGAATCAACAAAACCAAAAGTTGGTTCTTTGAAAGAATCAACAAAATCGGCAAACCACTGGCCAGACTGACAAAAGAAAAACAGCAGAGGGCACAAATAACCCAAATAAGAGATGAAGTGGGGGACATTACAACAGACCCAACCGAAATAAAAAGGATTATAACAGAATATTATGAAAAATTATATTCCAACAAATTTGAAAACCTAGAGGAAATGGATACATTTCTAGAAACATACGGCCTACTCAAACTACAACAAAGTGATATTGAAAATCTGAAGAAAACCATAACAAGAGAAGAGATTGAAAAGGTAATAAAAATACTCCCAATGAAAAAAAGCCCCAGCCCAGATGGCTTCACGGGAGAATTCTACAAAACATTTACAGAAGAGCTTGTACGAGTTCTACTCAAGCTATTTCAGAGCATAGAAGAGGAAGCAACACTTCCAAATTCATTCTATGAAGCCAGCATAACGCTGATACCAAAACCAGGCAAAGACATCACAAAAAAAGAAAATTACGGTCCAATATCTCTCATGAATATAGATGCAAAAATTCTGAACAAAATTCTAGCCAATAGAATTCAGTATCATACCAAAAAAATAATACACCACGACCAAGTAGGATTCATACCAGGTATGCAAGGATGGTTTAACATTAGAAAATCCATCAACGTAATCCACCACATAAATAAAAGGAAAGAAAAAAATCACATGATTATCTCAATTGATGCAGAAAAGGCATTTGACAAAGTCCAACACCCATTCCTGATAAAAGCTCTCAATAAAATAGGTATAGAAGGGAAATTTCTGAACATAATAAAGGGCATCTATGCAAAACCAACAGCCAACATCATTCTTAATGGAGAGAGGCTGAAAACATTCCCCTTGAAAACAGGAACAAGACAAGGATGCCCTTTATCACCACTCCTATTTAACATTGTGCTGGAAGTTCTAGCTAGAGCAATAAGGCAAGAGAAAGAAATAAAGGGCATCCAAATTGGTAATGAAGAAGTTAAACTCTCCCTGTTTGCAGATGATACGATACTATACATAGAAAACCCTAAAGACTCCATGAGAAATCTACTGGAACTAATAGAAAGATTCAGCAGAGTAGCAGGATACAAGATAAACATTCAAAAATCAGTTGGATTCCTATACACCAGTAAAGAGAACGATGAAAAGGAGATCAGGAAATCAATACCATTTTCAATAGCCCCTAAAAAGATAAAATACTTAGGAATAAATCTGACCAGGAATGTAAAAGACCTATACAAAGAAAACTACAAAACACTGCTGCATGAAACCCAAAGGGATCTACATAAATGGAAAAACATACCATGCTCGTGGATAGGCAGACTCAACATTGTGAAAATGGCAATTCTACCTAAAGCAATTTACAAATACAATGCAATCCCGATACAAATACCAACAACATTCTTCAAAGAGATGGAAAAACTAATTATTAACTCTATATGGAAAGGGAAGAAACCACGAATAAGTAAAGCACTACTGAAGAAGAAGAATAAAGTTGGAGGACTCACACTACCTGACTTGAGAACCTACTATACAGCTACAGTACTCAAAACAGCGTGGTACTGGTACAACAACAGAGACATTGAACAATGGAACAGAATTGAGAACCCAGATGTAAATCCATCCACCTACAATCACCAGATCTTTGACAAGGGCCCAAAATCCATCAAATGGGGAAAAGACAGTCTTTTTAACAAATGATGCTGGCAAAACTGGATATCCATTTGTAAAAAATGCAACAGGACCCATACCTCACACCATATACAAAAACTACTTCAAAATGGATCAAAGATCTGAATATAAAGCCTCAAACTATAAAATTCATAGAAGAAAAAATAGGACCAACACTTCAGGCCTTAATACATGGCATTAACAGGATACAAACCATAAACATCAACACAAAAAACCCAACAGATAAACTAGATAACTGGGATCTTCTAAAAATCAAAAATTTATGCTCTTCAAAAGACTTCACCAAAAGAGTCAAAAGAGAACCTACAGACTGGGAAAAAATTTTGGGACAGTACAAGTCAGACAAAGGTCTAATCTCCATAATCTACAAGAAAATCCAACACCTCTACAACAAAAAGACAACCAATCCTATCAGAAAATGGGCAAAGGAAATGAACAGACACTTCACCAAGGAAGACATTCAAATGGCCAACAGACACATGAGGAAATGCTCGCGATCACTAGCCATTAGAGAAATGCAAATTAAAACCACAATGAGATACCATCTCACCCCGGCATTACTGGCACGAATCAAAAATACTGGAAATAACAAATGTTGGAGGGGCTGCTGGGAGATGGGAACTCTTATACACTGCTGGTGGGATTGCAAAATGATACAACCATTTTGGAAAATGATATGGCGTTTCCTCAGAAAGCTAGAAATAGACATACCATTCGATCCAGCAATTCCACTCCTAGGAATATATCCTAGAGAAATAAGAGTCATCACTCGAATAGACATATGCACACCTATGTTCATGGCAGAATTGTTCACAATAGCAAAACGATGGAAACAACCTCGATGTCCATCAACAGATGAATGGATACACAAACTATGGTACATACACACAATGGAGTACTATGCAACGAGAAAGAACAACAATGAATCTGTGAACCATCTCATAACATGGATGAAACTGGAGGACATTATGCTGAGTGAAATAAGTCAATCACAAAAGGACAAATATTGTATGAGACCTCTATTGTAAAAACCCATGAAAAAATTCACATGCAAACTGTAACAATCCTTGTTGGTTACCAGGGAGGGGAGGGGAGGGGGGGGAAATACTAAATAGGCAATAGATAAGTGGTAACTTGGGTGAGAGGTGAGATAGTACACAGTACAGGGGAAACTAACACAACCTGCACAAGGAAAGTTCATGGAGGCCCTATAGACACATCCAAACCCCCCGAGGGACTGAGTTGTTGGACGGAGGGCTCTGGGGACCATGGTCTCGGGGAACATCTAGCTCAATTGGCATGACACTACTTATAAAGATAATGCTCTACATTCTACCTTGGTGAGTAGTGTCTGGGGTCTTAAAAGCCTATGAGCGGCCATCTAAGATACTCCACTGGTCTCATCCCTTCGGGAGCAAGGGAGAATGAAGAGAACAGGATTCAATGAAAAGATTAGTCCAAAGGACTAATTGTCCACAGCTACCAAGGCCTCCACCAGACTGAGTCCAGTACAGCTAGATGGTGCCCGGCTACCACCACTGACTGCTCTGACCAGGATCACAACAGAGGGTTCTGGACAGAGCTGGAGAAGGATGTAGAGAATAATTCTAACTCCCATTAAAAAAAAAAAAAAGACCAGATTTACTGGCCTAAAGGAGACTGGAGAAACCTCAAGAGTGTGGCCCCCAGACACCCTTTCAGCTCAGAGGTGAAGTTACCTTCGAGGTTCGATGTTAAGCCTGGAATTGGACAGCCCAGTAAAACTAAATGGGACTAACTAGGTACAGGAGTCCGGTGACAAGGGCTAGAAGGCAGAGGGGGAGTAGGAAACTGATGATAAGGAACACAAATTGAATAAGGACACTGTCGATGTATTGTGAGATTGTTGACCACTGCTATAGGGCAACATTTGTAGTTACTATTAAGTGGGAGGCTGTTTTGTCCTGTAAGCCTTCATCTTGGGCGAGAATGGCAGCACAATTGGAAGAGCATAGTCAATATCACTTAAATGTGTAAGTAAAAAGTTTTGAAATGGTGTTAAAATAAAATAAAAAATAAAAAACCAAATGAGACTAATGAGGTACAGTAGTCCAGTGACAAGGGCCAGAAGACAGAAGGGGACAAGGAAGTCCCCTGGTGATAGGGAACACAAGGTGGAGTAAGGATATTCTTGATGTGCTGTGAGATTGTTAACCATTGTCATAGGGCAACATGTGTTGTAACTGTTAAATGAAAAACTATTTTGTTCTGTAAGCCTTCATCTTAAGTGAGAATAACAGCACAGTTGGAAGAGCATAGTCAATGTCACTGAACTGCGAATGTAGAAATTTTTGAAACGGTGTATCTTTGGCTATCTGTATTTTCATCAAAAAAAAAAAAAAAAGGTTGAGAATTTAAAGGCTTAATATGTTGTGGGGTTGTTAACCAATGTCATAGAACAACATGTGTACTACTATTTCATGGGAAACTATTTATTCTGTAAGCTTTCACCTGAAGTACAATAAAATAAAATAAAATAAAATAAAAAAAGTCTATTTTGTCAGAGATTAATATTGCTGCTCCTGCTCTTTTTTGAGTGTTGTTTGCTTGATATATTTTTTTCCGTCCTTTGAGTTTTAGCCTGTTCGTGTCTTTAAGCCTAAGGCGCGTCTCTTGTAGGTAGCATATAGATGGATCATGCTTTTTTTCCTATCGGCCACTCTCCGTCTCTTTACTGGTGCATTAAGTCCATTTACATTCAGCATAATTATTGACAGGTACGAGTTTAGTGCTATCATCCTGATATCTCTTTTTGTGTGTTGTTCACAGTTTCTTTGTTCTCCTCAATTTTCTGTGCTGAGTCGTTTTTCTTTATGTTTTTTTTTTTCATCTTTTTCTTTGCTGTAGATTTTGTGTTTGCTGGGTCTTTATGTTTTTCTACTTTTTTATTTTGATTGGTAGGATTGTTAGATTCCTTTGTGGTTACCTTAATATTTATCCTTATTTTTCTAAGTTTATACCAGTCTTTTATTACTTTATATCGCCTTAACTTCGCCTCCACATAGAAAATCAATGTCTCCATTTTTCAAGTCCTTTTTTTGTTTTAATATTATCCTTTTTTACATATTGATATCTGTTTCCCTATTTTCAATGTTTTAGCTCTGATGTAATTTTGGTTTCCATATTGGAGTCAATATGTGGTTGCTCTGTCCTGTGTTCTAGTCTTGCGTTGTTAGCTGGTGTTATTGATTATCTAACTGTAGGACTCCCTTCAGTATTTCTTGTAATTTTGGTTTGGTTTTTGCAAATTCCCTGAACTTCTGTTTATCTGGAAATGCCCTAATTTTGCCATCTTATTTGAGAGACAGTTTTGCTGGATATATAATTCTTGGCTGACAGTTATTTTCCTTCAAGGCTTTAAATATGTCATCCCATTGCCTTCTAGCCTTCATGGTTTCTGCTGAGTAGTCCGAGCTTATTCTAATTGACTCTCCTTTGTAGATGACTTTTCGTTTATCCCTAGCCACTCTTAAAATTGTCTATCTTTGGTTTGGTAAATTTGATTATAATATGTCTTGGTGACTTTCTTTTGGGAGCTACCTTATGTGGGGTTCGATGAGCATCTTGGATAGATATCTTCTCATCTTTCATGATATCAGGGAAGTTTTCTATCAACAAACCTTCAACAATTTTCTCTGTATTTTCTGTTATCCCCCCCGTTCTGGTACTCCAATCACACGTAGGTTATTTCTCTTGATAGAGTCCCACATGACTCTTAGAGTTTCTTCATTCTTTTTAATTCTTTTATTTGATTTCTCCTCAAATAAGTTGGTGTCAATAGCTTTATCTTCAATGTCACTAATTCTAACTTCTACTGCCTCATTTCTGCTCCTATGACTTTCTACTGAGTTGTATAATTCTGAAATTTTTTGTTAATCTTCTGGATTTCTGATTGTTGTCTCTCTATGGATTGTTGCAGCCTATTAATTTTGGCGTTATGTTCTTGAATAACTTTTTTAAGTTCTGCTACTACCATTTCTGTATGTTCAGTGGATGTTTCTGCATGCCATAGAATTTCCTTTCTTATTTCTTGAAGAGTTCTGTATATTAATCTTTTGTATTCTGCCTCTGGTTATTCCAAGAAGTTCTCCTCCTCCAGAGAATTTATTGATTCTTTATTCTGGGAGCTTGCTGAAGTCTTCATGGACTGCCTCTTTATGTGACTTGATATTGACTGTTGTCTCTGAGCCATTAATAATTTATTATAATTTTATTTTGTATTTGCTTAATCAGACATAGCTTCTTATTTTATTTTGTTTTGATATGTCCAAATAGGCTGCTCTGCTCATGTGCACTAGCTTGATTTTTGACACCTATGGATCTCTAACGTCCTGTCAGCAGGTAGTTAGTTTTGTAACTAAGTATGTGCACACAGGATTCCATTAAATTTTCCTATATGGGTTCAGGCAGTTAGTCACCAAGTGTGTGATGCAGGCTCTCACCCCCAGTCCTAGAGAGGTATGAGTGACTGGTGCAGGCACTGGACTCTGGCTGTGGTAGGGGATCATGTGCTGAGCCAAGCAGGGGGCTGACGGATGTCCCTGAGTGTCTGAAAGGAAAGTGTGTCCCTATTCTCTAGGGTGAGTAGGTAGGTGAGTTTCATAGCCGGACTATGAGCACCCAACTCTGTTGACTGAAAAGACTCGAGGGCACCACTTTTCTTGGACTCCTGTACAGGTGACTAGGCACTTTAGGTGCTACCACTAGTCCTCAAGCCCCTGCTGCAGATCAATAAAAGTGCCTACTTAAGGGGCAGGGCTGTTCTGAGGGTCACTAATCTGCCAGTTCACAGCTGAAACAGTTGAAGTTAAACCTCAGATGTTTGCCCTGTTACCTTGTGGCAGTGAGGACTAATGCTGTTGAGATGGGTCCCCACAAGTCTATGCAGGGCTGTAAGGCACTTAGAGTCTGCAGATCCCTGATACCTGTGCCCAGCAAAGAAGCTGTGCCGACCCTGTGTTCCTGGCCTAGGGGAACCAGCAGCTTGTTTGTTCCCTCTCCAAGGCCAGGAGAATGGGTCAGGATGCCTTTTGGGATCTAGTTACGGTGCAGCAGACTCCAGGTGCAGAGCGTTGAGGGAGGAGGTAAAATGGAAAAAGGTGTTTCCCAAATGGGCTTTTCTTTTTTTAATCCCTGCAGAAGGGTGCACGCATGTACTTAGCCTCTTGGGAGCTGCTCTTCACTGGTTCAGAGTGTCCAAGCAGAATCTCTGCTGCTGCGTCTCTCTCGATGTGGAAACTGCTTCCTCAGTGCACTCACAGCACGGCAGTTTGCCTGCTTCACCGTGGACTAGTGTGGCTGTGGTGTTGAAGTTTCGCCGCCGCGGCTCTGGCCCTCCTCACGTCTTCCAAATGGTCTCCCTCTCCCATATCACTCAGAAGGATTTCTTAACCTTGCCTTGTTCAGGGCTCCCAGATATTCACATAGAATTGAATCACTTGTTTTTCCATGTCTTTGTTGTAAGAGGGATATAGGAAGCATCTAACTACTCTGCTATGTTCCAAAATGTACTTCTTGACACACTGGTTTGGTAATCACGACTGGTAGTTCGTTCCTTGTCATCTCATCTTGCCCAGCTCACAGTCATCTCTTGTCCACAATTGTGTTCACTTGAATTATTTTATGGACCTACAACTTCCATTTTGCAGGGATAATTTTCAATTAAAAGACATATTTATTGATTAGAGCTTTAGTTTCTTACATTATTTAATAAATTGCGATCTCCGTGTTTCAACATGAAAATACCTCACTGTAAAAAAAAAAAAGGTGTAATTTTAAATGTCATGTCTAATGAGAAAAATAAAAACAGTGACAGGTGATGAAAAATGTAAATTATGCCAAGTGCGCTCCTAATGTGCCAAACAAATGTTGATGTTATACTAGTTCTAAAAGAGACAAAGGAGCCCTGGTGGCACAGTGGTAAGCACTCAGCTGAAAAGTCTGTGGCAATCTGCTTCCATAACAATTACAGCCTTGGAAACTCTATTGGGCAGCTCTAGTCTGCCACATGGGGTTGCTATGAGTCTGAAACGACTTGACTTGACAGCAACAGGTTTTTGGTGAAAAGGGAAAAGTGATGAAAGAAAATTGTCATCAAAAGTCAAATTTAATATAGGTAAGAATCCAATAAGTATAATATTATATAAGCATGATATACATTATCCATATTTTATAGTGCAAAATTCATTTGATTGGTGGTTTAAAAGTTTATTAAAATACAAAAATTAAAATATGGTAATGATTCAAATATAGTCAATGCTCAAAATCCAAAGAATCAACCAATGAAATGTACAGTGTAAAAATGCATTTTTCTATTTTAAAAACAATACTGTCAATTCAGTTTTGGCAAAGAAACATCTGCCACAATCTATTAATGCTGTGATTTGAATTTTAGAGATTTTCAAGTTTTGTTTCTTTTTTTTTAATTATTTAGTGATACTAAGAAACATAAACATAAGGAGTGTAAACTAATTCTTGTGTGATCTCTTGTAGTCCAGTGGCTTTAAATTTACTTCTGTGTGGTAGTTCCTAAATCTCTGTCTTTAGCCCTACCTTCTCCCTGGGTTATATACTTACCTGTACTTACTTGATTTTTCCACTGGATATCTTAATATATAGAAAATGAGAATCTATGTTTGCCTCCTTATTGCTATTCCCCAAAAAAGACACACAAACAAAAAGTATCCCTCTTCCCTTTCCAATACCAGTAAGTGGTTTGCCATCCATCTAGTTACTGAAGCCAAAAATCAAGAAGTTTTCTTTGATTTTTATTTCTTTTAGATCTGCACATTCAGTACAATTCCTAAGAGTTCTATGAAAATATGTGTTGAATCTAACCCATTTTCTCCATCTCTATGGCCTGTCAAAGCTACCGTTATCTCTTCCTAGAATCTAGCTAGTTTAGAACCAGTATCTGGGGAGTCACCTAATTTACACTCAACATAGCAGTTAAATTGATCATTGAGAAACATCAGCAAAAGTATACTACTTCTCTGCTTAAAATTTTTTTACTGGCTTTCAATTACACTTAGAATAAACTAAAACTCCTGACTATGTCTACAGGTCTACATCAGAAGTTTTCCGAACAAGCAATACTAGACCTTACAGGATATTTTAGAAATATATGTTTGTTTTGTTTTTGTTTGTTTGATTTTGGACTGTCATAATGAACAGAGGGTCTTTCTTGGCCTGGGGACCAGAAACACATCTTGCAATATACAGTCTTATACAATGAAGAATTGCTTTTGATCCCACATGACTTTCAGATGTGCCACAAGACACTCAGTTATAGGTGAAAAAAATCGGGTTGTAATTGTCACACCTAAAGTCTCTTTTCTGTAAAAATCCCAAAGAACTTTTTGCAAGGTTGTAGTATGCACTAAGTTTCCCAGGAATGAACCTACTGTGTAAACTGATGAAAGATATGTTTTGTTTTGTTTTGTTTGAAAATTTACAAGAGTTTTGTCACCATTCCAGAAAAATCAAACCATTGATGGTAATTTTTGAATAACAAATATGGCCACCTAAAAGAGTTTACATTTTAGCTGTCACATTTATGGTGACTTTACATATATTACTGGAGCCCTGGTGGCTCAGTGGTTAAGAGCTACAGCTACCAACCAAAAGATCGGCAGTTCAAATCCACCAGCCACTTCTTGGAAACCCTGTGGGGCAGTTCTACTGTGTGTTATAGGGTCGTTAGGAGTTGGAATCAACTCGAGGGCAACGGTTTTTAGGTACATTATATATGCAAACATCTGATTACTTGCTGATATCTCCTACTGAATTTGTGCACAAACAATTGTATATTGCAATAAATATTGTTTTATTATAATTTTTTTTTTAATTTTTCTTGTACATTATAGCAAGAGGATTATGTTGTTTTGAAATTGTATTTGTAGATAGGGTATAAACCAAAAAATCAAACCCATTGCCATCGAGCTGATTCTGACTAATAGCAACCCTATAGGGAGTACAACTTCCTCACAGGGTTTCCAAGGCTGTAATCTTCTTGGATGCAGATTCCCCCATCTTTCTCCTGTGGAGCTGCTGGTGGATTCAAACCACTGACCTTTTGGTTAGCAAACCACCCGTTGCTGTGGGGTCGATTCTGATTCATAGTCATCCTACAGGGCAGAGTGGAACGCCCCTATAGGGTTTACAAAGCTGTAATCTTTACAGAGGCTGACTGCCACATCTTTCTCTTGAAGAATGATTGATCTTTCAGTGATCTTTCAGAAGCAGATCACAAGGCCTTTCTTCCCAAGCACCTCTAGGTGAATTTGCACCACCAGTCTTTAGATTAGTAGCCCAGTGCTTAATCGTTTGTGCCACCCAGGAACTCCATTATATTGCGTAGATTTTATAAAAATATTATTTGTTCTCTTAATGACAAAAACATGGCCAAATATTTAGTTTCTAGCTTTGTAGGAAATGACTAAATCATATTTGTAATCAACTTTATTGAGGTGCAATTTGTATACAATTTATTTCACTTATTTTAAGTATTCAAGGAGTTTTCAAAAATGTGTACACCCATGCAGCTACCTCTAAAATCAAGATATACGTATATATCTTTTACATGTATAGTTCTGAGTGTTCAGACCTGTCCCCACAATCATGACAGTGAACAGTTCCATAAACCGAAACCAAACTCATTGCCATCTAGTCGATCCTGACTCATAGCAACCCTGTAGGACAGAGTAAAACTGCCCCATAGGGTTTCCAAGGAGTGGCTCGTGGATTCAAACTGCTGACCTTTTGGTTAATGGCCAAACATTTACCCACTGCATCACCAGGGCTCCTGAATAGTTCCATAAACCCCCAAAATTCCATCCTATTAGCTCCTTATAGTTAAATGCTCTTTTTTTTTTTTAATCTAATGTAATAATTAACTCGGTCTATCAATTTTCAGTCCATCTTATGTTATTTCAATAGTTGTGGGCACAGTTCCTGGTTCTAAGGAGTAGACTTTGCAAATTTTATTTTTCCATTTACAAAACTATTCCTTTAATTAAAAACAGTGTATAAGAATAAAACAGAGAAATGTTAGTTCTTAAACTGTATTATAGTTATGTAACATAATTGCACAGCATCCAGCTGACAAGTAATTCCATTATTGAAAAGGAGAGGTAAATACTTTTGGAAAACAGCCCTATACTTCAAAACATATGGTACATAATCCATAGAGTTTCATTCTGGAGACCATGATGCCAGATGAAAAGATAAATAATCAGACACTGAACTTCAGTCAACATTTTCTTCAAGGGCTTCAAAGAACTTTACCAATATGAACTATTAATCTTTACAAAAAGCAAGATAAAGACACCAATACATTCTAAAAACCACTGGATATATTAAGACTAAATCACAAAGATTTCTTTGAAACAACCCACACAAATTTATCTCTTAGCAGAATCAGATTTTTCTGAAGTAAAATAGGCATCTCAGTATTTGGTTCTTTTCTTGGCAGAGGGGAATGTGTCCAATGAGTTCCACATCAAAACAATCTCTTAAAGTTGAAGGAATGTAGAAGATAACATGGGTTAGCCTTCAGTGAGAAGATTTCTCTCTGGCTTCTTGATTTGAAGCCAACTAGGAGCTTCTGTGGGTGTTTGTTTTGCATTTCAGGTCATTAAAGTCACTAGAAGACATTAGTTTAACAGCTCTTTTGAATTTGATTGCTTCCTCCATTTTCATGAACTACCCTATGAATTTTTGCGTTAAACAATTTCTGTCTGGTTTCATTAAATGATAAAATGAAATCTCACTGCAGATGTATATGCCCTGAACTCAAGTTTAGCTCTTATACTAAAAATGACTGAATGTAGGGGGTTTTTCCCCACTTTAATAGCTCACTTATTTTCCCTCTGCTATCATGCCCTTGAGCTCTCCAACAAGTAGATTGCCACAAAAAGGATGGATCCAAATATCTCACCTGGTGGATCCTGGCTTCACCTGACTCTGTTACAGTTTCTTCTGTTCCTTGCAGAAGTTTCTAGCAGGCATAGGGCACGGCCAGCAAGGCTATCTCCTTCTCAGAGTGTATTCTTAATATGCTACTTGCTCCCTACAGCCAAATCTTGTCTAGATTCATCAGCAAAAGCATAAAGTACCTGTCACATTCACTGATATCTGGATGAGCAATTCCTCAAGGAGATGGAATTCTAGGTTTATGTTTACACCGTTCAGATAGCTGGATATAAGTATAGGGTAGAGACACTGGACAGTTTATTGGACTATGGTGGCTTGGGTGTTGTTATGATACTGGAAGCTATGCCACCAATAGTTCAGGCTTCAGTGAAGCTTCCAGACTAAGAGACACTAGGAAGAAAGGTCTGGCAGTCTACTTCCACAAATGAATCAATGAAACCCTATAGACCACAACAGAACATTGTCCAACTGGCTTACTTTGGACGCATCATGAGGAGCGATCAATCTCTAGGTGAAGACATCATGTTTGATGAAGTAGAGGGCCAATAATAGCATGGGAGACCCTTGATGAGATGGATTTGCACAATAGCCTCAATGATGGACTTGAACATGCTGATGATTGTGAGAATGACACAGGATCAGTCAACATTTTGTTCTGTTATACATAAGGTCACAGTGAGTCAGAGTGGACTTTATGGCCGCTAACTACAACAACAACACAGACACTGAGTATATACATATATTTATTACCTCCAGATTTGTATTTTTCACTTGCCTAGTACTGCCCTTTTGCTATTCCATGAAAATGTCCTCATTTGTCAATTATCTGTGTGATGCATGCTATTTCTAGGAAAGTAAACCTTGAAGGTGTATGGCAAATACAAGTCTAATTCTCCATTTCAGTTACCTAAATATTCAATGTTCAATTTTTATTATCATTATTATTATTATTGTTGTTATTTGCATAACAATTGTCTATGGAAGTTAATTTCACTTTCCATTGCAGCTTGGCCTATTGGCAATTATTAACTTGACAGTGACAGCGAGAGGAAAAATATGCAGGAAACATCTGGCAAATTGCAAAACAATGTTGACTGTTTTCTTCCCCCATGGAATTTATTTTTATTATCTTCTCTCTCTTCCCTATAAAATTTTAATCAAAAATATGCATAATGTGTCCTAGTTTACTTGGAACACATAAATTAGAGTGTACTTTTTCAATTACCTTCTGTTTTCATTATCTTCATTTTGGTATTTCCTATCACTAGTAAGTTAAGTATCAATCTGTCAGTTTTGTAGGATTATGTTATGCATGTACTCTGAAGTCTTCATGATAAGGGAGTAATTGTACCCAGTTGTTTTTATTCAGCCCTGAATACAACAGTTTTATTTTACTAATCCTATTCAGTTTGTTTTTAATTGTGTAATTAAAGATACTATCTAACACAATTTATATTTCACAAAAATTCCCTTGCTATTTCCATGCATAAATGATCTAATTGGGGGCTCCCTATAAACATTTTATTGGTCTAACTAAAGAGATTTCTTGTAAGTTTAATCGACGTGTGTGTTATGTTAGGAGACTGAACGGGGTCATGCCGGTGTGGTAATGCCAGTTTTAGTTTCTACTCCACCACTTCACCAGAAGTGGTGATTTTGACACCACTTGAATGCTGGTTCCAGTTCTTATATTGTCCGGCCATTCCCTCCACCATGAAACTCTCTGTCTGTGGCTTCACTGATCGGCTTTCTCACGTGCCTTTGCCAGTATCTTCTCCTCTGCTAAATCTCTTAATGTTCATATTGCCTTATCACTGTACTTTGCTTTTCTTCTCGTACCCTAAGGTATCTCAGCCTGGTCTTCAATTATTATTTCTATGTCAATCTATCTCAAATCTCTTCCTTTGGATGTTACCTTGCCCCTGAGCTCCACATCTATACACTGAAGAAGAATTATTCTTAGTGGTTAAGAAGAAGCTTACTAGACTCAACTGCCTAGCTAAATATTCTTGGTAGCCAGTTATTGGTTGAGGGATAGTGGTGGTTTGGACTAAGCAGTGAGCATAGTGAATAAGATACAAAGAGTCAATTCCTGATTTCATCACTTATAATAGCCTTGTTACCTAATGAATGATGTAACTTCTCCAGGCCTTGCTTTCTTCATTCAAGAACAGGATTAATAATAGTAAATAGTTGTTCTAAATATCAAATGTGGTAATTCATGTAAAGCAGTTAGCACAATGTAAATACAATAACTTTTGTAATAAACAATTGTTTTCATCATACATTTTCTACAAATTTTCTCAAAAGAAAATCCATTACAGCAAGAAAGAAATGTTGTCCCATCTAGGAAGATTTTACAAAAGGGGTCAGGAAACAGAGAGCAACTTCCATCAATGTGAGACTCCTGGCAACCATTTTTGAGAAGGAATGCTCCACTGAGGGAGCTGTTTTTAAGGGAGTGGTGGTGGAGAGTATTAGCACTGAATAAAGCCTTGTGACAGTGAGAGAAAGAAGAGTCACACATACTGAGCGTCCAACAGAATTTATCTGTCTTTATTTTTTGATAGAGTGAGAGGTAGAATGACAGGAATAATGACAGGAGAGAAAATTTGTTAAGAAAGTAGCTTTGTGTTTTGAATGAAATCCTCTTGATGCTACTTGAGAGGGATAGTGAAGACTGGAATCTGTTTAAATTATTTATGACTATTGGACTATATCTTTTTACCCACAGTACTATTTAGTGAATTGGATCACAGGACTTACTTGGGTATTATTTATTATTATTATATCCAAGTACCTCCTTGGCATATCTGCCTGGATATTTCAAAGTCTTCTAAAACTCAGAAAGTCCAAAACTGAAAAATCATGATCTTCACACCCAAACTTCCTCCTCTGCCCCAGTCAGTGACATTGCTAGATACCTATCTGCCCAGGGCAGAAACCTAGGGGACATCATTGCCTTTCTTCTGCCTTAACCCCAGCATAAAATCAATCATCCTGTCCTGCCAAATCTATCTCTAAACATCTTTTGAATTTGCCCACTTCTCTGTAGTCCCACTCTATTTTACTTAACCTCTTTAAATTTTATTATAAATCAGTAAAGTACATTATAGACAGTTGGAAAAACAGAGATAATAAAATATATAAAAATAGTAATAGTATATACACATGCATTAAAAAAAATAAAAACCCGTTGTCATTTAATCAATTCTGATTCAGAGACCCTGAATGACAGAGTAGAACTGTCCCTGTAGGGTTTCCAGGGAGTTGCTAGTAGATTCGAACTGCTGATCTTTTGGTTAGCAGCCAAGCTCTTAACCACTATGCCACCATATATATACAAAAATAAGACTATACTGCACATGTTATGTTATAACTTACTCTTTCAGTTTATGATATCTAATTTACTATGTCAATGTGTTTTCTTCCTAATTCAAGTCTATATTCCAGTTTCTCTATTTGTCCTATATATACACTTTAAAGTTCATTTGTCCAAACCAGAATGCAATCCAAAAACAAGCTTCACATCTGGATATTTTATCTCTTAAACATATTTTAATCTAAAATGACCTCCATCACAACCACTTTTTTTTCCCATGACATTGATTCATTGACAGGATCTGACCAGTGATATTCTATAGTATATCTCACCTCCTGGATTTGTGAGGACGTTTCCTCATGATTCACTTAGCTTGTTCCTCCATCCTATAAAGCACAAATTATTCCTTTTGGTTAGATTCATCAAAGGTGATGTCATGGACTTCATATTTCATGGTATCATAAAACACGTCATCTGGACAATCGAGCATTAATGAGATTAAATCTGAGCTCTGGATTAGGACAATAACAACCTAATCCCTCCACTGTAAAATTACCTTCCTATTTTTGAAATGGAAAGTAATAGAGAATGTAATAATTATATCATTTCTTCTACATTATAGCTAACATTCTTCTGTAAAGTTGAGCTTTCCCTCATCAAGGGAAGCCAGTCTTTATTTTGAAATACAGTTTATCCTTTTCGTGACTTGTGAGACATACAGTATCCCAACCACTTTTTATGTCTCTGGAGTTCTTTGGGAAGGATGTAGCCTTATTTTAATACATTTAGCCCCAAGGTGGGAGCCTTTTGAAATATGTGAAACTCAAGAACCCTGAGTTGGAGCCTCATTTTTGTGTAGATTAAGCATTGTCTTAGATGATGCCTCCTGGATGTGTGAATTTTCTAAACTTTTGACAGGTTTGCCTTTATTTCTGTGAGATAAGCTTCCTCACTATGTTTCCCTGTTACTATCTTCTCTTGAGAATGTGCTTACCTTAAGACTAATTGTTTTTCTTTCTTTTTCTCTTTCCCTCCCTCCCGCTCTGTCTCTCTTTCTTTCCTTCTTTTTGTATATATTCAGGTTCTGTACAGAATTGTGTTATCTAAAGATGGTCACACCAGAATATTCCATTCCATATGCTATTCTTTCAATATGATGCTGATGCTCCTTCATCTAAAGTATATTCTGCACTCCTTCGCTTGGATCAGAGTGGGCCTATGACTACAGCAGAGTAACACTGTATGACTTTCTAGGCTAAGTTATTAAAGGCAGTTATGAAAAAATCCTCTTGGGATATTTAACCTTGGGATTTAGACCCTTTCTTGTGAAGAAGCCAATCAAGCATTTAAAAGCCACGTGCAGGCTCTAGCAACAGTGCCAGCTGAGGTTATAGTTTACTGTCAGATACATGAATGAGCGAGCTATAGGGTTATTTCAGCCCACGGCCTTGGAGACGCCCAGCTGATGCTGAGTGGAGCAGAGAGTAGCTATGCCTGTTGAGCTCCAATCAAATTGCTGATTCATGAGTAAGATAAATGTCATTGTCATTTTAAGTCATTAACTTTTGTGGTTGTTATGTAGCATCAGGTAACCAGAGTGTTTTTTAAAGCATTTATTTTGACATAATTTCAAATTTACAGAGATGTTAGCACAATAAGGCACAGAATTTATGTATGTCCTTTATGCAGATTACCCAATGATTTGCATTTTGCCTTACTTGCTTTTTCTTAACCATTTGAGAGTAAGCTGGAGACTTCATGCCCAATACCCCTAAATACTTCAGTATGTATTTTCTAATGAAAAATACATTCTCTAACATAACAACTGTTCAATTATCAAAATCAGAATTAACATTAATACAATATTATTTAATCCACAGTAAATATTCAAATAGACAATTGTCCCAGTAATGCCCCAATAGCTTTTTTTTTTTTTTGGCCCAGTCAGGATCCAATCCAGGATCACACATTGCATTTAGTTGTTCCATCTCTAGTTTATTTTAATCTCAAAAAGTTCCAGAAAATTTCTTTGTCTTTTTTAATCTTGATATTTTTGACTAATACAGACCAGTTACTTTGCAGAATGTCTCTCAATTTGGATTTAACTTATGTTTCATCACAATTAAGTATACATTTTTGGCATGAATAGCACTGAAGTGATTCTGTGCTCTTCTTAGTGCAGCATATCACAAGGCACATGATGTTGGTTTGTGCTGATAGTGGTGATATTGACTTGATCACTTGTTTAAGATAATGCCAACCAAGTTTCTGTATTATAAAGTCACTATTTTTCCATTTATGGGGAAGCACTTTGATATTATTCAATATTCCATTCCTCATCAAATCTTCACTAGTTTTCTCATGCGCTAGGTTTTCTCCGTAACTCTTTCTATGTGCATTAGTTGGCATTCTACTGGAAGGGAGTTTTCCATCACTGCCCCCATTTGTTTAATTTATTTACATTAGTATGACTCATGGATTTTTATTTTACCTAATGGGTTATAATCCGTTACTCTCATTATTCATTTTTCTGGTCAAATAGCCCCAGCTTTAACCATTGAGAGCCCCTTAAAGCTGAGTGTTATCCTTTTGCTATGTCCCCATTATTCTTTGAATACTTCCTTAAATCGTAGTACAATAATATGTCCTAATCCTTTTCTCAACAGGGGAGTAGTTCCTAATGGTAAAGAATGGTACTTAGAAACCAATTTCTGAGCACTAGTACATGATGCAGAGCCCCGTGGAGCAGTGGTTAAGAGCTTGGCTGCTTACGAAAAGGTCAGCCTTTCAAATCCACCAGCTGCTCCTTGGAAACCCAATGGGGCAGACGCAGAATCATGGGTGTTTCTTAAGAATTAGCCCTTCCAGAGACTTGAGGCCTGCTTAGACAATTTATATAATGCTACTGCCTTAGCAAGAAGCCTTGATGGTGCAGTGGTTAAGCTCTTGGCGGCTCACCGAAAGGTTGGCAGTTTAAACCCACCAGCCGCTCCATGGGAAAAAGATGTGGTAATCTGCTTCTGTAAAGATTATAGCCTTGGAAACACTATGGGACAGTTCTTTCTGCTCTATAGGGGTTGCTATGAGTTTGAATTGACTCAAAGGCAGTGGGTTTGGTTTTTGGTTTGATTGTCTTAGCTATTGCCTTGACATGTCTGAAAACGAGACTGGAAATCGGGGGGAATAGTATGTGAAGTGAGGAAGACTGGGAAAGACCAAAGATTAACTGTAATACACCTGAACAAACTGAAACTGCATCTGTCTCTCACTGCTTCTTCTTTGATGATGCAGGATAATCTGGTGCCCCTAACTATGGAGCTGCACCTTTGCCTGGTCCAAGACTCAGAAAAGCTGACACAGCAGCAGATCCAGTGACACACAGAGTTGCTGCCAGTCTGACTGCTGCCTCCCTTCAATACATTCTTGATTCTGCCATTAACTCAGCAACAATGTGTATGAGCTGCAGCAATTCCTGCCCTATACTGAACTTCCAGATCACACGTAAGTGCCTTTTTTGCCCAATTCTAATAGAAACATATAGGTAAGGATATTTCAGAAAATGTATGTTCACCTTAGCTACTAACTGTCACAGCAAACACTGAGTTGATGTTCTTTATTAATGGGTAAAGAGAAGAAGAAAAAATCATTTACCAGATCAATAGTGCATACTAAGTGCCAGGACATATGTCAATTTGCTGTAGTAATGAAATAATTGGAACTGCAGCTGCAATTAGAATCACCATATGATTAAGTTATAATAATTGCTGTCATTTTCCAAGATCCATCTGTCTTTTGATACCACCCCCGTATCTTTCAAGTCTTTGATAAACCCAGTTGTCATCAAGTCAATTCCATCTCATGGCCCCATGTGTGCCAGAGCAGAATTGTGCTCCACAGAGTTTTAATGCCTGGTGTTTTGGAAGCAGATCATGAGGCCTTTCTTCTGCAGAACCTCTGGGTGGACTGGAACCTCCAACCTCTCAAGTAGCAGCCAAGAACATTAACTATTTCCACCACCCAGGGATTCCCGAATCTTTGATAGTGGTATTAATCTCTGAAATCCCTTCAGAAATGCAACATTGCTTTTGGTAGATAGAGATTTCTAATGGCTTCCAATTGATCCCCCTTACCATACTTAAATAAGCAAGGGAACCAATTTGCCAATTGCTGAGTGTGTCTACTGAAATTATTCATTTCTCATCTGGGGAAGAAAAACACCAGGTGGTATTAGCGACTAACTGAGACAACTATGAGATGGACTCCAGATAAAACTTCTTTGATCACCTAACATTCATAAGCCTCTACTCTGACTGATGTACCATGGTGTTTCGATATGTTACAGGAATTATTATTGATTCAGACACTGTGTTCAGTAATCCCTGGAAAGTCTGATTATTTCCCTGTCCTCAATGCACAATATACCTATTGCCATTGAGTCAATCCCCCTCATAGCGATCCTATAGACAGAGTAGAATTGCCTCATAGGGTTTTCAAGGAGCGGCTGGTGGCTTTGAACTGCTGACATTTTAGTTAGCAGCTGAGCTGTTAACCACTGAGCCACTAACCCAGGTAAATGACTAAAAGTCCCTTTAGAAAAGGTTATAAGAGAATTTAAAGTATACAGTTATGGCTATGTAGCAAGGTCTTTCCTTTTTCATGGGAATATGGCCTCACTTTCATTCAAAGGCCCTGGGTTTTTGAACTTGCTCAAGTCTTGAATGTAATTGTGGGGCAGTGACTTTCTGTTGTGCTAATTGAAATCAGACTTCTGTTTAGCAGATGTATTATTTTCCCATTGTTGCTGTAACAAATTACCACAAAGTTAGTGGCTTAAAACAACATGAATTTGTTCTCTTATGCTTCTAAAGGTCCTTGGAATCTGACCATATATTCCTACTCTTTCACAATCAATAACCCTACTTCAACGTAAGAGATTCTGCAAGTACAGGGATTATATTTCTTTTGTAATTTGGTCATTTAAAGGAGTAGACTCTGGGTTTGATTTTCATATATATATTTTGGCACCTAGAGCAGTCAGAGAAATTTTCAGTTTTCTTAGTCGGTTCACTTGAGAATTTAAAGCTGTGAGCTGCTCGTTTTTATTCCCTAAGCTCTCCAGTGCACTGTGAAACAATCAATAAATCCCATTAGACTACATATTTGTGCTAAAATTTGTAGGGTAGGAATGACTTGATCACCTAAAATCTCACCTTCTATAGGCACTTGATTACAGATGTTTACACCTGATGATCTAAGTAACTGTTTTTGCCATTGCATGCCATGGACCAATAGTGTCCTCTTCACTCTTGGAATTAGGGTCAGCAATGCCTTTAATTCTAATCAGGTATCCAATTCCAGACAACCTAAGAACAATTCAGAGCACTGATCCCTAATGTGTTGTTCTCCTGGAACAACTTACAATATTAAATTCTTTATCAGTAAATGTTTGATGAGGGAAGCAGAGCAAACTAAGTAATACAGAATAAAGGAATTAGTATAGAAGTTAAACCTTAAGACTATCAAGGGAGCAGGTTAAGCTGTTTCTACAAGTCTGTTGCCTCTGCATCTGGTGTTGGGCTTGTGTTCAGCAGGGCTGGCAACTAGAAACAAAAGACAGGTATGAAGTGGGGAAGACTGAGCACATACTAGAACCCATGAGGACAAACTGGGACCACATCTTTCTCTCACTGCCTCTAACCTCAATGATGTGAGTTACCTGAAGGATAAGCGTATTCCCTTCAATCTGGAAATGCACACGCACATGTCCCAGGATTAGGAGATACGGAAGGAGCAGATCTGCCAGACGCTGGAATTACATCAAGCTTGACAACAAGGTGAGATCAGTGATAAGGGGCAGGAGCTGTAACCACACCTGCCTGACTTCACTTTCTGAGTCCCAACGTGGCTGCTACTTCACTTCTGCTTACCAAATCGCACTCAGACTTTTCTTGTGGTTGACCTTGTCGTGGAACATACAAGGAAGGAAATTATGAGAAATGTAATTCCAGCTTGTCTCGGGTGATGCACTCCAGAGCCATCACATATATACACCAACATAGACAGACAGACAGATACAAACACACACACACCCACATGCACACTTAAATTTATGTATTTATTCTGGCCTATCTATCTATTATTAAAAACCACAAGTTGGTATGGATATCTATAGTTTCAATCCAGGGTATACACTAGCCTTTTACATTTGTAACTCTCTTGTCGTTTCCTTCTTCAACAGTAAGAAACCTAGCTCCCATTATCCTAATTAAGTTATCCATTTGTTTAAGGCTAAAAACGCAGAAGTAGTTTCAGATTTGCTAATATATACCACTGTGGAAAAGAAAATCTACTAACTATAGATTACTTTGTGTTTGTGGGTCTTCTTTTGGTTACCATGAGTAGGAGTTGACTCCCTGCAACTGATTTTTTATGGGTCTTTTCTTTAAGATAAAATTTTACATGCACTGCAATATAAAGTCTTAAATTTACAATGCCATGAGTTCTGACAAATGTACACAGATGTTTAACCGACACATTTCTCAGGACAGTGACATTTCCAACATCCCAAGGGAGTTCCCTTATGCCCCTTTACAATCAAATCCTTACCCAGAGGTTACCACTTTTATGATGTTTTCCTCATAAATTGTCTTCTTTTTTTTAGAATGACACGTAAATGGGATCATACAATACGTACTCTATCATGCCCAGCTTCTTTTGTTCAACATAATGTCTGTGATATTCATGTATATTGTTGTATGCATCCATAGTTTGTCACTTTTTGTGGTGGAATACTATTCCAATCTATGAATATAGCACAATTTGTTTACCTGTTAACTTCTTGATGGACATTTCGGTTAATTCTTGTTCTTGGATGTAAAAATGAAGGCTCTATGCATTAATCTTTTTGTAAATATATGTTTTTATTCATTTCTTTTGGGTAAATACCTACAAATTGGTCATGGAATAGAGGTATGTTTACCTGTATATGAAACTGCCAGACTTTTTCCAAAATGCTTACATTATTTTATTTTCCCAGCATGACTGTAGGAGACTTCTGGTTGCATTACATTCTTGCCAACTTTACCCATTGTAGAGTGTATGTACGGGTATCTCATTGTGGTTTTAAGTTGTATTTCCTTGGAAACTAATAACGTAAACACATTTTTATGTTTATTGGCCATTTGTGTGAGTGTGTGTGTGTGTGTGTGCATTATGTTTATTGGTTTTTGTGAAGTGTCTAAGAAATCTTTGCCTATGCCCAAGTTGTGAAGATAATCTCTTTTATTTTTTCTGAAAGTTTATGGTTTTAGCACCTTTAGGACTACAATCTATCTTAAATTCATGTTATGTATGGTTTGATGTAAGCACTGAGATTCAATTTTTATATTGATATATCCGTTTTTTCCTATGTTTATCCAGTTATTAAAGCACCATTTGTTGAAGACATTTTTCCACCATTAAATTGCTTTGGTATCTTTGTGAAAAATTGACTTATAAGTTTTGCCTATTTCTGGATTCTATTTTCTCTATTCTGTCCCACAGCTCTGTGTATCTACTCTTATGTCAGTTTTATGGAGTCTTGATTATAGTGGCTTGAAGTCAGGCAGTTCAAGCCTTCAACTTTATTCTTCTTCTTCAAATTGATTTGGCTATTTTACGGCTTTTGGGTTTTCGTATAAATTTAGAAACTATTTTTCAATTTCTGTGAAAACATTTGTTGAGATTATTATTTTGATCATATACTGAATTTAAAGATCAATTTATGGAGAACTTTTTTGTTAACGTGGCATTTTTCTTCATTTATTTGGGTATTCCTTAATTTCTCTTAGAGTTGTTTTATATTTTTTAGTGTAGAATCAATATGCTCACTTTGTTAGATTTATTACTAAATATTCTTAATTTTAATGCTATTGTAAATGGAAATTTAAAAATTTCACTTTCTAATGGTTGGCACTAGTATGTAAAAATACAATTGTATGTAAAAATACAATTGAATATGTATGATGTTAAATCTATCCCTAACACTTTCATATTTTTAGATATTGTTTTTATTTCAGTTTCTAGTTGGTCATGTTGGCAATAATAAAAAATACAAACAATTATGTATATTCACCATATACATATGTGAGTGTGTGTATATATACATATATATATATATATGTATATATATATATATAAAATGAGCTCTGGTGGCATAATGGTTAAGAGCTCTGCTGCTAACCAAAACGTCTGCAGTTTGAATCCACCAGCTGCTCCTTGGAAACCCTATGGGGTAGTTCTGCTCTGTGCTATAGGTTCATTATGAGTCAGTCGACTTGACGACAACAGGTTTGGTTTACTCACACAACAGTAGAGGGAGCAAATAATTTCTTTTGCAATAGAAATTAGCATTGACCAGGCTTTCACTCAATAAAAAAGCAAATCTTTTTCAGAAACTCTTTTGAGTTATCTATTTTTTAATACCTATAATAAAATATTGTGGAAAATAAGATGATATTTTTAAAAAATCCTCTATGATATCACTACAATATACTCTATATGGATTAATTTCATAAAAATAAAATAGTGCTGTTTTTTCTGTCTATGAATCCCTTCCAGTATCCCTCTCTCAACCCCATTTCCATCTCCTTCTTTGACTCATTCAAAATCTTCTTTTATTTATCAGAGTAGACATTACCTACTCCTGTAAGAATCTCTCTTTGACTTCTCTTTCTAAACTACTGTAAGTGGGCAATTAGATTAAATTACCTGTACACTCAGAGCACCTACTATCATATTACTTATCACACTAGATAGTTATTGCTTGTTTAGTTGCCTGGTTCCTCACTAGGCCTTAAGGATAGGGGCTATGTTTTACTAATTTTGGTATTCTCGGTGAATAGCACACTGCTTGGTACATTTTCCCCATAAATAACAAAGAAGAAAATAAACTCTAATCCATATAACTCTCCTTAGACTCAAGCAAAATGTCAACTATTTCCTCAGTCTGTATCATCTTGGAAGAATATCTAAGAACAAGATAAGATAAACTCACTATGTCCTAGAAGTTGTCCATAAAGCAGTGACATGCGAATATTTTCAACTACCTCTTACCTTCCAAGCTCAGTGGGGTTGTTCTGACCACTTCTAACTAATTTTTCCTTTTGGTATGGGACCCATAAAATACTAGTAGAATCCATGTCTCAATAACTATATGCCTATGAGGTTACCTGTTGATGTCACCTACCAAGGTAGGAAATGTCATTCTTTGCCAGTGTCAGGATTTTTATATATATATGTATACATATATATACATATGTATACATATATATATATGTATACATACATATATATAGTACTTTAGATGAAGGTTTACAGAACAAATAGCTTCTCATTAAGCAGTCAGTACACATATTGTTTTATGACATTGGTTAACAACCCTATGACATGTCAACACTCTCCCTTCGTGACCTTGGAGGACCCTTCTTTTTGGTGAAAATACACATAGCGAAAGTTACACCATCTCAAAAGTTTCTACATGTACTGTTCAGTGACATCAATTACATTCTTTCACTTGTGCTGCTATTCTCACTATCCTTTTACAAATTATTCCATCACCATTATCTTCAACTTACTGACCCCTAGGCTTCCCATCAAACCTTTTAAGTTGCTGTTGTCAATTCGATCTCACATAGATAATTCTTTTTTTTTTTTTTTGTACCTTATATGAAGGTTTGCAGAACAGAGTTTCTCATTAAACAGTTAGTACACATATTGCTGTATGACAATGGTTAACAACCCCACGACATGTCAACACTGTCCCTTCTCAACCTTGGGTTCCCTATCACCAGCTTTCTTGTCCCCTCCTGCCTACTAGTCTTTGTCCCTGGACTGCAGTGCCTCATTAGTCCCATTTTGTTTTATGACGCTGCCCAATACCCAGCTGAACAGTGAACTTTGGGAGACATTTCACCACTGAGCTAAAAGAGTGTCCGGGGGCCATGCTCTTGGGGTTTCTCCTGTCTGTCAGGCCAGTAAATCTGGTCTTTTTTTTTTTTTTTTTTTTTGTGAGTTAGGATTTTGTTCTACATTCTTCTCCAGCTCTGTGCAGGACCCTCTATTGTAACCCAGTGAGAACAGTCTGTGGTGGTAGCCGGGCACCATCCAGCTGTACTGGACTCAGTCTGGTGGAGGCCATGGTAGCTGTGGTCTATTAGTCCTTTGGACGAATCTGTTCCTTGTATCCTGTTCTCTTCATTCTCCCTTGCTTCCGAAGGGATGAGACCAGTGGAATATCTTAGATGGCTGCTCACAGGCTTTGAAGACCTCAGAGGCTACTCACCAAGGTGGAATATAGAACATTGTCTTTATAAACTGTGTTATGCCAATTAAGCTAGATGTTGCCTGAGGCCATGGTCCCCACAGCCCTCCTCCCAGCAATTCAGTCCCTAAAGGAGTTTGGATGGGTCTATAGCGTTTCCATGACCTTTCCTTGTACAAGTTGTGCTGGCTTCCCCAGTATTGTTTATTGTATTACCCTTCACCAAGGTTACCACTTATCTATTATCTATTTAGTTCTCCCACCATACCTCCCATCCCTGGTAACCAACAAAGATGGTTTCTTTTTGTGTATAAACTTTTACATGAGTTTTTACAGTAGAGGTCTTATACAATATTTGTCATTTTTTTGTTGGCTTATTTCAATCAGAATAATGTCCTCCAGTTTCATCCATGTTATGAGATGCTTCACAGATTCATCATTGTTCTTTCTTGTTGTGTAATACTCCATTGTGTGTATGTACCATAGTTTATCCATTCATCTGTTGATGGGAATCTAGACTGTTCCCATCTTTTTGCTATTGTGAACAGTGCTGCATTGAATATGGGTGTGCAGTGTCAGGATTTCTGCATGACAAGGGGGCTTCTGTAGTTAAGTCTTTGTGATTTCTGGGGTAGGCAGATTCTTATTAGCCATAGGGATTGAATTTGCCTTGGCAGTCTCATAACCCACTTCTAATGATCTTCCAAATGACTTTTCCTCACCCCAGTCTTGGAAAGCCTTTTAGGGAATAATATTGTCCACGGTAAGTTTCAAGCTTTGCTTCATCTGTGAATGAGTCTTTATGCCCTCTTTCCTCATTAAATCATGATGTCTTGAGTCCATATGGGATTACGCTAACTGCAACTCTTCCACCAGTCTCCTCCCCCAAAATCCAAGTCATGAATCATTGTAGTTTTCATTAAGGTCATCACCATGATAGTTTTAGGGAGGTTGGCAAAGCCAACTTTGCTTTGAAGTGAAGGGTGACATCAAGAGGTAAACTGATAGACAAGGTATGATATATAGAATGGTTAACAGATTCAGGCTAAGAGACAGTGCAATCATGGATAAATATTAGGCTTCTGTTTGCAGTTAGGGAGAGACAGTACCTAACTATGTTGCTATATTATAGAAGAACTCAAACAGAGAAAATGATCAGTTAAGAAAACTTACACTTGAACAAAAAAAGAGAAATTATTAGAGCTTCATTAGTTTGAATAGTCATTAAAACATGTCTTGTGTAAGGCTGAGGATTCCTCTCTTTCCCAGTCATGTGGCCCATTCATACTTTTTACACCTTGCCTCTCTCTTCCTTATAATGCATGAATAGAGTAAATATATATTTTAAGGACTTTTATTATAGAGCTAAACTCTACAGTTTTTAAGGAAAATAAAACTTAGGAGAAATTTCTAGAATAGACAAATGTATACAGACTAAAGTTTATTAGTGGTTACGAAGGGTGTAAGGGAGGAGGAAAGAGGGAATGATTACCCAGGCGACACTGAGTTTCTGCTAAGACTGATGGAAAATTTTGAAAATGGATAGTGGTGATGGTTGCACGTGATGAACATAATGTCACTGAATTGTACACATAAAAAATGTTGAAACGGCAAATGTTTTGTTGTGAGGCAGAAAAATCAAATCAAGCATTGAAGCTTATTACTGTAAAAGGTCACACCCTCCAACAGAAAAATGCAGGCAGGTCAGGTCAGTTTTTAACCAAAGCAGAAGAGGCAAGGAGATGATTAAGTCTCTAAGGATCAGAATACTTTGTATCTTACATTCAAAGAGCTGCACATTTCATGTGCAAGTAACTCACTACACCAACAAAGATCCTCTTGAAAATAAAATCTTATATACGATGAATATTTTTTCAATAGAAACATCTACCCTATTACCTTACTTTGCCTGATGCTAAAGATAAATAAAAATGTTCAACGCCTGGCAGATATATTTGAAAAATCTGAGAAATTCTATTTTTAATTTTCAGTCAACTGTCTACTCTGATGTAACATAGAAGAGTGTAAGACTGGTTTATAAAATAAAATAAGGCATTCCAAAACTTGTATTATTTCCCCTAAAATTTGATGCTATTATATATGTATGCTTCATTACTTTTTGATTATTTAGCAATAGTTGAAATTACTTATGAATAGTTAAAATTAATAGCTAAAAGATAAATAACAGTTGAAAAAATGCCCTTACATGTGCATGTCATTGAACTTCCATGATGAGTTAGTAGATTTGTTACAATTTTTATCACCATCAACCAAAACTGAGGATGCTATTGTATAAGAGGACCGGATAGATTTAAAAATAAGTAGAAATATATACATTAGTAAATGTAGAAGAATATGTGCAAGTCAACCAGTCATTGAGACAAAGAATGAGACTTTATTGAGAGAGAAAGAGACAAAACTGAGAGAGAGAGGGAGAATAGAACTGGGATTATTTGCATTCTTTTAGCCACAAGAATGAGGGAACACAAAAACCCAGAAGGAATCTGAGCAAGCTGCACTGCACATATTCCACTCATGGTTGTCCTGGCAATAAGATTCCATATTTGCTAATGACCTTCAAATGAGGGACAGAAACAGCAAACAAAGGAAATGATGTGAATTCCATGAGTGCTTGGCTCCAACTTAGAAAAAATCAGAGTAGTATCTGGGAGTTTTGCTGTAATTTGTGATGCTATTGAATAGGATGTGATACAACCTATTTTGTTGGGGAAAACACACACACACAATGAAAAGAAAAGGAAAAATCCTGATTTTTGTAAATTGGCTATCCTGAACCTGTATGAAGTAATATGGTTCCAGCACATAACTGGAAAAAAAAGATTATGTACAAAAAGGTTACTATGAACCTGCAGCCTTGAGAGATATTCTGGATATTATTAGTTTTCATTCTCAAAACGACTTTGCTAGGAGTTGCCATTAAATAACGAATCACCTATTTATGCCCCCACTTTCTATCACCTGCTCAGTATCACTACTTGGGGGAAAAAAAGAATCACAAAACAACTCAGTAATCAGGAATCTTAGACAAGGAGAGGTGAGAAGGTGGATACTCTGCTGGAGCTCTAAATTAGAGTTCAGACCAATCTTGGCTGCCTGTTTCTTTATTGCTCTGTGTGTCCTTACAATCAGCCTTGAGGATTATTATTGTGAGAGGAGAGTATGGAGCCAATAAGTGTTTATGGCTTGACTGAATGAATAAATGAATGAATGAAGTCACTGGCTAGCTCAAGCTCTCCAAGTTAGAAAATAGTAGTCAAGATTCAAATTCAGGTCCTTGGCCTCTAAATCTTGTTTCTATTCACTAAATCATAGTGCCTCTAATGTGTCACCAGATTGTGCCAAACTATTTTATTATAAACAGGGGAACCAATGAAGTGCAAATAATATAGAAAGCACATTCAGTAGAAAACCAAAGTAACACTAGTTTGGGTAATAAGAACTATACAGGTGAGGTGGTTTCATATTGGTTAATTCAGCTCCTCTGTGATGTCTACTGGGGCTTTCTGCTCAGCTAGGCTTAGAATGCTGGCCTCTCCTCCTATAACTACAACTTGGCTGTGACAGCTCCAAGCATCACCCAATACACAAAGGCAGGGAAATAGGAGGAGGGTGTGTCTCTTGACTTGTGTCTCTTTTTTAAGAGCAAGAAAAACTCCCCAGAAGTCCTCAGCAGAAAGACTTCAGATTGTTGGCCAGAATTACATCATATCCTTCTCCCTAAATAGATTAATGACAAACAGGGGGACAAATGACTGGGATTGATTTAAACTAGTCAAGATTCAGCCCTGGGGTGAAGTATCAGCTTCTCCAGAAGCACACACCTCCCATACCTGAACAAATCTGTCAACCTACTGTGTCTGTCCCTTCAGCCTCCAACCTTCACACTCTGCTGGAGCAGAAACAAAGTAGGCACTGGAGCAACCTTGAATTCCTCTGCCTTATTTACCCATTGGAGTCCCTGGGTGGCACAAATGATTAACTTAGCTTGGCTGCTAACCGAAAGGTTGGTGATTCGAGTTTACCCAGAAACACCTCAAAAGAAAGGTCTGTTAATCTACTTCCAAAAAATTAGCCGCTGAAAACCTTGTGGAGCACAGATCTCTTCTCACACAAGTGAAGTCGCCATGAGTTGGAACCGACCAGGCAGCAATGATTTGGATTTTTTTGTGATTTATTTCCCCATCACTTCCTATTAGGATAGGTAATCGAGACGTAAAAGAAGAGGAAGCAAAGAAGCAGGATAACTCGCATGCTCTACAGACCACATCTAGGACATTTCAGTTTAACTTGTAATATTTAGTTTAGCAGTTTGCAGCAGTGTTCTATATACTGATGCCACATTTTCCCACTCTAACAGCAAGTATAAAACTACTTTCTGAAGAAAAAATAAAGCTGCTTTTCCATTTACGATTTTACTTAGTTTATGATATTTCTCATGCAGAAAAGTTTTGTTGAAAGAATACACAAGAAAGTGAGAAATAGCTTGGTAATGGTTGGTGTCTGCTGTGAGAAGACTTACCTTTTACTCCCTAATCCTTCATACTGTGATATATATGACATTCTAATATATTTATATGTTGTTGTTTTTAGCTACCGTAGAGTTGGCTCCCGACTCATGTGGGCCCATTCACAACAGAAATAAATGCTGCCTCGTCCTCCATCATCACCATTGTGATCCACAGGGTTTTGTTTTGTTTTAAATGTGCTTTAGGTGAAAGTTTACATCTCAAGTTAATTTTTCATTCAAAAATTTATACAATATTGTTTTGTGACATTGGTTGCAATTCCCACTATGTGACAGCACACTTCCACTTTCCACTCCAGGTTCCCTGTGTCCATTCATTCAGTTCCTGTCCCTTTCTGCCTTCACGTCCTGCTTTTGAACAGAAGCTGCCCAATTGGTCTCGTATGTTTGATTGAACTAAGAAGCGTGTTCTTCATGTGTGTTATTTTTTGTTTTATAAGTCTGTCTGATCTTTGTCTGAAAGTGGGCTTCAGGAACAGTTTCAGTTCTGGGTTAGCAGAGCATCCAGGGGCCAAAGTTTTGGGGGTTCCTCTATTCTGTCAGACCAGTATTGTTGGTTGATTTTCGAAAGTAGATCGCAGGCTATTCCTCCTAGTCCATCTTAGTCTGGAAGCTTTGCTGAAATCTGTTCAGCATCAAAGCATCAGGAAAGCCACCACTGGTGCTGTGCATGAGGTGCATTGGCCTAGAATTGAACATATATCCCTAAGTTGTAATGTGCCTATATTCAATTTTAATTAAAAAACAACTTAAAAAATCTAATCGTTGATTCAGAAATGTTTCCCATGCTTATATGTAGCCCTTTCCAATTCTTAGAGTGTAAGCAAGATTTCCTTCCAATGTTTTCCCCGTCTCAAACAGTCTATAATTTAGACAATAGCAAGCAGAGCACATGATTAATGAAGCTGTGAGCTGAGGCTGGGATAGCTGCTGGATCACAAAGAGGTGCTTTATGTGCACATTACTACATATGCAAGGAACTGCACAAACTGATGATTTGTTAAACTAATTGAATCTCTCTGTGAAAGTTATTACAACTTTTGATTAGGTTAGAGAGTAACCAAGTATTTATATCAATCTAGGGTAGCTAAAGCAAAGCCATTTTTTGCTATTGATAGGACCAGTGTTCAAAGCCCTCAGCAGGGATGAACTTAAGCAAAACAATCAGGCTGAGCCTTTGTGTCCTTATCATCATCTCTGCCCTGCTTGCTTTCCTCTGCTTCCTCCATGGAGGAGCCAGTGCCCTCTTGGAAATTTTCAGTTGCTTTGGCCACCCTCATTATGCATTTTCAGTCCAGCTTGACTGTTCTCAGTTGGCCATGTTGTTTTGTTTTGTTTTGTTTCCCAAATTTCTTCAAGCCTCTATCGGTCATAGAATGAACATATCTGTCTTGGAAGAAGTACAGCCAGAATGCTCCTTAGAAGCCTCATGTACTTTGGACATGTTATTAGGAAGGACCAGTCCCTGGAGAAGGACAGCATGCTTGGTAAAGTAGAGGGTCAGCAAAAGAGAGGAAGACCTTCAACAACATGGATTGACACAGTGGCTGCAACAAAGGGCTCAAGCTTAACAAGGATTGTGAGGATGCCACAGGACTGGGCAGTGTTTCGTTCTGTTGTACAAAGGGTTGCTATGAGTTGGAACCAACTTGACAACACCTAACAACAACAACATCAATCATACCTGTCCTGTGTCATATCTTTTTGTTGGCCAGGGTAGGAATGGAGGAAAAGGAGATGGAAAGCTGATTTTGAGGAGGAGATGAAATAAACAATAATGTGGTTTTGTTTGCAGTGACTAACCCTTTATTTTAAGAAAAAAACATTACAGAAATATGGCACCATTTTCTGTCAGAAAGATTACTAAAAGAGACAGAACTAATACTGGAGGCATATAATATTTTCCAGGATGACAGGAATCCTGAGTTCTTCAACCAAGTCCCATTGACTTTCACTCCCACCACTCCACTAAGCCAGCTCTTGTCAAAGTTATGTTGCTAAATCCCAAGTTTGTATCCCAGTCCTCATCTTTATTGCAATAGCATTTAGACATTGCTGGTCCTTCCCGCTTTCTTAAAAGACTTCCTTCACTTGGCCCATGTAATACTACTTACTTTCTTGGTCTTCTTCCCATCTCATTGGTCTTTCTTTTTCAGTCTCCTTCGCTGATTTCTCCTCGTCTCCAAGACCTCAAAATGTTAGCATGCCCCAGGGCTTATTCCTAGGACTGTTCTCCTGTCTCACAACTTGAGATATCATTTATAAGCTCAGAACTCCTAAATTTTTACCTCTAGCTTGGACTTCTCATTCAAATTTGCCTCATGTTTCCATTGCCAATTCAAAACCTCCATTAGATGTCTAATAGTGTTCTCAGACTTTAAATGTCCAACACTGAACTCCTGATCTCCAGTCCCAAACCCATCCTTCTTGAGATCTCATTTAAGAAAAATTATTTTTTCCTCTGATGAAGAACCTTGATATCATGTTTGACTCTTCTCTTTACTTAATAGCCCACATCAAATTCAACAAAAAAATTTATTCATTCTACCATCAAGATATATCCAAAAATTGGCTTTTCACCATCTCCACTGCTAACCTTACTTCAAGCTACCATCATCTATTATCTGAATTATTACTATAGGCTCTTACCTGATTTCCATAAGTCCATCCTTGCCTACATAGCCATTGTGATCCTTTTAAATATTTAAGTCCAATCATGTCATTATTCTGCTCAAAACCCTCTAATAGTTTCCTATCATATTCAGGGTAAAAATTCAAACCTAGCAATGGTCTACAAGGCATTATGTATTTGACCCTACTACTTCTCTAATATCACCTTCTGCATTTCTCCATCACTTTTTTCTTTAAGAATGTTATAACCTCAAGGGTTTTGCAGTTTCTCTCCCCTCTGTCTGAAAATTTCTTCCCCTAGATGTTCATAAACCTCACTCCCTCAACTCTTTCTGGATTCCACTCAAATGTCGCCTCTTCCCTGGGACTTACCCTAACAAAATCACTACTCATCCATGTAGCAGTTCCTTCCCCCTTTCTTCTCTTTATTCTTCTCCATGGATCCTATCACAATCTGATATGCTATATATATACATATTTTTCATGTATATGTTGGTTTAATATCTGTATCTCCTGTAAACTGTAAGCTCCAAGAAGGTAGGTATTTTCTCTGTTTTATTAACTGCTGCATTTCCATGGTTTAGCTCAATGCCTGGCACACAGACAGCACTCCAAAAATTGTGTTAAATGAATGAATGAATCCTATTTTAGAAATTCAACAGATATTAATATAAAATCTTCACATGTACAACAGAATGAAAGCCTAGTTTATGAGAAGAAATAGAGCTAATCTTGAAGAAGTATTGGAATAGAGAGATGAATATGCCAACACTACTGCTTGTAATTTACCAAATCTTATTAACCTGGTTAATTTTATAATAGAGGATCTTTAGACCAAACATCCCTTAATCCAACATGTGGAGATATACATGAGCTAATAAGAGCAATGTAATTTGATGAGCTTATTTTCCACAGGATGATGGGGAGGATAAAATTAGAATTTTTTAAAGTTGAAAACTTACAGTACAATCATCTCATTGTAAGCTGAAGCTAAGATCAGAGACTAGAGAGTTCCTGTGACTTATTCAAGGTCAAAGGCTCTTCACTCCCAGTTGAGTTCCAAGTTTACCAAACTGCGCAGCGTTGGCGATTTGGAAGTCCCCTTCAAACTCCTAAGGAGCCTTGATGATGCAGTGGTTAAGAGCTCGGCTGCTAACCTTTTCGGAGGTTCAAACCCACCAGTAACAGAGGGGTAGAAAGATGTGGCAGTCTGCTTCCATAACGATTATAATCTTGGAAACCCTATGAGGCAGTTCGACTGGGTCTTATAGGGTTGTCTGAGCGAGAATTAACTCGTCGCCAGGGGGTGGGTTTTTGGTTCAAACTCCTTAGAGGTGGCAGACTACTCTACCTCTTTATTATTTCTCATTTAGCCAAAGATCTCCCTCCTTCCCTCCCTCCTTCTTCTTCTTATTTCTTACATCCTTCTTTCAGTAAGTACAGGTCAAAAAGTTAGTGATACACATTAGCCCTTACACATTGAAGACGATCATTAGCTCGATCGGTTGAAAGTTAAATAACCATATGTAAATACTGCTTCCTACATTTTTAAAATTGTGCCTTCTAGTCTGGGGTCTTAAAAGCTTGCAAGCGGCCATCTAAGATGCATCAATTGGTCCCAACCACCTGGAGTAAAGGAGGACAAGAACACCAAAGACACAAGGAAAGTATTAGCCCAAGAGACAAAAAAGGCCACATAAACCAAAGACTTCATCAGCCTGAGACCAGGAGAGCTAGATGGTGCCTGGCTACCACCAGTGACCACCCTGACAGGGAACACAACAGAAAGTCCCTGATGGACCAGCAGAAAGATGGGGTGCAGAACTCAAATTCTAGTAAGAAGACCAGACTTAATGGTCTGACTGAGACTGGAGGTACCCCAGAAAGCATGGCCCCTGGATTCTCTATCAGCCCAGAACTAAAACAATTTCTAAGGCCAACTCTTCAGACAGGGATTGGACTGGACCATGGGACATAAAGTGATACTCTTGAAGAGTGTGCCTCTTAGCTCAAGTAGGTACAAGGGACCAAAGGGGCAGCTTCTGTCCAGAGGTGAGATGGGAAAGCAGAGAGGGTTAGGAACTGGTTGAATGGACATGGGGAATCAGGGGCGGAAAGGAGGAGTGTGCTGTTGCAGAATGGGGTGAGCAATTAGGGTCACATAACAATGTATGTATAAAATTTTGTGTGGGAGACTAACTTGAAATGTAAACTTCATTTAAACTACAACAATAAAAAAATAAAATAAAATAATTTTGTGCCTTCTGTTATCATTGATTTTTAATATAATCAAGGAAAGAGGTATGGAGATAGAAGGTGACTCATAAATGCAGAATATGTTAGAGGGTAGAGAATGGCATAATTAAATGTCTATTTAATTAAGGATATAATAAGGGACAATGAGCTATCAATAATTAACTAAAGGCAGGAATAAAAATAAATTTGTCCAAAGAACTGTAAGTCAACTTGGCAAAAAGTACAAAAAGAAAAAAGAGAGAAAGACTGATCATAAACTAACTTTTTTTGAGGGTAGAAATTTTGACTGGTTGTTTTTATTGCATAAGTCTTGTAATGTCTATGAAACAATCTGTGATAATTTAATAAAAACCAGAAAGAAAACTGCAACTGAAGTGTAATATGTAATAAAGCAGCAGATGCTACTTTGGCAGCTGAGATACGTGAAATTATTCTCTGGCAGCATTTAGGTGATGCAGTTTTTATTAACGGTTGTGGTGGATAAAACACAATCTTTTATATATTGACAGGAAACACTTTATACTTTAGAGTTCTGGTGGGGTATAATCCAGGCCCAAGGTATAGAATTTCTTCATGCTTAAAACAAAGAATCAATTGTTTTTAATGGTTTTGTTGCTAACATCATTGCTTTTTCATAACCGATTTATGGAGATAAAATTCCCATATCAAACAATTCACTCATTTTAAAACGGATAATTCAATGGTTTTTAGTATGTTCACAGACATGTGCAACCATTACCTCAGTCAATTTTATAGCATTTACACCACCTCAAAAATAATTCCTATACCTTTTTGTATTAATCCCTTTAACCCTCCTGCCCACCTTCCAGCCTTAAGCGACTACTAAGCTACTTTTTTGTTTCTAAAGATGTGCCTATTCTGTGCATGACATATAAATGAAATCATAACATATGTGGTCTTTTGTGACTGGCTTCTTTCACTTAGCATAATGTTTTCAAGCGTCATCTATGCTGTAGCAAGTATCAGTACTCCATTCCTTATTATAGCTAAATAATATTTCATAGTATGGATATATCACAACATATTTATCCATTCATCAGTTAACCTTTTGGCTTTTATAAATAGTGCAGCTATAAACACTCACTTTGAAGTTTTTGTGTGAACATAGGTTTTCATTTTCTTGGGTATACAACTAGGGGTGGAATTTCTGGGTCATGTGGTAACCCTGTATTTAACAGTTTAAGAAACTGCCACATTGCTTCCAAAGTGGCTGCACTATTTTACATTGCCACCAGCAACAGATGAGAGTGACAATATCTCCACATCCTCGCCAACACTTGTTATTTTCTATTTTTCTGATAATCTCCATCCTAGTGGATGTGAAGTAGTATTTCTTTGAGGTTTTGATTTGCATTTCCCTGAGGCATCTTTTCATGCTTATTGGCCATTTGTGCTTCTTCCTTGGAGAATGTTTTAAGTTGTCTTTTTTAAATTGAATTGTCTTTTTATAATTGAATTCTAAGGGTCTTTGAGTACTCTAGTTACAAGTCCTCTATCAGATATATGATTTGCAAATATTTTCTCTCATTTTATGGATTGTCTTTTCACTTTCTTGATAGTGTCCCTTGAAGCATAGAAATTTTAAGCTTCGATAAAGTTTAAATTATCTGTTTTTTTCTTTGTTTCTCATGCTTTTGATTTCATGTCTAAAAAGCTATTGCCAAATCTGAGGTTATGCAGATTTAACCCTATGTTTTCTTATAAGACTTTTGTTGTTTTAGCCCTTAAATTTAAGTCTTTGATTCATTTTAGGTTAATTTTTGTATATATTGTGAAATAAGGGCCCAATTTTATTCTTTTGCTTGTGGCTATTGAGCACTGGTGGCACAGTGTAAGTGCTCAACTGCTAACCAAAAGGTTGGCAGTTCCAACTCACTAGCTGCTCTGCTAGAAAAAGACGTGGCAGTCTGCTTCCCTAAAGATTACAGTGTTGGAAACCCTATGGGGTAGTTCTACTCTGTCTTACAGAGTTACTGTGAGTTGGAATAGACTCTAAGGCAACGGGTTTAGTTTTTTTGGTTTTATTATGGATAATACTACGGCAAACACTGGTTTCCAAGTTTTTGTGTGGACCATTTGTTGAAAGACTATTCTTTCCTCATTGAATGGTCTTAGCACCGTTGTCAAAACCCAGTTGACTATAGGCACATGGATTTATATTGATTTTAGGATCAATGTGCTTATTTCTACAAAGAAGTCAGCTGGGATTCTGATGGATATTGCATTGAATATGGAGATAAATTTGGGGAATATTGTCATCTTAACAGAGGAACCTTGCTGGAGCAGTGGTTAAGGCTGGACTGCTAACTGAAAGATTGACGGTTCAAACCCACAGCTCTGCAGGAGAAAGATGTGGCAGTCTGCTTCTGTAAAGATTGCAGCCTTGGAAACCCTATAGGGCAGTTTTACTCTGTCTTACAGGGTTGCTATGAGTCACAATCGACTTGATGACAATGAATTTGGTTTTGGTTTGGTTTTCAGTCATCTTAACAATAGTTAAGTCTTCCAATCCATGAACAAGGGAGATTTTTCCATATATTTAGATGTTCTTTAATTTTTTCACCAATGTTTGTAGTATTCAGAGTGTAAGTCTTGCGCTTATTTTATTAAATTTATTCCTAAACATTATATTCTTTTTGATGCTATTGCAAATGGACTTATTTTCTTAATTTATCAGTTAGAGAAAGAGTATCATTGCTTTACTTAGATGTCTCAGTAGATTATTTAGTGTTGATGATGCCATTAGACACTTATTTATTTATTTTCACTTATTGTTTTTAAGATCTATTCCACTTGATGTGGGTGAATTTAGTTCATTTGTATCTTTCATTATTTATAGATTATATATAAATTATAATTTATAGATTATTTTCTGGGAGATGGATGTATGCATGATGTATGTATGATCTATGCTTTCTGTGTATTAATCCTTTTTATGTTTTTTGGTAATATTTTAGAATTCTCATCACATTGATATTAGGTGTTCAAAACAGATATTTTGAGTTTTTATTATTTTCAAGAACATAAAAAGGTTAGTTGTCTTATTTGTTGTTGTTAATAGTATCATTTCTATAATGGTTCATTATAGGTACACTGCAAATCCATTGGCATTTGTATATTGCTCTTTTATTTAGCAACATTAACCTGTTGCCATTGGGTCCATTCCAACTCTTATCAACCTCATACATAGGACAGAGTAGAACTGCCCTATAAGGCTTCCAAGGCTGTAATCTTTAGGTGAGCAGACTGCTACATCTTTCTCCCGCACAGCGGTTGGTGGGTTCAAACCACCGACCAAGTGCTTAACCACTGCACCACCAGGGCTCTTTATAGTAACCTTACAGAATTCTTATTTGTTTCAATAATTTATGCTTCTATTTTCTATGCAATCATATAATTTGTAAATAATGACTTTTTTTTTTAAATAATAAATGTCAATGCCTCTTCTTATTTTCTAATTTCACTGGCTAGAACCACCAGTATATGTTGTATGATGGTAGAAACATTAAATACCTTTGACTTATTTGGACTTAAGTGAAAATGCCTCTAGTATTTCAGAATTTGATATTTGCTATATGTTTTTGGAAGATTCATTTTTTTTCAGTTTACTGAAGATCTTTTCTATTTCTAGTTTGCTAAGATTCTTTTTCAGTAATAATTATGTATGAAATGGTTTTTGAGGAAATCATATATTTTTTCTTTGTTAAGTCTGTTAAATTTAGGTAAATTACTGATTTTTTTTTTATTCACTTCTTTTTGCATTCATAAGGAAAATCTCATGGGATCACTTGCATTCCTAAACAAAATCTCATATTAATAATGTAATGGATTCAATTTATTAAAATTTTATTGAGAATTTTTACATATATTTTAATGAACATACAGAATACTTAATTTTTTTTAAATTTTAATATACTTTTCCAGTTTTGAAATTGAAGGTTTCCAACTTTTTATTCTTTTTCTTTTTAAAAAAGCATTTACTTAAGAGAAGAATTATTAGATCCTTGATAGTTTGTAGAACTTTTTTCTTTTAAAGCGATATAAAAATTTTTTGACCTCTGATTCCCTTTGAGTAATTTTCACTAAGCCAGATTTTCTATTTATTCATGATTAAGTTTTGACGATTAATTTTTAAAATTATCTATTCCATGAGATTTTTCAAATTTTTGAAATATTATTCAAAATAATTTTGTATTTTGTTTAAGTATTTAATATATGTCCTAATGCAGTATATCTGTGCCTTCTTACTTTTTCTTGTCAATGTTGCTGGAGATTTGTCTATTCTATTTGTATTTCAAAGAACCAGTTTTGGATTTGTTGGTCATCTATATTTTCCTTATCATTTTCTGTTCTTAAGTTTATTATTCCCTTTCTTTAATTTCCTTTAAATTTCAATATATAGGATTCTGAGTTGAGAAATTCGGAAACTTATTTTCAGTCCTTTTTGTGTTTTAATAAATACATTTATAGCTATACATGAATTTCTAAGTGCCTCTTTATGGCAACCCACAAATGTTTTAAATGTAATATATTCATTTTGATACCAGACTAAATACTTTAGAATATCCATAATGTTAACTGCCTTGGCTCACAGTTTAGTTAATATTATATACATTGAATAAATAATAAATTAGTATAATAAATATTAAATTAATAATATAAAATATATGTATACATTTTGTTTCCAAATTTTACTGGATTTTTATAAACTATCTTTTTAATATTGATTTTTGTGTTAATGACATCAAGTGCTGACCTAAGAGATAAAATTAGAGCCATTATTCCTTGTGCTTGAGTACAAAGAATGTGACCCAGCTGGAGCTAAACTCACAAGGACTCACAAGGATGCATCGCCTGGGCCCTGAAGTATAAAAACAATAGCTAGGACAATCTTGGAAAACATCTTTTAGGGAGCCTTTCACATAAGCAAATACAGCACAAAAACCCACGTTTTCCACTCTTATCTTTTTCTATTAACATTTAGTAAATAGTAAGATTTGTCAGACCAATGAAAACTTCCCTGATTGTCCTTTCTGAAACTTGTGCAATGATTATTAAGAAAGACAATTCAAAATGTAGAACCACAGTGATTTAGCAGTTTTTAGCCAATCTGTGAAAAGCTGAATTTTTTCATGATTTTACCCATTTATGATGTTAATACATATAGATGATTCTGTAACACTCCTCAGACAAGGGCAGACATGGCTCTGGCAGCATGCTTGTCTGTTTCCCACATTTGCCTCTTGAAAATATGCTGATTAAAATCTTTCTTCTTGCTTTACTCTCACTTTGTGGTGATTTTACCCTAGGACAGTTCAGAGAAAGTGATATACTTGTTATTGATTCTTTGGAGTTGTTGGTGTCCTACAACATGGTGAATAAATCAAAGGTTCATTTATTTTTCCTTTTTAAATCAATTTTACTGAGACTTAATTTATATACAATGAAACACACCATTATAAGGATGTAGATTGACAACTTGTAACAAATAAATACACCAATGTTACTACTACCACAATCAAGATAAAAAATATTACCTTCACCCCAGAAGCGTTCTCATCTCCCTTTACAGGCGCTACCTGGTAAGCCCTATCACTCTGCTTTTTTTCACTATAGATTAGTTTTTTCTTTTCTAGAATGTCAGGTATATAGAGTCATTCGGTATGTAGTTTTAGGGTATGGCTTCCTTGGCTCACTGTAATATTTTTGGAATTTATCGATTTTATTGTGTTTATTAAGGAGCCCTGTGGCTCAACAGTTAAGTGTTTGGCTGGTTCAAACCCACCCAGCAGCTCCGTAGGAGAATGACCTGGCAATCTGCTCCCTTAAAGATTACAGCCTAGAAAACCCCATAGGGCAGTTCTACTCTGTCACATGGGGTCTCTATGAGTCGAAAACAGACTTGACGGCACCTAACAACAACAACATTGTATTTATTATTTGTCTGGTTGTTATATTATTGAATAGTACTCTTATATTAATATAGCTTTGTTTATCCAGTCCTCTAATAATGGTCCTTATGCAATTTCCAGATTTTGGCTATTATAAATAAATCTTCTATGAACATTCACATTCTTTATGTGGATATGAATTTATCTTGGGTAAATTACTAGGAGTGGAATTCCTGGGAAACATACTAAGTGTATGTGTGACTTTTTAAGAAACTGCCAAGCTGTGTTCTGATGTGGTTGAATCATCTTATACTCCCAAAAAGTGCTCCACTTCCTCTCCAAGACTTGGTATTTTTTAGTCTAGGAAGAGGATGATCTGGAAAGACTTAGATGAACAAAATCTGGGAAAAAACTTGAGGTAGATGGGAAGTTGTGCATGTGGCTATCAGGGGAGAAGGGCTTTTCAGGCAAAGGGAATCATTGCAAAGGCCGTAGGACCAAAAATACCAGGGATGTATTGAGGAATTTGGTGTGGCTGGAATGAAGTGAGCTAGCAAAGGAAAGAGGGGTAATGGAGGTTTCATACTTCATTGAATTCTGTCTAAGCTACTTAGTGCTGCTATAACAAAAATACCACAAGTGGATATTAACAAGGACATTTATTTTCTCACAGTTTAGGAGGCTAAAAGTCCTGAACTCAGAGTACCAGCTCTCAGGGAAGGCTTTCTTTCTCTGTTGGCTCTGGGGGAAGTTCCTTGTCTCTTTTCGGCTTCTATTTCTCAGAGATCTTCATGTGGCTAGGCATCTGTCTTTTCCAATCTGTGCTTGCTTGTTTCTGTGCCTAATCTGCTCTTTTATATCTCAAAAGTGATTGGCTTAAAACACACCCTACACTGATATAGCTTCACTAACATAACAAAAAACCCCTGTTCCCAAATAAGAATACATACACAGGTATAAGGGTTAGGATTTACAACACTTAGTTTGGGGGAATAATTCAATCCATAACAGATGTCATAAGCTGTTACAAGGGCTTCAGCTTCTGAGTGAAAGCAGTAACTATCATAAAGTTTGGGAAGGAGTGAATGCATTAATCAGGCTAAGGTGTTAAGGAGAAATTATAGGAGTGTGAAGGTTGAAAGCAGGGAGTTAAGAAGTTATGACAGTTATCCAGGCAGGAAATCATGATGACTGGGACTAAGATGGTAGTGGTGAAGATGGTGAGAAATGTAGGATTCTGGAACCATCTGAAGGTGTGTGTGTCATTGAGTTGATTCCAACTCATAGCAACCTTAGAGGCCCCTCTGGGTGAACTCAAACTTCCAACATTTCTCTTAGTAGCCAAGTGCATTGACCATTTGCACCAGCCAGGGACCATAATTACCTACTACTACCCATTGCCATCTAGTTGATTCAGACTCATAGCGACCCTGTAAGACATAGCAGAATTGCCACCATAGGGTTTCCAAGGCTGTAATCTCTACAGAAGCAAACTGCCACACCTTTCTCCCACAGAGCTGCTGGTGGGTTCAAACTGCTGACATTTCAGTTATCAGCCCAGGGATTAACCACTGAGCCACCAGGGCTCCTTCAGAGACCATTAGTGTATAAATACTATTTAAAACCATAAAACTGCTCTGCTGTTTTGTTCTATGCTCAAGATAACTTTGTTTTTCTTTTATACTACACTTTGGAACCCCTCCAGTTTTCACACCACTTCATATGGATATACATACTGTTTAGTAGTTTATCAGCAATTACATCTGTTGACATTCCACCTGTTCCTCAGGTATCAACATCTCTCTCAAAATCAGAAAACCAAGAATAAAATGACACCTGACAACCTTGCCAGCCCAGCACATCTAAAGATACTAAGTGTCAGACTCAGGGAATGTGCATCAAACTTATGGGATGAGAAGGTGTTTGAGAAATTAACTCATCATAATTTTCAATTTTTAAGGATTTTAAAAAATAATTAGAAAAATAGATTTAAATAATTTATATTTTTAAATGATTAAGGTATTCAATTTAACCATCTACTCCTCTGGGCAACTTAAAAGAATACTTGTTATTGTTAGCTGCCATGAAGTCGGCCCCCTACCCATGGTGGCCCCACGCACAGCAGAATGAAGCACACTGCCCAGTCCTGCACCATCCAGGCCTTTCTTCCTAGTTCATCTTAGCCTGGAAGCTCCACTGAAACCTGATCAGCATGATAGCAACATTCAAACCTCTACTGACAGATGGGCAGCGGCTGCACATGAGGTGCATCAGCTGGAAGTTGAACCTGGATCTCCCACATGGAAAGCAAGAATTCTACCACCACTGACTCATGGAGAACACTTTAGTTCTTTGAAAACATCATATTCACTAAAATGTGTGTAATGTACATAAATAGAACAGTATTTTTACCAATTTTATTCTGGAGCAATACTTATAATGAAAGCTAAGTTGTTTCTCCATCCAACATAAACAAAGGAAATATTTTTTATCATATTGTAGAAGAGTTGCATTGTAAAATATTCATGTGTAAGTTTATCATTATCACTATTATTCCTACTTATATGAGTATCATTTTGATGATAACAAAAGTAAGGTCTTGGTGATATTTTCTCAACTTCATTTTTTTTTTAAAGTTGAGAGAGAACCAATTGTAGAAGAATGACTTGAAGTCTCTTTGTTGTTCAGTTATATCCTGCTGGGCTTTTCTCATGTTTAAAATCACAAATTGTAGTTAGTAATCAATGGTTGCTGTCCTTGGTATTCAGGCAACAATTTATAAGCTCCTTTGTTCCCAGAATATTTGAAATAACATTCTCAACACCTTTCTAATCAATTAAAGGTGGTTGCAGGCCCTTGTTACATGATTTGTGATAAATAAAGCAAATCTCTTTTAATAAAAGTGAGGCAATGTACTTCCCTCAGCCACAACTACGTACAGATATCTACCAAAAGTCTGGTACCATATCTTTAACGTATAACTTACAGTTCTAATTTTTGATATGATTACAGTATTCATTTTTACAATGGCTAACAGATAGCTTAGAAACACAGATGTTAATTTACCTGTTTACCTCATGGCTCATGTCCCCTTGCAGAATAAACAAAAAAAAAAAATAGATTCAGTTCACTGTGAAGAGGGTTGTTTTATTTTAGTTTAGTTTTATTTTTTAACTTTTTTATTTTGAAATAACTACATAGTCACAAGAAGTTGCAAAGATAATACTTGAAGATCTCATTTAACCTTCATCCAGTTCCCCCAATTGTTACATCTTACAATTATATAGTACAGTATCAAAACCAGGAATTTGACATTGACATAACATGTTGATGTCTCTATAGTTCTATGTCATTTTATCACATGAATAGATTTGTGTAACTACCATAGTGGTACATTCTTATGAGATGTAATAACATTTGTTTTTAATTGAATGTATCAATGCTTATAAGTACAAATGAGGGCCATCCCTCAAGTAATTATCTTAAAAAACTATGCACTTCTTTCAAATATGGATATTGTGCTCAAAATGTTTCTGAAGCTCACTTGTTTTACAATTACCCTTTTAACTCATTTGCAACACACAATAGAAAGATGGCTTAATTATAGTCACATCTGGTTTTGAACCTCACCTGAACATTAATCTTTCTCTGTTCTATATTCTGTTAAGGTTATTTTATTTCCTGCTTTGACCATGCTAAACTCTCAATTCTCTTTTCAAACCTATGACTTTCTCATTGCTCACTTTCCTCTCAGGAAATGTCTTTGCCTCCAAATTCACTGAGAAAATAAGACTCTCAGACAAGAACTCCTTTGACTTCCCATTAACCTATGCTATAATGGAGGAAGTAGTGTTCTTTCTATCCAAAACCTTCCCCTCCACCTTCCACTTACACCTAACACCTTTAAGACAGAGGTCCCCAGGCTTCGGAAAATTCCACTGCCTCAGGCAGCTTGCTTAGCACACCTGTAGCTTTACATTAGAATCCTGGTTTCCTTCTCCTTAACTGCTGCCCCAAAACTAGAGGAAATTGGTGGAAACTGGTTTAGGTGCCATGTTGACATTCGTACTTCATACATAGTAACTTCCTCTTCTCTGGGTGGAATTTAACTTCCATTTTCTGAACATTCGATGCATGAAATTATATGTAAACCCCATTGCCCCTGCATAGTATTATTAAGAATGTTGCTGATGTAACTTGTATGAACTTCCTACTCATAAACCTCTTAAAAATAAACCTCTCCCTCGCCCTTGCTGAGCTGTTTTGGTGGCAGCAGTCTCGATTATTTCCTTTCTTTGAGCAACAAAATAAAGGTGCTTTTCCACTTTCCTACCTCGATCTCTCTTTTATTGGCTGAGATGAGTTGCGCCAAACAGAACCAAGAGTTTCCACCTGGCAACACCTTCATAGGTGCAAGAGAGACTATGAAGGTTTTCCTTCTAGAGAAAGACCACTGATGCACTCTCCTCCCCTTGGAAAGCCTATCCCTTTTCAAAGATATACAGTCCCTCCCATTCTTTATTCCCCAAGACCCTCTTCTCTTGTTAGCCAAAAAGTACTTCACCTACTTAAAGTTAAAAGAACCTAACACTTTTATTCTAAAAATGGGAATCTATTCAAGATTTTATGTTAGGGTCTGTTATGGGTTGAATTGTGTCCCCTCAGAATACATATTGAAGTTCTAACTCCTAGTGCCTGTGAATGTGATCTTATTTGGAAATAGGGTCTTTGCTGATGTAATTAGTTAACATGAGGTAATACTGGAGTGCTAGTTTCTAGTTGCCACCCAGTCCGTTCTTACTCATGGCGACCCCAAGTGTCTCAGAGAAGAACTTTACTGCATAGAAATTTCAATGGCTGATTTTTCAGAAGTAGGTCACCAGGTCTGTCTTCTGAGATGCCTCTGGGTGAATTCAAATCTCCAACCATTCAGTTAGCAGTGGAGTGAGTTAACGCTCTTCATCACTCAGGGACTAAAAACCAAAATCAAACCCGTTGCCGTTGAGTTGATTCAAACTCATAACGACCCAATAGGACACAATAGAACTGCCCCATAGGGTTTCCAAGGAGCCACTGGTGGAGTCAAACTGCCAACGTTTTGGTTAGCAGCTGTTACCAAACGCAATGGGTTCACCGCTTGTACTCTCGTTAAGAATAACTAAGAGTCAAGCGGATTTAAAGCAAGGCATAGTTTATTACAGGGAGTAAGGAGAGGAGGGGGGATACTCCCCAAAAGCACTCTCTCTCTGAACAAAGGGCTGAGGATGCAGTTTTATATCACACGGGAAAGGGGAAGTCATACATATCCATTAACTTAATATACATTCAAAAAAGGGGTCGGGGTAGGATTTCTGGCATAGAAGTGGCTGACACACTTCTCGTTTTGGAAATAGGCTCAGTCACCACTCGATGACATATGTTTGGTGATTTTGGTTCCTAGGCAACGCTTATGGGATGAGGCCATCTAACAGTCGACCTGGTCTCTTACAGTGCACGCCCAGGATTCTAGTTCTAACTGGCTGATCTGAAAGACAGCTACATGCAGACAGATTAGGAGGAAGCAAACAACATTCACACCATTCTTCTTCTAGACAAAATTTTTAACTGACATCACTTGTCATTTAAGGCTTTTTCTATTCTTAGCTGGTCTCAACTTCCCCCTGAGAAATTCATACTCCTCATTCTTGAGGGGTTTAGAGATGGAGATCTCTTCTTCTGAAGCTGCTTCCTGCTGATAAGGAATGCAGGATTTTATTGCTTAGAGGAGTGGAATTCTCTTGCTGCCTAAGCTAAACTACTGTATTTTCCACACATTTCAAAAGGCCCTTCATAGGGTAGCTGTGTTTCCTCTTGATCTTGGTGTGGAATGGGTTGGAATCCTTGAGCAACCATCATCTGACGGTGACACTTTTGAAGCCTGGAAGTAATGAATTTGACCAACAAGTTGAATAAACATGAACCAAAGAGGAGAAATAGTAAAACAGCAAATAAGGGTCCCAGGAGAGGTAGGAACCATGTGATAGAGTGAAGCACATTTTTTACTGCTTGCCATATGTCTTGGGCTCCTGATCCCTGGTTAAACTTATGAAGCCACTCAGCCTGGTCACGTAGATTTTTTGCTCTAATTTGTACCTGTCCTGTATATTAACATAGGTACAACAGCTAGTGCTGTCGACTGCACAGACTCCCCCCTGCTCAGCCAGAAGGAAGTCCAGAGTGATTCAGTGATCTAAGACTACTTTGGCCAGTGAATTTAGGGCTAGGTTGAGGGCTCTAATTCCTTCCCTTGAATCTTGGGCAACTACCTCTGTGATTGCAGTGATATCTGATATTACGGATCCCTGATACAGGAACCTGGCTGTGGTTCCTGCGATGGTTCAAATGAGGGCTACTATTGCCCTATTCCTCTTTCTACCCAATTAGGGGCTCCATATATTTGAATGAGGTCTGGGTTGGGATGAGCAAACCCAATGGTACATATTCCATCTTCATGTAACGACTTGATGCATCCTAGTGTGGTGTTGCCACAAAGGAACATCAATCCTTTTGGGAGACACACGTAGATAATACCTGTCAAACTGTTAAACAAACTAGTGTGATTAAGGATCGGTTTTAGCCAGGACTCTTGAAGTCGTAATAGTGTAACATTCACTGCATTCAGTGGGTTGCAACCAGGGTAGGTTCCTAATGGGTATATTTTATTTTTGTTCTGGATTTTATTGACCTTATTCCTGACATTAGTAAAATTATCATTTATCCTTTGAAGGCACTGGGCTGTTGCTTCTCGGGGGCCGTTATTAATCATGTGAAGGGAAAGGCATTCCCAGGACACTCAGGGGGCCTCTACTGGAACAAAATTGATCCATGTTAGCAAGTCCCAGTTTGGAAGCAGGAGTTACTTTCATGAAGTACAGGTATGGGAGATACTTGAAATGGAGATACAGGAAGGGGTTCCTTTGTCCCAAAAGCTGTTCCACAGGCTGTCAGGTTAATATTATGTATGGGGGTTGACAGTACCCAAGGGATCTGGGCTCCCTGTTCAACAGTTGTTGGAGTCTGATAACAGATCCAGCAAAGTGTTAAATTGCTTCCTGAACAACGGCTTGGGAAGCATTAATTAAATAGTTGGCGTTACTGGATGTTAAATCTGAATGGGTCAATGGAACAGCTAAGCTTGTTGTGGCCATGTTAAGAAGGATAAGGAGTTTCCAACTAGGACTTCCCATGTTAATACTAGGTGGTGATTTTTACCACACCTAGTGTCAGCACCAACTCATTAAAGCATATACTAAGGCACATAAGTTGGTCCAAAAAGGAAAATCACACAGGCCACAACTAAAATAAAGATGAAAAGAATAGCCAGGGTGAAGACAACTCCCAGTATTTCTTCTACACTTATTTTCATGATACTTATCTATGGATCCTTGTTCTGTCTTTTAAACAGCCACTTGAGGCCTTCAACCAGTTCACAGGTATAGGAGTCTTGGCTTGTAGGGAGTTAGTCAGGCTGTCCAGGTGAAGAAAAAGGTTTGACCTGGGAGTGAAGGACCCATGGAGTGACTTCTTCTAATCCGAGGGCAGAGCAGGTTATTAATAATACTTGGTATTGGCCCACCCATTTTTCAGTCAGTTGGTCTCCTGGGCTCCCTTCTCACCAAGTCTTTAAAAGTACTAAGTCTCCTGGCTGGAAATTGAGTAAGTCACCTTTTGTAGGTTTGAGGAGTATCTGGTTGCCATATTCTTGGAGTGCTTTCTGTACTTCTCCCAGATTAATGGTACATTTTAATGTTTGTTGTGTCTCTTGATCTAAAAGATCATTTACCTTGAGAAAAGGTTTTCCATAAGTCAGTTCAAATGGTCTTAGCTTTAGCGCTCCACTGGTGGAAGCCTATACCCTAATCAGAGCAACGGGTAACAATTTAATCCAGATTTCTTGAATTTCTTGGCATAATTTTGCAAGGGTCCTTTTTAGAATTTGGTTCATTCTTTCAGCCTTTCCTGAGGACTGAGGTCTCTATGCTGAGTGGAACCTATATATGATGTTTAAGGATTGGGATAAACTCTGAGTTATCTTAGTCATAAAGGCAGGGCCATTGTCACTCTGGAGGGACCAAGGCAGGCCAAACCTGGGTATGATTTCTTTTAGAAGCCATTTGCATACTACGGTAGCCTTCTCAGTCCTGGCAGGAAAGGCCTCTACCCATCCTGTGAAGGTGTCTACAAAAAAGAACAGGTATTTGAATCGTTGGCACGGAGGCATCATAGTAAAATCGATTTGCCAATCCTCCCCTGGGTATATTCCTCAATGTTGTACAGGTTTTATCAAGGGAGGAGGTACAGGGTGAGTATTTGGATTGTTTCTTAAATACATCTCGCAGCTTTTAGAAACCTGTTGTATCACCTTTTTCAAGTTACTTCCCCGTATTAGAGTTTTAAGCCAAAGACATAACATCTCTTGGCCATAATGACTGGCCTCCTGGGCAGCCTTAACCACTTTCCAAAGTTGACTGCCAAGGATGTAGACCCTTTTATTTTCATTCTGATACCAATCATCGATCTGTTTCTCAAATCCCTGAGTTTCTTCATCCCCAGTATCTTCTGAGCTGCACTGGGGCTTAAAGGTTCAAAGGCTAATGTCAGGAATGAGAGCCATCTGAGTTACTGGGGACTGTACCTGAGCTGCTTTCTTAGCTACAGCATCTGCTTTGCTGTTACCCTGTGAAACTGAGGTGTTCTCTTTTTGATGTCCCCTACAGTGTCTAACAGCCACTTCAGCAGGTTGTTGTACTGCCTCAAGAAGTTCTAAAATGATACTACCATACTTAATGGACGAGTCCTTTGAGTTTAAAAGCCCTCTTTCTTTCCAAATAGCCCCATGAGCGTGGATGATGGAGAAGGAGTATTTAGAATCTGTATATATGTTAATTTTCTTGTCTTTTGCTAATTGTAGTGCTCAAGTGAGGGCAACAAGCTCAGCTTTTTGTGCAGAGGTTTGGGAAGGTAAAGGCCGGGCTTCTATAATGTCATGTAAACTCACTATGACATATCCTGCTTTGCAAATACCTCGTTCCACAAAACTACTTCCATCAGTGAACCAGTCCTCATCTGCATTCTCTAAAGGACTGTCTTTCAGATCAGGCCTGCTGGAATAAACTTGGTCTATTGTTTCAGTACAGTTATGGGCTAGCTCGTGGTCTTTGGAGGTCATAGCAGGTAAGAGGGTGGCAGGATTTAAAACTTGACAAACCTTTAAAGTCTCTTCAGGAGAATCGAACAATACTGCCTGGTATTGGGTTATCCTGCCTCCCAAAAGCCAATTCCCTCCTTTAACTTCTAAAGCAGTCTGAACCTGATGGGGCGTCAGCACCTCCATAGGTTGTCCTAAAGTAAATTTGGATGCTTCTTTAACCAAGATTGCAGTGGTCATGACTGCTTGCAAGCAGGTAAGCCAACCTCTTGCTACTAAGTCTAATTGTTTGAAGAAATATGTGACTGGCCTAGCAAGAGGGCCAGTCTGTTGGGTGAGTGCTCCCAAGACCTGTCCCTGTCTCTCATGAACGTATAGTCTGAAAGGTTTTGTTAAGTCTGGAAGGTCTAATGCAGGGGCTCTACCCAACTCTAGTTTAATGGGTTCAAATGCTGTTTGGCATTCTTGAATCCACTCTAAGGGTTGGCTTTCCCTTTTAGAGATTCATATAAAGGTTTTGCTATTAGCCCAAAATTGGATATTCAGATTCTACAAAATCTGGCCATAACTAAGAAGCCTCGTAATTGTTTCTGCATGGTGGGAGCTGGAAGGGAATTTATCGCTAGTTTTCTCTCAGGCAGTAGTTGTCGGACACCAGAAGAAAGCTGAAACCTTAAATATTTCACTTCTTTTTGTGTAATCTGGGCCGCTTCAGGAGAAACCCTGTAAACTCAATTTGCCGAATGATTCAGGGTCTCTGTAATATTTTTGTCTGAGCTATCTTGGTCTTCACTAGCTATCAATAAATCATCTACATACTGGACTAATATCCCTTTTTTCAGCTGTAAATTCCTAAGGTCTTTAGCCAAGTTTGAAGCAAACAGGTGGAGAGAGTTTTTGAAACCTTGGGGAAGGACTGTCCGTTCAAACTGGGTTCTCACTCTAGCATCTGGGTCCTCCCATTCAAAAGCAAATAATTATTGGGAGTTGGGATGCAGAGGCACACAAAAGAAAGCATCCTTTAAATCTAGTACAGTAAAGTAGGTGGCAGCAGCGGGTACCTGCTTAAGCAGAGTATACGGGTTGGGGACCAGTGGGTGAATTGTTACAACCTCATTCACTGCTCTTAAATCTTGCACAAAGTAGTATTCTCCATTAAGCCACTGGCTTAAGTGGATATTGCTTGCACTAAGGGAGAGCAGCTCCAGGTTTTAGCTCAACCTGGACAGGATTAGCATTGTTGGCCCTTCCTGGTTGGTTTACATTCCAAACTAATGGGTTCACTTTGGTTCAAATATATTTAGGGATATTAGATGTCCTTTCTGTAGAACCCCCTGTCTCAAGGAACTCTAGGAGTCCTGCCCCTTGACTTCTATCTATTTCTACAGTGACTTGATCCCTGGAGAGAAAACAGTAGCCCCTAATTTGGTTAATAGATTCCTACAAAGCAAAGGGTCAGGACACTCGGGTACATATAGGAAATAGTGAGATAGAATGTATGTACTTACCTCACAAGATAAAGGGAAGGTAAACTTCTCAGTTTGGGACTGCCTCAAGACTCTCATTATCACACAATCTCGATTAGAGAGCTTGCCAATAGGTTTGTTTAAGACAGAGTAGGCAGCTCCCATATCAAGTAAATATTCAGTTTTCCTACCTGCCACGTCAAAAGTAACCCAAGTTTCCTCAGGGGTGATGGAGATTGGCTGTCTTTGTTTCATGGGAGCCAGGCAGTCCTCTGAGCCTCATCACTCAGTAAACTGTGGCAACTGCAACTAAGGGTGACACCTGGGCTAGCATCCTGGCCTTCCTGATTGAGGATGATCTGGGCACTTCCATTTCCAGTGTCCCTCTTTTTTGCAATATGCACACTGTTGGGGCCCCAGGTTTGCTGGTGGTGTTGAAGGGCAGCTCTGAGGTCTGTCAGGTCAGCCACTTACCTGTGATGGCCCAGGCCCCTGGGGGTTACTATGAGGTGTCCCCGGAATAACTGCAGCCAACAACTGGGTGTTTCTTTCTGTCCTCTTAGCCTTTTTATCTTTTTCCACCTCATCTCTGTTGTTAAAAACCTTAAAGACTTCCTCCACTAATTTGAACAATGGGGTCTGGGGGCCAGCCTCTAACTTTTGAAGTTTCCTTCTAATGTCTGGGGCACTCTGGGTTACAAAATGCAGACCCAGCAGTGGGGCGGCCTCTGGTGCCTCTGGATCTATGTCGGTAAATTTCTTAAAGTTCTCTGTCAGCCTATCCAAGAAGGCTGCAGGGTTCTCATCTTTTCCTTGGGTTATTTCTTTGACCTTTAAATAGTTCATTGGCTTATGGACACACTTTTTCATTCATTATAACACAGGTTATAAAATGTTACATTTTTGCCTAATCCAGTCAGTCCTGGTAATCCCACTGTGGTTCGGTTCCAGGAATTGCCTCATCCCCTGGCTTCAAAACATTGTGCTTGGGGTTGGTGGGGAAAAAGCTGTCAGCATGCTCTCTTGTCTTAGTTAGTATTCTATTCTTCTCATCGGTAGAAAAACAGGTGGTCAGAATTACTATCACATCCTGCCAACTGAGAACAAAGTTAAGACTAAGCTTAACAAATTCTTCTCTAAATTTCTGTAGGTCTTTGGAAAACTTACCTAGTTTCTCTTTACACACACTTAAATCTGAAGCAGAAAAGGGACTCGGACCACCCCGCCCTGTCCATCTACCACCTCTTGCAGAAGGTACAGCCCCACTGAGGTCTTTTTAGAATCTGGGAGAGGAGGATAAAAGTTGTGAGGATGGAGGACCATAGGGGTAGAGGGAAGCTCACTGGGACCCATCATCAAAGAGGCTGTGGTTCCCAAATGAGGAGTAAGGGAAGGGAGGAGCAGAAGGAAAGTTGAGGACAGGATCAGAAACAGCAGGGGAAGGGGAGCTGGGAGGGAGGTATGCTGGAGGTTCAGGCAGAGACATTGGCAAGGTCAGGGCATACCTCAATTCAAGAGGGGATCTTCCAAAAGATCTGGTTCCCCAGATTCCTTTGGAGGCTTTTTAGATTGAACTTCAGTAGCTAGAGCTATGTGGATCAATTTGCATTTTGTTTGTAGCCCTTTATTCTGGTAGAGGGCCACAAAGACTTGTATACAAGGGATTTTATCCTATTTTTCCTCCCTCTTGCAAAATACATCCGGCTGTAAAATAGTATTAAAATTTAGACACCCATACAAAGGCCACTTCTCTTGGTCAGTGAGAGTATACTGAGGCCAGGCAGTGTTGCAGAAAAATATGTTTCTTTTTCTTTAATTGATCATAAGGAAAAAATTGCCAATGTTTATGAATGTACCCTAGGGGTGAATCTCCTGGTACGCTTTCCTGATTTCCCATTTTGTCCAATTAACTGTTTCCAAGAACCTAGATTTTTACTTTTATGGATGGTTAATACCACCAGCTTTTTCTTCATACTCCAATAGGAATTAATTGTCTCTTACGCTGCAGCTTAGAGTTTTCCCAGTTTCTAGGGAAACTCTATCTTTGAAATCTTAACACTCTGTCCAGAGAGTTCCCTGTATTGTGATCCAAATCCCAGTCTAGACTGAAAATCTGTTCTCCTTGTATATCTCTTTTTTCTGGCCCAATCAATAAACTCCCAGGAATCTCTATAGGTATGTTCTAATTCAACCTGAATTTCTTTCCACCAATCAATTTCCATGTACTATATACATAAGACAGACAAACAGATGGACAGAGTGTTCACACCAGACAAGCCAGAGAGGGAAAAGGGAATGAAGATGACCTTAGTGGGCGTTAGCCCCTACTTCAATCTTCCAGATACCCTCTATTCCCAAAACCAGATGGAGGGACTTCTAATCTCACTCTCTCAATCAGGTACCAATCGGAGAATTTCACTTCCACTCCTCAGAGTTAGGCCAGGCTGGAGGGCTTTCAATCTCTCAGTCTGAGCAGAGATGTCTATGCCAATCTCCCAGATTCAGGGTACACCTATCAGAAATAGACAACCCGGGAAAAACATGCATGCACACACACACACACACACACACACACACACACACACACAAATTCTATGCCTTTCTTTCCAGCCAAATTGAAAGTAAACTCTCAGAGTTCAAACTTACCAAGCCCGATGGGCACTGAACAAAAAGAGTTCAGGTGGCCACAAGCCCGTCCAGGAAAGCTCTGTCTGCTCTGACAGTTAACTCAGGGGGGACCCCAAGTAGGGTCCCATCTTAGGCACCAGGAAATTTGTTACCAAATGCAGTGGGTTTGCCGCTTGTAGTCAAGCGGATTTAATGCAAGGCATAGTTTATTACTTTCGGGGAGTAAGGAGAGGAGGGAGGACCGTCCCCAAAAACTCTCTCTGAACAAACGGCTGCGGATGCAGTTTTATATCACGCTGGAAAGAGGAAGTCATACATATCCATTAACTTCATATACATTCAAAAAAGGGGTCAGGGTAGGATTCTGGCATAGAAGTGGCTGACGGACTTCTTGCTTTGGAAATGGGCTCAGTCACCATTCGATGACATATGTCCAGTGATTTTTTGTTCCTAGGCAACACTTAGGGGATGAGGCCATCTGACAGTCGACCTGGTCTCTTACCACGCATGCCCAAGATTCTAGTTCTAATTGGCTGATCTGAAAGACAACTACAAGCAGACAGGTTAGGAGGAAGCAAACAATATTTGCACTGTTCTTCTAGACAAAATTTTTAACTGATATAACTTGTCATTTAAGGCCTTTTCTGCCCCTAGCTGTTCTCACAGCCATAGCTCTTAACCACTGCACCATCAGGGCTCCACCCAGGGACTAGGTAGACTCTAATCTAACTTAACTGGTGTCCTTATATGAGGAGGAGAAGAGACAGAGAGAGAGAGAGAGACAGAGGAAAGATAAAGCCAGAGATTGAAGTTATGCTGGCATAAACCAAGGAACACCTGGGACCACCAGAAACTAGAAGAGACAAGAAAGGCAAGAGCCTTCAGAAAGCACATGACCCTGTTGAAGCCCTGAATTAGGATTTCTAGTCTCCAGAACTTTGAGATAATAAATGTTTGTTTTTTAAGCCACACAATTTGTGGTACTTTATTACAGCACCACTAGAAAACTAGTATAGTGCCTATTTTTACCAGGTACATGTCTGGTAGCTCTGGCTGTTAGGAGTTGGTCCATGGCTTCCTGAATTCAGAGATAGAATACACGAATCAAGTTCTTCTGCAAAAGACACAAGTTTAATCAAGACAAAATTGCACTAGCCTCCTCTTATGGAAACACTTAGGCAGAATGCTTGCCTGTGATATGGTATTACACCAAAAGTGTACCATGGCTAGTTTATGGCTGACAACATAGGTTGAAGAAGCCTCTGAGACATAAAAGTAGAAAATTCACTTAGTTTTAGTAATATTTGAAAACACGTATTTCTGCCTGAACTATACACCTTTGGTGTGTGAAGACATTTTAAGCCATACTTGAGTGTGCTTCACCTTGCAGTTTGAATTCATTCACTGTGTCATGAGTATGGTATACTTCAGTATTTTGAGAAACAGAAGACAGAAAACAATATTTGATTCGTGTGAGACTGCTATGTGTATATAATACTTTTTCACAGGAAAACCCAAAACCAAACCCATTACCATCCAGTTGATTCCAACTCATAGTTACCTTATAGGACAGAGTAGAACTGCCCCCATACGGTTCCCAAGGAGTGCCAGGTGGATTCATACTACCAACCTTTTGGTTAGCAGCCGTATCTCTTAACCACTATGCAACCAGGGAGGAAGTGCACCTATTTTTGTGACCCAGTTAGAAATATGCTGAAATAATCAGCTCTCTGTTTGGAGAGCCAGAGAACCCAGAGGTCTTTAGGTAATAGCCTTTGCCTCAAGATTGCCCCCATTTCCCAGGCAAGTGCTGTTCACAATGTTAAAGCACCTCAGGGTAAAACCTGTTAAATCCATTATCTGTTCATTTGCAAATTCTTCTCTATCCCCAACCTAAAAATGTTTGAATTTGCTAATCCTTTTAGTCAGCAATTGACTGTGGAATTTTTGCTTACCCTAGACAAACTGGAAATTGCTTACCCTTTCCAAATCCCGTTCTCTGACTCACACACCAGTCATTTTGCATTTTGTTCCCAGTAACGTTTTGCTTTTGGGGGTGGCTCACCTGCTCTGTCTCTGTGGTAATGTCCGAGGTGCATCTAGGACGTGCACTGATATAATAACAATTACCATTCTATCTAATTCTGCTGTAAGACAGTGGTGAACTTCTGGTTTAAATTAGTTAGTGAACCACCTATTTACAGGTTGTTAGAGTGCTGACACAGTGACAAAAATCATTTTTTCTCAAGCTCCTCAGAGGCACCGTAATGAAGTTTTCTGGTTGGAGTAGTGAAGCTGATCTATTTTGCAGCATTTAGAGAAGATAATGTTGCAGGTGTCAATGTGCACAAATGGAATCATTGTCTCTAAAGAGACAAAAATGAAAGAGTAGATTGTATTCAAATAATTCCCTTGGGTATACTCATCTATTGCACCTGCCAAGGTAATACTGTCTATTAGCATCCCAAAATAATTAGTATTTTAATAAAGGCATGTTACCTGGTACAGACTTGGTATGGTAAATGCTATTTACTTCTTTGTTTTGCATCTATTATCACCCCCATCAATGCTGTGAATCTATGTTGCTTGTGGTCTTACTGTCTTTTGAATATCATGGTTTAATCTAAGAATTATGAAAAGTTGTAATTTATCTTAAAAACTCAAGACATTGAATGTTGCATAGATTAGGAAAACCCATTGCCGTCGAGTCAATTCTGACTCATAGTGATACTACAGGACAGAGTGGAACTGCTCCATAGGGTTTCCAAGGAGTGACTGATGGATTCGAACTGCCAGCTTTTGGTTCACAGCCAAGCTCTTAACCAATGGGCCACAAGGAATTTTAAAAGCACAGTAAGTTGATCAATGGGAAACAAAGTAATAAAAGCCAAACTGAGAAATTTTCCACAAGGAAGATCTTTAAAAAATACCAGAGATGTCTTACCCTCATCTAAATACTGGTAGCTAGTGAAAAAAAGGAGTCCTGGTGGCACAGTGGTTAAGCTTTTGGCTGGTTACTGAAAGATTGGCAGTTGGAACCCACCAGCTGCTTCTCAGGAGAAAGATGTGTTAGTCTGCTTTGTAAGGATTTACAGGCTTGGAAACCCTAGAAGGAAGTTCTACTCTGTCCTGTAGGGTCGCTACGAATAAGAATTGACTCAGTGACAAAGAGTATTCACCACCTTAATCAGAGGTGAGTTTCTCAAACCCAAATTTGATCATGCCATTCATTATATAAATCCCCTTATTGCCATTTCTTTCTTTTATGTGAAGACCCAAAATTTTTGCATGACATCCAAAGCCTTATGTTATCAGACTTCTGTCTGCTTTCAAGCCATATTTCACCATATTCTGTATTCATCTGTGTACTTTAGCCACCTGATCCTTTATTCTACAGATGCTTGTGATCCCTGGCACTATTTGTTTATATAGTCTTCCTATTACACAAACTGTCCAAGTTAACTCCTAATTATAGCTTCTCTGCTTAGAAGCTATTATGATGTTTCAGAAATTTTGATTTTAAACTTTTATGTATGACCAGGGGTGACATTAAAAATATTTAATAAGACTTCTGGGCAACATGGCACTATAGTCAGAAACACCATGCTGTCCCTCTACAGCAAAGATCAGAAAAACTAAGTCAAACAGAGTCACACATCAGTCCTGAAACCCTAAGCATCAAATGAAGAGATAAAGGACTCAGCCAAGCACTGAATGGAATAAGAAACTGACTGAGAACAGAGATCGAGGAGAGATACATGCAGAGGTCCCCTATCAGCTACCGCAGCACAGATCCACCATCTTGGACTCCTATCAGGGATCAGCAAACAGGGGGTACAAGAAAGCAGCTTCACGGAGCTTCCAGCAAGAGACAGCACAACCGGTAACCAGCGCTATACGCTTTCCCACCCCCCACCCTTCTTCACCCCCACTTAGCCTCCTCTGCTTCCTGCAGCCACAGTCTCTTGGCCAGGAAACCCCAGCTTCACCCCGGTGTCACATGGATTCCACCCGCCCGTACTGGTCAGCTCCCTAAGTGCCTTTTGTTGGCTGCTGGTATTGCTTTTTTCTGCTTCTGTAGATTTCTTCCTTACCTCTCACCACTTCCTTCTCCTTTCTCTCAAATACCTGGCTCTGTGTGCCATCTTTTCTTCTTCCTGAAAGGCTGTGAAGTACCACTCGATTGTGAGGCTGCTTCCTGGTCTGTGCTGCTGCTGCAGTGGTGTGACCCCTGGGGCTTTTTCCTTTGTTTGTTTGTTCTGATTTGTTCTGTTTTGATTTGTTTCTTTGTTTTCTTTTTCTTTTCTCGGCTTGGCGGTCCCTTCTAGGTTGGCAGTGCCATGTGGCTTGGAAGCTACTCCTTTACTCTGCACAGAATTACAGGGACATCCCTGGGAACATTTCTTTTTTCTTGTTTTATTTTTTCTTTCTCTTTGGGTTTTTTTTTTTTTTTTTTTTTTGGTTTCTTTGTTTTGATTTCTTCTCTCTCTTATTCCTTTTCTGTCTTTCTTCATTTCCAGTTTCTCAATTTATTCATTTTTTTTCTTTTACCCTTTTTTTCCCCAATTTCTCAGTCTCTCATCTCTCCACTCCAATACAAAGCTCCCTTAGCACTCTTTTTGGTTTGTTGGTTTGTTTTTGGCTCCTGTTCCTCTCTCCTCTTTCCCATACCCATCTTAGCTCCACACATCAGGATACCGTCCTTCCTGCCCACCTGCACCATGTGCTGAACATCACACTCCCAAGCAGCACAGGCATGGCCTACTGGAACCTGCCCTTCACTGATTCCCAGTCAGTACTGTCAGCCCTGGTACGTGTCACAAACAACCCATCCCAGCAACTCCCCTTCAGCTACATCTGCCCTGCAGTACCATACATGAGTGACTGACCCTGCCCACTAAAGAAGGAAGTGAAAAGTATCATGCCCACAGATGAGCAAACAACAAAGAACACACAGCCCACCTGCTCAGACATAACCAAATAAAAAAAAAAGCAGGACAAAACAAACAAAACTAGAATGAATAAACTAGGAAAATAACTACTGAATGCCCTGAAGACAGGAGACAATATCAAAACATTTACAAAAACAGGACAAGATGGTTCCAGTAGGTGTCCAAAATAAAACACCAGACGACTTTCCAGTAGAAGAAAAGGCACTAGATCTAACTGATAGGGAATTCAAATTTCTAATATTCACAGGTATGCAAGAGGTGAAGCAAAAGTCATGAAAAAATGAGGAAAAAACAGACAAATTCATGGAAAAGGCAGACAAATTCATGGAAAATACAGTAAAAAAATTGAAGAATTCAAGAAAATAATACAGGAACAAAATGCAAGAAGAAATTCACAACCAGAAATCATACAAAAACAACAATTAGAAATCCAAAAGATAAAAAACAAGATTTCAGAAATGGACAGTGTCACAGAAGGGCTGAGGAGCATGTTTGGAACGATGGAAGACAGGATCAGCGAAATTGAAGACAAACACTTGGCTACAAATCCGTTTGAGGAAAAACCAGAAAAAGGAATGAAGAAAAATGAAGAAACCCAGAGAATTATGTGGGATACAATCAAAAGCAAAAATCTGTGAGTGATCAGAGTTCCAGAACAGGGGAGATAACATAAAACACAGAGAGGATCATTGAAGATTTGCTGACAGAAAACTTTCCCAATATCATGGAATATGAGAATCTGACCATCCAAGAAGCTCAACAAACCCCATATAAGATAGACGCAAAAAGAAAATCACCAAGGCAAATCATAATCCCACTTGCTAAAACCAAAGACAAAGAAAGAATACTGAGAGCAGCTCAAGAAAAACAAGAAGTCACATACAGAGGAGAAACAATAAGACTAAACTCACATTATTCAGCAGAAACCATGCAGGCAAGAAGGCAATGGGATGACATATATGAAACCTTGAAAGAAAAAAGTTGCCAGCCAAGAATAACATATCCTGCAAAACTCTTGTTCACATATGATGGTGAAATTATGTCATTTGCAGATAAACAGAAATTAAGGGACTATGTAAAAACCAAACCAAACTTATAAGACTTATTAAAGGGAGTCCTTTGATCTAAGAACAAACAACATCAGACCACAGGCTGAATAGAGGAAACAGGATTGTACTAGCCAGATACCAACATAGGAAATGAACTCTTAAAGACTATGCAAAACCAAAAGAATTACAACAGGGAACCAGAGAGGTTAATCTTTAAATGACAACAACATCAAAACAATAAAAGAGGGAATAAATGGTGTAGGTATAGAACCTTCTAATGGAGAGGAAGGCAAGGCAATACCAAGTAATAATAGACTGGTTCAAATCTAGAAAGTTAAGGTAAATTTCAAGGTAACCACAAAGAAAGTTAACAAACCTACTCATCAAAATAAAGAAGAAAAATGTAAAGTCTTAGTAAAAACAAAAGAAATGAAAAAAAATCCACAAACAAAAGGAATTCAGCACAGGAAAGTAAGAGAAACATAGAAAACGTCAGCACCACAAAACGAAGCACTGCAAAATGCAATCTCACTCCTAGGAATACATGCTAGAGAAATAAGAGCCATCATACGAATAGACATATGCACATCCATATTCATTGTAGCACTGTTCACAGTAGCAAAAAGATGGAAACAACCTAGATGTCCATCAACAGATAAATGGATAAACAAACTGTAGTACATACACACAAAGGAGTATTATGCAAAGATAACAAACAATGATGAATCTGTGAAGCATCCCATAACATGGATGAAACTGGAGGACATTATGTAATTGAAATAAGCCAATCAAAAAAGGACAAATATTGTAAGAGACCTCTACTGTAAAAACTCATGTAAAAGTTTACACACAAAAAGAAACAATCTTTGTTGGTTACAAGGGAAGAGGGGGTGGGGGGAATACTAGACAATAGATAAGTGGTAACTTTGGTGAAGGGTAAGACAGTACACAATACTGGGGAAGCCAGCACAGCTTGTACAAGAAAAGGACGTGAAAGCTCCCTAGACACTTCCAAACTCCCTGAGGGACTGAGGTGATGGACAGAGGACTGTGGGGACCATGGTGTTGGGGAACATCTAGCTCAGTTGGCATAACACAGTTTGTAAAGACAATGTTCTACATTCTACCTTGGTGAGTAACATCTGGGGTCTTAAAAGCCTGTGAGCAGCCATCTAAGATATTCCACTGGTCTCACCCCTTTGGGAGCAAGAGAGAATGAAGAGAACAAGATGCAAGGAAAAGATTAGTCCAAAGGACAAATGGACCACAGCTACCAAGGCCTCCACCAGACTGAGTCCTGTACAGCTCAATGGTGACTGGCTACCACCACTGACTGCTCTGACTGGGATCATAACAGAGGATTCTGGACAGAGATGGAAAAGGATGTAGAACAAAATTCTAACTCATAAAAAAAAGACCAGATTTACTGGACTGACAAACTGGAGAAACCCCAAGATTATGGCCCCCAGACACCCTTTTAGCTCAGTGGTGAAGTCACTCCCGAAGTTCTCGGTTCAGCTAGGGATTGGGCAGCCTCATAAAATAAAATGGGACTAATGAGGCAGGGCAGTCCAGGAACAAGGACTAGAAGACACAAGGGGACAGGAAAGCTGGTGATAGGGAACCCAGGGTTGAGAAGGGACAGTGTTGTCATGCTGTGGGGTTGTTAACCACTGTCACAGGGCAACATGTGTACTGTTTAATGAGAAACTATTTGTTCTGCAAACCTTCATCTGAGGCACAAAAAAAAGAATTGTCTATGTGAGATCAAATTGACAACAACAATTCAAAATGTTTGATGGGAAGCCTAGGGGGCAGTGAGTTGAAGATAATGGTTATGGAATAATTTGGAAAAGGATAGTGAGAATAATGGCACAACTGGAAGAATGTAATTGATGTCATTGAATTGTACATGTAGAAACTTTTGAAATGGTGTAACTTTGGCTATGTATATTTTCACCAAAAAAAAGGTCCTCCAGGGTTGAGAAGGGAGAGTGTTGACATGTTGTGGGGTAGTTTACCCATGTCATAAAACAATATGTGTACTGACTGGTTAATGAGAAACTATTTGTTTTGTAAACCTTCATCTAAAATACAATAAAAAAAATTTTAAAAAGATTAAAGAGAAGAGAAAAAAATTTAATAAGTATGACATGAGAAACAACCACTCAAAACACATACAAGCCACTGCAGCAGAGTCATAGAGATACTAGTCCGTCAAGTACCAATCCTTTAGTTGCTGAATTGTAGCGTAGTTTGAGTTGGGATGGATCCAAGGTATTCCTGGGCAGACACAGGGTAGCCACAAGAGGTAGGCACTAAGAAGCTTGGAGAATCAGCTGTTTATCAACTTTTGAATAACTATTTTAATATTTTAAAACCACTCTGGTTGTTGAAGGGGCCCTTGTGGTGCAGTGGTTAAGAGCTATGGCTGCTAACCAAAAGGTCAGCAGTTCCAATCCACCAGTCACTCCTTGGAAAACCTGTGGGGTAGTTCTACTGTGTCCTATGAGTTGGAATCAACTCAATTGCAGTGGTTCTGGTGCTTTTTTATTTAATGGTTGTTGAAGGAGCCCTGGTGATGCAATGGTTAAGAGCTATGGCTGCTAACCAAATGGTCGGCAGTTCGAATTCACCAGATGCTCCTTGGAAAATCTATGGGGCAGTTCTACTGTGTCCTATAGGGTTGTTATGAGTTGGAATCAACTCAATGGCAACGGGTTTGGTCTTTTTTTTTTTTTTAATGGTTGTTGAAAGTCACTCAAATTATGATGGTGATGATTATTTAATATTGTCTGCTTGCCAGTATTTAGGCTTAGATGGAGTTAACCAATAGATTTTGGCTGCATTCTCAACCAACTCCACACTTGGAAAGCCTTGTTATAAAACATATAGCCCCAAGTCTTCTTCATTACTCTTTTCACAATTATTTTACTCTAATTTGAAAATGATTTGATTAACCTTTCTCCCTCTAGATTGTAAACTCAGTGAAGGCAGGAACTCTGTCTATCTTTGGTCACCAATTTATACTCAAGGCAAAAAATAAGTGTATAAGTGTGTAGCACATATTTGAGGTCAATATATATTTACTAAAAGAGTGAATGAAAAAGCCTGGCACATAGTTAGTCTTCAGCACATCTTGAATCTCTTTTTTTCTCTCTCTTCGTTATCCTCAATCACAGAATAGCATATCTATTTATTTTAATCAATACTTGTTAGTAAATTCCAGATAGTCAGCTACCTGAAAATTTAAGAAGCAAAAATAGGAATTGCATATTAAGCCTTAGACTTCCTTTCTAGTCTAATGTGCCTAAAATGGGCCATGGAGTAGGACTGACACTCATTTCCTTGATAATTGCTTCTATTTTCTATGCTCTGAGCATTGCGTAAATCAGCCCCCAGACCTCAACTCTTGTTTGCCCTCTCACGTGGATCCTTGTGCCTTCTATTATACTGAAAGCATTGTCAACCCTTTTGCTCACCTCCACTAGTTTCATCATGGAGGGTGGGGGTGGGAATCTAACTCCAGACTATCTTGACCTAGGGAATTTATATTTAAATAAGATCCAGGATAAAAGACAATGACTCTATCAGTTCCAAAATGAAAATTTAAAAAAAAAAATTTTTTTTCTAAATAAAATAAGAAGAAATTATTATGCCTGGGAGCAAAATTCATTAGGATACCACAAAGAAAGACAAATTCTCATGATTAAGAGTCATAGCTGGTCTTCAAGTACATTTATATACTTTCAAGCCTTGAAATTTCCAAAACAAAAGCTAGATCTGCATTTTTTCTTGTTCTTATTATCTAGTATGTTCAGTGTTGCATGTAGTTTATGCCTCTGTGAAATTAAATATAATTGGTTTATGAAAACTGAACAAAAGCCTAAATTCAAAGCACATTTTTTAAATTGAATTCATTAATTCTGTTCACACACTTATTGACCCCATCTCACCGACTCTACTGTCGTTTGTACTTTGCTGTGATTACACCTAAAAATATGTTCAGATTAGATCACAAAAAGGTGTGGTGAGAAAATGTCCTGATGTATCAACCAATATAGTTTTCCCAGTATTTCTCTATTCCTACTCTTCCCCATCCTCCCCTAAACCAAACTAGAACACAGGCATTCTTCCAGTATTGCCTTAGGAGAAGGATCATACTGAGGCCTGCATCCAACAAAAGAGTAGAATTCTTGGCTTTTGACTTAAAAAGAAAAAAGCCAAGATGCAGGAAGAAAATAGATTTGAAAAAATACAAAGTCAGAACCAGTATTTTTTTTTAGCTTACTCTTTCTTTTTTCAAATTATTTTGTTGTTTTTGAGAGTATATGTAACAGAGCATACACCAATTCAACAGTTTCTACATGTACATTTCAGTGACATTGATTATATTCTTCCAGCTGTGCAACATTCTTACCCTCCTTCTCTAAGTTGTTCTTCCCCTACTAACATGAACTAACTGCCCCCTAAGTTTCCTATCTAATTTTTCAAGTTGCTATTGTCAGTTTGACTCCATGTAGATAGATCTTGAAAGAGCACAATACTCAAGGCAGACATTCTTTACTAGTTAAGCTAAACTATTATATGTTTTTATGAAGATTTCAGGGGATATTTTTGGCTTAAGGCTTAATGGTTATCTCAGGGCAATAGTTTCAGGGGTTCATCCAGTCTCCATTGCTCCAGAAAGTCTAGAGTCCATGAGAATTTAAAATTCTGTTCTGTGTTTTCCACTTTTGATCAGGATTCTTCTATAGAATCTTTGCTCAAAACGCACGGTAATGGTAACCAAGAACCATCCAATTTTTCTGGTTTCACGGCAATTAACCACACATCTCATATCCTCCTCCTACTCTTGACTCTCCTTCCTGTATTACTCCAGGCCAATAGAGACAAATAACCCAATCATAAAATGGGCAAAGGACTTGAATAAACATTTCACCAAAGAGGACATTCAAATGGTCAATAACACATGAAAAGATGCTAAACACCATTAGCCATCAGAGATGTAAATCAAAAAAAATAGTGAGATGCCATTTCACTCCCACCAGGATGGTTATAGGGTTACTATGAGTCAGAATTGACTCAAAGGCTGTCATGGATTGAATTGTGTCCCCCAAAAATATCTGTCAACTTGTCTGGGTCATGATTCCCAGTATTGTATAATTGTGTAATCTGATGTGATTTCCTTATGTGTTGTAAACTCTATCACTGTGATGAGGTTATACTGATGAAGATTACAAGATTAGATAGTGTCTTAATCCAATCTCTTTTGAGATATAAAAGAGAGAAGCAAGCAGAGACACATGGGAACCTCATACCACCAAGAAACCAGTGCCGGGAGCAGAGTGCGTCCTTTGTACCTGAGGTTCCTACGCTGAGATGCTCCCAGACCAAAGCAAGACTGATGCATCACAAGGACCTTCCTCCACAGCTGACAGAGAGAGAGAAAGCCTTCTCCTGGAGCTGATGCCCTGAATTTGGACTTGTAGCTTACTGGACTGTGAGAGAATAAATTTCTCTTTGTTGATGCCATCCACTTGTGGTATTTCTGTTAGAGCAGCTCTAGATGACTAAGACAAAGGCAATGGGTTTTTGTTTTTAAATGTCTAAGATAAAAAACAACCACAACAAGAAAAACAAAACAAAACAACAAATGTTGGTGAGAATGTGGGGAAATTAGAAACCTTATCCATTGCTGGTGGGAATGCAAAATGGTACAGCTGCTGTGGAAACCAGTGTGGCTGTTCCTCAAAAAACTACAAATGGACTACCATATGAACCAGTAATTCCACGCCTAGGTATATACCCCAAAGACTTGAAAGTAGAGACTCAAACAGACTTGTACACCAATGTTCATTACAGCACTATTCAAGATAGCCAAAAGGTGGAAACAACATAAATGCCCATCAACAGATGAATGGATAAACAAAATGTGGTACATATATACAGTGGAATACTACTCAGCCAGTAGGAGAAATGAAGTCTTGATACATGCTATGGTATGGATGGAGCTTGAAGACATTATGTTGCATGAACTAAATCAATCACAAAAGGACAAATATTGTATGACCTCACTTACATAAAAAGAAAAGAACAGGCAAATGTATCAAAACCAAAGTTTATTAGTGCTTACCAGGGGTGTGAGGGAGGGGGAAAGGGGAGATTAATGGTGATGGAAAATTCATGTTGATTAAGGGTAGTGTTGCACAATCAATTATTGCAATTGCTGTCAATAAGCTGTACACCTATAAAAAGTTGAGGTATCAAAAGTTGTGTGACAGATATAACAACGACAAAAAAAAAAAAAGTAGCTACTGAAGCTGCTTATGTATAACCAAAAACCTCATGGGATTTTGTTCCTTGGTTTTGAGGTTTAGAGTATTGGTTTCATAGGACCTCTCAGTTAATTGGCCTAATAATGTGTTTAGAGCTTCTGTTTTACCTCCTAGTGTGTACCTCCTAGTGCCTGGGGTCCTAAAAGTTTCCAAGCAGCCATCTAAGGCAGAAGCAGGGTTTTTAACCCCCAGAGTGTAGATAAAATTAGCCAGACTGAGGGAAAGGGAGAAATAGTAGGAAGATGAGGAGAAAGAGAGAAAAATTTGTGAGCAGGTCCCTGTACTGTACCTCTTATCCCAAAGTTCACTTGGTGTGGGGAGAATATTAAAATCCTTGGCTAGGTTTGGAAATCTAAGAGCCCAGAAGAAGTATGTCCTCAAGCCACAGAGAATATTCTGGGAAACAAGCAAGTTCTCAGCATTACCCTAAGCACTGCATGCTATTTGAACAGTAGGAGAGAAAAGAAATGTTTAAGGATCTTTGATAACCCCAGAGTTCATAGAGTTCAAGGGTCTCAATCAGGTCACTAGGAAGAGCTCACATTCCCCATGCTCCTGATAGGTGTATGGCAGCAACTGGAGCTGAGCTGTAATTGGAGAGCTCCTATTGTCAGTAACAAGGGAAGTCCCCGCAGCTACCTGCGTAAGTTGAAGTCTACAGAGCATAAATGAGGTATGTCTCAATAGATGCCAAGCTGTACTGACAGTAACTGAGAATCATATGCTCCTCATCCCCAAGCATAGTGCCATGAAAGCCCCTGGAATATGGATGTCATATAGAGGAAATGAAAGTAAGGAAACTAATTTGACTACAGTTTGGCTTTTCCACCCAAGAGGAAAGCAGTGTGGGCACAATGTAGAAATTAAGTCGATGTGTGGAAAATTTAAAAATTTCTTACACCTTTTGGGAGTCTGATTTAAAACCATTACAGAACCATGTCAAGAAGTTCCTGCCTCAGTTACAAACTTTGATGTGTATGAGGATATTAAGATTTATTAAGAGTTAGACTATATTGTGAAGCCGTGATAACAGATGATATGGATTGAACTGTGTCCTCTAAAAAGATATGTTAAAGTCCCAACCCAGTTGCTGAGAAGGTGATTTTGTCTGGAAATAAGATTATTGAAGATTTTATCATTTAAGTTAGTATGAGGTCATTCTGGAGTAGGGTGGGTCCTAAACCAATATGACTGGCATCCTTACGAAAAAGGAGAAGAGACACAGCCAGAGAAATGCAAAGGGAAGACAGCCATTGGAAGATGGAGGCAGAGTTGAGTGATGCTTCTACAAACCACAAAAATGCCTGGGTCTACCAGAAGCTGGAAGATACAAGCAAGGATCTTCCCTTAGAGCTTTCAGACAAATACCTTGAATTGGCTTCTAGTGTTTGGAATTGTAAGAGAATAAATTTCAGTTGTTTTAAGTCACCAGTTTGTGATACTTTGTTACAGCAGCCTAAGAAACCGATACCATAGCTAATAGAAAACTTTAAGAAAACAAAAGACTAAACCAGAGAAAAGTTAAAAGGATGTGCCATGTCACCATGTGACATGATAACTCTATTTGCTGAGATTTCAGACCAAAAAAAAAAAAAAAAACCCATCGCCATCCAGTCAATTCCGACTCATAGAGACCCTATGAATGTAGATACATGGATGTAGATGTAACCACCTAAGACATTGTCATGGATTGAATTGTGTCCCCCCAAATATATATCAACTTGGTTAGGCCATGATTCCCAGTGTTGTGTGGTTGTCCTCCATTTTGTGATTGTAATTTTATGTCAAAGAAGATTTGGGTGGATTGTAACACCCTTACTAAGGTCACATCCCTGATCCAATGTAAAACGAGTTTCCCTGGGATGTGGCCTGCACTACTTTTTATCTTAACAAGAGATAAAAGGAAAGTGAAGGGCGGGGAGGGGCGCAGGGGGACCTCATACCATCAAGAAAGCAGTGCCAGCAGCAGAGCACAACCTTTGGACCTACAGGTCCCTGCTCTGTGAAGCTCCTCAAACAGGGGAAGATTGATGACAAGGACCTTCCTCCAGAGCTGACGGAGAGAAAGCCTTCCCCTGGAGCTGATACCTTGAATTTGGACTTGTAGCCTACTAGACTGTGAGAAAATAAATTTCTCTTTTTTAAAACCATCCACTTGGTGGTATTTCTGTTACAGAAGTACTACATGACTAAGACAGACACCACATTACCATTCTGGGGAGTCATAGCTGTGAGTCGGAATCAACTCAACAGCACACAACAACAACAATGTAGAGTTGAAGACCTAGGAGTGGAGGGAACAGAAGACAACTAAGTAGGCAAAGTCTTCTATCAGTCAAAAACAAAATACTCTCCAGGTACATTAAAGAAAAATTATGTTAAGAGGAATCATCTTTGACTAAAACCAAAATGAAATATGTTAATGAGGAGACAAAGCCAATTTTAAAATATAAATTGTATAAAGACATAAAACATTTCCTTGCTTCCATCTCACCCATCTGCTTTCACTTTTCTTGGGGAAGAGAGGGTGGTATATTGTCTCTAGTACTTCTTCACCACCAGATACTGCCAGTCCTCATTATTCTTTGCCATCAATGATCTCAGATTCACTGATCTAGGCTAGTGTATTTCCAAATTTCCTCTCCTCTTCCCACCCCATGCTCCAATTTGCATTTAATTTTACATGGCACTTGAGCTCTGGTGGCGCAGTAGTTAACAGCTATGATTGCTAACCAAAAGATCAGCAGTTCAAATCTACAAGCTACTCCTTGGAAACCTTATGGGGCAGTTCTACTCTGTCCTAAATGGTCGCTATGAGTCAGAATCGACTTGACAGCAAAGGGTTTGTGTTTTAGAATGATTGATCTGAAAGGGAGTAGTGACATAATTTGCATGGGATCAGGTATCTGACTAATTTATCCTGGATCTGTTTCCCTCGGGGTCCTGCTGCATTGCTCATTCTTAACTCAGTCAGGACAGAGAAGTAATCCTAAAAGTTGATGTGGCAGTACTTTACCTGCACAGAGCCCACAGGGTCAGGAGTAAGGAGGGGAGCAGATGCAGAGAGTATAAGAAATTGGCTATTGACAATCAAGACACTCTCCTTTTGTGTGTAGTTGTTTCCTGTGTACATAGTGGTGTGCAACACATTGTTGGCAATGTTCTAAGCGGCTAAAAACCAGATAAACAAAAAACCACTTGTCATCCCTACTCATGTCAACCTCATGTGTGTCAGAGTAGAACTGTGCTCCTTTGGGTTTTCTATGGCTGATTTTTTGGAAGTAGATGCCCAGGTCTTTCTTCCAAGGTGCCTCTGGGTGGTCTTGTACCTCCAGCCTTTCAGTTAGCAGCTGAGTACACTAATTGTTTGCACCACTCAGGGACTTCTCTGAGTGGCTATAGTTTATTGCCTTATGTGTTCATATTTCTTTAGAATGCAGGACAACTATTTCAAGTTATTCTCTGAATAAAGCTGAAGGAGGGATTCCTAGAGCTATTTTCCATGCTCATAAAACAAATCTGAATCATTTATCTATTTCAGTGTTTCTCTGCTTGTGTTTCCTGGAGCAATGACTTCAGAGGCACCTGCAAATACTTGTTAAGAAGGCAAATGTGAAGGCCTAGCCAAAACTTACTGAGTCAGTGGAGACACACTGAGGTTAAGAAGTGATAGTGGGATGCTTACAATCTGCTTTTTTAAACAACTCGCCTCTGCCTGCTAAAGATTGAGAACAGATTTTCTGGTTCTCCAGAAACCCTGCCACCATAAAAGCGGTACCTGATTAAGTGTGGGCCAATAAAGTGAGCTGCAGTTTCTTTGGTGTGAAATGCCTTTGAGTTTCATTATGTGAATTAGTCCACCGGGACCCTGGCCTTTTGGGTGAGCTGAGATTACAAAATTGATTAGCAGCCAAGGGACCATAGTATAACCCCCGGATACCGCTGAATAAAACACAGCCGTGTGCAACACTGAGTGTACAGACCCATCAGATTTATGGCCAACTCTGTTTATAATCTTGTGGCATATGCCTCTTTAGTGTTTGTTTATAAAGGGCCAAGGCTGGGTGTATTATGCATCACAAATGATATATTGTAGAGGTTCCCGGGATAAATGAAATATGTCCATCTTGTCCCATCTGGATCTTGTTATTTTTTTTTTTTTCCGTGATTAGCATTTTGGCAGTTTTCACTCTTCCATTCTGCTGTTCTGTGTGCCCAGGGGAAAGGAAGAGTTGAGCCCTTTCCAAAAATCATGGTAGTGCTGCGTGAAGAAAAACTACAGTTGGAAGGGCACTTTCTTTATGGTAGATTCTCCACACTCAACCGAGGAAGCAGAGGTTGTGAATATGATTAGTGGGAAGTGAAGAAAACTCCGTGAGAGCAGGGCTCGTGTGAGTCACCAAGTGTGGAAATGTGCTTACCAGATGATAGTCAAGATACAGGAGATTTTCTGTCCCCAAGAACAAGCTGAGCTTGTGAAATTCTGCAAATGCAGTTTTGCTGAGCTGCAGAAGGAGGCCCAGTTCTCAGTTATGAATTTTGTCTGCCTGAGATAAAAATGGGGTCACATAATCATTTGACACCTTGTTACTTTATGTTGCAACAAAAACAAAACAAAGCAACATTCACCTCAGTGCAGTAACAAGGCTTAGTCTTTTAAAATAATGCTTTAACAGATCCAAATCTGTCTTTAATTTTTTGGCTAGTTCCTAGGGTGGAGCATACAAACAAAACAGTCCACAAGGGCAAGGGTCTCTGCCACTTGTGAAATAGACGTAACCAACCCAGAACCAGAGCTCTGCTGAACTCTCCTGGCTTTGATGCTTTACAGAGAATGGTTCTCTGGTTCTTTTTTTATTCTATTTAAGCAAAAATTATGCTTGCTTGGTATTTTGGGGTAAGACCTATGCCTCAGAGTTAGAGTAACTTGCTGTTTTATTTAACAAAGCATATTTCTATTCATATTTCTAAGGAGCCCTGGCGGCACAATGGTAACCATTTGGCTGCTAATCAAAAGGTCATAAGTTTGAACTACCAGCCCCTCCATGGGAGGAAGATGTGGCAGTCTGCTTCCATAAAGTCTGCAGTCTTGGAAACCCTATGGGGCACTTCTACTCTGTCCTATAGTGTTTGTTGAAGAGTTAAGAGCTCAGGCGGCTAACCAAAAGGTCAGCAGTTCAAATCCACCAGTCACTCAGCGGAAACGCTATGAAGCAGTTCTACACTATCCTATAGGGTCCCTATGAGTTGGAGTCAACTCAACGGTAACTTTTTTTTTTTTAACTTTGATTTTAAGGTTTTTCTTATACAAGAAACAAATGTTAACCATAAAAAGCCTGACCTAAACTGTAAATGCTTGGCAGAAACTCCTCTAAACCAGAAATCAAACCCATTGCTGTTGAATCTCACTCATAGTGACCCTATAGGATGGTGCAGAAGTGCCCCACAGTTTTCTTAGGCTGCCACATCTTTCTCCCATGGAGCAGTTTTGAGATCAAACCAACTGACCTTTTGGCTAACAGCCCAGCAATTAACCACTGAGCCAGGAGGGTAACAGCCCCTTAACTGGTAACCCTTTGCCATGAAGTTGATTCCAACTCATAGGGTGCAGCAATGTAAATTTGTCCTTTCCTGCTAGAAAAGGATAGTCAACAAAACCATTACTTCCTAATTAAATTAAAAAGAATCTAGGCTGTCCTAATTTAAATCTCATAAAGGTATGGCTGCAGGTGGGCAGAGGGCCAGAGATCACCTTGTGACCTGAAATCTGTTGTTCTCAGTAAAAGGGGGAAGGCAGTGTTCAGTCAATCATGTTAAGATTAGTCCATGGTTAATCTACTCTTCTCCCACTGCTTCTCTTTATAAGCTTCATTGTAACTACCTTACTTGAAGCCATTCTCTTTTTCTTTTTTTTTTCTGGAATCAGAATGGTATCCCTGTATCCTTATAGAATAACTGCTCAGAATGAACCTTATGTTTCAATGTCTTTTGAGTTTTGATCTTTTTTAACAGGTCACTATGGGTTGGAATCTACTCGATGGCGCACAACAACAACATTCATATTTCTATTTCTATCTACAGAAAGAAGTACACCCAGAACGCTCCTTCGAAGAGAGAATGGTGAGACTTGTCTCACATATTTTGGACATGTTATCAGGAGAGACCAGTACCTACAGAAGGACATCATGCTTCGTGAAGTAGAGGGTCAGCAAAACAGAGAAAGACCCTCAACGAGATGGACTGACACTGTGGCTGCAACAATGGGCTCAAACAAAGCAAGGATTGTGTGGATGGCATGGGACTGGGCAGGGTTTCATTCGGTTGTACAGGGTCACTATGAGTCAGAGCCAACTCGATGTCACCTAAAAATAACAACAGCATTTATAGATTCAACTTTCACTCGTTTTATGGAGAATCATTTTAAATGTGTGGAATCAAGAAAATAGAAATAAGTTTATGATAAATAAGAATAATCTAGTACCTAATTCAGAGAGGAAATCAAGAAACAATCTTTAAGTGTTTTGATTAAAAATTAACATACATGGCCATCTGTATCAAAAAGACTTTTAGGTTCAGATACTGGGAAATTTTTATTATTTTCATCTTGTTGTAATTAAAATATTATACATAATGTAAATACTTGAAGGATTTTTTTTATATATCCTTAAAGAAATGTTCCCACTTCAAATGATGGAATAGAGCATGTTATTCAAAATGAAATCTAAAATCCAAAAATTTCCAGTTAAATTATTATTCTGATTATTATATTTATATTGTTTCCACAGTTATTGAAACTCCTATTGGTACACATTTCTCTCTCTCTCTCTCTGTATATATATATATGTACACACACATACAAATACAAAAAACCAGCTGCTGTCGAGTCGATTCTGACTCATAGTAGAACCGCCACATAGGGTTTCCAAGGAGTGCCTGGTGGATTCGAACTGCTGACCTTTTGGTTAGCAGTCATAGCTCTTAACCACTAAGCCACCAAGGTTCCCGTATAAATACAAACATATATATATATATACACACACGTACATTTAGTCTATATGTATGTATATATACACGTGTGTATTTGTGTGTGTCATAACATGCATTATTCATTGATATATTAGTTCAAAATATTAGTTCTCCCATCTCCTCTCTAGAAATACTACTGATTTATCTTACTTCTAGAATTACACACTGCTCCAGTTCCTGAGGAGTCCCTGGGTGGTGCAAATGGTTAACTTGCAAATGGTTAGTGCTGAAAGGTTGGAGGTTTGAGTTCACTGAGAGATGCTTTGGAAGTGTGAAAGAGTACTCTAAAGCTGAGTTGCTTGACATAACTAAAATGACGGACTCAGGTCTTAATTCGACTCCATTTGTCCTAGTCCCCTGCTTCTGCTTTTTAGAGTACCTGACCCGTGACAATAATGACTTGTTCTACAACATTCTAAGGTGACCCACCTAGATTGTTGCAGACAACAGCTCTGAATGCAGGAAAACTGAGGATAAAGTTGAGTACCTCAGCCAATAGAAATTTTTGGTAAATGAATCTTACAGAGCATGTTGAATATCAACCAATCAAGTGTATCTTCATACTCCTTCCCAACAATGTACAGAGTTCTACAAAACTGAGTATAAAGGACGTGTCCTTATGCTTCCTTTTCAGAATGCCAGTTTTCAACTTTATTATGGTGCTTCCCGATTTGCAAATCTTTGAATTTGAATAAAACTGTTCTTTTATTTTATAGAAACTCTGTTTCATTTTTAACAGAAGAAAGGCCTGGTGATCTACTTCCAAAAAATCAGTGATTGAAAACAATAATAAGTTCTACTCTGACACATATGGGGTCTCCAGGAGTTTGAGTTAATTTGAGAGCAACTGTTTTTTCTTTTTTCTTTTTTGAGTTTTGATTATTTTTAAATTATAAAAATAAAATAATTATTTTTGATTATTGTTGTTTTGTTTTGCTTTCCCAATTCCTGAAACAAGCCATCCAAAGGTAGGAACTATATAAAAACACAAAGCTGCCCCTCCTCATATCTGCCCTCTGTCCCAATCTTTGGTATTTAATACTGTCATCCCTTAAGTCAGTTGGGTTTTTCAGCAATCTCCTGGAAAGTCTGCAAAAACTCTCTCCATCTTTCAGGCAATTTGATTCAGCACACCAGGGTCCGGGAATCTGCACATTAAAAGGCCATACCAAGTGATTCTGATGCAGATGGCCCCGGAATCACACTTAAGAAACAATGCTTTAAGATCTTAGGTCTTATAATCAAGAATTAATCACACACATTCTCACTGTACCACAACACTCCTGTGATTAAGTTTGCCTAGAAGGAAGAACTAGAAGCCTGTGTTTCTTGGTCCTCCTTCTCAGAAATGGCTACCTGCTCTTCCTCAGTCTGTTAGCTAGATTCCTGACACTAGGGGGCAGATTTTCTGATTCATGCCATTCCACTGCCTGGATTCTCAAAGCCCTCACACCATCCCCATCAAGCTGTCCTCTGACTCTATGCTGTTGTCCATTGCCTGAATCACATATGAACTTGCTCTGCCTTTTGGTCACAGTGCTCACATGTCTGTTTAGCCTTAAACAGTCAGACTCTGCTGTAGGTCAGTTTCACCATGGTCTTTCTGTGTCTAGCAGGTGACATGGGCAAGATTCCCAAGCCCACCTACTCTGCACTGGCTACGCAAACATAATCACCATGTCTTACAAATCCAACTCAAAGCACTGAGTATTAAATTCACCTAACTCTTTGAGGCCTTAGGTTAGGCAAAGTTTTCTTAGGAGACAAAACACAAATCATAAAATAAAATTTTGCTGAATTGGACTTCATCAAAATTAAAAGTTTCTGCTCTTTGAAAGATACTGTAAAGAAAATGAAACAGAAGTCACAAACTGGTATAAAATATTTGAAAAACACATATATCATAATTATATGATAAATAACTGTTTTCCAGAATACGAAAAGAACTATCAATAATTAATTAATATTTTAATAAGAAGAAAATAAACAACTAAATTGAAAGAGTTGAACAGACACTTCACCAAAGATGTTATATTAATGGAAAATAAACATATAAAAAGAAGTTCAACATCATTAGTCACTAGGAAAATGCAAATGAAAATCACAATGAAATACCATTTCATCCTTACAAGAATGGTGAAAAACAAAACAATATAAAATGTTGGCAAAAATATGGAGCAAAAGAAACACCATAAATTTCTGGTGGACATGAAAAATGGTACAGCCACTTTGGAAAACAGTTGGGCAGTTTTTTTTCAAGTTAAACAGACACTTACCAAACAACCCAGAAATTCCACTTACCCAGAAGAAATGAAAACATATATCCTCACAAAAACTTGCATACATATGTGTAGAGCAACTTTATTCATAATCATCAAAAGCTGGAAATAACTTATATGTCCATCAACTGGGGAATGGATCAACATATAATGTTACATCCAAATATTGGAACACTACTCAGCAATAAAGCAAACAAACTTTTGATATATGCAAAAAAAAAAAAAAAAGGATGAATTTAAAATGTTTGGTGAAATGAGCCAGACCCAAAAGTCCAAATATTGCATTTTTCCATTTATATGATATTCTAGTAATGGTAAAACTATAGGGACAGAAAATAGATCACTGGTTGCCAGAGGCTGGTGGTAGAGAGAGGAAATTGATCACAATTGTACATGAGGGAATTTTTTGGGAGGTTGGGAGTGTACTATGTCTGGATTATAGCTGTGGTTACATGACTGCATGTGTTTGTCAGAATTTATAGAAATGAGCACCTAAAAGAGGACGGATTTTATTGTATGTAATTTTTTACTCCAAAATACTGGCTTCAAAAAAAAAATTCTTCTGCCATATTGGGCAAGAGGAGGATATTTTCATGAAACACTCCTTTAGTGAACACTCTTTTACCATCTGTACTCTTTGCAGATAGAAGCATAATTTTTTACAATTAAATTTCTTCCAAGTGAAATTCCATAATCTTTAAAATCAGACTTCTCCTGACCTCTTAGCAATAAACAATAAATGAGCCAAAAATTTCTTCCCTTAATAGTTTTTAAGGGTCTGAAGCAGGAGAAGGGAATAAAGGTTGTGATAATCATACCATTTTTAAAATTTTAATTACATTCTCTGGAATTGTTGGTTTTTACCAGAATTACATGTGTTTGCCTCACAGTACAATATGGATAGGCACAGAGAACAGAGGAAAAGGATTGTGACCGTTAAAAATCTATGAGTTCCAGTTATTTTAATGCTTAAATCATGGTTAATATTCAACTTGCTAAAAAGCTTTATGAATATACCCACTGCTTACTCAGCATGCTCTGGCCAACTGTGGGGTCACCAGGAGATTATGCTTAATGCAAATAATCCAGCCTGTGCTGTCTAGCACATCATGGAGATTTAGTTTTCACTGGTGATGGAGAGATCAGAGGCTGAGAGCAGAAACGTCACACAGATGGGTTCTTTGAAAATCCACCACATACTGGCTTTTTCAGTCTTAAGAACAGATGAAGTGACTTGGTTGGATGACCCTTGCTGCAAACATAATGGAGCCTCTCTGTGTGGGCATGGCTTTCCATGACTTACTCTGTGTGAACCATAACATTTCATGAGAAGAACAAAATTTGTGGAAATAAATGACCATAGATTCTATAGCTAACACTATTTAATACTGCACACTGTAAAGATTTTGTTTATTTAAATAACATCTCTAATGAATGCACTAATTTTCATTTGAATGGATGTGGTAGACTTACCACCACTCGAATTTATAAATAATACAAAGAGGTGGTCACTGAGAATTAAATATTCACAATTGTTAATTATAAATAGATTTAAAAAATGAGTAGGTGTCGTGGATTGAATTATGTCCCCCATAAAATGTGTTTATCAATTTGGCCTGGCCTGATTCCTGGTATTCCGTGGTTTTCCTATAAATTGTAAATCCTGCCTCTATGATGTTAATGAGGGAGGATGGGCAGCAGTTGTGTTAGTAAGGCAGGACTCAGTCTACAAGATTAGATTGTATCCTGGGGCAATGTCTTGAGACATAAAAGACAGAAGTGAGCAGTGAGACAGGGGGACCTCATACCATCAAGAAAGCAGTGCTGGGAGCAGAGCACGTCCTTTGGTCCCTGCTCAGAGAAGCTCCTGGTCCGGGGGAACACTGAAGAGAAGAAGGCCGACAGAGAGAAAAAGCCTTCTCCTGGAGGTGATGCCCTGAATTTGGACTTTTAGCCTACTTTGACTATGAGGAAATAAACTTCTCTTCATTAACACCATCCACTTGTGGTATTTCTGTTATTAGCAGCACTAGATGACTAAGACAGTAGGTTATGGTGTTATCTGTATGAAGGCAACCATCTGAGATAGTATAGTTGCATTTCAAGCAGAGAAGAAATAACATGTCATCTCTGGTAATCTAATCTATTGGGAGGCATGATAAGGGCCAAAAGACAGGAAAGGTTTGATATTTTCAATGGCTATAATCATCACTCACTGATCCAACAGTCATGTATGGGATGCTAACTATGTAAAAGGCACTGATTTAAGCACTAGAGAAGTAATGGTGAAGAGGATAAATTCTCTACCCTCGATCTGCCTACGTTCTTGGGGGAGACACAGATACACAAATCCTTTGTTGTTGTTGTTGTTAGGTACCATTGAGTCAGTTCCGACTCATAGCAACCCTATGCACAACAGAAAAAAACACTGCCCGGTCCTGCGCCATTCTCACAATTACTGACACGATTAAGCCCATTGTTGCAGCTACTGTGTCAGTCCATCTCATTGAGGATCTTCCTCTTTTTCACTGACCCTCTACTTTACGAAGCATGATGTCCTTCTCCAGGGACTGATCCCTCCTGACAACATGTCCAAAGTATATGAAACGTAGTCTTGCCATCCTTGCTTCTAAGGAGAATTCTGGTTGTACTTCTTCCAGGACAGATTTGTTCATTTTTCTGGCAGTCCATGGTATATTCAATATTCTTCTCCAATACCACAATTCAAAAGCTTCAATTCTTCTTTGGTCTTCTTTATTCATCATCCAGCTTTCGCATGCATATGAGGCGACTGAAAACACCATTGCTTGTGTCAGGCATACCTTAGTCTTCAAGGTGACATCTTGGCTACTCAACACTTTAAAGAGGTCTTTTGCAGCAGATTTGCCCAATGCAATGCCTCTTTTGATTTCTTGACTGCTGCTTCCGTGTTGATTGTGGATCCAAGTAAAATGAAATCCTTGACAATTTCAATCTTTTCCCTGTTTATCATGATGTTGCTTATTGTTCTAGTTGTGAGGATTTTTGTTTTCTTTACATTGAGGTGTAATCCATAGTGAAGGCTGTAGTCTTTGATCTTCATCAGTAAGTGCTTTAAGCTGTCTTCACTTTCAGCGAGCAAGGTTGTGTCATCTACACATCACAGGTTGTTAATAAAGTTTTCCTCCAATCCTGATGCCCCGTTCTTCTTCATATAGTCCAACTTCTCAGATTATTTGCTTAGCATACAGATTGAATAGGTATGGTAAAAGGATACAACCCTGACTCACACCCTTCCTGACTTTAAACCATGCAGTCTCCCCCTGTTCTGTTGGAACGAATGCCTCTTGATCAGGTTCCTCATGAGCACAATTAAGTGTTCTGGAATTCCCATTCTTTGCAATGTTATCCATAATTTATTATGATCTACACAGTTGAATGCCTTTGCATAGTCAATAAAACACAGGTAAACATCTTTCTGGTATTCTCTGCTTTCAGCCAGGATCCATTTGACATCATCATTATTAGCAATAAATAAATAGTGAGGCTAATATAGTAACATTTCCATAGAATAGAAGGATAACCCATGCTTTCTTAATAAAAAGTTATGTGACTTACTGAAGATTAAGCTCTAGATACCTATATTATGAAAATGTTCTGCTGGTCTCATAAAAATAATCATTTGAATTCAACAAATGAACAATTTCACTCAAATCTCCAGTAATTAAAATTTCCTGAGCTGTAGAGGGAATGACAGGAACATCGTTTTAATTACATGGGAAATAATGTGGGAAACATGTCATTGTGTTAATGTTAAATCAAACTTCTGAAATTTATACCAGAGATACTTTTAAAGCAAGTTATGACCTATTGATAATGGCTTTGAATTTTAACATACATAAACATGTAAGCAGCATTTGTTTCAAGGCGTAAGCCTGGCAGACAATTGTTGGAATGTGCCTAATATATTACATTTACAATATTATAGTGAGCATCTTTACTATACATTGTGTTTTAACTAGAATAAATAAAATAATTGAAAATAAAGGTCACAGGGAAAGTAAGTACCTATATTCATGTCATTCAGAGGAAAACAAATGCCAGATTTGTACACATCCTGTGTTAGTTGTTATTGATCCATGGTAATCACCAGAAAATTTATTTTTAGCTCTCATGACCAATAAGGAAAATAGACTAGAACTTATTTTATTTTGCTTTTGCTTCCAAAACAAATAACTTTGTGGACGAAAAAAATTTAAAAAATACAAAACTGAAGTTAAACCAAACAAAAATGGGAAGGGGGTACCATTTCTTTGTGATTAAAAGGAAACAATGTTGTATTTTTGTGAAGTACTAGATGGATATACTGTTTTGGGATTTGTTAGCTACAAGAGGAGACTACCAAAGCATAGTTGTGTTTGTTTTCATCAGCTCAGACTCTGACTTTTTGCATTGTGTTTGCTTGAGATTAGAGGGGCCTAGAAAGAGCTTGGAGACCAGTGACTCTGACACATGTTAGGCGCTTAGTAAATATCTATTGGATTAAAGATGGATCTTGGCTGAAAACAGAGAATACCAGAAAGATGGTTACCTGTGTTTTATTGACTATGCAAAGGCATTTGACTGCGTGGATCATAATGAATTATGGATAACATTGCAAAGAATTCCAAAACACTTAATTGTCCTCATGCAAAACCTGCGCATAAACCAAGAGGCAGTTGTTCGAATAGAACAAGGGGATACTGTGTCGTTTAAAAGCAGAAAAGGTGTGTGTCAGGGTAGTATCCTTTCACCATACCTATTCAATCCGTATGCTGAGCAAACACTCTGAGAAGATGGGCTGTATGTGGAAGAATGCAGCATCAGGATTTCAGGAAGACTCATTAACAACCTGTTAATGATGGCAACAACTTGTTGCCTTCAATTCGATCTGACTCATAGAGACCCTATAGGACAAAGCTAAACTGTCCCATAGGGCTTCCAAGGAGCTGCTGATGGATTTGAACTGCTGACCTTTTAGTTAACAGCCAAGCTCTTATCCATTGTGCCCCCGGGACTCCATATACATACATATACATACATGTAAATAAATAAATATATATCTTGTCAAGATATTATTATATATATGTGCATATATATAATTATGTGTATAATTATGTATATATATATATATATATATATATATATATATATATATATATATATATATGTATATATCCCTGGCTGGTACAAATGGTTAGTGCCCAACTAGTAACCTAAGGCTAGCAGTTTAAACCCAACCGGGGGGGGGGGGCTATGGAGTAAAGTCTGGCAATCAGCTTTCCTTAGGATTACAACCAAAAAAACCCTGTGGAGAAAATGTTCTACATCCTACTTTGGCGAGTAGCAACTGGGGTCTTAAAAGCTTGAAGTGGCCATCTAAGAAAAGTCTATTGGTCCCACCCTGTCTAGAGTAAGGGAGAATGAAGACAACCTAAGACACAAGGGAAAGATTAGTCCAAAGGACTAACGGATCACTACTGCCACAGCCTCCACCAGTCTGAGTCCAGCACACCTAGATGGTGCCTGGGTACCAGCACTGACTGCTCTGACAGGAATCACAATAGAAGGTCCAGGACACAGCTGGAGAAAAATATAGAACAAAATTTGGACTCATAAAAAAGATCACTCTTAACTGGTCTGATGGACTGGAGGAGCCCTGAGAATATGGTACACAGACACCCTTTTAACTCAGTACTGAAGTCATTCCTGAGATCCATCCTTCAGCCAAAGATTAGACAGGCCTATAAAACAAACAATAATACATGTAGCTCAACTATGTGTAAGACACTAAATGGACACACCAGCCCAGGAGCAAGGACTAGAAGGCAAGAGGAGACAGGAAAGCTGGACAAATAGAATTGGGGAACCCAAGGTTGAGAAGGAGAGAGTGTTGACACATCATGGGGTTGGCAACCAATATGTGTATTAATTGTTAAATGAGAAACTAATTTGCTCTGTAAACTTTCACCTAAAGTACAATTACAAATAAGTAAATAAACCATTATTATTATTTCAGTTATTAAAGCAAAAAAAAGAAAGAAAACCCTGTGGAACAGTTCTACTCTGTAACGTGGGGTTCCCATGAGTGGAAATATTTAGAAAAGTATATTTTACTTATGAGAGAGGTGGTGGGTGCCAGTCTCAAGAGGTAAGTCAGTGTCTTGGTTTTGGTGTCACATTCAAATCAATTATTATCTTCGACTTCAGATCACGACTCAGAATCAGTAAGGATTGCACACTCTCCTTGAGTGATCTTTATTTACACTCTAGCAGAAAATTCTTTTGCAAATTAATCCATTGAGCGAGTCTCTACTATAGTAAATCCTGGGAAAAGAAATAATCAAAAGATCAGGGATGAAAAGACATTCATTCCATAGCCTACAGTTTAATGCTAAATGAAAAAGAAATGGGCAAAAACAACAACTAAAGAGGATAAGGAAATATTTGGTAGCAAGCCTTTGGTATCTAAGCATTTTCAGAAGAAAGGTGAGTGCTGTATGAGATTTGGCTGGAAACCTTCAACCCAAGGAGATATAAAACGCCTAGCCAAGGCTTATTTAGTAGATAATATTAATGTTGGAAGCAATTACTCCCAATTTTTAAAGGAAGAATATGATGAAAATATATCAGGTATGGTTTTTATTAGGAAATTTTCACAAGGAGTTTTTTCTTTGGCTAAAATGATGACATTTAAAAATTTAAAGGCCAAAGAATGTTGGTTGGTTTTTAACCTTTGTTCTCCAAGTGAAATGTTCATCCAGTTTCATTTAGATGTTTTTATGTTCCAGTAAAAATGTGCGTTAAACCTCTTTAACAAGTCTAAATATTGGAAGGCTGCTTGTGAGACAATAAAATGGGATCCACTCTCTTTTTCACAAGGTGCAGTGTCGTTTGGAACTTGAAAGGATATAAAAAAAGTAAATTGCTTTCAATGTCCCATCTCAAAATGAAATTGCCATTCAAAAAGAACTTAAACAAGTTTACAGTTGTAAAAAATATCAGGAATAAAACTACAAGTCAATTCTGTGAATACATTAATGAAATTGTCCCTCTAACAAATGTTTCAGGCATGCAATTAATCTTATTTTCTTGGAAATATTTATAGGAAGCTCAAAGTAGTAGAACCAGTTGCTAGTCAAGTCAATTCTGACTCATGGAGATTCGAAGTGTGTCAGAGTAGAATTGTGCTTCATAGGGTTTTCAATGGCTGATTTTTCAGAAGAGGATAGCCAGGCCTTTCTTCTGATGCTTCTCTGGGTGGACTCAAACTGCCAATCTTTTGGTTAGCAGCTGAGCACCTTAACTGTTTGCACCACTCAATCCAACCTAAAGTATGGGGAACCCCATTCCTACTGTTCATGAGATTAAGGGGAAAAAGTTTCTTCAGATTTAATGGGATAGGTATTTTTTTCAATCGGATATCTGTTCTCATATTTGAGTATGTATTTCTAGTTCTAATATAAAAAAATAATAATAATAAAGGGATAGAAAGTTGTCTTGAGTCCTGGATTCTGCAGTATCTGCCATTTTCAGTATCTTTTAACTTTCTGAGGATGCCTATGTATGCTTTACAATAAGAAATTTGAAATTCTAGTTTTGACTTTATGAGAAATAGAAGAGAGAAAATTAGATAAAATCATCAATTTTTTTCCTGTCCTTTCTGCACAGCATTAATTTGGTATTGTAATTTTTTACACAGGAAGTAGTACAGTGTAAAGGTCATGGACATTGGCAGGTGACAGATATGCGCTTATAGCCCAATCTTGCCACTTTATAGCTATGTGATTGTAACAAGTTATGGAAAAAAATAAGTTAGCATCCATTTTCTCATTCATATAATGTCAGTATTAATAATATAAGTCTTTTATGATGAGAAACTTGAATAATACATTTAAAACAATGAACATGTATTAGGTGCTCAGTAAATCTAATCTACTAATTATATTACTTGATTCTCAAGTATCAACTTATATATCCAACCAAATTATAAGATCCAAATGAATTAAGTCCAGTAGAATAAATGAACGTATACTGCATACAGTGTGTGGATGGAGTAATGATTTAGATGGCGAATAATCACAGCTTATTGACAAATGCTTATTAGATTTCATTTTACAGTTATGAAAAAAATAACCGTCTTACTCATGTGCAATCTCTTTTGTGCATTCCCTCCAGGCAGTGATCCGAGAGTAAGATTTAAGAAGACACCTGACAGACTCAAAACATTAAGGCCAACGGTTTATGCCTGTTCCCAAGAAAGGTGATTCAACTGAATATGGAAATTATCAAACAATATCATTAATATTACACCCAAGTAAAATTTTGCTGAAGATCAAAATCAGCTGCAGCAGTATATCAACAAGAAACTGCCAGAAATTCAAGCCAGATTCAGAAGAGGATGTGGAATGAGGGATGTCGTTGCTGATGTTAGACAGATCTTGATTAAAAGCAAAGAATACCAGAAAGATATTTACCTGTGTCTTATTGACTATGCAAAGGCATTTGATTGTGTGGATCATAACAAATTATGGATAACATTGCAAAGAATGGGAATTCCAGAACACTTAATTATGCTCTTGAGGAACTTGTACATAGATCAAGAGGCAGTCATTTGAACAGAACAATGGGATACTGCATGGTTTAAAGTCAGGACAGGTGTGTGTCAGAGTTGTATCCTTTCACTATACCTATTCAATCTGTATGCTGAACAAATAATCTGAGAAACTGGACTATATGAAGAAGAATGGGGCATCAGGATTAGAGGAAGACTCATTAATAACCTTCAGTATGCAGATGACACAACCTTGCTTGCTGAAAGTGAAGAGGACTTGAAGCACTTACTAATGAAGATCAAAGATGAAAGCCTTCAATATGGATTGTAACTGAACATAAAGAAAACAAAAATCCTCACAACTAGACTGATAAGCAATATCTTGATAAATGGAGAAAAGATTGAGTTTGTAAAGGATCTCATTTTACTTGGATCCACAATCAACACACATGCAAGCAGCAGTCAAGAAATCAAAAGACACATTGCATTGGGCAAATCTGCTGCAAAAGAACTCTTTAAAAGTGTTGAGTAGCCAAGATGTCACCTTGAAGACTAAGGTGCAGCTGACCCAAGCCATGATGTTTTCAATCGCCTCGTGTGCATGCGAAAGCTGGATGATGAATAAGGAAGACCGAAGAAGAATTGATGCTTTTGAATTGTGGTTCTGGAGAATATTGAATATACCATGGACTGCCAAAAGAACGAGCAAATCTATCTTGGAAAAAGTACGACAAATACGAACAAGATGACATAAACCTGTTTTCCCTGCTTCTGTCCAATAAACACAATGTACAAAACCCGGAAATTGCACAAGAGACAAGCAAAGAAGAACTCTGAAAGATGGTAAGAAGAAGGTGAGCTGGTTAGGGACACCAGGACCCAGAGGAACAGCACAGAACCCCTCCACCCCAACCCAGCAGAGGAGGGCCACTTAGGCCCAGCATTTCCCAAAACCTGACCACTATCTGTCAGTTTGTCCTCCTGTGGTGGCTTGTGTATTGCTATGATCCTAGAAGCTATACCACCAGTATTTCAAATACCAGCAGGATCACCTATGGTAGACAGGTTTCAGTATAGATTTCAGACTAAGACAGAGTAGGAAGAAAGGCCTGGCGATCTACTTCCAAAAATCAGCCAGTGAAAACCCTGTATCATAATATTGTCTGATACAGTGCTCAAAGAGGAGTCCTCTAGGTTGAAAGGCACTCAAAATACTCAGAGGCTGCAAACAATGGACTCAAGCACACCAGTGATGGTGAAGACGGTGCAGGACAGGGCAACATTTAGTTCTGTTGTACATAAGGTCACCATAGAAGCTGACTCGATGACAAATAAAACAATAACCCAGCAAAAAGAAGCCAAGTCTGGTAGGCTATTCCTTCCCCAGACCTAACGGGAGTCACTGTGGCAACATCAGGTGAGCAAGGAAGATTGATTGAAAACCCAGCCAAAACTAAGCAGCCAGAGGAAGCACTCTCCTTTCCACTGAACCTGAAAATCACCTTTCCCATCAAGAGATCCTGAGGAAAGCAATAAATTGGACAAGAGAGACCCAGCTCCAGAAAGTGGTTTGTTCCTGGAAGTCTCTCTCTCCACTGCCCAGAGACACCAGGGTAGGTGGGTGGAACTGTCAGGGATGCAGCCAAAACAAGCTGGAAGGCATTTTTGTCCCAGTGGGTTGAGATTGTCCTCCGCTACCCAGAGATACTAGGGCAGCTGGGCTGGGGAGGGATTCCACTACATCTCTACCCCATCAAGAGACCCCCAGTTGCCTGGCCTAGAGAAACCCTTTCCTCCTCCCCTTAGAAAGCACCAGAAGAGGTCAGTTGGAGCCCCAGCAGCAACAGGTAAAAAAACAAGCAAACCAAAACAACATTGTGAAGATGGAAAATTAAGCACCCTGCAAAAGTAAGCCAAGAACACATACTAAACCTGCACACAAATGTGCATAGCAGATTTATTTGTTATAATCTAAACCCAAAATCAACCCAGCTGTCCCATAAACAGGTGAATGGTTACACAAACTGTGATATGTACATAGCATAGCAGGGTTGGTGGTTCATACCCAAAAGCCCACTCCGCAGGAGAAGAAGGTGGCAATCTGCTTCCTTAAAGATTGGAAACCATATGAGGCATTACAGCTCTTTGAGTATTGGGTATTTGGGTATTGAAGATGGAATGTCTTTCAATTTAAGTATTCTTTAATTTCTTTTAGCAATGTTTTTTAGTTTCCAGTGTGTGAGTCTTTCACTTCCCTGGCTAAATTTATTCCTAGGTATTTTATATTTTTTGATACTATTTTAAATGGGAATTTTTTTGTTGTTGTTCGTTTGTTTTTGTTTTGTTTTTTATTTCCTTTTCATACTGTTTGTTGCTGGTGTATAGAAACACAACTGATTTTTTTGTGTTGATCTTGTATCCAGCCATTTTGCTGAATTCATTTATTAAGTCTAGTAGCTTCTTTGTGTATTCTTTGGTATTTTCTATATATAGGATCATGTCATCTGCAAATAGAGATCATTTTATTTCATGCTTTCTGATTTGGATTCCTTTATTTTTTTCTCTAGTTTCTCTGTATAGAACTCCCAGTACAATGTTGAATAGCAGTAATGAATGCTGGCATCCTTGGTTTATTCCTGACCTTAGGGATAAATCTTTCAGTTTTTCACCACTGAGCATGATGTTAGCTATGAGTTTTTCATAAATGCCCTTTATCATGTTGAGGAATTTCCTTTCTATTCCTAGTTTGCTGAGTGTTTTTATCAAGAAAAATCCTTTGTTGTCGAGTCGAGTCTGACTCATAGTAATGCTATAAGACAGAGTAGAACTGCCCTATAGGGTTTCCAAGGCTGTATTCTTTACAGAAGCAGACTGCCACATCTTTCTTCATTGAGTGGCTGGTGGGTTCAAACCACTGGCCTTTTGGTTGGCAGCTAAGCACTTAACCAGTGCACCACCAGGCTCCTTTTTATCATGAAAGGGTGCTGGATTTTGTCAAATGCCTTTTATGCATCATTTGAGTGATCATGTGGTTATTTTCTTCTGTTCTATTAATGTGGTGTATTACGTTTTACACTGACTGATTTTCTTATGTAAAACCACGTTTGCATTCCTGGGATAAATCCCAGTTGGCCATGGTGCACAATTCATGTAATGTGCTGCTGGATTCAGTTTGCTAGTAATTTGTTAAGGATTTTTGCATCTATATTGACAAGGGTTGTTGGTCTGTACTTTTCTTGTGGTGTCATTTTCTGGCTTTTGTTATCAGGGTAACACTGGCCTCATTGAGTCAGTTGGTAGGTACTGTTTCCTCTTCTTTGTTTTTGAAAGAGTTTGATCAGGATTGATGTTAATTCTTTAAATTTTTGGTAGACTTCCCCAGTGTAGCCATCTGGTTCTAGGATTTTCTATGTTTCAGGGTTTTTAATTACTGATTCAAACTCGGCACTTATTTTAGGTCTGATGAGATTTTCTATTTCTTTTTGAGTCAATTTAGTATATTTGTGTACTTTTAGGAATTTGTCCATTTCACGTAAGTTATCTAATTTGTTGGCATACAATTGTCAATGTATGTTTTCGACATTCATGCCTATGTATGAGTGTATCTATAGTTCATTGATTTACATTACTGTGTTCTATTGCATGAATATACCACTTTATCTCTTCTATTTTGATAGGCATTTGAGTAGTATCCAGTTTAACCACTTCAAACAAGACTTCTATGAACATTCTTTTACAGGTCTCCAAGTGTGCATGTACAAAAATGCCTCTAGGATGTGTACCTAGGATGGGATTTCTGGAATGTGTGATGTGCACGTGTACAATTTATTAGATAATGTTGAACTGTTTTCCAAAGTAAGTGTACCATTTACATCTCCTGCATCAGTTGATGACAGTCACTGTTTCTCTGCATCCTAACCAACTTGGTATTTTCAGATTACTTATTTTTGCCAATCTGGTTGGTGTATAAAAGCACTTTGTTGTGGTTTTAATTCACATTTTACTGATTACTAAATGAGGCTAAGCATCTTTTATGCTTATTGGTCATTCATGATTCCTCTTCTTTGAAGTACCTATTTAGTGATTAAATTCATTGTTTATTGTGCTTTTTATCATTTTTATATTGATTTCAAGATGTTCTTTATCTATCCTGAGTACAAATATTTTGTTGATCTTTTGTTCTTCAAACAGCTTCTGTTTCTGATTTTTTTTATTTTTATTATTTTTATTGTACTTGCGACAAAGGTTTACAGAACAAACTAGCTTCTCATTAAACAGTTAGTACACGTTGTTTTGTAACATTGGTTAACAACCCCACAACATGTCAACACTCTCCCTTCTCGACCTTGGGTTCCCTATTACCAGCTATCCTGTCCCCTCCTGCCTTCCAGTCCTTGGCCCTGGGCTGATGTGCCCCTTTAGTCTTGTTTTGTTTTACATGCATGTCTAATCTGGCTGAAGGGTGAACCTCCTGAGAAACATCATTACTAACCTAAAATGCTGTCTGGGGCCCATACTCTTGGGGTTTCTCCAGTGTCTGTCGAGCCAGTAAGCCTGGTCTTTTTTTTTTTTTTTTTTTTTTTGGTGAGTTAGAGTTTTGTTCTCCATTTTTCTCCAGCTCTGTCCGGGACCCTCTGTTGTGATCCCTGTCAGAGCAGTCAGTGGTGGTAGCCGGGCCCCATCTAGTTGTACTGGACTCAGTCTGGTAGAGGATGTGTTAGTTGTGGTCCATTAGTCCTTTGGACTAATCTTTTCCTTGTATCTTGTTTTCTTCATTCACCCTTGCTCCTGAAGGGGTGAGACCAGTGGAATATCTTAGATGGCTGGTCACAGGCTTTTAAGACCCCAGACGCTATTCACCAAGGTAGAATGTAGAACATTTTCTTTATAAACTGTGTTATGCCAATTGAGCTAGATGTTCCCTGAGACCATGGTCCCCAGAGCCCTCTGCCCATCAAGTCGGTCTCTCAGGGAGTTTGGATGTATCTATGGAGCGTCCATGAACTTGTCTTGTACAAGTTGTGCTGGCTTCCCCAGGTAATTGTGTACTGTCTTATTCTTCACCAAAGTTACCACCAATCTATTGTCTATTTAGTGCTTCCGCCTCCCAACCCTCTCCACTTCATAACCATTGAAGATTTTTTCTTTTTGTGTGTAAACTTTTTCATGAGTTTTTACAGTTTTGGTCACATACAATATTTGTCTTTTTGTGATTGACTTATTTCACTCAGTATAATGCCCTCCAGATTCATCCATGTTATGAGATGCTTCATAGATTCATCATTGTTCTTTATTGCTGTGTAATACTCCATTGTGTGCCATAGTTTGTTTATCCATTCATCTGTTGATCGCCACTAGGTTGTTTCTATCTTATTGCTATTGTGAACAATGCTGCAGTGAACATGGGTGTGCATATGTCTGTTTGTGTGATGGCTCTTATTTCTTTAGGATATATTCCTAGGAGAGGGATTGCTGGATCATATGGTATTTCTATTTTTAGCTTTCTAAGGAAGCACCATATTGTTTTCCAAAATGGTTGTATCATTTTGCCTTCCCACCAGCAGTGCACAAGACATCCGATCTCCCTGCAGCCTCTCCAACATTTATTTCCGGTTTTTTATATTTGTGCCAGTAATGGAGGAGTGAGATGGTATCTCATGGTGGTTTTGATTTGCATTTCTTTAATGGCTAGCAATCATGAGTATTCTTTGGTGAAGTGTCTGCTCGTTTCCTTTGCCCAATTTTTACATGGATTATTTGTCTTTTTGGTGTAGAGGTTTTGGATTTTCCTGTAGATTTTAGAGATTAGATATTTGCCTGATTTGTAATGGCCAGTTTTTATTTCCCAGTCTCTAGTTTCTCTTTTGGTGAAGTATTTTGATGAGCATTTAAGTGTTTAATTTTTGGAAGATCCCAGCTATCTAGCTTATCTTCTGAAGCTTGTGCATTGTTAGTTATGGTTTGTATCCTGTTAACGCCATGTATCAGGGTCTCTAGCGTTGATCCTATTTTTTCTTCTATGATCTTTATAGCTTTTGGTTTTAGACTTAGGTCTTTGATCCATTTTAAATTAGTTTTTGTATGGTGTGAGGTATGGGTCCTGTTTCATTTTTTTTCAGATGGACATCCAGTTTTGCTAGCACCATTTGTTAAAAAGACTGTCCGTCCCCATTTGATGGACTTTGGGCCCTTGTCGAAGATCAGGTGACTGTAGGTGGATGGATTTACATCTGGGTCTCAATTCTGTTCCATTGGTCAATGTATCTGTTATTGTACCAGTACCAGGCTGTTTTGACTACTGTAGCTGTATAGTAGGTTCTGAGGTCAGGTAGTGCGAGTCCTCCTACTTTATTCTTCTTCTTCAATAGTGCTTTACTTATCCAGGGTACCTTCCCTTTCTATATAAAGCTAATGATTAGTTTTTCCAACTCTTTAAAGAATGTTGTTGGTATTTGGATCAGGATTGCATTGTATTTGTAAATTTCTTTGGGTAGAATTGTCATTTTCACAATGTTGAGGCTACCTATCCATGAAGATGGTATGTAAAAATTTTTCCATTTATGTAGATCCTTTTGGATTTCTTGCAGTAGTGTTTTGTAGTTTTCTTTGTATAGGTCTTTTACATCCCTGGTTAGATTTATTCCTAAGTGCCTTATTTTTATAGGGGCTATTATACATGATATTGTTTTCCTGATTTCCTTTTCATCATTCTCTTTATTGGTGTATAGGAATTCAACAGATTTTTGTATGTTTATCTTGTATCCTGCTACTCTCCTGAATCTTTCTATTAGTTCCAATAGTTTTCTCATGGAATTTTTTTGGTTTTCTATGTATAGTATATATCATCCACAAATAGGGACAGTTTAGCTTCTTCATTACCAGTTTGGATGCCCTTTATTTCTTTTTTCTTTCCTTATTGCTCCAGTTAATATTAAATAGGAATGGTGATAAAGGGCATCCTTGTTGTGTTCCTGTACTCAAGGGAAATATTTTCAGCCTCTCTCCATTAAGAATGAGTTTGGCCCTTGGTTTTTCATAGATTCCTTTTATTATGTTGAGAAATTTCCCTTCTATACCTATTTTATTGAGTGTTTTTATCAGGAATGGGTGTTGTACTTTGTCGAATGCCTTTTCTGTGTCGATTGGGATGATCATGTGATTCTTTTTTTTTTTCCTTTTATTTATGTGGTGGATTATATTGATTGATTTTCTAATGTTGAACCATCCTTGCATACCTGGTATGAATCTTACTTGGTCATGATGTATTAATTTTTGATATGATGCTGAATTCTGTTGGCTAGAATTTTGTTGAGAATTTTTGCATCTATATTCATGAGAGATAGTGGTCTGTAATTTTCCTTTTTTATGATGTCTTTGCCTAGTTTTCGTATCAGGGTTATGCTGGTTTCATAGGATGAATTTGGAAGTGTTGCTTCCTTTTCTATGCTCTGAAATAATTTACATAGTAGTGGTATAAACTCTTCTCTGAATGTTTAGTCTAATTCTCCAGTGAAGCCATCTGTTCTAGGGCTTTTTTTTGGTTGAAAGTTTTTTTACTGCTTTTTCAACCTCTTCTCTTGTTATGGGTCTGTTCAGATTTTCAGCATCACTTTGTGATAGTTTGGGTAGGTAGTGTGTTTCTTGAAATTTGTCCATTTCCTCTAGGTTTTCAAATTTGTTGGAGTATAGTTTTTCATAATACTCTGTTATGATCCTTTTTATTTCGGTTGGGTCTGTTGTAATGTCCCTTATTTCATTCTTATTTGGGTTATTTGTGTCCTTTCCTGTTTTTCTTTTGTCAGTTTGGTCAGTGGTTTGTCCATTTTGTTGATCCTTTCAAAGAACCAACTTTTGCTTTTGTTGATTCTTTCTATTGTTTTTCTATTCTCTATTTCGTTTGTTTCTGCTCTGATCTTTATTATTCCTTTCTTCTGGTAGCTGTGGGCATTTTTTGCTGCTCTCTTTCTATTTGTTTGAGTTTTGTAGTTAATGTTTTGATTTTGTCCCTTTCTTCTTTTTTGATGTGTGTGTCTATTGCTATAAATTGTCCTCTGAGGACTGCCTTTGCTGTGTCCCAAAGGTTTTGGTATGATGTGTTTTCATTCTCATTTGATTCTAGGAGTTTTTGATTCCATCTCTGATTTCTTCTATTACCCAGTTGTTTGTAAGCAGTGTTATTCAGTTTCCATGTAATTGATTTTTTTCCATGCTCTTCCTGTGGTTAATTTCTACCTTGATGGCGTTGTCATCAGAGAAGATACTTTGTATTATCTCAATGCTTTGGATCCTGTTGAGGGTTTGTCTGGGCCTAAGATGTGGTCTATTCTAGAGAATGTTCCATGTGCATAGGAAAAGAAAGTATACTTAGCTGCTGTTGGGTGGAGTTTCAGTATATGTCTATGAGATCAAGTTGGTTGAATATAGCATTTAGCCCTTCCGTGTCTTTGTTGAACTTCTTTCTGGATGTTCTGTCCTTCACCGAAAGTGGTGTGTTGAAGTCTCCTACTACTATTGTGGAGCTGTCTATCTCTCTTTTCAGAGCTGTTAGAGATTGTGTTATGTATTTTGGATCCCTGTTGTTGGGTGCGTAAATATTTATTATAGTTATGGCTTCCTGGTTTATTGACTCTTTAATCATTATATAGTGCCCTTCCTTATCCTTTGTGGTGGATTTTACTTTAAAGTCTATTTTGTCAGAGATTAGTATTGCCACTCCTGCTCTTTTCTAAGCGTTGTTTGCTTGATATATTTTTTCCATCCTTTGAGCTTTAGCCTGTTTGTGTCTTTAAGTCTAAGGTGCGTCTCTTGTAGGCTGCATATAGATAGATCATGCTTTTTTATCCAATCTGCCAGTATCTGTCTCTTTATTGGTGCATTAAGTCCACTTACATTCTGCCTAATTATTGATAGGTATGAGTCTAGTGCTGTCATCCTGATGTTTCTTTTTGTGTGTTGTTCACAGTTTCTTTGTTCTCCTCAATTTTCTGTGCTCAGTGGTTTTTCTTTATGTTTTTTTTTTTTTTTCATCTTTTTCATTGTTGTAGATTTTGTGTTTCCTGGGTCTTTATGTTTTTCTACTTTTTATTTTGATTTGTAGTATTGTTAGATTCCTTTGTGGTTACCCTAATATTTACCCCTATTTTTCTAAGTTTATACCAGTCTTTTATTTCTTTATATTGCCTTGACTTCTCCTCTATATGAAAAATCTATGCCTGCATTTTTTAAGTCCCTTTTTTTTGTTGTTTTAATGTTGTCCTTTTTTACATATTGATACTCTGTTTCCCTATTTTCATTGTTTTAGCTTCGATGTATTTTCGACTTCCCTATCTGAGTCAATATCTGGTTGCTCTGTCCTGTGTTCTAGTCTTGTGTTGTTATCTGATGTTATTGATTTTCTACCGGAGGACTCCCTTTAGTATTTATTGTAATTTGGTTTGTTTTTTGCAAATTGCCTTAACTTCTGTTTATCTGGAAATGCCCTAATTTCACCATCACATTTGAGAGACAGTTTTGCTGGATATATAATTCTTGGCTGGCAATTGTTTTCCTTCAAGGCTTTATATATGTCATCCCACGTTTTGCTGGATATATAATTCTTGGCTGGCAATTGTTTTCCTTCACGGCTTTATATATGTCATCCCACTACCTTTTTGCCTTCATGGTTTCTGCTGAGTAGTCCGAGCTTATTCTAATTGACTCTCCTTTGTAGATTACTTTTCTTTTATCCCTAGCCACTCTTAAAATTCTCTCTTTATCTTTGATTTTGGTAAGTTTGATTACAATATGTCTTGGTGACTTTCTTTTGGGGATCACCTTACGTGGGGTTGTATAGCATCTTGGATAGATGTCTTCTCATCTTTCATGATATCAGGGAATTTTTCTGTCAACAAATCTTCAACAATTTTCCCTGAATTTTCTGTTATCCACCCCTGTTCTGGTACTCCAATCACTCACATGTTATTTCTTTTGACAGACTCCCACATAACTCTTCTTTTTAATTCTTTTATCTGATTTTTCCTCAACTAAATTGGTGTGAAGTCCTTTATCTTCATTGTTACAAATTCTGACTTCTACTGCCTCAATTCTGCTCCTATGACTTTCTATTGTGTTGTTTAATTCTGAAATTTTATTGCTAATCTTCTCGTTTTCTGATTGCTGTCTCTCTGTGGATTCTTGCAGCCTATTAAATTTGTCATTATGTTCTTGAATAACTTTTATAAGTTTCACTACTACTTTATATGTTCTTTGGATGTCTTTATGTTTTGAAGAATTTCCTTTCTAATTTCTACAAGAGTTCTGTATATTAATCTTTTGTATTCTGCCTCTGGTAATTCCAAGACATTCTCTTCCTCCAGAGAATTTATTGATTCTTTATTTTGGGAGCTTGCTGAAGCCATCATGGGCTGCCTCTTTATGTGATTTGATATTGACTGTTGTCTCCGAGCCATCAATAACTTATTATAATTTTATTTTATATTTGTTTAGTGTGTCCTAGCTTCTTGTTTTGTTTTGTTTTGATATGCCCAAATAGGCTGCTCATGTGCACTAGTTTGATTATTGGCACCTTTGAAGCTTTAATGTCCTGTCACTAGGTAGTTAGTTCTGTAACTAAGTATGTGCACACAGAACTCCGTTAAATTTTGCTCTGTGGGTTCATCTCAGATGTCCAGGTAGTAGGTCATCAAGTGTGTGGTGCAGTCTCTCACCTACAGTCTTAGAGAGGCATGGGTGATTGGTGTAGGCATAGGTATCTGGCTGCAGTAGGGGGTCACGTGCTGAGCAAGGGAGGGGGCTGAAGGCTGCACCTGAGTGTCTGAAGGGAAAGTGTGTCCCTATTCCCTAGAGTGATTAGGTAGTTGAGTTTTGCAGCTGGACTATAAGCCCCCTACTCTGTTGGCTGTGAAGACTGGGGGCACCACTTATTCTTGGACCCCTGTAGCAGGCGACTAGGTGACGTAGGTGTGGCCACCATTCCTCAAGCCCCTGGTGCATACCCGTAAAGGTGCCTGCGTAAAAGGCAGGGCTGTGTCATGGGTCACAAATCTGCCACTTCACAGCTGAAACAGTTGAAATTAGACTTCAGGTGTATACGCTGTTGTACTGTGGTAGTGAGGGTTTACGCTGTTGAGATGGGTCCACACAAGTCTATATGTGGTGGAAGGCACTCAAAGTCTGCAGACCCCTTATGCCTTTGCGTAGCAAAGGAGCTGTGCTGACCCTGAGTTCCTGGCTTAGGGGAGCCAGTAGCTTATTAGTTCCCTCTCCAGGGCCAGGAGAATGGGTCATGGTGCCTTTTGAGATCAACTTCTGGCCCAGAGGACTCAGAGACTTCAGAAAACAGGACCTGTGCAGAGCGGCAGGGAAGAGGTAAAAGGGAGAGAGGTTTTTCCCAAATGGGCTTTTTAAAAAAAAAAAATCCCCACGAGAGGCCACATGCATGTACTTATCTTTAGCCACTTGGGTGCTGCTTTTCTCTGGTTTGGAGTGTCCAGGCAGAATCTCTGCTGGCGGATCTCTCTCGATGTGAAAGCTGCCTCCCAAGCACAGGCGCAGAGCTCTTTGGTGGCTTCTGTGCTGAAGAGTTGCATTCCAGCAGCCACACTCCTCACTTCTTCCCAACCGCCTCCCTCTCCTCTAGCTGCTCAGTCCAATTCCTCAACTTTGTCTTGTTCAGGGCCCCTAGGTTTTCATATACAATCAAATCACTTGTTTTTTTCAGGTCTTTTTTGTAAGAGGGATATAGGAAGTCGTCTGACTTCTCTGCAGTCTTGGCCCCACTTCCAAAACAGTGTGTATAGTCTTCTTAAAGGTCTTGAGCATCTTTTTAATATTTCTTTCTAGTAGCTTTAAACTTTTGATGCCTTTGTAAATTTTATTTTTTATTTCATTTTCTAATTCTTTATTGCTTATTTATTGAAATATAATCACTTTTATATACTGATGTTGCATACAGCAACCTTTTTGATGTACTGATTTTCATAATTAATCTGGAGATTCTTTTTTTAATTTCTTCATGAGCAATTATATCACCCATGAATAATTTTTTTCTTTGTTTGTTTCAGGTGCCAACACTTATATATTTTTTTCCTTCCTGCTCCATTTCTAAGATCTCCTGCATAATGTCAAATAAAATTGCTGATAGGGACACTCCTATGATTTTATTCCAGAATCTAAATGAACACTTTTAATGCTTTACTATTATGTATGATATTTGCTGCACATATTTGATAGATACTCTTTGTTATATTAAGTGTAGGAGCCCTGGTGGTGCAGTGGTTAAGCACTCGGCTGCTAACCGAAAGGTCAGCAGTTCAAACCCATCAGCCCCTCCAGTGGAAAAAAGACGCAGTGATGTGTTCATTTAAAAATTACAGCCTAGAAAACCCTATGGGGCAATTCTACTCTGTCCTATAGGGTCGCTATGAGTCAGAATTGACTTAACAGCAGAGTTTTTTTTTTTTTTTTGTCATATTAAGTAAATTGTCTTCTATTTCCAATATGCTATATTTTTACATGAATGAAGGGTGAATTTATTAAACACTTTGCATCTACTAAGGTAATCACATGATTTCTCCTTTAATCTTTTAAAATGGTTGATGATATTTTCAAATATTAATCCAACTTTAGTTTTATGGGTTTAAATTCACCTTGTTCATTATGCATTATTATTTTGTGTAATTATGGACTCAGAAAAATAACAATTTGTTTGGAATTTTTCCTTCCCTTTATAAGTGAGAATGATCTGGAAATTTCTTTTTTCTTATGGTCCTGGTCAGGTTTCATAGTTAAGGTTATACTAGCCTAATAAAATTAATTAGGAAATGTTCCCCTCTTTTTCAGTATTCTGAAAAAAATTGTGTAATATTAGAGTTGTTTTTTCCTTGTATATTTCATACAATGTACTCACAGAAGAAAAATAATCCAGACATAAAGCTTTCTTTGCAGGAATTATGCTAATTATTCTACATTTTAAAAAATTAGCTGTAAAACAATTCCAATTTCTAAATCTTGACCCAGTTTTTGTAAGTTACGCTTTTTAGAAATTTCTTCTTTCATGTAAATATTCAAATTTACCAGCATAAAAACTTTTATCATAGTTGTAGTATCTATGGTAATGCAATTTATTAATACTGATCTTCTTAATACATTTTCTCCCTTTTGTAAAATTAATCTCACCAGCAGTATATCAATTTTATTAGTCTTTTTGAAATATTGACTCTTTTTCCTTTGACTTTCTATGTATTTGTTTTCCTGTTTTTTTTTAAAGTTTTAAGAGCAATGTTTAGCTCCTTCATTTTTAATATCTCATTTTATAAAATAAAAATATAAGGTTACATGGTTTCCTCTATGTACTGATTTAGCTATACCTCCCAAATTTTAATATTGAATTGCTTTATTATCATAACTAAAACTTTTTCTAATTTCTATTATAATTTTATCTTTGCCTCAAGAAGTATTGGGGGAAGTATATTTCTTACTTTCAAACATATGGAATGTTTATATTTATATATTTTTAACAATTTCTGCTTTAACTTTTGTGTAATCAGAAAATATAGTCTGTATTATTTTAGTCTTCTTAACCTTATTAAAATGTACTTTATGGCCCAGAAACTGGTCAACTTTTATGAATGTTCCATGTGTGCTAAAAACAAACAAACAAAAAACTATATTCTTCATTTGTTGGGTGCAGTAGTTCAAGCCTGTTCATCATTTTATTAATCATTGTGGGGCTCCAAGGAAACAGAAACCACTCTAAATATTTCAAATTCAGAAATTTACAGTATCAGAAGAGCTAAAACAGCAAAAAGGAGACAAAGATTAACTGAGATCCAGAAGCTGCATTTGCTCCTGGATTGTCCCTTCTCTTACTGAGTTTAGATGCTGATAAACTGCTAGAAGTAGCATTGCTGTCACTGAACAGATGTCATCCATATTTTCATAGGCAGTACTGCCAAAGCTGCTGATACCTTTAGTGGCCTTCAGTTGCTTGTAATCACCAGCAGTAGCTTGCAGATGTAGCATCTGAACAGAAGCTACCTGTGGCACTACTGATGGTGCTAAGTAGTTCCTAGAACTATTGTAGTCTGATGTTGCCTACTGTCATCTATGACTGATGTGGCCAGAGTCATAATCAGAATGACTTCTCATTTTTACCCACCTTGTCTTTGGTGTACTACAGTGACAAACGTGATGTGAATAAGTGTGGATTTCTTATACACTTTTTCTGAATCTGTAGATTTTGGTCTTTTAACTATTCAGGAAAGTTCTCAGTCATTATCTCTCTAAATAATAACTTTAGCCCATTTTATCTCTTCTCTCTGTCTGGAAATCAATCTCTGTCTTTCTCTTTTTCTTTCTCTGTGTCTTTCTTTCTCTCCCTCTCCCCTCCCTTTTTTGGGATACTTCCTTTACATACATCTTTCAGATGATTAATTCTCCTTTCAACTATATCTTATCTGCTATTAATTCTGCCTATTTTAAAATGTCTCACTTTTTATTTTTCAACTCTGGCAGCACTTGTTGATTCTGTTTAAAATTTGCATGCCCATTCTTTATAGATTCTTGTTCCCTGCAAAATATTCAAATTTTACTTTTTTTAAATATAGAAAACATACTTCTTTATATTTTAAGTTTGACAAATTTTAGTAACTGAAGTATTTGTAAATCTATTTCTGCAGTCTGTTATTTCTGCTGGTTCTTCCTTACAGTGCTTTTTTTATTTTTTCCTTCTAAATTTAGTAACTTTGTGCACTGTGCTCAGTTTCCTTAGAATTATACTTGCATGATTTATTTAAGGCTTGAATGAGAGTGAAGTCCACCAGTGAGGTTTTGTGATTGTTTCTTCTAGTTCTCCTGGATAAATACAAGTCCAGGATTACTTTAAGCTAAATCATTAGTTTGATGTTTTTAGACGACAGAGGTATGAATTCAAGCTGAAAATCTGAGTGAGAGATTGCTTATGAGTACAACTTCTCAGGGGTCATCCAAATTTCCAGCTCAGCACCAAGGTTAAAGTAGGAAATTCTTCTATACAGTCCATTGGTGTGGATGGATTGGGGAACTGGTTTATTTCTATTTTTCTATATCATTTGAGGTATAGCCTTTTGACATCCTAGATTTTATGAGAGGAATATCTCTTATTAGGCGTGGACTGGTCTTTGTCTCATGTATTCCAAGCCTTGTAAGACCTTAAAAACAGATAAGAAAATTCACCTGACTTTGTAAATTTCCTTGGATAAAATCAACTTCAATGCTCTGTTTACCTCTTTGAATTCTCTCTTTCATTCACTCCCTCACTTGAGTATTTTTAAACTCACTTGCCATCTCATTAACACTTAAAGATGATGTTGTATATATTTTTCCAGTATTTTTAGCTACTTGCAGAAGAAGGTTCCTGCTTGGAACCTAACCTATTAATGGATATTTAACTGTCTTTCTTTTCAGAATGTCATTGTTTGGGATCTTGATGGTATTTTATTCTTTAGAACCTATTAAAATGAAAAATACCTACTAGAGATAGCTAAGAAAAATGGAAATGAGTACATGTGGAAAAGAAGCACTATTTTCTGTACAGCTGCTACTGAAGACTGGATTAGGAGAATTTATTACTGATTTTTGCTATTAATTGATTTCTTCATTGATTAGTTAAATAATCTTGAGCAAAAGTGTAATGATGAATGGAGGAGTTCAGTATGATCTTAACGATGTAATCAGGGATAATATGGTTTAATCTATGGCAGTTAAGAGTCACTTTCTTTAATGTCACCTATTACATTAAATCCATGTTCAAATCCTGTTTATTCTATTTAAAATTTTATCTCAGTATGTCTACTTCTCTCCTGTACAACTGATATCTATATTCCAAGCACCAATTATCTCTCATCCAGATCATATAATAGGCTTCTACCTGAATTTTCTGTTTTTACATGCCCTAATTTAATTTGATTCTGTGCATAGCAGATCAAAAATTTATAACATAAATTGGTACTTCTGGTTAAATTTTTCAGAAAAAGAGTGTTTCTAATGTACTGTTCTCCATGAAACTAACAATAATAATAATAATAAAGAGTAATAGAGAAAGAGAGAAAAATGAAAGTCACACGGAAAGCTGTGGAAATTCAAAAGATATGACAGAAAACAATATCAGTCGTACAGAAAACAGCATGAGAAAAAATAATTTTTAAGTGAAATATGATAGTTATTGAAACTCTGGTGGCATAGTGGTTAAGAGCTACATCTGCTAACCTAAAGGTCGGCAGTTCGAATCCACCAGGTGCTCCTTGGAAACCCTATGGGACAGTTGTACTCTGTCCTATAGGGTTGGTATGAGTCAGAATCAAAGGCAACGGGTTTGCCATGATAGTTATAAAAGATATTTAGCTTATACATAATTCTTTCAGAGTAAAAATCTGCAAAAAAAAAGAGTTGCATTGTAGTCCCTACCATAATAGAATTAACAAAATTTTCAAAAACAGTACCTGAGTCTGCATATTGGAATATTACACTCTGTTCTAGGAAAAACTGCTACAGAGCAATTAACTCTAAGTCATGTCCTTAAAGTAACTGGACTTTAAGGCAAAGAAATATTTCCTTGGTGATCTACATATTAAAAAAAAATCAACAAGAAGAATCAATAAGGTTGGCCACAGCCTTCTTCATAGGAACGTTAAATAGTAGAAGAGAGTGCAGCAATCAATAGCTACAACATCCTTGGGGAAAGAAAGTGTGAACCAAGATGATTTATACACAGCCAACTTGCTATTTTTATATAGATGCAATGAAGATATTTTTAAATACATAAGAATTTAGAGAAGATAATAGTCATAAGCCGTTGTTGAAATGAAGGTGGAAGGAGAATCCTCAGTGCTGCAATGTAAACAACAAATAAATGATTAAGAAACTGTGGTAAAAGAAATAAGGAGGGTAGAACTGCCTCATAGGGTTTCCAAGGATAGGCTGGTGGATTCAAACTGCCGACCTTCTGTTTAGTAGCCTATCTCTTATCTACTGCACCACCAGGGCTCCAAATACAGAACTTAGGACAATTAACTAGGTATGATGGGTCAGAATAAAATGTAAATGTAAAATGTTATAAGCCTTGACACAGAAATACCTTATAGATGAAGACATGGAGAGGTGAAAGGAAGTTAAAGCTTAAGTCATTGCACTATGAACAATAATATGAAAAAATCAGGAAGTGGAGAAGTGGAAGGAAGTTAAATATTTTCATTGTTTTTCAGTTAAGAATATTTTATAATTTTAATTATCATTTTATCTTAAGGATCGTTTGTGCTTTGTCATTGTTGTCATCTTTGTTGTTTTGGCTATCTTTTAATTGCTGATTTTCAATTTTACAGCTGTGTAATCAGAGAACTATGTCTCCTTCATGTCTTTGAGTTTGCTGAGATTTACTTTGGAGCCTAGTAAGTAGTCACTTTTGTAAATATTTCATGTGTGCTAAAAATGAATATATTTCTGTTGTTGGATAAAAAGTATTCCAACATAAGAGAACATAAAGGAAACAAAAAATAAATATATAAACAAAAGGTAACACAGTAAACTAACTTTCAGTGGCTTCGTTCTTCTGTTGATGGACATTCACAATATTCTAGTTTCGGCCATGAGGAGCAATGCCACCTTAGATACCCTACTACTTGGGCCATTCTTTGCTGGTACCTATATTTCCACAGCAGTGTTCCCTGGGGTGAGGTTGTTAGACTGAAAAGACATTTGTATTTTTAATTTTAGTAAAAACCAAACCCATTGCAACTGAGTTGATTCTGACTCATAGTGACCCTACAGGACAGAGTAGAACTGCCCCACAGGGTTTCCAAGGAGTGGCCAGTGGATTTAAACTGCTGACCTTTTGGTTAGCAGCTGAAAGCACAACCACTGCACCACCAGTGTTCCATAGGTGTTTCCAAATTGCTTTCTAAAAAGATGCGATGCTTCACGTGTCCTCCATCTATAGATCCACCACCACCACCAGTTGCCATGGAGGCTATTCCAACTCATGACAACCCTGTGGGTGTCAGAGTAGAACTGTGCTCCATATGATTTTCAGTAGCTGATTTTTCAGAAGTAGACCTTGAGGCCTTTCTTCTGAGGTGCCTCTTGGTGGATTTCAATTTCCAACTTTTCAGTTAGCAGTTGAGCACGTTAGCTGTTTGCCCCACCCAGGGACTCCAACTATAGATAAAGCTGCTCTTTTGCCCACAACTCTGATGTTCATAAGTGTTTTCTTTCCAATTTTTGCCAGTGTTATGGGTATAAGATAATCTCTTTTTGCCACTTTAATTTGTATATTTTTATTTCTGAGACTTCCAGAGAATTTGAACATGTTTTTGTTTGTTTATTTTCATAAATTTTAGTTTTATGCGATGTTTTTTCTCTCATACTTAATCTTATCTATTTTGGCTATCCTCTTTTGTTCTTTAATCAGACTTCTGAAAGTTTATCTATTTTACTTTTTTTTAACTTATTTATTCTTTTAATGTGTTTAATTTTTTTCCATTTAATTAATTTTAATATATCTTTATTAATTTCTACATCCTGCATCTTTATTTTTAATTTCTTAAAATGGATACTTACTTTTCTCCCTTAATATCAAAAGAATTTAAGGCTACTCATTTTCCTTTGAGAAAAGAGGGAAATATTATATAGATATAATTTTGTTATGTTACTTAGATATTCTTATGAAGCATTCTTTTCATTGCTTTCTAGGTAATTTGTCATTTCCCTTTCAATTTACCCTTTGATTCAAGGTGATCTTAATTGCCTTTCACTTTTACTTCAGTAACTGTTAACTTTCATTTTATTCCTGCTGTCTTATTTTATTTTACTATTTATTTTACATTATTGTTTTTTCTCTTTCCTTATTTTTGCTCAGTTAATCAAGTTACTATTTCTTTTATGTTTCCCTTGTTATTTTGGTAATTCTACTGAAATTTTACAATCAAGATAATTCCCCCTTCTTATAATTAGACACTTATTAATATTCTATTCACTGAAATGAAGGCAGTTACTCTTTTTTCCCCATTAAGCTACACTTATTGTCTAACAGAGACATCAAGGCCAGTACTTCCCTTCTATTTCAAAAGTCTTTCTTAAAAATTTCCTGGGATTTTAAATATAACAATTAATATTGCAAGAGTGAGATTAAAAACTTAACACTCACTATGGTACAGCCATGCTGACACAGTGGTTAAGAGTTGGGCTGCTAATCAAAAGATCAGCAGTTTGAATCCACCAGCCATTCCTTGGAAACTGCATGGAGCAGTTCTACTCTCTGCTATGGGGTTGCTATGTGTCAGAATTGACTGGATGGCAACAGATTTTGTTTTTTTTAATGGCACAGACCCCAACTAAATCATAGAGGAGCATGAAACTTTCTGAAAAGATGCTGTCCATAAACTTCAAATCTGGTTGAACAGACATATATTGACTGAATGTAACCAAGTATATATGTGTACACATAGATAGATAGATACACAGATAGACAGACAGATAGATAGATATACACGCAGGCTGCATGTATTTATGTAAATACATGTAGCCTGCATATCAATTTTTTAAAGTTACGTTTTCTTCTTTTCTTTCTCCTACACTTTTCAGGTTTATTTTCTGGTTTTATATTTTTGTTGTTGTTGTAATTGAGAAGGAAGACTCTCAGAATTCCTGCATAAGCTCAACTATCTGTCTTTCGTCTTTCATCTCCATCAGTGAATGAGGTCATGGCTGGTATAGGATTCTTAGGCAATAGCCCTTTCCTTTCTATTACTCTCTATATTCACTATTTTATTCTCTTCTAGCTTCCAGTATTAGAGATGAAAAGCTTGATGCCAGCCTGATTTTTTTTTCTCCACCATGATTTTCATCTTATTATATTTTTGCTCTGTGCTTTGAGATAATTTTGCACTTGATCTTTCAGGTCTCTAATAAATAGTAGCAAACCTCTCTCTGAGTCATCTAATAAATGACTGCATTGTTGTTGGCCACAATCCACTTCCCTGTCCTTTTGAGAGGACAATACATTCCTGCCCCATAGAATGACCTGTTTCCCCAATGGAACATGACTGTATATGGTGAATGCCATGGTTGCTCCTAGACGCTGAGGCAAATGAATTCTCACCAACACTTCCACTAGTCCCTTCTGCCATAAGAATGGTAGTCCCCATATCAGCACAGCTCCTTCTGCCTAGGGTGTAGGATGAAAAAACATGTGAAGCATGTGACCTACAGGTGGCCCACGCAATAGAAATTGTTTGCAACCACAGCCTTGGCCACTAAAGTTTTGCTTCCTAAGTGTGCTTGGTTACAAGTGTTTACAGGTTATATTTTAAGTAAATACTTTGCCACTGCATGTCATAGCCTTTCTACCCCTGGAAATAAGGCCAGTGATACCTTTAAATCTAAACAATTCAGAAAATCCATTCCAGATACAGTAAAACCTGTGAAAGCTGGAAACGGTATAAGGCAGAAACCTCTCAGAGAAGGAAAAAGAAAATATTTTCCACTAATAGAGAGTGATAGAAAAATGGTAAGACTGCATCCTGTCAAAGACAGAAAACTTATGAGACCCAGAAAAACAAGGCAGTCTGTCAAGTTCCGGCTCTCATGGGTTGCACTGTAACTCAGTACCATTTTGGAAAAACTATCCTAAAGGTTCGGTTCCTATGCAACCACTCCAGTACCAAATTCTGTACAGCAGTTCAATCAGAGAAGGAGAACCACGAGGAGTGACATCTAACAAAGGGTTTATTGTAGGGCCTTGACCTTATGACATTGTGGGAGCGGATTAAAGTCTATGTGAGGCTGTTGCTTCTGTGCCTGCAGATGGGGCTCTCTGTCAGCAGGGCAGGCAGTCCTGAGGGAAAGACAGATGTGAATTGGGGCAGGAGGACTGAACAAGTGCAGACTGGGAACTGAAATCCACAAGGATGGCCTGCAGCCCACATGGGTCACTAACCACTTCTAAGAATCTACTTTTAATGACAGAGGGACTGACGGAGAAGCAGGTATCTTCAGGAATGAAGGTAAACCCGCACATGGTCCAGGAATCTGAGAAGCTGGAGGAGGAGGTTCAACAGGAGCTGGAAGTGCTTCAGACAGGCTGATCCCCATTCTAACAAAACAAGGCAACAGATAAGTGATAAAGTGCTCTTCTGTCTTCCAAAATGCCTTCTCATGCAAAATGTTCTTGTTTTGTGGCATAATGAATCTGGAGCTATGCAGGGAAGGGAATTATGCAAACAAAGTTTCAGCTCAACTAAAAAGAGTTAACAATAAAAACTGTTGCCATCAAGTCAATTTCAACTCATGGCGACCCCATGTGTGTCAGAGTTTAACTGTGTTCCATAATGTTTTCAATGGCTGGTTTTTCAGAAGTAGATCACCAAGCCTTTCTTCCGAGGTACCTCTGGGTGGTCTGGAACAACCAACCTTTTGGTTAGCAGCCTTAACCATTTGCACTACACAGGGACTACTAAAACAACACCATACCCATTGCCACTGAATTGATTCTGACTCACAGTGACCTTATTGGACAGAGTAGAACTGCCCCATGGGGTTTCCAAGGATCTGCTGGTGGATTCAAACTGCTGACCTCTTGGTAAGCAACTGTACCTCTTAACCACTTCACAACAAGGGCTCAGACAACATTAGGGCATATGAAAACTTCTCAATTAATGTATGATGAATGAATAAACAAATGCATAAGTAAACAACTAAATGAATCACCTGGAAGATGTAACTGCACTGAATTTCAGATGTCTGAATTATCAGAGTTCCTCTCCCTCCAACCCCACCTAGGGAATTTAACACTGCTCCTGTTGGAAAATATCTTTACTATCATTTTGCTCATTTATTTGTTAACAGCAGGTCTCTCACTTTATACCTTCCCCAAAACATCATCTCAGGCCATCCAATACACCTTATACTTGCATCAGTCTCAACCCATTTATTTTTATCGAGGAAGCTGCCCTGCCCTGGATTAACCAAGCATCACACTTTCTTGATGTTTTGATTATTCTAAATGCCTGTCTCATCACGCAAGAGTAATCAAGTAGCATTTATAGAAAGAGTTTAAAAGCAGATAAGAGATAATAAAAGCTGTATCTTGTTTAATGGAGCATGCAATGTTAACTTCTTTAGATAATGAAAAAGAGGAAGCAAGGAAAGATAAGGAAAATAAAGATGAGCTGCTTTGTCTCACCCCAACCTCCATTCTAATGCATTTATAATAAACCAAAATCTACTAGCATAAAGATGGATATTCAAAATGAAAAGATGAACGAGTTTTTATTATTGTTATTGTTAAATGGTTTTCCAGATTAACTAGTTTGGATATAGAAGGTTAATTAGCTACCAGTAATCCAAAAGTGTTTCACATTGAATTGTTTAGCACCAAAATATAGCAGAAACCATATATCAGAGATTTTCTTATAAGTGTGATTCTCAAACCAGCATGAGGAAGAATCTCTTGGAGGGCTTATTAAAGCACAGTTTGCTGAACCCCACTCCCAGAGTTTCGGATTCAGTAGATTTAGGGCAGGGCCAAGAATTTGCATTTCTGACAAGTTCCCTGATGTTGCTGGTCTGGGGACTGCACTTTGAGAAGTACTGTTAAGATAAAACTACCTAAAGAGAGTGGAGAATGTATACCTTATTTGTCAGGCTCACTTTAATGTATGTCTTGCAAGTACTTACAATTAACTCTGCAATTAAAGTGCTTATTATCACAAATGCCTAAACTCTAAGCTATGTGTCAAATCACCGCTTAGCACAGCCTTAAGTTAAAGCATCTACTGTATGTCTTGTTATCCAGCCAATACAGAGAGTTGAGCCAAGCATTTAAAACCTGTTTAAATAGATACAGTTATTCTAATCAACACAGTAGTGGGGTTTGCCAAAAACCTATAAAACTAATGGATTTGCAAGAAAATTACATCGCCTTCCAATCAATGCTAGTAACACAGGTGGCATTTATAAAAGGTAAAGAACTTGACACTACCCCAGCCTGTCTCTGGTGTCAACCAATGAGTACTCCAGTTTTGCAAGGGAAAGAGCTCCTCCCTTCCAAGAATTATATTTAAATTCCCTAACTCCAACCATTCTAGAAGAGTGTGGTAGAAAGGACCAGTGACTTCTAAACTGTGATGTCATTGATAGTTTAAGATATTTGGGTCTAAGTATCATAGCAATGTCTTTGGCCAGTGTCTTAGTTAGTTATCTAGTGCTGCTATAACAGAAAGATCACAAGTGGATGGCTTCAATGAAGAGAAATTTATTCTCTCACAGTCTAGGAGGCTAGAAGTCCAAATTCAGGGTGCCAGCTCCAGGGGAAGGCTTTCTGCCTCTCTGTTGGCTCTGTGGGAAAGTCCTGGTCATCAATCTTCCCCGGTCTAGGAGGTTCTCAGTGCAGATACTCCTGGTCCAAAGGTCGGACTCTGCTCCTGACACTACTTTCTTGGTGGTATGAGGTTCCGCATGTCTCTGCTTGCTTCTCTCTTTTATATCTCAAAAGAGACTGACTTAATCTTGTAGATTGAGTCCCGCCTCATTAACATAACTGCCTTTAACCCTGCCTCATCAACATCATAGACGTAGGATTTACAACGCATAGGAAAATCACATCAGATGACAAAATGGTGGACAGTTACACAAAACTGGGAATCACAGATTAGCCAAGTTAACACATATTTTGGGGGGGACACGATTCAATCCATAACAGCTGGGTAAGTAGTCTTTATTATTCATTTTTTTCTATTAAAAAATAATAAAAGAATTAACTCTCTAACTCAATCATTCCTTGCCCCATCATCAAAGAAACCAGTGGAAAATGCAGTGCACAATACAAGGAAAAAGCAGCTGATTCTCTAACCCATGGCTGCGTGTATAACCTCTGCTCTGGGGTCCTGAATTACTTAGCAGATTGAATTAAAATTCTGTTAAGTGGTATAAAAGGTTTGTAAGGGAGGAAACTGGTGTGTGGTCACATTGTCTGCCTTAATCCCCTTCACTTTGCACTACCCAGCTTGTTGTTAAAACCAATCCATGAAGAATCATTTTCACCTTGAAAATTGCAGATGTTTACATATAGCTTAGACATAAACTCTCCAGGAAATGTTTTCCTGAATACTCCTGTAGAAATACAAAATGTGGAAAACACAATATGCACATAAACCCACACATGTACACACAGACACACACATTTGCACCTGCATCCGTACACCCCACCATCTTAAAAGGTATATGAAATTAGCATATTTTCTGGGAAGAGATCAAGACTGCCATAAATTTAATCAGCTACAAATCTTTTCAAGCATAGAAATGGCTTGTCTTCCACTGAATCAACTGCACAAATGTCCTACAGCCATAGAATATTTGGATTATTTAGATTTAGAAGTACCTATACTGTCCATTATGACATTCTGTTATCTCAACTGAAATAATAATAATAATTAGAGACATAACCTCAGAAGCATGAGCTATACTTTGGAAGGTCCAAATAGGTAATTGTCCATTTGGTTATACATTTTGATATTTTATAGCTTATTTTGTGCCTGAAGACTGAAAACATGAAGGGATGTTAAAGGAGTCAGAATGAACTCGACAGCAATGGGTTTGGATTTTTTTTAGTGCAAATGTATATGAGGGTTCCTCAATTAGTTGTTGTTTTTTCAGAAAGGGAAGTTTTAACAAAAAAATTCATAAAAATAATTAGCTACATAATTCTTTTTTTTTTTAAAGCACAAAACTCATTAACAATTAATTTAAAAACCAGTTGCCATTGAGTTGATTGTGACACATGGTGATCCCATGTGTGTCAGAGTAAAACTGTGTTCAGTAGGTTTTCAATGGCTGATTTTTAGGAAGTAGATCTCCAGGCTTTTCTTCCAAGGTGTCTCTGGGTGGACTTAAACCTCCAGCCTTGAACATGAAGCCACTCAGTTTAACTGTTTATATTACCCTAGGGCTCCAACAATGAATTTTCTCAGCATTTGTATGAATATTTCTCATAATCTAATTACTGAAAGAAAAGATGAACAATGAACTTCAAACATATCATATTTTGAGCATTATCTTTGTTTTCTGTGCTTCTAAGATCACCATTTGAAACTGAATGAAGAACTCTTTGGCTTTTCAGGAAATTTTGCTTCCTGCTTTATATTGCATTAATTTGTTCTCACACTGACTCAGGAAGACATTGGCATAATCTACATGTCTTATAATGAAATGAGCAAAAACATGCAGATAGAAAACCAAAAGGGGAGAACACGCTCAGTATTTCTCAAGCTGAAAGAGCTGAAGAAAAAATTCAAGCCTCAGGTTGTAATATTAAGGATTTTATGGGGAAAATATTAAACAGTGCAGGAAGCATCAAAAGAAGGTGGAAGAAATACACAGAGTCACTGTATCAAAAAGAATTGGTCGATGTTTATCCATTTCAGGAAGTAGCATATGATCAAGAACCAATGGTACTGAAGGAAGAGGTCCAAGCTGCACTGAAAGCACTGGTGGAAAACAAGTCTCCAGGAATTGATGAAACATCAAAAGAAATGTTTCAGCAAAAGGATATAGCTCTGGAAGCGTTCACTTGTATATGCCAAGAAATTTTGAAGAGAGCTACTTGGCCAACAGACTGGAAGAGCACCATATTTGTACCCATTTCAAAGAATGGTGATCCAACAGAATGTGGAAATTATTGAACAGTATCATTTATATCACACACATAAGTAAAATTTTGCTGAAGATTATTCAAAAGCCGTTGCAGCAGTATTTCAACAGGGAATTTCCAGAAATTCAAGCCAGATTCAGAAAAGAACGTGGAAAAAGGGATATCATTGCTGATGTCAGATGGATCTTAGCTGAAAGCAGAGAATGACAGAAAGATGTACACCTGTGTTTTATTGAGTATGCAAAGGCATTCGATTGTGTGGACAATAACAAATTATGAATAATATTGTGAAGAATGGGAATTCCAGAACACTTAATAGTGCTCATGAGGAACCTGTCATAGACTAAGAAGCAGTCACTGGAACAGAACAAGGGGATACTGCATGGTTTAAAGTCAGGAAAGAGGTGCGTCAGGGTTGTGTCTTTTCACCATACTTATTCAGCTTGTGTACTGAGCAAATAATCTGAGAAGCTGGACTATATGAAGAACATGACATCAGGATTGGAGGAAAATTCGTTAACAACCTGCAATATGCAGATGACACAACCTTGCTTGCTGAAAGCAAAGAGGATCTGAAGCACTTACTGATGAAGGTCAAAGACCTCAGCCTTCAGTATGGATTATACTGCAACAAAAAGAAAACAAAAATTCTCAGAACTGGACCAATAAGCAACATCATGATAAACAGAGAAAACATTAAAGCTGTCAAGGATTTCATTTTACTTGTATCCACAATCAATGTCCATTGGAAGCAGCAGCCAAGAAATCAGAAGATGCATTGCATTGGGCAAATCTGCTATAAAAGACCTCTTTAAAGTGTGAAAAAGCAAAGATGTCACTTTAAGGACTAAGGTGCGCCTGACCCAAGCCATGGTATTTTCAACTGCCTCATATGCATGTGAAAGTTGGACAATGAATATGGAAGACTGAAGAAGAATTGATGCCTTTGAATTACGGTGTTGGCAAAGAATGTTGAATATACCGTGAACTGCCAGAAAAACAAACAAATCGGTCTGGGAAGAAGTACAGTCAGAATGCTCATTAGAAGCAAGAATGGCAAGACTTCGTCTCACATACTTTGGACCAATCCTTGGAGAATGACATCATGCTTGGTAAAGTAGAGGGTCAATGAAAAAGAAGAAAACCCTCAACGAGATGGATTGACACAGTGGCTGCAACAATGAGCTCAAGCACAGTAATGATTGCGAGGATGACGCAGGACCAGGCAGTATTTCGATCTGTTGTACATATGGTGCTATGAGTCAGAACTGACAGAACTGACTAGAAGGCATCTAACAACATAACAACAACACATCTTAGGGAAAGAACCAGGCACAGTTCTTTTAGTTACACTTCCTCAAAAACTGAAAGAAGGCTCTAAAAACAGTCACAAGTTACTTTTGACAATCAGTTCAGCTACAGAAATTGCCTTTTTCTAAATGATGTGCGAACATATGTCGACATAGAAATATAAAACAGCATTTATTGATTTTTTTTCCCTAGTCCATATTTCTTCTAATCTTGTTAACTTCTAGGAACATACATGATATCATCATTAAAAAAAAAAAAAAAACAAAAACCTGATGCTGTTGAGTTGATTCCGACTCATAGAGATCCTATAGGACAGAGTAGAACGGTCCCATAGGGTTTCCATGGAGCGCCTGGTGGATTCAAAATGCCAACCTTCTGGTCAGCAGCCGTAACTCTTAACCACTATCCCACCAGGGTTTCTGATATCACCATACAAGTAATCAAATGATTTACTTTTTTTTTTTAAACACAAATTTAGCTGCCTGCAGAACGTTCATTTACCCTCCTGCTTTTATGCTCACATTTTGATCCCATTTTCCTTATATCTGACCATTTGATTTTCTCATTTACTGTAATGGTTCTATTTCTTCTCCAAACTCATGGTTTAAAAACTTCTGATGTTCAACATCATTCCACTTTCCTAATATGAGTCAGTTCTAACTTGGTGCCACTGAGGTCTGTGAACAATATGACAGTCAACCAGCTATAAACTGGAAGGGCTGAATCATAAAGGAAGTGTAAGTGATTGTGCAAATATGCCTTTTAAACGAATGGTTGTTGATACACAGTTGTAAGTAAAGGGTTGTATAGTTATATATCCCATCATAAGTTGACTTATCAATGCTTCAGTGTTTTTACTGAAAATTAGGCAGAAATTACTGGGCACTCTCATGTGGGTTTTATATATATAGTCATGAGTATCTCTTACATTTGCACCCTGGTTGACTTTGTTGTTGTTAGGTGCTATCGAGTCAGTTCTGACTCACAGCGATCCTATGTAAAACAGAAGGAAACACTGCCAAGTCCTGCCCCATCCTCACAATCATTGCTATGTTTGAGGCCATTATTGTGCCCACCGTATCAATCCATCTCATCCAGGTTCTTTCTCTTTTCTGCTGATCCTCTGCTTTACCAAACATGATGTCCTTCTCCAGGGACTGATCCCTCCTGATAACATGTCCAAAGTATATGGGACTTATTCAATATTTGATCTTCCAAGACAGACTTTTCACTCTTCTGACAGTTCATGGTATATTCAATATTCTTTGCCAACACCATAAGTCAAAGGCTTCAATTCTTCTGTGGTCTTCTTTATTGATTGACCAGCCTTCTCATGCATGTGAAGCAACTGAAAATATCATGACTTGGGGAAAGTGCGCCATAGTCCTTAAAGTGATATCTTTGCTTTTAAACATTTTAAAGAGGTCTTCTATAACAGTTTTGCACAATACAATGCGTCTTTTGATTTCTTGACTGATGCTTCCATAGGTGTGATTGTGAATCCAAGTAAAATGAAATCCTCGATAACTTCAATTTTTCTCCATTTATCATGATGTTGCTTATTGGTCCAATTGCAAGAATTTTTGTTTTCTTTATGTTGAGGTGTAATCCATACTGAAGACCGTAGTCTTTGATCTTCATCAGTAAGTGCTTCAGGTCCTCTTTGCTTTCAGCAAGCAAGACAGTGTCATCTGCATATTGCAACTTGTTAATTAGTCTTCCACTAATCCCAATGTCACGTCCTTCTTAATATAGTCCAGCTTCTTGGATTATTTGCTCAGCGTAAGATTGAATGATTATGGTGAAAGGATACAACCCTGGCACGCGCCTTCCCTGACTTTAAACCACGTAGCATCCCATTGTACTATTCCAACCACTGCCTCTTGGTCTACATACAGGTTCCTCATTAGCACAATTAAGTGTTCTGGAATTCCATTCTTCGCAATGTTATCCATAATTTATTTTTCACAAGGTCGAATGATATTTCATAGCCAATTTGGTTTTTTGGAAACATCATTCTGGTATTCTCTGGTTTCAGCCAAGATCCATCTGACATCAGCAATGATATCCCTTTTTCCACATCCTCTTCTGAATCTGGCTTGAATTTCTGGAAGTTCTCTGTTAATGTACTGCTGCAGCCATTTTTGAATTATCTTCAGCCAAATTTTACTTGTATGTGGCATTAATGATATTATATGATAATTTCTACATTCTGTTGGATCACCTGTCTTTGGGTAGGGCACAAATATAGATCTCTTCCAGTCAGTTGGCCAGGTAGCTCTCTTCCAAATTTCTTTGCATAGATGTGTGAGCACCTTCAGCACTGCATTCATTTGTTGAAACATCTCAACTGGTATTCCGTCAGTTCCTGGAGACTTGTTTTTCGCCAGTGCCTTCAGAGCAGCTTGGACTTCTTCCTTCAACACCATTGGTTCTTGATCGTATGCTACCTCCTAAAATGGTTGAATGTCGTATTAATTCCTTTTGGTACAGTGACCTTGCGTCCCTTCCAACTTTTTTTGATGCTTCCTGCATCATTCAATATTTTGCCCATAGAATCTTTCAAAATTACAAAGCAAAGCTTGGATTTTTTCTTCAGTTCTTTCAGCTTCAGAAATGCTAAGCATGTTCTTCCCTTTTGATTTTCTAACTCCAGGTCTTTTCACATTTCATTATAATACTTTACTTTGTCTTTTCAAGCTACCCTTTGAAATCTTCTGTTCAGTTCTTTTACTTCATCATTTCTTCCATTTGCTTTAACTACTCTACCTTCAAGAGCAAGTTTCAGAGTCTCTTCTGACATCCATTTTGGTCTTTTCTTTCTTTCTTGCCTTTTTAATGACCTTTTACTTTCTTCTTGTATGACATCCTTGATGTCATCCCACAACTCATCTGATCTTTGGTTCTAGTGTTCAAAGTATCAAATCTACTCTTAAGATAGTCTCCAAATTCAGGTAGGATATACTCAAGGTCTTATTTTGGCTCTTGTGTACTTGTTTAAATTTTTTTCATCTTCGACTTGAATTTGCTTATGAGCAATTGGTGGAATTAAATAGGAAAACTGTTTGACCAGAGGAACTGTGTTGTGGTTGTTGTTTGCTGCTGTTGAGTCAACTCCAACTCATGATGACCTATGTACAACAAATGAAACATCTGGCCTATGTCATCCTCACAGTTGCCAGCATGTTTGAATCCGTTGTTGCGGCTATTGTCCCAGTCTATCTCACCTACGGTCTTGCTGGTCCTCTCATTGCGTAGCCTCGGGGAGCACAATCCTCATAGATTTACGAGGATTTATGATGTGAACGGTGCCCTCTGGGGTTGTACAACATTGCAGCCTTAGTCACTATTAAAAACACATGAGAGAGAAACCTGAATAAAACACTTTATTGGAAGGATATCAAGAACCAACATTTCCTAAATAGATATGTCATATTGTTTTCACTTATTGACACAATATAATCTTTACATTTAATATTATCCTAAATATTTAAAAGAACTGAATACAGCTTTCACACTTATTACCAAAAATATGGATAATATTTCTCTGTGAGTGTGTATATGTGTGTATTCTCTACCACAGTAAGAATGAGTAAAGCAACTTGAAGTACAGATGGAAAACTTTGAACATGGGACATAATGCGTATATAACATCAAGTATGATTGAGCTAACATTTTTTTCTGGTTGTGAGTGTGTCTATACAAAGCAGACAGAAGACAAAAGACAGAGTGTTAATTGTTTTCATCATCTAAATTCACACAATTCAAGTAAAAGCACAAATGGAAAACAGTCCAAATGCAAAATGTTAACAGGCAGTTTTAAGAGGCGAAAGAACAATTACGTTGAGCAATGAACTGTTTATGATTTCAGTTGCCTTGAATCTTGAATTTTCCTTACTTCCATGTGGCTGTGGTTATTTCTTGACTGAGTTTTGAACTAAAGTATCTTAATAGCAGGTCTTCGACTTGATGAAAAATTTGACAATTAAAATAAATAAATAAATAAAGGGCTGTTGTCAGTATAAGTTGAAGCCCTGGTTACACAGTCTTTAAGAGCTCAGCTGCTAACCAAAAGGTTGGCAGTTCAAACCCACCAGCCACTTTGCAGAAGAAGATGAGGTAGTCTACTTCTGTGAAAATTTACACTCTTGGAAACTCTATGGGGAAGGTCTACTCTGTCCTATATGGTCACTATGAGTTGGAATCAACTCCATAGCAACATGTTTGATTTTGGTCTTATCAATGTAAGTTATAGAAGGCTTTGTTTTCCCTAACCTTTAATTCCTCTTAATGTACATTTTCTCCATCATTTTATATATTGGCTGTGAACCCATCATCTTAGCCAAATGTGAAGGTCAGTGGGTCAGAGTGCTATGACAAACTGAAGAGTTCCATTTCTGATACTCTAGATTTTAAGGTTCTTGAGGGTAGAGACCAATCTTAACTTATTTATACCCCCAAAATCTAGCATATTGTCTCTCATAGTGGAAACTAAATGCCATTTTGAATGAATGAATGGATGAACAAATCATATAACACTTATAAGATTCACTAGTATGCAAATAAGTAGAACACTGTCATATAAACTTAGCAATATAATTATTCTAAATTCAATTAGTATTCTGTGATTCAAAAAGAATGAAGCTGTTCTATCTCTAAATCCATAGTATGAATAATGACAGTTTCTGCAATCAGGTTTGTATTATTTTAGCTTTTGGTTATCTGGACTCTAGAAGAAATACTGTCAAATTTCATTGATCATCTAGTGGTATTTGCAGAGTAATAAAACCACTTCCAATCTTCCCTTTCCTCTAAAATGCCTCAGAATACCTTTCTTCATTCGTAACATGGTCCAGGATTGAGAAACATCTCTACTAGTGATTAATGAAGAAGAAAACAAGGAGTCCCTGGGTGGCAAAAACAGGTAAGTGCTCAACTACTGGCTGAAAGGCCTGGCAATCTGCTTCCAAAAGGTCTCAGTCTTGAAAACCCTATGGAGCAGTTCTACTTGGCACATATGGTGTCTCCATAAGCCAGAAGGAACTAGACAGCAACTAACAACAACAATAACATGTTAATACCCTTTCCTGACTGTTGGAATATAAAGCCCATCCACTGCTTCTGCCTTTCAGGATTATTGGGAAGCTGGTTTCAAACTGATTGTGCATGCTATCACAAGGCAGCAGCCTTTACGACTCTTTGAAACTGAAAAAAACTGGCGTTTACTGCAAATCACTGTTTCTACAAGGTGTTGTATGAGGTGTGCATTTTTGGTAGGAAACAGAAATTTTGAAAATTTTTCTTTGTGATGCTGTATGTCCCTCTGAACTCTAGGGGGTGCCTGGGGGTAGAATTAGTGGAACAACATATGTCTTTTGGGACTCGGAAGGTAGGATTGTTGGTAGAGGGAAAAAAAATCCATACTACCCACAACAATTCAACAACACTTAATGATTCAGCATGCTTCCATTAATGAAAACACATGCCATCAACAAAAATTTCACAGCAGAAAATAACTGAGCCTTGAAAGGTTTTTAAACAAAGCAGAATAATATATAATTATCTAGAATTACAACTGACTACAAAGATGAAACACGCAACACAGGAGTCATAAATATATTACCCATGACAGTTTTTTGGCTCTCGTGTAAACTTTTTCTCTCTAAAAGATTTATGAATCTCATCTCCATCTCGAGAATCTATCAAAAGAAAATTATTATTTTTTTTCCTTCATTTAAGCTGTATTTATAAAAAGGCAGAATCTGTGTGTTGAAAAGGAAGATAGACTATAGAGAAACTCTCCCAAACTAAAATAGCCTCTATTCCAGCACTATTCCCCCTGGTCTATCTAACTGGAATAATCCAACATTAGCTGTACATGTTTGGCAGGTCCTCTCACATGTAAGCGACCCCTGGTGGCTTAGTGGTTAAGAGCTCCTCTGCTAACCAAAAGGTCAGCAGTTCCAGTATCAGCTGCTCCTTGGAAACCCTATGGGGCAGGTCTACTTTGTCCTATAGGGTTGCTAAGAGTTGGAATTGACTTGATAGCAATGGATTTGGTTTTGGTTTAGTGGCACATATAGAACCTTTACTTAGCAACAGCTGGAGGGATTCTTTTAACTTGGACTTTATAATAACTAACAAAGGATCAGTATGGAAGAAAGAAAACTACTTTATGCAATAAAAAACATACAATTTATTCATTTGTTTTGTATATATTTATGGAAAACCACCACAGGCCAAGAAATATCCAACTGAACATTTTATACCATTAGCCTTTATGCTTATACATAACATGAATTTTAAGTAATTTTCAGGTGTAAGTTGTCAGGCTGGGTTCTTGAGGGAAACAAAACCAGTAAAGTGTATAAATATATATAAAGAGAGATTTATATCAAGGAAAAGTCTCACAAGATTGTAGAGGCTGGAACATCCCAAGTCTGTGGATCAGGATAGAGGTTTCTCCTGATTCACGTAGCTGCAGGGTCTGGCAAACCCAAGATCGGCATGTCAGAGAGCAGGGCTTTTGTTCACAGGCTGTGAAGATCGAGGTCATGGATTGAATTGTGTCCCTCAAAAAATATGTGTCAACTTGGTTAGGCAAAGATTTCCAGTATTGTGTGGTTGTCCTCCATTTTGTGATTGTAATTTTATGTTAAAGAGTATTAGGGTGGGATTGTAACACACTTACCCAGGTCACATCCCTGATCCAATGTAGCCTGCACCACTTTTTATCTTCTAAGAGATAAAAAGGAAAGGGAAGCAAGCAGAGAGGGGAGACCTCATACCGCCAAGAAAGGAAGAGCTGGGAGCAGAGTGCACCCTTTGGACCTGGGGTTCTTGTGTGGAGAAGCTCTTAGTCCAGGGGAAGATTGATGACAAGGACCTTCCTCCAGAGCCAGCAGAGAGAAAGCCTTCCCCTGGAGCTGATGCCCTGAATTTGAACTTGTAGCCTACTAGACTGTGAGAGAATAAATTTCTCTTTGTTAAAGCCATCCACTTGTGGTATTTCTGTTATAGCAGCCCCAGATAATGAAGATAACTGACAAATCCCAAGATTGGCAGGCAAGTTGCTAGCTCAAGTCCCAAGAACCAGAGGTCAGACAAACAGAAGGAAGTTGTAGGATCTAGAGCAGGCAAAAGCCAGAATGTCCACTTATATTTGGATGCAGGCCACACCCCCAAGGAAACTCCATTTCAACTGATTGGCTACTCACAGTAGATCTCATCATTGGAGTGTAAACACTGAGAATCATGGCCCAGCCAAGCTGATGCACAATCTTAACCCACATAAGTCAACCCATTAAACAGGGTTGCCTCCTCGCCATACTATTTGTAACCTTAAATGGAAGCAACAGGACAAGGGTTCCTGTCTGTGTCCCTCGTTCAGATCATTTTTCATCATTATAATTCTATGGCTGTAGCTTCTGTTGCTGTCTGTGAAAGACTATGTTGTGGGGTCAAATACTCCAAGATGATGGTGGAGTGTTCTCAGTCTCTGAATCTGCAGTTCTTTGAATTTCATCCACAGGACTTCTATACCTCTATTGAACACGATTCTTCCCTTGTATCATCTTGATAATTCTTTTGATTTCTCACTGTTATTGTGTAAATCTAAGCAATGCTTGTAACCATTAAAATGAGTTATCTTTGAATTGAACATGACTCATGGCAACCCTATTTGTGTCAGTGTACAACTGTGCTCCATAGGGTTTTCAATAGCTGATTTTTTACAAGTAGGGCATTAGACTTTTCTTTGAGGCCCCAACGTCTCAGTTAGCAGCTTAGCACATTAACCATTTGCACCATCCAGGGATTTCATTCAAGAGGATAAAGTCTTTTCAGTATCTTGAATATTTGAAGATATAACCCAACCTTCAAGACTGTGATGAATAGAGATTTTTAAACCTCCCCAGACTAAGATGAAATAGAAATAACTTTTGAGGTGAATGCTCAAGGTTATTTTCCCAATGTTTGCCTTTTGATCCAGTAGAAAGGTACCTTCATTTATCACCCCTTTCCAATAACACCATCACCCTCCACTGCAGTGGCAGAAGTTGAAAGACAGATGAGACCGTTTCAGCATTGAGTGTTTTTGCACTTGTGCAGAAGGCAGCTCCCCTTTTCTGCTGAACTTCTATTCACTCATTACCTTAGGGAGCAGTAAGTTTATGTTAATGGGGGAGGAACAACTCAGAAAAGAAGGGTGAGAATGGTTGTACAACTCAAGAAATATAATCAATATCACTGAATTGTACCTGTAGAAACTGTTGAATTGGTGTATGTTTTGCTGTGTATATTCTCAACAACAACAACAAAATAAATAAAATTTAAAAAAAGAAAAGAAAATCTTATAGAGCACACTTCTAGTCTGACACACACAGGGTCTCCATGAGTCAGAACCAACTCAACCGCAACTGGTTTGGTATTTTTGGTTTTTCATATGAACTAACTGGAAACAAATGAAATTTATAAAAACTTTCACAAAAAGAAAATAAAGAAAGAAAGTAAAGAAAAGATCCAGGGCAAAGAGTTCTCTCTGAGGCTGTTGCTTAAATCTCAAGCATTTATATGTTCTTTTTTTTTAAATAGCATTTATTCATATTACTGCTATAGCACTTATCATATTCCTCCGCAACTTTTTTGTGTGTGTCTCCCCCAAGAAATGGTAACACACTAGAGAACATAGGCGATATCTTTATATTTGCATTCAAATTGCCTAGCTCAATGATGGATAAATTGTAGATACCAGTAATCAATGCTTATAAAAAGTATAAATGGAATAATTAAAAGCATTTCTTTCTTAAAAAAAAAAAAAAAAAAAACCTGTTCTTATTGGGTTTTGCTGCTTAACTATTTGTACCTTCTACATATGGGATACATTGGCAATGAAAGGGAAAGGGAAAACATTTATTTCTAAGTAAAAAATCATGACATAATGAAGGTTAAAAGAAAAGTTGACTTTAAATATCATCAAAGAGTACAGGACAAAATTACAGTTCAAACAATGAAACGTCTTCATTTTTTCCACTTAGCATTCAGGCAGGTGTGAAGGCTGGATAACTGTGTGACCCACTTCCCTCAGTTTCTTTTGAAGAATTTGGCCAGATCATATGGTCGTGGATTCACACTGACCAATCTAAGTTAACCAGGGGGCAGGTGGGAATTGCTATCTGCTTGACCAAATGTTGGCAGATGCAGACTATGCTACCATCCCACTAACATCCACTACAAATCAATTAAGCCAAACACAACCTTTCCAAGAGTTTATGATACTTTCATGATGTTCCTCATTCTCATGGTGTATTGAAAGATACCTGATTAACATTTGCAAACTATCTAAATATGGTGACTTTGTCATATGAAACAAAGAGCCAGCATAATATTGCTTGCAGCTTGGGATAAATATTTTCCACAAATATGAAATCCTGCTTTGTGTGGGAGGAGGATATTTTATAATAATGTCAACTGAATTATGCTGGCTGATACTCACTTGTTTTCAACGTGTGGTCATAAACTAATGAACAGATTTATTCTATCTGTCACCATTACCCTGACACGAGTCATAATACTCTAAAAAGCACTTCACACTTAGAAGAGTGTATATTAGAATATGAAGACTATATCTTATTTTCAAAGATTTTATAATAATTGGAGGTTTGGAGATCATGTGACTGGGGGTATATGCACATATCTAGAACTTGTCATGTAATGGGCACTGGGATATATTTCTACCCACCATTCTGTCAAAGAATGCCAAAAAAAAAAAAAAATTGCAAAAGGAATCTCCACCCACCTTGGGTACGTTTCATAGATATTTTTGGATAGATACTTTAATATAGTTTAAATATCTCTTTACTGCCTTCTGGATTCTCAAGGGAATGCACAAGCATTTTTAGATTTTAATAGTTTTTGCCACTTTGGAACTGATTTATGGTCATTTTTCTTAATCTCTTCTTTACACTTTATATTGCAGCAATTCTCCATTCTAGGTATATATCATTGACTGTTAGGGACAAGGGCATGCCAGGCTTGGGAAAAGGTACCATCTTCAAGTTGGGAGGTTTATTATTAATAATATGATAAAACTGTCAAAAACATAAACAAACAAAAAGGTTCTGAGGAGATGAGGAAAAGAATGGACAGATGGAGGGAAAAATTAGAATGAAGCACAACCGCAAGGCAGTGTGAGTACTATATTTGGCAAATGTCATAGCAGTGAAGAGGAGCCCTGTGGCATAATGGTTAACTGCTAACCAAAAAGTCGATGGTTCAGATCCACCCAGAGGCTTTCCAAGAGAAAGACCTGGGGATCAGCTCCAGTAAAGATCACAGCCTAAGAAACCCTATGGGGCAATTCTACTCTGTCACATCAGATTGCCATGAGTTGAAATTGACTCGATGGCAGCTAACAACAACAACAACAATAGAAGTTAAGAGCACAGTTCTGGAGCTGTGTTCTCTGGCTTCCAATTCCCATTCTGCTTCTTTCTGTGAATCAATTTTCACATGTGAAAAATTGAGATAATAATAATAATGCTTTGCCTATGAAGTTGTTGTGGAAGTATTGGTGGTTCAGTGGTAGAATTTTTGCCTTCCATATGGGAGATCCAGGTTTTATCACCAGCCAATGCATCTCATGTACAGCCACCACCAGTCTGTCAGTAGAGACTTGTGAATTGTTATGATGCTGAACAAGTTTCAGTAGAGCTTCCAGACTGAGATGAACTAGGAAGAAAAGCCTGGAGATCTACTTCTGAAAGTCAGTCAATAAAAAACCTATGGATCACCGTGTCAATGGGATCACTATGAGCTGGGGGCCGACTTGAAGGCAACCAACAACAACAAATGGAGTTGTTGGAGAAATTAAATAAGTAAATAAATGTAAAGTAATAAAAATGTTCTTGAGACATAATACATTCTCAGTAAGTTCATCATTAGCTTAAAGAACTAGATGAGAAGAGTTAGAAAAGAAATGTTAATATTTTCTTTGATATTCTGTAACATGTAACATGTAACTCTTGGTAAATGCATATAATTGAACAAAAGGATTAAAATACATAAAGAACATATGAATGAAGTGTATAGTTAAAATTATAATAGTTTACTTTAGCTACTTAGCCATCTCTTCACTCATGAAGCATTTACTGGATACTTATTATGCGGCAGGCACTGTGACGTACAGTGTTAAAAGACTACTTCCTATCTCCCTTCCTAGCTTATGGAGAAGGGAGGAAATAAACACCAAGAACAATATTATGTGTCAATGCTATGGTAAAGCTATGCACTAGGGGCTACAAGAGCTCAGTACATGGTCCATAACACAGTCTGAGTGGGGAAAAAGAAGTCAGCAACAGCTTTGGGTAATATCTGAGCTGGATTTCAAAGGATGAATAGGAGCCACCACATGAAAAGAGTGGGAGAGGCTTTCAGAGAAGAAGTGCTCTATATAGGGACACCTAGAGGAATGAAAAAGGGACTTTCCAGGAACAGCAGATAATTTAGCATGTCATCCAGATGGTAGGGTAGAGAGGCAAGACATGAGAAGGAGGCTTCAATGTTGTGTTAAATAGTTTGGTTTTTAACCTTAGTAATGGGGAAACTTGAAGAATATTGAAGGCAGACAAACCACTTATTTGCTGTCCTGCAATCCATAATCTGAGAGGGAGCTGATTGTTCTAAACTAAGGCAGTGGGGTTGGGATAATGAAGAGGCAGAAAAGGTGAGAGTTATTACAATGAAAAAATACACTGAATTTTTATCAACAATTGGTTCCAGAAGCTAAGTGTGAGGGAAAATAAAGAATACAATCCAAGGTTACCTGATTTGGGCAACTGGGTGGACAAATTCATCAAGATAAGGAAAGCAGAAGAAAGAAGTAAATTGAGTTAAGAAGGTGTTATCTTCTGATTTGCATCTATTTAGACACAGAGACATAGAAAGTTCCTGTTAAAGAAGTTTTGTTGACAGTAGATCATATTGGTCTACTCTATAAAAAAGAGATCTCAATTAGAAATGTAGATTTGGGAATTATCCCATAAAGATGGGTATTGCAATCATAAAAGCCATGTTTTCACCACATAGAGTGGGTGAAATGGGAAAAAAGCAAAGACGGGGTGTAATGGTTAAGGTTGTGTGTCAGCCTGGCTGAGCTATGATTCTCAGTGATCTGATAGTCATATGATGGTGTGTTCACTTCCTTGATGAGATTTAATATTATGTGATTACCTCCATGATGGGATCTGCTGTGAGTAGCCAATCAGTTGAAGGGGAGTTTCCTTGGGTGTATGGCCTGCATTGAATGTAAGTAGATATTCTGGCAAGGCTTGTGGGCTTCTGCTTGTTCTGGATCCTGCAGCTGACTCCTGTTGGTTCTTGGGACTCGAGCTAACAGCTTACCTGCAGTCTTGCCTGCCAATCTTTGGGATTTGTTGATCTTCACAGCTTGTGAACAAGAGCCCTGCTCTCTGACCTTCCTATCTTTTGTTCCCTAGCCCCTGTGGCTACATGCGTCAGGAGAAGCCCTACCTGACCCACTTGGGACGTTCCAGCCTCTACAACCATGTGAGCCATTTCCTTAATATGAATCTCTCTATATATATATATATATTTATATGCTGTACTGATTCTGCTTCTCTAGAGAACCCAGCCTAAGACATGGGGGATGGAATCCTGAGGAATACCACTATTTAAGATATAGAAACACAAACTTGTTGAGACCTGTCAAGAACAGCTAGAGGAAAATTGGGACAAAGTGGTGACATTGATACCAAAGAAAGAGATGGTTACAAGTAGGTATGTAGGGTTGGTCCTCAGGAACTGAGGTGTGACCTCAGCAAACAAGCTCAGTAGGTTGAAGAATTAAACTTGTTCTTTGGTATTAGCATCTGGAAAGACATTGAGAAATTTGGTAAAGAGGTGTCAGGTGGGGTGGGCAGAGGTGTGTGTGTTCCTAGTGAAGACATGGAAGTATGGAAGTAAAGACAGAACTGACAGTAGAGAATTTGGCAGATAATAGCTAAAGGGATATATGTGGCCAAATCAGTTTTTTGTTTCTGTTTTTGTTTTTCTTTGGATTCTTAGGTTTAGGATTTTTGAGCATGTTTACCTAAGAGTGGACAATTTTTGGAGCAAAATGCAATAGAATCTAGACAATAGAAGTACAGATTGTAGAAAAGGAGAGGATGATGGTTTTGGATATAGTTTGTTGGAGATGAGTAGCAGTTTGAGGTGTGCCTGACTGATTTTCCCTGTGGAAAAGGATGCACATATATGCAGAATGATGAAAGAGGGAATGACGTAGGGGATTTGAAGGGAGGGTTGGTGGTCTGAAACCATCAGTATAAATAAGGGGAAAAGAAACCACTGAGGAAGGATCACTGGTTGACATTGCAAACCCAGGTGGGGTGGCTTTGTAATGGCTACACTGACTTTCATGATATACTACAGTTCAGATTTCATTTGTATGTTTGAGGATCTAATGAAGACGTTAAAGCAATACCATCTGAAAGCTATATGATCCCTAGAATGCTTGAGGAAGGTGGTATAGCTGGAACTGTTTTGAGGTAGAGATGTCACACCACGTAGCCGAATAAACACACCTGGGTTAAGTGACTAAGAATTTGAGCATCTCATCTATGATGGAAACTACAAGACCCCATAGTGTAGACCGCCCAGAGTAATCTCAGAGGAGCCATGGCTGTGTGTAACCAGTCTACTCACTAAACCAAATGGCAGACAAGCCTTTCCTGGGAAATATCAATTCTTTCTAACTCAAAGGAATTTCTTCATTATGGGAAGGCATGTGTCTTAGGGTTCTCTGGAGAAACAGAACCTATAAGATTAGACAGATAGATAGATAGATAGACAGATAGATAGATAGATAGATAGATCTATTGATCGATTGATCCAAAGGGAAATTGATTTTTTTTTGAGGAATTGGCTCACATGATTGTGGGAGCTGGCAAGTCCAAAATCTGTGGTGACAGAGGCTGGAAATTTCTGCAGTCTTTGTGTCCCAAATCAGGAGGTTAACCAATGAGAGAGAGAGAAGAATTCCATCAGGATCTCTATTCACAGACTAGAGGCAGAAACCTCCCTCAGGAAACCTCAGATTTTGCTCTTAAGGCCTTCAATTGATTGGATGAAACCTATCCAAATTACGGAGGATAATCTGCTTCACATAAAGCCAACTTAAATGCTAATCATATGTAAATACTTCATAGCAACATCTAGACTATTGTTTGACCAAACAACTGGACACCATAGCCTAGCCCAGTTGACACAATAAAACTTACCATCACAGTAGGTAAGAACAATAAACTCTCATTCTTGAGGAGATTTTTATGGACATCATATTAGGTCCCAAGAGATGCTTACAGGCATTGTATTAACTCTTTAATGACATTAAATCAAGTAATATCTTTAAATTTGAGGGATAAGTCCTTATAAAAATATCATAATCACTTGTAGACTCCTCACATAATGTACCTGTTTCACAGTCAGAGATGACTGGATGTTCAAATACACCAGGTTTTATGCTTTGCTTTTTATTATCAAATTATATACAAGATTATCTTCCACCACTTATCTGTCAGTTTGTCATACTGTGGTGGCTTGCTTGATGCTGTGATATTGGAAGCTTTGCCACCAGTATTTCAAATATTAGCCAGGTCACCCTTGGTGGACAGGTTTCAGCTGAGCTTCCAGACTAAGACAGACTAGGAAGAAGGACCTGGTAGTTTACTTCTGAAAAAACTGGCTAGTAAAAACCTTATGAATAGCAGCGGAACATTGTCTGATACAGTGCCAGAAAGTGAGCCTCTCAGGTTGGAAGGCACTCAAAATGCAACTGGGAAAGAGGTGCCTCCTCAAAGCAGAGTTGACCTTAATGATGTGGATGGAGTCAAGCTTTCAGAACCTTCATTTGCTGATGCGGCATGACTCACAATGAGAAGAAATAGCTGCAAACATATATTAATATAATAAAGTTCAATGTACGAAGTAAGAATCTAGAAAAATTGGAAGTCATAAAAAATGAAGTGGAATGTATAAACATTGATATCATAGGCATTAGTGAGGTGAAATTGACTGGTATTTGCCATTTTGAATCAAACAATCATATGGTCTACTATGCTAGGAATGACAAACTGAAGAGGAATGGTGTCACATTCGTTGTCAAAAAGAACATTTCAAGATCTATCCTGAAGTACAACGCTGTCAGTGATAGGATAATATCCATGTGCCTACAAGGAAGACCAGTTAATACGACTATTATTCAAATTTACCCATCAACCAAAGATGAAGAAATTGAAGACTTTTACCAACTTCTGCAGTCTGAAATTGATCAATGCAATAAAGATGCATTGATAATTACCGGCAATTGGAATGCAAAAGTTGGACACAAAGAAGAAGGATTGGTAAATGATGGAAAAGCTCAATATAATCAGTTAGAACAAGACTAGGGGCCGACTGTGGAACAGGTCATCAATTGCTTATATGCAAATTCAGTTTGAAGTTGAAGAAAATTAGAACAAGTCTACAAGAGCCAAAGTATGACCTTGAGTATATCCCACCTGAATTTAGAGACCATCTCAAGAGTAGATTTGGCACACTGAACACTAATGACCAAAGACCAGATGAGTTATGGGATGACATCAAGGATATCATGCATGAAGAAAGCAAGAGGTCATTAAAAAAAGAGGCAAAAAAAGAAAAGACCAAAAGAGATGTCAGAAGAGACACTGGAAGTTGCTCTTGAATGTAGAGTTGCTAAAGCAAAAGGAAGAAATGGTAAAGTAAAAGAGCTGAACAAAAGATTTCAAAGGGTGGCTCAAGAAGACAAAATAAAGTATTATAATGACATGTGCAAAGACCTGGAGATAAAAAACCAAAGGGAAAAACACAGTCAGCATTTATGAAACTGAAAGAACTGAAGAAAAGATTCAAGCCTCGAGTTACAATATTGAAGGATTCTATGGGGAAAATATTAAAGAATGCAGGAAGCATCAAAAGAAGATGGAAGGAATACACAGAGTCACTGTACCAAAAAGAATTGGTCAATGTTCAACCATTTCAGGTGGTATCATATGATCAAGAATCAATGGTCCTGAATGAAGAGGTCCAAGCTGCACTGAAGGCATTGGTGAAAAACAAAGCTCCAGGAATTGATGGAATATCAATTAAGATGTTTAAACAAACAGACGCAGTGCTGGAAGCACTCACTTGCGTATACGAAGAGACTTGGAAGACAGTTACCTGGCCAACTGACTGGAAGAAATCCATATTTTTACCCATTTTACCCATTCCAAAGAAGGAGATTCAACAGAATGTGGAAATTATTGAACAATATCATTAATATCACACACAAGTAAAATTTTGCTGAAGATCATTCAAAAGCGGTTACGACAGTACATAGACAGGGAACTGCCAGAAATTCAAGCCAGATTCAGAAGATGACATAGAAAAAGGGATATCATTGCTGATGTCAGATAGATCCTGGCTGAAAGCAGAGAATACCAGAAAGATGTATACCTGTGTTTTATTGACTATGCAAAGGCATTCAACTACATGGATCATAATAAATTATGGATAACATTGCAAAGAATGGAAATTCCAGAACACTTAACTGTGCTTATGAGGAACCTGTACATAGATCAAGAGGCAATCATTCAAACAGAAAAAGGGAATACTGCGTGTTTTAAAGTCAGAAAAGGTGTGCATCAAGGTTGTATCCTTTCACCATACTTATTAAATTTGTATGCTGAGCAAATAATCCAAGAATCTGGACTGTATGAAGAAGAATGGAGCATTGGAGGAAGACTTATTAACAACTTTCTATATGCACAGGACACAACCTTACTTGCTGAAAGTAAAGTGGACTCGAAGCCCTTACTGATGAAGATCAAAGACTACAGCCTTCACTATGGATTACACTTCAACATAAAGAAAACAAAAACCCCCGCAGCTGGACCAATAAGCAACATCATGATAAATGGAGAAAAGATAGATTGAAGTTGTCAAGGATTTCATTTTCCTTGGATCCATAATCAATGTCCATGGAAGTAGCAGTCAAGAAATCAGATGATGCACTGCATTGGCAAATTTGCTGCAAGAGATCTCCTTAAAGTGTTAAAATTCAGAGATGTTATTTTAAGGACTGAGGGGCACCTGATCCAAGCCATGGTGTTTTCAATCACCTCATATGCATGTTCTTTAGAAACAAGAATGATAAGACTTTGTCTCACATACTTTGAATATGTTATCAGTAGGGACCAGTCCCTTGAGAAGGACATCATGTTTGCTAGAGGGTCAGGGAGAAAGAGAAAGACCCTCAATAAGATGGACTGACACAGTGGCTGCAACAATGGGCTCAGTATGCAATGATTGTGAAGGATGGCACAGGAGCTGGCTGTGTTTTGTTCTGTTGTATGTAGAGTGTCTATGAGTTGGAATCAACTTGATGGCACCTAACAACAACAACAACAGATTCATATTATTATTCAGTTTTCTTAAATATATTATTTACATCACGGCATTCTCCTTTTTTTTTCTATGAGAGGCAGTATCTGCAAGAGACGAAAGGCACATTAGAGAAGTAGGATGTTCTGTGTTAGATTCCGCTCCTTATTACTGAGAATCATCAACCAGCCACTTAACCTCCAAAGCCTCAGATTTTTTCTTTGTATACAGAAGAAGGTTAGACTATATTTCATTACTTCTTCCAGCTCTAAAATTCTTTAAAAGATAGAAAGTTTAGTTTCTCATGGTTAATTCAGCATATAGCATTAAAAATCAAACAGCCCAGAACACCAGCAACCAGGGTATGTAGCAGGCCATGCCCATATATTCTAAAGCCTAACACTGATGCCTGAGTTTTGCACTGCAGAATCGTAATCGTTCCTACAAGAATGTTCTATTAAAGTTTGACTTACTGCCAGGGAATTCACCTGCTAACACAGTAAAACTCCTAACTGGAAGTATTAACATTGCAATGTCGGTGGAGGAAAAAAAATACTTGTTCATAAATTCCACGAACGTGCACTGCTTTACTTGGGGTCTTGGTTGCTAACTCATTATTTATGCTGTGTACAGTAGGCCATCAACATACCCCACTGGGAAATCAGTTTACAATTTAGAATTGTTTCAAAGTACAAGTGATTTTCAAGTAATTTTCTGAGGTTAAGTGAGAGCTCTCATTGCTTCTGTGGGCTCAGAGGGAATTTTCTTTCCATGTGTTCTCTCCTCTCCTGCTTCTCCTATACTGTCTTGATTTTTCTTTCTGAAATACTCTTCAGTGCTAAATCTCTCTCTCTCTTTTTTTGGTTTTCAATTTTTGAAAGCCAGTAAATGGAATGGTGTTTGTTGCACTTTCTTGCTTTCTGGGACTGCTTAAGTACCTCACTTTTGATTACTGCTTTTATTCTTAGAAGGCTCTAGAGAGATTTCCATGTTCTCTACAAACGGCATTGCTTGGCTAACACAGTAGTGATTTTGGAAGCATGGGTGATATCTGCTTTTGGGTCCAGTGAATCAGATATCGTTTTAGTCCCTGGAAGGATAACCTTCTTACTACAGGGACCATGCCATGGACAAGGATTCAGGCACACTGGCTGAGAGCAGGAGTGTCCCTATAGTAACTTCAGGTAATACAAATCTGAGCTTCCACCTGGCATAGCCAGTCCATAAGAACGGAATAAATTATTAAAATAAAAAGAGTTCCACTGACCTTTTCCCCTTTCATACAAATCTTTGGTTGTTTGGTTCTGTGTTTTACAACCTGCTTGATTATTTTTTTGCCACTTGATTTCACTGGTAAAATGTGGACACAACCCCCCCGCCAAGCTTACCTCAACCTAAGAAGATTGTTTTCAAGCCACCTGACAGGTACTTTATAATCTGATGTTGTCCTTGGGGGATAAATACCATTATTTTAAGTGTATCACTTTCCCCTGTAACATTCTCAAAAAGTAAAAAATATCCATAATGTAAAGATATTGTAGGAAATTTTTTCTTTTTGTCTTAGTGAATATCTAAAATGCTAAGGCTTGATATAATTAGATACAACAAATCAAAGATAAAATAGAAAATAAACCAAAGTTTTTAAGCCACATCAAGTCACTCCCCTCTCCCTAAACAAGAAGTGCTAGACTATCTGAGACAAAGATTTCAACAACTATCTAATCCATTTAGGAGAATGTTTCCATAGACACAGGCCAGAAAGTATATAAACCAAGGAGAGCAAGTGTTCAGTTTCAAATGCATGAAATCACTAGCTTAAACACAGAAACTACACACAAAGAGTGCAAAGAAACAATGAAAGCAAGAGATCAACAGAGTAAATATCACCTGGAAATACTAACAGTCTTAAGGGTCAGAAATCCTTAGTTAAACAAGAAGACCTATCCATTAAAAACAAACAATTACAAAATAACCTGAGACTATCCCACTAAAAGTTCCCTTTAAAATCAGAAGTTATTCAGCTAAAAGCTATATGTACTCTAGAGGTTTCTAAACAAGGCAGGTTAGAAACGGAGACTGGAACCCAAAGAGAAATAAATAAAAAGCAAGTGCATTTGAAACGGCTTAATATAAAACTTCTAAAGGCATTCAACTGTGTAGATCATAACAAATTATGGATAATATTTTGAAGAATGGGAATTCCAGAACACTTAATTGTGCTCATGAGGAACCTACGTGGACCAGGAGGAAGCTGTTAAAAAGAACAACGGGATACTGTGTGATTTAAAGTCAGGAAAGCTGCATGTCAGAGTTGTATCCTTTCACTATACTTATTCAGTCTGTATGCTGAGCAAACAATCCAAGGAATTGGACTATATGAAGAAGAACATGGCATCAGGATTGGAGTAAGACTCATTAACAACCTGTGATATGCACATGACACAACCTTGCTTGCTGGAAGCAAAGAGAACTTGAAGTACTTACTGATGAAAATCAAAGACCACAGCCTTCAGTATGGATTACACCTCAACATAAAGAAAACAAAAATCCTCACAACTGGATCCATAAGCAACATCATGATAAACAGAAAATACTGAAGTTGTCAAGGATTTCATTTTACTTGGATCCACAACACGTACGGAAACAGCAGTCAAGAAATCAATGACGGATTGCATTGGACAAATCTGCTGCAAAAGGCCTCTTTAAAGTGTTAAAAAGTAAAGATGTCAATTTAAGGACTAACGTATGCCTGACCCAAGGCATGGTATTTTCAATTGTCTCATATGCATGGGAAAGCTGGACAATGCGTAAGGAAGACCAAAGAAGAATTGACACTTTTGAATTACAGTATTGACAAAGAATATTGAATATTCTATGGACTGCCAGAAGAACAAACAAATCTGTCTTGGAAGTACAACCGGAATGCTCCTTAGACACAAGGATGGTGAGACTTCATCTCACATACTTTGGACATGTTATAAGGAAGAACCAGTTCCTGGAGAAGGACATTATGCTTAGTAAAGTAGGGGGTCAACGAAAAAGAGGAAGACTCTTGACGAGATGAATTGACACAGTGGCTGCAACAATGGTCTCAAGCATAGCAATGATTTTGAGGCTGGCGCAGGACCAGGCAGTGTTTCATTCTGTTTTACACGGGTTGACTATGAGTCAGAATTGACACCTAACAACACAATAACAAAGGTCTAGTGGGAAAGCTGTTGTTCCATGGATATCCCAATCTGTGTCTTTATGTGTCAATGATCCCAAGCTCTTTTGCTTCTACACGGAAGAAAACAAAACTATTCACTAAGTTTCATAGTTTGAATGAGTCTTTTGGTTGCGAATAAGATTATGTATTATTCAAGTCTTTTCTATCACTATTTTAAAGTGAATATACTTAAAAAATAATCCCCTTTTCCTTCTATTTTTGATGGAAACAAGTGTTGCTTTGGATTGCTCTAGTTTTTGCTATTGTTATTTGTAATGTTTTATATACTTAACAGATCACTTTAGCACCTATATTCACCTCATCTTGGCCTTTACCTTTATTTTGTAAAATAACTGGTTAGACAGGTATGATGTCTGGCATATAGAAGATTAACATTGTTGAATCCTTAAGAACACTCAATAGGTGGTGTCATGGATTGAATTATGTCCCCCCATAAATGGGTCCATCAGTTTGGCTGGACCATGATTCCTGATATTGTGTGATTTTCCGGTATGTTGTAAATCCTGCCTCTATAATGTTAATGAGGGAGGATGGGTGGCAGTTGTGTTAGTAAGGCAGGACTCAATCTACAAGATTGGATTGTGTCCTGAGGCAATCTCTTGAGATATAAAAGAGAGAAGTGAGCAGAGAGATGGGGGCTGGGGGAGGTGCCTCATACCACCGAGAAAGCAGTGCCAGGAGCAGAGCATGTCCTTTGGACCTGGGGTCCCTGTGAAGAGAAGCTCCTAGTCTGGGGGAACATTGATGAGAAGGCCAACAGAGGGAGAAAGCCTTTCCCTGGAGCTGATGCCCTGAATTTGGACTTTTGGCCTACTTTACTGTGAAGAAATCAACTTCTCTTTGTTAAAGCCATCCACTTGTGGTATTTCTGTTGTAGCAGCACTAGATGACTAAGACAGATGGTATTCATAAAGACAAGCTAAATTATGTCTACATTTTTCATGTCTTCAATAATTATTTTTCCTAGATTTTTATGTTTTAATTTTACTTTTAGATAGTATATTGTTGTTGCTGCTGTTAGTTGCCCAGTCCTGACCTATCTTCATGATATTTTATATGTTTGAGCCCATATCAAAGATCGTAAGGTTTGAAAACCTTAGATAGTATACTATTTATTTATCATTAAAATTCCAAATCTCATAGATCAAGAGATTGTTACCACAATAACGCGGATTGCAGCCGCCTGCCGCAATAGCCAATTCTGAGACGGGGTGAGGTGAGCAACAAGAGGTTTATTATATATTGATATAGAGGAGACAGAGGGGAATAGATTCCTCCAAAAATTCATCTCTCCCACTGGGGATCAGCTGAAGACTTTTATAGGGACAGGATTATGGGTCTTAGAAATTTGTGTTAGCTCCCCCTCGAGGTGGTCATGTCTCAAATGAGTTAATCTTCTACTGGTAATCTTGGGGGTTATCTGGCGACATCCTGGTTTTCTTGTCAAAAGATGGGTGCTTTGTTCGGTTTTTTATCCTTAGATCATTATCACTTGTTTTCCACCTTCCAAGGAGGAACATCGGTTAATCTTAAACTTTTGTAAGCACTGGAACTGGAAGGAAAGACAAGATCATGAGACAATGTGGCGGTTAGCAATGGGGAGTAAATAAGAGTGAGCTGGGCCTATGCAGCCTCTTCCAAGATGGACTGAGCCCATTAAAACTTCTCAACTCTCCAGGACATAATCTTATTGTTAAAGCAACTTCAGAGGTTTCTGCATTTTTAATGTTTCATGAGACAATAAGCATGTTATGCTGTCATGACTTTTCCTAGCATCAGCCTGGCCTCACACTCTACATTCACATTAAATATGGTCTATAAAGACCACTTTACTCTTGCTATCTTGTCAAATATTGCTCTACAATAGAAAATACAAGGCAAACACCAAACTGGCTTTCTGGGTTCTGTTCCAGTACATACTTCAACATATTTCTACTAGGCAGAGTTCCATTTTCATATATATTATTTAAGTAAGGGAAGAATTAAGTCTCTAGAAGTTCAATTCTATTTATAGCTTCTTTAAATTGTAATCTACTTTGCCTCTATAATAGAACTGTCCTTGGAAGACCTAACATAAATTGTAAAAATAGAGATAAATTTCCTCCTTTCCTCTCCCACCAAAATGTTGAGCTTTGCTGGAAAAAAAAAAAATCTTGATTCTCAATGTCTTACTTTCTTAGTGCTGCTATAACAGAAATACCATAACTCAGTGGCTTTAAAGAACAGAAATTTATTTTCTCAAAGTTCAAGAGGCTAGAACTCCAAATTCAGCCTTTAGCTCTAGGAGAAGGTCCTTCTTCCTCTAATTCAGCTCCTAGTCACCAGCAATCCTTGGAGTTCATGGGCTTGTAGATTGTTATATCGCTAATATCATCAGATAGTACCTGTCTTCCCCTATGTTTGTATGCCTCTATGTCTAATCTGCTCTTTTTATAACTCAGAAGTGACTAGGGTTAGGACACACCCTGTACTGATATTGCCTCATTAACATAATAAAGAAAACCCTATTTCTAAACTGGATTACATCGACAGTTACAAGGGTTAGGATTCTAATATACATTTTGGGGGAACACAATTCAATCCATAACACTCAACAATGTGCCTTTCCAAAAGATGCTCAACCTACCTAACCTAGGATCTGCACAATCATATAACTGAATCCTTGAATACAATTCCGTGAAGGCAACCATTGCTGGTCCAATGTGTTTTAGATCTCTGAAACGTAGTGCAATGTTATACCTGCAAGTGAACTTATATAAAATACAAACATATCATTGAAATTAATAAAAACCCAACATCTGCCAGGGCAGCAAAAGAGCTCCAATTAGGTAACTTCTCATGTTCAGAGTGAGGGACTAAAGATGTCAGTAAAAGTAAGAAATGCTCTTCTGTATATGAATATCTGCCTAAATCTTATCCTAAGTCTAAGCTAAGCCAAGACCAAAAACCCGTTGATGTCGAGTTGATTCTGACTCATAGCGGCCATATAGGGCAGAGTAGAACTGCCTCATATGGTTTCCAAGAAGTGTCTTGTGGATTCGAACTGCTGACCTTTTGGTTAGCAGCTATAGTATTTAACAACTGCCATCAGGACTCCAAGCCAGGACTGATCTTTTCTGGGTGGCACAAGTGGTTTACAATCATCTGCTAACCAAAAGGTTGGCAGTTCTACCTCATCCAGTGGTTCTGTGGAAAAAAGACCTGGCCAAATTCTTCCCTAAAGATTATAGCCAAGAAACCCCTGTGGAGCAGTTCTACTCTACACACATGGGGTCACTGTGAGTTGGGAGCTCACTAGATAGCAACTAAACATCAACAACAGCATTACTGTACTATCCCTATAACCACTTGCTGAACAACAACATCAAGCCTACATCCATAAACAATTTCCCACAGCCCATTCTTTGATAAGGATTAAATAGGAGAGACTTAAACATTCTTATCTGCTGGAACAAACTTAGAATGCAGCTATTTGGTGCTGCTGATTAAGGGCTGAATCATATCCCTCAACACTCAATCAAGCAAAAATGGTGTCATCTACCTTCTGTATCTGAGATACAGTAGGACCTACTCTTAAGAGCGGATGTGGAGAAGAAATATTACCTTAGCTCAAAGGAACAGCTGGAACCTCTCTTTCTATCTAGGGACCATCAGCCTTAAAAACATGCAGTTCTCATGTAAACAGCCGAAAAACCTGTTGCCTTCCTATCAATCCCGGCTTACAGCAACCCCAGGTGTTGCAGAGTAGAACTGTGCTCCATAGGGTTTTCATGGCTGTTTTTCGGAAGTGGATTGCCAAGCCTTTCTTTCCAGGCACTCTGGGTGGGTTTAAACCACCAACCTTTAGGTTAGTAGCTGTGCACTTAACAGCTTGCACCACCCAGGGCCTCCTAGTTCTAATGTACCCATGTGGAAATGATGTCTATGGGTAGCCATAGACTTCTTTGAGAGAGATGATTCACATGTTAGTAGAACTGATGTTACTGATGTTAACAAAAGGTGGACACCAACACTGATGTTCACTGCAAGATGTGTGTTTCAACAGAAAGATTTGATTTTAGTTTATCTAAGGTCAGAACACCAATCATATTTAGTAACTGTGAAAATGATTTGAAATACACAGAATGGACTATAAATGTAGCTCTGACTTGTTTGGTTTCCCACAAAATTATAAATGAAATGCTACTACTCTTCTGCCAAACACATCAACTATTTGATCAAATTCATTGTGGGGGAATCTGAAGAATGTTCCATTGCTTTAAAAGTTGCATTTTTAGAGCAATGAGGAGGCTTGCTTTCTCCTCTCCTGCCCCTCCCCCCTAAGAGGGAAGTGCTAAAGAAGAGAATTCCCCTGGAAAAGAATTCCAGATCTGTATTCTCAAGGAAAAATAACTTCATATTTGCCTCATCAGCTCCCTTCCATGGCCACACAGCAGTTTTGTTCCATTGCTTTTTTTTTCCCCTTGTAACCTCTCATGCTCACTGTACTGAAAGAGTTTAAACACAAATGATTCTGTTTAGTTCTGCAGAATTAACGCGACACTCAGGATGATTTCTAATTGAATGCAGATGTTTTCTAAGCAGAGAAAAGCTTTATCCTTGTGTGCATAATTCTTACACTGCCCTAATAGAGAGAAGCCAAAATTAGCAACTTGTGAAAGCCAAATCTGGCCAGGCTCCACAAGACTCCGCCCGCCCCCACAAAAGGGAGCACAGACAGAAAGTCTTAAAAGTCTGTACTGGAAGGGCCACCATGTTTCTAAGAAACTTTAAAATGAAAGAAAGAAAGCCAAGCGAATCAGTGTGTGGTAATGCATCATCGTCTCCTCTCTGCTCTCTGCTCTCTGCTCTCAGAAATAAAACGCTGAAAAAAGTCACAAAAATGTTGACCTCTGTGCAGTGCAGCAGCCAGCTTTGGAGGCGACGAGGTCAACTCAAGGGTGCTGTTTTGACTGTCTTGAGACTGAGCTGCTGACATGGACAAACTTGTGAACACCAGATGAACACAAGGACACTCTGTGTTCTTTCAACTTGTCACTTCAACAATTTGCCACTAAAAATGTAACAACCTCTTTGTTCCTTCCAGACTCAACGCTGTGTGTTTATATGTCAAGAACAGCAGGCTTTGGGAATGATTATGTAGGCGTTTTTTTTTTAATCACTAATTGTTCAGAACCTCATCATTAGGCCTTTTTTGTGCTTCAGAGGCCTGACCACAGGATTGAAAGAATACACAAATGACAGAATTTAATGTTTTAGATAGAGTTTGCGTGTGTGTTTTTCTCTTTCTTTCTCATTGGTGATAGACTTCAAAGTAATTAAACACACTTTTAAAATACATCTAAAGTGAAAAGAAGTAATCCCTAGATATTATACATTAAGCGACTGAAAACAAAATGTCTCTATGGTTAGAGGTTATTGTTGCCGTTAGGTGCCGTCGAGTCCCTCCCAGCTCTTAGAGACCTATGTACAGAGTCCTTAGGTACAACAGAAGGAAACATTGCCTGGTCCTGCTATGTTTGAACAAGTTGTTGCAGCCACTGTGTCATCCATCTCATTGAGGATCTTCTTCTTTTTCGCTGACCCTCCACTTTACCAAGCATGATGTCCTTCTCCAGGGACTGGTCCCTCCAGATAACATGTCAAAGCATGTAAGACTAAGTCTCATTATCCTTGCTTCTAAGGAGAATTCTGGCTGTACTTCCAAGACAGCCTTGTTTGTTCTTCTGGTAGTCCATGGTGTATTCAATATTTTTCACCAACATCATAATTCAAAGGTGTCAATTCTTCTTCAGTCTTCTTTAGGTCAGGCGCACCTTAGTCCTCAAAGTGACATCTTTGCTCTTTAACACTTGAAAGAAGTCTTTTGCAGCAGATTTGCCAATTCAATGCATCATCTTATTTCTTGACTGCTGCTCCCATGGGTATTGATTGTGGATCCAAGTAAAATGAAATCCTTGACAACTTCAATATTTTCTCTATTTATCAAGATGTTGCTTATTGGTCCAGTTGTGAGGGGTTTTGTTTTCTTTATGTTGAGGTACAATCCATTCTAAAGGCTGTATTCTTTGATCTTCATCAGTAAGTGCTTCAAGTCCTCTTTGCTTTCAGCAAGCAAGGTTGTGTCATATGCATATCATAGGTTGTTAATGAGTCTTCCTCCAGTCCTGATGCCATGTTCTTCATAGGCTTGACAGCATGCTAAAAATTCATTCTTTTATATGTTTTGACTCTATCCTTGGAGAAAATCAAGGCACAAAACAGCTGGACAATGAACAAAAATTTGCAGCACCGATTTGATTAGCTTTCAGTAAACTGTACAATAATGTTATGCCAGTCATCTGTATTGAGAAACACAATGAAAAACAGTTCAAGAAAATGCCTACTATAAGGATATTTCTATCACATTACCCAGTACCTTTTTATAGAAAAATTTCTCAGGTTTTAGGTTTTTTGTTTTCATTTGTAAATCCTAAGAATACCATGATCCTTTTAACTAATACTGGTTCCCTTTTTACTTTGACTATCAAAAGTTTTAAGGCCAAATTAGTGACAAACCTTTAGTAACTATGATATGTACGTTATGTATGTATATACTTACACATATCAAGAACTTTGCTATAGTACCACCCTTATTTTCCCTTAACTCTGTTTCTCTCACCTATTGTTTTATTTATTTATTTATTTTTGATGTTTATTTTGTAAGCTCTCACAGTTCCTTTGTGAAATAAGTCATAGTATTTATAAATAAAGAAGTAAATCTAAGCTAAACCCTGCTATTGAAGTTCAAGCCTATTTCATCTAAGTGACCCTCCCTGGTGCTTCCAACAAACTAGGTTTTTCCAAATATTTAATTTTTGTTTTATTTTTGTATATCATACAATTTGTTATTTTGAGTTCAAGATTTTTAAAAGCATGAATAAGATGAAAAGGATGATTTTGAATATATGTAAAGGAACTCAAGTAGAACAACTGAAATGATTAAGTAATTGGTAAAGAGGACATAAAAGAATGTAAAGGAATTTAGGTTACTTGACTTTGAGGGGAAAATGATTATAATGTGAATTAAATAAAAATAAATATTCAAGATGTTAACTATTATCAGAAAATGAGAATATGTTCAGCTGTATTATATCTCTTTAGAAAACAAATGGATAAATTATGCCTAAATAAAAATAAGTGGAATTAAATTTGAAAATCTGAAAGGAACCTTGTAAGGATGATGCTGTATACGTAAATAATATTTTACTCAAGGACTTTGTGCTGGAATTAATCTATTACTTTCTATGGCGTCTCTCTGAATGTATTCAAAGAGTCCAAATCAATTAAAAGAATGGCCCAATAAAAACACTTTTTTTAAATGTTTGCAAAAGTAAATATTTTAAAGCCATACTAAAATGATCAAAAATTTTTATCAACCATATTTTTAGTTTTTCCCATATTAGTTTTGATAACTAAAAGACAATCAGATGTTTTACTAGTGTTACCACCATATTCATGTGTATAAATGAAGAAAAAACTAATGCACAAGAAAGTTAATGTGTTACTATGATTCAGCTTGTCTAGTGATTCAAAGTAATTTTTCTTTAGTCTTTATGAAGAGTAAGATGGGGATGTAAACTTTAGGCTAAATAAGGAGAAGAAAAAAATTGGAAGATTTAAATATAAAGTTAACTTTTTGCGTTGTCATTATTGTTTGTTGTGCTGAAAAGATTTTATAAGTATTTGCTCAAGTCATTCTAAAAACAATGAGCTCCACCACCACCTTCCCAACCAAAAACCTGATCATATATAAGTCTGAAATATTGGAACCATACAAAATAGGTTTTGAAGTTATTTTCAAGTGTTATTCATGGCTAATGCCAAAGTATTGAGTTATAATACATATATATCTATTTCTCTTCCTTCTACCTGAAAGTCATCTTCTATGAATGTTCATTTTCCTCCTTACACATTTCTTACTAAAATTAAAGTTCTGTTAGTAATTCACAAATCTACCTGTGACATCTTTTAGATCTTGGCTAAGCCTAAACCTTAGACATGTCTCAGTGGGTCCTTTGAGTTATATCAAATGGTTTCACCTAGTCTCATCCATCTTTGAGTTCATTTGCAAGAGAGAATTAGCCGATTAAGTTAAAATTTGGGGGAGAGGACTGACTTGGTGGGAGAACTGGTCTGGTGGATGTTTCCCAAGTTCTTAGGAGACAGCAGATGAAGGGAGTATATGAAAGAGCTGGTTTTCTTTTTATGAAGTGTTCTGTGGAACAGAGGAGCAAGACTGTTCTTACCTGCTCAGGTGAAAAAGCTGGATACAGAAGGGATGTTATATAATTTGGAGTCAATATCTTTGATGTTCTTTTTCATGTTGGACTTAGATTTTAGAGTGGAGATACATCTTTTAGTCTTCATATTACCGAAAAAATAAGGGCAGAGATGGAGCTAAAGCTCAAGTCTATATTGTCAAACTCCCTCTAAATCTCTCTTAAGCTTGGTATATTTTCAACAACTGTCAGGGAGATGGAGAGCCCAAGTGGCAGCTGGCCAAAGTCTACAGAGATGATGGGAAATGCCAGAGGCCAAGGCATTTCCACTATTTTGTCAAATCACAAAAGACTATTCTGTTTTTCACTAACAGTTCCTTGTGTCTTACTAGTGTCTCTCAATATTTATTAATTATCCAGATGAGAAGTTAAAATAGAATGTCAGACATTTAGCTGTTTCCAAAATCCAGAGTGCTGGACCTATATCACCCCTACTCAACTTCTGTATGATACAAAAGAGTTATTTTATAAGGAAATAATCGGTGTATAAGAGAAGAGCCATTGCATATCAACAAGGGAAGTGATTTTAGTAGATGATTATTTAAATTCAGACTTGTCTGGAGACTGAGATACCCACCATTAACCATCATTAAATAAAAGATTTACCCCACTTTAACAACAATTTGTACGTGTCCATTTATATTTTTTAAGAAATACTAGGATTTCATTAGGAATCTATATTGGCACAAAAAAATCTCCATTTATGGAGAAGGGTAAGAATTTTAAAAAAAAAGCGACCCTATAGGACAGAATAGAACTGCCCCATAAGGTTTCCAAGGCAGGCTGCCACATCTTTTCACCACAGAGCGGCTGGTAGGTTCCAACCGTTGACCCTTCTGTTAGCAGCCCAGCGTTGTAACAACTGCGCCACTGTGGTTCGGAGGGTAAGAGTAGAACGAAAAAAGAAAAGAAGTTGGGAGCTTATAGGACATAAAATCTTTCATGTTTTTCCTATGTGGCTTTTCCATCACGAGTTGCTCTAAATTTGTCATTATTTCCCACGTGAGGACTACCTGGCTAAATTACGGCTTGCATTGGCCCTCCTCTTGAAATGAAAAGCAGATTGTATTGCAGACTTGAATTATCCTCCAATATTGTGTGATATATGATCCATCTTGATGGGAAACTATTGTTATATATTTCATAGTTATGATTTCCAAGGTATCAAACTCTTCATTATCTTCCTTTGCTAGCCAGCTATAAATGACAAAACTCTTCAGCTTCCAGTATGTGCTTTTTTAAACTTACAGTTCTGTGTTTTGTGTATGTTTAGTATTTTATAGCTCTGCATAATATAGAAATGTCATAGTACGTTATCAAAAGCTCCAGCTAGGCTATTGGCAGTAGAAGTTTAATTTAATTCCTGGATGCAGCAGACGTTATTTGATATTTCCTATATAATATAATGAACAACAAATGCAGTGCTTAAAATGAATATTTAAAAAATCAATCAGGCTTGAAATTTCATTTTATCTAATTGGTTTTCTATATTCTAACAAAATTGAATAACATAAAAATTTTCACCTACCCTATATAATTTACTATTTTCTCCAGTCATAAAAATAGATTTTTTTTCCTTTCCCTTTTACTTTCCTTTGATATAATCTTTTAATTTAGTAAGTTAATTTAACCCCCTCCCTTTCAGGTTTAAAAACATGTGTATCATGATCCCAGGATAATAATCATATGGAAATATAATTGTATGTCATCTACTCTATTCATGCCTAGCTTCTTCTGTGAATCTCCAGGACAATGAAAGGGCTTGACGAAGCCTTTACTCTAGATTCCAAGGGCTGATTATTTTTTGTACACACATTTTGAGGATGGTCCAAGCTGGAAACAGACAGATGCAGGCCACCTCTTCTGACCCCCTAGCACTTTCTAGAATAAAATATTCCACACTGATTCATCCTCTGAAAGAAACAGGCCATCAGTGTGACTTATATGCTGTGAATATTATCAGTGCCCCTGGGAAAGAACAAATATGTCTTAAGAGAAAAATATCAAAGCAACAGCAGCAGCTGGCTTATAAGCAGCTGACGGTAGGGAAATATATGTTTTACATATAGTCAGTATGTCTGCTGAAAAATAAGTATATATAAATGAAAGCGTGCCCATCTAGAAATCCTAAAGGAGTATGAAGCAAATGTTTGTTTCTGATTAGCTAACATTACTGGCCTAGTATCCTGATTTGGTTGTGTCCACACCCAGCTTGGTTTATTGAATTCCCTCTTAAAATTAAAAAGATACATATATATTGCATTTACTACAACAATTTTTACTGCTGCTATTTTACTGTAATACCATAAAGACTTTGACGGCATTTCCTCTCCTTTCATCTCTCTCTGATGACCATATTGCCATAGATTCATGATCCAGAAATCATAAGGTAATGAAAATGAAACACACTGATTCTGACCAATTATCAAATGTTGCTATCTAAGATGAACATAGTAATGACAGGTAAGACAAACACATCTATTTTGACAACCCTAGATATAGTGAATTCTTATAATACTGCTTTATAATGTGGAAAGTAAGTTTAAAAGTTTCTTACACAATACACTTTTCCAAATACTGATTACGTGCATTTCTATACATTAGAGATGAATCAAGACAGGGCTGGAAACTCTTCCAACCAATTTTCTATCAGTATCTATATGGTCCAGCCAGTTAATTGTCTAGCCTAGAGAAGCATGGGCCATGATGTGACCCTAGTTAATCTTAACATGTTAAGAACAAACGCTTCTGTGTTGAGCTAAACTAAATAATATCAGTTTACAGTGCTAAAACTATGGCCTTAAGATATACTGATTGTCCAAGCCGATTATTGTATGAGGATCCCTGCTTGTGCAGTGGTTAAGCAATGGTTGCTAATCAAAAGGTTGGTGGTTCAAACCCAGCAGCTGCTCCTCAGGAAAAAGATATGGCAATCTGCTTCTGTAAAAATTACAGCCTTGGAAACCCTATGGGCAGTTCTACTCTGCCTTATAGGGTCACTGAGTTGGAATTGACTCAATAGCACACAGCAGTATAATTGCAATGAGGATCCCTGGGTGGCAAAAATGGTTAAGGGCTTGACTACTTACCCAGAATGTGATCGTTTGAACCCACCTAAATGTGCCTAGGAAGAAAGACCTGGTGATCTGTTTCCAAAAAGTCACAGCCTTGAAAACCCTATGGAGCAGTTCTACTCTGCACCCATGGAGTCACCATGAGTTGGAATCGACTTGACAGCAACTAACAAGAGCAAAAGCAGTAATCGTATGACTAGACAAAACGTCTTGAGAAGCAAGACACACACCCCAACCTTGAAAAGTTTCTCCCCTGGCCAGGATCAGTAGCAATCTTTTTGTTTGCTTGTTTTTAGATATTTTTTCCTTTTTTTTTTCTCATTAAACAGTTAGTACATGTATTGTTTTATGACATTGGTTAACAACCCCAGGATGTGTGAGTACTCTCCCTTCACAGCTTTGTGTTCCCTGTTATCAGCTTTCCTGTCCCCTCCAGCCTTCTAGTCCTTGCCCCTGGGCTGGTGTGTCCCTTTAGTCTCGTTTTATCCTATGAGTCTGTCTAATCTTTGGCTAAAAGGTGAACCTCCAGAGTGACTTCATTACTGAACTAAAAGGGAGTCCGGGGGCCATACTCTCGGGGTTTCTTCAGTCTCTGTCAGGCCAGTAAGTTTGGTCTTTTTTTGAGTTAGAATTTTGTTCTACATTTTTCTCCAGCTCTGTCCAGGATCCTCTATTGTGATCCCGTTCAAAGCAGTCAGCGGTGGTAGCCAGGCACCATATAGTTGTACTGGACTCAGTCTGGTGGAGGCCGTGGCAGTTGCGGTCTATCAGTCCTTCTGATTAATCTTTCCCTTGTGTCCTTAGTTTTCTTCATTTTCCCTTGCTCCTGAAGGGGTGAGATCAGTGGAGTATCTTAGATGGCTGCTCACAGGTTTTTAAGAGCCCAGACGCTACTCACCAAAGTAAAATGTAGAACATTTTCTTTATAAACTATGTTATGACAATTGAGATAGATGTTCCCTGAGACCATGGTCCCCACAGCCCTCAGCCCAGTAATTTGGTTCCTAAGGGGCTTCGGATTTGTCCATGGAGCTTCCATGACCTTACCCTGAACTAGTTGTGCTGGCTTCCCCAGTATTGTGTACTGTCTTACCCTTTACTAAAGTTACCTCTTATCTATTTTCTATTTAGTGTTTTTCCACCCCCACCTCTCCCCTCCATCGTAAGCATCAAAGATTGTTTCTTTTTGTGTAAATCTTTTCACGAGTTTTTACAGTAGTGGTCTCATACGATATTTATCCTTTTGTGATTGACTTATTTCACTCAGCATAATGCCCTCCAGATTCACTCATGTTATGAGATGCTTCAAGATTCATCAATTGTTCTTTATCGTTGCATAATACTCCATTGTGTGTATGTACCATAGTTTATCCATTCATCTGTTGATGGGCACCTAGGTTGTTTCCATCTTTTTGCTATTGTGAACAATGCTGCTATGAACATGGGTGTGCATATGTCTATTTGTGTGACGGCTCTTATTTCTCTAGGGTGTATTCCTAGGAGTGGGATTGCTGAATTGTATGGTATTTCTATTTCTAGTTTTCAAAGGAAGCACCATGTCATTTTCCAAAATGATTGTATCATTTTGCATTCCCATCAGCAGTGCATAAGAGTTGCAATCTCCCCACAGCCAATGCAACATTTGTTATTTCCAGTTTTTTTGATTTGTGCCAGTAATACCGGGGTGAGATGATATCTCATTGTGGTTTTGATTTGCATTTACCTAATGGCTAGTGATCATGAGCATTTCCTCCTGTGTCTGTTGGCCGCTTGAACATCTTCTTTGGTGAAGTGTCTGTTTCTTTCCTTTGCCCATTTTTTAATTGAATTATTCCTCTTTTTGTTGTAGACATGTTGGATTTTTCTGTAGGTATTAGAGATTAGACCTTTTGTTAGATTTGTGATAACCAAATATTTTTTCTCAGTCTGTAAATTCTCTTTTTACTCTTTTGGTGAAGTCTTTTGATGAACATTAAGTGCTTAATTGTTAGAAGATCCCTATTATCTAGCTTATTTTCTGGAGTTTGTATGTTGTTGAGGTTTGTATCCTGTTAATGCCATGTATTAGGGCCTCTAGCGTTGATCCTATTTTTTTCGTCTATGAGCTCTATAGTTTTTGGTTTTATATTTAGGTCATTGATCCATTTTGAATTAGTTTTTGTGTATGGTGTCTTATTTCATTTTTTTTGCAGATGGACATCCAATTTTGCCAGCACCATTTGTTAAAAAGACTGTCTGTTCCCCATTTGATGGATTTTGGGCCCTTATTGAAGATCAGGTGACCATAAGTGGATGGATTTACATTTGGGTTTTCGATTCTATTCCATTGGTAAATGTATCTGTTGTACTAATACCAGGCTGTTTTGACTACCATAGCTATATGGTAGGTTCTGAGGTCAGGCAGTGTGAGTTCTCCTACTTTATTCTTCTTCAATAATGCTTTACTTATCCGGGGCGTCTTTCCTTTCCATATAAAGTTAATGATTAGTTTTTCCAACTCTTTAAAGAATGCTGTTGTTATTTGCATTGGGATTGCATTGTATTTGTAGATTGCTTTGGGTAGAATTGTCATTTTCACAATGTTGAGTCTACCTAGCCATGAGCATGGTATGTTTTTCCATTTACGTAGATCTCTTTGGGTTTCTTGAAGTAGTGTTTTGTTGTTTTCCTTATATAGGTCTTTTACATGCCTGGTTAGATTTATTACTAAGTATTTTATTTTTGTAGGGGCTATTATAAATGGTATTGTTTTCCTAATTTCTTTTTCATCACTCTCTTTATTGGTGTATAGGAATCCAACTGATTTCTGTGTTTATCTTGTAACCTGCTACTCCGCTGAATCTTTCTATTAGATCCAGTAGTTTTCTTGTGGAGTCTTTTGAGTTTTCTGTGTATAGTATCATATCATCTGCAGATAGGGACAGTTTTACTTCTTCGTAACCAATTTGGATTCCCTTTATTTCTTTTTCTTGCCTTATTGCTCTAGCTAGAACTTCCAGCACAATGTTAAATAGAAGTGGTTATATAGGATGTTCTTGCTTGTCTTGTTCCTGTTCTCAGGAGGAATGTTTTTAGCTTCTGTCCATTAAGAATGATGTTGGCTGTTGGTATTGTATAGATTCCCTTTATTATGTTGAGGAATTTCCCTTCTATACCTATTTTATTGAGAGTTTTTATCAGGAATGGGTGTTGGACTTTGTCAGATTCTTTTCTGTATTGATTGAGATGATCATGTGATTCTTTCCTTTTATTAATATGGTGGATTATGTTGATTGATTTTCTAATGTTGAGCCAACCTTGCATGCCTGGTGTGAATCGTACTTCGTCGTGGTGTATTATTTTTTTGATATGATGCTGAATTCTATTGGCTATAATTTTGTTCAGAATTTTTGCATCTATATTCAGGACAGATATTGGTCTGTGGTCCTCTTTTTTTGTGGTGTCTTTGCCTGGTTTTGGTATCAGGATTATGCTGGTTTCATAGAATGAATTTGGAAGTGTCACTTCCTTTTCTATGTTCTGAAATAGTTTGAGTAGTACTGGTAAAAGCTCTTCTCTGAATGTTTGGTAGAATTCTCCAGTGAAGCCATCTGGGCCAGGATATTTTTTTGTTGGGAGTTCTTTATTACCTTTTCAGTCTCTTCTCTTGTTATGGGTCTGTTCAGATTTTCAACATCAATTTGTGATAGTTTGGGTAGGTAGTGTGTTTCTAGAAATTTGTCCATTTCCTCTAGATTTTCAAGTTTGTTTGAGTATACTTTTTCATAATACTCTGTTATGATCCTTTTTATTTCTGTTGGGTCTGTTGTAATGTCCTTCATTTCATTTTCTTATTTGGGTTGTTTACATCCTCTCATGTTTTTCTTTTGTCAGTTTGGCTAGTGGTTTGTGAATTTGGCTAGTGGTTTGTCAATTTTGTTGATCCTTTCAAAGAACCAACTTTTGGTTTTGTTGATTCTTTCTATTGTTTTTCTATTCTTTATTTCATATATTTCTGCTCTGATCTTTATTAATTCCTGGTGACAGTAGGCTTCTTTTGCTGTTCTCTTTCTATTTGTTCGACTTGTGTAGCTAATGTTTCTTCTTTTTTAATGTGTGCATCTATTGCTAAATTGACCTCTGAGGACTGCCTTTGCTGTGTCCCAAAGGTTTTGGTATGATGTGTTTTCATTCTCATTTGATTCTAGGAATTTTTTTTATTCCATCTTTGATTTCTTTTATTACCCAGTGGTTTTTAAGCAGGGTGTTAAGTAGTTTCCATGCAATTAATTTTTTTTCCTTTCTCTTCCTGTTGTTAATTTCGACTTTGATGGTTTTGCAGTCAGAGAAGACACTTTGTACTATCTCAGTGTTCTGGACTTTGTTGAGGGTTGCTCTGTGGCCTAAAGTGTGGTCTATTCTGGAGAAAGTTTCATGTGCATTGGAAAAGAATGTGTACTTTGCAGCTGTTGGGTGGAGTGTTCTATATACATCTATAAGTTTAAGTTGACTGATTGTGCCCTTTAGATCTTATGTATCTTTGTTGAGTTTCTTTCTAGATATTCTGTCCTTTACCAAGAGCGGTGTATTGAAGTCTCCTACTATTATTGTGGAACTGTCAATTTCTCTTTTCAGTGCTGTTAGAGTTTGTTTTATGTATTCTGAAGCCCTGTCATTGGGTGAATAGATGTTTATTATGGTAATTTCTTCATGATGGCTCAGCCCTTTAATCATGACATAGTGCCCTTCTTTGTCTTTTATGGTAGATTTAGTTTTAAAGTCTATTTTATCTGAAATTAGTATTGCCACTCCTGCTCTCTTTTGATGGCTGTTTGCTTGATATATTTTTTTCCATCCTTTGATTTTTAACAAATTTATATCTTTGTTTTTAAGGTGTTTCTCATGTAGATAGTATGTTGATGGATCCTGTTTTTTCATCCATTTGGTAACTCTCTGTCTCTTTATGCATTAGGCCATTTACATTAAGTGTAATTATTGATAGGTGTGAGTTTATTGTTGTCATTTTTTAGTGCTTTTTTTTTGTGGTGCTGGCAATGTCTTTGTTCCTCTTACTTTCTTGTGCTGAATTTCATTTGTGGATTTTTTTTCATTACTTTTATTTTTGTAGGTTTTGTTTTTACTGAGACTTTATGTTTTTCTTCTTTATTTTGATGAGTAGATTTGTTACTTTCTTTGTGGTTACCTTGAAATTTACCTTTATCTTCCTAGGTTTGAACCAGTCTATTATTACTTGGTATCACCTTGCCTTCCTCTCCATTAGAAAGTTCTATACCTACACTGTTTCTTCCCTCTTTTATTGTTCTGTCATTGTTGTCATTTGCAGATTAACTTGTCTGGTTACCTGCTGTAAATCTTTTGATTTTGAATAATCCTTGAGAGTTCATTTCCTAGGTTGGTATCTGGCTGGTGCAAACTTGTATTCTAGATTCAGGCTGTGGCTTGATGTTGTTTGTTCTCAAACAAAAGGACTCCATTTAGTAATTCTTATAAGGTTGGTTTTTTACATATTCCTTTAGTTTCTATTTATCTGGAAATGATCTAATTTCACCATCATATTTGAATGCAAGTTTTGCAGGATATATTATTTTTGGCTGGCGATGTTTCTCTTTCAAGGTTTTCTATATGTCATCCCATTGCCTTCTTGCCTGCATGGTTTCTATTGAGTAATCCTAGCTTAATCTTATCGTTTCCCCTCTGTATGTGACTTTTCATTTTTCTCGAGCTTCTCTCAGGATTCTTTCTTTGTCTTTAGTTTAGTGAGTGTGATTATGATATGCCTTGCTGATTGTCCTTTGGGGTCTATCCTATATGGGGGTTGTTGAGCTTCTTGAATGGTCAGCTTTTCATTTTTCATGATACTGAGGAAGTTTTCTGTCAGCAATTCTCCAATGATCCTCGCTGTGTTTTCTTTTTTCTCCCCCTGTTCTGGAAATCTGATCACTTGCAAATTTTTGCTTTTTATTGTATGCCACATAATTCTAAGGGTTTCTTCATTTTTCTTTGTTCTTTTTTCTGATTTTTTTCCTCAAAGTTGTATCCAAGTGTTTGTCTTCAGTTTCGCTAATCCTGTCTTCCATTGTTTCAAACCTATTCCTCAGCCCTTCTATGACACTGTCCATATCTGAAATCTTGTTGTTTGTCTTTTGGATTTCTAATTGTTGTTTCTGTATGATTTCTGTGAATTTATTTTGGCTTTTTGTTCCTGTATTATTTTTCTTAATTCTTCCATTTTTTTGTCTTGGTTTTCCATGAATTTGTCTGCCTTTTTCATGAGTTTGCTTATTTTCCCTCATTTTTGTCTGCTTTTTTCTTGAACTCTTGGATAGCTCTGAATATTAGAGATTGGAATCCCCTGTTAGGTAATTCTAGTTCTTTTTCTTCTACTGGAAAGTCATCTGATATTTTATTTTGTATGCCTACTGGAACTATCGTGTCCCTTTTTTTATGTTTTGATATTGTCTGCTGTCTTCAGGACATTCAGTAGTTATTTTCTTCGTTTATTGTTTGTAGATTTGTTTGTTTTGTCCGGTTTTTTGTTTTTTTGTTTTGTTTTGTTTTATTTGATTATGTCTGAGCAGGTGGGATGTGCGGTTTTTGTTGTTTGTTCTTCTGTGAACACGATATTTTTCACCTGCCTGTCCAATGGGCAGGGCCAGTAACTTAGCTATGGTGCAGCAAGGTAGGTCCAGCTGAAGGGGAGGAGTTGGAATGTGGCATGTACTGGGACCAAGATGGTGAGCTAATAGTCAGTGCAGGGCAGGATCCAGTAGGTCATGCTTGTGTTGCTCAGGAGTGCAATAGTAGCAATCTTAAATGCCAGTATTTCTGATAAAAAAAATATTCTCATTTACATATAAGGGCAGTATTCTTCAATTGATAATTGTAGAAAAAGTGGAAACAATTGTTCATATACCTGCATTTGAAAATTAGTATTTTCTCCCACTGTCCTCATGTAGCTATTTTAGGACTAGCTGCAAATGTCTCTGTTTTACCCATTTATCTGGTTCAGATTCAGATTTATTCCTAATGCTGTGATTTATGATGCCCTCGGTTTTATATTCACTGCTGGCTCAAACTAATAAGCTCTCCCTGAACCAGTGCCATGGCAGGAGGTCAACGCTTAGTTAATCATGCCTTTTCTTTTCGAATATGTTGGTATCTGAATTATCTACAATGATAATTGATTAAAAACATATCTTGGATGATGTCATTTTTTAAAAAGGAGCAAATTGAATTTTTCAGAGAGAGCTTGTTTTAGGTCTATACAAGATTATTTTGAACATCTTAGATCATCTTATTAAATAAATTTTGCACACTCATCAAGAATATATATTTAGAATTAGCATTAATCATCATTAAGCTCCCATGAGTGTCCATTTATAAAACCACAGTGCTCTGAATTCTATATGTGAGCAAGAACTCTATCATACCACAACATAAAGAGGGATGGAAGCATACCAACAGCATCATTTTGGGCATATTATTTTATATTATGTAAATCCATACTTCATTTCAATAGTTTATCAAAAGCAACAATTTTCTGTAAATCATATTAAAATGTTCAAGGTAAAAGTATTAAAAGGTAAGACATTATAGGCACAACTGATTTTTTTCAGTGCTGAGACTAATTTCTATTTAATCTCTCCATACAGAGTTTTTTTTTTTTTTTTTCTTTTACTTAATAGAACATCTTAACTTGTTTTTAGTGTCCGTAAAGGTCCCTGGGTGGCACAAACAGTTTGAATTCAACCACTAACCTAAAGATTGGCATTTCAAACCTACCCAACAGCACCAAGGAAGAAAGGCCTGGTGATCTGCTTCTGTGAAGATTACAGCCAAGAAAATCCTGTGGAGCAATTCTACTCTGTAACACACGAGATTGCCATGAGTTGGAATTGACTCAATGGCAATGGGTTTGGTTTGTTTTTGTTTTTGTTTACTATCCATGTAGGACTATATTTAGCAGAACTTAGAAGGAGAGAGTCACTTTTGGACTCATCTTTTCCAAATAATCCAGATCAGATCAAAAGATGCATATGTATAAAAGGAAGACAATGTGAAAATATACCAGGAAACAAAAGGTTTTGTATCTGTAGTTAGTCCCTGACTTACATTGAAGTTCCATTCTGATGACTGTTGTGAGTCAGTTCTGACATAAGTAAAACATTTATTTTTTTTTAGTTTTCATTGTTATTGCCTTTTATTGTCAGTGTCTTTATAAATCTGATTGTTGAATATCTGTGCGTGAACATCTGAGAATGATAACGTCAGCAGATAACAAGCTGCAACATTGTATGCAGTACATATTACTAATGATTAGATATACGAAAAAAAAAAAAAGGTAGTTGTAAGGATAGTTCACCCTAACTCATACACTACCTGTATTTCTGATTTTGTCTTATTCTGACCTTAAAAGAGTTGCTTTGCTTTTCTGTCTTATATTCCTTTGAGTAAATATAATCTCTACCTTCTGACAAATATATTACATTATGAAGATTTAGTCACTGGCTGCCAGAAGCAATCAGATCCATGAAAACTATGTAAACTATGTGGTTTGTTTACTGCATTTACATTGGTTTAATGATACATAATTAAAAGAGCAAAAAGAACAAATCCATATTCTTTTGGCTTGGGGGTCTTCAGAAGTACCTTAAGCAAATTTTGTTTTAATCAAAGTGAATAAATCTTTATGGAAAGGAGAGTACGTATGGGAAAGATGTGAGAAACTAGAGAAAGAAGAAATTAGAACTTGCAAATAGAGAAGTAGATCCATCCGTTTATACTGAAAGAGTCCATCAGGAAAGCACAGTTAGCTTCACTGCTGGTCCTCTTTTTTCTTTTTTATTTCTGTATTGTGTCCATATTTTTCTCATTCTGATTATCTACGTAAAGGCTGAAGGTAGTAACTGTTAGTTCTTGGCATGTCAATACTCATAGGTAGATTTTGATTGCTAGTATTAATGCCTATTTTCCCATTTGACTTTGTATTATCTGCACAAGGATACTTAAAATGACTATGAAGAGTTGATGAGTAAAATTCTCTGTGAAAGTCCCTAACTATACATTGCCATTTCTAGAGCAAACCTATTTCTTCCTATAAAAAGACATGAGGCTCAGAATATCTAACCACATATATTGCCATCTAATCTCTAGCCTCCTTCTACTTTCTATAAGTTATGGGCCAGCCCCCCATACTCACTGATGAATGGACAACATGACCCAGTCTTTTAGCCTTCCCCTTAGTCCTATAGTTATTCTGTGAATCTTAATTTACCATTTGGATCATCCAGCCAAGACCCTAGTTATTTCATCTCTAAGAAATATTATCTTGGCACTAAACTTTATTAAGTCTGGGTTCTAATCTTTGCTTTTCTGCTAAGCTAATTCCATGGATTACTTAAAATTTTGGAGCTTCAGTTATTTTCTGATAAAAAAGATAACAAATCAGGCTAAATGACTGCTAAAGTCCAGAAATTAAAAATTATGTTGTTAACATATCCTTATCAAAATTTTTCATCCTTTATTTCCATTTTAGTACATGAGCATACCATTCATATTTACCCCAACCAACCAACTGTTGTCAAGTCAGTTCCAACTCATGGTGACCCCATGTGTTACAAAGTTGATCACATCATAGGGTTTTCTTGATGGTAAAAGAGGGTCCCTGGGTGGCATACATGGCTAAGCATTCAACTACAGGTAGTCCCCAACTTAGGACATTTTTGAGTTACAATGAATCACATTTATGATTGTCAGTGTATCTGGAACATTGCATCTTCCTGCGAGGAAGTTATGGGAAAATTGCATGCAGGGGATATGGAAAAAACTGCTGAGTTATGTAGACACACTCCAAGCATTTGACCAGGGTGATATGATTATATCATACTACATGATTGACGAGAAACCGGAAAAATCTTCCATATGGCAACAACACTGAATTTAGAACTTGATATCGCCAATGTGGAATAGCTCATAGATCATGAAGAAGGGGAATTGATAGATCAGAACTTAATGGATTTTGAAGAAGAAAGAAATAATGAAGAAGAGGAAGGAGAGAATTTGTCAAAAAATTGTACAGTGAAAGGATTAGCTGAAGTTTTTGCTAAACTAATTCAGGTGCTTCAGTTGCTGGAAAACATGGACCCAAACACTGATCACTTGTTAAAGTTGATAGGCAGATTAGGGAAGCAGTGAGATGTTAGCACAAAATATATGAAGTAAAAAACAAAAGGACCACACAGACAACTCTCAGTAATCTTCTGACTAGAAACACCATCCTTATTCGCAGGGATAATCCAGATTATCCAGAACTTCTGAAAGTGTAGTTATTACTGCAACTGACAAAATGCTAACATCACGCAACTCTTCTTTATCATCTGAGTAAATTTTTATGATTTGTATATTTTTTATGTATGTATGTATTAAAATACATCTGTAAGTTTATATGTAATGTTTCCAACCCCCAAAATCAAATAAAGATACTGATAATAAAAGGCATTAGCAGTGAAAACTGGAAAAAAAAAAAATCAACTTACGTGAAAACTGACTTAAGATGGAGTTGTTGGAACAGAACCTCGTTGTAGGTCAGGGACTATCTGTACTAGCTGAAAGTTTAGTGGTTCAGATCCATTTAGAAGCACCTCAGAAGATAGCCCTAGCAATCTGCTTCTGAGTCATGCCAACAACTGGTGAAAAATATTTGGCTAGAGCAAGAATTTTAACTGCAAAGAATGAAAAGTCTTAGAGGCTGGGATGTCCTGCTGATTGACTTGTTCTGTGATGGACTCTGGCCTGAGGACACAAAGACATCTTGAAAACCCTACGGAGCACAGTTCTACTCTGAACACGTGGGGTCACCATGAGTCAGAACCAACTTGATGGCAACTAACAACAACAGCAATATTTATAGAAGCTGATCACCAGGACTTTCTTCCACAGTGCCACTGGGTAAATTTGAACTACCAATCTTTAGGTTAGTAGTGAAGTGCAAACCGTTTGTGCCACCCAGGGAATTCATGTCCACCCATATCAACATTAAAAATGTGACATCTAGCTTCCTCTTCATCTATGACTAATCCATCACTAATATGACTACATTTATGTTACAAATATAGTTCAAATGTGGCTGTCCTTCTCCACTTTCAGTATTTATGACTAAAATAATTATGATTCATTCTCTAATACTGGGTGCATAATCTCCATTTTGTGCCTCTGGCTAGCTCTGAAGAACATGCTAATCAGTATTGAAAAACTAATCTAATCTCCATCCACCAGCACCCTACTCTTACAGGGTTCCAATTTCAATAGTCAAAGGCATGCCTGCGTAACTGCTGACTTTCGTGACTAGCTAAACATCTCACTTCTGAATTTCACGAGTGAATTCAACTTCCAGAGGACAGGTAAAGTGACCTTTTATCTCCTGAGCTCTGATGAATTGAACCAATAGTGAAAATTCAAATTATGTTTTGGGTTTTGTTACAAAATTCAAGAATATTTAGCAACCACGGTACACAGATCCCTCTTTCATAGTCTTGTCAACAATGTAGAAATCTTTAGCATGACTTTACCAGTAGTCAGGAAATCACTTCAGGAGAACCTCTAATCTATTGTAAATATGAATAATATTTTCCTTCTCTATCAAAGGAGCCCTGGTGACACAGTAGTTGAGCGCTCAGCTACTGACTAAAAGGTTGGCAGTTCAAACCTACCAGCCACTCTGAGAGAGAAAAGTGTGGTAGTCTGCTTCCATAAAGATTACAACCTTGGAAACCATTTGGGGCAGCTCTACTCTATTCTAATGGGTCTCTGTGAGTCAGAATTGCCTTAACAGCAATGGTTTTTTATTGAAGAATCATTTTAAATTCAACAAGCAATACACAACCATTCTTCATCAGTTCATGCGCTTTCTTTAAAGCATTAATAGAGCCCAGCAATGAATTAGACTTCAACATGTCTTTGTGTCCTCAGGCCAGAGTCCATCACAGAACAAGTCAGTCAGCAGGACAGCCCAGCTTCTAAGACATTTCATTCTTTGCAGTTAAAATTCTTGCTCTAACCAAATATTTCTCACCAGTTGTTGGCATGACTCTTTCGGCCAGTTTCTCAAGTTTCTGTTAGCAATTAGTTGTATCAGGATTCCAAAGCCTGTTTATTTGAAAATCCCACAGCAGTTTCCAAGTCCCCAGGGATTCAGTTTCACTTGTAGAATCAGAAACTTTGCCTTAATCTAGCCTGATTGCCATTAATCTTCTCCACACTCTGAGTGTCTCTAACTCCTTGAGAAACAGGGGTTCCAGGGAGGTTGGGTTAGAACTCCTAGGCATCAAATACAGCAAGGGTTTTGTTTTTGTTTGTTTGTTTTTAAAAAAAAGACTTTATCTAGTGAATACAAAGAACTTTGTAAGTTTTCTTCTGTCTCTGGAGCATACTGTCCTAAAGAGCATATTCTCCCTGATACAGCAATTTCTACTTCAGTGTACATTCTAATATATATATTTTTTATTTTTCTGGTGTGTTTTGTTTGAGGGAGTTAGGGGTGGGTAGGTAGTGTGTGTGTGGGGGGGAGGTATTGTTTATGTTTCATTTTTGTTTTGAAGGTCTATCATGACCCAAGAATGTTTGCTATACCAATCCACTCCCCTGTTTCTTCACAATATTTTTTTCCCAAAACTCTGAAAGTGTAATAAAAATAAATCCAAGATTAGTGTAATGATTTGAATTGGAGGTAAAACTAAGAATTCACTTTAGGGTCACTATCCTAGAGGTTAGCCCCCATTATCTACCTAAATATAATGCAGTGTTGATGGAGTGTGGTCCCTTAGTGATCTTGCTTTCAGAGGATACAGTCTGGCGGAAAAAAAAAAAAAAAGGGAATAAATACATCAAAATTTTACATAGAATCTCAAGAAAATACTAAAGGATGAATACAGTCCTAATACACAGAATAATCTCTCTTCCATTACTTTCTCTCCAAAAGTTGTTCCCCTGAAATTCTCTCTCCCACAATCAAACCCCTATGGGAAAAATTCACACCCACAGGCCAGTATATATCATCTTTCTCCCCCGCCCCCATTCAGCCCTTCCCAATGTAGATCAACTAGACTTCTCTGATTAAAACAAAAAAATGTTTTCACCTCTCCTTAATGAGAATATTAACAAATAAGGAGAATCTGGAAACTGATATAATACCTAAAAGTCCCTCTTCCTAAAATCTGGGACAGGGAGAAAGTTGTAAATAGTCAAACATTAACAATTTTAGTTTTTGTTACATAATAATTTCAGAATCTGCTATATCAGGAATTCATTTCAAGTTTTCATGATTCATTAAAGAAATGTTTATTGAGAAACAAGATGTCCTAGGAGTTGGTGATATTCTGATGAACAAAGCAGGCCAAGTCCCTGCACTTATGGTGCTTATGTTTTAATTGGATACAACAGAAAATAAAAATAAGCATGTAATGTGTCAGCTGGTGATTAGTGCTAGGAAGAAAAATAAAGCCAGGTAAGGGATTAGAATAATAGGGTGTTGTTGTTGTTGGGTGCCTTCGAGTCACTTCCAACTTATAGCAACCCTATGTATAACAGAACAAACCACTGCCTGGTCCTGCACCCCTCACAATCCATCTCATTGAGTGTCTTCCTCTTTTTCACTGACTCTCAACTTTACCAAACATGATATCCTTCTCCAGGGACTGGTCACCCTGATAATATGTCCAAAGTACGTGAGATGAAGTCTTGCCATCCTTTCTTTTAAGGAGCACTCTGCCTATCCTTCTTAGGCAGATTTGTCCATTCTTCTGGCATTCCATGGTATATTCAGTATTCTTCACCAACACCATGAGTCAAAGGAGTCAATGCTTCTTTGGTCTTCCTTATTCATTGTCCAGCTTTCATATACATATGAGACGATCTAAAATACCATGGCTTGGGTCAGGCACACATTAATCCTCAGAGTGACATCTTTGCTGTTTAACATTTTAAAGAGGTCTTTTGCAGCACACTAGCCCAATGGAAAATGTCGGTTTGTTTCTTGACTGCTGCTTTCATGGGCGTCAATTATGGATCCAAGTAAAATGAAATCCTTGAAAACTTCAAGACTTCCTCCATTTATCATGATGTTGCTTAGTGGTCCAGTTGTTTGTGAGGATTTATGTTTTCTTTATGCTGACATGAAATCCATACTGAAAACTGAAAGTGCTATTTTAAGTAGCATGGACTGTGATAGGCACAATAATGTCCCCCTCCCTCCTACCACCCCAAATCTTCACATTCTAATTTCCAGGATCTGTGAATACTTTAAGTTAAGTGGCAAAAAGGAATTAAGATTGCAGATGGATTTAAGGTTGCTAATCAGCTGAACATGAGATGGGGAGATTATTCTGGGCCCAGTGTAATCACAAGGGTCCTTATAATGTGGACGACAAATACAACAGTACCAGAGTCAGAAGGATGCAATGTAAAAAAGACTCAATCAGCCATTGCTGGCTTTTAAGCCAAGGAATGTGGGCAGCTTCTAGAAGCTGGAAAAGGAAAGAAAATTGATTTTTACCTACCAAAATACAAAATACCAAACCTGCTGCCGTCAAGTCGATTCACACTCATGGCAACCCTATAGAACAGAGTAGAACTGCCCCATAGGGTTTCCAAGGAGGGGCTGGTGGATTCGAACTGCTGACCTTTTGGTTAGCTGCTGTAGCTTTTAACCACTGTGCCACCAGGGCACCATTTTTCTTTTTTCTTTTTTTTTGAGCCTCCAGAAATGAATACAGACCTGCTGATACCTTGATTTTTGCCCAGTGAGACCCATTTCAAACTTTTGACCTGCAAAAACTTGAGACAGCACATTTGTGTTGTTGTAAGCTACTAAATTTGTGACAATATTTTTATAGCAGCAATAGAAACTAAAATACAGTTAAATCAATGCTTAGAAGAAAATTTACATATGTAAATACCTATATTAAAGAGACGAAATTTAATCATTAACTGAACCATTTGCCTTTTGAAAACAGAAAATGAAGATCAAATTAAACACACAAAAAAAAAAAGCAGAAGGGAAAAACTAATAAAGATTAGAGTAGAAAAAAATATATAAAATTGAAAAACAATATAAAAAAAATCTATGAAAGCAAAAGTTGCTTCTTTAAAAGGATGAACAAAATTAACAAACATTTAGCTAGATTGACTAAGGAGGGGAGAAAAAGAGAGAGGGATAAAAGACTCACATTACTAAAATCAAGAATGAAAAGGGGTCATCACTACTGAACTTACAGAAATAAAAAGGATTATAAGAGAATATTATGAACAATTGTATGCTAACAAATGGACAAATACTTAGAATGACACAAACTTAATGACAACTGGAACAACAAAAAGAAATAAAAAATCTGAATAGAACTGTAACAAAAAATACATTGAATTAGAGAAAAGAAAGAAAGAAAACTCTCAACAAAAAAAAGTCCATGACCAGATGGCTTCACAGATGAATTCTACTAATTTTTTTTTTTTTTTTAATTAACACCATTTCTTCACAAAAACTTCCAAATACAGAAGAGGTCAAAACATTTTAACACTTTCCAACCCATTGTACAAGTCTAATATTAACTTGATACCAAAACTAGACAATGATATCACTAAGAAAAAATAAAAAAATAAACTACAGACCAATATCCCTGTGAACATAGATGGGTAAATCTACAGCAAAATACTAGCAAACCAAATCTAGCAGCATACAAAATGGATTATACTCAGAAAGTTTGATTGTTTTACCATAAAAAATCAATCAATGTAATTTATAATACTAATTAAAGACAGATGAAAAAACCACATGATCATCTCAATAAAACAGAATTTTTTTTTTAAATCCAACATTTATTTATGATAAAAGCATTCAACAAACTAGGAATAGATGGAAACTTACTCAGTATACCAAAGGCTATAAAAAACCCACAGCTAAGGTGACACTTAATGGTGAAAGACAGAATACTTTCCCCCTAAGACAAGGATTTACATTCTCGCCACTTCTATAAAATGTACTGGAGGTTATAGTAAAAGCAATTAGGTAAGAAAAAGAATAAAAGGCATCCAGGTTGAAAAAGAAGAAGTAAAACTATCTTTATTCAAAGATGACTTGATCTTGTATAGAGAAATTTTAAGGAATCCACTAAAATGCTATTAAAACTAATATGCCACTTCAGAAAGATTTCAGGATATGAGATCAATATAAAAATTGATTGCGTTTTATATACTTGCACTTAGCAATGTAAAAATAAAATTAAGAAAACAATGCATTTACAATAGTGTAAATAAATTAAAATAATCAGAAATAAATTTAGCTAAAGAGGTACAAGACTTGAACATTAAAACTACAAAGCATAATTAAAAGAAATTAAAGAAGACCTAAATAAATGGAAATATGTCCCATGCTCTTGGGCTGGAAAACAATGTTGCTAAAATGGCAGTTCTCTCTAAGATGATAGAGATTCAATCCACTCCCTAAAAACATTCCCAGCTTTTTGTTTTTTGCAGAAATTCACAAGCTGATCCTTGAAGTCATGTGAAAAGGTAGGGACCCAGAATAGCCAAAACTATCTTGAAAAAAAAAAAAAAAAAAAGGAGACTTCTGGCAACATGGTGCTCTAGGCAGGAGCACCATGCCATCCCTCCACAGCAAAGATCCAAAAAACTAAGCCAAACAGAGAAAACAGCAATCCTGAAACCCTAAGCATCAAACAAAGAGATAAAGAGAACTCAGCCAAGTACCAAATGGGATAAGAAACAGACAGAGAACAGAGAGCAAGGAGACATACATGCAGAGGTCCCCATCAGCTAACACAGCACAGATCTAACTTCTTGGACTCCTATCAGAGACCAGCAAACAGGGGGTATGAGAAAGCAGCTTCACAGTGCTTCCAGCAGGAAACAGAATAACCAGTAACCAGTGAGATACACTCCCCCCCCCACCTTTTTTCACCCCCACTCCGCCTCCTCTGCTTCCCACGACCACAGTTTCATGGCCAGGAAGCACTGGCTGCTTGGGTTCCACCCGCCGGCACTGGCCGACCCCCTGAGTGCCATTTGTTAGCTGCTGGTATTGCTTTTTTCTGCTTCTTTTGATTTCTTCCTTCTCATCACCTCCCACTCCTTTTGCTCAAATACCTGGCTCCATGCATCATGTTTGATTCTTCCTGGGAGGCTGTGAAGCTCTGCTAGAGTGTGAGGCTGCTTCCCGGTCTGTGTTGCCACACTGGTGGGATCCCTGGCCTTTTGTTTGTTTGTTTTGAACTGTTTCTTTGTTTTCCTTTTTTTTCTTGAGTTGGAATCCCGTTCTACCTGGGCAGTGCTGCACAGCTTGGGACCTCACCCTCAGCTTGTGTAGATGTGCAGAGGGATCCCTGAGAGCATTTCTTTTTTGTGGGGTTTTTTTTTTTCTGTTTTTTTTGGGGGTTTTCTTGTTGTTTTTTTTTTTTAATTATTTTGTTTTCTTTTCTCTCTTTTTCCCTTTTTGTCTTTCTTCATTACTCAGTTTCTCAACTCTCTGTACCTTCCTTCTCTTCCTCTCCCCTGAATGACTGGCACTGAGTGATAGGAGTAAGCCTTCTAGCCAGGCTATACTTTGACACTTGGAAACAACTTCCCCAGAGCTTGTAGTCACACCAGTGGGATCCCTGGGAGCTTTGCTGTTCTTTTTTCTTTCTAATTTTTATCTATTCATTCTTTTCTTTTTTTCCCTCTTCTTCCCCTTTTTGCTTATCTCCATTTCATAGTCTCTCATCTCTCCACTCCAATGGGAAGCTCCCTAGCACTCTTTTTTGTTTGTATGTTTTTGGCTCCTGTTCCTTTCTCCTTTCTCCCATACACATCTTAGCTCCACACGTCACAATCTCCTCCCTCCAACCTGCCTACCTGCACTGTGCGCTTAACATCACACCACCAAACAGCACAGGCATGGCCTATAGGAACCTACCCTGCACTGATTACTGGCCCACCCTGAAGGCTGTAGTAAGTTCCACAAACAACCCATTCCAGCAACTCCTCTTCAGCTAGATCTGCCCTGCTGTACCATATCTGAGAGACTGACCTTGCCAATTGGAGAAGGAAGCAAAATGTATGCCCATAGATGAGAAAACAACACAGAACACACAGCCCACCTGCTCAGACATAGCCAAATTAAAAAAAAAAAAAAGAACAAAACAAGCAGATCTATTATCAATAAATAAGAAAAATAACTACTGAATGCCCCAAGGACAGCAGAAATTTTCAAAACATTTACAAAAACAGGACAGGATGGTTCCAGTAGGCATCCAAAATAAAACACCACATGATTTTCCAGTAGAATAAAAGGCACTAGAACTACCTGTACAGAATTTAAATCTCTAATGCTCAGAATTATCCAAGAGTTGAAGCAAAAAGTAGACAAAAATGAGGAAAAAATAGACAAATTCATGGAAAAGGCAGACAAATTCATGGAAAATACAGACAAAAAAATGGAAGAATTCAGGAAAATAATGCAGGAACAAAATACCAAAGTAAATTCACAACTAGAAATTATACAAAAACAAAAATTAGAAATCCAAAAGATAAACAACACCATTTCAGAAATGGACAGTGCCATAGAAGGACAGAGGAGCAGATTTGAAACCGTGGAAGACAAGATCAGCTGATTTGAAGACAAACCCTTGGATACAATTCTGTTTGAGGATAAAACAGAAAAAAAAAAAACAAAGAAAAAATGAAGAGACCCTGAGAATGATGTGGGATATAATCAAAAGCAAATATTTACCAGTGATTGGAGTTCCAGAACAGGGGGAGAAAACAGAAAACACAGAGAGGATCCCTGAAGAACTGCCGACAAAAAACTTCTCCAATATCATGAAAGATGAAAAGCTGATCATCCAAGAAACTCAATAAACCCCATATAAGATAGACCCCAAAAGAAAATCACCAAGGTATATCATAATCACACTCGTCAAAACCAAAAAATACTGAGAGCAGCTGATGAAAAACAAGAAGTCACATACAGAGGAAAAACAGTAAGACTAAGCTCAGATTACTTGACAGAAACCATGCAGTCAAAAAGGCAATAGGATAACATATATAAAACCCTGAAAGAAAAAAAACTGCCAGCCAACAATAATATATCCTCCAAAACTCTCATTCAAATATGATAGTGAAGTTAGGACATTTCCAGATAAACAGAAATTAAGGGAATATATAAAAACCACAACAAACTTACAAGAATTATTAAATGGAGACCTTTGATCTGAGAACAAACAACTTCAGCTCACAGGCTAAATCTAGGATGCAGGATTGTTTGTACCAGCCAGATACCAGTCTAGGAAATGAACTCACAAGGACTATCCAAAACCAAAAGAAATACAACAGGGAATCAGAGTAGTTAATCTGTAAATGACAACAACATAAGGAAAACAAAAGAGGGAAGAAATGATGCAGGTATAGAACCCTCTAATGGAGAGGAAGGCAAGGTGATACCAAGTAATAATAGACTGCTTCAAACTTAGAAAGATAAGGGTAAATTTCATGGTAACCACAAAGAAAGTTAACAAACCTACTCATAAAAATATAGAGGAAAAACATAAAGTCGCAGTAAAAACAAAACTTACAAAAACAAAAGAAATGAAAAAAAAAATCCACAAACAAGGAATGCAGCACAGCAGAGTAAAAGGAAGAAAGAAAACATCAGCACCATGAAAAAAAGCACTAGAAAATGACAGCAATAAACTCATATCTATCAATAATTACACTGAATGTAAATGGACTCTATGCACCCATAACGAGACGGAGAGTGACAGAATGGAAAAAAAAACACAGGATCCAACAATACGTTGTCTACAAGAGACAAACCTGAGAAACAAAGATGTAAATTTATTAAAAATAAAAGGTTAGAAAAAAATATATCAAGCTAACAACTACCAAAAAGAGCAGGAGTGGCAATGCTAACTTCAGACAAAATTGACTTTAAAACAAAATCCATCAAAAAAGACAAAGAAGAACACTATATAATGATTAAGCAGACAATTTTTCATGAAGGCATAACCATAATAAACATCTACACACCCAATGACAGGGCTCCAAATTACATAAAACAAACTCTAACACTACTAAAAAGAGAAATGGACAATTCCACAATAATAGTAGGAGACTTCATCACACCACTCTCATTAAAGGACATAACATCTGAAAAGAAACTCAGCAAAGATATTGAAGACCTAAAGGGCACAGTCAACCAACTTGACCTCATAGACAGAAATAGAACACTCCATCCAACAGATGCAAAGTACACATTCTTTTCCAATGTGCATGGAACGTGCTCCAGAATAGACATCATCTTAGGCCACAGAGCAATCCTCAACAAGATCCAAAACGTTAACATAATACAAAGTATCTTCTGTGAGCAAAATGCCATCAAGGTAGAAATTAACAATAGAAAGAGCAAGAAAAAAAATCAATTACATGGAAACTACATAACACCCTGCTTGCAAACCACTGGATAATAGAAGATATCAGAGATGGAATCAAAAAATTCCTAGAATCAAATGAGAATGAAAACACATCATACCACAATCTTTGGGATACAGCAAAGGCAGTCCTCAAAGGACAATTTATAACAATAGATACACACATCAAAAAAGAAGGGACAAAATGAAAACTTTAACTACACAACTCAAACAAATAGAAAGAGAAGAGCAAAAAAAAAAAAAAAAGAAAAAGAAAAAACCCACAGCCACTAGAAAAAAGGAAATAATTAAGATCAGAGCAGAAATAAATGAAATACAGGATAGAAACACAATAGAAAGAATCAACAAAACCAAAAGTTGGTTCTTTGAAATAATCAACAAAATCGACAAACCACTGGCCAGACTGACAAAATAAAAACAGGAGAGGATGCAAATAATCCAAATAAGAAATGAAATGTGTGACATTAGAACAGACCCAACTGAAATAAAAAGGATCATGACAGAATATTATAAAAAACTGTACTCCAACAAATTTGAAAACCTAGAAGAATTGGATAAATTTCTAGGAACACAGTAACTACCCCAACTACAACAAAGTGATGTTGAAAATCTGAACAGACCTATAACAAGAGAAGAGATAGAAAAGGTAATAAAAAAAAAAAAACTCCCAACAAAAAAAGCTGTGGCGCAGATGGCTTCACTGGAGAATTCTACCAAACATTCAGAGAAGAGCTTGTACCAGTACTACTCAAGCTATTTCATAGCATAGAAAAGGAAGCGACACTTCCAAATTCATTCTATGAAGCCAGCAGAACACTGATACCAAAAGCAGGCAAAGATGCCACAAAAACATAAAATCACAGACCAACCTCTCGCATGAATATAGATGCAAAAATTCTCAACAAAATTCTAGCCAATAGAATTCAGCATCCTATCAAAAAAATAATACACCACAACCAAGTGGGATTCATACCAGGTATGCAAGGATGGTTCAACATCAGAAAATCAGTTAACTTAATCCACCACATAAATAAAAGGAAAGAGAAGAATCACATGATCATCTCAATTGATGCAGAAAAGGCATTTGACAAAGTCCAACACCAATTCCTGATAAAAACTCTCAATAAAATAGGTATAGGAGGGAAATTTATTAACATATTAAAGGGCATCTATGCAAAACCATAGCTAACATCATTCTTAATGGAAAGAGGCTGAACACATTCTCCCTAAGAACAGGAACAAGACAAGGATACCTTTTATCACCACTCCTATTTAACATTGTGCTGGAAGTTCTAGCTAGAGCAATTAGGCAACAAAAAGAAATAAAGGGCATCTAAATTGGTAATGAAGAAATTAAACTGTCCCTGATTGTGGATGATGTGATACTATACATAGAAAACCATACAGACTCCACGAGAAATCTACTGGAACTAATAGAAAGATTCAGCAGAGTAGCAAGATACAAAATAAAAATAGAAAAAATCAGTTGGACTCCTATACACCAATAAAGAGAACAAGGAAAAGGAAATCAGGAAAACTGTACCATTTATAAGAGCCCCTAAAAAATGAAATACTTAGGAATAAATCTAACCAGGTATGTAAAAGACCTATACAAAAAAAAACTACAAAACATTACTGCAAGAAACCCAAAGGGATCTAAATAAGTGGAAAAACATACCATGCTCATGGATAGGTAGACTCAACATTGTGAAAATGACAATTCTATCCAAAGCAATTTACAAATACAACACAATCCCAATCTAAATACCAACAACATGCCTCAAAGAGATGGAAAAACTAATCATTAACTTTATATGGAAAGGGAAGAAGCCCCAAATAAGTAAAGCACTACTGAAGAAAATGAATAAAGTTGGAGGACTCACACTACTTGAACTCAGAAACTACTATACAGCTATGGTAGTCAAAACAGCCTGGTACTGGTACAACAACAGATACATTGACCAATGGAACAGAATTGAGAACCCAGATGTAAATCCATTCAGCTATGGTCACCTGATCTTTGACAAGGTCCCAAAGTCCATCAAATCTGGAAAAGACACTCTTTTTAACAAACTCTGCTGGCAAAACTAGATATCCATCTGCAAAAAATGAAACTGTACCCAAACTTCATGCCATATACAAAAACTAATTCAAAATGGATCAAAGACCTAAATGTAAAGGCAAAAAGTATAAAGTTCATAGAAGAAATAATAGACCAACACTACAGGCCCTAATACATTCCATTAACAGGATACAAACCATAACCATTGTCATGGATTGCGTTGTGTTCCCCATAAATATCTGTCAGCTTGGCTGTGTCATGATTCCCAGTGTTGTATGATTGTGTAATCTGATGTGATTTCCTTATGTGTTGTAAATTCTATCACTATGATGAGATTATATGTGATCTCCTTATGTGTAGTAAATTCTATCACTGTGATCAGGTTATACTGATGAGTTTGACAAGATTAATGTCTTAATGCAATATCTATTGAGATATAAAAGACAGAAGCGAGCAGAGACACATGGGAACCTCATACCACCAGGAACGCAGTGCTGGGAGTGGAGTGCATCCTTTGGACCTGAGGTTCCTGCACTGAGATGCTCCCAGACCAAAGGAAGACTGATGCATCACAAGGACCTTCCTCCAGAGATGACAGAAACAGAAAACTTTTTCCTGGAGCTGATGCCCTGAATTTGGACTTGTAGCCTACTGGACTGAGAGAGAATAAACTGCTCTTTGTTATACAATCCACTTGTCGTATTTCTGTTAGAGCAGCACTAGATGACTGAGACAACCATCAACACATAAACCCAGAAGATAAGCTAGATAACTGGTATCTTCTAAAAATCAAACACCTATGCTCTTCAAAAGACTTCACCAAAAGACTAAAAAGAGAACCTACAGACTGGGAAAAAATTTTTGAACAATACAAGTCAGAAAAAGGTCTAATCTCTGTAATCTACAAGAAAATCCAACACCTCTACAACAAAAGGCAAATAATCCTATTAAAAAATGGGCAAAGGAAATGAACAGACACTTCACCAAAGAAGACATTTAAGCGGCCAACAGACACATGAGGAAATGCTCACAATCACTAGCCATTAGAGAAATGCAAACTAAAACCTCAGTGAGATACCATCTCACCCCAGCATTACTGGCACGAATTAAAAACACTGGAAATAACAAATGTTGGAGAGGCTGTGGGGGGATCAGAACTCTTATGCGTCGCTAGTGTGAATGCATAATGATACAACCATTTTGGAAAATGATATGGCACTTCCTTAGAAAGCTAGAAATAGGAAAACCATATGATCCCACTACTAGGAATATATCCTAGAGAAATAAAATCGTCACTTGAATGGACATATGCACACCAATGTTCATGGCAGCACTGTTCACAATAGCAAGAAGATGGAAACAACCTAGATGCCCATCAACAGATGAATGGATAAACAAACTATGGTACATACACACAATGGAGTACTACGCAATGATAAAGAACAATGGTTAATTTGTGAAGCATCTCATAACATGGATGAAACTGGAGGACATTATGCTGAGTGAAATAAGTCAATCATAAAAGGATAAATATTGTATGAGACCTCGATTGTAAAAACCCATGAGAAAGTTTACACACAAAAAGTAACGATCTTTGTTGGTTACCAGGGAGGGGAGGGTGGAATACTAAACAGGCAATAGATAAGTGGTATCCTTGGTGAAGGGTGAGACAGTACACAATACTGGGGAAACCAGCACAACTTGTGCAAGGAAAGGTCATGGAAGCTCCATAAACACATCCAAACTCCCTGAGGGACTGAGTTGCTGGGCAGAGGGCTGTGGGGACCATGGTCTCGACGAACATCTAGCTCAACTGGCATAACACAGTTTATAAAGACAATGTTCTACATTCTACCTTGGTGAGTAGAATCTGGGGTCTTAGAAGCCTGTGAGCATCCATCAAAGATACTCCACTGGTCACATCCCTTGGGGAACAAGGGAGAATGAAGAGAACAGGATGCAAGGAAAAGATTAGTCCAAAGAACTAATGGACCACAGCTACCAAGGCCTCCACCAGACTGAGTCCAGTACAGCTCAATGGTGCCTGGCTACCACCACTGACTGCTCTGACTGGGATCATAACAGAGGATTCTGGACAGAGCTGGAGAATGATGTAGAACAAAATTCTAACACACACAAAAAAAGACCAGATTTACTGGCCTAAAGGAGACTGGAGAAACCCCAACAGTATGGCCCCCAGAAACCCTTTTAGCTCAGTGGTGAAGTCACTTCTGATGTTCACCGTTCAGCCGAGGAGTGGACACCCCATAAAACAAAGCAGGACTAATGAGGCACAGCAGTCCAGGGACAAGTGCTAGAAGGCAGAAGGGGACAGGAAAGCTGGTGATAGGGAAGCCAAGGTTGAGTAAGGACAGTATTGATGTGTTGTGAGGTGGTTAACCATTGTCACAGGGCAACATGTGTACTAACTGTTTAATGAGAAACTATTTTGTTCTGTAAATCTTCATCTAAAGTGAGAATAGCAGCACAATTGGAAGAGCATAGTTGATGTCACTGAACTGTACATGTAGAAATTTTTGAAATGGTGTATCTTTGGCTATGTATATTTTCACCAAAAAAAAAAAAGGTTGAGAAGGGAGAGGATTGACATGTCGTTGGGTTGTTAACCAATGTCATAAAACAACATGTGTACTACTGTTTCATGAGAAACTATTTGTTCTGTAAACCTTCACCTGAAGTACAATTAAAAAACAAAAAAAAGGGTGTCCGGGGCCATACTCTCAGAGTTTCTCTGTGAGACCAGTAAATATGGTCTTTTTCTAATGAGTTAGAATTATGTTGTATATTTTTCTCCTGATCTCTCCAGGACCCTGTCTAGTGTTCCCTGTCAGAGCTGTTTGTGGTGGAAGCTTGGCACAATCTAGTTGTGCTGGACTCAGTCTTGTGGAGGCTATGGTAGTTGTGGTCCATTAGTCCTTTGGACTAATCTTTCCCTTGGGTCTTTGGTTTTCTTCATTCTCCCTTGCTCCAGATGTGGTGGAGCTAGTAGACATACCTTAGATGGCCACTCACAAGCTTTTGAGACCCCATATGCTACTCACCAAAGTAGGATGTAGAATATTTTCTTTATAAACTATGTTATACCGATGGAACTAGATGTCCCCTGAGACCATGGTTCACAATCCTCAGCCCAGTAACTGTCCCTCAGGAAGTTTGGTGGTCAAGTTGTGCTGACTTTCCCAGTTTTGTGTACTGTATTACCCTTCACCGAAGTTATCACTTATCTATTGCCTAGTGTTTTTTTTTCCTCATTTCCCCTCCTTCCCCTCCCTCATAACCATGAAAGATTGTTTCTTTCTCTGTGTAAATCTTTTCTTAAGTTTTTATAGTAGGGATCTCATACAGTATTTGTCCTTTTGTGATTATTTCACTCAGCATAATGCCCTCCAGATTCATCCATGTTGTGAGATGTTTTACAGATTCATCATTGTTCTTTACCATTGTGTAGTATTCCACCATGCGTTTGTACTATGGTTTGTTTATCCATTTATCTGATGATGGGCATCTAGGTTCTTTCCATCTTTTTACTATTGTGATCAATGCTGCAAAGAACATGGGTGTGCATATGTCTATTCTTGTGATGGCTCTTATTTCTCTAAGATATAGTCCTGAGAGTGGGATTGCTGGATTGTATGATATTTCTATTCCTAGCTTTTTAAGGAAGTGCCTAACATTTTCCAAAATTTTTGTATCATTTTGCATTCCCACCAGCAATGCATAAGAGTTCCAATTTCCCAGCAGCCTTTCCAACATTTGTTATTTTCTATTTTTTTGATTCATGCCAGTAATGTGGAGTGAGATAGTATCTCATTGTAGTTTTGATTTGTATCTCTCTAATGGCTAGTGATCAGGAGCATTTCTTCATGTGTCTGTTAGCGACCTGTCTTCTTTGGTGAAGTATCTGTTCATATCCCATGCCCATTTTTTAATTGGATTATTTGTCTTTTTGTTGTAGAGGTGTTTGATTTTCATATAGATTTTAGAGATTAGATCTTTATTGGATATGTTATTAGATCCAAAATTTTTTCCACTCTTTAAATTCTTTTTTTTTACTCTTTTGGTGAAGTAGTTTGATGAGCATAAGTTTTTAATTTTTAGAAGATCCCACTTATCTAGCTTATCTTCTGGTGTTTCTGTGTTGTTAGTTATGGTTTATATCCTATTTATGCTGTATATTAGTGCCCCTAGTGTTGATACTATACATAGAGAACCCAAAGGACTCCACAGAAAACTACTGGAACTAATAGATTCAAAAAAATAAAAAATAAAATACTTAGGAATACATCTAACCAGGGACATAAAAGACCTATGCAAAGAAAACTACAAAACACTACTGCAAGATACCAAGAGACTACATGAATGGAAAAACATACCGTGCTCACGGATAAGTAGACTCAACATTGTGAAAATGTTGGTGGTGTAACGGTTAAGAACTTGGCTGCCAACCAAAAGTCAGGCAGTTCAAATCACTAGCCACTCCTTTGAAATCCTATGAGGCAGTTCTACTCTGTCCTATAGGGTCGCTATGAGTTGGAACTGACTCAATGGCACCTAACAACAACAACAACAAAGCTGACCCTATTTTTTCTTCCAAGATTTTTATAGTTTTTGGTTTTATATTTAGGTATTTGATCCACTTAGAATTAATTTTTGTGTGTGGTGTGAAATATAGGTCCTATTTCTTTTTTTTTACAAAGGGACATACAGTTGTGCTAGCACCATTTGTTAAAAAGACTGTCTTTTCTCCTTTAATGGATTGTTGGCCTTTGCCAAATATCAGGTAACCACGTGTCTTAGTCATCTAGTGCTGCTATAACAGAAATACCACAAGTGGATGGTTTTAACAAAGAGAAGTTTATTTACTCACAGTCAAAGTAGGCTAAAAGTTCAAATTCAGGGCGTCAGCTCCAGGGGAAGGATTTTTCTGTCAGCCTTCTCTTCAGTGTTCCCCCGGACTAGGAGCTTCTCTGCACAGGGACCCCAGTCCCGGCACTGCTTTCTTGATGGTATGAGGTCCCCCTGTCTCACTGCTCACTTCTGTCTTATATCTCAAGACATTGCCTCAGGACACAATCCAGTCTTGTAGATCAGGTCCTGCCTTACTAACACAACTGCCACCCATCCTACCTCATTAACATCATAGAGGTAGGTTTACAACATTCAGGAAAATCACACAGAACCAGGAATTATGGCCTAGCCAAATTGATACGCACATTTTTTTTGGGGACATAATTCAAACCATGACACCATGTTTGGATGGATTTACATCTGTGTCAATTCTGTACATAGGTCAATGTGTCTGTCATATCAGTACAAAGCTGTTTTGACTACCATAGCTGTATAGTAGGTTCTGAAGTCAGGTAGTGCAAGGCCTCTTACTTTGTTTTTCTTCAATAATGCTGTACTCATCCAGGACCTCTATCCTTTCCATGTAAAGTTAATGATTAGTTTTTCCACCTCATTAAAGAATGTTGTTGGTATTTAGATAGCAATTGCATTGTATTTGTAGATTGCTTTGGGTAGACTTGACGTTTTCACAATGTTGAGTCTATCTATCCATGAGCATGGTATGTTTTTCCATTTCTATATGTCTCTTTTGGTGTCTTGCAGTAGTGTTTTGCAGTTTTCTTTGTATAGGTCTTTTACCTCCCTGCTTAGATTTATTCCTAAGTATTTTATTTTTTAAGAGCTATTATAAATGGTATTATTTTCTTGATTTCCTTTTCATAGCTCTCTTTACTGATACCATAGGAATCCCACTGATTTTTGTGTGTTTATCTTGTATCCTGCTACTCTGCTGAATCTTTCTATTAGTTCCAGTAGTTTTCTTGTGGAGTCCTTTGGGTTCTCTATGTATAATATCATAACATCTGAAAATAGGGATAGTTTTATTTCTTCCTTACCAACTTGGATGTCCTTTATTTCTTTTTCTTGCCTTTCTACTTTTGCTAAGACTTCCAGCAGAATGTTGAATAGGCGTGGTGATAAAGGCAATTCTTGTCTTGTTCCTGTTCTCGGGGAATGTTTTCAGCCTCTCTCCATTAAGAATGATGTTGGCTGTTTGTTTTGTATAGACGCCATCTACTATGTTGAGGGATTTTTCTTCTAATTTTATTTTATTAAGAGTTTTTTTTAATCAGGAATGGGTGTTGGACTTTAATGAATGCTTTTTTTGTGTTGATTGAGATGATCATATGATTCTTTTCTTTTGTTTTATTTATATAGTGGATTACATTGATTGTTTTTCTAATGTAGAACCACCCTTGCATACCTGGTATGAATTGCACTTGGTTGTGGTATATTAATGTTTTATACGATGCTGAATTTTATTGACTATAATTTTGTTAATAATTTTTGCATATATATTCTTGAGAGATATTGGTCTGTAATTTTTTTTTTTTTTTTTTTTGCGGTATCTTTGCCTGGTTTTGGTATCAGGGTTATGCTGGCTTCATAGATTGAATTTGGAATTATCCCTTCTTTTTCTATACTTTGAAGTATTTTGAGTAGTATTAGTGTGAACTCTTTTATAAATGGTTGGTAGAATTTTCCAGTGAAGACTTCTGGGCTAGGACTTTTTTTTTTTGTGGGGAGATTTTTTAATTACCTTTTAAATCTTTTCTCTTGTTATGGGTCTGTTCAGATTTTCTACTCAGTTTGTGTTAGTTTAGGTAGGTAGTGTTTTCCTGGAAATTTGCCCATTTACTCTAGGTTTTCAAATTTGTTGGAGTACAGTTTTTCATAGTACTGTGTTATGATCCTTTTCGTTTCAGTTGGATCTTTTGTAATGTCCCCTATTCAATTTCTGTCTATTTGAAATTTCTGTACCTAAACTATTTATTCCCTCTCTTATTGTTCTGACATTGTTGTCATTTACAGATTGATGTCTTTAGTTCTCTGTTGTAAATCTTTTAGTTTTATTTTATCCTTAAGAGTCCATTACCTAAGTTGGTATCTGACTAACGCTGTCCTGTATCATTGGTTCACGTTGTTGTCTGCTGTTGTTTGCTCTCTAACCTAAGGACTCTCTTGAATAATTATTGTAAGTTTGGTTTGGTTTTTACACTTTCCTACAATTTCTGTCTATCTGGAAACTTCGTAATTTTTGCTATTACATTTGAGCGAGAGCTTTGCAGTATATATTATTCTTGGTTGGCAATTTTTTCTTTCTTTCTAAGTTTTATATATGTTATCCCAATACCTTCTTGTCTGCATGGTTTCTTCCAAGTAATCAGAAATTAGTGTTATTATTTCCCCTTCGTATGTGACTTTTTGTTTTCTTGAGCTGCTCTTAGAAGCCTCTCTTTGTCTTTGGTTTGGTGAGTGTGATAATGATATGTCTTGGTGACTTTCTTTTGAGGTTTATTCTATGTGGGGTTTGTTCAGCTTCTTGGATTGTCAACTTTTCATCTTTTATGATATTAGGGAAGTTTTCTGTCAGCAAATCTTCAATGATCCTCTCTGTGTTTTCCATATTATCCCCCTGTTATGGAACTCTGATCACATGCAAATTTTCACTCTTGATTGTATCCCACATAGGTCTTAGAAGTTCTTCATTTTTCTTCATTCTTTCATCTGATTTTTCCTCAAACAAAGTGGTATCCAAGGATTTGGCTTGGATTTCACTGATACTGTGTTCCATTGTTTCAAAGTTGCTCCTAAAATCTATTGCATTGTCTACTTCTAAATTCTTGTTGTTTATCTTTTGGATTTTTAATTGCTGTTTTTCTATGATTTATAGTTGTTTATTTATTTTAGCACTTTGTTCTTGTATGATTTTCCTGAATTCTTCCATTGCTTTGTCTGTTTTCCCTGATTTTGTCTGTACTTTCCATGATTTTGTTGTCTATTTTTAACTTAGTTTTGTCAGTGTTTTCCTTCATTTCTTTCCTAATCTCTTGGAGAGCCCTCAATATTAGACTTTTGATTCCCTATCAGGTAGTTGCAGTGACTTTTCTTCTACTGGGAGGTCATCTGGTGTTTTATTTTGGCCGCTTACTGGAGCCATCATGTTCTATTTTTTCAATGATTTTTGATATTGTCTGCTGCCTCCGAGACATTCAGGAATTATTTTCTTTGTTTATTTATTGTAGGTTTGTTTATTTCATCCTGTTTGTTTTATTTGTTTATGTCTGGGTCAGCAGACTGGGCATATTTTGTTGCTTGCTTGTCTGTGGACACATTATTTTTTACCACTTTGTCCAGGTGGACAGAGCCAGTCTCTCAGATATGGTGCAACAGGGCAAGTCCAATGAGCGTGAGGAGGAGCAGGGATGGGTCATTTGCAGTATGAACTGGGACCAGCAGGTTGGGTATGGGGCAGTGCTCAGGGGTCTGGACATTTTCATCGGTTTTGCTAAAGGTCGAGGTGCTCAGTGGGGCTTGGCCAGGGGCAGAAGGGGGTCCAAGGGTCTGTGTCAGTCCAGCACAAGGGCATGACACTGGGCAAGGCGGGGCTGGGGACAGGATGAGCAGGGTCTGGGGGCTCACACCTATCCCACTTGAGGTCCGTGAGGGGCATGGGATACGGCCCAAGCTCTTAGCCATTGCCACTCAGAGGCACAATGCTTGGTGGAACAGGGCAGAGTGGTGGCATGGGGTGGGGGCTGGGGGTCTAGAGGTTCACACTGGTGACACTCCAGTGTGCAGTGCTCTTCAGTGTGAAACCAGGGTTGGTGCAGGGTGGAGTTCAGAGTCCAGAGGTCAGTGCAAGTTCAGCTTGGGGGCACAGCACTCAGGGGGCGATGCAGAGAGGCAGGAGGGAAGGGAGAACATGTGAGTTGTGAAGCTAAATGGGAGAAAGGAAAGGAAGAAACAGAAGCAAAAAAAAAATGAGAAATTAATTTAAAAAAAGGCAGCATGGCAAGAGTCAAAAGGTCTGGATGGGACAGACCCAGGGAAGCCATTTGCTGGTAGCTCTCTAGCTGAGCATTGTGGCACAGCCTGTTGAGAAGGGGCAGGAGTAGCACACGGGGCTAGGCAAGAAAGGAAAGGAAGAAAGGGATAGAGAGGGAAGAAAAACAAAAAAATGTAGTGCTGAGGGAAAAGCCACTGCGGGCAGGGTGGAACCAAGGTGGCAGTGAGCTGGTGTTTCTCTCACCGAGTGCTGTGGCATGGCCCATCAGGAAGGGGTGAATGCATTGCAGGGCCTAGGGTGGCAAGGAGAATAAAAAGGGAGAAAGGGAAACATAAAGAAAATTAAAAAAATGTGGCATGGTGGCACAGACCCAGAGAGGCAGCGTGCCAGTAGCTCCCTAGCTGAGCAGTATAGTGTATTCCGTCGAGAAGGGGAAGGGCAGTAAATGGGGCCCTGTGGGTGGGAGAAAGGAAATAAAGTAAGGGAAAGAGAGATAAGAAACAAATAAACTAATAAAACAAAAAACAAAAAATATACGGTGCTGAGGGAACTGGCCTTTGGGGACTGCGGGGGCGGGGGGGGGGGACCTGGGCTGGCAGTGAGCCAGTGTCTCTCCAGCAGAGTGACCATGGCACTTTGAAAAGCAGCAGGGTTAGTGTGCGTGGCAGATGGGTGAAGGCTGGGACCACTTGTATCTCTGATTACCAGGTGCTCTGTCTCCTGCTGGGAGTTCTGTGAAGTTGCCTTCCCATACTCCCTGTCCAAGGTTGCTGGTGGCTGTGTCCCAAGATGGTGAATCCATGCCATGTTAACTGGTAAGGGACCTCTACTCCATTGCTCTCCTCATTCTCTGTTCTCCGTCAGTTTCTTCTTCCACTCAGTGCTTGATCTAGTTCTTTATCCCTTCATTTGATGCTTAGGGTTCATGGATTGATGTTTGTATCTGTTTTACTTAATTTTTGGGGGTCTTTGCTGCAGAAGGACAGCATAGTGCTTCTGAATGTAATCCCTACATTGCCTCTGCCTTTGGTTTTTCTCTTTTTCACTGACTTTCTATTTTACTAAACATGATGTCTTTCTCCAGGGACTGTTCCCTCCTGATAACATGTCCAAAGTACATGGGATGATGTGTCTCCATTCTTGCTCTTAAGGAGCATTCAGGCTGTACTTCCAAGACTGTCTGTTCATTCTTTTGGTAATCCATGATTTGTTCAATATTCTTTGCCAATACCATAATTCAATGGAATCAATTCTTCTTTGGTCTTCCTTATTCATTGTCCAGCTTTGCATGCATATGGGATGAATGAAAATGCCATGACTTGGATGAGGTGCATTTTAGGGTGATGAAAATGTTCTAAAATTAGGTAGTGCTCTGACTATACTAAAAAGATCTTAATTGTACACTTTAAAGGATGAATTTTATGGTATATGAATTGTATTTTAATACAGCTGCTATAAAATAAACTCAATTGGAGATTGCTTTCTTTTTTAAAAAGAACATTTAGGCCAGTTATGACTATTTTTATAATTGTTGTGTGCATTGGATGTCTTCTTTTTGATCTCCAGAGCAATTCTCCATCCCTTCCACTTCTCCATTTCCCCCCAAAACAAACCCAGTTGCCACAGAGTATCTTCCAACTCATGGCTACCTCATGTGTGTGCAGAGCAGAACTGCACTCCATAGAGCTTTCAAGGCTATGGAAAGCAGAGCTTTTGGAAGTAGATCACCCACCAAGCCTTTGTTTCAAGTTGCCTCTGGTTGGGTTTGAACTACAAACCTTTTGGTTAGTAATAGAGTGCTTAAGTATTTGTGACACTGAGGGACAACTCCTACGTGCCTCAGGAGGCTGAATTATATAGGTCGCATCAATGACTTCCCAGCCCTCTAGCTTCTGGTTGAGTTCATTAATGAGAGGCTCAGGAGATGGCAGAAAAAGAAGAAAGTGAGGTCAGGGGTCATTATTATCCCAACTTCTTCTTGCTAAGCTTTAGTAATTGCATTTTTCTTCCACCAAACGCCACAACCCTGCCAAAAAGGCCGTCTTATTATATACTTTCTGAATTCTGCTAACTTGCCTCCCTTTGCCAGTTCAGATTTATGAGTGGTAAACTATCTGATATTGCTATCTCCAGGATACTGAACTTACCTTGGTGATATATATAAACCCGCCTAGACTTTTTAAATTGTGCTTTTATTAAAAGTTCATATTACCCAATTTCATCTGTCTCCTGCCAATACCCTTATTGATACACTGTGTTTGGTTTAAATTTTGTTAACTTGTTTTATGCTTTATTTTTATTTATTTGCTCTTGACATTTTCTTCTGTTTTACTATGAGATCTCTTCCATTTTCAACAGGGATTTTCAAGCTAAACATCCTATTTTTAATTCTACCTGAGATTAGCTTAATGTCTTAATACCATTCTCAGCACTATATTAAACTACCAAAATCTCAAACAAAATTATATTTGATTCCCTCTTTCTTAAAAATAAAGAATTTGGCCCTTTCCCCAGCTCTCTCTATTTCTCCATCTTAGTTATTTTAATAAGAGTTTGTATAAGTCTCTGACTTTAATTAAAATATTTCATTGTTTATTATTATATATTGTATGTCTTGGCTATTTATTATTGTTCCTTTAAACTTTGTTGAACTTAATAATGATGTAAGAGCCAAAACTGATTGCCAACAGGAGCTTGGTCAATTACATCAGAGGTTGTTTACATGCCTTCAAGACAAAGAGAAAGAGGACAAATTTAATTTATTTTAGTTAAAATATTTTTTTTGGTGCTGTTTTATGTTTGTTTTAATAAGCATATCTAGCAAAGCAAGAAAGAAGAAATGTTGTTGCTATACAGGTATGCCTCTCACAGACTGGACTTTTTGATTAGAAGGCAGATCTGAGAGATAACTTAAACTTATATGATAACTTCAGTGATGGTGTCATATTATGATGTCTTCAAGAGCAAGGGTCAATTTTGTTTTCCGATTTGCTGAATTCAGTGATCTAACTGTTATATGTATTTATTTTATAATTCACTTATAACTTCAGTCTATGAACACCATTGATTGTAACCATTTTAGCCAATTTACAAATACAGTATCTAATTGGCAACAAGCATAGGACTCAGCAAAACTAAAGAAGTTTAGATAGAGGGCAACATTGCACTATGGGCAGAAGCACCACATCATCCCTCCACAGCAAAGATCAAAAAAGTAAGGCAAACAGAGAAAACGGCAATCCTGAAACCTAAGCATCAAATGAAGATATAAAGAACTTGGCCAAGCACTGAATGGAGTAAGAAACTGACAGAGAACAGAGAGTGAGGAGAGATACATACAGAGGACCCTATGAGCTAAAACAGCATGGATCCACCATCTTGGACTCCTATCAGAGAGCAGCGAACAGGGGGAATGAGACAGCAGCTTCACGGAGCTTCCAGAAGGAGACAGAACAACAATTTCTCATCTCTCCACTCCAAAAGCAAGCTCCCCTAGCACTCTTTTTTGTTTGTATGATTTTGGCTCCTATTCCTCTCTCCTCTCTCTCATACTCAGCTACATACATCATAATCTCCCCCCTCCATCCTGCCTACCTCCACTGTGTGCTGAACATCACACCACCAAGCAGTCCAGGCATGGCCCCGCACTGATTACCAGTCAACCCTGGTGGCCATAGTAAGTGCCACAAACAACACATCTCAGCAACTCAGTTTCAGCTAGACCTGCCCTACTGTACCATATCTCAGCCACTGACACTGCCAACTGCATAAGGAGGTGAAAAGTATTGTGCCCAAAGACAAGCAAACAATAATCACAGCCCTCCTGCTCAGACATAGCCAAATAAAACAAAAAAGGGATGAAACAAACAAATCTACAATCAATAAATGAGAAAAATAACTACCAAATGTCCTGAAGACAGCAGACAATACCAAAACATTTACAAAAACAGGACTGGATGGTTCCAGTAGGCTCCCAAAATAAAACACCAGATGACATTCCAGTAGAAGAAAAGGCACTATAACTACCTGAGAGGGAATTCAAATCTCTAATGTTCAGAGTTATCCAAGAGTTAAAGCAAAAAGCAGACAAAACTGAGGAAACAATAGACAAATATATGGAAAAGGCAGACAAATTCATGGGAAATACAGGCAAAAAAATGGAGGAATTCAGGAAAATAATGCAGGAACAAAAGGTCAAAATAAATCCACAACTAGAAATTATACAAAAACAACAATTAGAAATCAAAAATATAAACAACAAGATTTCAGGAATGGACAGTGTCATAGAAGTGCTGAGGAGCATGTTTGAAACGATGGAAAACAGGATCAGCGAAACTGAAGACAAACACTTGGATACAACTCTGTCTGAGGAAAAACCAGAAAAAAAAAAGAAGAAAAATGAAGAAACCCAGAGAATTATGTGGGATACAATCAAAAGCAGAAATCTGCAAGTGATATGAGTTCCACAGAGGGGAGAAAACAGAAAACACAGACAGGATCACTGAAGAACTGCTAACAGAAAACTTTCCCAATATCATGAAAGATGAAATCCTGACCATCCAAAAAGCTCAATGAACCCCAGATAGGAGAGACCCCAAAAGAAAATCACCAAGGCATATCATAATCACACTCACAAAAACCAAAGACAAACAAAGAATCCTGAGAGCAGCTCAAGAATAAGAAAAAGTCACATACAGAGGAGAAACAATAAGACTAAGCTCAGATTATTCGGCAGAAACCATGCAGGCACGAAGGAAATGGGATGACATATATAAAACCTTGAAAGAAAAAAATTGCCAGCTAAGAAATATCCTGCAAAACTCTTGTTCTAATATGATGGTGAAATTAGGATATTTCCAGATAAACAGAAATTAGGGACTATGTAAAAAACAAAACCAAACTTACAAGAATAATCAAAGGAAGTCCTTCGCTCTGAAAGAAACAACTTCAGCTTAAAGGCTGAATCCAGGACACAGGATTGTACCAGCAAGATACCAATCTAGGAAATGAACTCTCAAGGACTATCCAAAACCAAAAGAAATACATCATGAAATCAGAGCAGTTAATCTGTAAATGACAACAACATCAGAAAAATAAAAAAGGGAATAAACACTGTAGGTATAAAACCTTCTAAGGTGATACCAAGTAATAATAGACAGCTTCAAACTTAGAAAGATATGGGTAAATTTCACGGTAACCACCAAGAAAGTTAACAAACTTACTCATAAAAATAAAGAGGAAAAACATAAAGTCTCAGTAAAAACAAAACATACAAAAACAAAAGAAATGAAAAAAAATCCACAAACAAAACAAATTCAGCACAGGAGATTAAGAGGAACAAAGAAAACGTCAGCACCACAGAAAAAGCACTACAAAATGACAGCAATAAACTTACACCTATCAATAATTACAGTGAATCTAAATGGCCTAAATGCACCCATAAAGAGGCAGAGAGTGACAGAATGGATAAGAAAACAGGATCCATAAATATACTGTCTACAAGAGACACATGTTAAAAACAAATATGTAAATTTATTAAAATCAAAGGTTGGGAAAAAATATATCAAGCAAACAGCTACCAAAAAAGAACAGGAGTGGCTATACTAATCTCAGATAAAATAGACTTTAAAAAAAAGCCACCATAAGAGACAAATAAGGACATAATATAATGATTAAAGGGATGTTCCATCATAAAGATATAACCATAATAAACATTTACACATCCAATGACAGGGCTCCACAATAAATAACATAAACTCTAACAGCACTGAAAAGAGAAATTGACAGTTCCAAAATAATAGTAGGAGACTTCAACACACCACTCTCAGTAAGGACAGAACAACTAAGAAGAAACTCAGCAAAGATACAGAAGACCTAAAGGACACAATCAGCCAACTGGACCTCATAGACATATATAGAACAATCCATCCACCTGCTGCAAAGTACACATTCTTTTCCAATGCACATGGAACGTTCTCCAGAATAGGCCACATCTTAGGCCACAGAGCAGTCCTCAACAAGATCCAAAACGTTAAGATAATACAAACTATCATCTCCAAAAACAATGCCATCAAGGTAGAAATTAACAACAGAAAGAGTAAGGAAAAAAATCAATTGCATGGAAACTGAATAACACCCTGCTTACAAACCACTGAGTAATAGAAGAAATCAGAGATGGAATCATAAAATTCCTAGAATCAAATGAGAATGAAAACACATCATACCAAAATCTTTGGGACACAGCAAAGGCAGTCCTTAAAGGACAATTTATAGCAATAGACACACACATCAAAAAAAGAAGAAAGGGACAAAATCAAAATATTAACTACACAAATTAAACAAATAGAAAGAGAATAGAAAAAAAAAAAAAAAGCCCACGGCCACCAGAAGAAAGGAAATAATAAATATCAGAGCAGAAATAAATGAAATAGAGAATAGAAAAACGATAGAAAGAATCAACAAAACCAAAAGTTGGTTCTTTGAAAGAATCAACAAAATCGACAAACCACTGGTCAGACTGACAAAATAAAAACAGGAGATGACACAAATAACCCAAGTAAAAAATGAGATGGGGGAAATTACAACAGACCAAACTAAAATATAAAGGATCATAACAGAGTAGTATGAAAAACTATACTGCAACAAATTTGAAAACCTAGAGGAATTGGATAAATTTCTAGCAACACACTAACTACCCAAACTATTACAAAGTGATGTTGAAAATCTGAACGGATCCATAACAAGAAGAAAGATTGAAAAGGTAATAAAAAAATACTCCCAACGAAAAAAAGCCCTGACCCAGATGGCTTCACTGGAGAATTCTACAAAACACTCAGAGAAGAGCTTGTACCAGTACTACTCAAACTATTTCAAAATGTAGAAAAGGAAGTGACACTTCCGAATTCATTCTATGAAGCCAGCATAACCCTGATACCAAAACCAGGCAAAGATGCCACAAAAAAAGAAAATTACAGAACAATACTTCCCATGAGTATAGATGCAAAAATTCTCAACAAAATTCTAGCCAATAGAATTCAGCATCATATCAAAAAATAACACACCATGACCAAGTAGGTTTCATACCAAATATGCAAGAATTGTTCAACATTAGAAAATCAATCAACATAATCCATCACATAAATAAAAGGAATGAAAAGAATCACATGATCATCTCAATTGACTCCGAAAAGGCATTCGACAGAGTCCAAAACCCATTCCTGAAAACGCTCTAAATAAAAATAGGTATAGAAAGGAAATTTCTCAACATAATAAAGGGGATCTATGCAAAACCAACAGCCAACATCATTCTTAATGAAGAGAGGCTGAAAACATTCCCATTGAAACAGAAATAAGAAGAGGATGCCCTTTATCTGCACTCCTATTTAACATTGTGCTGGAAGTTCTAACTAGAACAATAAGGCAAGAAAAAGAAATAAAGGACATCCAAATTGGTAATGAAGAAGTTAAACTCTCCCTGTTTGCAGATGTTATGATACTATACATAGAAAACCCTAAAGACTCCCTGAGAAGTCTACTGGAACTAATAGAAAGATTCAGCAGCGTAGCAGGATACAATATAAAAATACAAAAATCAGACGGATTCCTATACACCAATAAAGAGAACCATGAAAAGGAAATCAGGAAAAAAATACCATTTATAATAGCCACTAAAAAAATAAAATACTTAGGAATAAATCTAACCAGGGATGCAAAAGACCTGTACAAAGAAAACTACCAAGAAACCCAAAGGATCTACATAAATGGAAAAACATACCATGCTCATGGATAGGTAGACTCACCATTGTGAAAATGACAATTCTACCCAAAGTAATTTACAAATACAATGCAATCCACATCCAAATACCAACAACATTCTTCAAAGAGATGGAAAAACTAATCATTAACTTTATATGGAAAGGGAAGAAGCCCCGAATAAGTAAAGCACTATTGAAGAAGAATAAAGTTGGAGGACTCACAATACCTGACCTCTGAACCTACTATACAGCTATGGTAGTCAAAACAGCCTGGTACTGGTACAATGACAGATACATTGACCAATGGAACAGAATTGAGAACCCAGATGTAAATCCATCCACCTATGGTCACCTGATCTTCAACAGGGCCCAAAATCCATCAAATGGGGAAAAGACAATCTTTTTAACAAAGGGTGCCGGCAAAACTGGATGTCCATCTACAAAAAAAATGAAACAGGACCCATACCTCACACCATACAGAAAAACTAATTCAAAATGGATCAAAGACCTGAATATTAAGCCCAAAACTATAAAGTTCATAGAAGAAAAAATAAGATCAATTCTAGAGACCCTAATACACAGCATTAACAGGATAAAAACCATAACCATCAACACACAAACTCTAGAAGATAAGCTAGACAACTGGGATCTTCTAAAAACCAAACACCTATGCTCTTCAAAAGACTTCACCAAAAGAATAAAAAGAGAATCTACAGTCTGGGAAAAAAATTTTGGGCATTACAAGTCAGACAAAGGTCTAATCTCCATAATCTATAAGAAAATCCAACATCTCAACAACAAAGACAAATAATCCCATTTAAAAATGGGCAAAGGAAATGAACAGACACTTCACCAAAGAACACATTCAAGTGGCCAAGAGACACATGAGGAAATGCTCACGATCACTAGCCATTAGAGAAATGCAAATTAAAACCACCATGAGATACCATCTCACCCCAGCATTACTGGCACAAATTCAAACCAATGGAAATAACAAATGTTGGATAGGCTGCAGGGAGATCAGAACTCTTATGCACCGCTAGAGGGAATGCATAATGATACAACCATTTTGGAAAATGATATGGCACTTCCTTAGAAAGCTAGAAATAGAAAAACCATACGATCCAGCAATCCCACTCCTAGGACTATATCCTAGAGAAATAAGAGCCGTCACAGAAATAGACATATGCACACCAATGTTCATGGCAGCACTGTTCACAATAGCAAAAAGATGGAAACAACCTAGATGCCCAGCAACAGACGAATGGATAAACAAACGATGGTACATACACACAATGGAGTACTATGCAACAATAAAGAACAATGATGCATCTGTGAAGCATCTCATAACATGGATGAAACTGTAGGTCATTATGCTGAGTGAAATAAGTTAATCACAAAAGTACAAATATTGTATGATACCTCTACTATAAAAACTCATGAAATAGTTTACACACAAAAACTAATAGTCTTAGTTGGTTATGAGGGATGGGAGGGGTAGGGGGAATAGATAATAGATAAATGGTAACTTTGGTGAAGGATAAGACAGTACACAGTACTAGGGAAGCCAGCACAGCTTGTACAAGGAAAGGTCATGGAAGCTCCATAGACACATCCAAACTTCCTGAGGGATGGACTTGCTGGGCAGAGGGCTGTAGGGACCATGGTCTCAGGGAACATCTAGCTCGATTGGCATAACATAGTTTATAAAGACAATGTTCTACAGTCTACCTTGGTGAGTAGAATCTGGGGTCTTAATAGCCTGTGAGCAGCCTTCTAAGGTACTCCAGTGATCTCACCCTTTCAGGAGCAAGGGAGAATGAAGAGAACAGGATACAAGGAAAAGATTAGTCCAAAGGACTAATGGACCACAGCTACCAATTCCTCCACCAGACTAAGTCCAGTACAGCTAGATGGTGCCTGGATACTACCACTGACTGCTCTGACCGGGATCACAACAGAGGGTTCTGGACAGAGCTGGAGAAGGATGTAGAACAAAATTCTAACACACACAAAAAAGACCAGATTTACCGGCTGACAGACTGGAGAAATCCTGAGAGTATGGCCCCTAGAAACACTTGCAGCTCAATGGTGAAGTCACTCCTGAGGTTCACCGTTCAGCCAGGGATTGGACAGCCCCATTAAACAAAACTGGACTAATGAGGCACAGCAGTCCAGGGGCAAGGACTAGAAGACAGAAAGGGACAGGAAAGCTGGCGATAGGGAACCCAAGGCTGAGTAAGGACAGTGTTGACGTGTATTGGGGTTGTTAACCATTCTCATAGCACATGTGTACTGTTTAATGAGAAACTATCTTGTTCTGTAAACCTTCATCTAAAGTGAGAATAACAGCACAACTGGAAGAGCATAATCGATGTCACTGAATTAGAAATTTTGTATCTTTGGCTATGTATATTTTCACCAAAAAAAAAAAAAAAATTTCTCCAAGGTTGAGAAGGGAGAGTGTTGACAAGTCATGTTGTGGGGTTGTTATCCAATGTCATAAAACAATATGTGTACTGATTGTTTAATGAGAAAGTATTTGTTCTGTAAACTTTCACCTACAGTACAATTAAAAAAAAAAAACTAAAGAATTTTAAATATCAATATCTTGGGGTCTGTGATGGTTATTGTTGTGTGTCAACTTGGCTGGGCCATGTTTCTCAGTGGGCTGACAGTTATGATCTAGTTTAGCAGTTGTATAATTATATAACTCATACACATGAGTTATATCATTATATGAATGGCAATGGGCTAAAATTACTTCCATGATGACATCTGATATAATGTGATCACCTCCATGATGGGATCTGCTGTGAGTAGCCAATCAGTAGAAAAAGAGTTTACTGGGGGATGTGGCCTGCATCCAATATAGGTGGACTTTCTGGCAAGGCTTGCTTGGCTTTTGCTTGCTTTGGATCCTGCAGCTGGCACTTGTTAATTTGACCTCTTGTTCTTGGGACTTGAGCTAGCAGCTTGCCTGTCCGTCTTAGGATTCATCAGCCTCTGTGGTCTGGATCTTGTGTTTGCCAGCCCCTGCAGATACTTGAGTTAGGAGAGGCCTCCAGCCTGACCCACGTATTTGGGACTTTCCAGCCTCTACAACTGCATGTGTCATTTTCTTGATATATATCTTTCTCTATATATATATAGACGCTTCACTGGTATTGCTTCTCTAGAGAACCCAGCCCAAGACAGGGTCTAACACTGTTTTCCACAGCAAAATTTTCATGACACTGTGTTATGGATTAAATTGTGTCCCCAAAAACTTATTTGGAAGTCCTACCCCTTGTACCTGTACATAGCACCCTATTTGTTATACTAATAAGGTCATACCAGAATAGGGTGGGTCCTAAACCTAATCACTTTTAAGTGGTGTCTTGTAAAAAGAGCAGAATAGACATGGAGACATACATGGGGGAAGCAACCATGAGAGGAACGTTCACAAGTCCAGGAACACCAAGGAACACCTGGAGTTACTGACAAGGTGGGACCCTCCCCTAGAACTGATGCCCTGATTTAGACTTCTAGCCTTCAAAACTGGGAGACGATAAATTTCTATTCTTTAATGCCATCCATTTTTGGTATTTTTGTTATAGCAGCACTAAACTCAGACACCTTAACTTTTTATGTTTATTTTAAATTTTTTTTATTGATGTAATTAAATGAAGTTTACATTTCAAGTTAGTCTCCTATACAGAATTTTTTTTAACATACATTGTTATGAGACCCCAACCACTTACCCCATTCTGCAACAGCACACTCCTCCCCTCTGACCCTGGTTCCCCATGAACATTCAACCAGCTCCTAACTCTCTCTGCCTTCCCCTCTCACCTCTGGACAGAAGCCGCCCCTTTGGTCTCTTATATCTACTTGTCTAAGAGGCACATTCTTCACGAGTATCACTTTATGTCCCACAGTCCAGTCCAATCCCTGTCTGAAGAGTTGGCCTCGGAAATTGTTTTAGTTCTGGGGTGATGGAGAGACCAGGGGCCATGCTTTCCGGGGTGACTCCAGCCTTAGTCAGACCATTAAGTCTGGTCTTCTTACTTGTATTTGAGTTCTGCATCCCATAATTCTACTGCTCTATCAGTGAACCTCTGCTGTGTTCCCTGTCAGGACGTTCACTGGTGGTAGCCGGGCACCGTCTAGTTCTTCTGGTGATGATGTCTCTGGTTTATGTGGTCCATTCTGTCTCTTGGGCCAATACTTTCCTTGCATCTTTGGTGTACCTCATTCTCCTTTACTCCAAGTGGTTGGGGCCAATTGATGCATCTTAGATGGCCGCTTGCAAGCTTTTAAGAGCCCAGACGCCACTCACCAAAGTAGGATGCAGAACATTTTCTTAATAAGGTTTGTTATGCCAATTGACATAGATGTCCTCTGAAAGCATGGTCCCCAGACCCCGCATCCCTGCTACTCTGTCTCTCAAAGTATTTGATTGTATTGAGGAAACTTCTTAGCTTTGGTTTAGTCCAGTTGTTCTGGCTTCCCCCGTAGTATGCGCTGTCCTTCCCTTCACCTAAGATGATTCTTATCTATTATCTAGTTAGTGAATAATCCTCACCCTCCCTCTCCACCCCCATAACCATCAAAGAATGTTTTCTTCTGTGTTTAAACCTTTTCTTGAGTTCTTATAATAGTAGTCTTATACAGTATTTGTCCTTCTGTGCCTGACTAAATTCACTCAGCATAATAAGTTCTAGCTTCCACCAAGTTATACGATGTTTCACAGCTTCATCATTGTTCTTTACCATTGTGTAATATTCCATTGTGTGGATATACCATAGTTTGTTTATGCATTTGTCCATCGATGGGCACTTAGGTTGCTTCTATCCTTTGGCTATTGTGAACAGTGCTGTGGTGAACATGGGTGTGCATATATCTATTCGTATGACGGCTCTTGTTTCTCTAGGATATATTCCAAGGAGCGGGATAGCTGGATCGTATGGTACTTCTATTTCTAGCTTTTTAAGGAAGCACCAAATCAATTTTCAAAGTGGTTGTACCATTTTACATTCCCACCAACAGTGTATAAGTGTTCCAGTCTCTCCACAACCTCTCCAGCATTTGTTATTTTGTGTTTTATGGATTAATGCTAGCCTTGTTGGGGTGAGATGATATCTCATTGTAGTTTTGATCTGCATTTCTCTGATGGCTAATGATCGTGAGCATTTCTTCATATGTCTGTTAGCTGCCTGAATATCTTCTTTGGTGAAGTGCCTGTTCATATCCTTTGCCCATTTTTTAATTGGGTTATTTGTCTTTTTGCTGTTGAGGTTTTGGAGTATCTTGTAAATTTTAGAGATTAAATGCTGCTTGGATTATTTTTAATTTTAATGTCATAAAATATATATGACAAAAAATTACTGTTTTAACCATTTTTTAAGTATAGAATACTGTGACATTAATTACATCACCATGTTGGACAACAATTACTCAATCCATTTCCTGAAGTTTTTCATCCCAAATAGAAACTATGTACTCATTAAGCAATAATGCCCCATTTCCCCTCCTCCTAGCCCTTGGTAAACACTAATACATTTATCTCTGTGCATGTGCTTATTCTTGATTTTTGTATAAGCAGGATCTTATAATATTTGTCCTTTTGTGACTGACTTATTTTGATAGCATAATGTTTTTAAGGTTTATGTTGTAGCATGTATCAGAACTTCATTTCTCTTTATGGCTGAAGAATATTTCATTGTATGTATATACCATGTTCTGTTTATCTATTCCTCTGTTACAGACATTTGATCTGATTCCATCTCTTGGCTATTGTGAATAATACTGCAATGAGAAAGAATAAGCATCTGTTTGAATCCCTGCTTTCAATTTATTTTAGTATGTATCTAGGAGTGGAATTGCTGGGTCATAAGGTAGTTCTATGTTTAACTTTTTGAGAAACATCCAAACTGTCTTCTACAGCAGCTGCAACATTTTATATTCCTATCACATGATGCTGCTTTATTACCTTAGAAATTTTAATGATAGGTATTTTTTATGTTCCTGGTTTGTTCACTTTAATCATTTATGGTAATTTTAGAGACATTTATTTTTGAACTATTGTTCAAATTTTGCAATATTATTTATTTTTTGTGTAATCATCTTATTTCCTCAAATTTATTTAAGCTTTTTGAGACCACAGACTTTTTCATTTATGTTTTATATACATCATACACCTAAAAGCTCTATGCTAGAGACACAGAAGATGTTCAATAAATATTTCTTAATTTGATTTATTACAGCTCTTATTAGTTCTGTCTGCTTAGTCTGGTAGTACATTCCCTTCTGTTTGGTACAAAGCAGACAGCACTTGATATACTTTGAAATGCAGTCCAGAGTTAATAATCTCTGAGAAACCTGATATGCTTTTAAATTTCCCAGATCTCTTGTTAGAAAGCTCAAGAGACTTTAAAGCATCAACTTTTCTTAATCTGTTACCTCATTTGGTGTACATTCATATCTAAAGCAAAATCATGAGATGAACAAGGGCTCCATAAATCTTTGGATTTGTTTAAAATTGGCATTTGATACATATATATATTTTTTCTCTTTAAAAGCATTCAGGGAGAGTTCAACTGCCAGGTCCCTAGAGCAAAATGGCTTTCTTGACACTGCTTCTGTGTTGTCTCACAACCGTATATCTGGCCCTGTAACTTGAAAACAGGAAAAGGAGGGGGAGGGAGTAAGACCTCTGTTCATTCCCAGTGGCAATCCATTGGAATTCTAAGTGCTTGAGTATGTTCAGATCAATGAGAGGCTTTAAGCTTTAATAGAAGAAACAAATATAGAAAATGAAAAATAATAAGCCAATTCCATATAAATCATAATAATATTCTAAATGACAGAGTTTGAATCATTTTCCCCTTTAATTATATAAATAGCTCTGTGGAATTATTTCAACTGGTCTTGCCCCCAGTCTAAGGCTGTATCTACCCAATTCATAAAAAAATCAGTGAAAAGTAGTATCCTGATATGTTTAAATATCCAGATGTTTTGCATCAAGAAAAACAAACATCCAGGTGATAGACTGGATTTTTAAGAATGTTTTCAAATTTCTAACACAGATGTGAGGAATGCAAGTTACTAAAATTTCCTTGTTTAATAATCTTATATTAAGGAAAACCCAAACCAAATCCATTGCTGTTGAGTTGATTTTGACTCACAGCAACCCTACAGGACAGAGTAGAACTGTCCCATAGGATTTCCAAGGAGCAGCTGGTGGATTCGAACTGCTTACCTTTCTGTTAGCAGCCGAGCTTTTAACCATGGCACCGCCAGGGCTCCATATTACCCAAAGAACTATATTCATAACAACAAAGAGCTTAGAACTTTGCCTCCAATATTATCACTAAAGATATTGAAATGTAGAGATGGTCTTTTTGCATCTTGCAACATGGAGACTATACTAGAAGGACAGTGAGGAGATGTTTCTTCTTTAATTACTGCTTGTGTATTTGTGCTGAAGTGATATTCCAAAGATAGTGTTGATAAATGCTATAGAAATGCATCTGGACACCCAGAGATAAGACTACTGAATGGATATGAATTCCAAACTGGGGCAATTTCTCCAATCATTTCTCTAGAAGTTCTTTTAAAAGATTGAGTGATTAATGAACACAGCAATCCTAAAAACCACAAAAAGTCCACTGAAAAGCCATTTTTTTTGTTTGGAAAGAATTATTTTTTATGAGCATTGAAGTTGTTACCACTCTTTTATGTGTGGTACAGCCTACTGACTTGGACAATAATTAGGAATATTAATAGATAGCATTGACAGAACTGACACAACATCTAGGGACAACAGGCATTCAGTACTGTGAATGTTATTCATAGCTGAGCTTTCCCTGGCTTCTCACCACTCTTCATCCATCTCAAACTGTAATTTTCCAGTAACCTTTCCCTAGACTGACTCATTGTTTCACAGTTGTCACTAAAATGGCCCTTATTTAGTTTGATTATTTGGGAAATTGTGGCAGGTAACTGTGAAATAACAAAAGAATGGATACCATTGATCACAGTAAAACTTTTTCCACTGTGTTTTGGCCACATGATAAAAACAGGATGCTTCACTCTCAGGAACCAGAGGTTGGCGTAACGTTATCAAAGCTGCCTTTTCCTTTTCCTCTGACTTTCCCCTGTGTTACCTTGAGGGACGTAGAACTGACATCAAACCGTTCAAAATAGCTCTGCTCTGTATAGATGACCAAAGAGTTATTTGCTTTATTTTGAAGAAAAAAAAAATCATAACTCTAACCTTTTGTTTTGTACAGAAAACAGATGGAACAGGATATATTTTTTCATGGTCTCCAGTTATCTGATCCTCTCCTGGTCTTTTGAAACAAAATAAGTCAATTTTAAAAAACAAAGAAGAATAAATAAATTTTTAAAAGACAAAATGCCTTACAATTTTTCCTAATAAAGTTCCAGTGACATCTTACTCATCGTGACTGCACATCTCATTATCCTAATAAATGACTGTGATTCTGCATCATAACTATTTTAAGGACATAGGAAAAGAAAATGGAAATACTTTTCACTTAGAATTCGAGTGGGATTCTTTCAAAGATAAATGTTAACATTCAGCAGTGAGCTCAATTTGCACCATGTCAAGTCTTTGCTTTGCCCCTTTTAAGATTCTCTTTCAACTTCTCTGAGGCAGTTAGGTCTAAATATAGTCACATGAAGATCATTTCCCAGAAGCCATAACCTTGATAATTTAGCAGAACCAGTTCTGCAATACAGTGCATAACTTGAAACCTTCCCAAACCACATCAGCAAAACAAGCTGCGCTGTTCCACAGAAGATGTCTATTAATTATATACTGTTGTCTTCACTGTGTGCTGTCGAGTTGATTCCAATTCATAGCTACCCTATAGAACAAAACAGAACTGCCCTATAGGGTTTCCAATGATGTATAATATTTACAGGAGCAGATCACCAGATCTTTCCTTTTGTGGAGTGCTGGTGGATTCAAACTGCCGACCTTTCAGTTAGCAGCTGAGCTCTTAACCATTGTGCCACCAGGGCTCCCCATTTATATGGTTCAAACACTCAATCCTACATGAGAGGAACCCATCCCAAGCAACTCTGGAACATTCCTTCATCTTCTCTGAAAAGGAGAGTTATCTGTTTCCATGCAAATGAGTTTAATCATGGCATCTCTCCCTAGAGCAGTGCTGTTCAACAGAAATTTCCGCAGTGATGCGTATGTTTTCAATCTGCCATGTCCAGTATGGTAGGCTCTTGATAAATGTGATAAGGAGCCCCAATGGTGCAAGAATTTCTTGTCTGCTAACCAAAAGATTGACAGTTAGTACCCCCCACCCCAGCGGCTTCATGGGAGAAAGATCTGGTCATCTGTTTGTTCCTGTAAAGATTACAGCCTAGAAAACCCCATGGGGCAGATCTATTCTGTCACATGGAGTCACTGTGCATCAAAAAAGACTCAACAGCACCTAACAACTGAATTGTGACTATTGAGTTCTTGAAATGTGGTTAGTGTGACTAAGAACAAGAGTCTTTATGTTTTTTAAGTTAATTAATTTAAATTTATTTAATTTTTTAATTGTACTTTAGACGGAGGTTTACAGAACAAATAGTTTCTCATCAAATAGTACACATATTGTTTTATGACAATAGTTAACAAACTCACGACACATCAACACTCTCTCTTCTCGACCTTGGGTTCCCTATTACCAGCTTTTTTATCCCCTCCTGCCTTCTAGTCTTTGTCCCTGGACTGTTGTCCCCCATTAGTCTCGTTTTGTTTAATGGGGCTGTCAAATCTTCGGCTGAAGGGTGAGCCTTGGGAGTGACTTCATTACTGAAATAAAAGGGTGTCCAGGGGCCATACTCTTGGGATTTCTCCAATCTCTGTCAGGCCAGTAAGCCTAGTCTTTTTTTGTGAGTTAGAAATTTGTTCTACAATTTTCTCCAGCTCTGTCTGGGACCCTCTGTTGTGATCCCTATCAGAGCAGTCAGTGGTGGTAGCCAGGCACCGTATAGTCATACTGGACTCAGTCCATTGGTCCTCTGAACTAATCTTTCCTTTGTGTCTTGTTTTCTTCATTCTCCCTTTCTCCTTAAGGGGTGAGACCAGTGGAGTATCTTAGATGGTGCTCACAGGATTTTAAGACCCCAGACACTATTCATCATGGTAGAATGTAGAACATTTTCTTTATAAACTGTGTAGTGCCAGTTGAGCTAGATATTCCCCAAGACGATGGTCCCCAGAGCCCTCCACCCAGCAGCTTGGTCCCACAGGGAGTTTGGATGTGTATGTGGAGACTTGTACAAGTTGTGCTGGCTTCCCCAGTATTGTCTACTGTCTTAACCTTCACCAGTTACAACTTATCTATTGTCTATTTAGTGTTCCCCCCACACCTCCCCTCCCTCATAACCATCAAAGATTGTTTCTTTTAGTGTGTAAACATTTTCAGGAGTTTTTACAGTAGTGGTCTCATACAATATTTGTCCTTTTGTGATTGACTTATTTCACTCAGCATAATGTCCTCCAATTTCATTCATGTTATGAGATGCTTCACAGATTCATCATTATTCTATATCTTTGCACAGTATTCCACTGTGTGTATGTACCATAGTTTGTTTATCTATTCATCTGTTGATGGGCATCAAGGTTGTTTCTATCATTTTGCTACTGTGAACAATGCTGCAAAGAACACGGGTGTGCATATGTCTATTCATGTGATGGATCTTATTTCTCTAGGATATATACCTAGGAGTGGGACTGCTGGATCATATGGTATTTCTATTTCGAGCTTTCTAACGAAGCTCCATATCATTTTCCAAAATGGTTCTATCATTTTGCATTCCCACCAGCAGTGCATAGAGTTCCAATCTCCCCATAGCCTCTCCAGCATTTGTTATTTCCAGTTTGTTTGATTTGTGCCACTAATGCCGGGGTGAGATGGTATCTCATGGTGGTTTTAATTTGCATTTCTCTAATGGCTAGTCATTACTAGCATTTCCTCATGTGTCTGCTGGCCACTTGAATGTCTTCTTTGGTGAAATGTCTGCTCATTTCCTTTGCCCATTTTTTAACTGGAGTCTTTTTTGTTGAAGAGGTGTTGAATTTTCTTGTAGATTTTAGAGATTAGATGTTTGTCTGACTTGTAATGTACAAAAAATTTTTCCCCAGTCTGTAGGTTCTCTTTTTACTCATTTGGTGAACTCTCTTGATGTACATAAGTGTTTAATTTTTGGAAGACCCCAGTTACCTACCTTATCTTCTGGAGTTTGTGTGTTGTTAGGTATGGTTTGTATCCTGTTAATGCCGTGTATTAGGGACTCTAGCATTGATCCTATTTTTGCTTCTATGATCTGTATAGTTTTGGGGCTAATATTTAGGTCTTTGATCCATTTTGAATTAGTTTTTGTATATGATGTGAGGTATGGGTCCTGTCTGATTTTTTTTCAGATGGACATTCATTTTGCCAGCACCATTTCTTAAAAAGACTGTCTTTTCCTCATGTGATGGACTTTGGGTCCTTGTCGAAGATCAGGTGACCTTAGGTGGATGGATTTACATCTAGGCTCTCAATTCTGTTCCATTGGTCAATGTATCTGTCATTGTTCTAGTACCAGACTGTTCTGACTACTACAGCTGTATAGCAGCTTCTAAGGTCAGGTAGTGTGAGTCCTTCAACTTTATTCTTCTTCTTCAGTAGTGCTTTAGTATTCGGGGCTTCTTCCCTTTCCATGTAAAGTTAATAATTATTTTTCCATCTCTTTGAAGAATGTTGCTGGTATTTGGATCGGGATTGCATTGTATTTGTAAATTGCTTTGGGTAGAATTGCCATCTTCACAATGTTGAGTCTGCCTGTCCATGAGCATGGTATGTTTTTCCATTTATGCAGATCCCTTTGGGTTCCATGCAGCAGTGTTTTGTAGTTTTCTTTGTATAGGTCTTTTACATTCCTGGTCAGATTTATTCCTAAGTATTTTATCTTTTTAGGGGCTGTTGAAAATGGTATTGATTTCCTGATTTCCTTTTCATCGTTCTCTTTACTGGTGTATAGGAATCCAACTGATTTTTGAATGTTTATCTTGAATCCTGCTACTCTGCTGAATCTTTCTATTAGTTCCAGTAGATTTCTCGTGGAGTCTTTAGGGTTTTTTATGTATAGTATCATATCATCTGCAAACAGGGACAGTTTAACTTCTTCATTACCAATCTGGATGCCCTTTATTTCTTTTTCTTGCCTTATTGCTCTAGCTAGAACTTCCAGCACAATGTTAAATAGGAGTGGTGATAAAGGGCATCCTTGTCTTGTTCCTGTTTTCAAGGGGAATGTTTTCAGCCTCTCTCCATTAAGAATGATGTTGGCCGTTGGTTTTGCATAGCTGCCCTTTATTATGTTGAGAAATTTCCCTTCTATACCTATTTTATTGAGAGCTTTTATCAGGAATGGGTGTCGGACTTTGTCAAATGCCTTTTCTGGGTCAATTGAGATGATCCTGTGATTCTTTTCTTTCCTTTTATTTATGTGGTGGATTACATTGATTGATTTTCTAATGTTAAACCATCCTTGCATACCTGGTATGAAACCTACTTGGTGGTGGTGTATTATTTTTTTGATATGATACTGAACTCTATTGGCTAGAATTTTGTTCAGAATTTTTGCATCTATATTCATGAGAGATATTGATCTGTAATTTTCTTTTTTTGTGATGTCTTTGCCTGGTTTTGGTCTCAGCGTTATGCTGGCTTCATAGAATTAATTTGGAAGTGTTGCTTCCTCTTCTATGCTCTGAAATAACTTGAGTAGAACTGGTACAAGATCTTCTGTAAATGTTTTGTAGAATTCTCCAGTGAAGCCATCTCGGCCAGGGCTTTTATTGGTTGTGAGTTTTTTTTATTACCTTTTCAATCTCTTCTCCTTTTATGGGTCTCTTCAGATTTTCAATATCACTTTGTTGTAGTTTGGGTAGGCCGTGTGTTTCTAGAAATTTATCCATTTCCTCTAGGTTTTCAAATTTGTTGGAATATAGTTTTTCATAATATTCTGTTATAATCCTTTTTATTTTGGTTGGGTCTGTTGTAATGTCTCCCATTTCATTTCTTATTTGGGTTATTTGTGTCCTCTGCTGTTTTTCTGTGGTTTGTTGATTTTGTTGATTCCTTCAAAGAACCAACTTTTGGTTTTGTTGATTCTTTCCATTATTTTTCTGTTCTCTATTTCATTTATTTCTGCTCTGATCTTTACTATTTCCTTTCTTCCGGTGGTTGTAGGCTTTTTTTGCTGTTCTGTTTCTATTTGTTTGAGTTCTGTAGTTAATGTTTTGATTTTGTCCCTTTCTTCTTTTTGATATGTGCATCTATTGCTATAAATTGTCCTCTGAGGACTGCTTTTGCTGTGTTCCAAAGGTTTTGGTATGATGTGTTTTCATTTTCATTTGATTCTAGGAATTTTTTGATTCCATCTCTGATTTCTTCTATTACCCATTGATGTGTAAGCAGGGTATTATTCAGTTTCCATGTATTTGATTTTTTTTTCCTTGCTCTTTCTAGTGTTAATTTCTACCTTGATGGCATTGTGGTCAGAGAAGATACTATGAATTATCTCAATGTTTTGGATATTGTTGAGGGTTGCTCTGTGGCCTAAGATGTGGTCTATTCTGGAGAATGTTCCATGTGCATTGGAAAAGAATGTGTACTTTGCAGCGGTTGGATGGATAGTTCTATATATGTCTATGAGGTCCAGTTGGCTGATTGTGCCCTTTTGGTCTTCTGTATCTTTGCTAAGTTTCTTCTTGGTTGTTCTGTCCTTTACTGAGAGTGGTGTGTTGAAGTCCCCTACTATTATTTTGGAACTGTTAATTTCTCTTTTCAGTGCTGTTAGAGTTTTTTTAATGTATTTTGGAGCCCTGTCATTGGGTGCGTAGATATTTATTATGGTTATGTCTTCATGATGTGTCATCCCCTTAATCATTATATAGTGTCCATCTTTGTCTTTTATGGTAGATTTTGTTTTAAAGTCTATTTTATCTGAGATTAGAATTGCCACTCCTGCTCTTTTTTGGTAGTTGTTAGCTTGATATATTTTTTTCCAACCTCTGATTTTTAATAAATCCACATATTTGTTTCTAAGGTGTGTCCCTTGTAGACAGCATATTGATGGATCCTGTTTTCTTATCCATTCTGCCACTCTCCATCTCTTTATGGGTGCATTGAGTCCATTTACTTTCAGTGTAATTATTGATAGATGGAAGTTTGTTGCTGTCGTTTTGTAGTGCTTTTTTTTTTTGTGGTGCTGACGTTTTATTTGTTCTTACTCTCTTGTGCTGAGTTACTTTTGTTTGTGGATTTTGTGTTCATTTCTTTTGTTTTTGTAGGTTTTGGTTTTGCTGAGACTTTATGTTTTTCATCTTTATTTTTATGAGTTTGTTAACTTTCTTTGTGGTTACCATGAATTTTACCCTTATCTTTATAAGTTTGAAGCAGTCTACCCTTACTTGCCTTCCTCTCCGTTAGAAGGTTCTATACCTATGTCATTTATTCCCTCTTTCATTGTTTTGATGTTGTTGTCATCCTTTGATTTATTGCTCTGATTCCCTGTTGTATTTCTTTTGGTTTTGGATAGTCCTCGAGAGTTCTTTTCCTAGACTGGTATCTGTTTCGTATGATCCTGCGTCCTAGGTCCTGCCTGAGGGTTGAAGCTGTTTGTCCTCAGATCGAAGAACTCCCTTTAATAATTCTTGTAAGTTTGGTTTGACTTTTGCATTTTCCCTCAGTTTCTGTTTATTTGGAAATGACTAATTTCACCATCAAATTTGAATGAGAGTTTTGCAGGATATATTATTCTTGGCTGACAATTTTTTTCTTTCAAGATTTTATATATGTCATCACTCTGCCTTCTTGCCTGCATGGTTTCTGCCGAATAATCTGAGCTTAGTCTTATTGTTTCTCCTCTGTATGTGATTTCTTGTTTTTCATGAGCTGCTCTCAGGATTCTTTGTTTGTCTTTAGTTTTGGCGAGTGTGAATATGATAAGTCTTGGTGATTTTCTTTTAGGGTCTCTTCTATATGGGGTTCGTTGAGCTTCTTGGATGGCCATCTTTTCATCTTTCATGATATTGGGAAAGTTTTCTGTCAGCAGTTCCTCAATGATCCTCTCTGTGTTTTCTGTTTTCTCCCCCTGTTCTGGGATGCCAATCACTCGTAAATTTTTAATTTTAATTGCGTCCCACATAAATCTCAGCATCTCTTCATTTTTCTTTGTTCTTTTTTCTGAGTTTTCCTGAAACAGAGTTGTATCCAAGTGTTTGTCTTCAGTTCCACTGATTCTGTCTTCCACGGTTTCAAATCTACTTCTCAGCCCTTCTATGACACCGTCCATTTCTGAAATCTTGTTGTTTATCTTTTGGATTTCTAATTGTTGTTTTTGTATAATTTCGAGTTGTGAATTTATTTTGGCATTTTGTTCCTGCATCATCTTCCTGAATTCTTCCAATTTTTTGTCTGTATTTTCCATAAATTTGTCTATTTTTTCCTCATGTTTGTCAGCTTTTTGCCTCAGTTCTTGGAAAATTCCGAGTTAGTGATTTGAGTTCCCTATCAGGTACTTCTAGTGCATTTTCTTCCATAGGAGAGTTATCTGGTGTTTTAATTTGGACGCCTATTGGAGCCATCTTGTCTTGTTTTTGTAAATGTTTTGATATTGTTTGCTGTTTTCGGGGCATTCAGTAAATATTTCTCTCGTTTATTGATTGTAGATTTTTTTTTATTTCGCCCTTGTGGTACAGCTGGGCAGGTCTAGCTGAAGAGTAGCCACTGGGACGGGTTGTTTGTGGCACTCACCACAGCCACCAGGACGGTCGGTAGTCAGTGCTGGGCAGGTTCCAATAGGGCGTGCCTGCACAGCTTGGTGGTGTGATGTCAAGTGCACGGTGTAGGTAGGCAGGATGCAGCGGTGAGATGGTTATATGTGAAGCTAAGCAGCTGTTTTGTCTCCCACTGGATGCTCCGTGAGGCTGCTCTCCCATTCTCCCACTTGCTGGTCTCTGATAGGAGTCCAAGACGGTGGATCCACACTGCGTTAGCTGGTAAGGGACCTCTGCATGAATCTCTCTTTGCTCTCCATTCTCTTTCAGTATTCTCACTCCGTTTGGTGTTTGGCTGAGTTCTTTATCTCTTCATTTGATGTTCTAGGATTTCAGGATTGTTGATTCTCTGTTTGGCTTAGTTTTTCGGATCTTTGCTGTGGAGGGACGGCGTGGTGCTTCTGCCTAGAGCGCCATCTTGCCGGACTCTCCTGAAGTATAGTTTTTCATAATACTCTGTTATGATCTTTTTTATTTCAGTTGAGTGTGTTGAAATGTCTCCCATTTCATTTCTTATTTGGGTTGTCTGTGTCCTCTCCTGTTTTTCTTTTGTCAGTTTGGCCAGTGGTATGTCGATTTTGTTGATCCTTTCGAAGAACCAACTTTTGGTTTTGTTGATTCTTTCTATTGTTTTTCTATTCTCTCTTTCATTTATTTCTGCTCTGATCTTTATAATTTCCTTTCTTCTGGTGGCTGTGGGCTTTATTTGCTGTTGTCTTTCTATTTGTTTGGGTTGTGTAGTTAATGTTTTGATTTTGTCCCTTTCTTCTTTTTTTGATGTGTGCAGTGATTGCTATAAATTGTCCTCTGAGGACGGCCTTTGCTGTGTCCCAAAGGTTTTGGTATGATGTGTTTTCATTCTGTTTTGATTCTAGGGATTTTTTGATTCCATCTCTGATTTCTTTTGTTACCCAGTGATGTGTAAGCATGGTTTTATTCAGTTTCCATGTAATTTATTGTTTTTCCTTGCTTTTCCTATTGTTAATGTCTACCTTGATTGTTTTGTGGTCAGAGAAGATATTTTGTATTACCTCAACATTTTGGATTTTCTTACGGGTTTCTCTGTGGCCTAAGATGTGGTCTATTCTGGAGAATGTTCCATGTGCGTTGGAAAAGAATGTGTACTTTGCAGCTATTGGGTGTAGTGTTCTATATATGTTTATGAGGTCAAGTTGGCTGATTGTGCCCTTTAGGTCTTTGTATCTTTGTATAGGTTCTTTCTAGATGTTCTGTGCTTTACCAAGAGTGGCATGTTGAAGTCTCCCACTATTATTGAGGAACTTCAGTTTCTCTTTTCCGTGCTGCTAGAGTTTGTTTTATTTATTTTGGAGCCCTATCATTGGGTGCGTAGATATTTATTATGTTTATGTCTTCATGATGGATTGTCTCCTTAATCACTATATAGTGTTCTTTTTTGTCTTTTATGGTGGATTTTGTTTTAAAGTCTATTTTATCTGAGATTAGTATTGCCACTCCTGCTTTTTTTTTTTGGTAGCTGTTTTCTTGATATATTTTTTTCCATCCTTTGATTTTTAATAAATTTATGTCTTTGTTTTTAAGTTGTGTCTTTTGTAGACAGCATATTAATGGATCCTCTTTTTTAATCCATTCTGTCACTCTCCATCTTTTTATGGGTGCATTTAGGCCTTTTACATTCATGGTAATTATTGATAGGTGTGAGTTTATTGCTGTCTTTTTGTAGTGCTTTTTTTGTGGTACTGACGTTTTTTTTGTTCTCCTTACTCTCCTGTGCTGAATTCCTTTTGTTTGTGGATTTTTTTTTCATTTATTTTGTTTTTGTAGGTTTTGTTTTTGCTGAAACTTTATGTTTTTCTTCTTTATTTTGATGAGTAGATTTGTTAACTTTCTTTGTAGTTACCTTGAAATTTACCTTTATCTTCCTAGGTTTGAACCAGTCCATTATTACTTGGTATCACTTTGCCTTCCTCTCTGTTAGAAGGTTCTATACTTACACAGTGTATTTCCTCTTTTATTGTTCCGATGTTGTTGTGATTTACAGATTAACCTCTCTGGTTCCCTGTTGTAATTCTTTTGTTTTTGGGTAGTCCTTGAGAGTTCATTTCCTAGATTGATATCTGGTTGGTACACTCCTGAGTCCTAGATTCAGGCTGTGGTCTGATGTTGTTTTTCTCAGACTGAAATTTAATATTTCATGTAAGTTTGGTTTGATTTTTACATAGTCCCTTAATTTCTTTTTATCTGGAAATGACCTAATTTCACCATCATGTTTGAATGAGAGTTTTTCAGGATATATTATTCTTGGTTGGCAAGTTTTTTCTTTCTGTGTTTTATATATGTCAACCTATTGTCTCCTTGCCTGCAGGGTTTCTGGAAAATAATCTGAGCTTAGACTTATTGTTTCTCCTCTGTATGTGACTTTTTGTTTTTCTTGAGTTGCTCTCTGGATTCTTTCTTTGTCTTTAGTTTTAGAGAGTGTGATTATGGTATGCCATGGTGATTGTCTTTTGGGCTTATCCTATATGGGTTTTGTTGAGCTTCTTGGATGATGAGCTTTTCATCTTTCATGATATTGGGAAAGTTTTCTGTTAGCAGTTCTTCAGAGTTCCTCTCTATGTTTTCTGTTTTCTCCCCCTGTTGTGGCACTCTGATCACTTGAAAATTTTTGCTTTGACTGTATACATATAATTCTCATTGTTTCTTCATTCTTTCTTCTGTTTTTTATTAAATAGGATTTTATACAAATTTTTCTACAATTTTTCCGATCCTGTCTTCCACCGTTTCAAACATTCTCCTCAGCCCTTCTATGAACCTGTCCATTTCTAAAATCTTGTTGTTTATCTTTTGGATTTATAATTGTTGTTTTTGTATGATTTATAGTTGTGAATTCATTTAAGCATTTTGTTCCTGTATTTTTTCCTGAATTCTTCTATTTTTGTTTGTTTTTTCTATGACTTTGTCTGCCTTTTCCATTAATTTGTCCATTTTTTCCTCATTTTTGTTTCCTTTTTGCTTGAACTCTTGGATAGTTCTGAATATTGGATATTTGAATTTCCTAACAGGTAGCTCTAGTGCCTTTTCTTCTACTGGAAAATAGTCTGGTGTTTTATTTTGGAAACCTACATGAACCATCCTGTCTTTTTTTTTTTTTTAATGTTTTGATATTGTCTGCTGTCTTTGGGGCATTCAGTAGTTATTTTCCTCATTTATTGATTGCAGATTTGTTTGCTTCTTGAAGTTTTTTGTTTTATTTGGTTATGTCCGAGTATGTGGGCTGTGTGTTCTTTATTGTTTGTTCATCTGTAGGCACAATTCTTTTTGCCTCCTCCAATAGGAAGGGTCAGTTGCTCAGGTATGGTACAGCAGGGCATGTTCAGCTGAAGGTGAGTTGCTGGGATGGGTTTTTTTTGATAAGTACTAGAGCCAACAGGGTGGGCCCAGAATCTGTAGGGGAGGTTCTGGTAGGCCATGTTTGTGCTGTTTATGGGTTCAGCGCGTGGTGTAGGTAGGTAGGAAGGGGGAGATATTGTGATGTGTGGAGCTAAGATGGGTATGGGAAAATGGAGAGTGCTAAGGGAGCTTGCTGTTGGAGTGGAGAGATGAGAGACTAAGAAATTGAGAAAAATAAAAAGGAAAAGAAAAAGAGTAAAAGAATAAAAATAAATAAATAAAAATTATTAAAAAAAAGAAAAACAGCCTCCAAGGATCCCAGCAGTGTGGCTGTGAGTATTGGGGAAGTTGTTCCCAGGCCATGAAGTTCAACCTGGCTAGAAGGGGTAGAGGGATCACACAACACCAGGTATTCAGGAGACAGGAAGAGAACTTAAGTATAGAGAGATGAGAAACTGAGAAATGAACAGAAGCAAAAAAGAGAAAAAGAGAGAAAAGAAAGGAAAACAAAGAAACAAACAAAAAGAAGAGAAAAGAAATGTCCCCAGGGATCCCACTGCGTGGCTGCGCAGACTGAGGGAGTAGCTCCCAAGCCACACAGTACAGCCTGTCTAAAAGGGACTTCCAAGCCAAGAAAAGAGATAAAGAAAAGAAACAAACAAATACATCAAAACAGAACAAACAAATACATCAAAACAGAACAAATCAAAACAAACAAACAAAGAAAAAAGCCCCAGGGATCCTACCAGTATGGCGGCACAGGCCGGGAAGGAGTTCCACAGTTGCGTGGCATTTCATAGCTTTTCAAGAAGAAACAAAGATGATACATGGAGCCAGGTATTTGACAGGAAGGAGGCGGAGGTGGTAAGAGGTATGGAAGAAACCAAAAGAAGCAGAAAAAAGTAACACCAGCAACCAACAAATGGCACTCAGGGAATCAGCCATTATGGGCAGGTGGAATCCAAGTGGCACAGGGGTGAAGCTGGTGCTTCCTGGCCAAGAGACTGTGGCCATAGGAAGCAGAGGATTCTGAGTGGGGGTGAAAAAGGGTGGGGGGTGGGAAATTGTATATCGCCAGTTACTGGTTGTTCTGTCTCCTCCGAGGAGCTCCGTGAAGCTGCTTTCCTGTACTCTCTGTTTGTTGATCTCTGACAGGAGTCCAAGATGGTGGATCCGTGCTGCATTAGCTGATAGGGGACCTCTGCATGTACCTCTCCGCACTCTCTGTTCTCAGTCAGTTTCTTACTCAGTTTAGTGCTTGACTAAGTTCTTTATCTCTTCATTTGATGCTTAGGGTTTTAGGACTGATGCTTGTCTCTGACTTATTTTTTCAGATCTTTGTTGTGGAGGGACAGCGTGGTGCTTCTGTCTATAGTACCATGTTGCCTGGAAGTCCCTAATTAATTTAAATTTAAATTTTCACAGGTACATGCTGGGGAAGAGACTACCATATTGGAAAATGCAACTCCAGAATACCCTAGAATGTACTTAATAGTCCTGAATTTCTGAATGTATATTTAAATAACAACATTTCTAATCCTTAGTTTTGTTAAATGCAAAAAAGAATAAATTTGTCACCTCAAAACTGGGATGATAAGTATCATTAATATCTTTTGATGAAGATATGTGAAAAGTCTAATTTAGGCCATTTCAAGCTGAAATTTCAAAATCCATCTGTAGATATCTCATTTTATATTCCAATAGTTTCAGTTTTACATAGTTATAATAAGAAATTATGTTATAATAAGAAATGACAGACATAATCATGTTTCAAAGAATTATTTTCCTAAGTTTTCAGAAGCACATTTATCTCTATGTAAACAAGGCTAGGTGGAGAGTAAAATCTTGTAGTGTTATGTGTATAACAGGATGCTTAATTGAAAGTTTCAGCTGAAGTACCTTTTAAAGACAGTGCTAACTCAAAATTGGGAAAAAAATTTAAGTAGTGGTAAGAACAAGTTGGACAATTGTGAAAAACCTCATACACATTGAGAGTATACAAGAGTTTGAATAACGGGAATGTAGAGCGTTTTTGAGGTGGATGTCTTTGAACAGAATGGTTCTTTAAATCTCTCTCAACCAAAGGGAAGGAATGAGAGTATCTACTCCTTATCTCCTAACTAGGAGAAGAAGGTTTTGAAGAAATCACCAATATGTCCACTTTATCCTTTGTAGGAGTCCTCATGTGGTGCAAGCAGTTAACACACTCAGCTGCTAACCAAAATGTCGTAGTTTTGAGTCCACCTAGAGGCACCTCAGAAGAAAATTTCTATATATACAGAAAGAGGGCTGGCAGAAGCAGCCTATGACAGAGGGAGTGAGTAGAGGATTCTGAAGTGACGTTATGACCAGAGATTACTGTGGCAACGGAAGTATAAGTGTTTCCCCTAGATAAATCCAAGAGTCCAAGAGGGTCATCTGAGATATGCTAGAAAGATCACTGGATTCTGATTCTGAAGGAAGCTAGATTTGAAAGATCCTCATATGGGTAGGGATGTGGAGGGGTGGGGCCACACAGTAGTCTTCAGAGAATTCACTCATCTCAGGAGAAAATAGTGTTCAACTCCTGCCAAGTCCTTAAAATACTGACACCAGTTCAGGAGAGTTTTGGTTAATTGAAGGGCTTTCTTGACATTCTTTTCTCTTAGCTTTCCCTGTTTCCCAACCCAAAGGAGTCAGAAACTGCAGAAATAAGTTTGGCCATGAGGAGGAAAAGTTCTGGTGGGGAAAGAAGGAAGAAACCAGTATTTTTCCTGACTTCAGTCTTCATCTGTGAAGGCCTGAGCTGGGCGGGGAGGGGGGAAACCGCTTGCCGACAAGTTGATTCCAACTGGTGGCTACCCCATGAGTGTCAAAGTAGAACTATGCTCTGTAGGGTTTTCAGCAGCTGGGTTTTTGGAAACACATCACCAGGTTTTTCTTTCAAGTTGCCTCTGGGTGGATTCAAACGCGAATTTTTTGATAAGCAGCTGAGCACATTAACCATTTGTGCCACTCAGGGACTCCAGGGCAAGGGGAGACAACTTCATAACAAATCAAGTTGGCAGCTTTGATTCTTGTAATGGAAGTGAAATTTTATTTTGTGACTAAAAGCATCCGGTATGGTTCCAGCGCCTCTGCAAATGTTCGTGTAGGGACAAGAAAAGAAATAGACTCCTGAATAAAATTAAAAGGATGTAAAAAGATGGTAAAAAAAAAAAAAAAGCAAAAGAACTTCAGTGTAAGATTCCTAGCATTATGTCATTTCAACATAATAGTTACTATATACTATAGTGGCATAAAAATGTGAAGAAGAAAGGTGACTGAGACAACATGAGTAAAATAACTTTGTCTTTACATACTTCTATCAGTAATAAGGAGCCCTGGTGGTGCAGTGGTTAAGAGCTCAGCTGCTAACCAAAAGTCAGCAGTTTGAATCCACCAGCTGCTCCTTGGAAACCCTATGGGGCAGTTCTACTCTGTTCTATAGGGTTGCTCTAAGTCGGAATCGACTCAACGGCAACAGGTTTGGTTTTTTGTTTGTTTGTTTTTGGTTTTATCAATAATAAAGAGATGCCAAGTCAGGTTTGTCAGCCTAATATATTTACATCATGCCTGTTAAAAATTATCACTTTAAAAGTTATAACAAGTCTGAGTGGTGAAATGTTTCCTGTAACATCATTTAAATGGGTAGGCACTTAAGTTTTTTGGCCCAAAGCTTTTTTGGGAAAAGTCAAGGAAGTAAGAAGTTTCTATCCTTGTCCATATGAATGAGAACATTTTAAAATTACGTTTAACACACTAAACAAAGAGACTGATTTTAGAAACTAGAGCATAGCACCTTTTGGAATAATTTAAATAATAATAATGTGTGTTGAAAGAACAGATTAATGATTTTAAAGATTCGAATGGGTTATTACTGCGTTATATTTTCCCTATTTTGTTCCATTCATCCAACAGACTATATTAATGCTTGTAATATACTATGTGAAAAGCTTTGTCCTAAAGCTAGATCTTAATGTGTTTAGGCTAAACATATTTTAATATCTTTTCAATGAAAAAAAGAAAAAAAAATGCATGTATATTGGATTGTCTGCCTAAGACAGGAAGTATATCTCTGACAAATGCAAATTGGGTCTTGAATTTTGGGTAAGGGATGCAGATCTCTTTAAATGTAAATCGCTTCCACAGATTGAATGGACTTTCTTTAACAGCTGGTTGAAGAATCAGTGAGCTTGAATGGACCTTAAAATTTATTTAGTCCAGCTTATACATTGTAAAGATTACTGAGTATAATATGTTTTTATTAAATTGAACTAAATTGAATAAGAAAACAGACTGAGAGTTTAAATGGCTTAACCAAGCTGTCAGTACTCAGAGACAAAGCAAGGACTAAAACCAGGCCTCTTAATTTCATATCTGGATACCTTCCTTCAGAAGCAGAGTCCCTGGGTGGTGCAAAGGGTTAATATTCTTGACTGCTAATTAAAGGGTTGAAGTTTTGAGTCCACTCAGAGGTGCCTCAGGAAAAAGTCTTGGCAATCTACTTGAAAAAAAAATTAGCCATTGAAAACCCTTTGGAGTGTAGTTCTACTCTGACACACATGGATAGCTATGAGTCAGCGTCTGCTTGATGGCAACTGGTTTCTTTCAAGAGATTGACTTTCTCATCTAACTTTAGTTCGCAAGCATTTTTCAATGGTTTCCTTAGCAACAATACTCCTCAAACTTGACTATGTCTCAAATGAATAAGTCTGTCAATTTTAGTGCCCATTTTAAATACATAATGAGACTACTGTCCATTAAAATTAATGAAATTGTAGAGAAATAATTCATTAAATTGTTGAAAATTTGGAACTGAAAAAATTATATAGTTGAATACCATTTTCCAATTTCTTGAAAAGCCAATATTTAAAATACCCTGGCAAACTATTATGTGTAATATAGTGAGCTAGGGTTTTTAACCTTTAGTTTCTCATTTTTGTTCTTTACCAGTGAACTGGGTGAGAATTGACAGCTGCTAGTCACATAAGATTAATGTATATCACTGCACGTCATGAAGTATGTACATACTAGACCATGAGTTGTCTTGGTTAGCTACTGATGAAATGTTTTGACTAATTTCTTTTAGAAGGACCGGATTAGTTAGAAATTAATGTGCTGGTGAAATATTTCTTTAAGAAGTATTAGCCTTACAGAAAGCCAGAATGTGTCTGCTTTTTCTTTCTGAAAATGTTTACTTTATTTCACCTAAATAGAGCACAAAATAGTAGGAATATTGGATTTCCAAAAATATGAATGTCCCTCTCATTTTCTTTCTTCTGACTAAGTCCTCTCTTACTTCTTATTATCATTTTCCCCCCTAAGGACATTTTGGTAAATATTAGTTTTAAAGTGAATAATAAGGCCTGCTTTTCTTAATCTTAAATATTGCTAATGCGGCATTGGTGGTTCAGTGGTGAATTCTTGCCTTCTATGCAGGGGACCTGGGTTCCGTTCCCGGCTAATGCACCTTAAGCTCAGCCATCACTGGTTTGTCAGTGGAAACTTGCATGTTGCTATGCTGCTGAACAGGTTTCAGTGGAGCTTCCAGACTAGGACAGAGTAGGAAGAAAGGCCTGGAAATATACCTCCAAAAAATAGCCAGTGAAAACCCTGTGGCTCACAACGGTCTGATCCTCAATCAATCATAGGGATGATGCATGACCATTGTGCATGGGATCACCATGAGTTCGGGGCTGACTTGACGGCAGTTGACAACAACAAATGTTTCCTGTTATCACATTCCCTGACTAAGCCACTGGTGATAGTTCCAGAGAGGAGGCATAAGATTCCAGAATACTTCATTTCAGCATATTTCACCAGTGAGGATAGTTCCTTTTTTGCTGTCTTGGATCTATGGTTGCTGATAAACTTTTTCAGAAAAAAATCTATAAACTATCTAGACTCTGCAGTAGGCAGGGGTTTTACGTATTTTCAACACCAAATCAACCATATATTTGGCTCTTAGGATATAGAAAAAAGCAATCAAAGTAGCTTTATATTGAAGGTATTCATTGTTTTGAGAGGGATCTTTCTTTTGATAAAGATATCTGCTAAAGTTCTAACGATCACTGGGAAATAATGTCATCGTATATATTTCTTTCTTAGGCACTGTCACTGGTTTCTGAACTTCAAAATACTAACACATTAAGTATCTTCCTCTTTAAGGAATTGTTTAACTCTTGGAAGATGGACTGCATTATATTAAGAAGACCAATAAAATATAAAACAGTTTTAGTAAATAGGCCTAGAAAATTGTTTTTCTGCATAAAATGTAGGTAATGATATATTGCAGTTTTTCTGTGTTGATTCCAGTTTCAAATGTCTGGTCCTACTCTCTGTAGTTATAAATAATTTCACACATTAGGAAAGTAAGATCCTTTGCCATATCCCTTGTGTAAAAATGGGGTGGGAGCATGTCTGACCTCTTCTAATTTCACAAAGAGAAAGGAGAATCAAGATCAACAGCCTAAGGCTGATTCCCATGAGGCAGAGGTCAGACATGCCTCCCCTTTCCATCATCTTTACTAATTCTGACACCAATCGGCCTTCACACAGCACTGTCTGCTTCTCTGCTGGATTCGATAATTCATTGCAATGGCCACACAGAACTCATAGACCATACTCATGATTATGGGGTTTATTAGGGAAGTAACAGTTACAATTCAGGCTCAGGAACACTGAGGATATAATTTTTCCATCAGGACAGTCCCTTTCCAACCATGCTCACAGGCATGCCTCTCCCTAGCCCTAGGCCTCTCCCCAAAGGCCCTCAGCTTTCTCTCTCCATGAGCCAGGAAACCCAACACACCATCTCCTGCTGGCAGGTCTCTGCTGCTGGGTCTGTCCTACCACTGCTTCTCACCATCTTCAGGGTTACATCTTGCTTTCTCTCTCTCAGTCTCCTGCCTCCAGGAACTTCTCAGCTCAGGGATCCTGGGTGCAAAGGATGTGCTGGATCCTGGCTGTTTTTCCTTGGTAGTCGTGAGAGTCTTTGTTTCCCATCTCGGGGATGGCTCATTTTAAACCCAGTGGGATGGCAAAACTGATAAATCCCTTTGGTGGGTCACAATTACCCTATGACACAGTCCTGCCCAATCACCTGGGTGGGAGTTACAAGACCATGGTTAGAAACATCACACACGAAAGTAATTAACTGCACCGCACCTTGTATTTTTTTTTTTTTTCTGGTAGAAGAAACATAATAATCAGAACATACTCAAAATATAGGTTCCCTCTCCTTTTAAGACTCTCAGCCCCCTCAATGTATGGTGAGCAAAAAACGCTCTATCTTACATGTTAAGCAATAAGAGGGATCTCTCAAGATGGGAAAAATTCTATGACGGGCTGTTTCCATCCACCCAGAAAATAGTGGCTTATATGCCCAGTGCTCATCCAATAAAGATTTTCTGAAAGCTTATTTTGGGATGGTCTTTGTGCCTAGACATGAATTTAAGGATTTTTTGTTACTTTAAAAATTGAATTTTGCTATTATATTTTAGGCCTTGGTCTATCAGAAGATAGCGTGCAGGTACTAGAGTAGATATGAGCCCAATGTCTACTTTTTGGTGCCCATTCATTGCCTTTAATTGCTTTAGTAGCTTCTTACTTCCCTCCTTGTCTGCATCCCTCTCAGACCCATCCAGAGCCGCCAGCTATAATCATATAGGTGGCACCATTTGCATAGACTACCTTGTGAATTGTCTACAATATAAGCAATGCCAAGTAGAGTGATGCATTTGCACAGTCTGCACAACTGCAAGAAGAACCGTCATATTGCTACCAAATCAGTTCCAAACAAAACCAGTTGCCATCAAGTCAGTTCTGACTCATGGCAACCCCATGAGTTTCAGAGTAGAACTGTGCTCCATAAGATTTTCAATGACTGTGACCTTTCTGAAGTAGATTGCCAGACCTTTCTTCTGAGGTACCTCTTGATGGATTCAAATCACCAATCTTTTGGTTAGAAGCAGAGCGCTTAACCTTTTATGCCACAGAGAAGATTCAGGGACTCTAATATTGCCACAAAGCTATTTAAAATCTTGCCCAATTCTGCCACTCCACCTACATCTTGTCTTCTTCTCCCTCATTTGCCCTCTTATCCATATTCAAAATTGTTTCCTTAATCAATATTATGTCAAGACTGTAATATGAAGAAAACACCCTGAGGTTTACAGTAGACACAATTCAATTAATGATTGACACCCCTCTATTAGCCCAAAGGAATATTTATTTGGTGGTATTTCAAAAAGCATGCAAAGTGATGAATTTCAGGGAATATGAGGGAAATGTTTCAGGACCAGGAAACCTTTACATCCTACCTCCTGCCATTCTTCTAGGGTAGTTTCAGCTTTCTCAAGTTAAAAATGGTTTAAAATCATTTTAAGGAAAAATCATTGACTTAAGAAACTAGTTAAATAGTACTGATAATCTTATATGCTAGATTTAGAAAATTTCTACTACTTCATGTTTTCCAAAAAATTTGATCTACTATTACTAAAAGTAAAAAATATTTTAAAATGTTCTATAATTATAGGGACCATGCTTAGTTTAATTCTTACACTAAACACGTGTAGGTTCTTTAACATCTGCCATGTAATAAGAATCTAAAATGTAAATAAAATGAAACTCATGCTCTTGAGGAGTTTATGTTTAAATGGAAAGGTAGAAATAATTCAACAGTTATGATTGAGCTATGTTGTGCAATGGAAGTACAGAATTATGCAACTGTTTCAGCCAATGAGAGGAGTTTTGTGAAATGGTTAGGAAAGAAAAAGTATCACAAGATGAGGATGAGTTACTCTCTGAGAAAAAAAAGTAGAAGGGAAAATATTCACACACTAAGAACATTAGTTCAAAGGCAAGGAAATATAAAATCTTCTTGAATGAGAAAAATTCCTTTGTTGTTGTTATTGTTTTGCCTGAACATAAAATATAAGTCAGGGAAGATTAGGCAATGGTGGCCAATCCAATTGTTGTGGCAATTGTATGCCAAATTGAATTTTAATCAGGGAGTACAAGACCAGTTTCACATTTCAGACAAGCCATGTGTTGAGATATATTGGCATTAAAAAAGGAGAAAAGAATGGAGTTAGGGAAACCAGCCAGGAGGTTATTTCAGAAATCTAGGAGACAGATGATAGCCTGAGGAAGTAGTAGCAGCAATAAAGAGGAGGGGCGAGAATAGAAAAAGTAATTAGTGGGGAGATTCAGGAAGAGTTGTTTGAGTTTGGGTGGTGATGGAGAGAGGATCTGCAGTGGTTCCAGGTTTGTTGGTGGTGTGGTGTCCTGAACTGAGACGAAAAATCCCAGAGTGGTAATAGTTGTAGGGATGAGGGGGGCAAGGAATAGGAATTCAGTACTGGAAATACTGACTTTCTGTTATTTGTATTTCAGAGTCTAAAGCTCATAGGAAAAGAAAGGGTTAAATTAAAAAAAAAAAAAAACTGAGACTCATCAGTGTGTGGGTAATAATTAAAATCATGAAAATTAATGGGATTTGGAGGATTCATGTATAGGATGAGAAGATTGAAGACACCCCGTAGAATATTCAGGTAACGTTCAGAAAGTTGAAAAAACCAATACAGAAAGGTATCATGTGATCGAAAGGATGCCATGTTGTTGGTACACTTCAGGACTTGTTCAGGTAAAATAATAAGGTCTTGAGTGTTACACAAAAATCTAGTCAAGTCCTAGTTTTAAATATTAGCCAATATCTACCATCAATTGAGGGATTATACATACTATCTCATTTTAATCTTTTCAATAACACAGAATTAGATATTACACAGTTTATAGAAGAGAAAACTGGGGCTTAGCAAAGTCAGTGATTTTCTTGGAATCTCAAAGCTAATGAACGTGGAACTGCAGTTTGAGTTTTGGTCTTTGCCACTCCACAATTTGAAATTTTAACCAATGTGGTGTTTTGCTTCTTAGTTTATAGCTTCCATGTCATGGAACAATAATCAGTTCAGATATGTATAATACCAATTAGTTCTTGAGTGATCCAGAAAACTCTTCTCTTCCCTTAATCAACTTTGAGGACATGTAGCACCATGTCATAAACCACTTCTTTTCTTTGAATTGACCTTGGCTCCCTGCCTTTGTTAAAACATAGCACAGATGAGAGAAGCACTGTCATCTTTGAGAAAGTTCTGTGTGACATAGAGCAGAATGTGCTTGGGAAGAGTAGAAAGTAAAAGTAATCTGAGTTCAAGCCAAGTTTGAGGAATGAGAACCATGAATTTCACTTGAAGATCCAAAGTCCCAATTTAAAGTCTCTAAGAGTCTTGATTCAAGATATTTCCTATATGTGAAAAAGGGATCTTTTGAACACAGGAGGTACATGGATGGACTTAAGGGTGAGGGAAAGGAGAAGGGAGAGTTATTAATCTCTGCTAGCATATACAAATATTTTTTAGTATATTAGCATTTCTGGACAGACTATCAATTTCCTTCATTAGCTCTTCAAATTGATCCAAGGCTGAAAAATGTTTAAGAAATGCCAATATTATTTATTCATTTTTTTTTTAATTTTGGAAAATGTCAAACATACACAAAAGTAGAGCTATTAGTATAGGAAAGCCCATGTGGTTATCACCCTATTTCAAAAATACCAATATTTTGCCAGTTTTATTATACTATTTTCAACACTTTTAGATTTTGTGTTGTGTTATTTTAAAGGCAATCATACAGACTGTGTATAGTGCATGCTAGTATTTTAACGTACATCTCTAGTTTCTCTGCCCTCTCATCTGTTGTGCACACCTCTTCCAGGTCTTCTGGAGGCTCCATTCTCCTCACAATGCTCTTTAAAGCAAAAACCTTTAAAGATATGTGGGCTACTGAGAGAGAATTCAAGACTTTTCAAAAACCACTTCCAAATAACCTTTCCATTTTTCTCTCATAGAAATAGTCTGGAACCTTCTACTTCAAACAACTTGGCCTATCCCTGAAAAAGGTCTTAAATTTTTGCATGTATAGGACTAGAATTACCCGTGACTCCTTAGGATTTCTGAATTCTATACGTCACCTCTCTAAATTTAACCACTTCTTAATAATACAGCTGAAATTTCACTGTACCTGTCTGAATATCTTGGATAAGGGTAAGGGATCTGACATCTGTGATAACCCTCAGATACTGCATTTGGCACTTTGATATTGTAACTGTAGAAGATTATTTCTGCATTTTAGATAAAGTTGTGAACATCTTGGAAAATATATTCCAACAATTTATTCCAGCAAGTCAGAAAGCCTCTTTCTTTCATGTACTCTTCTTGTTTTCTGACAAGTTATATAGAGGCTAACCCTGATATGTTGCTGTTGTTGTTACGTGTTGTCCAATTGATTTTTGATTCATAGTGACCCGATGTGACAGAGCAGAACTTCCCATAGGGTTTTCTAGGCTGTAATCTTTATGAGAGCAGATTTCCAGGCTTTTCTCCAATGGAATGGCCAAGTGGGACAAACCACGAACCTTAGGTTAGCAGCTGAGTGCTTAACCCTGATATACACTAACCAAATACTAGTCCCTGGGCATTTTGCACATGTGTTTGTCAGACTCAATAAGTTCTAGAGGTTTACTAGAGCCACTCTACTGGCTCTAGATTCCAATTATGAGTAAATGAGAAAAGAAATAATAGTTGTTCAATGCAGAAACAATAGTAGAATTTGTTCCTCATAAATTTTTTCTTTTTTTTTATATTTTATTGTACTTCAGGTAAAGGCTTACACAACAAATAGTTTCTCATGAAACATTAGTACACATGTTGTTTTCTGATATGGGTTAACAACCCCACAACATATCAACCCTCCAAATTCTCAACCTTTTTTTTTTTTTTTTTTTTTTTGGTGAAAATACACATAGCCAAAGATACACCGTTCCAAAAATTTCTACGTGCACAGTTCAGTGACATTGACTATGCTCTTCCAACTGCTCTGTTATTCTCACTTAAGATGGAGGCTTACAGAACAAAATAGTTTCTCATTTAACAGTTACTACAAATTTTGCCCTATGACAATGGTTAACAATCTCAAAACACATCAACAATATCCTTACTCAACCTTGGGTTCCCTATCACCAGCGTCCTTGTCCCATTCTGCCTTCTGGCCCTTGTCACTGGACTTCTGTACCTTGTTAGTCTCGTTTGGTTTTACAGGGCTGTCCACTCCCAGGCTCAACAGTGAACCTCGGAGGTAGCTTCACCACTGAGCTAAAAAGGGTGTCTGGGGGCCATACTCTTGAGGTTTCTCCAGTCTCCTTTAGGCCAGTAAATCTGGTCTTTTTTTTGTGAGTTAGAATTATGCTCTACATCCTTCTCCAGTTCTGTCCAGAACCCTCTGTTGTGATCCTGATCAGAGCAGTCAGTGGTGGTACCCAGCAACATCTAGCTGTACTGGACTCAGTCTGGTGGAGGCCTTGGTAGCTGTGGACAATCAGTCCTTCGGACTAATCTTTTCCTTGTACCCTGTTCTCTTCATTCTCCCTTGCGCCCAAAGGGATGAGACCAGTGGAATATCCTAGATGGCCGCTCACAGGCTTTTAAGACCCCAGACACTACTCACTAAGGTACAATGTAGAATATTGTCTTTATAAGCTGTGTCATGCCAATTGAGCTAGATGTTCCCTGAGACCATGGTCCCCACAGCCCTCCACCAAGCAATTCAGTACCTCAGGGAGTTTGGATGTGTCTATGGAGCTTCCATGACCTTTCCTTGTACAAGTTGTGCTAGTTTCCCCTGTATTGTGTACTGTCTCACCCTTCACCCAAGATACCACGTATCTATTGCCTATTTAGTATTTCCCCCCCACCACCCCTCCCATCCCTGCTAACCAACAAATATTGTTACATTTTTTGTGTGAACTTTTTCATGGGTTTTTACAATAGAGGTCTCATACAATATTTGTCCTTTTGTGATTGACTTATTTCACTCAGCATAATGTCCTCCAGTTTCATCCATGTTATGAGATGCTTCACAGATTCATTGTTGTTCTTTCTCGTTGCATAGTACTCAATTGTGTGTATGTACCATAGTTTGTTTATCCATTCATCTGTTGATGGGCATCTAGGTTGTTTCCATCGTTTTGCTATTGTGAACAATGCTGCCATGAACATAGGTGTGCATATGTCTATTTGAGTGACGACTCTTACTTCTCTAGGTTATATTCCTAGGAGTGGGATTGCTGGAACAAATAGTATGTCTATTTCTAGCTTTTTGAGGAAGCACCATATCATTTTCCAAAATGGTTGTATCATTTTGCATTCCCACCAGCAGTGCATAAGAGTTCCCATCTCCCTGCAGCCCCTCCAACATTTGTTATTTCCAGAGTTTTTGATTCGTGCCAGTAATGCCGGGGTGAGATGGTATGTCATTGTGGTTTTAATTTGCATTTCTCTAATGGCTAGTGATTGCGAACATTTCCTCATGTGTCTGTTGGCCATTTGAATGTCTTCTTTGGTGAAGTGTCTGTTCATTTCCTTTGCCCATTTTTTAATAGGATTATTTGTCTTTTTGTTGTACAGATGTTGGATTTTCTTGTAGATTATGGAGATTAGACCTTTGTCTGACTTGTACTGCCCTCAAATTTTTTCCCAGTCTATACGTTCTCTTTTTACTCTTTTGGCGAAGTCTTTTGAAGAGCATAGGTGTTTGATTTTTAGAAGATCCCAGTTATCTAGCTTATCTATTGGGGTTTGTGCATTGATGGTTATGGTTTGTACCCTGTTAATGCCATGTATTAAGGCCTGAAATGTTGGTCCTATTTTTTCTTCTATGAACTTTATAGTTTTAGGCTTTATATTCAGGTCTTTGATCCATTTTGAAGTAGTTTTTGTATACAGTGTGAGGTATGGGTTCTGTTTCATTTTTTTGCAGATGGATATCCAGTTTTGTCAGCACCATTTATTAAAAGACTGTCTTTTCCCCATTTGATGGACTTTGGGCCCTTGTCAAAGATCAGGTGACCGTAGGTGGATGGATTTACATCTGGGTTCTCAATTCTGTTCCATTGGTCAATGTATCTGTCGTTGTACCAGTACCAGGCTGTTTTGACTACTGTAGCTGTATAGTAGGTTCTGAAGTCAGGTAGTGTGAGTCCTCCAACTTTAGTCTTCTTCTTCAGTAGTGCTTTACTTATTTGGGGCTTCTTCCATCTCCATATAAAGTGAATGATTAGTTTTTCAATCTCTTTGAAGAATGTTGTTGGTATTTGGATCAGGAGTGCATTGTATTTGTAAATTGCTTTGGGTAGAATTGTCATTTTCACAATGTTGAGTCTGCCTATCCATGAGCATGGCATGTTTTTCCATTTATGTAGATCCCTTTGGTTTTCATGGAGTAGTGTTTTGTAGTTTTCTTTGTATAAGTCTTTTACATCCCTGGTCAGATTTATTCCTAAGTATTTTATCTTTTTAGGGGCTATTGAAAATGGTATTGATTTCCTGATTTCCTTTTCATCATTCTCCTTACTGGTGTATAGGAATCCAACTGATTTTTGAATGTTTATCTTGTAACCTGTTACTCTGCTGAATCTTTCTATTAGTTCCAGTAGATTTCTCGTGGAGTCTTTAGGGTTTTCTATGTATAGTATCATATCGTCTGCAAACAGGGACAGTTTAACTTCTTCATTACCAGTTTGGATGCCCTTTATTTCTTTCTCTTGCCTTATTGCTCTAGCTAGAACTTCCAGCATGATGTTAAATAGGAGTGGTGATAAAGGGCATCCTTGTCTTGTTCCTGTTTTCAAGGGGAATGTTTTCAGCCTCTCTCCATTAAGAATAATGTTGGCTGTTGGTTTTGCATAGATGCCCTTGATTATGTTGAGAAATTGCCCTTCTATACCTATTTTATTGAGAGTTTTTATCAGGAATGGTTGTTGGACTTTGTCAAATGCCTTTTCTGTGTCAATTGAGATGATCCTGTGATTCTTTTCTTTCCTTTTATTTATGTGGTGGATTACATTGATTGATTTTCTGATGTTGAACCATCCTCGCATACCTGGTATGAATCCTACTTGGTCGTGGTGTATTATTTTTTTCATATGATGCTGAAATCTGTTGGCTAGAATTTTGTTCAGAATTTTTGCATCTGTATTCATGGGAGATATTGAACCGTAATTTTCTTTTTTTGTGATGTCTTTGCCTGGTTTTGGTATCAGCGTTATGCTGGCTTCATAGAATTAATTTGGAAGTGTTGCTTCCTCTTCTATGCTCTGAAATAGCATGAGTAGCACTGGTACAAGCTCTTCTGTAAATGTTTTGTAGAATTCTCCAGTGAAGCCATCTCGGCCAGGGCTTTTTTTGGTTGGGCTTTTTTTTTATACCTTTTCAATCTCTTCTCTTGTTATGGGTCTGTTCATATTTTCAACATCACTTTGTTGTAGTTTTGGTAGGCCGTGTGTTTCTAGAAATGTATCCATTTCCTCTAGGTTTTCAAATTTGTTGGAGTACAGTTTTTCATAATATTCTGCTGTAATCCTTTTTATTTCAGTTGGGACTGTTGTAATGTCTCCCATTTCATTTCTTATTTAGGTTATTTGTGCCCTCTGCTGTTTTTCTTTTGTCAGTCTGGCCAGTGGTTTGTCGATTTTGTTGATTCTTTCAAAGAACCTACTTTTGGTTTGTTAATTCTTTCTATTGTTTTTCTATTCTTTATTTCATTTATTTCTGCTCTGATCTTTACTATTTCCTTTCTTCTGGTTGTTGTGGACTGTTTTTACTGTTCTCTTTCTATTTGTTTGAGTTCTGTAGTTAATGTTTTGATTTTGTCCCTTTCTTCTTTTTTGATATGTGCATCTATTGTTATGAATTGTCCTCTGAGGACTACCTTTGCTGTGTCCCAAAGGTTTTGGTATGATGTGCTTTCATTCTCATTTGATTCTAGGAATTTTTTGATTCCATCTCTGATTTCTTCTATTACCCATTGATGTGTAAGCAGGGTATTATTCAGTTTCCATGTAATTGCCTTTTTTTATTGCTCTTTCTTTTTTTAATTTCTACCTTGATGGCATTGTGGTCAGAGAAGATACTTTGAATTATCTCAACGTTTTGGGTCTTGTTGAGGATTGTTCTGTGGCCTAAGATGTGGTCTATTCTGGAGAACCTTCCATGTGCCTTGGAAAAGAATGTGTATTTTGCAGTGGTTGGATGGAGTGTTCTATTTATGTCTATGAGATCAAGTTGGCTGATTGTGCCTTGTAGGTCGTCTGTATCTTTTGTGAGTTTCTTTTTAGTTGTTCTGTCCTTTACTGAGAGCGGTGTGTTGAAGTCTCTTACTATTATTGTGAAACTGTCGATTTCTCTTTTCAGTGTTGTTGGTTTGTTTTATGTATTTTGGAGCCCTGTCATTGGGAGCATAGATGTTTATTATGGTTATGTCTTCATGATGGATCATCCCCTTAATCATTATATAGTATCCTTCTTTGTCTTTTATGGTGGATTTTGTTTTAAAGTCTATTTTATCTGAGATTAGAGTTGCCACTCCTGCTCTTTTTTTTTGTAGTTGTTAGCTTGATATATTTTTTTCCAACCTTTGAATTTAATAAATTCACATCTTTGTTTCAAAGGCGTGTCTCTTTTAGACAGCATATTGATGGATCCTGTTTTCTTATCCCTTCTGTAACTCTCTGTCTCTTTATGGGTGCATTGAGTCCATTTACATTCAGTGTAATTATTGATAGATGTGAGTTTGTTGCTGTCGTTTTGTAGTGTTTTTTTTGTGGTGCTGAAGTTTTCTTTGTTCTTCTTACTCTCTTGTGCTGAGTTACTTTTGTTTTGGATTTTTTTTTCATTTCTTTTTTTTTGTAGGTTTTGTTTTTGCTGAGACTTTACGTTTTTCATCTTTATTTTTATGAGTTGGTTTGTTAACTTTCTTTGTGGTTACCATGAATTTTACAGTTATCTTTCTAAGTTTGAAGCAGTCTACCATTACTTGGTATTGCCTTGCCTTCCTTTTCATTAGAAGGTTCTATACCTATGCTGTTTATTCCCTCTTTTATTGTTTTGATGTTGTTGTCATTTATTGATTAACTGCTCTGATTCCTTGTTGTATTTCTTTTGGTTTTGGATAGTCCTTGAGAGTTCATTTCCTAGATTGGTATCTGGCTTGTACGATCCTGCATCCTAAGTTCTGCCTATGAGCTGAAGCTGTTTGTCCTCAGATCAAAGAACTCTCTTTAATAATTCTTGTAAATTTGGTTTGACTTTTACTTATTCCCTTAATTTCTGTTTATCTTGAAATGACCTAATTTCACCATCTAATTTGAACGAGAGTTTTGCAGGATATATTATTTTTGGCTGACAATTTTTTTCTTTCAAGATTTTATATATGTCATCCCATTGCCTTCTTGCCTGCATGGTTTCTGCTGAATAATCTGAGCTGAGTCTTATTGTTTCTCCTCTTTATGTGACTTCTTGTTTTTCACGAGCTGCTCTCAGGATTCTTTGTTGGTCTTTGGTTTTGGCGAGTGTGAATATGATATGCCTTGGTGATTTTCTTTTGGGGTCTCTTCTATATGAGGTTCATTGAGGTTCTTGGATGGCCAGCTTTTCATCTTTTATGATATTGGGGAAGTTTTCTGTCAGTAGTTCCTCAATGATCCTCTCTATGTTTTCTGTTTTCTCCTCCTGTTCTGGAATTCCAATCATTTTCCAAAATTTTTCCTTTTAATTGCATCCCAGATAACTCTCAGGGTCTCTTCATTTTTCTTTGTTCTTTTTTCTGAGTTTTCCTCAAACAGAATTGTATCCAATTGTTTGTCTTCAATTCTACTGATCCTGTCTTCCACAGTTTCAAATCTGCTTCTCAGCCCTTCTATGACATCATCCATTTCTGAAAACTTGTTGTTTATGTTTTGGATTTCTAATTGTTGTCTTTGTATAATTTCTAGTTGTGAATTTATTTTGGCATTTTGTTCCTGCATCATCTTCCTGAATTCTTCCAATTTTTTGTCTGCATTTTTCCATGAATTTGTCTATTTTTTCCTCATGTTTGTCAGATTTTTGCCTCAGATCTTGGAGAATTTTGAGTATTAGAGATTTGAATTCCCTATCAGGTAGTTGTAGTGCATTTTCTTCCACTGGAGAGTCATCTGGTGTTTTATTTTGGATGCCTACTGGAACCATCCTGTCCTGTTTTTGTAAATGTTTAGATATTGTCTGCTGTTTTCGGGGCATTCAGTAGTTATTTTTCTCATTTACTGATTGTAGATTTGTTTGTTTCTTCCCTTTTAAAAAAAAATTGACTATGTCTGAGCAGGCGGACTGTGTGTTCTTTGTTGTTTGTTTGTCTGTGTGCTCAATACTTTTCACCTCCTTCTCCAACTAGCAGTGTCAGTCACTCAGATACGTTACAGCTGGGCAGGTCTAGCTGAAGAAAAGTTACTGGGAGGGGTTGTTTGTGGCACTTACTACAGCCACCAGAGCAGATCGGTAATCAATACAGGGCAGGTTCCAGTAGGCCGTGCCTGTGCTGCTTGGTGGTGTTATGTCAAGCGCACGGTGCAGGTAGGCAGGATGCAGCAGGGAGATTTTTATGTGTGGAGCTAAGATGGATATGGGAGAGAGGAGAGAGGAACAGGAGCCAAAAACATACAAGCAAACAAAAAAGAATGCTACGGGAGCTTGCTGTTGGAATGGAGAGGTGAGAGACTATGAAATGGACAGAAAGAGAAAGGGGAAGAAGAAGAAAAGAAAAGAATGAATAAATAAAAATCAGAAAGGTTAAAGAACTGCAAAGTTCCCAGTGATCCCACCAGTGCAGCTATGAGATCTGGTGAAGTTGCTCTCAGGTGTTGCAATACAGCCTGGCTAGAAGACATAGAGGTATAGAACGCCTGGTATTCAGGGATCAAAAAGAGAAGGAAGATATAGAGGGATGAGAAACTGAGCAATAAAGAAAGACAAAAAGGGAAAAAAGGGAAAAGAAAACAAAACAAATCAAAAAAAAAAAAAAAAGAACAAGAAAGGCCCCCAAAAAAAACAGAAAAAAAAAAACGAAAAAAGAAATGCTCTCAGGAATCCCTCTGCACGTCTGTGGAAGATGAAGGGGAGTTCCTTGCCATGCAGCTCTGCCTGGCCAGAAAGGGGTCCCAACTCAAGAAAAGGAAAAGAAAACAAACAAACAATTCAAAATGAACAAAAGCCCTGGGATCCCACCAGCGCGGTAGGCCAGACCGTGAAACAGCTCCACACTAGAATGGAGCTCCGCAGCCCCTCAGGAAGAAGCAAAGATGGTGCACGGAGCTAGGCACTCGAGTGAAAGGATGGGGAGGCAGCGAGAGGCAAGCAAGAAATCTAAAGAAGCAGAAAAAAAAAAAGCAACACCAGCAGCCAACAAATGGCACTCAGAGAGCCAGCCAGTGCGGGCTGGTGTTTCTGGAGAAGAGACTGTGTCCGCGGGAAGCAGAGGAGGCCAAGTGTGGGTGATGAAGGGTAGAGAGTGGGACAGCGTATATCACAAATTACCAGCACTCTGCAGCCCCTCAGGAAGAAGCAAAGATGGCACACAGAGCCAGGCATTCAAGTGAAAGGAGGGGGAGGTGGCGAGAGGCAAGTGAGAAATCAAAAGAAGCAGGAAAAAAAAAGCAACACTAGTAGCCAACAAATGGCACTCAGAGAGCCAGCTAATGTGGGCTGTTGTTTCTAGAAAAGAGACTGTGTCCACAGGAAGCAGAGGGGGCCAAGTATGGGTGAAGAAGCGTAGAGAACAGGAAAGCGTATATCACAAATTGCTGGCACTCTGCAGCCCCTCAGGAAGAAGCAAAGATGGCACACGGAGTGAGGCACTCAAGCGAAAGGAGGGGAAGATGGCCAGAGGCAAGGAAGAAATCAAAAGAAGTGGAAAAAACAACACCAACAGCCAACAAATGGCACCCAGAGAGCCGCTCGCTTGGGTGTGTGGAATCCAAGCAACCAGTGCTTCCCAGTCAAGAGACTATGACCGCGAGAAGCAGAGGAGGCCAAGCCGGGGCGAAGAGGGGTGGGGGGTGGAAAAGCACGCACTGCTAATTACTGGTTGTTTTGTCTCCCGCTGGACACTCTGTGAGGCTGCTTTCTCGTATCCCCATTTGCTCATCTCCGATAGGAGTCCAAGATGGTGGATCCGCACTGCATTAGCTGGTAGGAGATCTCTGCATGAATTTCGCCTTGCTTTCCATTCTCTGTCAGTTTTCTCACTCCATTTGGTGCTTGGCTGAGTTCTTTATCTCTTCATTTGATGTTTTAGGGTTTCAGGATTGTTGTATTCTCTGTTTGGCTTAGTTTTTCAGATCTTTGCTGTGGAGGGACGGTATGGTGCTTCTGCTTAGAGTGCCATTTTGCTGGAACTCTCTCATGCATTTTCTTAATTAATCCCCATAACAACACAACAATACAGACATTATTTTTATTATTACTATTATTAACATTATTGCTGTTATTGGAATTTTTTTACAAGAACAAACTGACTCTCAGAGAAGATAAAAATCTTAGACAATGTTACATAACTTATAAGAGGCAGAAGTAGGCTAAAACAAAGCTCATCTGATTTCAAAAGTTTGCTTGTTTCACTATACTGCAAGGGGTCTCCAAGGATTCCATGGCCCTATACATTTCTTCTAGACCTAGTCTAAGTTACTCATGGTCCCTTCATTCTATCCCAGACTCACCTGCTTCCGAGGCCAAGAGCAATCATTGAGTCAATCAAATAATCAATATTTCTAATTAATATATGCATTTAACCAGATGACAGGGATTAAATAATCAGTTCATTGCAGTATTATTCACAGTAGCAAAAAGATGGGAACAACCTAAGTGCCCATCAACAGATGAATGGGTAAACAAATTATGGTACATATACACAGTGGAATACTTTGCAAGAATAACAATGATGAATCCCCAGTACATTTCACAACATGAATGAATCTGGAGGGGATTATGCTGAATGAAATAAGTCAATCACAAAAGGACAAATATTGTATAAGACCAGTATTATAAAAACTCATAAAAAGGTTTACACAAAGAAAGAAATAATCTTTCATGTTTACAAAGGAAGGGAGGGGAAGGAAGGGGAAATCACTAACTAGATAGTATACAAGTGTAAACTTTGGTGAAGGGAAAGCCAATACACAATATAAGGGAAGTCAGAACAATTTGACCAAGGCAAAGTAATAGAAGCATCCTAGAAATATCCAAACAACTGGAGGGACTAAGTTACTGGGGCTGAGGGCTGGAGACCATGGTCTCAGGGGACATACAGGTCAATTGACATAACATTGTTCATAAAGAAAATGTTCTACACCCTACTTTGGTGAGTAGCATCTGGGGTCATAAAAGCTTGTGAGAGGCCATCTAAGACATCTATTGGTCTCATCATGTTCAGAGCAAAGGAGAATGAAAAAAACCAAAGACACAAGGAAAATATTAGTTCAAAGGACTAATGGACCACGTGAACCACTGCCTCCACCAGCCTGGGCTCCGAAGAACTAGATGGTCCCTGGCTACCACCACTGACCGCTCTGACTGGGATCACAATAGAGGGTCCCAGAGAGAGTGGGAGAAAAATGTAGAACATAATTCAAATTCACAAAAAAAGACTAGACTTACTGTTCTGAAAGAGACTGGAGGAACCACTGAAACTATAGCCCCTGAACACCCTGCTAACTCAGAACTGAAGTGACTTGCGAAGTCCACCTTTCAGCCAAAGATTAGACAGGCCTATAAAACAATAACACACATGGGGAACGTGCTTCTTCATTCAATCAAGTATAAGAAACCAAATGGGTAATACCTGCCCAAAAGCAAAGATGAGAAAGCAGAAAGGGACAGGAAAACTGGATAAATGGACATGGAGAACCCAAGGTGGAAAGGGAAAGGGGGAGAGTGCTGACACATTGCGAGGATTGCAACCAATGTCACAAAATAATTTGTGTATAGATTTTTGAAAGAAAAATGAATTTGTGCTGTAAACTTTCACTCAAAACACAATAAAATTAAAAAAAAAAAAAAAACAGGACCCATGCCACACACCATACACAAAAATTAATTCAAAATGGATTAAAGACCTAAATACAAAACCTAAAATTACAAAGATCATTGAAGAAAAGATTAAGACAATGCTCAAGGCCCTACTATATGGCATAAATAGCATACAAAACGTTACTAAAAATGCACAAAAAGCAAAAGATGAACGAGATAAATGGGACCTTCTAAAAATTAAACACTTATGCTTATCAAAAGACTTCACCAAAAGAGTAAAAAGAGAACCTACAGACTGGGAGAAAAAAATTTGGCTACAACATATTCGACAAGGGTCTAATTTCTAAAATATATCGAAAACTTCAACACCTCAACAACAAAAATGCAAACAATCCAAATAAAAAATGGGCAAAGGATATGAACAGATATTTCACCAAAGAAGACATTCAGATGGCTAATAAACATGAAATACTTGGGATCATTAGCTATTAGACAGGTGAACATCAAAACTACACTGAGATACTATCTCACCCCCACATTACTGGCACAAATCACAAAAACAGAAAATAACAAATGTTGGAGAGGTTGAGGAGTTTGGAACTCTTACACACTGCTGGTGAAATGGAAAATGGAAAAACCACCGTGAAAAGGATATAGCACTTCCTTTAAAAACTACAAATAGAAACACTATATGACCCAGTAATCCCACTCATAGGTATATATCCTAAAGAAACAAGAAGAGTGACACAAATATACATATGCACACCCATGTTCATTGCAGCATTACTCACATCGCGAGAACATGGAAACAAACTAAATGCCCATCAACAAATGAATAGAGAAACAAATTATGGTACTTACACACAATGAAATACTACACAAGGATAAAGAATAATGATGAATCCAAGAAACATCTCACAACGAGGATGAATTTAGAGGGCATTATGTTGAGTGAAATAAGTCAATGACAAAAGCACAAATATTGTATGAGACGACTATTATAAAGAAACAAGGAAAAGTTTACACACAGAAAAAAAAATTCTTTGATAGTTATCAGGGATGGGAGGGTGAGAGAGGGAAAATTACTAAATAGATAGAAGACACTTGTTAATATAGGTGATGGGAAAGGCAATACACAATATAGGACAAGTCAGCAAAACACGACCAAGGCATGGGAGGACACTGAGAGGAACACAAGAACAAAGGACAACAACAGTGATTACTATAGCATAGATATTCCTGCAAAAATAGTGTTAATAAACACTAGTTTATGAATGGTTACATAGGTAGATAGGTATTCTAAGAGGTGTAAGGGAACACACTCTTGCAGATATAGATTTGGTGGTGGATATTTCTACATACAGAACTGTAGGTGCTGCTTATATATTAATATAGACACACAAGGACCACAGTCAAGGCAACCTCTTAGACATAGCCAAACTCCTTGCAGGTCAAAGTTCCTAGGCTTGACAGGGGACATTTACATCAACTAGCACAACATATTTCAAAGACAAAGTTCTACATCCTACTTTAGTGAGAAGGGTCTGGGGTCTTAAGAGCTTGTGAGCAGCCATCTAAGGTACAACTATCAGTCTCTAACCATCCAGAGGAAAGGAGAGTGAAGAAAACCAAAGATACAAGACAGCAATTAGTCCATGACCCCAAGACTAGAAGAAGTAGATGGTGTCCGGCTACCACTACTGAGCGCTCTGACTGGGGTCAAAACAGAGGTTCCCAGCCAGAGCTGGAGAAAAATTGTAGAATCAAAAATCAAATTCACAAAAAAGATCAGACTTACTGGTCTGACAGAAACTGGAGAAACTCCCAAGACTATGGCCCTAAAACACCCTTCTGAACTGGAACTGAAGGCATTCCCAGAGACCATCTTTCAGCCAAACCACAGACAGGCCCATAAAATAATAACATCCTAGAGTAACATGCTCCTTAGAACAATCATTTATATGAGATCACAAGGGCAACATCTGCCCAAAAGCAAAGTTGAGAAGGCTGGAAGGGGTAAAAATCAGGATGAAAGGAAACAGGGAAACTAGGACAGAAATGGGAAGTGTGCTGACCCATTGTGGGAAATGAAACCAATGTCGTGGAACACTTTATGTACAAATTACCAAATGGGAAATGAATTTGTTTGGTAAATTTTCACCTAATGCAAATTAAGAAAGAAAGAAAGAAAATATTCTCTCTGCTCTGGCCATATGGTGGTTTCCTATCAATTAACAGTAGTAACAAGCCATTTTATTTAAATTATAAAAATCTAACCTTATCATCATCAGAGGTGTGTAAATAAAATTTCAACTTGTTGACCCTTCCAAAAAACAAACAAAAGAATGTAAATCTGAGGTAAAGTACTTGTGTTATGGTCTCCAATTCACTTACCTTGCAAATATCAAGGTAAATTATAATCTATTAAACAGAACAGTAAAAAATAAATAAAAACATGTCATGTTGAAATATTTTAGTTATCACTTTATTGCTCGGTTGGAAAGGATAAGTCCTTTTTTTATCCATTTGCTTATCAAACAGGCTGTCCACTCTTCTCACATTGATGTACAAGGCGTAATTGATTCATTTCATATTGTAACACAGAACCAGTGTTTTCTAGCCAAGTTGCAGGCAAATTTCCACTGCAAGGATTATCAACCATTAAAGAAGGCCATGTACAACAAGGCACTAGCACTTTGCTGACTGGTATAGACTGCTATTTTATTTTTGGAAAGTAGCCTAAAGCTATTATGGCTCTGGGTTTTTGACAGGCATCACATACTGCTATTTCAGAAGAAAATTTAACTTCAAAAATCAAGCATCCTATGAGTTTTGAATCATACTTAAATTTTTAATAAGTTGTCAAAAAATATTTTGCAGTATTCATTTGGATCTAGACTAAATTCTCCACATCTTAAAATGTAAATGTTCCCAACCACTTTAAAAGTTTATTATGCACACACGTTTAAAGGGTCAGTTATCAAGTTTACACTAAGAAAAGTAGGAGGTGCTACCTAATATTTATTCTGTTTGTGTTAGACAGAGACAAACTATCCTGAATGTATTTCTCTCTAGGACTAAACTGAGATAGGCCTTCTTTGGTTGTTTTCAATCTGACTATGTAAATGAAGTTTTCAGAATAGACCTTGTAATAAGGCTTACAATTATTCATAGGTTACTGAAAAATCTATTTAATAGAGATGATACATAGATAGATAGACAGACAGACAGAATCCCTTGGTTGTGGTTGAAGTGGTGACATCAATCAGTGACTTAGTTATCTACTGAGCAGACTTCGGAACTGATTATTTTTTATTTTTTAAAATTTTATTGTGTTTTGGGTGAAGGATCACAGAGCAAAGTAGTTTCTCATTCAAAAATTTATGCACAAATTGTTTTGTGACATTGGTTGTAAGCCCCACAGTGTGTCAACATTCTCTCTGTTTCCCTTCCCACCCTGGGTTCTCTGTGTCCATTCATCCAGTTTTCCTGTCCCTTCTCATCTTTGCTTTTGGTCAGATGTTGCCCATTTGGTTTCTTATACTTGATTGAACTAAGAAATACATTCCTCATGTTGAGGAATTTCCCTTCTATGCCTATTTTTCTGAGAGTTTTTATCAGAAATGGATGTTGGACTTTATCGAATACCTTTTTGGCTTACATTGAGATAATCATGTGATTTTTTAAATTTATTTATGTGGTGGATTACATTGATTGATTTTCAAATGTTGAACCATCCTTGCATACCTGGTATGAATCCCACTTGGTTGTGGTGTATTAGTTTTTTGATATACTGCTGAATTTTATTGTATAAAATTTTGTTGAGAATTTTTGCATCAGTACTCATGAAGGATATTGGTCTGTAATTTTCTTTTTTTGTGATGTCTTTGCTTGGTTTTCATATCAGGGTATTGCTGGCTTCATAAAATGAATGCAGGATTATGCCTTCCTTTTCTGTACAGTTAAATATTTTGAGTAGTATTGGTGTGAGTTCTTCTCTGAATATTTGGTAGAATTCTCCAGTGAAGCCATTTGGGCCAGGGCTTTTTTGTTGTTGTTGTTGGGAGTTTTTTAAATTACTTATTCAATCACATCTCTTTAAAGAATGTTCTTGGTATTTGGATTGGGATTGCATTGTATTTGTAAATTGCTTTGGGTAGAATTGACATTTTCACAGTGTTGAGTCTACCTATCCATGTGCATGGTATGTTTTTCGATTTAAGTAGACCCCTTTGGGTTTCTTGAAGTAGTGTTCTGTAGTTTTCTTTGTATAGATCTTTTACATCCCTGGTTAGATTTATTTCTAGAGTGTTTTATTTTTTGGGGGGGCTACTATAAATGGTATTGCTTTCCTGATGTCCTTTTCATTGTTCTCTTTATTGGTGTGTAGGAATCCATATTTTATATGTTTATCTTGTATCCTGCTACTCTGCTGATTCTTTCTATTAGTTCCAGTAGTTTTCTCATGGAGTCCTTAGGGTTTTCTATGTATGGTATCATATCATCTGCAAACAGTTCCAGTTTGACTTCTTCATGACCAATTTAGATGCCCTTTATTTCTTTTTCTTGCCTTACTGCTCAAACTAAGACTTCCAGTAAAATGTTAAATAGGAGTGGAGATAAAGGGCATCCTTGTCTTGTTCCTGTTTTCAAAGGGAATGTTTCTAGCCTCTCTTCATTAAAAATGATGTTGGCAGCTGGTTTTGCATAGATGCCCTTGATTATGTTGAGAAATTGCCCTTCTATACCTATTTTATTGAGAGTTTTTATCAGGAATGGGTGTTGGACTTTGTCAAATGCCTTTTCTGCATCAGTTGAGATGATCATGTGATTCTTTTTTTTCCTTTTATTTATGTTGTGGATTAGTTTGATTGATTTTCTAATGTTGAACCATCCTTGCATACCTGGTATGAATCCTACTTGGTCGTGGTGTATTCATTTTTTTTGATATGTGCTGAATTCTATTGGCTAGAATTTTGTTAGGATTTTGGTATCTATATTCATGAGAGATATTGGTCTGTAATTTTTTTTTTTTGTGGCATTTTTGCCTGGTTTTGGTATCATGGTTATGCTGCTTCATAAAACAAATTCAGAAGTATCCCTTCCTTCTCCGTGTTCTGAAATAGTTTGAGTAGTACTGGTATAAACTCTTCTCTGAATGTTTGGTAGAATTCTCCAGTGAAGCGAACTGGACCAGGAGTTATTTTTGTTAGGAGTTTTTTATTATCTTTTCAATCTCTTCTCTTGTTATGGATCTGTTCAGATTTTCAACATCACTTTGTAGTAGTTCAGATAGGTAGTGTTTTTCTTGAAATTTGTCCATTTCCTCTAGGTTTTAAAATTTGTAGGAGTATAGTTTCACATAATACTCTGTTATGATCCTTTTTATTTTAGTTGGATCTATTTTAATGTCCCCCATTTCATTTCTTATTTGGGTTACTTGTATCCTCTCATGTTTTTCTTTTGTCACTTTGCCCAGTAGTTTGTCAATTTTGTTGATCCTTTCAAAGAACCAACTTTTGGTTTTGTTGATTCTTTCTGTTGTTTTTTATTGTCTATCTCATTTATTTCCACTCTGATCTTTATTATTTCCTTTCTTCTAGTGGTTGTGGGCTTTTTTTGCTCTTCTCTTTATATTTGTTCAGGTTTTGTAGTTAAAGTTTGGCTTTTCTCCCTTTCTTCTTTTTTGATGTGTGCATCTATTGCTATAAATTGTCCTTCGAGACTGCCTTTCCTGTCTCCCAAAGGTTTTGGCATGATGTGTTTTCATTCTCGTTTGATTCTAGGAATTTTTTGATTCAACCTCTGATTTCTTCTATTACCTAGTGATGTGTAAGCAGAGTGTTATCCAGTTTTCATGAAATTGATTTTTTTTCCTTGCTTTTTCTGTTGTTAATTTCTACCCTAATGGTGTTGCTGTCAGAAAAGATACTTTATATTATCTCAACGTTTTGGATCTTCTTGAGGATTTCTCTGTGGCCTAAGATGTGGTCTATTATGGAGAATGTTCCATGTGCATTGGAAAAGAATGTGTACTTCGTAGCTATAGGGTGGAGTGTTCTATATATGTCTATGAGGTCAAGTTGGCTGGTTGTGCTCTTTATGTCTTCTGTATCTTTGTTGAGTTTCTTTCCTAGATGTTCTGTCCTTTACTGAGAGTGGCTTGTTGAATTCTCCTACTATTATTGTGGAACTCTCAGTTTTTCTTTTCAGTGGTGTTAGAGTTTTTTTTTTATGTATTTTGGAGCCCTGTCATTGGGTGCATAGATATTTATTATGGTTATGTCTTCATGATGGATCATCCTGTTAATCATTATATAGTGTCCTTCTTTGTCTTTTATGGTGGATTTTGTTTTAAAGTCTGTCTTATCTGAGATTAGCATTACCACTCCTGCTCTTTTTTTATAGCTGTTTGCTTGATATATTTTTTTTGCAAGCTTTGATTTTTAATAAATTTGCATCTTTGTTTCTATGGTGTGTCTTTTGTAGACAGCATATTGATAGACCCCGGTTTTTTTTTTTTTTTTTTTCCATTCTGTCACTCTGCATCTCTTTATGGGTACATTGAGGCCATTTACATTCAGTGTAATTATTGATAGGTGTGAGTTTACTGCTTTCATTTTGTAGTGCTTTTTTTTGTTGTGCTGACATTTTCTTTGTTACTCTTAATCTCCTTTGCTGATTTCCTTTTGTTTGTGGATTTTTTTATCATTTCTTTTGTTTTTGTAGGTTTTGTTTTTGCTGAGACTTTATGTTTTACTTCTTTATTTTGATGAGTAGGTTTGTTAACTTTATTTGTGTTTACTTTGAAATTTACCCTTATCTTTCTAGGTTTTAACCAGTCTATTATTACTTGATATCGCCTTGCCTTCCTCTCCATTAGACGGTTCTATACCTACACCTTGTATTCCCTCTTTTATTGTTCTGATTCTGTTGTCATTTAAAGATTAACTTCTCTGGTTCCGTGTTGTAATTCTTTTGGTTTGGGATGGTCCTTAAGAGTTTATTTCTTAGGTTGGTATCTGGCTGGTACGATCCTATGTCCTAGATTCAGCTTTTGGTCTGATGTTGTTTGTTCTCAGATCAAAGGACTCCCTTTAATAATTCTTGTTAGTTTGGTTTGGTTTTTGCATAGTCTCTTAATTTCTGTTTATCTGGAAGTGACCTAATTTCACCATCAAATTTGAACGAGAGTTTTGCAGGATATATTATTTTTGGCTGGCAATTTTTTTCTTTCAAGGTTTTATATATGTCATCCCATTGCCTTCTTACCTGCATGGCTTCTGCTGAATAATCTGAGTTTAGTCTTATTGTTTCTCCTCTGTATGTGACTTTTTGATTTTCTCGAACTGCTCTCAGGATTCTTTGTTTGTCTTTGGTTTTAGCAAGTGTGATTATGATATGTATTGGTGATTTTATTTTGAAGTCTATTCTATATGGGGTTCGTTGAACTTCTTGGATGGCCGGCTTTTCATCTTTCATGATATTGAGGAAGTTTTCTGTTAGCAATTCTTCAATGATCCTCTCTGTGTTTTCGGTTTTCTCCCTGTTCTGGAACTCCGATAACTCACAGATTTTTGCTTTTGATTGTATCCCACATAATTCTCAGAGTTTCTTCCTTTTTCTTTGTTCTTTTTTCTGATTTTTCCTCAAACAGTGTTCTATCCAAGTATTAGTCTTCAATTTTGCTGATCCTGTCTTCCATCATTTAAAACCTGCTCCTCAGCCCTTCTATGACACTGTCCATTTCTGAAATCTTGTTTATCTTTTTGGATTTCTAATTGTTGTTTTTGTATGACTTCTAGTTGTGAATTTATTTTAGCATTTTTTTCCTGTATTATTTTCTGAATTCTTCCATTTTTTGTTTGTATTTTGCATGAACTTGTCTGCCTTTCCCGTGAGTTTGTCTATTTTTTCCTCATTTTTGTCTGCATTTTGCTTCAACTCTTGGATAATTCTGAATATTAGAGATTTGAATTCCCTATCCGGTAGTTCTAGTGCCTTTTCTTCTATTGGAAATTCATCTGGTGTTTTATTCTGTACACCTACTGGAACCATCGTGTCCTGTTTTTGTATACGTTTTGGTATTGTCTTCTATCTTTTGGGCATTCCATAGTTATTTTCCTTGTTTATTGACTGTAGATTTTGTTTGTTTCATTCTGATTTTTTGTTTTATTTGTTTATGTCTGAACAGGCAGTCTTATGTTCTTTGTTGTTTGCTTGTCTGTGGGCATGATACTTTTCACCTCCTTCTCCAATGGGCGGGGTCAGTCACTCAGGTATGGTACAGCAGGGCAGGTCCAGCTGACAGGGAGTTGCTGGGATTGGTTATTTGTGGTATGTAGTAGGTCCAACAGGGTAGATCGGGAATCAGTGCAGGGCAGGTTCTGGTAGGCTGTGCCTGTGCAGCTTGGGAGTGTGATGTTCAGTGCAAGGTGCAGGTAGGCAGGAAGGAGGGGGGATATTGTGATGTGTGGAGCTAAGTTGAATATGGAAAAGAGGAGAGAGAGGACAGAAGAATAGGAGCCAAAAACATACACACCAGCAAAAAAGAGTGCTAAGGGGGCTTGCTATTGAAGTAGAGAGATGAAAGACTGAGAAACGGAGAAAAACAAAAATGGAAAAAAAAGAAAAAGGGTAAAAGAAAAAAATGCATAAATTGAGAAACTGGAAATGAAGACAGACAAAAAGGAAAAGAGAGAGAAGAAAACAAAAACAAAGAAACAAAAAAAACAAAACAAAACAAAAAAAAAGAAAAGCCCACTGCTTTTCCCACTGCTCATCTGGGCAGAGTAAAGGAATATCTCCTATGCTGCACTGTACTGTGTAGTTAGAAGGGGCTTCCAAGCCCAGAAAAGAGAGAGAAAACAAACAAACAAATCAAAACAGAACAAATGAGAACAAACAAACAAAAAAAGCCCCAGGGGTCCTGCCAGTGTGGTGTCACAGGCCAGGAAGCTGTTTCACAGTTGAGCGGTGTTTTGCAGCCTTTCAGGAAGAAGCAAAGATGGCTCACAGAGCCAGGTATTTGAGAGAAAGGGGGGGGAGGTGGTGAGAGGTAAGGAAGAGATCTAATGAAACAGAAAATAACCACAGCAGCTGCCAAGAAATGACACTCAGGGAGCCAGCTATTGCAGGCAGGTGGAATCCAAGTGACACTGGGGTAAAGTCGGTGTTTCCTAGCCAAGAAACTGTGGCCACAGGAAGCAGAGATGGCTGAATGGGAGTGAAAAAGAGTTGGGAGTGGGAAAGAGTATATTGCTGGTTACTGGTTGTTTGTCTCCTGCTGGAAGCTCCATGAAGCTGCTTTTTCGTACCCCCTGTTTGCTGATATGTGATAGGAGTCCAAGATGGTGGATCCGTGCTGTGGTAGCTGACAGGGGACCTCTGCATGTATCTCTCCTGGCTCTCTGTTCTAGGTCAGTTTCTTATTCCATTTGGTGCTTGGCTGAGTTCTTTATCTCTTCATTTGATCCTTAGGGTTTCAGGATTGACGTGTGACTCTGTTTGACTTAGTTTTTCAGATCTTTGCTGTGGAAGGACGGCATGGTGCTACTGACTATAGCACCATGTTGCCCAGAAGTCTAAAACCCTCCAGATTTTCTGGTTATTTATTTTGATCACTTGCTGGAGTCATCTTGTCCTGCTTCTTTATGTGATTTGATTTGTCTCCAAGGGATCAAGAAGTTATATTTATTTATTATATGTTTGTTGACTGTGTCCTGATTTTTTGTTTCGGTTTGTTTTGATATATTTGAGTAGGCTGTGTATGTGTACTACTCTGGTTGCTAATATGGCCACACTGAAGCTCTCAGCTCCTGTTTCTGGATGGGTGGGGCAGTGACTGGGTATGTGAGCACAGGTCTTTGTTTGCTGGTCCTGCAGGGCTGCTGAGGATGTATCTGGCATTTCTGGTGAGATGACGTATTTGTCTGGCCAGTCACCTAGCCGTGGGTGTAGGCAGTGTTCTCCCTGGTCACTGAGTTGGGTGTTGTGTGTGTGCTCTCTTAACTGCCAAGTTGTTGGTGTGAGGGTGTGAGGGTCGTTGATCACTGCATGGGTGATGTGAAAATGCTCACTAATGGTCCCAGGCAGATAGTCATATGTGGGAGTGTTCAGAGAAGGCACCAGCTGGAGGGCATGGCCCTGTCTGCTAGCATGTGGGAGGTTGTGCAGCTGATTTTCAGGCCGCTGGTGCAGGTGGCTGTAGGGATTAGTAGGCACCACAGTTCCTTGGATGTCTGGCAGAGGTGGCTGGAGAGAGTGTCAGATGCCAGCAGCCCTCAGGCCCCAGGCTGGGATGACAGAGGGAGTAGTAGGCACCACTGGCCCTCAGGCCCCCGGCATGTGTGGCTTCAGGGAGTAGGAGGCACCATTGGCCTTCATGCCGCTGGTGCAGGTGGCTGGAGGGAATAGGAGGTATTGCAGGTTTATGTGTCCCTTGTGTGAGTGGCTGAGAGATGGGAAGGGTGCCTCAATTCTGTGGGATCCTGGCTGAGGGGAAGAGTTGGTGGTAAGTGCCACTGGACTGCGATCAAATGCAGGGAGAGTAGATCACATGCAGGGAGGATGAGGGAGCTACAGTGGGTGCATCAGGCGGGTTGCGTGCACTTAACTTTTACAGGGTGGGAAGTACTCCTGCCTGGCTCTGGATATGAGTGTAGGGTCACTCCTGCTTGGCTGCACCAGGTAATGGAGGTTTCAGCTGGTAACACTGCTTTCCTTGTCTCAATATGGCCACACTATGCAGGTTTGGCTAGCAGTGTGCCTGCTATCCATAATTTTCCAAGTTCATTGTTTTTGTACTCTCTCTCCTTCCATTGGACTCTTAGTCTGATTCTTCAGCCTTGTCTTTGATACTAAGGGTTCAAAAGTTGTCATCTATATGATTCATTTATTTTCTTGGGTCTTTGTTGTAAGAGGGACATTATGAAGGGTCTGACTACTGCACTATCTTGGACCACCTCCCAGTTTTTAGTAAGAAAATTTTTCCTTACTTTGTTTCCTTTTCTTTGAGAAAAGGTTATGAGTCAGGAAAGAAATTTAGTGTTCATTGAACACCTGTTCTGTGCCAGATAATGCACAAATTTTCTTGCTCTGGTAAAATGGCTGATTCTGTCTAAGAAGAAGGAATTCTTCTAGGCTTGGTAGCCTATTTAGGATAAGGGAGAGGAAAAGGAATTAAAATAGAAGAAATAAAAACTCTCCTTGAGAATTGACTTTCATACTTTAAGAAAATATGCTTTTTTATTCTAGATTTCAATCAGTGCCTCCCAACAGAGAATAATAGCAACTAGTTAGGGAATGAAAGGGCCCTGGTGTCATAGTGTTTAAATGCTAGACTGCTAAACGAAAGGTTTGATCCCACCAGCTGCTCCATGGGAGAAAGATATAGCAGTCTGCTTCTGTAAAGATTACAGTCTTGGGAACCCTATGGGGCAGTTCTACTGTGTCCTATAGGGTCACTATGAGTAGGAAACAACTTGACAGCAATGAGTGTTGTACTTAGGGAATGGTAGCAAATGACTGGGATGGGCTTGGTTTTCCCAATAATTGGGGTAGGGACACTCCTGGCATTTGGTGAACAGGATCTCGGATGCTGATCTTACTGCATTGTGCCAGAAAAACCCAGCTCAATATGTCAATAGTACCAGCTCCCCACCTCCTGCCCCAGTCAGATACACTGATCCCCACCATTTTCTGGGTGTTTATTTTATATAAAGATAAAAAGAAAGTGCATCTTTATTATTCTTATTAATATTGATATATTTCTGCTTTTACTAGTGGTGGTTTAACATCAGCATGTAAAGAAAAGTAGAAATAATTTATGGTACTTTCTTCCCCTATGAATCATATGAACTGAGGTATCTATGATATCACCACCATTGTTATTATTCTTATATGTTCAATGTTTGGGATACTATTTAGGAAAGGGAATGTTTCTCCCTTGAAGATTACTTTTCTCCTAAAAGACATGTGCTTTAAGATTCAGCTGTCCCTTCCATAAAGTAAGTGTCTGGCTTATATGCAGTATGACTTGCAAACCACCATCTTTATTTCTTTTATTATTTTTGAGGAAAAACAGTCATGATGTATAATGATATTGAAAAATGGTTTATAACATTTCAGTTATCTATAATGAAAGTAGAGTTGCATTCTGCATGTGGGAATTAGCTCCCCTCCCCATTCTTCAATGCCACTGCTAAGTTCGTGTTTTTGTTGAGTGCTGGCGAGTCAATTCTGACTCATAAACACCCTATGTGACAGAGTAGAACTGCCTCATAGGGTTTTCTAGGCTGTAATATTTATGGAAGCAGATCAACAGGTCTTTCTACCTCAGAGCCACTGTGTGGATTTAAACTGCCCACCTTTTGGTTAGTGACTGAATACTTAACCATTGCACCACAGGGTTCCTTATGATAAGTTTATAGGGTTCTTGAAAAGGAAACTCAGAAAAGAGTTGATGTGAATATAGGGAAAGGGAACAATGTGAGGAGGTCAACTTGAAATTCTCAATTTTTTACCTAATCTATATTTTCTTTAACAAAAGCATTTTCTTAGTTTCATAAACTGCCAGAGCACCCTTTGCATGCTGCCAGCAAGACCAGCGAAGTGGAAGGTGTTGTGTTTCTCTTATTTTTCTTTTTTCTTAGTTATCTTTTTTTTTCCCCCAACCATACTGTACATATTCTTTATAACACATTTTACAACATTCTATGAATAGTTCAAGAGCCAGGCTATTCAAAGTCACAGAATGTCTTCAGCAACTTATGACCATCTTTCTAGAGCATTTTTCAACTGAGGATTGTCTTTCTTGCTTTCTTTATAACTTTTTGTGTACTTATTTACTTGTTCTTCTTTATAACTCTTTTTATAAAGCAAGTAACAAATTCGTAATGGTTTTATTCCTGCATATTCTCTAGCTTTATAGAAAGAATAAAAAGATGAAGAAATCGGATACCGTGTAAAATGTCTCTGTAAACACTCACAAAGCACCTAGAGAATATGTAGAAACCACTGAACTGGTTCCCCACACTCCACACCCCCTTGTTTGTTAGGGGCCTACAGAACTACATAAAATATTCAGTGCCAGGAAGTTGCCTCTTGCCACATTACAATTTACTTGCTGCTACAAGTATAAGTTAACTTAATGTCAGGTGCACCATACCTGACATATCCTACCTTGTGTACTATTTTTTCAGTGATAAACCTCCCAAGTATAGCTTCCTAAATGTCCCTTTCTCATATGCGCACATGCATGATACCTAATAGTACCATCTGATGGCGTAAGATCTTCTTAAACATTTCTGGGAATGGCAAAAAAGTTGAATTTCTTTATCATTCATAATTTAGAATTTTTATACATATTAAATTCAATACTGTGAGTAGGGTTTGATGAAGAGTTAGGGAGCTCTTAGCAGAATATTAGGCTACAGAGTCCTTAAAGAAGAAATGAGGAATCAGTTGTAAGGAAAGAAAGGGAGCAAAAAAAAAAGAGAGAGAGAGAGAGAGATCTTCAAGATCATCAAAATTAGCCTATGCCCAAGGTGCCTATACTGGCTATATGGATTACGTATTTGACTAATGCATTTTAAATATGCTCATATTTTAATTAAACATTAAATAAATTCTCTACCTCGATTTAAGAAATATTTAAAAGCAAATATTTACTGTGTAATGTAAATAATTAACCTATTTATTTTCTGAAATTTGGATTTTTCTCTACATGTTTACTTAATGAAACAGGTAGTTCCTGAGTAGTTATTTATAAAACAAATATTTATCTAAAGTGAATCATGTGAGTTCTCCCCTCCCCATTTACTTATATCACACAATTTCAGAGATTCATTCCTAGGGGAAAAAAGTGTGGCCCAAAGCCAAACACAGTCATGGCTGCCAAAATGTGCAGACCTCTAACAGATAGAGAAAAGTCTCTTCTATAGAAACACGCAGTAGATGTAAAGGATGGGATCTTGTGAGGACTCTGTTCCTAGACCTAGATTCTGGTGAGAATGCATTCTCCCAGGTGCCATGTGTGGTGATAATAATAAGAATAATAACAACTAGTATTTTTGAACATTTCATATTCAGTTTTTAAGTATTTTACGTATATCTACTCATCTAATTGCAACAGTCCCTGAGAAAAGTGTTACTATTATCATCTGCATTTTACAGAAGAACAATGTCATATCCTGTTCTGACCAAATTGTGGAAGCAAAGATCTCAAACACTCAGCAATTCTGAGGTTTGTGTGTGCAGACCATTCATTTCTTCAAGACATTGTTATTGCTTGTTATGATGGTAAAGGTAAGGAATACAAAGGAGTTTTGGACATGGTCCCAACTATCAAGTAGAAAAGTCATAAAAGTAAATGGACAATTGAAACGTAGAATGGCCAATACTATGGTTATGTGTAATTCAGGGTACCAAGGAAGCTGTAGGAGATTTGTTAAAGAAGACAAGCTGAAGAAGACCTTCGCTAAGTCAGGAAAAATAAAGATGAATTAATCAAGTAAAAAAGTATATGCAAAAGAGAAAAGTGAGAGTGAGAGATCATAATACATCAGAGATCTTGGAAGAAGTTGAGCGTAGCTGGAGCGCAGGGTGTGAATGTAGATATGAGAGAGTGAACATTATGAAAGAGAACAAGAAGGGTCAAAATCAAGAAGGGCCTTATTAAACATTAAATAAATTTTGTATCTTACTAAAGAAATTCTGGAAAAAGGAGTTTGATTTTGATCCTAATGGCAGTAGGAAATTATCTATGGATTTTAAACTAGAGAGTGACCTACTGAGATCTGTGTAGGGTAAAATATAACAGATGTTTAGGAGTTAGAAACGACAGGACGTAATGCCGAACAGATACGATAGTGAGGGAGAAAACAGTGGAAAGGATAATCCTTGGTCTCGACAGGTCATTCCTCAACAAGCAGAATTTAGCCAAAAGAGCTATGTTGGAGAGAGATGATAATGAGTTCTATCTGGGACATTTTAAGAATTTGAGATGCCTGAGAAGTCAAAAAGTTGGATTGAGGAAGAAGCAGTTGAATCTGAAGCCTCGAACGTGGCTCAGGGCTAGACATGGAAATCATCAACTTGTAGGGATGGGGGAATCACTTAGGGGGAGTTAGCAGAGTAAGAAGAGAAAAGAATCTTAAAGACTATGTAATTTGGAACTCTTAAAACCAACAATTTTTAAAGGTTAGACTATTGATTCCCAACCTTTTCATCATCATGGCTCATAGAAAAAACAAATATTTGTTTATATGACACATGACCAGAGTCAACTCTCTGGGGATTCCTGCTGCCCTACACCCACCATGACCTCTGAAACAACACTATCTCCAGCACAACTATATCCCGTTGGGATCACACTAGACTGCTGGTGGAACAATGATTAAGCGCTCAGCTGCTAACCAAAAGGTTGTTGGTTCAAACACACCCAGTAGCTTTAGGGGAGAAAAGACCTGGCAATCTGCTCCTGTAAAGACTATAGCCTAGCATATCTTATGAGGCAGTTCTGTTCTGTATAAAATGAGTCAATATCCACTCCACGACACACAACAACAACAAGGGAGTGCCAGGCATGCTTACTCTGATGCTCTCCTGCTCTCCATTAGACAGAAACAACAACAATAACAAAAAAAAACCATTGCCGTGAAGTCGATTCCAACTCATTGCCACCCTATAAGACAAAATAGAACTGCCCAATAGGGTTTCCGATGAGGGGCTGGTGGATTCCACCTGCTGATCTTTTGGTTAGCAGCCTTAATGCTTGACCACTGTGCCATCAGGGCTCCATTAGACAGATGCAACCAAAAATAGCCAGAGATAGAAAAGGAAATTCAGGAAAGAGCGGTTAACTAGAAGACAAGTGAAGGTATCAAAAATGGGGAAATGATTTACAGTGTTAACACTTCAGAAAGTTCAACGTAAGGACTTAAAAATGCCCACTGCACTTAGCAGCGAGGATCTTTGGTGATCTCGACAAGAGTAGGCTCTGTGAGATGATGGAGGCAGAAACCACTTTGCATTTTTGCATTGGAAGTAGACTTGAATAAGAGTTAATGGATTGGAAACATCAAGCGCAGACTGCTCTTTCTAGTACTTTTGTTATTCAGTGACCATTAAAAAGAAAACCCAGAGCAAATTTTTAAGATAGGAGTATTTTGACCCTGTTTATATGCTGTGAATGAAATAAGCTAGAAGAGAAAGAAAGAGAGAGGGTAGTATTTTAGATGAGGGAAGAGGTAAATGTTTAGTCACGAAGGCAGGAAGTGATGGCATTGAAGCTCAAGTGAAGCTATTAACCTTGACTCAAGGAGAAACCCCACATCCTGAGACAGCAGAGCAAGAGAAAAGGATCCAAGAAGATACAGATATATTAATTGGATTGAGAAGCATCTTCCTTGTTGTTAGTTGCCATCCAGTCAGCTCTGACTCATGGTCAGAATGAAATACTGTCCAGTCCCACACCATCTTCATGATCGCTGATGTGGTTGAGTCCATTGTTGTTCAACAACTTAGCAGACTTGTCTTCCAGCACTATAAAACCAAATCCAAAACCAAACCCACTGCCATTGTGTAGATTCTGACTCAGAGCGACTTTGTCGGACAGAACAGAGGTGCCCCATAGGGTTTCCAAGGCTGTAATTTTTACAGAAACAGACTGCCACATCTTTCTCCCATGGAGCGGCTGGTGGGTATGAATGCAAATCTTTCAGCTAGCAGCTGAGCACTTAACCACTGCGCCACCAGGGCTCCTTTCCGGCACTGTATCTGACCATATTCTGTTGTGATCCATAGGTTTTTGTTTGCTAATTTTTGGAAGCAGATCTCCAGGCTTTCCTTCCTAGTCTGTCTTAGTCTGGAAACTCCACTGAAATCTGTCCACCATAGGTGACTCTGCTGGTATTTGAAATACTAGTGGCACAGCTTCTAGCATCATAGCAACAGGCAAGCCACCACAGTATAACAAATTGACAGGCAGGTGGTGGAGGAAGCATGATATTCTCTGTGAAATACGTGACTAGAATTTTTGATGAAGGTTAACAGAGATGTGGTAGGTTCAGGCACTCAAGGAAATCAACGGATATTTGAAAAGCTGTTGTGGGGAAGCACAGCAAAAGCTACAGACCGGGGCTTATATTTAGGATGTGTGAGGGAGTCACGGTCACTAAATTGGTGCCAGATGATATCAATATGTGGAGCAGAGAAATCCATAAGCCATGAGCCAAAGTCTGCAATGAATGAGCTGGAAAGACCTGGAAGTCAGTAGATGACAGTAACTAAGGGTAGAGGGGGTTAACCTCAATGGAGGATGCAGTCTTATAGGAAGATGTGTCAACAGTCTGGAAGAAGGTACTGGAGCTGTAAGAATGCTAACTTTGATTCTGTACCTTGTATTCTGTGGGGCTTGAGGAAAACAGTCACCATATAAGAAGACTGCTGAGTAAAAAGTGAGAGGACCAATTTTGTTCCTGGGAATCACGTGACCTGTCACCCACCCACCCCCGCCCCGTGAACTATGGATGGATGAGAATTAGGTATTTGGACATTGCCAGAAGTGATCAAAAGACTTGATGTGCCAACATCTGGCAAAACACCGTTGGGTGACACTCACAGGATCCGTGCCCTCTCTGTCTCGAGGCACAGCAAAGTATTGCTGAGAAGACATCTAAAGGTGGAGCACTATTTGGTGTCAGAGTCCCTGGGTATTGCAAACTGTTAAGCACTGGGCTACTAACCAAAGGTTAGCAGTTCAACTCCACCCAAAGATGCCTCCAAAGAAAGGCCTGGTGATCTGCTTCTGAAAGATGGCAGCCGTGAAAACCCTATGGAACACAGTTCTACTCTGAAACACTTGAGGTTGTTATGAGTCGGAATTGGCAACCAGTGTTTGGTGTTACATAGACTTGCTGCCCATAATAAAACTAATAACTCTGGAAGGAAAAAATCTTAGGCAGAGCTGTGCAGCACAGTATTGCCACTAGATAGCTAAGTAAAAACCCTACTTTAAAAGGTATGACAAATGTAGTAGGAGCCATGGTGGTGCAATGGTTAAGTGCTCAGCTGTTAACTGAAAGGTCAGCGATTTGAAACCACCAGCCACTGAGGGAGAAAAGACCAGTCGATCTGCTCCCATAAAGACTTCATCCTAGGAAACCCTATGGGGCAGTTCTACTCTGTCCTATAGAGTCGCTATGAATCGGAATGGACTTGATGGCACATAACAACCATAAGGGAGGTGGTGCTGAGTTTTTCGAAGAACCATCACTAGCTATGGGCTGAGGAGCAGCAGCAGCAGCCTCTTCTTGGAGTTAGTTGGGAATGCAGAATCTCAGCCAGCCCCTCAAAATGTAATATATCCGAATCTGCTTTTTAACAAGATCCCTAGGTAACTCCCAAATACATTAAAGTTTGAGGAATGCTGTTCTGAAAGCAATTGTTAAGAGTCATAGTTACTAGGAGTTTCAACCTTTTGGGTTTATTTCTAATAGCCCAGTACCTAGCACACATTAAGTACTCAGCCACCTTTAACAAAAATAGGTTTCTGAGAGCCAATGAAGACAAATGGCCTTATAGGGATGGTTGCCAGCTGAGTCTCTGTCCTGTGGCTGGCTGACTTGCAATACATATGAGCTGTAGGGGCAAGCAGAGTCCCTGGGTGGTATAAAAGGTTAATCTGTTCAGCTGCTAGCCAAAAGGCTAGAAGTTTCGAGTCCACCCAGAGGAACCTTGGAACAAAGGCCTGGTGATCTACTTCTGAAAAATCGGCCACTGAAAACCCTGTGGAGCACAGTTCTACTCTGACACAGATGAGGCCGCTGTGAGTCTTAATCGACTCTGCAGTAACTTTTTTTTTTCTTTTTAATTACTATTATTTTTTTGCTGGTAGGGGCAGGTAGTGGGATGGAAAAATGATAAGTCAGTTGCCCTCCCCTCACACTTCCCTACCACCACTAGAATTTCTCTGACAGTGGAGACCAGAACCTCTAGGGGGAGCTCCAGCTCGCTCTGGACTGGATTTTAAAGGCTGCCCAAATTCCTGGTGAAGGTGGGACCTGAACAAGCCTTGGTATACATCAACTGCAGCGAGGTGGTGGGATCTGTTTCCGCAGAATTTCTTCTGTGTGCACTTCCTTTTAAACTTTGACCTCGGGGCAACTAATTGAACAGATTCACTGAATGTTAGAAAAAAGGAGATTTCATAGATGTGTCTAGATTTCCCAAGCTGTGTCTCTGGGAGCTGTGAAAGTCTTAATCTAATTTTGGAGGCTTATGCCGCAACTAGCCTAAGTTGTTTCCAGAGAACGAATCCCCTAGGCTTCTTGTTATAGAAGTAGAACCTCTCTCATATCTGATGTCTTACCGGCTTCATCTGTTAAAAAAGAAAAGTACAGAGATAGTGCTTTTTTTTTTTTTTTTTTAATAGAAAGAGATTTTATTTTTTATAACAGCTAGGTTTACTGAAAAGTTGTGTGGAAAATACAGAGTTTCCATATACCTTTTCACCCCTTCACATCATAATGTGGAGTGATTTTTTTTTTTTTTTCAATTTCCTGTTTGAACTTGTGTCAACATAAAGTCTATTCAGAAAGTGTGGGATCAGATGAAAGCTTTGGTTAATGTAAAGAAGAACGTTAGCACTCCCCTTTTCCTCTCATTTACATTAAAGCAGGTAAAATGCAAAACTATTAGCAATACAACTACACTTTGGATCTTCTTGAATTAGAAGCTTGCCTTAGCCCAGGGCAATTTAAGTTCCAGGCCTAAGCAAATCATAGTGTGATTGTCTCAGTTGACTACACTCCCCTGCTCTCAGGTCATTCTTAGCTAAATTGAGGAGTTGGGGAGAGAACAATAGAGCAAAACTTAAGCCTAAATCTATAGGTTTACTTTACTTGAGGGGAGCTCTGAGAAGGAGGAACCAAGTTCAAGACATAACACTATTGTGCTACAGGATAATACACAAGAAGTAAAGTGTATTTAAGAGCCTCAATGATTCACTTGAGTCATGTTTTGAATTAGTCTTTTCTTTTCCTCAAATTAAAGTTGAACTCTTTGTTTTAGTTGTTTTTTTAATGTTGTGTGTGTATAATATATATGGAGTCCTGGAGGCACAGTAGGTAACAGCTTGGCTGCTAACCAAAAGATAGGCTGTTCGAATCCACCAACCGCTCCTTGGAAACTCTATGAGGCAGTTCTGCTCTATCCTATAGGGCTGCTATGAGTTAGAATTGACTCGGTTATGTGTATATTTATATGTGTGTGTACACGTGTATATGTGTGTGGGTGTGTCTATGTGTGTGTATCTGTATTTTGTAACGCTTTGTTTGATTTTAGGTTCAAATTATGAGAAACAGCTCTAACTATTGCTTTGATTCTCATAGTAAACAATAGGTTAGATTCAAGTTCAGATTCAACCAATCTCTGTTGCATGGTACCTGTAATGTGCTGGATACATTCACTTAAAACCCCACAAAACCTAAATGATAGGTTTTATTTATGCCTAAGGTTGAATGATTTTCAACCATGAGCATTAATTTAAAAAAAAAAAAAAAGTTTAGATACCTAGTAAACTAAACCACCAGGAGTCCAGTGCGTTTTCCACACAATGGAACTGGCAAGGTAGGGGGTTTCCATTCTTTATAAATCCTTTTGGGTCATTTGTGTTTCCTCAGCATTAAAATACAGGTTAAAGCAGTTATGAAGAATCATAATTTTTTGGACCTGTAGTGAAATATAAATAATGGGTTCAATAACATTTTGGAGGAGATAGATGGGTGTGCACATACGCTCAAACCTGTTCCTCAGTGAGCGTGTGTGGCTGCTGGTAAATAGTCAAAGAAGAATGTTGTAAAAGTATATGAATTGTTTTTAGAGTGATCACTTTGCAACAAGAAGCATATTACTTGCTCTTGCTCTCTCTCTTTTCGTTTCTTTTAAACAAAGAGTAGATTGTTTATAGCAGCTCAGATGTATTTTGTAACACATCATTAAAGTGATCCAACCCAGGCAGCTGACGAGAGCCAATTTTTTTTTTTTTTTTTTTAGGTAATGATGAACTTGTGATACACAGAAGGCAGACAGGTTATCCTGCTGATTCAGTTTTGGGGGGCCTGGTATGCACATCACTTTCGCCAAAGACAAAAGTAATAACTTTAAAAAGACTTACATACTAAAGAGAAATATATATACCAAGGCTCCAAGTTAGAGGATATATTTCAATATGTATTTATCTCTGCATCAAGGAATCTAATATTGTAGTGGAAACACTCAAAGGGATAGTGATACTTTTAAAGTGTACTGTATACCAAGTTTAACATTTCCAGCATGCCACTAACTTTAATATTGTAGATGACACTTTTTTTTTTTTTTATGGTCTGGGGGAAGGAAAAGGGAACATTCCAAACGAACTCCTAAGTTCACTCCAAATGCAACTTTTGCATGCAATAATCAAGAGCATACACCTGGATTTTTAGCCTTGCCATTTTAACTCAAATACTTCCTAGCTGCAGTGTTTGAAATAAATCACAAATATACAGTACATTGTGTATACTCTTTCTCCTCTTCTGCCGACAGGTGAATTCTCCCTTCTGTTCTTCAACACCAAAGATGTCATCAGCTGTTATGAGGAAAGACAAATTCTTAAATTCATACGTTGAAGGAGAAAATCGTTTTACTTCACCTTTAGTTAAGAATTTCATTTGTGAATGTTCCTGTCAGTTGAAACATACCAAAGGAGACAATGATGAAACACTGTGCTGGAGCAATGTGGCAGGAAGAAATTAGGCAGTGGCAGCGGCTGAACATGCTGGGATTTGCCATCTGTGTAGACATGAGCCCTTTTGAGATCATAAATCTCTCTACCAATTTGATCATTGGGTAAAGATCAGCTACCTTTATGTATTCAGTCCAACCCTCTTTCCATTTAAAAAGATGGAACTCAATCACAAAATGAATGAGAATGTCTTGAAATACAACTAAATTAAATTTCACAAAAGAAATTGGATGCAAAATCATAAAACCTAGTATGAGTGAGAAAAAGAGAGAGCGAGATGAAAGGCAACTATGCAAAAGCAAATTTAGCTTACTCTGAACTTTCTTCATAGCAGTCCCTGCCTTTCTATTTCCTTTGGTATGTGAAGAACTAGAGGTGGAGACACCCACAGGACAACAGGTGAGAGGAACATCAGGGTCCCGTGAAAGATACAAATGGCCTATAAACTTGACCTGATTTTGGAGAGAAGAGGAGAGGTTTATCCTCCTGAAATTTTTGGTCCCTTTATATTTCTCTGGTTCTTTTCTATAATAACATATATTCATAATAAAAACCAAACCCACTGTCATCTAGTGCATTCTGTCTCATTGACACCCCGTATGTGTCAAGATAGAACTGTACTCCATAGGATTTTTAAGGCTATGACCTCTCTGAAGTAGATTGCCAGGCCTTTCTTCCAAGGCACCTCTGGGTAGACTCAACCCGCCAAACTTTCAGTTAGTAGCCAAGCACTTAACCATACAAACATCATCACAATTGGCTGTCTTTTGGCTGTTGTAGCTTACAGAAGTTTCAAGTATGCTTCACAGTCTTTTTAATATATGTTGCTGAGCAATACTTAACATTGCTCTGTACTTGAACTGTTAATATTTTAGACTCATGTGATTGTTGTTTTGTGCCATCTAGTCGATTCTGACTCATAGCAACCCTATGGGACAGAGTTGTACTGCCCCATAGGGTTTTCCAGGCTGTAATCATCATGGGAGCAGATCGTCAGGTCTTTCTCCTGTGGTGCTGCTGGTGGGTTCGAACCACCAACTTTTTTGTTAGTAGCCAAACTTTTAACCATTGCACCACTAAGGTTGCTTACCCATGTGATAAGATTCAGTATTTATGTTTATTAAAAATCACTTTGTTTTATAGAGCCCAGTGCTGTGTTAAACAATGCATTTGTTGTTTCTTGCCATATACACAGTTACTCTAACTTATGGGGTGAAAAAGGGAAAAGATGAAATAAAATGTTTCAGGGTTGGCATTTGTATTGGACTTTGAAAGATAAGAAGGATTTTGATAAACAGACATGGCAGGGAAGGTTCTTTTTTTTTTTTCTTATCCTACTGTATGCCTTGCTCATACCCTCCTTTTTCAATGCCTATCAAACAGTATTTTCCTCATAATGGTCATACTTGTGGGACAAGAAGAATAAAAGCATACAATATCAACAGCAAATAAAAACAGCTTAAAAGCATTATCTTTATGATTTTAACTCATATAGTGAGCTGTAGGGAGTTTACGGCATTCAAAATAAAGGGAAATAAATTCATTTATGTACTAAGAATTTCATAATAAAAAAAGGGTTCATAATGGTTAAGAAATAGAGGTTCTCACCTAGGCCAATATCACCCATCCATACCTAACCTCTACCCAGAGTCACTGGAAAATGAGGGTTCAAGGGAGGGAATTGGTGTCAAGATGAATGGATGGTGATAGTGACCTTTGACAGCAGAAGCCATGGAAGGTAAACTTCTGTAAATTTTCAGGCAGCCTTGACAAAAAAGAATATCCCACCCCAAATTTGAAGTAACGGTAGTGGTTACATGACTTCTTCAAAATCACACGATGTGTGCCAGAAGGAGGACTCAAACTCCACCTCCAGCTCTTGTACAGAGTGCTCACTACTTGAAGTTCTAAAAGTCTTTATGTTTGTACAGTGAGACATTTTATAAAAAATATTTATTGAAGTAGATTTTCAATTTTGCTCTTATTTCCGCTATTGATTCTTTGGTATTTACCTGATACTACCAAAAAAGCCAAACCTGTTGCCATTGAGTTGATTCCAATCCATCGTGACCCTATAGGACAGAGTAAAACTGCCCCATAGGGTTTCCAGGGAACAGCTGGTGGGTTCCAACTGCTGATCTTTTTGGTTAGCAGACGTAGCTCATTGTAGCTCTTAACTACTGCACCACCAGGGCTCCTGATGCTAGCCAGTTGTGTCTTATCTTATTTTAGAGTAAGAATTTAGACAATATCAGAGACTGATGATGCTAGAAGTTACTTTGGGTTTGGGCATGAAACTTTTCAAGAATATCAATAAACAGCATTTCACCAAGTCAACTATAAAAACTTTGGTGGTAAGTCCATGTCCATTAATTTGTTATGATTTTAGTTTCAAAAACAATGACCTACAGGGTGTAGAAACTTAGTTGTTTGATTATGAGGAAATTAATATGAGAAGTGTTTATATGTGTTTGTTGGGAGGGCATTTAATTTGTAAAGTGTATTTATTATTGTCCTCTCTAATAAGATTATGTCATTGAACAGGGTTGTGGAGAAAATATTCCCCAAATTCAAGCTTTAAAAAAAACAGTATGGATTCTGAAAGAATCCTGGCATGTTTGAAATACTTGTATTCTGTAAATTTCTTGGAAAAAAAAAAACAGATGTCAAACATGCGTATCTATAATTGCTTCAAAATAAAAGGGTAAAAATATGTACAGAAATACTAAATAGAGCTTTATTTTTAAATATGTCTTTTGGTTTCTACACATGCATTTAAGGACACTTCAAATACTAGGATCTGTAGTTTGTCTGAAGATCTGCCAAGGATTTGAATGTGGGGCTGTATTTTGGTCTCTTTCTTTCCCCATTGATTGATTCACTAGGTGACATTGAGCAAATCCCTCATCTTTCCTGCATGTCAGTGTCTTCACTTCCACTAATACATCTTGGGAGCCAGGGACATGGTAATCTATTCCTTCAGATAGTAACAAAGAGTGTAATAATTTTCAGATGAGAGAGGAACTATACTTTTAATTTTATTATCAGCAATATACCTTTGAGTATTTTTCAAAAGTTGGAGTTTTTTCAGTACATGGGTTTTTGTTGTTGTCTTGTCTTCATCTTCACTGGCAAAACTTACATGACAGAGAGTGTTTGTTCTAGATAAAGTATGCAGCCAATTCTCCTACCTCGTGTTCAATGCTTCTGTGTTTCCTTATAACCTAACCTTGAGATTTACCTGTGAGCCGAAATCATAAATTGAGGAACTGTGTTCATTATTTTTTTTCTTCTATGTAGATGTCTCACTAGTCACCTCTGTCAATGTTCCATTGGTCAAATTTCATTTATTCTATGAACCAAACAGCAAATTAAGAGAGGAAGAAAGATGAATGGGGCTACCAAACTAACACTGCATGAAGTTCTCTGCATTTCAGCTGGCTATAAAAGGTGACACCACAGAACATACCATATAGAATCTTTATCATCTATCCTCTCAGCCCTATTTTCCCTTTTTAAATTAATTTTATATAATCATATTAGTTCTTTAAAAATAGCCAAAGGGGGAAAATGCAGAAGAGAATTTCAAATTCTCATGGAACCCAGATTTTCTGGGGCCATGGAGGCTGAACGAACGCTTGAAACTATTACCCTGAGATAATCTTTAAACCTTGAACCAAAAATATCCCCGAAGTATTCTTAAAACTGAGCAATAGTTTAGCTTAACTAGTAAATGTCTGCCTTGAGAATTGTGCTCTTTCAAGAACTATCCATATGGGATCAAACTGACACAGCAACTTGACTATGTAGGAAACTTAGGGGGCTGTGAGTTCATGTTAATGAGGAACAAATCAAAAAAGGAGGGTGAGAATGGTTGCACAACTCAAAGAATGTAACCATTGTCACTGAATTATACATGTGGAAACTGTTGAATCGGTGTGTGTTTTGCTGTGTATATTCTCAACAACAACAAAATAAGTAAAATTTTAAAAAATAGTCCAGATCACCTTATATTTCTCTTCTTTTTAAACTACACTACATCTAAGAATAGACTTAAAAAACAACAAAAAAATGGAAAGACCACAACATGTTTCGAGATGCAATTCAACAAGGACACAATGATATGATGATCCCCTGGGATAGCTCTGTCTTAACTGCAGTAGAAAAAGCAGTAAAGGAAAGAATGGTGATGAGTTGGAGGAAAATGAATTTGATATTCATGATGTCTTGGGCAGTTGGAGCTCAGTTTTATAGGATAAAGTAGAAACAGTTGAATTACTCAGTTGCAGTGTCATTTCCCATGAAATTTTGCTTATAGTCCCCATTCCACTTATATGGAAACATTTCAGGGCTATTAAGCTATCTATAACCACCACAAGAAAAATTCTCATTTTTATTATATTCAAGCCTGGTCTATGTAGCTAAAGTCTCAAATTTATTTCAGGCAACTTCCAATTCTACGTGAAGTGTGCAAGTGCTAAGAACTTTGTGCATCATGATTTTTGCATGGTTAACGGCAGGGAATAATCACTCAATACGTGAATAATGTGATTTATAACAGAGAACAGTGGTCAGAACTCAGGAGGGAAAGGTAAATCAGGGTATCAGGGAGTCCCTGGGTGGTGCAAATGGTTAACACTCTTGTCTGCTAATTGAAAGGTTGGAGGTTCAAGTACACACAGAGGTGTCTCAAAAGAAAGGCCTGGCAATCTACTTCTGAAAAATCAGTCATTGAAAACCCTATGGAGCACAGTTCTATTCTGACACACATGAGATTGTTGTAAGTCGCAATCAACTGATAGCAACTGGTTTCACTGGTTTTATCAGCTAAGCACTGAATCCCATGAAATAGAAAAAAATATTTTGACAAAAGAAAATAAAGATATATATGAGAGTCCAGGTTAGTTTAGGGCCTAGGGAAATAAATACATTCCTAAAGGTGAAGGGTAGTAAGGAAGGAAATGCTAAATGCAAACTTTACCTACTCTATAATTTTGTCTCCAGGTGGCCTAGAGTGAAAAGATTATTTAAGATAATTATGAACTTTGGGCATAAGAAATCTCAATACAGTACTTATTATATTCTTGTTAAAAAAAAGCTGCAAATTGAACAACTGAAACTATACCATTAATTTTTAAAATGTCTGTTAAAATACTGAACCAAAAGAGATCTCTAAATTGTATATTTGTTTACTCTCATTTTTATTCCATTTCTATATATTCTAAAGTTTTGATCTTAAAACATACTGCATGCATTTACTAGCACAGCTGACTCTTTTATAAACATTTAATTAATTCCATATATATTTATTTTTGTAAAACAAAAAGTGGTAAGACGAAAGTTTCTTATTATTGAATACATAAAAGGGCTGAGCAACCAGTCACCTCAGAACTCCTCGATTGTGTCCACATGGATAATGTAATATGGCAGGCTTTGCAAACAATGAAATTCATAAACAGATATTAAAAATTATTTTGAATGAGTTTCCATGATGGCTACTTCAGAGAACTTAACGATTAAAAAAATGTTTAGTTCTTCACTGCAAGACACTTAAAAAGCACAGATATTTTAGAACTATCCAGCTAACCAAAGTGGAAGACTTGGGAACGAACCAGAATTTATTGATTTTTCTTCTCTGTTTAAAGATAAATGTTCAAAGACTAGTGCTTTGAGCATTTGACTAACTTTTCAATAATTAATTTGGTTAAATTTTCCCTTTCAAATTCCTCAGAAACATTCCCCTTTTCTAATACCAACTCTTTATTTGAGGCCCTGATTATTTTAAGCCTCTATTACTTCAAAATGTAATTCCTACATAAGCTTATTTCTCAGTCTTCTTTTGCAACAGTCTATCTTAATGCCTACTTTCATTGAATTTCTCTTTTATCAGAATTAAAAAAAAAATATTGCTAACTGTTGAAAAAATTGGAGAATACAGAAAAGAATGAAGAAGATATTAATTACCCAAAATTTCATGGCTGGAAAAATCACAGTTAATATGTGGTTTATTTTTATTCAAACTGTTCCAAGATAAATCTATATTTAGGACTTATTTTTAAAAATTGAGATTGATTTGAATATATTATGATCTGATTTTAACTTAAAAATATATCAAGTGCATTTTCCAAGTATTATTAACTTTTATTTAAAGTATGTTTCTAATAGCTTTGGAATATTTTAACATATGGATCTACCTAAGTTACATAACAAATCTCCATATTTTTTAAACATATAAATTATTTTCAAAATACATTTTATAAAAAACACAGCAATTATCATACATATACATTAATTCTGATTATTTTTAGTAAGTTTCCAGAAGTAAAATTATTTGGTCTAAAGTTATAATATTTTTTAAAGTTTTGAAATAGTCGTTACATTTCCCATGAAAAGTTCCTCTGTGTAGCTAATAGACCATTTTCTCACAGTTGCTATTGTGCATAGATTGAATGGCCATTTTTTAATGCCTCTAACTGATTACCCTCACAATACACTTATTTCACATAAAGACTGGTCAGTTAATAACTTGTTCTCCTTATAGCTCTTGAAAAGCTGTACCACTTTTGAGACAACTCCTCTTCTCTTTTCCCTTTTTTTTAAATATTAAGGAATTTATTATATATATATATATTAAAAAACACATACACACTAAAATAAATGTACTGTAAGAAGAAATTCTCAATTAATAGTATCAAGCAAAGACAAGTTATTCAACACAAGTTTCTCATCAGAGAATGGCCTATGAAAAGAAATTGTGAATCATGTTCGGATAAACTCAAAGCATGATGTTTTGCTTGAGGTACCTTTGCCAGAAGAACCAGATCAAGAGACAACCTCCTCTGCTCACGCGCATCTGGGCCTTTTCCTTATATTTTGAAGTGCTCTCATTTTTAAATTTTATTTGACTTAAAGTTTCCCTGGGTGGTGCAAACAGTTAAACTCTTGACTACTAACAGAAGGTTTGGCAGTTCTAACCCAGCCAGTAGCATCTTGGAAGACAGGCCTAGTGATGTGCTTCTGAAAGGCCTTGAAAACACTTGCAGCAGTTCTACTCTGCATACATGGGGTAGCCATGTGTTGAGATTGACTCAATGACAACTAACAACAATAATTTGACTTAAAAGTGCTTCTCTGTGCTATAATTTTATTGGTAAGAACAACTGGAGTTCAAGATGACCATGGGCACAAAAGGGTTGAAAATCTGGTGAAGAAAATGATGTATAAAGGAAATATCTTTCATACAAACACCTTCACACCCCTCCTGAACCATCTGCCACCCTCCATGAGGTCTTCTCTTCCTCCCAAAATGAGTAAAATAAACCGTCATTGCATTATGTTTTATGTACAAAGTGTATTTATTTACTTCCAAATTGTTGTTTATTACTTACATTCACTTGTTTTCATTGTTCAATTGAAATATTCTTCTGTTGGTGAAAATTGAATTGGAATATACCATATTTGCCTCCATTTAAATTAACGAAAATATATGTTCATCGAAAGGCTTTTAACAGAGCAGCAAAGTGTTCAGGAACAAATGAACATCATTAAGGGAAGACTGATGTGCATCATTAAATGAAAAAAAGATTACAAAACAATATCTGCTGAGCTTCTGTTAAGGGTGATGGAAAAATTTCAGAATGAGTAAGGGTGATGGTTGAACAGCACGAAGAAAGCAAATGTTTTTTTACTTACAAACTAATCACAATTTTAAAAAGACAAAAAAATACAGTATATGCTTTATGATCATAATTATGAATGCATAGTTTTATGTATTATAAATAAATATTTTTAATCTGAAAGGATATAAATCCAAATTCCCTAGTAGTGACCAACATTTTACTACAGACATATATACCTGGGTTTAAATATATATATATATATATATATATATTGCCCAATGTTACCTAAATCATATAGTTCATTGCAGTTCTGAAGGTAGAAACTGCACAATTGTCAAAGTCTGACATCCATCAGGTCACCTTGAGGGTACAGATAGGGCCAAAGTCAGATACTCTGTAATTGCAACCAAATTGTTTTCTTTATTGCAGTTTCTCATATTAAATTTTTGCAAGTAATGATTACAGTTCTTAGTGAGGATTTATTGATTCAGTGAAAAATCTTATGGTATATAAAAAAATATACTTTATTGTCACTCCAATCCCTCATGAAAGTGTTTAAATTCATAGATTCAATATACATCTAGAGCATTCTATATTTGCTTTTATTTTATTTTTTATAATTATTTTATTTTTTGTGATGAAAATTTTGCTTTTATTTTTCATAATGAGAAGAATAATATTGTTATCTCTAAATGCACAGGTATAGTCTAACATTAGAATTTTCTTGAACAAATGCCAGAGAATTAAAAGTATTGTCTTTTCTGATAAAGACATGAGAGCTTCTTATTCATGTAAACTAATGATAATTAACAGTGATAAATTTCTGAGTTCCTGTCTCTGATGTTTAAAAGCAATATTTGAAATTCCCTAAGTCTGATGAAAGAATGAAACGTTTCATACATTATTTAAAATTAAAAAATATAGGTGCTTTTATTTGTTCATTTCATTCGACCCCATTGCATATTTTAAATAACCTACTCAATTTAGAGAAACTTAAAAGGTTTCCTAACTCATTTTACATGTGAATTTACTGTTTTAGCTCTTAGACTACATAAAGGATTAGAAGATTTTTATAGTTTGTCTCAAAATAAAACCAGGATCTAACCCTATCCCTTGTTTTTAAGTAATATTGTATGGATTGTCAATAATGAACTAGATTAACATATTAAATAAAACAAACTTAATTTTAGCTCAGTTGAACTTTCAAAATTGATAAGGTTGCAAATATTTCTAAGGCAGATGACATGGATTATGTTGAGTATAAGAAATCTCAATACAGTACTTATTATATTCTTGTTAAAAAAAAAGCTGCAAATTGAACAACTGAAACTATACCATTAATTTTTAAAATGTTTATTAAAATACTGAACTTGATATTTTAGTCAGAGATATTCACTGAGGCAAATAGTGGCCTACTCCTTTGAATAGTAAGAAGACGGCCAACTAAAATTTGTTGATAACCATTTTAGCAACAAGCAATAAATTAGGCGATATATATACACATGCATATGTATATATATATATATTCCCTTAGATTCTGCACAATGATTTAATAATAAAATTATTAAAACTTGTATTAATTTCCTATTACTGTTGTAACAAGTTACCCCAAACTTAGTGGCATAAGTTTTTTTATTTTATTTTATTTTTTACTGTACTTCAGGTGAAGGTTTACAAAACAAATACTTCCTCATTAAACAGTAGTACACATATTGTTTTATGAAACTGGTTAACAACCCCATGACATATCAACCCTCTCCCTTCTCGACCTTTTTTTTTTTTTTTGGTGAAAATATGTGTAGCCAAAGATACAACATTTCAAAACTTTCTACATGCACGGTTCAGTGACATTGACTACGCTCTTCCAATTGTGCTGCTATTCTCAATTTAGATGAAGGTTTACAGGACAAAATAGTTTCTCAGTGGCGTAAGTTTTTATCTTACAGTTCTGAATGTCAGAAGTCTGAAAAAGACCTCAGGGGCTAAAATTAAGGTGTTGGCAGGGCTGCATTCCTTCTGAAGTCTCTGGAACAGGGTACATTTCCTTGAATTTTCCAGCTCCTAGATCTGCCCATGGCACCCTGGTGGCATAGTGGTTAAGAGCTTGGCTGGTAACCAAAAGGTCAGGCTTGAATCCACCAGCTGCTCCTTGGAAACCCTATGGGGCAGTTCTACCCTGTCCTACAGGGTCGCTATGGGTTAGAAGCAACTTGACGGCAATGGGTTTGGTTTGGTTTAGAGCTGCCCATATTTTTTTAGCCTCATCTTTAAAGCCAGCAATGGCATCACTCTGAACTTTGTTATCACATCTCATCTGACTCTGATTCTTCTGCCTCTCTTTTTAGCTAATAAAAACCCTTATGATTACATTCATCCAACAGAGATAATCCAGGATAATCTCCCCATCTGAAGATCCTTAACCACATCTTCAAGGGCCTTTTTGCCATGTAAGGTTACATATTCACAGGTTCCAAGGATTAGGACAGACATCTTTAAGGGTCATTATTCTGCCTACCACAGACCATATTACAGATGACTAAGAGCTGAAACCCTGGTGGCGTAGTGGTTAAGAGCTATGGCTGCTAATCAGAAGGGTGGCAGTTCAAATCCACCAGGTGCTCATTGGAAACTCTATGGGGCAGTTCTACTCTGTCCTGCAGGGTCTCTATGAGTTAGAGTCAACTTGACGGCAACGGGTTTGGTTTTGGTTTTGTTAAGGGCCCAAAATACAAATTCCATGTACATGTAAAAAATTATGCTGAAATTAAAATAAAATATGTGTGAGTAGAAAATATAGGTTTATTAAAGTTCAAACTTACCCTAATGATTCAGATACATAATTCAAATATCTGTCAATTATGTGTAGTGTCCTTAATCCAATAATTATTTTTCTTATATTGAATAAACAATATGCATCTAGTGTTTTTTTCAAACCGGAATTTTTCCCCAATGCTTTGAACAATTTATAACTAATTGCCATTTTCACCCTAAGTCAAAGAAATTAAAGGAAATATTAGAGATCCCACAGTAGCATAAATGGGAAATACGTATGTAAAATCTTCACAATGTTGCTATGGATAAAAATACTTTATTGACAATAATGTCAGTAAGCATAACATTCTGGTCATAACTTTTGACATGTCGTTTCATCCTTGAAATTTTGACCTTCGACTGTGTTCCCTTCTCCCACAGGAAAAGGGAAAGAAAGGAGGTTTTGCACCTTTGCCATTGCCTATTATAATCCAAAAGTTCTTTGCAATAATAGCAAATTAAGAATGCTGTGGCTTGGTGATGCCTGTCATGTTGGCCTTGAATAATCACCATGGGTTGTTTTTTTTTCTAAGTGGCCTAAAGGGTAAATCAGAGTTTATCAGTCCCATTCATCCAGGTTCCACTGGTGTCAGATGTAAAGATTTAGAATGTGATCAGTGTGTAGCTTTCATGACCTTTCTTTTGAGCTAGAATCTTAGCAAAGGAGGGAGACCTCATTTAAGTCTCAGCCTCCACAGGAGATGGTTTTCTCATTCCTATATGGGGATGAAAGAGACCCTACTGAAGTTAATTCAGCAGCAGTAGGGAAAAGGTCACTTGACTGTATTTTCATGTAAGGTGTTCTCAATATAGACTGAGTGTATCCAGCTTTAATTTTCTGCTCCTCAATCCATTAGCGTTTGTGAATTTTTACTGACAAGTAGGGTGGACATCTTCATCACTTTTCCTATAGTCTTCATCAATACTCAGAGAGGAAGAATTGGCATTAGATGATTATTTAATGTCATTCATGTCATGATGGTTAAGATTATGTGTCAACTTGGCTGAGCCATGATTCTCAATGTTTTGGCAATCATATAATGTTGTGATTACTTCCTTGTTGAGATTTGATATGTGATCACCCCCATGATGGGATCTGCTGTGAGTAGCCAGTCAGCTGAAAGGGAGTTTCCTTGGGCGTATGACCTGCACTGAATATAAGTGGACTTTCTGGCAAGGCTCAGAGGCTTTTTGCTCGCATTGGATCCTGTACCGGGCTCCAATTTTTCTGACCTACAGTTCTTGGGACTTGAGCTAGCAGCTTACCTATGATCTTGCCTGCCGATCTTGAGATTCATCAATCTTCACAGCCTCTGAGCAAGAGCCTGCTCTCTGACCTGCCAGTCTTGGGTTCACCAGCCCCTGCGGCTATGGGAATCAGAAGAAACTTCTAGCCTGATCCATGGACTTGGACGTTACAGCCTCTACAACCTCATAAGCCATTTCGTTGAAATAAATCTCTCTATATATACATATTTATATGCTTTACTGGTTTTGCTTCTCTAGAGAATCCAGCCTAAGACACATGTCATTGGAGGTGCCTTTTTTTTTATACTTGGAATTTTTATTGGAACACATGGGGAAAAAAAAAGAAAAAGAGTGAAGAAACAAGTCTTGCTTAGGTACATTTGAGGGTAAGATGTGTAGAAAAAAAATCAAGGAGCATTCTGCCTCTTTGCTTCCACATGTCCCTGACACTACCATAGAGTAAAAGAACAAATTCTTATTTCTGTTGGAGATTCCAAGGTTATGAAATGTAATAGAAACAAAAATGTCTTTTTTGACAACTCTATAACCAAGTCAACTGCTGTCTATTTATGGTTTAAATGCTTCATGAAAACATAAGGTAGGTGAAGTCAAACGGTTGTATCACATGTAAACCCTGGAAATTCTATGCATCTTGGCAACATTTAGCATCAGCTGTGACAAATGAAAGATGTCAAGATTCTGTATCATTTGCATTTAGTTTTCACTCCACTCAGTAGGGATGGTTTCTGTGTCAGGCTGACTCTCTGATGATTGCATTTATATCCATAGGAGAACTATGGTCAAAAGAGGCATAGAAAGAGAAGCCATGAGGCAGTGTTGGAGCCTCAAGGTAAAGAATATAGCATACTGAAGTTCTGAAAAAATAGAATCTCAGAGAAAAACAGACTTTAAGAAACAGGAACCATTTAGCTCCTGAGAGATGTAGATAGAACAGCTGGTTCCTTGAGCTGCTTCAACTACTTCAAAACTCTTGTCCCAAATATGGATCACATGTATTCTTGATAAAAGTTTTCCTTTATTGAGGCAACTTGAGTGAGAATCTTTTTACTTGTAACCAAAAAAAAAAAAACTTTAAATGAAACAAACTTGTACTAAGAATGGGGTTTACGCAGTGGATATGTATGCAACTGAAATCACTTAGGACATTACAATGACTTTGATTCCAGAATGGAATGCAGCTAATAATGTTATTTCCTGTGATTTCGGGAGACTGAGAGTATCAGGACTCTCTTCGAAACAAAAGAAGTAGGTAGCAAGGTACTTGATAAGTCTAACGTAGTTTAGCCTTTGCTAATCAACAGAGTCTCTGGATGGTAAAAAAGGTTAATGCACTCAGCTGCCAACTGAAACATTAGAGGTTCGAGTCCACCCACAGGTGCCTAGAAAAAAAGGCCCAGTGATCTACTTTAGAAAAAGCAGCCATGAAGACCCTACAGTGCACAGTTCTTCTATGACACACATGCAGTCTGCATGAGTCAGAGTCAGCTTGAGAACAACTGGTTTAACTCTCCCAATTCACAAAATTTTGGAGACGATTAAGGGAATCAATATTCTAAAGTGCTTAGAAGAGTACTTATCACATAAAGTGTTAGCTATTATTTGAATTAGTGCCATTACTTTCAGTTTTTATTTGTTTTTCCTCAGCAATCTGTGGATTACACAATAATTTCTTCCCCGCTACTGAAATACCTGATGTACACTAGTGGGAGAAAGAGTTGTTGTAATGGCTGTCTTTTTATGATAGGGAGCAATGGAAAGGAAACTTCCCTTCTCAGTACGTGGAACCATGTATCATTCATTTTTTGCTGGTAGTGAGCATATATTTCATTCTCTAGAGCAGTTCACTAAACTTGCAGCACAAGGTTTCCATGGCCGGGAGTGTAAGACAATTTATGTTTGGATGGTAAGATATATAATAGAATATTATATTACCTTGATACCTAATTCTTTTGTTTCGAAGAGGGTCCTGATACTCTCAGTCTCCCGAAATCACAGGAAATAACATTATTAGCTGCATTCCATTCTGGAATCAAAGTCATTGTAATGTCCTAAGTGATTTCAGTTGCATACATATCCACTGCGTAAACCCCATTCTTAGTACAAGTTTGTTTCATTTAAAGTTTTTTTTTTTTTTGGTTACAAGTAAAAAGATTCTCACTCAAGTTGCCTCAATAAAGGAAAACTTTTATCAAGAATACATGTGATCCATATTTGGGACAAGAGTTTTGAAGTAGTTGAAGCAGCTCAAGGAACCAGCTGTTCTATCTACATCTCTCAGGAGCTAAATGGTTCCTGTTTCTTAAAGTCTGTTTTTCTCTGAGATTCTATTTTTTCAGAACTTCAGTATGCTATATTCTTTACCTTGAGGCTCCAACACTGCCTCATGGCTTCTCTTTCTATGCCTCTTTTGACCATAGTTCTCCTATGGATATAAATGCAATCATCAGAGAGTCAGCCTGACACAGAAACCATCCCTACTGAGTGGAGTGAAAACTAAATGCAAATGATACACAATTTTTGTGAGGCAATTTATCCTAGTAAGGACTGTGTCTGTGGTGAAAAAAGGTACTTGATAAGTCTAACGTAGTTTAGCCTTTGCTAATCAACAGAGCAAATGCCCTGGTTTCCCACTACACAATTTCAAAGTTTCCCAGGCCTAACACATTCCAAATACACCTACCCATGGCTAATAGGATGCTGTTAATTCTGTGTCAATTTCAACTACTTCTTCCAGAGATAATGTCAAAAGATCACATCAAAAACTGCTGGATGATCTTGGTGACTACTGGTTAACGGTCAAGACAAAGGGTTCTGAAGCTAGACTTTCTTACTATGAAACCTGGCTCTGATAGTATCTCAGCAATTGCATTCATTTCTTTGTCAGTCTTCTAGTCTATACAGTGGGTACCACAGACACAGTCCTTACTAGGATAAATTGCCTCACAAAAATTGTGTTGCATAGGTTTTCACCTCCTTAGCCATCCCCAGTTCAACTAAGAAGTGGAATACTGGAGTCAAGGGCAGTCAATCCAAAAGCTGATGAGGAACCTGTGATGCGGCTGGCTCACAAAAGATGAACTCAGTAAGTAAGATTCTCTGGAGGAGCAAAACTAGGAAATTTTAGGGGAGTGAATCATTTAATAGCAGGGAACCAAAGTTAAACGTTGTAGAAGCAGCCTGGAAAGACAATGATGGGCTTTGCCAAAGTTATGAAGTAATAAAAACTATGAGTAAGTATAGGGATTAAGCAGAAAAAAAAAAAAAAGTAAAGTAAGGACTAAGGAAACTATTTTTACATAGAACATTAAAAAAAGCATGTGAAGAATATTAGAGTTACATTGTTAGCCAAGCAGGGTGTACAATAAAGACCCCCAAAATATTGCTGTCTGTAGAAGTATAGTGTATTCAGAAATACCTTTCACTTTGAGACTATTAAAAGGTGGTCATGTCAATAGGTCCTCTTCCCTTTTCCTTGAGTTTATTGTTGCTGTTTTCTTGTAAATGTGAGCTACCGTCTAAGACAAAAAAAAAGTGAATTCAGAATTATCCAAAACTCACTATTATTGTCTTAGTCAACCACCTCGGGGAGCTATTATTTCATAGCTACTCCAAGGCCAATACTTGGATTGAGTTGAAGTCACCTTGGGCATGTCTTGTGCCACACTGGCATGTGACAGTATTTGAAGACATATTCTTTGTTATCCACTACTGTAAGTTAGTTTGAACTTCAAAGAACAGAAAGTTAGGCAAATCAGAATAACAGTTGGCTGCAGGAATAAAGAAGAAATTTGGTGCTTGCATGAAATAGACCTTAGATATGGATTCCAAAGTAAAACAATATGGACAAGAATTTATTTATGGAGAAACTGGAAAAATATTTGGACTGATTTTAATGTTTTTCTTGATTCTAACTTCTCTATAGTAAATTAAATGATTAAGCATGTCATTCATTTTTCTGAAAGTAATAACAACTGCTATTTTATTTTTCGTAACTTTACAGATGAATTTCCTAAATACTATTACACTACATTACATAATAAATTCTCTGATCTCACTGACTTTTTTCCTTTTAGAAAGCTAAACCAAGACCATTCTCTCCAGATATTTTATTACATCCAGCAATTAACCGATTGTCTGTAGCATTTCTTTAGAGTTCCCATACTAATCATGTTTAACCATGTCATCTGAATTATTTTATTTTATTGTGGTAAAATATACATAAGAAAATATTTGCCATTTTAACCATTTTAAGTTTATGATTCAGTAACATTAATTACATTCACCATTTTGTGCAACCATCACCACTATCCATTTCAAAAAGATTTTCATCACCCCAAATAGAAACTCAGAACCCCTTAAGCTATAATTCCCTGTTCTCTCCTCCCTGCCAGCCCGCAGTAACTACTAGGCAACTTTGTCTCTATGTATTTGCGTATTCTAGATATTTAATTTAAGTAGGATCATACAATATTTGTTCTTTTGTGCCTGATTTATTTTACTTGGAATAATAATTTTAAGGTAAAACCCATGTGATAATAGGATGTACTAAAATTTTGTTACTTTTTATGGCTTAATAATTCATTGTGGGTGTATATGTGGTACAATGAATCACAAATCACTTTTGTACGACCTTTCTAACCATGGTTTTGTAACTCACACCTAAGTGATTGGACAGGACTGTCTGATAGGGTAATTGTGGCCCACCAAGGGGATTGGTCAGTTTTGCCATCAGGCTAGGTTTGAAGTGAACCACCCCAGAGGTAGGAAAGAAATAATCCCACCACTACCAAAGAAGAATGGCCAGGAGCCAGCATGTCCTTTTGACCTGGGATCCCTGCGCTGAGAAGGTCCTGGAAGCAGGAGACTGAGAGAGAGAGAGCGAGCTGTAACCCTGAAGACAGTGAGAAGCGGTGACAAGAGAGACCTGGCAGCAGGAGACAGTGCGGTGGAATACCTAGCCCACAGAGGGAGAAAGCTTAGTGCCTTTGGGGAGAGGCCTAGGACCAGGGAGAGGCGTGTCTGCGAGCACAGCTGGGAAGAGGCCGTCCTGATGGAAGATCTGTATCCTGAGTGTTCCTGAGCCTGAATTGTAACTGTTACTTCCCTAATAAACCCCATAACTGGGAGTATTGATTGTGAATTCTATGTGGCCATTGCAATGAATTATCGAACCCAGAGAAAGTAGAGAGTGCCATGGGAAGGATGGTTGGTGTCAGAATTAGTAGAGATAGTGGAGAGAGGAGGCATGTCTGACCTCTGCCTCATAGGAATCAGCCTTGGCCTGTTGATCTAGACTCTCCTCCACCTTTGGGAAGTTAGGTCAGACACCACCTTCATGCCATTTTTACAGTATACTGCATTTTGTTTATCCATTCATCTGCTAATGGGCACTGGGGTTGTTTCCAACTTTTGGCTGATCTGAATAATGCCACAGTGAACAACAGTGTACAAATACATATTTGAGTCCCTGTTTTCAACTCTTTTGGGTATATACCTACGAGTGAAATAGAATTTTTTTTTTACTGTGTTTTAGAGTTTGTGATTAACAGCAATCTAGCTTAGAAACAAGGTCCCTAAGTAGCACAAACTGTTTGCACTCAACAGTTAACCTAACCGTTGACAATTTGAACCCACCCAGTGGTACCAGGAAAGAAAAGGCCTAGCAATTTGCTTCTGTCAAGTTTACTGCTAAGAAAACCCTACAGAACAGTTCTATTCTGTAACACATGGGGTCACCTAAGTTAGGAGTTATGATATTAATACATGGTGGTTTAAAATTCATAAAACAATTGTTTTCCACTATGATAGCTAACTTTTGAAATGGCATGGCATTTACTATTATTTTCATTTCAGATATATCAGTAAGAATGGTTTCTACTGCAATTAGCAGAAACCCAAACACAATATGGGAAAAACAAGAAAATACTGGATCACTGAAAATATCAAACGTTAGATAAGGCTTTAGGCAGTTTTATTGAGGTTCTATTCTTCTACTCTGAAGTTCTCTAGGTTCTGTCCTCTTCCCTGTGTTGGCCTTCTAGTCAGGTGACTTGTCCATACCGCAGTATAAATGCTGTTTCAGTCGAAGGCCTCACCTCTACTCACCTGGCCATCTGGGGCCAAAGGGATGTCCTTCCGCAAACTATTGCACCGAGGACCTAAACCTCCCTCTAACTGGATCAACTTAGATCAGTTGCAAACTCCTGAGTCACCAAATGCCACGCTCTGAGCAGTTGAGGCCTGAACTAGGTACATGTCCCTGAACCAGTTATTATGAATAGGGGATGATATTAAGGTGAGAAGATGAAGCCAATCATCCCTGGAGAAAATGCAGGGTGAGTAATCCCATCCTAATTGTATGACTGGTCCACTGGTGGGAGACAGGTGTTAATATGCTGAGATGGTTACCACAATGTGTACTATAACAGATGAAGAAGCAACCAAAATTTGGAATCTGAGGATATTGTTTTGATTTCTGCACTGACCTAACAGGTGGAAGACTTTGGGCAAGTCACTTCACCTTCTTAAGACTCGATTTCTTAACTCTTTAAAGGAGAATAATACTAATATTCATGTCTCCAAAAGGAAATGATGACTACCTGCCAAGTAATTTTGTAAACTATTATGCACTATTAAAATTTTGTGAGTTTACAATTGTTGGTGGTGTTAGTTGCTGTTAAGGTAGTTCCGCTTATGGTGACCTTAAAAATCCACTGCTGTCAAGTCGATTCCAACTCCTAGCAACCCCATTGGGTTTCCAAGGCTCTAAATCTCTACAGAAGCCAACTGCAACATCTTTCTCCCATGGAGCTGCTGGTGGTTTCAAACCACTGACCTTTTGGTTAGCAGTCAATCACTTTAACCACTGCAACCCCAGGGCTGTTTATGGTAACCTTGTTGTTGTTGTTATGTGCCATCGAGTCAATTCTAACTCATCATGGCCATGCTATGTACAACAGAACAAAACACTGCCTGATCCTACGCCATCCTCATGATCCTTGTTATGCTTGAACCGATTGTTGCAGCCACTGTGTCAATCCATCTCGTTGAGGGTCTTCCTCTTTTTTGCTGACTCTCTGCTTTATCAAGCATGATGTCCTCCAGGGACTGATCCCTCCTGATAACATGTCCAAAGTATGTGAGACATAGCCTCGCCATCCTTGCTTCTAAGGAGTATTCTGGCTGTACTTCTTCCAAGACAGGTTTGTTCGTTCTTTAAGCAGTCCATGGTGTATTCAATATTCTTTATCAACAACATAATTCAAAGGTGTCAATTCTTCTTCGGTCTTCCTTATTCATTGTCCAGCTTTGGCATGCATATGAGGTGATTGAAAACATCATGGCTTGGGTCAGGCACATCTTAGTCTTTAAAGATACATCTTTGCTTTTTAACACTTTAAAGAGGTCTTTTGCAGCAGATTTGTGCAATGCAATGTGTCGTTTGATTTCTTGACTGCTGTTTCCATGGGTGTTGACTGTGGATCCAAGTAAAATGAAATCCTTGACAATTTCAATCTTTTCTCCATTTATCAGGCTGTTGCTTATGGTGATCTTATAAAATGAAACATTTTCTGGTCTTGCAACATCTTCATGATCCTTCCAACATAGGGGGCTTATCTTCCAGTACTATACTGGACAAATACTCTGTTGTGATCCATGAAGTTTTCTTTGGCTAGTTTTCAGAAGAAGATCGCCAGGTCTTTCTTCCTTGTCTGTCTTGGTCTGGAAGCTCTACCGAAACCTGTTCACCATAGATGACCCTGTTGATATTTGAAATATTGGTAGCATAGCTTCCAGCAACACAGAAACACTCAAGTCACCACAGTATGACAAGCTGACAGATGAGTTGTGGTGGTTTACTGTTGTTGATGTTTACTATAATAATAGTAAATTATTTTATTATTTAAATTAAGAATTTTTAACTTAAAAGCGCAGAGATACATCAGACATTTTATAAGAACTCTGAAGCTTTAAGAATTTCTTCTAAGAGAAGCAAGCCCTCGTGTAAACATTCATTTGCCCCCAGATTTTTCAGTGTGTTTTGTTACGAAGTGAAGAAAATTATAACAGTTATTAGTAAGATACAGATGATTCTGTAGTCAAAATTTTTGAGAAAAGTTAAATTAAACAAAAGGAAATCAGCTTCTTTGCAATAAGACTTTTCAGAGTCTTTAATATGCTAATATACAGTGTGAATATTTAAGAGAGAGTCATATTAAATTGAAGAATTTATCATATAAATTTCATCATAATATCATTTGGATGGGATACTGGGGAAGTCAGCACAACTTGACCAAGGCAAAGTCATAGAAGCTTCATAGACACATACAAACTCCCTGAGGGACCAAATTACTGGGCTGAAGGCTGGGGACCATGGTCTCAGGGGACATCTAGCTCAACTGACATAACATAGTTTATAAATAAAATGTTCTACATCCAACTTTGGTGAATAGTGTCTGGGGTCTTGAAAACTTGTGAGCAGCCATCTAAGATACTCCACTGGTCCCACCCTATCTAGAGCAAGGGAGAATGAAGAAAACCAAAGACACAAGGGAAAGATTAGTCCGAAGGACTAATGGACCATAACTACCACAGCTTCCACCAGACTGAGTCCAGCACAACTAGATGGTGCCCAGGTACCACCACTGACTGCGCTGACAGAGATCACAATAGAGGGTCCCAGACAGAGCTGGAGAAAAATGTAGAACAAAATTCAAACTCACAAAAAAGACCAGACATACTGGTCTGACAGAGACTGGAGAAAGCCCCAGAGTATGGCCCCTGGACACTCTTTTAACTCAGTTCTGAAGTCACTCCTGAGGTTCACCCTTCAGCCAAAGATTAGACAGGCCCATAAAACAGATAATACTATGCTTAGCTCAACCATGTATATGAGACTAAATGGGTACACAAGTCCAAGGGCATGGACAAGAAGGCAGGAAGTGACAGGAAAGCTGGATGAAAGGAAATGGGGAACCTGAGGTAGAGAAGTGGAGAGTGTTGACACATCCCAAGGTTGGCGACCATTCTCACAAAACAATATGTGTATTAATTTCTTAAAGAGAAATTAATTTGCTCTGTAAATCTTCATCTAAAGCACAATTAAAAAAATAATATCATTTAGATCGGATAACACATAGGATAAGTGGTTCTCAACTAGTGAGACTTTGTCCCCTAAGGGACATTTGGCCATGTTTGGAAACATTTTTGGTTGCCACAAATGGGGTGTGTGTGTGTGGTATTATTGGTATGTAGTGGTAGAGACCAGAGATACTGCTTAACATCCTACAAGGTACAGGATAGTAACACTCCCCTTCCCAACCCCAGCAAGGAATCATCTGGCCCAAAAAGTCAATAGCACAAAGGTTGAGAAAGCCTGCTTTAGACTAACATTTTGTGAAATTCATTTTGGGAAACACTGATTTGTATGATTGATGTTACATTTCCTAACAAACCCTCAGGAATAGTATAATCATCTGCTTTTCAAATGGCTTACCATCAACCTGATCTTTATTCAATGGAGTTACCCTTGTACAACACCTAAAAAAAAAAAAACAAGTTGCTGTTGAGTCGACTCTAACTCATGGTGACCTCATGTGTGTCAGAGTAGAACTGTGCTCCATAGGGTTTTCAATGGGTAATTTTTCAGAATTAGATAGCCAGACCTTTCTTCTGAGGCATCTCTGGGTGGACTCAAACCTCCAACCTTTAGGTTAGCATCCAAGTACGTTAACCATTTGCACCACTCAGGGACTCCATATGAGAGTATATACCCTAGTAAATGAAATATTCCAAGATGGGACAAGGTTAAACCCTAAATTATGTCCAAAGTATGCCTAACAGAGTTACTGTAATAAATTGTATTAAGCTGATTGAAAACTTCACTATTCTGCTAATACTGTCATCCATTATTACCCCTTTTTATAAGAAAACAGTCAAATTATGCCTCTCAAAGAACAGCAACTACACACTTACGCTTTCCATTTGAAGATCACTTCTCTTTTCAATTACTTTTTACATTTCTGTTCTTATTTTCTTCATCCGCATCACATCTTGAGGCAAACTGGTTGAATAAAATTATCTTGGCTTTTAAAGAGGAATTTTAAAAAACAGTTTAGTACAATTTGGCTGTGTTATGAAAATCTGATAGACTGGTCCAAACAAGAAATTTCATCAGTCCTATAAACTCCTTTGATAAATTCTTGTTGATGGCTGTTGTATAGACTTTAGTCTATATCTAATGATAAATATTATTTAATAATATATTTAATGATACGTAGCATTGTTTAACAGTAAATATTTGGTGTTAAAACAAAGGTTTCTAGGATTTACTTAGATTAAAGTAGATTAAATGATGAAGAGTTTAAGGATCACAGAGGCGAACAAATTAAGGGAAATCTAGTCAGAATTAAAATTGCTATGGGCTCCATATGAGTAGCTGTCGCTGCTGTACTGATAATATCACAATGGGTATGTGATTACTTGGTTTGATGGATTGAATTACATCCCCCTTAAAAATACGTTAAAGTTCCAACCCTTGGACCTTTTCTGAAATAGGGTCTTTGAAGATGTTACTAGTTAACGTAAGTAACTGGATCCTAATTCAATCTGAGTGGTGTCCTTATAAAAAAGAACAGACACAGACATACAGTAGGACAGCTACATGAAGATGTATTTACAATCTAAGGAATGCCTGGGACTACCAGAAGCTGGGAGAGACAAGAAAGGATCTTCCCCTTCAGACTTCAGAGAAAGGAGCGTGGCCTGACTGAGATGTAGGTTTGGACTTCTAACCTTCAGAACTATGTGACAATAAATTTCCATTCTTATAAGCCACACATTTGGTGGTGTTTTGTTTTAGCAGCCCCAGGAAACTCATACATTTGACTTCCTCTGACAGGCTTATCTAGGAAATCCCTGGTTTAACATGCACATAAACCTAACGTTTTAAAAACAGACAAGCAACAACAACAACAAAACTCTGTGGTATCTCTCAGTTTTTGTCCCGGTCCTTCCAAAGTCAAATCACACAGGGAAACAGAGTAACAGAAAAATTGTACCATGAGGCTGCTGAAACCTAAAGTACTTACCAGACTTATTTAAGTGCTAGAGTCAGGTGTAAACTGCTCTCCTGATTCTTAGTTACAGCTCTTTCCTCAAGTACTCTATCTCAGTGATGAAACTCCTAGAGCACAAGATTGATCTAACTGGTTACATTTCTAAGGAAGCTGTTATTCTTTGTCTCCCAACATTACAAAGTAGAAAGGTAAATAGATGTCTAACACGATCATTAGTCACTCTCATTTTCTTTCCTTTTCCCTAGAAGAATTACATGGTTAGCAATAAGGGCAGGTCAAATGAGGTAACGGATCCTAATTAGGATGTGGCACCTCCCAGGGCTATAGTGGAAATCCCCTGATACTGTAATCTAATAAGGCAAAGGTATCTAGCTAAGATGTCACAATTTGACGTGTCCAGCTTTTGTTTGCTAACCTGAAAGGACAACAGTGATGTAACATTATTTCCCTCACCTAGAGTGTCAACTTGACTTTCAAAAGCTTCTGTGAGTTGGTAGGCTCAGTCTCAGGGGACCAGGAGAGGAAATCCCACAATTTGTTTTAATTAGCCTAGCTTTCATATTTCTTACTTATGTATAAATATTACCTATTTTAAAGTTTTTTTGGAATTTAGATATATAGACATAAACATAGATATAGATATAAATTTCTGAAAGAGGCAGGAAATATAGGCTAAAATTTATTATAAAACAGCATGTTAGTTTCTTCTTAATTAATATTTCAGTATATTTTTCTTCAGTAACTTTCCAGATGAAGTTCCTCTAAACTTAAAGCAATGTGTCTAACAATTAATCTAAAAAAATGCACTATAAATGTACTATTTTCCTGTGTTTTCAGACTTTTTGAACACTCTGTAGTGTATATTTCAATCACTTTTTTCTCTGGCTTCCATGCCATATAACTCAACATTCTGGTAATCCTCACAGAAAATTTTAACTCCTTGAATAATCACCCCATTTAGGATCTGGCACAAAGTTGCCAGTTGAGCGCCTTTCACTTGTGGTTTTTTAAAAGAAGCAATCTGGAATAGTGGGAAAAGTTGACTCTGGAATCAGAAATAAGACTAAAACTTGCCATAATAATAACTGGCCCTGTGCCAAGTTGTTTGCACTTAATCCATATAGCAAGTATATGAGTTAGATCCTATAATGATCTCCATTTAATTGCTAAGAAAACTGAACTTGTTGACTCACGGTTACACACTTAATAAGCGGTGAAGCTAGGATTCAAACCTAAATCTGTGAGATTTCAGCTTGAACTTGTAACCACTATCTCAGTTATCTAGTGCTCCTATAACAGCAGTACCACAAGTAAGTGGCTATAAAAAACAAAAATTTATTTTCTCAAAGTTTCAGAGGCTAGAAGTGCAAACTCAGGGTACAGGCTCTAGGGCAAGGCTTTCTCTTGCTGTTGGCTCTGGGGGAATGCACTTATGCCTTGGCTTCTTGGTGATCTTCTCATGCGATAGCATATATCTTCTCCCCATCTCTGCTTGCCCCTTGTAAGAGATTGGCTCAAGACACACTCTGCACTAGTCCTATCTCATTAACATAACAGAAAACTCATTTCCAAATGGAATTATAACTACAGGCATAGAGGTTAGGATTTACAGCACGTATTTTTGGAGGCCACAGTTCAATCCACGACATTCCACTGTTCGGCCCCTCAAAATTTATGTTCTTCCCACATGCAAAACACATTCACCCCATCACATCATCCTAAAAGTCTTGAGTTGACTTCAAGTCTGAAATCTCATCTTCTGAATCATCTAAATCAAATATGGGTGAAACTTCAGGTGTATTCCATCCCGGAGAAAAATTCCTTTTCATCTGTAAATCTGTGAAATCTAGAATACAAGTTATCTGCTTCCAAAGTACAATGCTGGAATAGGCACATGGTAGATATTTCCATTACAAATGGAAGAAACTGGAGTGAAAGAAAGGATAAAGGGCATCAAACAAGTACAAAACTCAGCAGAACAATTTATATTAGCTCTCTGTAAAAATGTCGTGGGAGCAGTGTCTGATCTCTTCTAAGGGGGAAGGAGAATCAAGATAAACAGCCCAAGGCTGATTCCTATGAGGTGGAAATTAGACATGCCTTCTGTCTCTGCCATCTTTACCAATTCTGACACCAACCGTCCCCTCCAGGGCACTCTCAACTTCTGTGCTAGGTTCAGTAATTTATTGCAATGGCCACACAGAACTCACAGATGATACAGTTATGGGGCTTATTAGGGAAGTAACAGGTTACAATTCAGATTCAGGAACATTCAGCATACAGTTCTTCAATCAGGAAAGCCTCTTCTCAACTGTGCTCACAAGCACGCCTCTCTCTGGCAACCTTGGCCTCTGCGCTGCTCAGACAAGCATTACGAAGTTCTTTTAGCTCTGCCAGTAAGTGCCCCAAGGCACCTCACTCTGCTAATAAGACTCGGCCGAAGGAACTCAGGCCTAGCTCAGCAAATCTAGCTCCACCAAGTGCTCAGAGGCACCCTACTCCACCAGCAAGCTTCCTCAGAAAGGCACTCAACATCTTCCCTCCGTATACCAGGAGGCCCACTGCACTGTCTCCTGCTGGTCTCTCCTGCCCATCTCTCCTACAGGTGGTGGTAGGATCCTCTGCTTCCTGCCTCTGGGATGGCTCATTTCAAGTCCAGTGGGATGGCAAAAATGATCAATCCCCTTGGTGGGGCAAAACTACCCTATTTGCACAGTCCCACCAAATCACTTGCGTGGAGTTACAAGACCATGGCAAGAAAGGTCACACAAAAGTGATCTATTGTACCGCACTCTCAGGGCTTGAAAACAATTCTGTGTTCTTTGGGACCATTTAGGCTAGGGCCCCACCCTCCAGACTCTGGCTGTTGGCCAGGCTCTCTGGAATCTGGGTGGAAGCCCCTCAGCCTTGGGCTTCAGCTCCGCCTTCCAGGCCTACTGGGATAGGAAATCCACTCCCTTGGCTTTGGGTGGCCCCATTCTCCTAGTCCATCTGAGTGGTGACCTTATCCTGTCAGGCCCTATTCTTCTGCCTCTTGGTCATGGCAGCTCTGCCCCCTCAGCTTTAGGCAGTGGCCCCATCCTCTTGGCCAAACTAAACAGCAGACCCACACTCCAGAACTGAGTTGCTGAAGATCTGACTCTTTGAAACCTAGGAGGCGGTAGCTCTACCCTTTGAGACCACAGACCTGTTAATGTCCCAGAGGCTGTGGCCCCATCATTTGAGACCATGGCAGCCCTGCTTCCCATGCTCCTTCCAACAGTTCTGTTAATCTCTGAGCTACTCCAGGGATGGTTCTTTTCCTTTCTTGGAGGACAACAGAAGTAGCTCCTTTGGCCTGTTTCCTGCATATAGAATTCCAAGAGGCAGACACCATTCTTTCCTTTTGTTCTTTCTCTGTCCCCTTCAGCTTAAGCTGATGGGTTTTCTGCTGTGGTCTTTGGTTAGATCCATCAGTCAGAGGTTTAATATCTTTAACAAAACATTGTTTATCCACATCCTTGGAGAAAATTCTGGGACACACGTCCCTAGTTTGTACAATAGAATTTTCCAAATCTTTAAGTTTTTTTTTTTTTTTTTTTGCGCAGTTCATTTTTAAGTCCATCTTTTTCCTCTTACGTTTTATTATAAGTAACAAGGAGAAACCACGTAGCCCCATTAAGATGTTGCTTAGAAATCTCCTCACCCAAATATCCAAGTTCATCACTTACAAGTTCTATCTACAACCACCAAACATTTGAACATAATTCAGATGAGTTCTTTGCCACTGCATAAAAAGCATTGCCCTCCCTCCATTGTCTAATCTCATGTTCATCATTTTCTTTTAAAGCCTCACTAGAAGCACATTTAACATCCACATTTCTAGCCACATTATGTTGCTGGCACCATATGTATTCTCTAAAACAATACTTTCTTTATAGCTCTCCTCACTTCCTTCTGAGCCCTCATTAGAATTGCCTTTGACCTCCATAATTAAACCAACACTCTCTTCAAGGCAATCTAGGCTTTTACTTCTAGGCATCTTAAAAATCTTCTAACCTCTAGCCATTACCCAATTCCAAAACCGCTTTCATATTTTAGATAAGTGTTAGAGAAACACCCCACTCCTGGTACCAAATTCTGTCTTAGTTATCTAGTCCTGCTATAACAGCAATACCATAAGTGGGTGGCTTTAACAAACAGAAATTTATTTTCTCAGTTTAGGAGGCTAGAAGTCCAAACTCAAGGCACCAGCTCTAGGGCAAGGCTTTCTCTCTCTCTCAGCTTTGGGGAAGGTCCTTATTTCTTGGTTCCTTGGTGATTTTCATGTGGCATGGCATTTATCTTCTCCCCATCTCTGCTTGTTCCTTTTATCTTGTAAGAGATTGACTCCAGACACATCCTACACTAAACCTACCTCATTAGCATAACAGAAAACTCATTTCCAAGTGGGATTAAACCATAGGCATAGAGTTCAGGATTTACATCACATAATTTTGGGGGACACAATTCAACCCATAACAACCACTAAGCAGACCAGAGTTTGTATTTCAGCTTTCCCACTTTAGTGGTACTGCTTCTATAAATTGTCATCTTCTTTAGCCTCAGCTTCCTAATTTATACCAAAGGATGTAATTCTAACTATTCAAAATGGTTGTTGTAAAGCTAAAATATTGTTGTTAGGTGCTTTTGAGTCAGTTCTGACTCATAGTGACCCTAAGTACAACAGAACAAAACACTGCCCAGTCCTGTGGCATACTCACAGTCCTTGCTATGTTTGAGCCCATTGTTGGAGTCACTGGGTCAATCTATCTCATCCACTGTCTTCCTCTTTTTTGTTGATCCTTTACCTTACCAAGTATGAAGTCTTTCTACAGGGACTGGTTCCTCTTAATAACATGTCCAAAGTAAATGTGATGAAGTCTCACCATCCTTGATTCCAAGGAGCACTCTGGCTGTACTTCCTCCAAGACAGATTTGTTCATTCTTCTGGCAGTCCATGGTACATAAAATATCCTTTACCAACACCATAATTCAAAGGCATCAATTCTTCTTTGCTCTTCCTTATTCATTGCACAGCTTTCACATTCATATGAGGTGATTGAAAACATAATGGCTTGGGTGGGCACACGTTAGTACTCAAAGTGACATCTTTTCTTTTCAGTAATTTAAAGAGGACTTTTGCAGCAGATTTGCGCAATGTAAGGTGTCATTTGATTTCTTGACTGCTGCGTCCATGGACATTGATTGTGGATCCAAATAAACTAAAATCCTTGACAACTTAAATCTTTTCACTGTTGATCATGATATTGCTTGTTGGTCCAATTGTGAGGATTTTTGTTTTCTTTGTTGAGGTATAATCCATACTGAAGGCTGTGATCTTTAATCTTCAACAGTAAGTACTTCAAGTAGTCTTTGCTTTACGCAAGCAAGGTTGTGTCATCTGCATATCGTGGGTTGTTAATGAATCATCTTCCATTCCTGAAGCCATGTTCTTCTTCATATAGTCTAGCTTCTTGGATTATTTGCTCAGAATACAGATTGAATAAGTATAGTGAAAGGATACAATCCTGAAGCACACCTTTCCTGACTTTAAGCCACGCAGTATCCCCTTGTTCTGTTTGAACAACTGCCTCTTTGTCTATTTACACAACTGGCTCGCAAGCACAATTAAGTGTTTGGGAATTCCCATTCTTTACAGTGTTATCTATAATTTGTTATGACCCACATAGTCGAATGTCTTTGCATAATCAATAAAACACAGGTAAACATCTTTCTAGTATTCTCTGCTTTCAGCCAAGATCCATCTGACATCAGCAATGATATCTCTCTTTCCACATCCTCTTCTGAATCTGGCTTGAATTTCTGGCAGTTCCCTATCAGTGTACAGCTGTGACTATTTTGGAATTATCTCCAACAAAATTGTACTTGCCCCTTGGGGAGCAAGGGAGAATGAAGAGAACAGGTTACAGGGAAAAGATTAGTCCAAAGGACTAATGGACCACAGTTACCAAGGCCTCCACCAGACTGAGTCCAGTATAGCTAGATGGTGTCCAGCTACCACCACTGACTGCTCTGATTGGGATCAAAACAGAGGGTCCTGGACACAGCTATAGAAGGATGTAGAACAAAATTCTAACTCACAAAAAAGACCAGACTTACCAGCCTGACAGACTGAAAAGACTCCGAGAGTATGGCCCCTGGACACCCTTTTATCTCAGTGAAGTCATTCCCAAGGTTCACTGTTCAGCCAGGGACTGGACAGTCCCATAAAACAAAAAGGGACTAATGAGGCACAGCAGTCCAGGGACAAGGACTAGAAGGCAGGAGGGGACAGAAAGCTGGTGATATGGAAGGTCCCAAGGTTGAGAAGGGACAGTATTGACACGTAGTGGGGTTGTTAACCATTGTCATAGGACAATATGTGTACTAACTGTTTAACGAGAAACTATTTGTTCTGTAAACCTTCATCTAAGGTACAAAAAAAAAAAAAAGAATTATCTATGTGAGATCAAATTGACAACAGCAACTCAGAAGGTTTGATGGGAAGCCCAAGGGGCTGTGAGTTGAAGATAATGGTGATGGAATAATTTGGAAAAGGGTAGTGAGAATAGCAGCACAACTGGAAGAATGTAATCGATACCACTGAATTGTACATGTAGAAATATGTGAAATGGTGTTTCTTTGCCTGTGTATATTTTCACCACAAAAAAAAAAAAAGGTCCTCCAAGGTCGAGAAGAGATAGTGTTGACATGTCGTGGGGTTGTTAACCAATGTCATAAAACAATATGTGTACTGACTGCTTAATGAGAAACTATTTGTTCTGTAAACCTTCATCTAAAGTACAATTAAAAAAAAATTACTTGCCTGTGATATTAATTATATTGTTCAATAATTTCCACGTTCTTTTGGATCATCTTTCTTTGGAATGGGCACAAATATGAATCACTTCCAGTCAGTTGGCCAGGCCAAGTAGCTGTCTTCCAAATTTTTTGGCATAGTGAGCCTCCCCAACATTGAAACATCTCAGTTAGTATTTTGTCAATTCTTGGAGCCTTGTTTTTGGCCAATGCCTTCAGTGCAGCTTCGAGTTCTTCCTTCAATACCATTGGTTCTTGTTAATACGCTACCTCCTGAAGTGGCTGAACTTTGAACATGTTCTTTCCTTTGATTTTTTAATTCCAAATCTTAGAGCATTTCATTATAATACTTTACTTTGTCTTCTGAAACTGCCCTTTGAAATCTTCTGTTCAGCTCTTTTTCTTCATCATTTCTTCCATTTGCTCTAGCTAATCTATGATCAAGAGCAAGTTTCAGAGGCTCTTTTTACATCCATTTTGGTCTTTTCTGTCTCTTGGGTTTTTAATGACCTTTTGCTTTCTTCTTGTATGATGTCCTTGATATCATCCCACAACTCATTTGGTCTTCAGTCATTAGTGTTCAATATGTCAAGTCTATTCTTGAGATAGTCTCCAAATTCAGGTGGGATATACTCAAGGTCTTATTTTCGTTCTTGTGAACTTGTTTTAATTTTCTTCAGCTTCAACTTAAACTTGCACATGAGCAATTGATGATCTATTCCCCAGTTGTCCCCTGGCCTTGTTCTGACTGATGATATTGAGCTTTTCCATCAGATGTAATTGATTTGATTCCTGTGTTTTCCATCTGGTGAGGTCCACTTGTATAGTTGCCGTTCATGTTATTGAAAAAAGGTATTTGCAATGAATAAGTAATTGATCTTGCAAAATTCTGTCATGCCATCTCCAGCATCATTTCTATTACCAAGGCCAGATTTTCCAACTATCAATCCTTCTTCTTTGTTTCCAACTTTTGCATTTCAACCACCAGTAATTATCAATACATCTTGATTCCACATTTGAACAACTTCAGACTGCAGAAGTTGGTAAAAATGTTCAATTTCTTCATCATTGGCATTAGAGGTTGGTGCATAAATTTGAATAATAGTCATATTAACTTGTCTTCCTTGTAGGTGTATGGATATTAGCCTATCACTGACAGCGTTGTACTTCAGGATAGTTTTTTTTTTAATTTTTTTTTTATTGCACTTCAGATGTGAAGGTTTACAGAACAAATAGTTTCTCATTAAACAGTCAGTACACATATTGTTTTATGACATTGTTAACAACACTATGACATTTCAACACTCTCCCTTCTCGACCTTGGAGGAACTTTTTTTTTTTGGTGAAAATATACATAGCCAAAGAAACACCATTTCACATATTTCTAAATGTACAATTCAGTAGCATCGATTACATTCTTCCAGTTGTGCTGCTATTCTCACTATCCTTTTCCAAATTATTCCATCACCATTATCGTCAACTCACTGTCCCCTAGGCTTCCCATCAAACCTTTGAGTTGCTGTTGTCAATTCGATCTCACATAGATAATTCTTTTTTTTTTTGTACTTCACATAAAGATTTACAGAACAAGTAGTTTCTCATTAAACAGGACACATATTGCCCTATGACAATGGTTAACAATCCCACAACATATCAACACTCTCCGTTCTCAACTCTGAGTTCCTTATCACCAGCTTTTCAGGATAGATTTTGAAATGTTCTTTTTGATGATAAATGCGACCACATTTCTCTTCAATTTGTCATTCCTGGCATAGTAGACCGTATGATTATCTGACTCAAAATGGCCAATACCGGTCCATTTCAGCTCACTAATGCCTACGATATCGATTTTTATATGTTTCATTTCATTTTTGAAGACTTCCAATTTTCCTAGATTCATACTTTGTACATTCCACGTTCCAATTATTAATGGAAGTTTGTAACTATTTCTTCTCATTTTGAGTCATGCTACATCAGTAAATGAAGATCCTGAAAGCTTTATTCCACCCATGTCATTAAGGTCGACTCCACTTTGAGGAGGCTGCTCTTCCCCAGTCGTATTCTGAGTGCCTTCCAACTTGACGGGCTCATTCTCTGGCACTATATCAGACAATATTCTGCTGCTACGACAGATGAGTGGGTGGTGGAATCAGGCTATACTATTTTCTGACAATTCTAAAGCAGATCCTAACATACAGTCAATGAGAATCACTATATTCAGTGCTAATTGTTTTCTATACTAATTTCTCTATTTTGAGTTGTCAGGAATGGGTAATGAATAGTCATCAAACACAGCTTTGTGAAATCCCCAACACAGATTATGTGTTTAATATCTATTCATTACCCAGTCCTCACAACTCAATATATTAGACTCAGTCGAAATAGAGAAATTGGTACAGAAAACAATTAGCTGTGAATATGGTGATTCTCATCTTTGACCGTAGATTAGAATCTGCTTTGTAACTGTTAGAAAATAGTATAGCCTGATTCTACCACCTATCTGTCATATTGTCATACTGTAATGGCTAGCACGTTGCTGTGATGCTGGAAGCTATGCCATTGGTATTTCAAATACCAGCAGGATCACCCACAGGGGACAGGTTTCAGCAGAGGTTCCAGACTTAGACTAGGAAGAAAGGCCTGGCAATCTACTTCTGAAAATTAACCAATAAAGACCTTATAGAGCACAAAAGACTATTATCCAATAGTGCTAGAAGATGAACCCTGTGGTTGCAAGGCACTCAGAATACACAGTGACTGAACAATGGACTAGAACATACCAAGGAACATGAAGACAGCACAAGACTGGGCAACATTTTCTTCTGTTATACATGGGGTTACCATGAACCAGAGCCGACTCGATGGCAGACAACAACAAAAAGAAAGCCTGACTGGAAGGGGATATGAGTGGGCTTCTAAGATGCTGGTGATGTTCTGTTTCTTAATCTGAGTGGTAGTCACAGAGGTGTGCTCGTTTTGTGATAATTCTTTGAGCTATACATTTATGATATCTGTACTCTTCTGTATGCATATTAAACTTCAATTAAAAATGTATATTAAAAATGCCCCTTCCCATGTTTCACCTCTCAAAAATTCTAATAACTCTTATGGAGGAGCCCAAGCATCAGCTATATTTTAAAAGCTTCTCAGGTGATGTTACTATAATGACAGAGTGGGAAACCATTCTTAGAGCAGGGCTTTGGACCAGTTAGTTCCACCCCAGATATCCTGAATCAGAATCTACAGTTTAACAAGATGCCCAGGTGGTTCTTATGTGTAACTGTCTGGGAAGTTGTTAGAAATTCAAATTCTCAGCCGGGGGTTGAACAGGAATGAACCGGTTCAAAGCCCTCTGTTAGAGTAGAACCAAACCCTAGCAGATTAAAGAATGAAGAGAGACATGTTTTATAGTAAAATAGGGAATATCCTACCAAATTCAAAGTCTGAATAAGTGTGCAATAGATTCAGAGAAGGTAAAGTAATATCTTTGCTTCATGTAGGGAGCCCCGAAAATGGAAATTGGAATATGCAATAAAAATTGGGTTACTTTGCTCCAAAAGCACTTTATTTTAATTTTCCTTTTTTATTGCCATTTTTTGTGACATCTATTTTATTAAATCATCCTACCTTTTTGACCATCTTTATTCAACAAAACCTATGTAGTTTAGAAATATAAAAGGGGATACATTTGTGAGTTAAAATGTCTGCTCCTTCCAATTGTCCACCTATGCAAGCTTTGTCAGACATCTTCCAATGTCCAATAATAATGAGGGACAAAGAAGATGACTACGTCTGCATTGTTTTATTCTGTAAACAACCAGTATTTCTGTTTTACTTAACTAAATTCAGCTTAGAGACTATTCCATATCAAAATAGAAATGTGCCTGGTTAATTTTTAACAGGAATTAACCAGTTGCCTGCATTGAACCATAATTAATTCTGTGAGATTATAAGCATATTCTAGTAGACTGAAGGATTAGCAAAATGTCAGGTGGAAGACAATGGACTTGTAATCACCAGATTGTTTATGCTTGGAGTTTGACGGTCCTTGTGTTAAATTTGTAAGAAAAAACAAACCAGAAGCTTATACATTTATAAGGGACCGATCTTTATGTTAAGTGAGGGTAATCAAAATATTATATATCTTGTTGTTAATGTTGACAATACCTGAAAGCTATAGTGAGATGACACCTAATAACTTAGAAATGAGTAAAAAATACTACCATCTTAGGGAGGAACTGCAAGATAAAATTATGCTAGCAAGATGTTACTAATGTCCTCAGGAGTTGATTTAAACCTTACTGAATACATTTACATATATGAAGAAAGAACATAAATAAAAAGACGATAAAACTATCTATAGAACACTCTCCAAGGAAGGAGGCAATGTGCTTTTAAAACTTTGAACATTTGTGTTCCCAGTGGTAATGTGCAAATAGATACATCAGGCTATCTTGGCCTGAAACTGTTAAACAATCGATCCATTTAATTAATGTTTTATGATTTCACATTCACTGAACTCTGAAAATGAGCCAATGAAAGCCCTATGCATCACAATGATCTGATCCTCAATCATTCATGAGGATGATGCAGGTCTGGACAGCATTTCATTCTGTTGTTCATGGGGTTAACATGAGATGGGGGCTGACTCCAATGGCAGCTGACAACAAAACAGCCTATGAATAAATCAATCCCTTGTAATGGTGAAGGTGCGTGATCAATTAATAGAGGGTCTTTTGATTACAATTTGGCTTACAAATAGCTTCCCAAAAGGTGTAAGTGTGTTGATCATGCTAATTTACGAGTATTTAGTGTTATATGAGGAATCCCTGGGTGGTGCAAACTGTTAAAGCACTAGACCACTGGCCAAAAGGTTGGCACTTCCAGCCCACCCAGAGGCCCCTCAGAAGAAAGGCCTGGTGATCTGCTTGAGAAAAGTTACAGCCTTGAAAACCCAATGGAGCAGTTCTACTCTACACACATGGGATCACCATGAGTTGGGATCAACTACAAAGCAACAAACAGCAACAACAGGGTTGCATGATAATTACACTTTTCATTCAGAGTTAGACATTTTGTTGTTTCTTTCATTCTTGTATGTAATTTAGTTGGAGTAATTAATTTTCTCAAGGTCTGTTCAACTCTGAAACATTAGAGAAAAAACGTTAATCACTCAACCGTCTATTCCAGGCCCTGCTACTAACCTAGAAATGATACTAATTTAGGACTCCTGGAGCAAGTGGCTTAGATTACCATGTTCTGTACCCTCTCCCTGCCTCAGCCCAGCCATGAACAGACAGGGATCTGACTCAACCATGATCTGTGAAGCCCATGTGGGGGTTTGCTTTGCTTTGTGATGTAGCAAGAAAAGATCATCTAGTTTGGTCAATAATCCTGTTCCTGAAAATGAGGAAACTGACATACTGTTGCCAGTTACCTGATGGAGCTGAAGCTGAAGCGTCAAAAATGTAACTAGGAAAATTTTATTTAAGTTCTCATAACAAAAAAACCTTAAATACAATCACTGTTACTGTGGCAGTGGGGCAAGGAGATTCTAGAATGTATCACCTAATCCAATTACTGCCAATGAAATGAGATCCTGACTGGCTTGGGCCAGCCATTTTTTAGACCACACTACTGACATTTGCATCTCTCTCTCCTTACTGACACACACGCACACATACGCAAACATGTATGTTCTATATGTACTGTCTTAATAAAATGTTTTATAAAATTATCAACAGATTAACATCACAATGTTAATTAATTTGAAAATACGTTATACAGTTAATACCTTTGTCTATGAGTCTTCATGAATGTCTTGATACTTAAATTTTTAGATAATCCATTCAATGTGTGTGAATTTTTCAAAACTGCCTGATAAAAACAGCCGCTTGAGATGAAATTTTAGATACTTATAAGGATCCTCCAATTTTCTTTCACAAGCAAAGATGTCATACTCCCTTTAAATGAACTAATTTTCTTGCTATTAATAATTCTTTTTTGACCCAGTGTCTGACTAATTCATAACCAAGAGCGTTTGCACCTCTTCCCGACAGGAGGGCCATTTGTAAGATTGACTGAGCCAGCAGGGTTTAATGACTGTGCGTATAAACTGAGTATCTAGAAAGTTAAACTGGATCGTTGCCATATCTTTTCAAAAGCATGATCATCAGATTTTCAGTATGTGCAAAGAATGCATGTTTATAAATTACAATAGTCAATGGGAGAAAATAAGAAAAGGAGCAAGAAATCTCTAGTTCAGTTGGCAAAACTACCATACGGATAGCAACTCCATCAAGTCTCTAGTCAGATGGGCTTTAGACTTTGGTAGATTTCTTACGCTTACAAAGCTTCTAGGGAAAAAAAAAATTTTTGGATAAAAAAACCGATAAAGTTAAAAGAAACTAGGAATATTAAAAAAATAAAAATTATTCAGCATTAAACCATCTGTACTATTAAAATTTGTAAGTACTAATAGATCTCACTGAAGCTAGCATACTAATGCAAGATTTAGGCTGTCAATAATCATTTGCAATTAAGCATAATGTGCAAATGCCATGGGATTATATGTTTCAGTTGTGAGAAATTAAAAAACAAGGAGTATTATTTTTTTGACACTTCTTAAGTTTAACAATTGTTGGTGTGCTGAAAAGAAAAATGAAAAAATCCTTTCCCTGGATTAGCAGAGAAAGAGCTAAAATCTGTCAGGAAATGTCATTATGATTATTATACATATCTCTGGGTTGGATTCATTCACAGATTGCACAGATATTACTCAAATAAGACTTCAAGAGAGAACATGGATTGTTGAAAATGCGGATTGGTCTCCATTGTGGTAGTTGCCAAGAAATGGATTAACAAGCTGTCAACATGAAATCCATTCATTTCTTATCACCCAGGAAGCAGGTACCTTACCACTCTCTAGCAGCTCACAAACTTCCACAGAAAGGCAGAGAAGTCAACAGGAGCAGTGTCAGGTTTTATTTATATGTAATAATATTCTGTTCATGATGTGTTCTCTCTCTCATCTAAAATCTTGCTCTTCTTAATCAATGTGTCATTGACACAGTCACATATTATTATTATTATTTTGTTTTGTTTACAATACAAAGTCGTTCACTTGAACTATATGATGTTGCCATTTTATAGATCCAATATGGCCAAATACTGGCAATTTCCTGTGGTTCAACATAATATTAATTTACTTATAGATGAGTAAATGTGGCAAAAGAGACTTTTATAGCAAGTAGTAAAGGAAAGAAGATGTAGAGTGTGTGGGTATATTTATTGAGAGTCTGCTATGTTCTGGGTACTGTCCTTTACACCAGATATACAGCGAGGAACAAGAGGAAGTCCCTGCTCTCATGCAGGTGGAGTCCCTGGGTGGTGCAAGTAGTTAACACACTCAGTTGCTAATTAAAAGGTTGGAGGTTCAAGTCTGCCCAGAGATGCCTCAGAAGAAAGGCCTGGAGGTGTACTTCTGAAAAATCAGCCACTGAAAACCTTATGGAGCACAGTTCTACTCTGATACATGTTGGGGTCAGCAAGAGTCAAAATCAACTTGACAGCAGCTGGTTCTCATGAAGTTTACATGGCCATTAGGAAGACAGACAATAAACAAACTAATGTACAAGACAATTTCAGATGAGTTCTATGAAAAATAAAGTATTCAGTGAAAGGGAATATAGGGAGACTTAGGGTGTGGGGGGAATAGCTCCTGTAGCCAAGGTGGCTAGGGAAGGCCTTTTTTAGGAGGTGAGAGTTAAACATAAACCTGAAAAAAAGAGAGAATAAATCTTGCAAAGAAGTGGAGAACTTGCTCTATGCTTATGAACTAGCAAGTGCAAAGGTCCTGTGGAGGGAAGAGCAAGGAATGTGGCCGCAGTAGAGTGGGTGAAGGGGAGGGTGGTCACAGATGAAGTCAGAAAACCATAGGCCAGATCAGATCAAGTCTTGTGGCCTTGGTAAGGACTTGGGATTTTGTACTGAGAGTGATGGAAAGTCACTGAGAAGTAAAGAGCAGAGGAGCTCCATGATCTGATGTATTTTGAAAAGATGACTCTGGCTCCTGTGTGAATGATCGCCTGTCAGGAACAAAGAGCAGAAACAAGAAGACCAGTTACAAAGGCAGTGGAATTGTCCAGTGAGAGAGGTCAGTGGCTTCTGTTGGGCTTTAGCAGTGGACATGCTGAGAAGCAGTAGGAGAAGGACTGACTTCATAGGAGTGCTTAAGACCTGTGCAGATGCACACAGCCCCGTGGACAGAGGGCCCACACACAGGCCAATGCTGTGCTGTCGTCATCTTAGAATTCTTAATAACTTTGTGAACAAAGGGCCCCACATTTTCTTTTTCTCATTGGGCCTTTCAATTTATGTACTTGGTCCTAAGAGGAAGGCACCCTAACATTTAAAGGTGAGGCTGAGGAGGAACAGGCAGTGAAATAGAAGGAAAACAAGGAGAATGTGTTACCCACGAAACCAGAATTTAAAAAAAAGGAATTCATGAAGAGAGGGAAGTGGTTAACTTTGTCAAAAGCTGCTGAGAAGTCAGATGAGGTGTAGACTTAGAGTTGACCACTGAATTATTTTTGAATGAGAATCAGTTATTGTGTTTATAATGAAAATGTCTGCAGGCTTTTTTCCCCCTGTTCTTTCAATAAGGTATAATTACATGCAGTGAAATTCACCCTTTTTAGTGTACAGTTCTGTGAGTTTGAGAAACATGTCACCACCATAGTCAAGATACAGAGTTTTTCATCACCCTCCAAAATTCTCAGGGCCTCTTCTTAGTCCTTCCCTTCTCCTCCACACCCAGCAGCTGATCTATTTCCTGCCATATAGTTTTGCAAGTATAAATATAAATGTAATAAAAATGGAATCATACAGTATGAGTCATACAGTATGCAGCTTTTTCAATCTGGCTACGTTCACTTACATGAAGCACTTGAGATTCATCCATGTTGTTACATGTAGCAATAGTTCTTTCCTGTTCTGAGTAGTGGAGCCCTGGTGGTGTAGTGGTTAAGAGCTTGGCTGCTAACCAAAAGGTTGGCAGTTTGAATCCACCAGCTGCTCTTTGGAAACCCTACGGGGGCAGTTCTACTCTGTCCTACAGGATTGTTATGAGTCGGAATCAACTCAATGGCAACGAGTTTAGTTTTTTTGGTTATTCTGAGTAGCTACGTTCGCTTACATGAAGCACTTGAGAGTCATCCATGTTGCTACATGTAACAATAGTTCTTTCCTATTCTGAGTAGTGGAGCCCTGGTGGTGCAAAGGTTAAGGCACTCAGCTGGTAACCAAAAGGTTGGAGGTTTGAGTCCACTCAGAGGCACCTGAGAAGAAAGGTCTATCAATATACTTCTGAAAAATCTGCCATTGAAAACTCTCTAGAGCACTGTTTTACTCTGACATTCATGAGGTCACCATGAGTTGGGAATAGACTTTAAGGTAATTGGTAGTATTCCATTGTATGGATGTACCATTATTTGTTTATCCATTCCTGTGCCAAAGGTTGTTTCTAGTTTTTGGAGAGTACAAATAAAGTCACTATAAATATTCACATACAAGTTTTTGTGTGAATATAAATTTTCATTTCACTTGGGTAAATATCTAGGAATAGGATTGCTAGACCATATTGTAAGTGAATGTATAACTTTATACAAAACTTAAAAACTATTTTCCATAGTCATTGAACCATTTTTCATTTCTACTAGCACTATATGTGAGATCCAGTTTCTCCATACTATTTTGTTTTTTAATTTCACCGGTTCTAAAAGGTGGTATATTATTGAGTTTAAATTTACATTCCCTTGATGGCTAATGATGCTGAGCATCTTTTCATGTGCTTATCTTCCAATCATATTATTTTATTTGGTGAAGTATCTGCTCAAATCTTTTGCCTGCTTTTTGATTGAGTTGTTTGTTTTCTTATTATTGTGTTATGTTATGTTCTTTATATATTCTGCATATAAAACTTTTATAGCTATGTGCTTTGTAAATATTTTTTGCAAGTCTGTCGTTTATCTTTTCATTCTCTTAACAGTGTCTTTCAAACAGCAGAATGTCTTAAGTTTGATGAAGTCCAATATATCAATCTTTTTCTTTCTCGGATTATGCTTTTGGGGTCTGTCTTAGTTATCTAGTGCTTCTGTAACAGAAATACTACAAGTGGATGGCTTTAACAAAGAAAAATTTATTCTCTCACAGTTTAGGAGGTTAGAAGTCCAAATTCAGGGTGCCAGCTCCAGGAGAAGCCTTTCTCTCTCCATCGGCTCTGGGGGGACGTCCTTGTCATCAATCTTCCCTGGTCGAGGAGCTTCTCAGCACAGGGACCCAGGTCCAAAGGATGTGCTATTCTCCTGGCTCTTGTTTCTTGGTAGTATGAAGTCCCCATGTCTCTCTGCTCATTTGTCTCTTTTATATCTCAGAAGAGATTGGTTTAAGACACAACCTAATCCTGTAAATTGAGTCCTATGTCATTAACATCATAGAGTAGGATTTACAACACACAGGAAAATCACATCAGATGACAAAATGGTGGACAATCATACAATACTGGGAATCATGGCCTATCAAGTTGACACATACTGTTGGGGGACAAATCCATGACAGGGTAATATCTAAGAAATCTTTGCCTAATCCAGAGTCACAAGGATATTTCTTCTATGGTTTGTTCTAGAAGTTTTATAGTTTTATGTTTAGGTTTATGACCATTAGATTTTATATGACGGAGGTTATTGGTGATCTTTACATGAGAGAAATTTAATTTAAATTGTGGGAACAAACACCCAGTCAGAGTAAGTTAAAGAGCAAATGGAAGATGAGAAAATTGAGACTGTCTTGACAGGCATCATTTACAGGACTTCTGCCACAAAGAGAATGTGAAAATTCTAGCAATAGCCAAAGAGAAACATTATAGGTGGAATATGGTGGCTGTTAGTGGGTAGGTAAGCAAAATTAAACACATTGGTTTGTGTTTCTACAAACTAAAGTGGTACAAATTGAGGCAAATCAGAAGAGAGCAAATCTAGTGAAACCTCACTGGGTAGTCGGTTAAAAGCTCAAAGCACAGAGAGTGGTTATTTAAGAGGAAAATAACAGGGTTTCTAGGGCAAGTAAGGATAAACTTCTAAGTTTTCTGCATCAGAGACAGTGAAATGTTTGGGTTGGAAAAAATGAAAAAGGGTAGGGAAAGAATTTCAGTTTGACCTTAAACTCAGCAACTTGTCTGACTGAATCTTTTACCATGAATTGAGCAACAGACAATTAGGGAGTGAGCAGGTTAGGGGTGTTGTGTCCATGGGCAGAACTTCAATGATCTTGCATTTCCTAGGTCTCTTAAAACCTCCCTTAACCCTGCTAACTCAGAACTGAAGCCACTCTCGAAGTCAACCTTTCAGCCAAAGATTAGATAGGCTTATAAAACAAACAATAACACACATAAGGAGCATGCTTCTTAGTTCAGTCAAGTATAAGAGACCAAATGGGCACCATCTGCCCAAAAGCAAAGACAAGAAGGCAAGAAGGGAAACAAAAACTGGGCGAATGGGCATGGAGAACCCAGGGTGGGAAGGATTGCAACCAATATCACAAAACAATTTGTGTATAATTTTTTTTTTTTTTGTACTTCAGGTGAAGGCTTACAGAACAAATAGTTTCTCATGAAACAGTAGTACACATATTGTTTTATGACATTGGTTAACAACCCCACAACATGCCAACGTTCTAACTTCTCAACCTTTTTTTTTTGGTGAAAATACACATAGCCAAAGATAAACCATTTCAAAAATTTCTACATGCACAGTTCAGTGACATTGACTATGCTCTTCCAATCGTGCTGTTATTCTCACTTAAGATGAAGGCTTTACAGAACAAAATAGTTTCTCATTTAACAGTTACTACAAATATTGCCCTATGACAATGGTTAACAATCTCACAACACATCAACAATATCCTTACTCAACCTTGTGTTCCCTATAACCAGGCTCCTTGTCCCCTTCTGCCTTCTGGCCCTTGCCACTGGACTCCTGTACCTCGTTAGTCTCATTTGGTTTTACGGGGCTGTCCACTCCCAGGCTGAACGGTGAACCTCGGCGATAACTTCACCACTAAGCTAAAAGGGTGTCTGGGGGCCATACTCTTGGGGTTTCTCCAGTCTCGTTAGGCCAGTAAATCTGGTCTTTTTCTTTTGTGAGTTAGAATTATGTTCTACATCCTTCTCCATCTCTGTCCAGAACCTCTGTTGTGATCCCGGTCAGAGAAGACAGTGGTGGTAGCTGGGCACCATCTAGCTGTACTGGACTCAGTCCGGTGGAGGCCTTGGTAGCTGTGGATAATTAGTCCTTTGGACTAATCTTTTCCTAGATCCTGTTCTCTTCGTTCTCCCTTGCTCCTGAAGGGATGAGACCAGTGGACTATCTTAGATGGCCACTTACAGGCTTTTAAGATCCCAGACACTACTCACCAAGGTAGAATGCAGAGCATTGTCTTTATAAGCTGTGTCATGCCAATTGAGCTAAATGTTCCCCCAGACCATGGTCCCCACAACCCTCTGCCCAGCAATTCAGTCCCTCAGGGAGTTTGGATGTGTCTGTGGGGCTTCCATGACCTTTCCTTGTACAGGTTGTGCTAGTTTCCCCTGTATTGTGTACTGTCTCACCCTTCACCCAAGATATCACTTAGCTATTGTCTATTTAGTATCCCCCCCCACCCCTCCCATCCCTCGTAACCAACAAAGATTGTTACATTTTGTGTGTGAGCTTTTTCATGGGTTTTTACAATAGAGGTCTCATACAATATTTGTCCTTTTGTGATTGAATTATTTCACTCAGCATACTGTCCTCCAGTTTCATCCATGTTATGAGATGCTTCACAGATTCATTATTTTTTCTTGTTGCATAGTACTCCATTGTGTGTATGTACCATAGTTTATCCATTCATCTGTTGATGGGCACCTATGTTGTTTCCATCGTTTTGCTATTGTGAAAAATGCTGCCATGACTTAGGTGTGCATATGTCTATTCAAGTGACGACTCTTATTTCTTTAGGATATATTCCTATGAGTCGGATTGCTGGATCGAATGGTAAGTTTATTTCTAGCTTTCTGAGGAAGCACCATATCATTTTCCAAAATGGTTGTATCATTTTGCATTCCCACCAGCAGTGCATAAGAATTCTGATCTCCCCGCAGCCCCTCCAACATTTGTTATTTCCAGTATTTTTGAATCGTGCCAGTAATGCCAGGGTGAGATGGTATCTCACTGTGGTTTTAATCTGCGTTTCTCTAATAGCTAGTGAATGCGAGCATTTCCTCAAGTGTCTGTTGGCCATTTGAATGTCTTCTTTGGTGAAGTGTCTGTTCATTTCCTTTGTCCATTTTTTAATGGGATAATTTGTCTTTTTGTTGTAGAGGAGTTGGATTTTCTTGTAGATTATGGAGATTAGACCTTTGTCTGACTTGTACTATCCAAAATTTTTTTCCCAGTCTGTACATTCTCTTTTGACTCTTTTGGTGAAGTCTTTTGAAGCAAATAGGTGTTTAATTTTTAGAAGATCCCAGTTATCTAGCTTATCTATTGGGGTTTGTGCATTGATGGTTATGGTTTGTATCCTGTTAATGCCGTGTACTAAGGCCTGAAGTGTTGGTCCTATTTTTTCTTCTATAAACTTTATAGTTTTAGGTGTTATATTCAGATCTTTGATCCATTTTGAAGTAGTTTTTGTATACAGTGTGAGGTATGGGTCCAGTTTCCTTTTTTTGCAGATGGATATCCAGTTTTGCCAGCACCATTTGTTAAAAAGACTGTCTTTTCCCCCATTTGATGGACTTTGGGCCCTTGTCGAAAATCAGGTGACCGTAGGTGGATGGATTTACATGTGGGTTCTCAATTTTGTTCCATTGGTCAATGTCTCTGTTCTTGTACCAGTACCAGGCTGTTTTGACAAATGTAGCTGTATAGTAGGTTCTCAAGTCAGGTAGTGTGAGTCCTCCAACTTTCTTCTTCTTCTTCAGTAGTGCTTTACTTATTCGGGGCTTCTTCCCTTTCCATATAAAGTGAATGATTAGTTTTTCCATCTCTTTGAAGAATGTTGTTGGTATTTGGATCGGGTTTGCGTTGTATTTGTAAATTGCTTTGGGTAGAATTGTCATTTTCACAATGTTGAGTCTGCCTATCCATGAGCATGGTATGTTTTTCCATTTATGTAGATCCTTTGGGTTTCATGCGGTAGTAGTGTTTTGTAGTTTTCTTTGTATAGGTCTTTTACATCCATGGTCAGATTTATTCCTAAGTATTTTATCTTTGTAGGGGCTATTGAAAATCGTATTGTTTTCCTGATTTCCTTTTCATCGTTATCCTTACTAGTATATAGGAATCCAACTGATTTTTGAAAGTTTATCTTGTATCCTACTACTCTGCTGAATCTTTCTATTAGTTCCAGCAGATTTCTCATGGAGTCTTTAGGGTTTTCTATGTATAGTATCATATCATCTGCAAACAGGGACACTTTAACTTCTTCATTACCCATTTGGATGCCTTTTATTTCTTTTTCTTGCCTTATTGCTCTAGCTAGATCTTCCAGCACAATGTTAAAAAAGAGTGGGGATAAAGGGCATCCTTGTCTTGTTCCTGTTTTGAAGGGGAATGTTTTCAGCCTCTCTCCATAAGAATAATGCTGGCCATTGGTTTTGCATAGATGCCCTTTATTATGTTGAGAAATTTCCCTTCTATACCTATTTTATTGAGAGTTTTTATCAGGAATGGGCGTTGGACTTTGTCAAATGCCTTTTCTGCGTCAATTGAGATGATCCTGTGATTCTTTTCTTTCCTTTTATTTATGTGGTGGCTTACGTTGATTGATTTTCTGATGTTGAACCATCCTTGCATACCTGGTATGAATCCTACTTTGTCGTGGTGTATTATTTTTTTGATATGATGCTGAATTCTATTGGCTAGAATTTTGTTGAGAATTTTTGCATCTATATTCATGAGAGATATTGATCTGTAATTTTCTTTTTTTGTTACGACTTTGCCTGGTTTTTGTATCAGTGTTATGCTGGCTTCACAGAATGAATTTGGAAGTGCTGCTTTCTCTTCTGTGCTCTGAAATAGCTTGAGTAGTACTGGTACAAGCTCTTCTGTAAATGTTTTGTAGAATTCTCCATTGAAGCCATCTAGGCCAGGGCTTTTTTTGGTTGGGAGTTTTTTTATTATGTTTACAATCTCTTCTCTTGTTATGGGTCTATTCAGATTTTCAACATCACTTTATTGTAGTTTGGGTAGGCCGTGTGTTTCTAGAAATTTATCTGTTTCCTCTAGGTTTTCAAATTTGTTGGAGAATAGTTTTTCATAATATTCTAATTCTTTTTATTTCAGTTGGGTCTTTTGTAATGTCCCCCATTTCATTTCTTATTTTGGTTATTTGTGTCCTCTCCTGCTTTTCCTTTGTCAGTCTGGCCAGTGGTTTATCGATTTTGTTGATTTTTTCAAAGAACCAACTTTTGGTTTTGTTGATTTTCTCTGTTGTTTTTCTGTTCTCTACTTCATTTATTTCTGCTCTGATCTTTACTGTTTCCTTTCTTCCGGTGGTTGTAGGCTTTTTTTGCTGTTCTGTTTCTATTTGTTTGAGTTCTGCAGTTAATGTTTTGATTTTGTCACTTTCTTCTTTTTTGATGTGTGCATCTATTGCTATAAATTGTCCTCTGACGACTGCCTTTGCCGTGTCCCAAAGCTTTTTGTATGATGTGTTTTCATTCTCATTTGATTCTAGGAATTTTTTTATTCCATCTCTGAAGTCTTCTATTCCAGTGATGTGTAAGCAGGGTATTATTCAGTTTCCATGTAATTGATTTCTTTTCCTTGCTCTTTCTGTTGTTAATTTCTACCTTGATAGCATTGTGGTCAGATAAGATACTTTGAATTATCTCAGTGCTTTGGATCTTGTTGAGGATTGCTCTGTGGCCTAAGATGTGGTCTATTCTGGAGAACGTTCCATGTGCATTGGAAAAGAATGTGTACTTTGCAGTGTTTTGATAGAGTGTTCTATATATGTCTATGAGGACAAGTTGGCTGACTGTGCCCTTTAGGTCTTCTGTATCTTTGCTGAGTTTCTTCTTAGTTGTTCTGTCCTTTACTGAGAGTGGTGTGTTGAAGTCTCCTACTATTATTTTGGAACTGTCGATTTCTATTTTCAGTGTTGTTAGAGTTTGTTTTATGTATTTTGGAGCCCTGTCATTGGGTGCACAGATGTTTATTATGGTTATGTCTTCATGATTGTTCGTCCCCTTAGTCATTATATAGTGTCCTTCTTTGACTTTTATTGTAGATATTGTTTCAAAGTCTATTTTATCTGTGATTAGAGTTGCCACTCCTGCTCTTTTTTGGTAGTTGTTAGCTTGATATATTTTTTTTCCAATGTTTGACTTTTAATAAGTTCACATCTTTTTTTCTAAGGTGTGTCACTTGTAGACAGCATATTGATGGATCCTGTTTTCTTATCCATTCTGTCACTCTCTGTCTCTTTATGGGTGCATTGAGTCCATTTACATTCAGTGTAATTATTGGTAGATGTGAGTTTGTTCCTGTCATTTTGTAGTGTTTTTTTTTTTTTTTTGTGGTGCTGACGCGTTCTTTGTTCTTCTTACTCTCTTGTGCTGAGTTACTTTTGTTTGTGGATTTTTTTTTTTCATTTCTTTTGTTTTTGTAGGTTTTGTTTTTGCTGAGACTTCATGTTTTTCCTCTTTTTTATGAGTATGTTTGTTAACTTTCTTTGTGTTTATGATGAGTTTTACCCTTATCTTTCTAAGTTTGAGGCAGTCTACCATTACTTGGTATTGCCTTGCCTTCCTCTACATTGGAATGTTTATTCCCTCTTTTATTATTTTGATGTTGTTGTCATTTACTGATTAACTGCTCTGATTCCCTGTTGTATTTCTTTTGGTTTTGGATAGTCCTTGAGAGTTCATTTCCTAGATTGGTATCTGGCTGCTACGATCCTGCATCCTAGGTTCTGCCTGTGAGCTGAAGCTGTTTGTCCTCAGATCGAAGAACTCACTTTAATAATTCTTGTAAGATTGGTTTGGTTTTTACGTATTCCCTTAAGTTCTGTTTATCTTGAAATGACCTAATTTCACCATCAAATTTGAATGAGAGTTTTGCAGGATATATTATTCTTTGCTGGCAATTTTTTTCATTCAAGATTTTATATATGTCATCCCATTGACTTCTTGCCTGCATGGTTCCTGCCGAATAATCTCAGTTTAGTCTTATTGTTTCTTCTCTGTATGTGACTTCTTCTTTTTCATGAGCTGCTCTCCGGATTGTTTGTTTGTCTTTGGTTTTGGTGAGTGTGATTATGATATGTTTTGGTGATTTTCTTTTTGGGTCTTTCCTATATGGGGTTTGTTGAGCTTCTTGGATGGCCAGCTTTTCATCTTTCATGATATTGGGGAAGTTTTCTGTCAGCAGTTTTTCAATGATCCTCTCTGTGTGTTCTTTTTTCTCCCCCTGTTCTGTAATTCCAATCACTCACAGATTTTTGCTTTTGATTGTATCCCACATAACTCTCAGTTTTCTTCATTTTTCTTTGTTCTTTTTACTTAGTTTTCCTGAAACAGAGTTGTATCCAAGGGTTTGTCTTCAATTCTACTGATCCTGTCTTCCACCATTTCAAATCTGCTTCTCAGCCCTTCTATGACACCATCCATTTCTGAAATCTTGTTGTTTAATCTTTTGGATTTCTAATTGTTGTCTTTGTATAATTTCTAGTTGTGAATTTATTTTGGCTTTTTGTTCCTGCATTGTTTTCCTGAATTCTTCCAATTTTTTTCTGTATTTTCCATGAATTTGTATATTTTTTCCTCATGTTTGTCAGATTTTTGCCTCAGCTCTTGGAGAATTTTGAGTATTAGAGATTTGAATTCCCTATAGGGTAGTTCTAGTGCGTTTTCTTCCACTGCAGAGTCAGCTGGTTTTTTATTTTGGACACCTACTAGAGCCATCCTGTCCTGTTTTTGTAAATGTTTTGATATTGTCTGCCATCTTTGGGCCATTCAGTAGTTATTTTTCTCTTTTATTGATTGTAGCTTTGTTTGTTTCATCCCTTTATTTTTTAAATTTTACTATGTCTGAGCAGGTGGACTGTGTGTTCTTTGTTGTTTGCTCATCTGTGGGCACAATACTTTTCGCCTCCTTCTCCAATTGGCAGGGTCAGTCACTCAGCTATGGTACGGCAGGGCAGGTCTAGCTGAAGATGAGTTACTGGGATGGGTTGTTTGTGGCACTTACTACAGCCACCAAAGCAGGTTGGTAATCAGTGCAGGGCAGGTTCCAGTAGGCTGTGCCTGTGCCGCTTGGTGGTGTGTTGTCAAGCACACAGTGTAAGTAGGCAGGATGCAGCAGGGAGGTTGTTATGTGTGGAGCTAAGATGGATATGGGAGAGAGGAGAGAGGAACAGGAGCCAAAAACATACAAACAAACAAAAAAGAATGCTAGGGGAGCTTGCTGTTGGAGTGTAGAGATGAGACACTATGAAATGGAGAAAAAGAGAAAGGGGAAGAGGAAGAAAAAAAGAAAAGAATGAATAAATAAAAATTGGAAAGGTTAAAGAACAGAAAAGTTCCCAGGGATCCCACTGGTGCAGCTATGAGGTCTGGGGAAGTTGCTCTCAGGTGTTGCAGTACAACCTGGCTAGAAGGTGTAGAGGTATACAATGCCAGGTATTCAGGGAACAGAAAGAGAAGGAAGATATAGAGAGACAACAAACTGAGCAATGAAGAAAGACAAAAAGGGAAAAAGAGGGAAAAGGAAAAAAAAACATAGTAATGTAAAAAACAAGAATGGCCCCCCAAAAAACAGAAAAAAAAAAAAACACTGAAAAAAGAAATTCCCTCAGGGATCCCTATGCACGTCTGTGCAAGCTGAGGGGAAGTCTCCTTGCCTCACAGCACCGCCTGGTCAGAAAGGGCTCCCAACTCAAGAAAAGGAAAAGAAAACAAACAAACAATTCAAAACAAACGAACGAACGAAAACCCCGGTATCCCACCAAAGTGGCAGCCCAGACCGGGCAGCAGCTCCACACTCGAACAGAGCTCCACAGCCCCTCAGGGAAAAGCAAAGATGGCACACGGAGCAAGATATTTGAATGAAAGGAAGGGGAGGTGGTGAGAGGTAAGGAAGAAATCAAAAGCAGAAAAATAAGCAACACTAGCAGCCAACAAATGGCACTCAGAGAGCCAGTTAGTGCGGGCTGGTGTTTCTCGGACAAGAGAGTGTGTCTGCGGGAAGCAGAGGGGGCCTAGTGTGGGTGAAGAAGGGTAAGGAGTGAGAAAGTGTATATCACAAATTACCAGAGCTCTGCAGCTCCTCAGGAAGAAGCAAAGATGGCGCACGGAGCCAGGTATTTGAGCGAAAGGAGGGGGAGGTGGTGAGAGGTAAGGAAGAAATCAAAAGAAGCGGGAGAAAGCAACACCAGCAGCCAACAAATGGCATTCAAAGAGCCGGCCCGTTCGGGTGTGTGGAACTGAAGCAGCCGGTGTTTCCCAGTCAAGAGATTGTGGCCACAGGAAGCAGAGGAGGCCGAGTCGGGGTGAAGAAGGGTGGGGGGTGGGAAAGTGTATATCACAAATTAACGGTTGTTTTGTCTCCCTCTGGAAGCTCCGTGAAGCTGCTTTCTCGTACCCCATTTGTTGGTCTCCTATAGGAGTCCGAGATGGCGGATCTGTGCTGCGTTAGCTGGTAAAGGACCTCTGCATGAATCTTTCCTCGCTCTCTGTTCTCTGTCAGTTTTCTCACTCCAACTCATGCTTGGCTGAGTTCTTTATCTCTTCATTTGATGGTTTAGGGTTTCAGGATTGTTGTATTCTCTGTTCGGCTTAGTTTTTCAGATCTTTGCTATGGAGGGACAGCATGGTGCTGCTGCCCAGAGTGCCATTCTGCTGGAACTCTGTATATAAATTTTTGAATGAGAAATTTATTTGTGCTGTAAACTTTCACCTAAAGCTCAATAAATGCAAAAAAAAAGCTCCCTAAAGCACTTTCTGTTTATAAAGCAACCTCCTTGGCTTTGGTATCTTCCCTACAGCTCTGGTGTTCTCTCTGCCAAGCATCACAAAACATGAGTCAGAGGCTGGGATTCCATATACACTGGGCAGTATGGACAATCAAGCTGGAAGAAAGGCTTTTTAAGGTACCCGTTCCTTTGATTGTAAAATATTCTCCATATTTTCTCATAGGGAATGGAGAGAGTAGAATTAAGAAGTCATGGAATTCCATGAAAATCACAACTCACATACAGGATTTATTTCTAAGATTAGATTAGATTCCATAAAAAAATATATTGGCTTCCTGAGATCAGAGTCGTGAATCTTCCTGCTTGGTAAGGAACAGCATGAATCCAATTCCCAAAATGTGTTGAATGATCCAGTTCTCACATTTTCACTTCTCCACCATCATTGCCAGCAGTCCCCATGGCACTCTATCTCTCTGACTCTCACCATCAGAAGCTAGGTCAAAGATCACAAGTTAAAACGATACTGCCTTTCAGACTGCCAAATAAGTAGATGCCAAACATAAGTTTGGGAAGTCCACACAACACCACAATCTCATGACCTGCTGGCCACAAATTTGGGTCTGGTTTTACAGTACCCCTTCAGGATTCCAGCCGTAAGCTCAGAAGTCCACATGATACCCTTACTTTCTGACCTCCTGGCTCCTACTTCCCCTTTGGGTTTGTTAATTCACTGGAATGACTCACAGAATTAACAGAGAGTATGCCATACTTGGAGCCCTGATGGCACAATAATTAAGAGACTGGCTGCTAGCCAAAAGGTCAGCAGTTCAAATCCACCAGCCACTCCTTGGAAACCCTATGGGGCACTTCTACTCTCTATTGTAGGGTCACTATGAGTTGGAATTGATGCAACAGCATCAGGGCTTCTTTTTTTTTTTTTTTTTTAAATGGCATAGTTTTTCAAAAAAAATAACATTTCATTGAGTTTTTAGTGAAAGTTTACGTAGCAAGTTAGGTTCCTATTTGACAATTTTTCCACAAATTGATCAGTGACATTAGTTACATTGATCACAATATGTCAATTTTGTTTTTAATTGTATTTTCTTTGTTCCATTTCCATTCTATTTTCCCTGCCATCTTATCATATAATTTTTGCTTTTGAGTAATTGTTCACCTCTTGGTCTCATACAGATGGGTTTTAAGTAGAGCACTGATCTTACAAGTAATATCATTTATTTTGTGTGCTACTTTGCTGTTTTGCTGAAAGGTGATCTCAGAGGATAGGCTCAGATCCTAGGGGATAGACTCAGTTCCAGTCTCAGAGTGATAGTCTCAGGGAGTCCTCTGTTCCCTACTTTTCCAGTTTGTCTGTTTTTTTTTTTTTTTTTTTTTTTTTAATAATTTGAGTTCTGCTCTACATTTTTCTACCATTCTATCATCTATTGTGATCTCAGGTGGTGGTAGTCAGGCACCACCTATTTCTTCTGATCTCAGGGTAGATGAGGTCATGGCTTGTGTAGACTTTTTTCTTCTCTGAACTTTTAGTTGCCTTCATAATCTTTTGCTCCTGGTGAGTAGTAATCAGTATTTCTATCTCAGATGGTCACTTACAAGCTTTTAAGATCTCAGACAGAGCATGCCATACTTATAACTACAGATTTATTATAACCAAAAAGGATAAAAACGAAAAGATACCTAGAACAAGTTCTGAGGCAATTCTCAGTGCAGCACTTCTGCATCCCAAGGGATGTGCTACCTTCTGGAGAGTAGATGTTCTCACCAACCAGGAAGTCTCTGAGGCTTTGTGGTCTGGGCTTTTATAGGACAGTTCTGCACGATAGGCTAAATCATGTCTTCTGAGACTAGTTTATATTGGCCTCCCATTGGAGTCTTTTCTTGTCTGGCCAGCCCCCACTCACCAGCACAAATGGTCAGGTGTGTCCTGGAAGTCCCAGACTAAGACAGCCTAGTTGCTTCAAAGGTTATTTATCCAAAGCCAAGGACAAAGACCACCTTACTTATGGTAAAACTTTTATTCTACATTTACCTTCTCAGCTAGTGGTATTGACAGGGAGATGAGCCTATTGTCTTAGGCTGGGTTCTCTAGAGAAGCAAAATCAGTGAAGTATATATATATAGGGAGAGAGAGAGAGAGAGATTTATCTGAAGGAAATGGCTCACATGGTTGTAGTCTGGCAAGTCCCAAGTCTGTGGGTCAGGCATCAAGCTGGAGGCTCCTCCTTACTCACATAGCTGTAGGAGCTGACGAACCCAAGATCAGCAGATCAAATGGCAGGCTGCCGGCTCACAGGCTGTGGAGGCCAATGAATCCCAAGATTGGCAGGCAATACAGTAGGCCACCTGCTCAAGTCCAAAGAATTGGAGGTCAGATGATGATGCGGTGGATGCATGATCCAGAGCAAGGAAGTGAGCCTTGCAGAACATCCATATATATATTGGATGCAGGCCACAACCCTGAGGAAACTCCCCCTACAATTGATTGGCTGATCACATCAGATCACATGGAGGATGACTATATCATTACATAACTGCAAAACCACTGAGAATCGTGGCCTAGCCAAGTTGACACACAAACTTAACCATCACAGTCCACCTCTTGTCAATTTGGCACCTGTACACATCTCCTTAAACCATACACAATCTCTGAAGGCAATTACAAAGTCATATTTATGCCTAACATTATACAACTAACATGCGTACAACCTAAAACACACTAGCCCCATTTACATCTTATATTCTATAAGTGAAGAAAACAAAAATATTTGATGCACGCATACAAGGAAGAAATAATTCATAGCAATTACAGTCCTCATTTCTGCAACTGGTCATGCAGTTGTAACTGGTATTTAGAACTACTTTCTTCTACCATCCATTCCGTATTCCCTTTACCCTCAGCAAGCAACTCAGCTGGTCATGGTTCTTTGCCTGGTGGGGTGACTCAAACCTTTATACCCCAAGGATCAGGGCCATTAGTATTCATGTCAGAATTGGGTTACTGTAGTTTTCCATTGATTTTAATCACAGGGCATGGTAGTACTAAGAGACGCCCTAAGGGACCTCTTATATTCCAGACATAATCTTCTTTACCTCCATTATGTAATAACAATCCGATTTCCCCTCGGTAGTCAGGATCAATCATACCAGCCAATATGGTAACTCCCTTCTTTGCCTGTTGATCCATAGGTGTGAGGAACCCAGAGTGTCCAGGTGGCATTCTTAACTTCCAGTTCAATGGAATCCATGTTGTGTTTCCAAGTAGGAACATTCTTCCCTTTAGAACTAAGACCTCTAGACCTGCAGAGCATAGGGTCAGGGGTACAGGAAGTAAAAATTTTGTGAGTGGGTCACTAGAGGTAATAGTGAGTGGTACCACTCCTATTTCTACCTTTTGATTCCTGGAACCATGAATCCTGGCTATGGGAGAACAGTACCACATATTGGACGCTGATTGAAAGCATATACAACCTCCTGGAGAACATTGTCCCAATCTTGTAACTATTGTCTCCTAGCTGGCACTATAATTGTGTCTTTAGGAGATCATTCCATTATTCTATCAAGCCAGCTGCTTCAGGATGAGGGGGACCATGGTAAGACCAGTGAATTCCATGAGTGTGGACCCATTGTTGTATTTCATTTGCTGTGAAATGAGTCTCTTGATCTGCGGAAATGCTACGTGGAATATCATAAAGGTGGACAAGGAATTCTTTTGGTCCATGGATGGTAGTTTTGGCACAGTCACTGCGTGCAGGGTAGGCAAATCCGTATGCAGAATAAGTGTCAATCCTCGTAAGAGTTAAATGCAGCCATTTCCATGATGGTAGCATTCCAATGTAATCAATCTGCCACCAGATTGCTGGCTGATCACCTCATGGGATGGTGCCATATTGGGGATTCAGTGTTGGTCTCTGCTGCTGGCAGATTGGGCCCTCAGCAGTGGCTCTAGCCAAGTTGGCCTTGGTGAGTGGAAGTCCATGCTGCAGAGCCCATGCATAATCTCCATCCCTGCCACTATGACCACTTTATTCGTAAGCCCATTGAGCAATGATGAAAGTGACTGGGGAAAGAGGGTGACTATATCATTACATAACTACCAAACTATAAGTGTCATGGCCCAGCTAAGTTGACACACAACCTTAACCATCACACTTATTGTACAAACTCAGTTACTGAGTGATCAAAAGGAAATCAAGGCATTTATTCTTGACATGTTTAAAATATTTGGAGGAATGTTCTTAGCTTTCCTGGTGGTTTTAAACCTTGCTTTGTTTGCTTGTTGGTATCATCATAAGAATAGTAGTTCCTTCTAGCTACAAATTGTGCCACATACGCCAAGAAGGGTTAAGATGAACTAAACCTGAAAAACATATATTTTTTTAAATAGTCAATTAAGAACTGCAAAGCATATTATGGAAATTTTTCATGGATCAAATTATAAGTGAAAAATAATATATATAATTTACATATAATAACAGTCTTTGTGTGTGTCCATGTGCCAGCAAAGAACTAAGAAAGAAATTATTTTTACTTCACAGAGTACTGTATATGCCTTTGCTTTGGCGTTTAATAAAACACAAATCCTGGTCTTCAAAGCTCCTAATTTTCATTTCATTTAGGTCAAGACCAATGAAAAAATTAGGAATAAGTACCACAGTTATATGACTTTCCAGGTCAAGAATGTTCAAATCATAGTATGCCTGATGTATACATGTGATTAATAATTATTTAGTCAGCACTAATAAATATGTAGTCAACAATCCCTAGTAAATCAATCACATTCCTATTACTGTTTATAAATAGTATAGAAGGAGTATTTATGATCCTTGATACAGAGCAGAGTTTCAAATTTCCCTTGTTAGTCTCCTCCCAGAGCAAAGTTTCAAATTCCCTTGTTAGTCTCCTCCCATTTATAGGAACTTACGGCCTGGTTAGTGAGTACAGAACTCAGCCAACCTCAATTTGAGGATTTTGCACCAGTTCACTTCTACCAGTGCAACTATTGTCACATTGTCCGCAAATCACAATTACAGCTACCATTTTAAATTATTTTCTACATACCAGCCCATATTCAACACTTTTATCCATATTTTACAAACGGAGAAATTGAGGCTTAGGCAGGTAAAATAGCTTTCCAAATGTCATGAAGTCAACACGCTTTAGGGAACAAGCTTTTCATTGTAGTTTTCAAATAACACATTCAACAGGTATGCAGAGTGAAAGGGCCTTGTGAAAAAAGAAAACTGGGCTGCGATATGTCAAATGTTGGTTGTGAAGAGATAGCTACAGCAAAATTATCAAGGCTTCAGGGGCTGAGGGGAAGCCTATGCATTCATTTGTAAATATGATTCTGTTATCACCTGTTTTTCACCTAGTGTGTATATTTTATCTGTCGGTGTTTCTTCCACTGTCATTTTAATGTTAATTATAGCTATTATTTTATTATTAAATTATTTTATACAAGAATTGAGTACTATGTATATATATATGACAATTTTTTTATAATTTATTTTATTTTTGTTGTTGCTGTTGAGAATATACGTAACAGAACATACACCAATTCAACAATTTCTGCAAGTATAATTCAATGACATTGATTACATTCTTCGAGTTATGCAACCACTCTCACCCTCCTTACCTGAATTGTTCCTCCCTCATTAACATAAACTCACTGCCCCCTAAGGTTCCTATCTAATCTTTTGAGTTGCTGTTGTCAATTTGATCCCATATAGATAGATAGGAGCACAATGCTCAAGGCAGACAACCCTTATTAGTTAAGCTAAACCATTGTTTGATTTTAAGAAGATTCCAGGGGCTATTTTTGGTTAAGGTTTAAAGATTATCTCAGGGTATTAGTTTGATATAATACATATGTATGTATGTATATTTGTGTGTGTGGGTATAAAATCTGATCCAGGATGGAGAACATTCAGTGTCAGTAAGCTTGTGGATAAGTTATTTCTTGTGATAGATAGACCATTTTCAGTTCCTTGGCAGACACACACCCTTTGTTCTTAAACATAACAAAGCTTTCCCTCCAGGAGGGGACAAACTTCTCAGTTGTTTCCTCTCTGAATCAAAATTTGAGTTTTTTTCTCATGGGAAGTGATTAGTCTAAGTTAATAAACTCTTTCCAACCTAAGACCTGTACCTCAAGAAAATAAATCTTTGGCAAAAATAAATAAGTATACACAGTATATACATGCAGTGGAATATTTTTCAGCCATAAAGAGAAATGAAGTTCTAATGCTACAACGTGCATGAATGTTGAAAACATTATGCTAAATGAAATAAGTCAGAGATGAAAGAACAAATATTGAATGATCCCACTTTATGAAATATCTAGAATAAGCAAATGCATAAAGCCAAAAATTTGTTCGTGGTTACCAGGTGCTGGGGAAAGGAAAGAATGGGGAGTTATTGCTTAAGGGCTTCTGAGTATCTGGGGTGATGAAAAACTTTTTTGAAATGGATAGTGGTGATGGTTGCACAATATAGTGAAAGTAATTAACTTCACTGGGTTGTACATTTAAAAATGGTTAAAATAACTCCACTGGTCTCATCCCTTTGGGTGCAAGGGAGAATGAAGAGAACAGGATACAAGGAAAAGATTAGTCCAAAGGACTAATTGTCCATAGCTACCAAGGCCTCCATCAGACGGAGTCCAGTACAGCTAGATGGTGCCCGGCTACCACCACTGACTGCTCTGACCAGGATCATAACAGAGGATTCTGGACAGAGCTGGAGAAGGATGTAGAGCATAATTCTAACTCACACAAAAAAAAAAAAAAGACCAGATTTACTGGCCTAAAAAAGACTAGAGAAACCTCGAGAGTATGGTCCCCAGACACCCTTTTAGCTCAGTGGTGAAGTTACCTCGGAGGTTCACTGTTCAGCCTGGGAGTGGACAGCCCCGTAAAACCTAATGAGACTAACGAGGTACAGGAGTCCCGTGACAAGGGCCAGAAGGCAGAAGGGGACAAGGAAGCTGATGATAGGGAACCCAAGGTTGAGTAAGGATATTGTTGATGTGTTTTGAGATTGTTAACCATTGTCATAGGGCAACATTTGTAGTAACTATTAAATGAGAAACTATTTTGTTCTGTAAGCCTTCACCTTAAGTGAGAATAACAGCACAATTGGAAGAGCATAGTCAATGTCACTGAACTGTGTATGTAGAAATTTTTGAAATGGTGTATCTTTGGCTATGTGTATTTTCAAAAAAAAAAAAGGTTGAGAAGTTAGAAGATTGATATGTTGTGGGGTTGTTAACCAATGTCATAAAACAACTGTGTACTACTGTTTCATGAGAAACTATTTGTTCTGTAAGCCTTCACCTGAAGTACAATATAATAAAACAAAAAATAAAAAAATGGTTAAAATAGTAAATGTCTTGTTATACTTATTTTACCACAATAATTAAAAAAAAAGAATAAACGCGCAATTTTTATTGGCATACCGTTTTGTGATTCCTAGACACATGTTTGTAATGTTAAGTACTTGTAACATTTACAGAAAACAGGGCATATTTTCCCCATCAGTTTTTTTCCCCAGAGTTCCAAAAGGAGACTCGACATTAAATCTCTGCTTCTGAGAGAAACAACTACTCCAAAAATATGCTAACCATCCAATCCTTTGTTTGCATTATATTCAGTGGCTTACGTAAATGTGCAAGATCTGCAGATATGACATAAAATGAAGTGCTTGACATTCTCCAGGAGCTTCCAGCATTCTTTCTAGGAAAAGACCTAAGGTGCTAAACCATACTTGTTCTACACTCCATTCCTATGGTTCACTGCTGCCCTAAGAGGGTAATTTTAGTAAGATAAGGGAAGTGGCCATATGAAACTCTCATTAAATAGTTGTGACCAAAAAAATATATAAAATGAAAATGTCACTATTTATGCATAGCATGGATTGAAAACTATTTAGAAAGAAGATAGGACAGTTTCTCTTTGCATGGCTCTCCAAAAGCATTGTTCGATAAAGTTTCTGGAAAAATAAAAAACAGCATTTCATATTCTAAAAAGTAGTCTTCCATTTATAGAATCTTGCATTTCATATAACTTCTTAAAATTATCATATACATTTACAAAAATGCAGATTTTCAAGTATTAAAACGATTATTTATTTTTCAACAAAAATGGTGGCCTTATTATACTACTTGTTTCTCTCACCAATAGTGTCCAAATGCTGCTCACCTGTTGCTCATTACCTCTCCCCATTTTTCCATATTGAGCGTTTCCTCTCATACTTTCTCATCATCTTTACTAAGGAATATATATTATCAAGAAATGAGAGAGACCAGAAAATAGGGAGTATGAGAAAGCAGCTTAATGGAGCTTCCAGAGGGAGAGAGAACAACTGTTTCTCGTCTCTCTATACATTCCTTCTCTTTCTGGTCCCTGAAAACCTGGCACTGAATACTTCTACATCTTCTAGCCAGGCTGTACTGCAACAACTGAGAATAACTTCCCCAGACCACATAGATGCACCGGTGGGATCCCTGGGAGCTTTGCTGTTCTTTTTCCTTTCTGATTTTTATTTATTCATTCTTTCCTTCCTCTTCCCCTTTTTGTTTTTCTCCATTTCATAGTCTCTCATCTCTCCAATCCAACAGCAAGCTCCTTTAGCACTCTTTTTTGTTTGTTTGTATGTTTTTGGCTCCTGTTCCTCTCTCCTGTCCACATACCCATCTTATCTCCACACATAACAATCTCCACCCTGCATCCTGCCTACCTGCGCTGTGCGCTTAACATCATATCAGCAAGCAGCACAGGCACAGCCTACTGAAACCTGCCCTGCACTGATTACCGACCTGCCCTGGTGGCTGTAATAAGTGCCACAAACAACCCGTCCCAGTAACTCCCCTTCAGCTACACCTGCTCTGCTGTACCATATCTGAGCAACTGACCCTGCCAATTGGAGAAGGAGGTGAAAATTATCGTGCCCACAGACAAGCAAACAACAAAGAACACACAGCCTGCCTGCTCAGACATAGCCAAATTTAAAAAAAAAAGGATGAAACAAACAAATCTACAATCAATAAAAGAGAAAAATAACTACTGAATACCCTGAAGACAGCAGACAATTTCAAAACATTTACAAAAACAGGACACGAGAGTTCCAGTAGGTGTCCAAAATAAAACACCAGATGACTTTCCAGTGGAAGAAAAGGCACTAGAACTACCTGATAGGGAATTCAAATCTCTAATACTCAGACTTCTCCAAGATTTAAAGCAAAAAGCAGACAAAAATGAGGAAAAAATAGAGAAATTCATGGAAAAAACAGACAAAAAATTCGAAGAATTCAGGAAAATAATGCAGGAACAAAATGCTAAAATAAATTCAAACTAGAAATTATACAAAAACAACAATTACAAATCCAAAAGATAAACAACAAGATTTGAGAAATGGACGGTGTCATAGAAGAGCTGAGGAGCAGATTTGAAATGGTGGAAGACAGGATCAGTGGAATTGAAGACAAACACTTGGATACAACTCTGTTTCAGGAACACACAGAAAAATGAACAAAGAAAAATGAAGAGACCCTGAGAGTTATGTGGGATAAGTTAAAAAGCAAAACTTTGTGAGTGGGTGGAGTTCCAGAATGGAGGGAGAAAACAGAAAACACAGACAAGATAATTGAAGAACTACTGACAGAAAACTTCCCTAAATATCATGAAAGATGAAAAACTGGCCATCCAAGAAGCTCAACGAACCCCATATAAGATAGACTAAAAGAAAATCACCAAGGCATATCATAATCACCTCGCCAAAACCAAAGACAAAGAATCCTGAGAGCAGCTCATGAAGAACAAGAAGTCACATACAGAAGAGAAACAATAAGACTAAGCTCAGATTATTCAGCAGAAACCACGCAGGCAAGAAGGCAATAGGATGACATATATAAAACCTTGAAAGGAAAAAAATGCGATCCAAGAATAATATATCCTGCAAAACTCTCGTTCAAATATGATGGTGAAATTAGGACATTTCCAGATAAACAGAAATTAAGGGAACATGTAAAAACCAAGCCAAACTTACAAGAATTATTAAAGGGAGTTCTTCAATCTGAGAACAAACAACTTCAGCTCACAGGCAGAATATAGGATGCAGGATACTAAGAGCCAGATACCAACCTACGAATGACTATCCAAAACGATAAGAAATACAACAGGGAATCAGAGCAGTTAATCAGTAAATGAAAACATCAGAACAATAAAAGAGGGACTAAACGGTGTAGGTATAGAACCTTGTAATGGAGAGGAAGGCAAGGCAATACCAAGTAATAATAGACTGCTTCAAATTTAGTAAGATACGGGAAAATTCCATGGTAACCAAAAAGAAAGTTAATAAACATATCAGTAAAAATTAAGAGGAAAAACATAAAGTCTCAGCAAAAACAAGAGAAATGAAAAAAAAAAAATCCACCAACAAAAGTAACTAAGCACAGGAGAGTAAGAAGAACAAAGAGAATGTCAGCACCACAAAAAAAAAGCACGACAAAATGACAGCAACAAACTCACATCTATCAATAATTACAGTGAATCTAAATGGCCTCAATGCACCCATAAAAAGATGGAAAGTGACAGAATGGATAAGAAAACAGGATCCATCAATATGCTGTCTACAAGAGACACACCTTAGAAACAAAGACATGAACTTATTAAAAGTCAAAGGTTAGAAAAAAATATATCAAGCTAACAACTACCAAAAAAGAGCAGAAGTGGCAATACTAATCTCAGATAAAATAGACTTTAAAACAAAATCCACCATAAAAGACAAAGAAGGACACCATATAATGATTAAGGGGACGATCCATCACGAAGACATAACAATAATAAACATCTACGTGGCCAATGACAGGGCTCCAAGATACATAAACTCTCACAGTACTGAAAAGAGAAATTGACAATTCCGCAATAATAGTAGGAGACTTCAACACACCACTCTCAGTAAAGGACAGAAAAACTGAAAAGAAACTCACCAGACATACAGAAGACCTAAAGGGCATAATCAGCCAATTTGACCTCATAGACATATATACAACACTCCATCCAACTGCTGCAAAGTACACATTCTTTTCCAATGCACATGGAACATTCTCCAGAATAGACCACATCTTAGGCCACAGAGCAATCATCAACACGATCCAAAACGCTGGGATAATTCAAAGTATCTTCTCTGACCACAATGCCATCAAGGTAGCAATTTACAACAGAAAGAACAAGGGAAAAAAAATCAAATAAATGGAAACTGAATAATACCCTGTTTACACATCACTGGGTAATAGAAGAAATCAGAGATGGAATCAAAAAATACCTAGAATCAAATGAGAATGAAAACACATCTTACCAAAATCTTTGGAACACAGCAAAGGCAATCCTCAGAGGACAATTTATAGGGATTGATGCACACATCAAAAAGAAAAGGAGAAAATCAAAACATTAACTACAACACTAAACAAATAGAAAGAGAACAGCAAAGAAAGCCCACAGCCACCAGAAGAAAGGAAATAATAAAGATCAGAGCAGAAATAAATGAAATAGAGAACAGAAAAACAATAGAAAGAATCAACAAAACCAAGAACTGGTTCTTTGAAAGAATCAACAGAATCTACAAACCACTGGCCAGACTTACAAAAGAAAAACAGGAGAGGATGCAAATAACCCATATAAGAAATGAAATGGGTGACATTACAACAGATCCAACTGAAATAAAAAGAATCATAACAGAATATTATGAAAAACTATACTCCAACAAATATGAAAACCTAGAGGAAATGGATAAATTTCAAGGAACACAATACCTACCAAAACTACAAAAAAGTGATGTTGAAAATCTGAACAGACCCCTAACAAGAGAAGAGATTGAAAAGGTAATAAGAAAACTCTCAACAAGAAAGAAAGCCCTGGCCCAGATGGCTTCACTGGAGAGTTCTACAAAACATTCACAGAAGAGCTTGCACCAGTACTTCTTAAGCTATTTCAGAGGATAGAAAAGGAAGCAACACTTCCAAATTCATTCTATGAAGCCAGCATAATGCTGATACCAAAACGAGGCAAAGACACAACAAAAAAAGAAAATTACAGACCAATATCTCTCATGAATATAGATGCAAAAATTCTGAACAAAATTCTAGCCAATAGAATTCAGCATCATATCAAAAAAATAATACACCACGACCAAGTAGGATTCATACCAGGTATGCAAAGATGGTTCAACATCAGAAAATCAATCAACGTAAGCAACCACATAAATAAAAGGAAAGAAAATAATCATAGGATCATCTCAATTGAGGCAGAAAAGGCATTTGACAGAGTCCAACACAAATTCCTGATAAAAACTCTCAATAAAATAGGTATAGAAGGGAAATTTCTCAACATAATAAAGGGCATCTATGCAAAACCAACAGCCAACATCATTCTTAATGGAGAAAGGCTGAAAACATTCCCCTTGAGAACAGGAACAAGACAAGGATGCCCTTTATCACCACTCCTATTTAACATTGTGCTGGAAGTTCTAGCTAGAGCAATAAGGCAAGAAAAAGAAATAAAGGGCATCCAAATTGGTAATGAAGAAGTTAAACTGTCCTTGTTTGCGGATGATATGATACTATACGTAGAAAACCCTAACGACTCCACGAGAAATCTAATGGCACTAATAGAAAGATTCAGCAGGGTAATAGGATACAACATAAACATACAAAACTCAGTTGGAGTCCTATACACCAATAAGGAGAACGATGAAAAGGAAATCAGGAAAACAATACCATTTATAATAGCCTTTAAAAAAATAAAATACTTAGGAATAAATCAAACCAGGGTTGTAAAAAACCTATACAATGAAAACTACAAGACACTACTGCAAGAAACCCAAAAGGATCTACATTCATCGAAAAAAATACCATGCTCATGGATAGGTAAACTCATCATTGTGAAAATAACAATTCTACCCGAGGCAATTTACAAATACAACGCAACCCCAATCCAAATACCAGCAACATTCTTCAAAGAGATGGAAAAACTAATCATTAACTTTATATGGAAAGGGAAGAAGCCCCGAATAAGTAATGCATTACTGAAAAAAAAGAATAAACTTGGAAGACTCACACTACATGACCTCAGAACCTACTGTATAGCTACAGTAGTCAAAACAGCCTAGTACTGGTACAATGACAGATACATTGACCAATGGAACAGAATTGAGAACCCAGATGTAAATACATCCACCTATGGTTACCTACACTTCAACAAAGGCCCGAAGTCCATCAAATGGGGAAAAGACAGTCTTTTTAACAAATGGTGGTGGCAAAACTGGATTACCATCTGCAAAAAAATAAAACAGGACCCATACCTCACGCCATATACAAAAACTAATTCAAACTGGATCAAAGACATAAATATAAATCCAAAAACTATACAGCTCATAGAAGAAAAAATAGGACCAACGCTACAGGCCTTAATACGTGGCACTAACAGGATACAAACCATAACCATCAACACACAAACCCCAGAAGAGAAGCTAGATAACTGGGATCTTCTAAAAATCAAACTATGCTCTTCAAAAGACTTCACCAAAAGAGTAAAAAGAGAACCTACAGACTTGGAAAAAAATTTTGGACAGTGCAAGTCAGACAAAGGTCTAATCTCCATAATCTACAAGAAAATCCAACTCCTCTACAGCCAAAAGACAAACAATCCTATCAAAAAATGGGCAAAGGAAATGAACAGACACTTCACCAAAGAAGAGATTCAAGTGGCCAACAGACACATGAGGAAATGCTCACGATCACTAGCCATTAGAGAAATGCAAATTAAAACCATAATGAGATACCATCTCACCCCTGCATTACTGGCACGAATCAAAAACACTGGAAATAACAAATGTTGGAGAGGCTGCAGGGAGATCAGAACTCTTATGCACTACTGGTGGGAATGCAAAATGATACAACCATTTTGGAAAATGATACAGCACTTCCTTAGAAAACTAGAAATAAAAAAACCATACGATCCAGCAATCCCACTCCTAGGAACCTATCCTGGAGAAATAAGAGTCATCACTCGAATAGACATATGCACACCTATGTTCATGGCAGCATTGTTCACAATAGCAAAATGATGGAAACAACCTCGATGTCCATCAACAGATGAATGGATACACAAACTATGGTACATACACACAATGGAGTACTATGCAACAAGAAAGAACAAAGAATCTGTGAACCATCTCATAACATGGATGAAACTGGAGGACATTATGCTGAGTGAAATAAATCAATCACAGAAAGACAAATATTGTATGAGACCTCTATTGTAAAAACCCATGAAAAAGTTCACACACAAAAAGTAATAATCTTTTTGGTTACCAGGGATTGGAGGGGTGGTGGGAAATACTAAATAGGCACAGATAAGTGGTATCTTGGGTGAAGGGTGACACAGTACACAATACTGGGGAAACTAGCACAACTTGTACAAAGAAAGGTCACGGAAGCTCCATAGACACATCTAAACTCCCTGAGGGACTGAATTGCTGGGCAGATGGCTGTGGGGACCATGGTCTCGGGGAACATCTAGCTCAATTGGCATAACAAAGCTTATAAAGACAATGCTGTACATTGTACCTTAGCGAGTAGTGTCTGGGGTCTTACAAGCCTGTGAGCAGCCATCTAAGATAGTCCACTGGTCTCACCCCTTCAGGAGCAAGGGAGAATGAAAAGAACAGGATACAAGGAAAAGATTAGTCCAAAGGACTAATTGTCCACAGCTACCAAGGCCTCCACCGGACTGAGTCCAGTACAGTGAGATGGTGCCTGGCTACCACCACTTACTGTTCTGACCAGGATCACAACAGAGGGTTCTGGACAGAGCTGGAGAAGGATGTGGAACATAATTTTATCTCACAAAAAAATGACCAGATTTACTGGCCTAAAGGAGACTGGAGAAACCCCAAGAGTATGGCCCCCAGACACCCTTTTAGCTTAGTGGTGAAGTTATCGCCGAGGTTCACCGTTCAGCCTGGGAGTGGACAGCCCCATAAAACCAAATGAGACTAACGAGGTACAGGAGTCCAGTGACAAGGGCCAGAAGGCAGAAGGGGACAAGTAAGCTGGTGAGGGAACCCAAGGTTGAGTAAGGATATTGTTGATGTGTTTTGAGATTGTTGACCATTGTCATAGGGCAACATTTGTAGTAACTGTTAAATGAGAAAATATTTTTTTTCTGTAAGCCTTCATCTTAAGTGAGAATAACTGCACAATTGGCAGAGCGTAGTCAATGTCACTGAACTGTGCATGTAAAAATTTTTGAAACTGTGTATCTTTGGCTATGTGTATTTTCACCAAAAAAAAAAAAAAAAAAAAAGGCTGTGAAGTTAGAGGGTTGACATGTTGTGAGGTTGTTAACCAATGTCATAAACAATGTGTGTACTACTGTTTCATGAGAAACTATTTGTTCTGTAAACCTTTGCCTGAAGTACAATAAAAATTTTAAAAAAGCCTGTGAGCAGCCATCTAAGATACTCCACTGGTCTCATCCCTTCGGGAGCAAGGGAGAGTGAAGAGAACAGGATACAAGGAAAAGATTAATCCAAACGACTAATGGACCACAGCTACCAAGCCCTCCACCAGACCGAGTCCAGTACATCTAGATGGTGCCTGGCTACCACCATTGACTGCTCTGACCGGGATCACAACAGAGGGTTCTAGACAGAGCTGGAGAAGGATGTAGAACAAAATTCTAACTCACCAGAAAGACCAGATTTACTGGCTTAAAGGAGACTGGATAAACCCCGAGAGTATCGCCCCCAGACATCCTTTTGGCTCAGTGGTGAAGTCACTTCCGAGGTTCACTGTTCAGCTGGGGAGTGGACAGCCCCATAAAACCAAATGGGAGTAATGAGGCACAGCAGTCCAGGGACAAGAACTGGAAGGCAGAAGGGGACAGGAAAGCTGGTGATAAGGAACCTAAGTTTGAGTACGGATAGTGTTGATGTGTTGTGAGTTTGTTAACCATTGTCGTAAGGCAACATGTGTACTAACTGTTTAATGAGAAACTATTTTGTTCATCTAAAGTGCGAATAGCAGCACAATTGGAAGAGCATAGTTGATGTCACTGAACTGTGCATGTAGAAATTTTTGAAATGGTGTATCTTTGGCTATGTATATTTTCACCAAGAAAAAAGAAAGGTCGAGAAGGGAGAGGGTTGACCTGTCGTGGGGTTGTTAACCAATGTCATAAAACTATATGTGTACTACTGTTTCACGAGAAACTATTTGTTCTGTAAACCTTCACCTGAAGTACAATTAAAAAAAGAAATCAAATACCATTTTCCATTGGAAAAATCTACAGCAAAAGACAGCTTTAACATTTTAAAAAGCACAGACGTCACTTTGCTGACTAAGGTGTGCCTGACCTAAGCTATAGAGTTTTCAATCACCACATATGCATGCAAAAGTTGGACAATCAAAAAGGAAGACAGAAAATGAATTGATATGTTTAAACTGTGGTGTTGGCAAAGAATATTGAATATACCATGGACAGACAAAAAAACAAACAAACCAATTTTAGATGAAATACAGCCAGAATACTTAGACATGAGGATGGCAAGATATCAGCTTGCTTACTTTGAATATATCATCAGGAAAGATCAATTGCTAGAAAAGGACATCATGTTTAATAAAGTAGAGGGTCAGCAAAAACAAGGAAAACCTTCAATGAGATGGACTGACACAATAGCCATAATGGACTCGAACATACCACCATCATGAAGAGGGGCAGGACAGGGCAGTGTTGTACGTCAGGTCACCATGGGTTGGAGGGAATTCAACAGCAACTAACATCAACAAAAACAACGTGTGTAAACCAGCATTTCCCAAAATGCATTCCAAAAAAAAGGAGGTTAATGGGAGTTTGATAGACATTTCTTAAAATTAGGATTTCATTTCAAATGTGTTTAGAAATATTCTAGGTCAGCAAAACTTAATAGGTTTCTTTATGTAGGATTTCTCAAAGTCTTTCACATGCTTGTGCATCACAAACTCTAAGAAGGAAATACCGTTTAAGTATCTCCCCGACCCCTCTTTTTTTTTCCTTCAGAAAATCTTTGGCAGAACAGTTCAGATCTTAGGCCAGGCACCAGACTTGAGAAACCAGATGAACACTCTTAGAGTCAACTTTTGATCTTGACTGAAGTGTGGACAAAGACAGAGTATGAGTCTCCCTGTTCTATTTAGTGATGCTGCAAACAACCAGAAAGCATTTGTTTGTTTGTTTCACATTCCCTCTCAGCTTTCAGTTGTCTATTTAGCAATACTCCAGTGGGGCATTGTCCTAAAAATTGTATGTTATCATTTTTGCCACCTGATGGAATGAGATTGTTGTTGTTGTATGCCGTTGAGTCAACTTTGACTCATAACAACCCTATAGGACAGTGTAGAACTGCCCCATAGGGTTTCCTAGGCTATAATCTTTACATGAGCAGATTGCTAGGTCTTTTCTTCCACAGAGTGGCTAATGGGTTCAAACAGTCGAACTTTTGGTTAACAGCCAAGTGCTTAACCGTTGAGACACCAGGGCTGCTTTTTATATTGTAAAACTTTATGAAACCCATATAGAGGTAAGCCTTAGAATTTGCACGGGAACACAGAATAAATGACTCAAATAAAATAATTTTGCCACCTCTTCAATTGGGCCCAATTCCCGATCAAGATGATATGTGACAAAAAGGGGAGAAATAGAAGCACCCACAAGCTTTGATTATGTTGCCTGAAACTGGCAGCAAAAATCCAAGGGAGACTCATTCAGAGAGTTTATGAGAACTCTGTTAGGTAATAGAAACATTTTCTCTCTTCTCCTTCCCAAGCAATGTCCATAATAGAGGTACATGAATATATGGACTTAGCATTTGGCAAATAATCACCAATAGGCTAAATAGCACAACACCCACTCTGTCAACCCACTCTGCCACTTCTTCACTGGAAGTAAAAATTTAGTCATTCAAGAGGCTACTTTGCTAAATGACTCAAAACAACTGGGTTAACTCATTACTTCACTAAAGAGTTTTTCTTAATCAAATTGACTGAATTCACAGAGTGTTTTGTTGTCAGACTGAAGAATAAACAAAGACTAATGCCTTCAGACATGGAACAGTTGGCACATTCATTGGGTAGGTTCCTGTTCAAAGACTGCAAAGTCCTTATATTTATTAGCATATTACAAGAACAAAAACAAATCAGTTGCTGTAGCATTGATACCAACTCACGGCTATCCCAAGTGTTTCAGATCGGAGTAGAACTGTGCTCCATAAGGTTTTCACTGGCTGATTTTTCAGAAGTAGATCATCAGGCCTTCCTTTGGAGGCACCTCTTGGTGGATTCAAATCTCCAACCTTCCTGTTAGGAGTCTAGCCATTTATCATTTGTACCACCCAGAGACTCCTAGCATATTACAACTGTCAGTCTATTTGAAGGAATGTAGAGAAGCATGGGGATCCCTAGCAGATTAATGAAGGAGCCCAAGAAATTCAAATGTGTTATTGACAATTGACAGACACTAATGACTTTAATTGAGTTTAGGTGAAACTTACTTGATGAGAAGAGTAAAATGCCCTCACTAAATAATCTGACAACATTTTTTAGAGACTCTTACATGCACAGTATTGGATTAATCATAATTCTTCATTTGTGACAGGTTTTTTGGTCCATGCATGGCACTTTTTATTTGTTTGTTACATTGTTTAATAATATATTTAAGACCTGTGATACCACCACTCTACACACTGGCAACTGTTTACATACACCTGTGTGGTTCTCCTTCAACCCATTCCATTGCTCACTTTATTCAAGTTTATGCAAATATATTAGCATAAATATTGCCTTTGGTGAGACCGGCAGAGTTTTCATGTAACATGCCTTTATGAAGCATTATTGTGGTCTTTTCTCTAAGAAAGATCTTGTAATGTGTTTTCACACCAACTTGAAAAGATCATTTCCAAGTCTATCAATTGACTTATCTTTCTTGTTCTGTACATTTAGCAGTGTCTAGTAATAGCTAGTAACAATCTTGCCTAACATCTAGAGAGTACTAAGCAGTTTGGAAACCTCTTAAATAAAGAATTAGTTCTCATAAGTCTCCACTAATTCTATAAGATAGACTTCAGAGATAGAGGAATGAAATGGGTTGGGATCAGAATTTGATTGGAGTCCTGTGTTCTCTTCATGACACAGAATCTGTAGACACCGCTCTACTCCACTGAGACTGGTGAGGCTGCTATTACTCCTGTGTAGAGTTACAGGGCTGGGCAGGTTCTCTTCTTTCATTGAGTTGACCTCCCCGGTAGCTAAACAGACATCTGTTTGGACATTCTCCTGTCCAGACTTGTTGAAGAATTATGTGCTAAATCAATGATAACTTTAGCCATTGTTTCTCTTCTGTTCTGAAATCTTTGTATAATTCTGGAAAGACTTTTGTATAGGTGCCCAAAACCTGCTGGCAGTGGGCTCAAGTTTTCAAAGTGAAAGCTAATACTTATCCCTGTTTCACCTGCAGCTGACTTTTTTGGAATTGTATTGGTCTACCTCCTTGATTACAGGCTTTGGAAAATCCAGAAAAAAAGTCTAGTTGGAGAGTAACCTTGAAAGATTTGATTTCTTGAATTCAGACAATTTATCAACCTTCCTCTTATATGTATTATTTTGTACTGAGATATTTTGCAGGTCTACTAAAACAACAAGAATTTGGCCTAGTGGAATTGAGGGGCTGTGTGTTTGAATTGATGACAAAAAAAATATAGATTATGAGATATTTCTAACCTTAGTTTTATTATTTTCCAGTCCTAGTAATTAGAAGAAGTCTAACAAAGTGTTGCCGAGTAGTTGTCTTTAAGTGGGTTTTCTTAGTTAATAGCTAATAATGATTTGTAATTAGCAAATAATTTAAATGTAAATAGATTCTTCTACACCGCCTACCTATGCTTGAAAACAATTTTTTCTTTTAAATAGCCTAGAAATTACCCAGGAGGCCTTGATGATTCTGTTAATTTGCTTGGGAAAAAAATTCTACGTAAGAAGTACAAAGGGATCTTCGTCTCAACCCCCACCTGAATTGTAACACAAATCGAAGTAGTGGAGTCCAAGTTTATGAGGTATTACTGGTCATTGATGCAGCAGTTGATACAGGAAAAAAAAATGCATCCTAGAAGATCATTCAAAAAGCGCCTCATTAAGTCACTGGATGCCTCAGAAAAATAGTTAGGCCAATAACTTTGTAAGTCTTCCTTACAATTTCCTATGACCAACAAAAAAAACCAAATCTTTTGCCGTCGACTCGATTCCAACTCATAGTGACCCTGTGGGACAGAGTAGAACTGCCCCATGGAGTTTCCAAGGAGTGCCTAGTAGAGTCAAACTGCCAACATTTTGGTTAGCAGTCATAGCACTTAACCATTATGCCACCAGGGTTTCCTTCCTACGACAGTGCCCTTAAATTGAAGGATGAAGAAACCTGTGCAAGGGAGATACATTAGGAGATTATGGATCTGGATGAGAAAAATTATGGGTCTGGATGGGAGCTATTGTGGTATATGGTAATAACAATGAGGATGTGCAAAGGTGGCTGGAGTACTAGGAAGATTCCAGAAAGGGGATGGGTAAAATTTATTGTGAGTTTATGTGGAATTTGAAGAAGAGTGAAGCGTGGAAGATGAGTCCATGACTTGGAGCTGATCCCATTATTTATCAAATCCTTGCTGATCATCAAAAAGGGGACTGAGAGGGAAAATAAAGATCATTCAACCTTAAACTTATCACGCACTTGGGAAAAGAACTCAGCACACTTCCTACCAACGATGGGTCCATTTTATTAATTTTGTACACAAAATATGGCATATTGATGCACTAATATTATACTTTGGATAAGAATAAAGGTCTAACTTTTTTCCAATCCTTGTCTTAACTTGATATTCATCTCACACAACAAGAAATGCACTCGTAGAAGACTGAAATTTCTAAAGCCAGGTAGACATTCTACCTGCTTCATTATAGATAGATTACCAAAAAAAAAAAAAAATTTTTTTTGGTTTGAGTCAATGTCAATTCATGGCAACCCCATGTGTATCAAAGTAGAACTGTGCTCCACAGGTTTTTCAATGTCTAATTGATCAGAAGTAGATTGCCAGGGCTTTCTTCTCAGGCTCCTTTGGGTGGACTCAAACCTCTATCCTTTTGTTAACCATTTGCACCACACAGGGACTCCTGCAGAGAGATTAAGAACCACTTATTCACCAGGATTTGTGACAGGGTCAGGCTGGAAAACCTTCAGGTCTTACCAATGCATGTATGTCTATGTATACTTTTGATTCAGCCTAAATTATTAAAATGCATTTCACTCCTGCTACCTTGTTTCCCTGATGAACTTCTAATCAATCTTCTGGACTCAGTAATAATACTATTAAGATTTTATCTTGGCAAATTTCCCTACAACTTTGTCGTAATTGAATGTTCCCTCACAATCTTTCTCTGGCACTTTAATATATCTCGATAGTAGAACTGCCCCATAGGATTTCCAAGGCGCTCCTGGTGGATTCTAACTGCTGACCTTTTGGTTAGCAGCCATAGCTCTTAACCACTATGCCATCAGGTTTCCATATTAGGTTTCTTTCAAATTTTTTAAATAAGTAATATGTTTCCATGATTTACACATTTAAGAGGGTATCTCTTTCTTACTCCTATTTAACATCTGAACAGATCCTACCTTGCCATTCTTACTCTCAGTCACTGTAATTAGTTTCATGTATGTCTTTCCATCATTTATTTCTGAATACATAAGCAAAGTTAAATATATTCTTAATTTTTCTGCTTCCCTGCCTCCTCAAGAAAATAGAATACTATATAAACCAAAAACCAAATCCATTGTCGTCAAGTCAAATCTGACTCATAGTCACCCTATACATACTATATATACTGTTCATCGAAAATTTAGTATATGCCAATCCATCTGTTCTGCTAAATTCTTTACAGTAATTATCTCATTTAATCCTCCCAATACCCTTATTGTTATCTCCATTTTACACTTGAGGTACTGAGACCCCTAGACAGATTAAGTAACTTACTCAAGGGCACAGCTAATAGGTGCCAGAGCCAGATCCAAGTCCAACTTCAGAGCCATGATTTTCATCACTGTGCTGTTATCTCATTCCTTATCTCCACTTGCATGCCCCACAAGCTCCTCATACTCATCAGGCCTCAAATCAAATCTATTGTCTTTGCCCCCAAATGAGTCTCTTCTTTTATTGCCTTTTTTCTAACCACAGTAGTTAAGATTACATGCTCTAGAGTTATTCTGGAGCACAGATGGTACAGTGGTTAAGAGCTATGGCTGCTAACCAAAAGGTTGGTAGTTCAAATCCACCAGCTGCTCCTTGGAAACCCTATGGGGCAGTTCTACTCTGTCCTATAGGGTTGTTATGAGTTAGAGTCGACTCAATGGTGAGTGGGGGATTTCAGTTATTCCATTTGGGTTTGGGCCCTTGCCCCACCACAGACAAAACTTGTGTCTCTAAGAAAGTTACTTAAATGGGGCCCGAGCCTCACTTTTTTCATCTGCAAAATGAGAGGAAAAATGCTACCTTATTCATAGAGTTGCTGTGAGGATCAAAAGAAATGATACATATAGAACAATTGGCGACAAAGTAAACACTCAAAAATACTATTATCCTTTCAATTGCCCTTTGTTTTCTTTCCTGTTACTGTTCACATCCAATCAATCCAAAAAACACATTAATATGAGCTTCTAAATAACTTTCAAGCCCATAAATTGGCTTAAATCCCTCTACCTATTCTCCAGTGAGGACATGTGCCTCTCCTGGATTCCTGGAACAGTCTCCCCATAGTGTTCTTTGCTTCTACCCATGCGCCTTCCAATCCATTCTCCACACCGCAGTGGGGGTTGTCTTAGGAAAGTACAAATCTGATCATATAACTCTCATGCTTAAAGATTTTTCAGCATATTCTTAATTCCCTTTAAGAGAAAGCCCAAAGTCCACATATGATTGAGAAGGCCCTATATTATCTGGATTCTGCCTCCTTTTCCAGTTGTATCTCCTACCCTCCCATTTTCTCTCCTGATGTGCTATTTATCATTCTTTGTTTTCCTTAAACATATTATCATAACATGTTCTGTCATGCCCCTAGGCCTTTGGATATGCTGTCCCCTCTGTTTGCAGCATGGTACACTCCTCTTTGCTGTCTCTTTCCACCAGATTCTAAGTCTCTACCCAATCTCTCCAGTATAAATTTCCTGATAACTTAGGTCTAGATTGGGTATTCCCTTAACTGGTCTTGTGACACTTCCCTTATCACAGCACATACTCACTGTTTTATAATCACTCATTGACTTGTCTGTATCCCTCCAATGAGCTATAATATCTGTGAGGGAAGGGGCCATGCCTGTCTTGTACATCATTGCATTCCGACCACTTAGAACCATCCCTAGAGGATAATGAGGATATAAAGAAAAATTTATGAATGAATGAATGAATGATAAGTCTTACAAAAGTAAGTAATTGCATGTGAAGATTAACATAAGTTTCTTTTACAGGAAGAATTTATAATCTACTTGGGAAGTAAACATACTCATATGATTTAATAATTTCTAACTACATGCCAGGTATAATTCTAAAACAAGTTATCACATTTCATTCTTATAAAATCCCCATAAGATAGGTACTATCATTATCCCCATTTTATATATGAGGAAACTGAGGACAGAGAATTTAAGTAATCTGCACAAAGCCAGAGGGAGCAAGTAGCAGAGATAGAATCTATACCCAGGCAGTCTGAAATTCGAACTTACATTCTTAACAATACACTAAATAAAACGAAGGGATCACACATCCAACATTACATTGACAGTTCTTTGGGAGCAAGAGCTTTCGTCTTACTCATTTCAAATCTGTCCATTTCACAAATTCTTTAACCTCTCCCAACCCTATGGCCCAAAGGAAACATGATAGCAAACGAAAACCCCATTTGGACTCTATACTCCATCTACATTCCAGACGCCCCCTTGGATGCCCTCTACCAATGCCCCTGCCATTACTGGCTCCAGAGCACATCTCCTGATTCAGATATGCTCTTTGTTCTGCAGAAATTATCAACAAGATAAGACCTTTATAATTTTTAAACCCTCCCATTTCTAGCTACATATTTTTTTTTTTTTTTAAGGAGGTATATATGCCCAGTTACCACTGTCGTTGTTGTGTGCCTTTGGGTTGATTACAGCTCATAGTAACTCTATAGAACAGAGTAGAACTCCCCATAGGGTTTCCAAGGCTGTACTCTTTATGGGAGCAGATAGCCAGGTCTTTTTCCTGGCTAGTGGGTTTGAACTTCGATCTTTCAGTGAGCAGCCGATTGCTTAACCATTTTGCCACCAGGGCTTCTTCAGTAACCACTACAGTGCTTCAAATAAAATAGACCATGAATGAATATATGTTAAGTTGACGATGAACACCCAGAAAAATAAACAGGGAGAGAAGCAGTCTATTATAAGATATGAGCACTGAAGCTTTTCATTACCATCATCCTCTAGATTAAAATATATCTAACTCAATTCAACAGCAACTCTTTAACTACGTAATGTAACTTAATAGTAACAAAATCGTATTACATAAAAGATGAAAGAATCTCCAAAGTTATTAAACAATAATAAATTCAAATATTAGATCTAGACTGAAATGAGATACAAGTTTTTTTTTAGATTTTCTGGCCTTCCTCCATCGTTTATTTCATTCTTTTCTGTATTAATCTTTGTGCTTCCATTTTTTATAGATTTTCTAATTTCCCCCATATACTATCTGACAGATTACTTTCCTACATTTTATTTTGACATATGATCAATCTGTAAGTTCAAAGACAAGTGAAGGAGTTTGCATCTTTACCAACTTCTAGACTATTTTGCATTTCGATTTTTATGTACTTAATTGCTGCCTTGTGTCAAGTGGTATTCTCATGTCTATTGGCATTAATTTTTTAAAAATTTGTATTTAACTAGGGAGACTTCACAAGTTAAATGGATGCCAATTAACCTAAAATCTGAACTGACTTTTAAATGCAAGTCATTCCTATCGAATTAACTTTTTCTACAGATTTAGTAGATAGCTGTCAACACAATGGAACCTAAGCATCAATTTTAAGCAATTTATTTTTTTAAGTTTATAATATTAGTTTGATTGTGATTGCATATCCCACATTTATATAATTTTGTGTCAATTACTGAGGAGCTGGATGAATTTTGTATATTATTACATTTTAATCTTCTTTATAATTAACTTTTAATTTATACCCTTTTCTTCCTCTCTTTCCATTTACAGAATGTATTTCTTTGGGTTTTTCACACAGAATTTTAGCAATTTCCCTGCCAATTAAATGACATTTTATTTTTCTAAGTGAATTGACTGCTGGGGAAATGGACCCTGGAGACTAGAAGCCTGTCTATTAATAAAACGAGCTTCTTCCCACACACAGCCATGTGGGGCTGCCTCACTATTTCATCCCTATACCATCACCCATAGTCTTTCTGGGACAGGGGCTCAGAGATTTCAAAGCCAGTTTAAAGATGTTGAGGAGGCTGTCAATGGAAATGTTTATTCGGGCATTTCTGGTTCAAATTCTACCCACCCAGACTAAGTATATGGACATTTATATAAGTCATTTTTACAAGACAGCATGTAGAATTATCTGCAAAGCAGTGGAAGAGGCTATATAAGATGTTTTGACTATTTGTGTCAGAAATAACCAAGATTTTGAACTAAAACCTAAAATGTTAAAGTAAAAATTCCATACGAATATTGACAAAACATAGTAGATGCCCTTTCAACTCTTAAGTCATTTCTCTCTTTTTTTTTCTCCTGCAGTAATTTCCCTTTTCAATCTATTTGTAATATTTCTATGTGAATAATAATTCTATAGTAATTTGTAACTTCATTATCTCTAATTATATTATCTTAGTGTTCAATCTTTTTTGGCTTCAACCAACAAAGAGAAAATATGTGACCAGAGGTTAGTGGTAGAAAGTGGAATTTACGTAAAATGAGAGCCAGATAAAAGGCCAATGAAATGTTATATATGTATATCCTTTGCATAATATGCAGACATCAATTCTTGATTCACATTTAAACATGGAATTTATACATATGTGTAGGGACAAAGCTTTTGGGAACACTGGAGAGAAGTTCTTTGGGAAAATTTCCAATTAATGCATTACAACAAAAGTTTATTGTATGAAATGTGTAGCATTTTTCCCATGGGCTAAGTTCATGTGTCGACATTTGTTGTTATGTCAACTCAAAACCCATTTGTGGTCGGTCTTATTTATTTATTTTTCAGTAGATCTACAGAGAGGTTATGCAAGTTAGTTAATTCATTCAACTAACGAGTAAGGGATAGAGAAAGGGTTTAAACTAGTTTTCCGAGATTCCAAAGGCTATAATTTTGCTGTTAATACTGTGAATATGACACTCTGGGGATACAAAAGGCTGATAAAAACATCCATCGTTACCCACAAATAACACGCTTAATTGTCGTTTGTCTGTAGCTTATTACCATATACATCCAGTCCACAAGGTCAAAATTCTTAGGTCAACTGTCAAATTAATAATAATACTTTAGCAACCTGATTCTCTCAGCATCTCGAAAAATTATATAAATATATATGTGTGTATACATATATATATTAGTTCAATTATTTGATAGTGAATAGACAATATGAAGCTATTCAAAATAGTCCCCTTCCATTTTTCTCTGTTAACAACAACCCATTGTCTTTGAGTCAATTCTGACTCATAGAAACTCTATAGGACAGAGTAGAACTGTCCGATAGAGTTTCCAAGGCTGTAAATCCCTACAGAGGCAGACTGCCACATTTTCCTCCCATGGAGTGACTGGTTGGTTCGAACTGCTGACCTTTTGGTTAGTAGCTGAGCACTTAACCACTGAGCCACCAGGGCTCCTTCTTTGTCAACTTAGTCCAAATAATATGATAAAAATAGACATGAAATTGTATGATAGACTTTCTAGTAAATAGGCCCCTTAAGATCTTTCCACTATTGGTATCTTTTTCTTAGAAAACTAAGATTCATTCTTTCTACAAACTTTTATTAATGCTGATTGCATGGTAGAGGATACTCTAGGTACTGGGAGTTCTGTGATCATTATGACAAATCCCTGCTCTAGTGTAGTTCATTTTAGTGGAATGAAAGATTGAAAAAGGATATGACTAGAAAAGAAATAAATGCCTTGGAACATTTTGTCAGAATTCAATGGTAATTACAGAGGCAAATATATTCCTTAATAAAGGCTTTTTGAGCTAATAACAAGGGACTATCTAAGAGAATGATTAGAAGATTTATGTCAATTTAAATTTCTTTAAAGTCATCTGTTTATCATGGTATAACTCAATGTTATAAAAAAATCAGGTGAGATTTCTCTATTTCATCTTGAAAATATGTATAATGCAATAATCCTAGAAAATTTATGTAAATAAAAATACCTACAGTGTACCAGACTTTTGGCTTAAAAGCAGGCCAAATATTTTAGGACAGCAGAAAACTTGTGATTCTCATGAAAGCTGAAGATAAATCTGGGCTCTGATAAACCATTTTTTAAAAAGTTCTAGGGCAAAACTTCCCACAGGAATAATTGTGACCATCTGGAGTTCTATACTCAGAATCAAAATGAAGTCAAGTATTTTCCTTTTATTCACATGAACTATTTGACCACTTGGGATAAATACATTTGCTCTAAGAACAGTGTGAAAAATGGAACAAGCTATAATGTTTCTATTTAAATATAGAGGTAACAATTACAGGGAGATCAGACAAGTGCTTCTTGATCATTGAAGGAGATTGGAACTTGTAAGCATAAGTAAGAGACAGATACGTAGACACTCAAAAAGAAGAGTATAGAGTGAAACGATTGTAAGGTATGGTAAGATAAGGACAAGGTCTAAGAAACAAAAGCTTCCAGCAGGCTCAAATCTACCTGGATGGAAGGAGAGAGGTATGTCTAGGACAAAAGTTCCCTCATAGTACTAACAGCTGAAAGTGGGTAATAAGAAAAAGAAATTCATTAGAGCTGAAGTCAGGTTGCATGGGAGTATTCAAGGAGGGGAAATTAAGCATTTGACATCTTAAGGAATAGGCAAAGATATTATATTAATGCAACAATGATATTTAGTCAGAATTGGTTCACTTCCTTGGATATCATGAAAGCACTGATAAATCATGAGATACACTCTAAGGAATTGTGAAGTTAAAACTGATAAAACTTGAGACCAAAAAACATCCTTCCAAGACATCTCTGGGTGGGTTTGAACCACCGATGTTTTAGTCAGTAGCAGTCTGGTACTTAACCATCTGTGTCACCCAGGGACTGAAAATCATGTAGTGAGTAAAAATCAGGTAGATTTCAAGAAATATTGAATTTCATATTCCAAAAACATAGTATCTAGGTCTGTCTGGGTTTGCTCCTAAATAGATGTATTTTGATGAAATTCTGCTCTTTTTAACTTCCTTTTTTTTAGTTGAAATCAAATTAATAATAGTTTCTACTCCATTTTATGAAATTCTTGTGGAGCTCAAATTGGACAAAAATTGAGTTGAGAAGTCTTTGTAATCTATAAGGTGTTTTTATGAAACATTCAATTTTCTTATATCAGCCTTTGAAATCACATACTACAGGACCATTTAGTTCAACCTTTCTATAAGCATTCATTGATATCTACATATGCACTGCTCTTTGCTAAACCCTAGAGAGATAACAAAGAGTAAGTACGTACTCTGCCTTTGAGGAATTTGGAGCCTATTATGGAAGACAAATACAAGAACAAATAATTTTAACCTGATTTGCAAAATAATGCACGGTTTTCCACAAGCTCTTGTAGTAACACAGTGAAAGCAGTTTAACCCTTGACACAGAACTCAGGATTCCTATAGTAGGTGACACTTCCATTGAATTTTAAAAAACAAAACGAATTACCAATTGAGGAAAAGGGAAAAGAATTTCAAGAAAATAGAAAAAATCGAGAAACATCATTTAAGTGAGAAACAGACTGGGGTGTGTGTGTTTGTGTGTGTATGAAAGAGAGATGGAAAATAGAAACTGTTGCTATAGTTGGGTTACAAAACGTTCAGTGGTACTTCCAACTGGGGTCATTGGTGGTTCAGTGGTAGAATTCTCACTTTCCCTCTTGGAGACTTGGATTTGATTCTCAGCCAGTGCACCTCATGTGCAGTCACTGCCCATCTACCAGTGCACCTCATGTGCAGTCACTGCCCATCTACCAGTGGATGCTTATGTATTTTTATGATGCTGAACAGGTTCCAGAGGAGGTTATGAATGTAGATGGAGTAGAAAGGCCTGGTAATCTACTTCCAAAAACCAGCCAATGGAAATGGTACAGGCCCAGGCAACGTTTTGTTTTGTGCATGAGGTTGCCATGAGTTGGGGGCTGACTTGATAACAGCTAACAACAACCTTTAGGGAGGATGGAGTAAGTGGGGACAGGTTTTAGGTAAATGATTTTACAACTACAGTTCTCCAGTAGTCAGCACGATCATTAGTGAAAGGAAGTCAATTAAATGAGAATCTATGCTCCACATCCCCACCGCCCAATAACACACACATACACACACACACGCACACGCACACTCTTGAACACATTTACAAGAGCAATTCTGCTTTTCTGTGATTTACTCATTGGGTGTCCATGAAAGAATTTATTCATACAAACGGCTCCATGGCTCCACCATCAAAGCTATGATAAAACAATCTAAGATGACTATTTATTGCTTTACTTATAAATTGACTTGTTATTTAATTAAATCATATCATCAGTCCAGATGAAAGAATAGATTTTAGAAAGATGACAACAATTATAAATATGGACATATTAAATGTAAGATGCCCGTGGAAAGTCTGAGTGGATTTTATAGAAGACTATAAAGTTTGTAAGTCCAAAACTCAGGGGAAAGATCAGAAATTAGTTATATGTTTGGGAGTTGCTAGCATCAGGGAGAAGATAAATCAATGAGCACAGATAAAACCCCACAGCAGGATGGGTTGAATTAGAAGATCAATGAACTAAAAACAGAACATTTAGAGAGTACAGTGTTTAAAGGGTGGGCAAAAGAAGGAGATCCCAAGAACAGTGGGAAGAACTATTAAAGGTGTAAGAAGATCCAGAGGAGTGTGGAGAGGAAGGAAGGAATTTCAAGATAAAATAAATGGTCAGCAGTATCAAATAAAACAGAGTGACAAAGAATATATGAATTGTGGAGTATGAATTAGATTTGATAGTATAGAGGTCATTGGGCCAAGCCAATTTAATGCTGCAATATATGTCATTATTGCAGTGTGTTAAAAAGTAAATGAGAATCAAGACATAGCTAAAATTAAGCAAAAAAAATCTAACTCCATGTTTCTTACTAGATATACATCTAAAATATAAGAAAAGCTGAAACTAAAATGAAGGCAAAATCAACAAAATGAAAACTAACTTAAAGGAAGCCAATATAAATATATTAATGCCATACAAAATAGACTTTAAGGTAAACAGCATTATTGAGATGAAGAAAACACTTTATAATAATAAAAGGTTTGAATTATCAAGAATTATAACAATTCTAAGTTTTGTGCACTATATAATGTAGCTTTAAAATACATAGAGCAAAAATTGTCTGGTACAGAATATAGCACTGATAATTGCAAATATACATAGAGGACATAGTGGACCATAAAGCAGATTTCACCAAAATCAAAGAAACGAAATCAGATGGTTCTTCCCTCTAGAGCACAGTGGAATTAAGCTAGAAATCAATAGTATAAAGAAATAAAAAAATTCCCAATGTTTAAAAATTAAATAACACACTCTTAAAAAGAAAGTGTCAAAAAAGAAATCACAAGAAAAATTATAAACTACTTTGAATTGAAAGATAATAAAAATGCATAATGGGATGAAGCTAAAGCAGTAATTATAGGAAAACATATAACCTTAAATTCATATAGTTCAAAATGAAGACCAGTAGAAAAACCAACAGAATAAGCATCCATCACAGGAATTTGGGAAAAAATGACAAATTAAACCCAGAGAAGTTAACGGAAAGAAATAAATAGGCAGAGATTAATGAAATAGAGAACAAACACAACGGAGAGGATCAAGCAGGTAATAAGGATGCCTCTTTAAAAAAATTATTTAAAATGATAAACTGGTGTGACAGATGTGTGTGTATGTGTATGAGTGCATGAGAGAGAGAAAATGCACAAATGACCAATGTCAAAACAAAGCAATATCAGTAGAGATCTTAAAGTAAACATAAAAAAATAAATAATGGAAAATTCCATGTCAATAAATTTGAAAATGTAGAGGAAATAAAAACGCTACTGAAAAAAATGTTTCTCAAACAAAAGGGATGAAAATTTGAATAACTATTAAAGAAATTTAGTCTGTAATTATAAACTTTTTTACAAAAGAAAATTCCAAGGACAGAGGTTTCTATGGTGAATTCTAGCAAATGTTTATAGAAATATTAACACCAAACCTACACAAACTCTTAAAAAAAATAGAAGAGAGAATTTTTCCTTATTTGTCTTCTGAAGTCTTTTTAAAACCAAGGAATAGTTTAGCTCCAAACTAGAAACAATCTAAATGTTTATCAACAATAGAATGGGTTCATAAATTGTAGTATCTTCATATAATAGAACACTGCAATGAGATAAAATTAGATGCAACTATTCACAAATAAATGAGTGCATTTCACAAATTCACTGTTAAGTGAAGGAAGTCAGAAACAAGAGAGGCAAGATAGTATCTAGGATATGATTCCATTTATATATTTCAAAAACAGGGGAAAATATGGGATTTCTGGCAACATGACACTCTAGGCAAAAGCCCCATGCCGTCCCTCCACAGCAAAGATCCAAAGAACTAAGCCAAACAGAGAAAACAGCAATCCTGAAACCCTAAACATCAACTGAAGAGATAAAGAACTCAGCCAAGCACCAAATGGCATAAGAAACTGCCAGAGAACAGAGAGCGAGGAGACATACATGGAGAGGTCCCCTATCAGCTAACAAAGCATGGATCTGCCGTCTTGGACTCCTGTCAGAGACCAGCAAATAGTGGGTATGAGAAAGCAGCTTCATGGAGCTTCCAGAAGGAGACAGAACAACTGGTAACTGGTGATATACGCTTTCCCAGCCCCCATCCTTCTTCACCCCCACTCGGTCTCTTGGCTGGGAAGCTCCGCCTACTTGGATTCCATCTGCCTGCACTGACCGACTCCTGGAGTACCATTTGTTGGCTGCTAGTGTTGCTTTTTCCTGCTTCTTTTGATTTCTTCCTTACCTCTTATCACCTCCCCCTCCTTTTGCTCAAATACCTGACTCTGTGTGCCATCTTTGCTTCTTCCCAAGGGGCTGTGAAGCTTCCTTTGAGTGTGGAACTGCTTCCTGGTCTGTGTTGCCACAATGGTGGGATTCCGGGGCTTTTGTTTGTTTGTTTTCAATTGTCTGTTTTCTTTTTCTCTTCTCAAGTTTGGAGCTGATTCTGGCAGGGCAGTGCTATGCTGCTTGGGACCCACCTCCTCAACTTGTGCAGACGCACAGAAGGATCCCTAAGGGCATTTCTTTTTTGATGTTTTTTTTTCTTTTTCTTTTTTGTGGTTTTTCTTGTTCTTCTTTTATTCAGTTTGTTTTGTTTTGTTTTCACTCTTTTTACCTTTTTGTCTTTCTTCATTACTCAGTTTCTTGTCTGCTATACTTTCCTTCTCCTCCTGTCCCCTGAATACCTGGCACTGAATATCTCTACACCTCCAAACCAGGGAACAACTTCCCCAGACCTCGTAGCCACATCAGTGGGATCTCTGGGAGCTTTGCTATTCTTTTTTATTTCTAATTCTTATTTATTTTTTCTTTTCTTTTTTTCTTCTTCTTCCACTTTTTGGTTTTTCTCCATTTCAGTCTCTCATCTCACTCCAACAACAAGCTCCTCTAGCACACTTTTTTGTTTGTTTCTATGTTTTTGGCTCCTGTTCTTCTCTCCTTTATCACATACCCATCTTACCTCCACACAACACTACCTCCCTGCTACTTCCTGCCTGCCTGCACCATGCACTTAACGTCACACCACCAAGCAGCACAGGCACAGCCTACTGGAACCTGCCCTGTGCTGATTACCAACCCACCCTGGTGGCTATAGTAAGTGCCACAAACAACCCATCCCAGCAACTCCTCTTCAGCTAGACCTGCCCTGCTGTACCATGTCTGAGTGACTGATCTTATCAGTTGGAGAAGGAGATGAAAAGTGTCATGCCCACAGATGAGCAAACAACAAAGAACACACGCCCTGCCTGCTCAGACATAGTCAAATAAAAAAAAAAAAGGATGAAACAAACAAATCTACAATCAATAAATGAGAAAAATAACTACTGAATGCCCCGAAGACAGCAGACAATATCAAAACATTTACAAAAACAGGACAGGATGGTTCTAGTAGGTGTCCAAAATAAAACACCATACGACTTTCGAGTGGAAGAATATGCACTAGAACTACCTGATAAGAAATTCATATATCTAATACTCAGAATTACCAAGAGTTGAAGAGAAAAGAAGACAAAAATGAGGAAAAAATAGGCAAATGGATGGAAAAGGCAGACAAATTCATGAAAAATACAGACAAAAAAATGGAAGAATTCAGGAAAATAATGAAGGAACAAAATGCCAAAATAAATTCAGAGCTAGATATTATACAAAAACAACAGTTAGAAATCCAAAAGATAAACAACAAGATTTCAGAAATGGACGGTGTCATAGAAGTGCTGAAGAGCAGATTTGAAATGGTGGAAGACAGGATAAGTGGAATTAAAGACCAACACTTGGATACAGCTCTGTAAGAGGAAAACTCAGAAATAAAGAACAAAGAAAACATGAAGAGACCCTGAGAGTTATGTGGGATACAATCAAAAGCAAAAATTTGTGAATGATTGGAGTTCCAGAACAGTGGGAGAAACGGAAAACACAGAGAGGATCACTGAATAATTGCTGAGAGAGAACTTTCCCAATATCATGAAAGATGAAAAGCTGCTCATCCAATAAGCTCAACGAACCTCATATAGGATAGACCCAAAAGAAAATCACCAAGGCATATCATCATCACACTCGCCAAAACCAAAGACAAAGAATCCTGAGGGCAGCTCATGAAAAACATGAAGTCACATACAGAGGAAAAACAATAAGACTAAGCTCTGATTATCTGGCAGAAACCATGCAGGCAAGAAGTCAATGGGATGACATATATAAAACCATGAAAAAAAAGCATTGCCAGCCAAAAATAAAATATCCTGCAAAACTATCATTCAAATATGATTGTGAAATTAGGACATTTCCAGATAAACAGAAATTAAAGGAATATGTAAAAACCAAACCAAACTTACAAGAATTATTAAAGGGGATCTTTCAATCTGAGAATGAAGAACTTCAGCTCACAGGCTGAATCTAGGTTGCAGGATTGCACCAGCTAGATACCAATCTAGGAATTGATCTCTCAAGGACTATCCAACACCAAAAGAAATAAAACAAGGAATCAGAGCAGTTAATCTGTAAATTACAAGAACAGCATAACAATAAAAGAGGAAATAAATGGAGTAGGTATAGAACCTTCTAATGTAGAGGAAGGCAAGGTGATACCAAGTAATAATAGACTGCTTCAAACTTAGAAAGATAAGGGTAAATTTCACTGTAACCACAAAGAAAGTTAACAAACCTACTCATAAAAATAGAGGAAAAACATAAAGTCTCAGTAAAAACAAAACATACAAAAACAAAAGAAATGAAAAAAATCCACAAACAAAAATAATTCAGCACAGGAGAGCAAGATGAACAAAGAAAACGTCAGCACCACAAAAAAAAAGCACTACAAACTGACAACGATAAAAACACATCTACCAATAATTACACTGAAAGTAAATGGACTGAATGCACACATAAAGCGATGAAGAGTGACAGAATGGATAAAAAAAAACAGGATCCATCAATATGCTGTCTAAAAGAGACACACCTTAGAAACAAAGATGTGAATTTATTAAAAATCAAAGGTTGGAAAAAATACATCAAGCTAACAACTACCAAAAAAAAGCATGAGTGGCAATACTAATCTTAGATAAAATAGACATTCAAACAAAATCCACCATAAAAGACAAAGCAGGTCACTATATAATGATTAAGGGGACGATCCATCATGAAGACTTAACCATAATAAACATCTATGCACACAATGACAGGGCTCCAAAATACATAAAAGAGACTCCAACAGTACTGAAAAGAGAAATTTACAGTTCCACAATAATAGTAGGAGACTTCAAAACAACACTCTCAGTAAAGGACAAAACAACTGAAAAGAAACTCACCAAAGATACAGAAGACCTAAAGGGCACAATCAGCCAACTTGACCTCATAGACATATATAGAACTCTCCATCTAAAAGCTGCAAAGTACGCATTCTTTTCCAATGCACATGGAATGTTCTCCAGAATAGACCACATCTTAGGCCACAGAGCAATCCTCAATAAGATCCAAAACACTGAGATAATACAAAGTAACTTCTCTGACCACAATGCCATCAAGGTAGAAATTAACAACAGAAAGAGCAAGGAAAAAAATCAATTACATAGAAACTGAAAAACTCCCTGCTTACAGACCACTGGGTAATAGAATAAATCACAGAAGGAATTAAAAAATTCCTAGAATCAAATGAGAATGAAAACACATCATACCAAAACCTTTGGTACACAGCAAAGGCAATCCTCAGAGGACAATTTATAGTAATAGATGCACACATTGAAAAAGAAGAAAGGGGAGGCGGGCAAGATGGCGCTCTAGGCAGAAGCACCACGCTGTCCCTCCACAGCAAAGATCTGAAAAACTAAGCCTAACAGAGAATCAACAATCCTGAAACTCAAGAACACCAAATGAAGAGATAAAGAACTCAGACAAACACCAAACGGAGTGAGAATACTAAAAGAGAACGGAGAGCGAGGAGAGACTCATGCAGAGATTCCTTACTAGCTAACGCAGCGCGAATCCACCATCTTGGATTCCTATCAGAGACCAGAGAACGGGAGAGCAGCCTCGCAGAGCGTCCAGTGGGAGACAGAACGACCAGTAAACTGCGGTCCTTGCTTTCCCACCCCCCACCCCTCTCTGCCTCGGCTGGGGCTCCCCTGCTTTCCGTGGCCAGGGTCCCTGGTCTGGGGGGCGCTGGTGCTTGGATTCCGCACGCCCAGGCTGGTGGCTTTCTGTGAGCCATTTGCTGGCTGCTGGCGAAGCTTCTTCTGCCGCCTCCCCCTCATTTTGCCTGGGTGCCTGGTTCCGAGCGCTGTCCTTGCTCTCTCCTGCGGGGCTGTAGGGCTGCGTTCGAGCGTGTGGCTGCTTCCAGGTCTGGGCTGCCACGCTGGCGAGATCCCGGGGCCCTCGTTCGTTCGCCCCTCTGCTTCCCATGGCCACGGTCTCTTAACCCCGAGACTGCCGGCTGCTTGGAATTCACTCCCCTGAGTGGGGGCTCTCTGGGTCCCATTTGTTGGCACTGACTGCTGGTGTTGCTTTTTTTTTTTTTTTTAATTTTATTATTCTTCTTTTTTGATTAGTTTTGTCTTCTTTTCCCTCTTTTTCCCTTTTGTCTTTCTTCATTGCTTAATTTCTTGTCTCTCTTTCTCTTCCTTCTCTTTCTGATCCCTGAATACCAGGCGATGTATGCCTCTATACCTTCTGGCCAGGCTGTGCTGTGAAAACTGAGACCGACTCCCCCAGACCACATAGCTGCATCAGTGGGATCCCTGGGAACTTTGCAGTTCTTTAACTTTTCTGATTTTTATTTGTTCATTCTTTCCTTTTCTTTCTCTTCCCCCTTCTGGTTTCCTACATCCCATAGTCTCTCATCTGTACATTCCAACGACAAGCTCCCCTAGCATTCTTTTATGTTTGTATGCTTTTTGCTCCTGCTCCTCTCTCCTCTCTCCCATATCCAGCTTAGCTTCACACATAACCATCTTCCCGCTGCACCCTACCTACCTACACCATGCACTTGACATCACACCACCAAGCTGTGCAGGCACGCCCTATTGGAACCTGCCCAGCACTGACTACCGACCGTCCTGGTGGCTGCAGTGAGTGCCACAAACAACCCGTCCCAGTGGCTACTCTTCAGCTAGACATGCCCAGCTGTACCACAAGGACGAAATAAAAAAATCTACAATCAATAAACGAGAGAAATATCTACTGAATGCCCCGAAAACAGCAAACACTATCAAAACATTTACAAAAACAAGAAAAGATGGCTCCAATAGGCGTCCAAATTAAAACACCAGATAACTCTCCTGTGGAAGAAAATGCACTAGAAGTACCTGATAGGGAACTCAAATCACTAATACTCAGAATTTTCCAAGAACTGAGGCAAAAAGCTGACAAACATGAGGAAAAAATAGACAAATTTACGGAAAATACAGACAAAAAATTGGAAGAATTCAGGAAGATTATGCAGGAACAAAATGCCAAAATAAATTCACAACTCAAAGTTACACAAAAACAACAATTAGAAATCCAAAAGGTAAACAACAAGATTTCAGAAATGGACGGTGTCATAAAAGGGCTGAGAAGTAGATTTGAAACCATGGAAGACAGGATCAGTGGAACTGAAGACAAACACTTGGATACAACTCTGTTTCAGGAAAACTCAGAAAAAAGAACAAAGAAAAATGAAGAGACCATGAGAGTTATGTGGGACAAAATTAAAAGTAAAAATTTAAGACTGATTGGCATTCCAGCACGGGGGAGAAAACAGAAAACACAGAGAGGATCATTGAAAAACTGCTGACAGAAAACTTTCCCAATATCATGAAAGATGAAAAGCTGGCCATCCAAGAAGCTCAACGAACCCCATATAGAAGAGACCCCAAAAGAAAATCACCAAGACATATCATATTCACACTCGCTAAAACTAAAGACAAACAAAGAATCCTGACAGCAGCTCGTGAAAAACAAGAAGTCACATACAGAGGAGAAACAATAAGAATAAGCTCATATTATTCGGCAGAAACCACGCAGGCAAGAAGGCAATGGGATGACATATATAAAATCTTGAAAGAAAAAAATTGTCAGCCAAGAATAATATATCCTGCAAAACTCTCATTCAAATTTGATTGTGAAATTAGGTCATTTCCAGATAAACAGAAACTAAAGGAATATGCAAAAGTCAAACCAAACTTGCAAGAATTATTAAAGGGAGTTCTTCGATCTGAGGACAAACAGCTTCAGCCCTCAGGAAGGACCTAGGACCTAGGTCGCAGGTTCATAGGAACTGAACTACAGAGGACTTTCCAAAAACAAAAGAAATACAACAGGGAATCAGAGATATCAATCAAAGGATGACAACAACATCAAAACAATGAAAGAGGGAACAAATGGCATAGGTATAGAACCTTCTAAAGGAGAGGAAGGCAAGGCGATACCAAGTAAGGGTAGACTGCTTCAAAATTATAAAGATAAGGGTAAAATTCATGGTAACCACAAAGAAAGTTAACAAACCAACGCATAAAAATAAAGACGAAAAACATAAAGTCTCAACAAAAACAAAACCTACAAAAACAAAAGAAATGAACACAAAATCCACAAACAAAAGTAACTCAACACAAGAGAGTAAGAAGAACAAAGAAAACTTCAGCACCACAAAAAAAAGCACTACAAAATGACAGCAACAAACTTCCATCTGTCAATAATTACACTGAACGTAAATGGACTCAATGCACCCATAAAGAGACGGAGAGTGGCAGAATGGATAAGAAAACAGGATCCATCAATTTGCTGTCTACAAGAGACACACCTTAGAAACAAAGATGTGAATTTATTAAAAATCAAAGGTTAGAAAAAAATATATCAAGCTAACAACTATCAAAATAGAGCAGGAGTGGCAATTCTAATCTCAGATAAAATAGACTTTAAAACAAAATCCACCATAAAGACAAAGAAGGACACTATATAATGATTAAGGGGAAGATCCATCATGAAGACATAACCATAATAGATATCTATGCACCCAATGACAGGGCTCCAAAATACATAAAAAATACTCTAACACCACTGAAAAGAGAAATTGACAGTTCCACAATAATAGTAGGAGACTTCAACACACCACTCTCAGTAAAGGACAAAACAACTAAAAAGAAACTCAGCAAAGACACAGAAGACTTAACGGACACAATCAGCCAACTGGACCTCATAGACATATATAGAACAATCCATCCAACCGCTGCAAAGTACACATTCTTTTCCAATGCACATGGAACGTTCTCCAGAATAGACCACATCTTAGGCCACAGAGCAATCCTCAACAAGATCCAAAATGCTGAGATAATTCACAGTATCTTCTCTGACCACAATGCCATCAAGGTAGAAATTAACACTAGAAAGAGCAAGGAAAAAAAATCAAACACATGGAAATTGAATAATAATCTGCTTACACATCAATGGGTAATAGAAGAAATCAGAGATGGAATTAAAAAATTCCTAGAATCAAATGAAAATGAAAACACATCATACCAAAATCTTTGGGACACAACAAAGACAGTCCTCAGAGGACAATTTATAGCAATAGATGCACATATCAAAAAAGAAGAAAGGGACAAGATCAAAACATTAACTACAGAACTCAAACAAATAGAAAGAGAACAACAAAAAAAGCCTACAACCACCGGAAGAAAGGAAATAGTAAAGCAAAAATAAATGAAATAGACAACAGTAAAACAATAGAAAGAATCAACAAAACCAAAAGTTGGTTCTTTGAAAGAATCAACGAAATCGACAAACCACTGGCCAGACTGACAAAAGAAAAACAGCAGAGGGCACAAATAACCCAAATAAGAAATGAAATGGGTGACATTACAACAGCCCCAACCGAAATAAAAAGGATTATAACAGAATATTATGAAAAACTATATTCCAACAAATTTGAAAACCTAGAGGAAATGGATAAATTTCTAGAAACATATGGCCTACCCAAACTACAACAAAGTGATATTGAAAATCTGAACAGAACCATAAGAGGACAAGAGATTGAAAAGGTAATAAAAAAAACTCCCAACAAAAAAAAGCCCTGGCCCAGAAGGCTTCACTGGAGAATTCTACAAAACATTTACAGAAGAGCTTGTACCAGTTCTACTCAAGCTATTTCAGAGCATAGAAGAGGAAGCAACACTTCCAAATTCATTCTATGAAGCCAGCATAACGCTGATACCAAAACCAGGCAAAGACATCACAAAAAAAGAAAATTACAGACCAATATCTCTCATGAATATAGATGCAAAAATTCTGAACAAAATTCTAGCCAATAAAATTCAGTATCATATCAAAAAATAATACACCACAACCAAGTAGGATTCATACCAGGTATGCAAGGATGGTTCAACATTAGAAAATCAATCAATGTAATCCACCACATAAATAAAAGGAAAGAAAAAAATCACATGATCATCTCAATTGACACAGAAAAGGCATTTGACAAAGTCCAACACCTATTCCTGATAAAAGCTCTCAAGAAAATAGGTATAGAAGGGAAATTTCTCAACATAATAAAGGGCATCTATGCAAAACCAATGGCTAACATCATTCTTAATGAAGAGAGGCTGAAAACATTCCCCTTGAAAACAGGAAGAAGACAAGGTTGCCCTTTATCAACACTCCTATTTAACATTGTGCTGGAAGTTCTAGCTAGAGCAGTAAGGCAAGAGAAAGAAATAAAGGGCATCCAAATTGGTAATGAAGAAGTTAAACTCTCCCTGTTTGTAGATGATAGGATACTATACATAGAAAATCCTAAAGACTCCACGAGAAATCTACTGGAACTAACAGGAAGATTCAGCAGAGTAGCAGGATACAAGATAAACATTCAAAAATCAGTTGGATTCCTATACACCAGTAAGGAGAATGACGAAAAGGACATCAGGAAATCAATACCATTTTCAATAGCCCCTAAAAAGATAAAATACTTAGGAATAAATCTGACCAGGAATGTAAAAGACCTATACAAAGAAAACTATAAAACACTGCTGCATGAAACCCAAAGGGATCTACAAAAATGGAAAAACATACCATGCTCATGGATAGGCAGATTCAACATTGTAAAACTGGCAATTCTACCTAAAGCAATTTATAAATACAATGCAATCCCGATACAAATACCAACAACATTCTTCAAAGAGATGGAAAAACTAATTATTAACTTTATATGGAAAGGGAAGAAACCCCGAATAAGTAAAGCACTACTGAAGAAGAAGAATAAAGTTGGAGGACTCACACTACCTGACTTCAGAACCTACTATACAGCTACAGTAGTCAAAACAGCCTGGTACTGGTACAACGACAGATACATTGACCAATGGAACAGAATTGAGAACCCAGATGTAAATCCATCCACCCACGGTCACCTAATCTTTGACAAGGGCTCAAAATCCATCAAATGGGGAAAAGACAGTCTTTTTAACAAATGGTGCTGGCAAAACTGGATATCCATTTGTAGAAAAATGAAACAGGACCCATACCTCACACCATATACAAAAACTACTTCAAAATGGATCAAAGATCTGAATATAAAGCCTCAAACTACAAAATTCATAGAAGAAAAAATAGGACCAACACTTCAGGCCTTAATACATGGCATTAACAGGATACAAACCATAAACATCAACACAAAAAACCCAACCGATAAACTAGATAACTGGGATCTTCTAAAAATCAAACATCTATGCTCTTCAAAAGACTTCACCAAAAGAGTCAAAAGAGAACCTACAGACTGGGAAAAAATTTTGGGACAGTACAAGTCAGACAAAGGTCTAATCTCCATAATCTACAAGAAAATGCAACATCTCTACAACAAAAGACAAACAATCCTATCAAAAAATGGGCAAAGGAAATGAACAGGCACTTCACCAAGGAAGACATTCAAATGGCCAACAGACACATGAGGAAATGCTCGCGATCACTAGCCATTAGAGAACTGCAAATTAAAACCACAATGAGATACCATCTCACCCCGGCATTACTGGCACGAATCAAAAATACTGGAAATAACAAATGTTGGAGGGGCTGCGGGGAGATGGGAACTCTTATATACTGCTGGTGGGAATGCAAAATGATACAACCATTTTGGAAAATGATATGGCGTTTCCTCAGAAAGCTAGAAATACACATACCATTCCATCCAGCAATCCCACTCCTAGGAATATATCCTAGAAAAATAAGAGTCATCACTCGAATAGACATATGCACACCTATGTTCATGGCAGCATGGTTCACAATAGCAAAATGATGGAAACAACCTCGATGTCCATCAACAGATGAATGGATAAACAAACTATGGTACATACACACAATGGAGTACTATGCAACAAGAAAGAACAACAATGAATCTGTGAACCATCTCATAACATGGATGAAACTGGAGGACATTATGCTGAGTGAAATAAGTCAATCACAAAAGGACAAATATTGTATGAGACCTCTATTGTAAAAACCCATGAAAAAATTCACATGCATAATGTAACAATCCTTGTTGGTTACCAGGGATGGGGCAGGGGGAATACTAAATAGGCAATAGATAAGTGGTACCTTCGGTGAGAGGTGAGATAGTACACAGTACAGGGGAAACTAACACAACCTGCACAAGGAAAGGTCATGGAGGCCCTATAGACACATCCAAACCCCCCGAGGCACTGAGTTGTTGGACGGAGGGCTCTGGGGACCATGGTCTCAGGGAACATCTAGCTCAATTGGCATGACACTACTTATAAAGATAATGCTCTACATTCTACCTTGGTGAATAGTGTCTGGGGTCTTAAAAGCCTATGAGCGGCCATCTAAGATACTCCACTGGTCTCATCCCTTCGGGAGCAAGGGAGAATGAAGAGAACAGGATACAATGAAAAGATTAGTCCAAAGGACTAATGGTCCACAGCTACCAAGGCCTCCACCGGACTGAGTCCAGTACAGCTAGATGGTGCCCGGCTACCACCACTGACTGCTTTGACCAGGATCACAACAGAGGGTTCTGGACAGAGCTGGAGAAGGATGTAGAGCATAATTTTAACTCCCCAAAAAAAAAAAAATAATAAAGACCAGATTTACTGGCCTAAAGAATACTGGAGAAACCTCAAGAGTGTGGCCCCCAGACACCCTTTCAGCTCAGAGGTGAAGTTACCTTCAAGGTTAGATGTTAAGCCTGGGAGTGGACAGCCCAGTAAAACTAACTGGGACTAAAGAGGTACAGGAGTCCGGTGACAAAGGCTAGAAGGCAGAGGGGGAGTAGGAAACTGATGATAAGAAACACAGATTGAGTAAGGACACTGTCGATGTGTTGTGAGATTGTTGACCACTGTTATAGGGCAACAATTGTAGTAACTATTAAATGGGAGGCGGATTTGTCCTGTAAGCCTTCATCTTGGGCGAGAATGGCAACACAATTGGAAGAGCATAGTCAATATCACTTAAATGTGTAAGTAAAAAGTTTTGAAATGGTGTTAAAAAAAAAAAAAAAAAAAAACAAATGAGACTAATGAGGTACAGTAGTCCAGTGACAAGGGCCAGAAGACAGAAGAGGACAAGGAAGTCCCCTGGTGATAAGGAACACAAGGTGGAGTGTGGATATTCTTGATGTGTTGTGAAATTGTTAACCATTGTCATAGGGCAGCATGTGTAGTAACTGTTAAATGAGAAACTATTTTGTTCTGTAAGCCTTCATCTTAAGTGAGAATAACAGCACAGTTGGAAAAGCGTAGTCAATGTCACTGAACTGTGTATGTAGAAATTTTTGAAATGGTGTATCTTTGGCTATCTGTATTTTCATCAAAAAAAAAAAAAAAAGGTTGAGAATTTAGAGGCTTAATATGTTATGGGGTTGTTAACCAATGTCATAAAACAACATGTGTACTACTGTTTCATGAGAAACTATTTGTTCTGTAAGCCTTCACCTGAAGTACAATAAAATATAAAAAAGAAAAGAAGAAAAAAAAAAAAAGGAAGAAAGGGACTAAATCAAAACATTAACTACAGAACTCAAACAAATAGGAAGAGAATAGCAAAAACAGCTCACAGCCACCAGAAGAATGGAAATAATAAAGATCAGAGCAGAAATAAATGAAACAGAGAATAGAAAAACAATAGAAAGAATCAAGAAAACCAAAAATAGGTTCTTTGAAAGAATCAACAATATCTACAAACCACTGGCCAGACTAACAAAAGGAAAACAGAAGCAGATGCAAATAACCCAAATAAGAAATGAAATGGGTGATATTAAAACAGACACAAGTGAAATAAAAAGGATCATAATAGAGTATTATGAAAAACTATACTCCAACAAATTTGAAAACCTAGAGGAAATGGATAAATTTCTAGAAACACACTACCTACCCAAATTACAACAAAGTGATGTTGAAAATCAGAACAGATCCATAAAAAGAGAAGAGACTGAAAAGGTAATAAAAAAAAACTACTCCCAACAAAAAAAGCCCTGGCCCAGAAGGCTTCACTGGAGAATTCTAACAAACATTCAGAGAAGAGCATGTACCAGTACTACTCAAACTATTTCAGAACATGGAAAAGGAAGCAATACTTCTGAATTCATTCTATGAAGCCAGCATAACCCTGATACCAAAACCAGGCAAAGACACCACAAAAAAAGAAAATTACAGACCAATATCTCTCATGAATATAGATGCAAAAATTCTCAACAAAATTCTAGCCAATAGAATTCATAATCATATCAAAAAAATAATATACACCGACCAAGTAGGATTCATACCAGGTATGCAAGGATGGTTCAACATTAGAAATCAAATCAATGTGATCCACCACATAAATAAAACGAAAGAAAGGAATCACATGATCATCTCAATTGATGCAGAAAAGGCATTCGACAAATTTCAACACCCATTCCTGATAAAAACTCTCAAAAAAATAGGTATAGAAGGGAAATATCTCAACATAATAAAGGGCATCTATGCAAAACCAACGACCAACATCATTCTTAATTGAGATATCTGAAAATATTCCCCTGAGAACAGGAACAAGATAAGGATGCCCTTTAACACCACTCCTATTTAACATCGTGCTAGAAATTCTAGCTAGAGCAATAAGGCAAGAAAAAGAAATAAAGGGCATTCAAATTGGTAATGAAGAAGTTAAACTGTCTTTGTTTGCAGATGATATGATACTATACATAGAAAACCCTAAAGACTCCATGAGAAAACTACTGGAACTAACAGAAAAATTCAGCAGAGTAGCAGGATACTAGATAAACATAAAAATCAGTTGGATTCCTATACACCAATAAAAAAACCACGAAAAGGAAATCAGGAAAACAATAGCATTTATAATAGCCCCTAAAAAAATAAAATACTTACAAATAAATCTAACCAGGGATGTAAAAGACCTATACAAAGAAAACTAAAAAACACTACTGCAAGAAACCCAAAGGGATCTACATAAATCAAAAAACATACCATGCTCATGGATAGGTAGACTCAACATTGTGAAAATGACAATTCTACCCAAAGAAATTTACAAATACAATGCAATCCTGATCCAAATACCGACAACATTCTTCCAAGAGATAGAAAAACTAATCATTAACTTTATATGGAAAGGGAAGAAGTCCTGAATAAGTAAAGCACTACCAAAGAAGAATACAGTTGGAGAACTCACACTACCTGACTTCAGAACCTACTTTACAGCTACGGTGTCAAAACAGCCTGCTACTAGTACAACGACAAATACATTGACCAATGGAACAGGATTGAGAACCCAGATGTAAATACATCCACCTACAGTCACCTGATCTTCGACAAGGGCCCAAAGTCCATCAAATGGGGAAAAGACAGTCTTTTTAACAAATGGTGCTGGCAAAACTGGATATTCATCTGCAAAAAAATGAAACAGGACCCATACTTCACACCATATACAAAAACTAATTCAAAATGGATCAAATACCTAAATATAAAGCAAAAAACTATAAAGTTCATAGAAGAAAAAATAAGAACACTACAGGCCCTAATACACAGCATTAGCAGGATACAAACCATAATCATCAACACACAAACTCCAGAAGAGAAGGTAGATAACTGGGATCTTCTAAAAATCAAACACCTATGCTCTTCAAAAGACTTCACCGAAAGAGTAAAAAGAGAACCTACAGACTGGGAAAAAAATTTTTGGACAGTGCTAGTCAGACAAAGGTCTAATCTCCATAATCTACAAGAAAATCCAACACCTCTACAACAAAAAGACAAATAATCCTATTAAAAAATGGGTAAAGGAAATGAACACACACATCACCAAAGAAGACATTCAAGTGGCCAACAGACACATGAGGAAATGCTCGCGATCACTAGCCATTAGAGAAATGCAAATTAAAACCACAATGAGATTCCATCTTACCCCAGCACTACTGGCACAAATCAAAAACACTGGAAATAACAAATGTTGGAGAGGCTGCGGGGAGATCGGAACTCTTATGCACTGCTGGTTGGAATGCAAAATGATACAACCATTTTGGAAAATGATATAGTGCTTCCTTAGAAAACTAGAAGTAGAAAAACCATACTATCCAGCAATCCCACTGCTAGGAACCTGTCCTGGAGAAATAAGAGTCATCACTCGAATAGACATATGCACACCTATGTTCATGGCAGCATTGTTCACAACAGCAAAACGATGGAAACAACCTAGATGCCCATCAACATCTGTTGGATAAACAAACTATGGTACATACACACAATAGACTATTAAGCAACAATAAAGAACAAGGATAAATCTGTGAAGCACCTGATAACATGAATGACACTGGAGGACATTATTCTGAGTGAAATAAGTCAATCACAAAAGGACAAATATTGTATGAGACTTCTATTGTAAAAACTCATGAAAAATTTTACACACAAAAAGTAACAATCTTTGCTGTTTACGAGGAATGAGAGTGGTTTGGGGGAAACACTAAATAGACAATAGATAAGTGGTATCTTTGGTGAAAGGTGAGACAGTACACAATACTGGGAAGCCAGCACATCTTGTACAAGGAAACGTCATGGAAGATCCATAGACACATCCAAACTCCCTGAGGGACTGAACTGCTGGGCGGAGGGATGTGGGGACCATGGTCTCTGGGAACATCTAGCTCAATTGGCATAACATGGTTTATAAAGACAGTGTTCTACATTTTATCTTGGTGAGTGGCATCTGGGGTCTTGGAAGCTTGTGAGCAGCCATCTAGGATACTCCACTGGTCTCACCCTTTAGCAAGCAAGGGAGAGTGAAGAGAACAGGATATAAGGAAAAGATTGGTCCAAAGGACTAGTGGACCATGATTACCAAGGCTTCCTTAAGACTGAGTCCAATATGGCTGGATGGTGCCTGGCTACCACCACTGACTGCTTTGACCGGGTTCACAACAGAGGGTTCTGGACAGATCTGGAGAAGGATGTTGAACAAAATTCTAACACAGAAAAAAAAGACAAGATTTATTGGCCTGAAGGAGACTGGAGGAAACTCAAGAGTATGGCCCCCAGGCACCCTTTTAGCTCAGTGGTGAAGTCATTTCCAAGGTTTGCCATTCAGCTGGGGATTCAACAGCCCCGTGAAACAAAATGGGAGTAATGTGGTATGGCAGTCCAGGGACTGGGACCAGAGGGCAGGGAGGGACAGGAAAGCTGGTGATAGGGAACCCAAAGGTGAATAAGGACAGTGTTGACATGTAGTGTGGTTGTTAACCATTGTTATAGGGCAAGGTGTGTATTAACTATTTAATGAGAAACTATGTACATTTTCACCAAAAAAAAAGGTAGAAAACGGAGAGGGTTGACTTGTGGTGGGGTTGTTGACCAGTGTCACGGAACAATATGGGTACTGACTGTTTGGTCAGAAACTATTTGTTCTGTGGGGCTTCACCTAAAGTACAATAACAAAAAGGGGGGAAATAATACATGGTGTTAAAAATCAGGATACTGATTAACCTTAGGGAGAAAGTAATGAGCAAGAGCATGTGGCGAGGATTCTGGGGTGCTAATAATGATCTGTTTCTGATGTGGGTGCTGGTTCCACGGATGTATTTTATCTAAAATTCATCTATCTGTATACTAGTGTTATGGATTGAATTGTGTCCCCCAATAATATGCGCTGTAAATACTAAATCCCTATACCTGTTGATGTAATCCTACTTAGGAATAGGACTTTGTTATGTTAATGAGACTGTACTAGTGTAGGGTGCGTTTTAAACCAATTACCTCTGAGAGCTAAAAATTGTAGATTAGGTACAGAGAAGAAAGCACAAAGGAAGAAGAAGATATATGCCACATGAAGATCACCAAGGAACAGAGGAACGGAGGCTAAAAATAGACAAGTACCTTCCCAGAGAGCCCACAGAGAAAGTCTTCTCCTAGAGCCAGTGCCCTGAATTCGGACATCCAGCCTCCTAAACTGTGAGAAAATAAAGTTCCGTGTGTTAAAGCCATCCACTTGTGATATTTCTGTTACAGCAGCACTAAGAAACTAAGACTAGTAAACACTAATTTGTGTTGTTGCTGTTGTTCATTGTCCTCAAGTCGATTCCGACTCATGATGACCCCATCTGTGCAGAGTAGAACTGCTCCACAGAGTTTTCAAGGCTGTGACCTTTCAGAAGCTGATAGCCAGGCCTTTCTTCCAAAATACCTCTGGGTGGTTTCAAATCACCAGCCTTTCAGCTAGTAGTTAAGCACTTAACCATTTGCACCATCCAGGGACTCCAGTAGTTTGTGTACTTTAGTATGTATATATAGAAATATGATAATATTTTAATTAAAACTAAAGATATACATTGTATGTGTAAAATTAAAATTTCCCTCAGATTTCTCATCTCTAGAAAGGGAAGTAAAATATCATCTAATTCATACTATTTTTTTTCTCATTACATGCGTTTGTACATTTAGAGAATTGAGGATACTTAACTGACACATTTTGTAATTCGAATATATGTTAGCTATTAGTATTGTTAGCTGTAATTGTTGTTGTTTGTTATGTGTTTCATGTTTATTTAATCCTCCCAACCACTCTTTGGGGTAAACATTGTTATTCCCATTTTATTAAGAGCGTAACTGAAGATAAAGCAGATACTTGTTCAGTATTTCATTCCATGTCTTCTACTCACTCTGCCATTGTGTCTTCCCTGGTGTTCTTGGGTAAGATTTTCACCTTGGGCTCTACTACTTTCATTTGCAGATGAAATAAAAATGGAATACATCTGAAAGGTCCCTGTGTGCGGCAAAAGATATGCACTTGATTACTAGTCTAAAGGTTTACTGATAGAGCCTGCCCAGCAATACCATGGAAGAAGGGCATGACGATCTACTTCCATAAGGAGTACAGCCAAAAAAAACCCTACAGAGCAATTCTACTCTGTAACACATGGAATCTCATGAGTCAGAATCAACTTGATGGCAACAGTTTTTTTTTTTTTTTTAATGGGACCTTACAGAGATTACTGGGGGGATTTGGTGCAAGTTACTTTAAGAAACTTTTACAAGTGACTATATAATTAAAAATATTATCATAATCATCATGTTCACTTGAATTCACTAGGTTACATAGTCAATAAAGTTTTATTTATTAATACTTTTATTCAAGGTAAATTTATGAGGGTGCTAGTGAGAAAGTGGTATTCTTATCTGATTTCTGTTGAGCTATCTAGTAACAAAAAAACATAGTTTTTGAGGTTTAGAGATTGTTCCTCTCCTTGAGCTTGCACAGCATTTAATTGGCACTTAACCTAATATAGAATACATCAAAAATTAAGCAGGCATTAATTAGGAGCACAAAATGTGAACTAGCCTTAAAAAGTTAATTATCAAATTGGTATAGCTATCTATCAGCTGACTCCCATAAGCATCTTGTTAAAATGGTTTCATTTTTTAAAATGTAATATGTTTCTTAGAATGTGATTACACATACAATATATGGTTGTAATTTTGAGTTAATTGCATAGTAGCTAGATTAACTTTTACATCATTACATTTTAATCAGTGTTTTTCATGATTAATGTTCATTTACATTTAAAGCTTTCAAGCTCTTTCTTCCATTATTTCCACTCCTCCGTTCTCCTGCCAGGCACTGACTTAACATATCACTGCATTAAAGCTCTCTGAGGACACAATTTTGCATTTTCTCACTTTAGGTATGATGAAGATGCTCATATGAAACCATGATTGTAATAGTATCTTTTTCACAATGTAATAGTAATGATTGTAATTATCTTAATATATAGAAAAGAAAGGGTAGAAATTAGCTAGGGAAATCACATAGCAGATAAGGAAAGTAGTTAATACTCTACATCATTTTTATTTTAGTGTTATTCCAAATGTAATTTTCAGGGAATAAAAGAATAAAATTTTTTTAAATTTTTTACATGTAGCTCAAACAGCATGAAGCACATTAGAATCTTTGAAAATTACACTCTGCTAATAAATCATAGCTAATAAATTTGACAATAGGTTCAGAAAGAAATATCTCTTTTAGAAGTGTTACTGAAGAATACCATTACTGATTTGAATCAGTCATTGAGAGTTACTACTTTTTTCTTTCAATATTTGTGTTTTTCATTAATAGAAAGAAGATATAAAACAACTTTTATAAAATATGTGGAATATATAAAGACAATGATAAAAGGACCAGCCAAGTACATCACTATTGCTTTTAAATACCTGAAGTGTTTCACTCTATCCACCAATTTGTGGCTTATATCCTCACACTCTCACACTATCCTGACATATGCCCACTCCTCACTTATCAACATGGTTAGGTTCCAAAGACCAGGTCATTATGTGAAAATTGGCATTAAGTGATAATGAAGGATGACAATATCAGAGCACAAAATGGAGGATGATTACATCATTACATAACTGCCAAATTACATCATTCCGTAACTGCTAAACCACTGAGAATCATGGACCAACCAGCCAGCGTTACTTTTGCCTCCCACCTCGGCATTCGTTACTACCAAATGTACATCATTAATGCATAAAATATTGGATAGTAGATATTGTACTATTGTGGCAAATGGGAAATGTTGGATAACAAGATAGTTGATAAGTGAGGAATACTGTACTTGCTATTTTCTTTTTGGAGTGTTGACAATGTTTTTAATATATTTTAAAAATTGTTTTTATTGTACTTTAGATGAAGGTTTACAGAACAAATAGTTTCTCATTAAACAGTTAGTACACATATTGTTTTGTGATGTTGGTTAACAACCCTATGACATGCCAACACTCTCCCTTCTCAACTTTGGATTCCCTACTACCAGCTTTCCTGTCCACTCCTCCCTTCTAGTCCCTGTCCCTTGGCTGTTATGCCCCATTAGTCTCATTTTGTTTTATGGGCTCATCTAATCTTTGGCTGAAGGGTGAACCTTGGGAGTGACTTCATTACTGAGCTAAAACAGTGTCCATGGGACATATTCTTGGGGTTTTTCCAGTCTCTGTCAGGCCAGTAAGTCTGGTCTTTTTCTGTAAGTTAGAATTTTGTTCTACATTTTTCTCCAGCTCTGTCCAGGACCCTCTATTGTGATCCCAGTCAGAGCAGTCAGCGGTAGTAGCTGGGCACCAGCTAGTTGTAGTGGATTCATTCTGGTGGAGGCCGTGGTAGTTGTGGTCCATTAATCCTTTGGACTAATCTTTCCCTTGTATCTTGTTTTCTTCATTCTCCCTTGCTCCCGAAGGAGTGAGACCAGTGGAGTATCTTTGATGGCTGCTCACAGGCTTTTGAGACCTCAGACACTACTCACCATGGTAGAATGTAGAATATTTTCTTTATAAACTATGTTATGCTAATTTAGCTAGATGTTCCCTGAGACCATGGTCCCCACAGCCCTCAGCCCAGCAGTTTGGTCCCTCAGGGAGTTTGGATGTGTCTATGGAGCTTCCATGACCTTGCCTTGTACAAGTTGTGCTGGCTTCCCCTGTTTTGTGTACTGTCTTACCCTTCACCAAAGTTACCACTTATCTATTGTCTATATAGTTCCCCCCGCCCCTCCCCTCCCTTGTAACCGTCAAAGATTGTTTCTTTTTGTGTTTAAACCTTTTTGTGAATTTTTACAGTAGCAGTCTCATACAATATTTGTCCTTTTGTGATTGAATTATTTCACTTAGCATAATGCCCTCCAGCTTCATCCTTGTTATAAGATGCTTCACAGATTCATCATTGCTCTTTATCATTGCATAATACTCCATTGTGTGCATGTACCATAGTTTGTTTATTCATTCATCTGTTGATGGGCATCTAGGTTGTTTCCATCTTTTTGATATTGTGAACAATGCTGCCATGAACATGGGTGTGCATATGTCTATTCATATGATGGCTCTATTTCTCAAGGGTATATTCGTAGGACTGGGATTGCTGAATCATACGGTATTTCTATTTCTAGCCTTCTAAAGAAGTGCCATATCATTTTTCAAGACAGTTTTATCATTTTGCATTCCCACAAGCAGTGCATAAGAGTTCCGGTCTCTCTGCAGCCTCTCCAACATTTGTTATTTCCAGTTTTTTCATTTGTGCCAGTAATGCCAGGGTGAGATGGTATCTCATTGTGGTTTTGTTTTTCATTTCTCTAATGCTATTGATTGCGAGCATTTCCTCATGTGTCTGTTGGCCACTTGAATGTCTTTTTTGGTGAAGTGTCTGCTCATTTCCTTTGCCCATTTTTAATTGGATTATTTATCTTCTGTTGTAGAGGTGTTGGATATTCTTGTAGATTTTAGAGATTAGACCTTTGTTGGATTTGTAATGTCCAAAAACTTTTTCCCAGTCTCTAGTTCTCTTTTTACTCTTTTGGTGAAGCCTTTTGATGAGCATAAGTGTTTAATTTTTTGAAGATCCCAGTTATCTGGCTTATCTTCTGGAGTTTGTCTGTTGATGGTTATGTTTTGCATCCTGTTAATACAGTGTATTAGACCTCTAGCATTGATCCTAGTCTCTCTTCTATGAACTTCATAGTTTTTGGCTTTTATTTAGGTCTTTGATCCATTTTGAATTAGTTTTTGTATACGGTGTGAAGTATGCATCCCGTTTCATTTTTTTGCATATGGACATCCAGTTTTGCCAACACCTTTTGTTAAAAAGACTGTCTTTTCCCCATCTGATGGACTTTGGGCCCTTGTCAAAGATCAGGTGAACCTAAGTGGATGGATTTACATCTGTGTTCTCAATCCTGTTCCATTGGTCAATGTATTTGTCATTGTACCAGTACCAGGCTGTTTTGACTACCATAGCTGTAAAGTAGGTTCTGAAGTCAGGTAGTGCAAGTCCTCCTACTTTGTTCTCTTCTTCAGTAGTGCTTTACTTATTCAGGGCTTCTTCCCTTTCCATATAAAGTTAATGGTTAGTTTTTCATCTCTTTAAAGAGTGTTGTTGGTATTTGGATCGGGATTGTATTGTATTTGTAAATTTCTTTGAGTAGAAACGTCATTTTTCACTATGTTGAGTCTATCTATCCAGGAGCATGGTATGTTTTTCCATTTATTTAGATTCGTTTGTGTTTCTTGCTGTAGTGTTTTGCAGTTTTCTTTGTATAGGTCTTTTATATCCCTGATTATATTTATTCCTAACTATTTTATTTTTTTAGGGGCTATTGTAAATGATATTCTTTTCCTGATTCCATTTTGTAGTTCTCTTTATTGGTATATAGGAATCCAGCTGATTTTTGTATATTTATCTTGTATCCTGCTACTCTGCTGAATCTTTCTATTAGTTCCAGTAGTTTTCCCATGGAGTCTTTAGAGTTTTCTATGTATAGTATCATATGATCCACAAACAGGGACAGTTTAACTTCTTCATTACCAATTTGAATGCCCTTTATTTCTTTTTCTTGCCTTATTGCTCTAGCTAGAACTTCCAGCACAATGTTAAAAAGGAATGGAGATAAAGGTCATCCTTTTCTTATTCCTGTTCTCAAGGGGAATATTTTCAGCCTCTCTCCATTAAGAATGATGTTGGCTGTTGGTTTTGTGTAAATGCCCGTTATCATGCTGAGAAATTTCCCTTCTATACCTATTTTATTGAGAGTTTTTATCAGGAATGGGTGTTGGACTTTGTCAAATGCCTTTTCTGCATCAATTGAGATGATCATGTGACTCTTTTCTTTCCTTTTATTTATGTGGTGGATTATGTTGATTGATTTTCTAATGTTGAACCATCCTTGCCTAACTGGCGTGAATCCTACTTGGTCGTGGTGTATTTTTTTTTTTAGTATGATGCTGGTTCCCTGTTGTAATTCTTTTGGTTTTGAATAGACCTTGAGAGTTCTTTTCCTAGATTGGTATATGGCTGATACTATCGTGTGTCCTAGATTCAGCCCGTGGTCTGATGTTGTTTGTTCTCGGACTGAAGGACTCCCTTCAAAAATTCTTGTAAATTTGATTTTGTTTTTACATAGTCCATTAATTTCTGTTTATCTAGAAACGTCCTAATTTCACCATCATATTTGAATGAGAGTTTTGCAAGATATATTATTCTGGGCTGGCAATTTTTTTCTTTCAAGATTTTATATATGTAATTGCATTGCTTTCTTGCCTGCATGGTTTCTTCTGAATAATCTGAGCTTAGTCTTATTGTTTCTCCTCTGTATGTGACTTTTTTGTTTTTTCTCAAGCTGCTCTCAGGATTCTTTTTCTCTGGTTTTGGTGAGTGTGATCATGATATGCCTTGGTGATTTTCTTTTGGGGTCAGTCCTATATGGGATTCATTGAGCTTCTTTGGATGGTCAGCTTTTCATCTTTCATGATATTTGGCAGATTTTCTGTCAGGAGTTCTTCAATGATCCTGTCTGTGTTTTCTGTTTTCTTCCCCTGTTCTGGAACCCTTATCACTTGCAATTTTTTGCTTTTGATTGTATCCCACATAATTATCAGGGTTTCTTCATTTATCTTCTTTCTTTTTTCTGATTTTTCCTCAAACAGAGTTGTATCCAAGTTTTTGTCTTCAGTTTCACTGAATCTGTCTTTCATTGTTTCAAACCTGTTCCTCAGCCCTTCTACGACACTGTCGTTTTCTGAAATCTTGTTGTTTATCTTTTGGATTTCTTATTGTTGTTTTTGAATGATTTCTGGTTGTGAATTTATTTTGGCATTTTGTTTCAGTATTATTTTCCTGAATTCTTCCATTTTTTTGTCTATATTTTTCATGAATTTGTCTGCCTTTTCTACGAATTTGTCTAATTTTTCCTCATTGTTGTCTGCTTTTTACTTGAACTCTTGGATAGCTTTGAATATTAGAGATTTAATTTCCATATCTGGTAGTTCTGGTGCATTTTCTTCTACTGGAAAGTAACCAAGTGTTTTATTTTGGATGCCTCCTATAACCATCTTTTCCTGTTTTTTTTATATGTTTTGTTATTGTCTGTTGTCTTCAGAACATTCATGGTTATTTTCCTTGTTTATTGATTGAAGATTTGTTTTTTTCATCCTGCTTTTTTGTTTTATTTGGTTCTGTCTGAGCAGTCTGGCTGTGAGCTGTTTCTTGTTTGCTTGTCTGTGGGCACGATAGTTTTCACCACCTTGTCCAATTGGCAGGGTCAGTCGCTCAGCTATGGTACTGCAGGACAGGTCTAGCTAATGGCAAGCAGGTAATCAGTGCAGGGTAGATTCCATTAGGTCATGCCTATGCTGATGGAAGGTGTGCTGTTCAGTGCACTGTGCAGGTAGGCAGGAAGGAGGGGGGAGATTGTGATATATGTAGCTAAGATGGGTATGGGAAAGAGGAGAGAGAAACAGGAGTCAAATATGAACAAACAAACAACCAAAAATGTGCTAAGTGAGATCGCCACTGGGATGGAGAGGTGAGAAACCGAGACATGGAGAAAAACAAAAAAGAAAGAAAAAGGATAAAATAAAAATAAATAAATAAAAATTAGAAAAAAGAAAAGAAAAGCCCCCTGGGATCCCACTGGTGCAGCTATGAAGACTGGGGAAGTGGCTCCCAGTACAACCTGTCTAGAAGGGGTAGAGGTGTCACACAGTGCCAGGTATTCAGGAGACAGGAAAATAAGTATAGAAAGATGAGAAACTGAGAAATGAGTGATGACAAAAAGGAAAAAAGAGAGAAAGGAAAACAAAAACAAAACAGAAAAGGGAAATACTCCCAGGGATCCCACCATGCAGCTGGGCAGAATGGGGAAGTAGCTCCCACGCCATGCAGTACAGCCCAGCTAGAAGGGCCTCCCAAGCAAAGAAAAGAAAACAAATAGAACAAATCAAAACAAACAGAGAAAAAAATCTCCTGCAATCCCACCAGCATGGTGGCGTGGGCTGGGAAGCAGTTCCACAGTCGAGCGACGTTTCATAGCCTTTCAAGAAGAAGCAAAGATGGCACACAGAGCCATATATTTGAAAGGAAGGAGGGGGAGATGGTGAGAGATATGAAAGAAACCAAAAGAAGTGGAAAAAAGCAACACCAGCAGCAAACCACTTATACTCAGGGAGACGGCCAGTGTGGGCAGGTGGAATCCAAGTGGCACAAGGCTGAAGCTTGTGCCTCCCTGCCAAGAGACTGTGGCTGCAGGAAACAGAGGAGGCCAAGTGGAGATGAATAAGGGTGGGGGGTCAGAAAGCATATGTCACTGGTTACTGGTTGTTCTGTCTCCTTCTGAGAGCTCCCTGAAGCTGCTTTCCTGTATTTCCTGTTTGCCTATCTCCTCTACTCCCTGTTCGCTGATCTCTGATAGAAGTCCAAGATGGCGAATCCATGCTGCATTAGCTGATAGGAGACCTCTGCATGTATCTCTCTCACTCTCTGTTCTCTATCAGGTTTTTATTCCACTCGGTGCTTGGCTAAGTTCTTTATCTCTTTATTTGATTCTTAGGGTTCAGGATTGACATTTGTCTCTGTTCAACTTAGTTTTTCAGGTCTTTGCTGTGGAGGGATGGGGTGGTTCTTCTGTCTGTAGCACCATGCTTCCCAGAAGTCTCTGGGATTATCTGTAGCTGCTATTTTCATCTAGTATTATAGGACTAAGTTGTGCCTGACCCAACCCATGATATTTTCAAGTGCCTCATATGTATGCAAAAGCTGGACAATGAATAAGGAAGACCGAAGAATTGATGCCTTGAATTATGGTGTTGGTGAAGAATATTGAATATACCATGGACTGACAGAATAGACTGATAGATCGAGTCTATCTTGGAGGAAGTACAACCGTAATGTTTCTTAGAAGGGAGGATGGTAAGACCTTGTCCTACTTACTTTGGACACTTTATCAGGAAGGACCAGTCCCTGGAGAAAGACATCAAGCTTGGTAAAGTAGAGGGTCAGCGAAAAAGAGGGAGACCCCCGATGAGATGGGTTGACACAGTGGCTGCAACAATGGGGTCAAACATAGCAAAGATTGTGAGGATGGCATAGATCTGGGCAATATTTCATTCTGTTATACATAGGGTTGCTATGGGTGGGAACCAACTCAATGGCACCTAACAGCAACAATAACATTTTAGTATATCCAGACAGTTTTGATTTGTTTGGTTTAAGCCAGGATGGTATTATAGTTGCATTATTCAATTAATGTTTGATTAGATTTGTTTAGATTTACCCACACATTTATTTAGTCTTCATTCCTTCCTACATCTCAGACCATCCATCTGGCTTCCTTCTTCCTTTAGAAATTCCTTTACTTAAAGTCATTTGGTGGCAAACTCTCTTGAGTTTTGTTTGCTTAAAAAATGTGTTTACTTTGACGTAATTCTTAAAAGCTGTGTTTTCTAGGGACAAAATTCATGGTTGACAGTTAATTTCTCATAGCATGCTTGAAGATACTATTCCATGGTTTGCTAGCAGTCATTGGTACTGATGATAACTCAGCTGTCAATCTAATTGCTGCTTATTTGAAAATAATCTACCTTTTTGGTATTTGTATTTAAGAAACTCTATTTGTCTTTAGTATGCTACAAATTTATGGCATTTGAAGATGCATTTAGTCCTTTGGTTGATTGCTCTGTAATCATTTCCAATTTCTGAAGCTTGTTCACTAGGAGAGTCCATAGGAAGGGCCCAAGGAACAATATTCCCAGAGTGCTTATACATTCGTAATGGTTTTCCTATGGCCTTTAGAATTGAAGGTCATTTGGGCTATATAGAAAATATCTGCTTACATTTTCTTTTCTTGAATATCTTAAATGTGTTACACTATTGGCAGTTGATATAAAGCATGATGACAATATGGATTTCTTTCTTTTATGAGTAACTTAGTCTTCCTGTTGAAGTGTCCAAAGATTTCTTTTCTTTTTCCTTGAAGTCAATAAATTTCCTGGCCTATTGTTTGATATTGGCTGTTTTGGGTCAGTTTTCCAAGGTATATAATGTGCTCTCCAACATGTATTTTTAGGTTGTTTTCATTGCAGGAACAGTTTCATTAATTATGCTTTTAGTGTTTTTTTTGTTTTATTTTCCATTCTATTGTTTGGCTTTATTTTTCAGGAACACTTAATACTACACTTGATATATTGATATTTTTTGCCTGTTATCTATGTTTCTCTAAAATCCTTTTATTTTTATATTTCTTCTTAACTTTTAAAAATGTCTTTCTTTTCATTTTCTGTTTTTTCATAAGGCATTAACCATTCTGTTTATTCATTATGTGCCTTTAAATTTAGTCTTTATTTCAGAAGTTTCTTATTTGATTTCAATTTCTTCTTTTGGATTCTCTCATTTCTCTTTTCAAATCTTTTCTTCAAGCACCTCATTTCTCAATTTTTTCCATCCTAATATAGTTGTTTTTTACAGATTTTTTATATTTTTATTTCTTTTAGCTCATTTTGAAATATTATAGTTGTCATCGTTTCCTGGGTGTACTGTGCTGTGTGATTTCACTATCTATCATTTTGTACTTTAATCTCATTGTCTGATAAGAACTTTTTATAAAAGTTGACCACAATCCATTTCTTTTTCCTTTTTGTACGGTGATATGAACATTTTTGTACTTTTACGAGGGAGTAGTGGGCTAAGAGAATTTTTAGATTTACCACTTTAGAATTCTCTCTTTTGCTGTTTTGAAAATTACTAAATGTATATTTTTATACTTGCCAAGAACTGTCTCACCTATTTCCTTCAAACACATTTACTTATAAGCCAAATGTGGCTTACCATCTGTTTTTTTTTTTTCTCCTCCTACATCTTTAATTAGGTTTATTATTCATTCCAGTGAGGAGAAATGACAACTTTATGGAACATTTCAGTAAGATGGTGCTAGAACGAGCATATCATAGGATATAGGCTTTAGTTGGATGATTTGGGGAGAGTCTAGGAAGCATACATTGGCTTTGGACTGGATGCTGTGAAGAATAAAGGACAATTCTATGGTTAGAATCTTCATAAATCTTATCTCTAGGAAGATCAGACTAGAGCATGACTGAAGCTGTAATTTGTAAAGAAGGAACAGTCACTCATATTTGCCAGGAAAGGAGGATGTTTGCTATTTTGTGATTTGTAAAATGACCCCCCTTTTTTTTTTTTTTTTGTCTTTTGAAAGTTTGTATTGACTTATCTTCAAGCTCACTGATTTTTTCCTGAGTTGTGTCCACTCTAGTGATGAGCCCATCAAAATAGTCTTCATTTACTGTTTTAGATTTCTAATATTTCCTTTTGATTCTTAGACTCCATCTCCTTGCTTATGTTACCCACCTGTTATTGAATGTTGTCCATTTTTTCCATTAAAGTCCTTATCATATTAATCATAGTTATCTTAAATTTCCTGTCTGATAGTTTCCAAATCTCTGCCATATCTGAGTCTGCTTCTGATGCTTGCTCTATCTTTTAAAACTTTTTTTTTTGCCTTTAACATGCCTTGAAATTTGTTGTTGTTGTTGAAAGCCAGACATTATGTATCAAGTAAAAAGAACTGAGATAAATAGATCTTTAGTGTGATGTTTTATGTTTATCTCACTAGGAATTAGGCTGTGCCTGTTTGCTGTAGCTAAACGTGTCACAGGCTAAAAGTTCCCTTGGTGTCCTTGTTTTTGTCTCCCCTGTTATCTTTGGATTTCCCTAGGGACTCCTTCCTAAATAGAGTCTGAACTTCACAGTTCTTTTCAGTTGTAATACTCAGTTTATTATATAGGAGTCTTCAATTTTCTGATAGATCTAAGAAGAATTGTATTCAGTTTTCCAACTTTTTTCTTATCATTAGCCTATCATTTATTTTTGTAAATGAGGATTTATTGGAATACAATCACAGTCATAGTTTTAGATATTCTATATTTTCATACTGTAAACACAGCAAAGCCTAGTGACTAAAATAATTACTATCTGATCCTTTACAGAACAAAGTTAGCCAAACCCTGATCTTGATAATCTCTTTATCCCCTGTCCTTATGAAATTAGATCAATTTCTTAGAAATTTGTCCATGTGGGGATTTTTCATGGAAGAGAGCTTTAGTTTATTAGTTTTGAGACTTTATAAAGCTCGGATTTCTCCAGCTCCTTCCTATTGTACTTTATACAGTTCATTTGAATTCATCCATGAATTGGATTCTGCAGAACCACTCTCAGTTTTAGCTTCTGTTGTCAGATTGATTTGTCCCTTCCTGTTGGCTTCCTGTTACTTTCAACAGTGTTCCAGCTATAATTTTTTAACAAGGAATTAGCGGTTGGTTCCAGTTTTTCTCCAGATATTCCCAGCTATTAAGGGGTCATTCTCTGGGTTTCTTATGTTCTAGCATCAGTGTTGGCCAGACACCTCCTGTATAGTAGTCCAGAGTATACCAGCTCTTAGGGTCCCTACTCCAAGATTCTTGGTAATAATAATTCAAACTTCTTCCCTTTGTTTCCCACAATTTAAAAGTGATAGTAGCTACTTCCTACAGTGACTGAATCTCACTCTTCCTTATTTTGCCTTTACAGTTCTCCAACACCTGTTTAACTAATTGTATTGTATTCTTTCTTTTTAAGTAACTGATATAGTTTCTATTATCCTGACTGAAAGCTGACTGATACCAGCATTAATATACAGTGTTGGGTAAGATATCAAAAAATGGGCACTATCATATAGTGGTGATGGGTATGCAAAATACTTCAAAAGTATTGTGTTAGTGGTTACCAAAATCGAAATATATGTGTTTTGATCCAGAATTATTCTCCTAGGACATTGTCCTAAAGAAATATTTACATATGAGCACGATTACATATACATATATATGTATACATATATATATGCACACACACACACACACACACACACACACACGGAACCCTGGTGGCATAAGGGTTAAGAGCTTGGCTGTTAACCAAAAGTTTGAATCCACCAGTTTTCCTTGGAAACCCTATGGGGCAGTCCTATTCTATCCTGTAGGTTCGCTATGAGTCAGAATCAACTCGATGGCAACTTTATATAAATGTATATACATGCGTACACACACACACACACATATAGGTGTTTACTGCACATGGTTTAAACTATTCAAAATTTATGAAAGAATGAAATATGCATCAAGGAGTGATTTTTAAAACAGAAGATCAGGTATCCATTGTTATGGAAAGATACACAGCAATTAAAAAGAAAGAGGTAGATCCATGTGATGATAGGAAACATGTTCCAAAACTTACTACTGAATGGAAAACATGTCACAGAATACTGCATGATTTTATTTATGTTTAAAGTGATATATGTATACATATTTGGGTAGATAAAAAGACAAGAAACATCATCCTGGATTATTAACAGTGGATCCTCTGCTTAGAAAATTCAGGATACGGTAGGTGAGACAGTGGCTTCTACATTTTATTCTACATGGCTCTGCATGGTTTGAAATTTTCACAGTGATAATTTATTTATGTGTTACTTATGTAACAATCAATATAAAAACAAAACAAAAAAAAAGGATTAAGTCTTTTGAGTAGATGGCCTATAAGGAGAAGCAAGTTTGGAAGGAAAGTAATTGACTCTCTGGAGAGAAAGTGAGAAATGACTAAGAACCAATGATGTTAAGTTGAAGATATTAAAAAAAAGAACAAGGCAAATACTGAAGAGTGCTAATGGAATGTGATTCTGAAGTCTATGTTATACTATTCTAAGTCTATACTTACATATAGAATAGCCAAAAAGTACTGATGATTAGTGATTTTAGTACTCTGTCATGAATGCATAAAGGAAATGAAGACAGGCCTAAATTTACATTTTTGAAAGTGAAGGCTAAAGGAAATCACCTCAGAGAAGAAAAAAATGCATTTTTTAATGTTCTGGAAAAACTGCATATTTAATGTTGAAAATGTCATGAACTAGTCTTTCATTCCCCTATAGTATCAGTTTTAAGGGGGAGAAAACATGTGTTCTCAAATTTTTACTTAATTTTTATTTTCTTATTACAAAACATTTTAAATAAATTGACCATTCAAATTATCTAAAACATTGGAAAACAAAAGGTGTGATTTTTCTTCATGCTTCAAAACCTTAATCAGCTTGAAAGTGGGGAAAAAATAAGTGCATGTAAAAATAGATATTTTAATAGAGGTTGCCTAGAATAAAGACATTCAAGACAGTTTCAATTAGATTGTACTGTTTCAAAAGATGTCTCATTTGTGTCTCTTGAAGTAAACTGTAGTCTGTCTGATATAAAGGTATTGTAAGGAATGCAAAGATTATTTGAGGTGAAATGACTGGATCTAAGCCAATGGAAGTCATTTGGATTGCCTAAGGATGGCTGTGAAAGGACCTATCTGCAAGGATACTTACAAAATTGTGCAGCTAATCTACATGTGCTAAGCACCTTGCTACTGGCAAATTTCACTAATAACCAGTGTGGAGAAAAGCTCATGAATGGCTAAGAATTTGCCAAGTAAACATTGAAAAAATGGCCACTAAGCCTAAGTCTGGGAGTGACTGGTCAATAGCACTTTCAAATTAAGTACCATGATGTTAAGTATGCCTGACACCTTCCATCTCTTTTCTTGAGGAAACTGTTGGCTACAAAATAGGTTTTTGTTTTTCTTTTTTTCTCTCACTAGAACAAAGCATAAAATCCTAGGAAATTCTCATATGCTGCCTTTATTTCAGCATTAGATTTTGAAATTTTCTGTAGGGTAGTGTTCTTCTATAACTTTAACCCTTGAGTGAAAAAAATCCTAATGAAATTACCATAAAACATTCATTTAATTTGAACTCTCTGAGGATTATAATGTCTTCTTTTCAAAAAACAATGTATACATATGCTATGAACATTCCAAAATATTAGAAATATTTAACATTAATTTTCTTTTTAATTTTCGAGGGATGAGATTAAAGGCAATTAGTATTTCCTTCTTTCTTTTCTAAATTTCTCAACACTTTTATACATAGGAGAACAAAAGAGTAAGTGACAATTTTTTTTAAGAAAAGAGTACATTTTTAGCAAAATGAATATTAATTTTCCTATTACATTTGGTTGTATAAATTAGAAGGTTTTCTTGCCCATTGTGAATTCACGGCCATTTATGTTAGAATACACTTCATGCACAGCCACCACTCATCTGTCAGTGGAGGATTATTTGTATGTTGCTATGATGCTGAACAGGTTTCAGTGGAGCTTTCAGACTAAGACAAACTAGGAAGAAAGACCTGGAGATCTGCTTCTGAAGATCAGAGAGTGAAATTCATATGGATCACAATAGTCTGATCTACTACAGATCACGGGGCTGGTGAAAACTAGGCAATGCTTCATTCCATTGTGCTTGGAGTTGCCATGAGTCAGGATTTAACTCAATGTCAGCTAACAATAACATATGACCCTAGGCAAGTCACTGAAACTTGCTAATACTAAATTTCCTCATGTGTAATAAAAGGGGATTGGATTAAATAACAAGTAAATTCATTTTCAAGGAGCCCTAGTGATGCAAAAGTTAAGCACTCGATTGCTAACCAAAAGGTTGGTAGTTCAAACCCACCAAGCACCTCTCCAGTAGAAGGACCTGAAGATCTGCTCCAATAAAGATTACAGCCTAGAAAACCCTATGAAGCAGTTTTACTCTGTCACATTGGGGTCACCATGAGTTTAAAATTGACTTGACAGCACCTAAGAACAACAACAAAAATTTCCCTTCTGGACTTCTGGGCAACATGGCACTCTAGGCAGAAGCACCATGCAATCTCTCCACAGCAAAACCAAGCCAAACAGAGAAAACAGTAATCCTGAAACCCTAACCATTAAATGAAGAGATAAAGAACTCAGCCAAGCACCAAATGGAATAAGAAACTGACAGGGAACACAGAGTGAAGAGACATACATGCAGAGGGCCCCTATCAGCTAACACAGCATGGATCTGCCATCTTGGACTCCTATTAGAGACCAGTGAACAAGGGGTACGAGAAAGCAGCTTCACAGAGCTTCCAGCAGGAGACAGAACCACCAGTAACCAGCGATATATGCTTTCCCAACCCCCAACCTTCTTCACCCTCGCTCGGCCTCCTCTGCTTCCTGTGGCCACAGTCTCTAGGCCAGGAAGTACTGGCTGCTTGGATTCCACTCGCCTGCACTGTCCAACTCCCTGAATGCCATTTGTTGGCTGCTGGTGTTACTTTTTCCTGCTTCTTTTGGTTTCTTCCTTACCTCTCACCACCTCCTGCTCTTTTCTCTCAAATAGCTGGCTCCATGCACCATCTTTGCTCCTTCCTGAAAGGCTATGAAACTCCGTTCAAATGTGAAACTCCTTCCTGGTCCATGCTGCCACACTGGTAGGATCCTGGGGCTTTCTTTTTTGTTTGTTTTGAATTGCGTGTTTGTTTGCTTTTCCTTTTCTCGAATTGGGAGGCCATTCTAGCCAGGCACTACTGCGTAGCTTAGGACCTACCCCCTCAGTTTGCAAGACACAGAGAGGGATCCCTGGGGGCATTTCTTTTTCCATTTTTTTTTTTTTGTTTGTTTTTTGGGGGTGGTTTTCTTGTTCTTTTTTTAAAATTTGTTTTGTTTTCTTTTCCCTCATTTTCCCTTTTTGTATTTCTTTATACTCATTTTCTCGTCTCTCTATAACTTCCTTCTTTTCCTGTCCCTTAAATACCTGCCACTGAGTGACACCTATATGCCTTCTAGCCAGGCTGCTTCTAGCCAGGCTGCTTCTAGCCAGGAGCAACTTCCCCAGACCTCATAGCCACACCAGTGGGATTCCTGGGAGCTTTTCTTTTTTCTTTCTAATTTTTGTTTATTCATTTTCTTTCTTTTGTTGTTTATTCTTCTTCTTTTCTGTTTTGTTTTTATCCATTTAATAATCTCTCATCTCTCCACTCCAACAACAAGCTCTCCTAGCACACTTTTTTGTTTGTTTCTATGTTTTTGGCTCCTGTTCCTCTCTCCTCTCTCACATACCCATCTTACCTCCACACATCACAATGTCCCCCCTACATCCTGCCTACCTGCACTGTGCACTTAACATCACACCACCAAGCAGCACAGGCATGGCCTACTGGAACCTGCCTTGCACTGATTACTGGCCTGCCCTGGTGGCTATAGTAAGTGCCACAAACAACCCATCTCAGCAACTCCTCTTCACCTATACCTGCCCTGCTATACCATATCTGAGTGACTGATCTTATCAGTTGGAGAAGGAGGTGAAAAGTATCATGCCGACAGATGAGCAAACAAGAAAGAAGACACAGCTGGCCTGCTCAGACACGGCCAAAAAAACAAAAAAATAACAAAAAATAAAGGACAAAACAAACAAATCTACAATCAATAAATGAGAAAATTAACTACTGAATGCCCCAAAGACAGCAGACTTCAAAACATTTACAAAAACAGGACAGGATGGTTCCAGTAGGCATCCAAAATAAAACACTAGATGACTTTCCAGTAGAAGAAAAGGCACTAGTACTACCTGATAGGGAATTCAAATCTCTAATACTCAGAATTATCCAAGAGTTGAAGCAAAAAGCAGACAAAAATGAGGAAAAAATAGACAAATTCATGGAAATGGCTGACAAATTCATGGAAAATACAGACAAAAAATGCAAGAATTCAGGAAAACAAGGCAGGAACAAAATACCAAAATAAATTCCCAAATAGAAATCATACAAAAACAACAATTAGAAATCCAAAAGATAAACAACACCATTTCAGAAATGAACAGTGTCATAGAAGGGCTGAGGAGCAGATTTGAAATGGTGGAAGACAGGATCAGTGAAACTGAAGACAAACACTTGGCTACAACTCTGAGGAAAACTCAGGAAAAAGAACAAAGAAAAATGATGAGACTGTGAGAATTATGTGGGATACAATCAAAAGCAAAAATTTGTGAGTGATCAGAGTTCCACAACCAGGGGAGAAAACAAAAAACACAGAGATGATCATTGAAGAACTGCTAACAGAAAACTTCTCCAATATCATGAAAGATGAAAAGCTGGCCATCAAAAAAGCTCAACAAAACCCATATAGGATAGACCCCAAAAGAAAATCATGAAAGCATATCATAATCACACTCGCCAAAACCAATGACAAACAAAGAATCCTGGGAGCACCTCAAGAAGAACAAGAAGTCACATACAGAGGAGAAACAATAAGACTAAGCTCAGATTATTTGGCATAAACCATGCAGGCAAGAGGGCAATGGGATGACATATATAAAACCTTGAAAGAAAAAAATTGCCAGCCAAGAATAATATATCCTGCAAAACTCTCGTTCAGATATGATGGTGAAATTAGGACATTTCCAGATAAACAGAAATTACAGGTATATGTAAAAACAAAACAAAACCAAACATCCAAGAATTATTAAAGGGAGTCCTTCAATCTGAGAACAAACAAGTTCAGCTCACAGGCTGAATCTATGATGCAGGATTGTACCAGTCAGATACCAATCTACGAAATGAACTCTCAAGGACAATGCAACACCAAAAGAAATGCAACAGGAAATCAGAGCAGTTAATCTGTAAATGACAATGACATCAGAACAATAAAAGAGGGAACAAATGGTGTAGGTATAGAACTTGCTAATGGAGAGGAAGTTAAGGCAATACCAAGTAATAATAGACTGCTGAAAACTTAGAAAGATAATGGTAAATTTCATGGTAACCACAAAGAAAGTTAAAAACCTACTCATCAAAATCAAGAGGAAAAACATAAAGTCTCAGTAAAAACAAACTTACAAAAACAAAAGAAATGAAAAGAAAATCCACAAACAAGAGGAATTCAGCACAGGAGAGTAAGAGGAACAAAGAAAATGTAAGCAGCACAAAAAACATTACAAAATGACAGCAATAAACACACACCTATTAATAATCACACTGAATGTAAATGCACCCATAAAGAGACAGAGAGTGAGAGAATGGATAAAAAAACAGAATCCATCAATATGCTGTCTACAAGAGACACACCTTAGGAACAAAGATGTAAATTTATTAAAAATCAAAGGTTAGAAGAAAATATATCAAGCATACAATTACCAAAAAAGAGCAGGAGTGGCAATACTAATGTCAGATAAAATAGACTTTAAAACAAAATCCTCCATATAAGACAAAGAAACACACAATATAATGATTAAGGAGATGATCCATCATGAAGATATTACCATAATAAACATCTACACGGCCAATGACAGGGCTCCAAAATACATAAAACAAACTCTAACAGTACTGAAAAGAGAAATTGACAGTTCCAAAATAATAGTAGGAGACTTCACCACACCACTCTCAGTAAAGGACAGAACAACTGAAAAGAAACTCAGCAATGATACAGAAGACCTAAAGGGCACAATCAACCAACTTGACCTCATAGACCTATACACAAGACTCCATCCAACAGCTGCAAAGTACATGTTCTTTTCTAATGCACATGGAATGTTCTTCAGAATAGACCACATCTTAGGCCACAGAACAATCCTCAACAAGATTGAAAACGTTGAGGTAATACAAAGTATCTTCTCTGACCACAATGCCATCAAGGTAGAAATTAACAACAGAAAGAGCAAGGAAAAAAAGTCAATTACATGGAAACTTAATATCACCCTGCTTACAAACCACTATATAGTAGAAGAAATCAGAGATGGAATAAAAAAATTCCTAGAATCAAATGAGAAGGAAAACACATCATATCAAAACGTTTGGGGCATAGCAAAGGCAGGCCTAAGAGGACAATTTATAACAACAGATGCACACATCAAAAAAAAAGAAGGGGACAAAATCAAAACTTTAACCACACCACTCAAAAGAATAGAAAGAGAACAGCCAAAAAAAAAAAAAAAAAATCCCACAGCCACCAGAAGAAAGGAAATAATAAAGATCAGGGCAGAAATAAATGAAACAGAGAATCGAAAAACAATAGAAAGAATAAACAAAACCAAAAGTTGGTTCTTTGAAAGAATCAACAAAATCAACAAACCACTGGCCAGACTGACAAAAGAAAAACAGGAGAGAACACAAATAACCCAAATAAGAAATGAAATTGGGGACATTACAATGGACCCAACTAAAATAAAGAGGATCATAACATATCATTATGAAAAACTATACTCCAACAAATTTGAAAATCTAGAGGAAATAGAAAAATTTATAGAAACATTCTAGCTACCCAAACTATCACAAAGTGATGCTGAAAATCTGAACATACCCATAACAAGAGAAGAGACTGAAAAGGTAATTAAAAAAAAAAAAAATTCCAACAACAACAACAAAAAACCCTGGCCCAGATGGTCTTACTAGAGAATTCTACCAAAAATTCAGAGAAGAACTTGTGCCAGTAATACTCAAACTATTTCAGAACATAAAAAGGAAGCGACACTTCCAAATTTATTCTATGAAGCCAGCAAAACCCTGATACCAAAACCAGGCAAAGATGCCACAAAAAAAGAAAATTACAGACCAATATCTCTCATGAATATAGATGCAAAAATTCTCAACAAAATTCTAGCCAATAAAATTCAACAGCGTACCAAAAAAATTATACACCAAGACCAACTAGGATTCATACCAGGTATGCAAGGATGGTTCAACATTAGAAAATCAATCAATGTAATCCACCACATAAATAAAAAGAAAGAAAAGAATCACATGATCATCTCAATTGAGGCAGAAAAGGCATATGACAAAGTCCAGCACCAATTCCTGATAAAAACTCTCAATAAAATCGGTATAGAAGGGAAATTTCTCAACATAATAAAGGGCATCCACGCAAAACCAATGGCTAACGTCATTTTTAATGGAGAGAGGTTGAAAACATTCCCCTTGAGAAAAGGAACAAGACAAGGATGCTCTTTATCTCCACTCCTTTTTAACATTGTGCTGGAAGTTCTAGCTAGAGCAATAAGGCAAGAAAAAGAAAGAAAGGGCATTCAAACTGGTAATGAAGAAGTTAAAGTGTCCCTGTTTGCAGATGATATGATACTATACATAGAAAACCCTAACGACTCCACGAGAAATCTACTGGAACTAATAGAAAGATTCAGCAGAGTAGCAGGATACAAGATAAACATTCAAAAATCAGTGGGATTCCTATTCACCAATAAGGAGAATGATGAAAAGGAAATCAGGAAAACAATACCATTTATAATAACCCCTAAAAAAAATAAAATACTTACAAATAAATCTAACCAGGGATGTAAAAGACCTATACAAAGAAAACTACAAAACACTACTGCAAGAAACCCAAAGGGATCTAAATAAATGCAAAAACTTACCATGCTCATGGATAGGTAGACTCAACATTGTGAAAATGACAATTCTACCCAAACAATTTACAAATACAATGCAATCCTGATTCAAATACCAACAACATTCTTCCAAGAGATTGAAAAACTAATCATTAACTTTATATGGAACAGAAAGAAACCCTGAATAAGTAAAGCACTATTGCAGAAAAAGAATAAAGTAGAATGACTCACACTACCTGACTTCAAAACCTACTCTACAGCTACGGTAGTCAAAACCGCCTGGTACTGGTACAATGACATATACATTGACCAATGGAACCGAATTGAGAACACAGATATAAATCCATCCACCTATGGTCACCTGATCTTTGACAAGGGCCCAAAGTCCATCAAATGGGGAAAAGACCGTTTTTTAACAAATGGTTCTGGCAACACTAGATATCTATCTTCAAAAAAATTAAACAAGACTCATACCTCACACCGTATACAAAAACTAATACAAAATAGATCAAAGACCTAAATATAAAGCCAAAAACTATGAAGTTCATAGAAGAAAAAATAGGACTGCGCTACAGGCCCTAATACACGCCATTTACAGGATACAAACCATAGCCATCAACACACAAGCTGCAGAAGATAAGCTAGATAACTGAGATCTTCTAAAAATCAAACACCTATGCTCCTCAAAAGACTTCACCAAAAGAGTGAAAAGAGAACCTACAGACTGGGAAAAAATTTTGGACAGTGCAAGTCAGACAAGTGTCTAATCTCCATAATCTACAAGAAAATCCAACACCTCTACAACAAAAAGACAAATAATCCTATTAAAAAATGGGTAAAGGAAATGAACACACACTTCACCAAAGAAGACATTCAAGTGGCCAACAGACCCATGAGGAGAAATGCAAATTAAAACCACAATGAGATACCATCTCACCCCTGCATTACTGGCACGAATCAAAAACACTGGAAATAACAAATGTTGGAGAGGCTGCAGGGAGATTGGAACTCTTATGCACTGCTGGTGGGAATGCATAATGATACAACCATTTTGGAAAATGATATGGCGCTTCCTTAGAAAGCTAGAAATAGAAATACCATATGATCCAGCAATCCCACTCCTAGGAATATATCCTAGAGAAATAAGAGCCATCACACAAATAGACATATGCACACCCATGTTCAAGGTAGCATTGTTCACAACAGCAAAATGATGGAAACAACCCAGATGCTCATCAACAGATGAATGGAAAAACTAACTATGGTACGTACACACAATGGAGTATTATGCAACGATAATAACAATGATCAATCTGTGAAGCATCTTATAACATGGATGAAACTGGAGGACATCATGCTGAGTGAAATAAGTCGATCACAGAATGACAAATATTGTATGAGACCTCTATTGTAAAAACTCATGAAAAAGTTGACACACAAAAAGTAACAATCTTTGTTGATTACCAGGAATGGGAGGGGGAATACTAAATAGACAATGGATAAGTGGTAACTTTGGTGAAGGGTAAGATAGTACGCAATACTGGGGATGCCAGCACAACTTGTACAAGGAAAGGTCATGGAAGCTCCATAGACATATCCAAACTCCCTGGGAGAGTGAATTGTTGGGCGGAGGGCTGTGGGAACTATGGTCTCGGGGAACATCTAGCTCAATTGGCATAACGCATTTTATAAAGACATTTTTCTACATCGTACCTTGGTGAGTAGCGTCTGGGGTCTTAAAAGTCTGTAAGCAGCCATCTAAGATACTCCACCCCTTTGGGAACAAGGGAGAATGAAGAGAATAGGATACAAGAGAAAGATTAGTCCAAAGGACTGGTGATAAGGAACCCAAGGTTGAGTAACGACAGTGTTGACATGTAGTTGGGTTCTTAACCATTGTCATAGGCCAATATATGTACTAACTGTTTAATGAGAATACAGTTTTTCTGTAAACCTTCATCTGAAGTGAGAATAGCAGCAGAACTTGGAGAATGTAATCAACGTAACTGAATTGTGTATACAGAAATTTTTGAAATGGTGTATCTTTGGCTATGTATATTTTCACAAAAAAAAAAAAACAAAAAAAAAACGTCCTGCAAGGCTGAGAAGGGAGTGTGTTGACATGTCATGGAGTTGTGAACCAATGTCATAAAACAATATGTGTACTGACTGTTTAATGAGAAAATATTTGTTTTGTAATCCTTCACCTAAAGTACAATAAAAAAAAAATTTTTTTAAAGGCAAAAAAAAAATCCCTTCCATCTCCATAATCCTATGATTTTCTCCCCTGAAATTAAAAAACGCTCACAGTCATATAACAACATAAAAAAAGAGAATAAATTTAAAATGATTCTTTTTAAATCTATTTCCATGTGACCAGAACAAGATAATTATATAAAATTGATATAAATTGATGTAAAATATTTCATTCCACAATTATTATACATCTAGTTCCACCTACATATGAAACAACAATCTTACGTAAGAATTGATTTATAAGTACTATGGGTGATAATGGGACCCTAAGTGATGCAGTGGTTAACTGATAGGACCACTAACCAAAAGGTCGGCAGTTCATATCTACCAGCTGCTTCTTGGAAACCCTATGGGGCAGTTCTGCTCTTTCTTCTAGTGTTGCTATGAGTCAGAATTGACTCGGCAGCACTGGGTTTTTGTTTTTTTGTTTTTTTAGTTATTAAATAGTTTATATCTTAACTTCCTGCCTTGAGACACTGTACTCATTGTTACAGCCCTAATCTATCACCCATTATTTCCTAATGTTCCCGATTGTTGTTTAATTTGTGGATTGGAGAGATAAATCGTTAAGGAAGATCTCTGCATAGGATAGTTTATTCCTTTTGATCCCAGTCTTTAAGATAGGTAACTAGGGGACGATAGTCTCAGAGAACTTCTAGCTCAATTGGCATAACATAGTTTACAAAGAAGCTGTTCTTCTAGCTTGATGAGTAGCACCTGGGGTCTTAAACGCCTGTGAGCAGCCATCTAAGATACTCCACTGGCCTCACCTCTTTCGGAGCAAGGGCAAATGAAGAAAACTAAAGATACAAGGGAAAGATTGTCCAAAGGATTAATGGACCAAACTACCATGGCTTCCACCAGACTGAGTCCAGTACAACTAGATGGTGCCCAGCTACCACCACTGATTGCTTTGACAGGCATCACAATAGAGGGTCCTGGACAGAGCTGGAGAAAAACATAGAACAAAATTCTAACTCACAAAAAAAAAAAAAAAACCCTACTGGCCTGACAAAGACTGGAGAAACTCTGAGAGTATGGCCCCCGGACACCCTTTTAGCTCAGTAATGAAGTCACTCCAGTGGTTTACCTTTTAGCCAAAGACTAAAGGGGCACACCAGTCCAGGGGCAATGACTAAAAGTCAGGAGGGGACAGGAAAGCTTGGTAATAGGGAACCCAGGTTTGAGAAGGGAGAATGTTGACATGTCATGGGGTTGTTAAACAATGTCATAAAACAGTATGTGCACTATCTAATGAGAGGCTAGTTTGTTCTGTAAACCTTCATCTAAAGTACAATTTAAAAAATGACAAAAAAAGATAACTTTATAAAATATTTCTTAAAGATAATACAGCCTGTAAATTGTTCCTACTTTCCTAAAGTCACCATAGAGCTAGAAAGAGTGCATATTTTTATACATTATATCATGGAAAAATCATAATGTTGTTTTTTTCTTATATCCTTTCTGTTTTTTATCTGTTTTCATTTTTTTCTAACTAACCCTCTCTTCTTTCTAAGGGGGAGTAACAGATGACACACAAATATATGATAAATGCCAAGTAGCAAATCAATTATTGCAATGTTTTTGGTATTCCCAATGACTACCTCAAATTTCCACGACCAACTGATATAATCAGTAAGTAAATGGCTACAAAGTAATGATTTGAAAAATAGTCCATGCAGTGATTGGGTCATAGCAGATATTATAACAAAGGTGTACATAAAACATCTGCCAGTCTACAAAGAATCAAAACTGTAACTGATGACAGACATTTCAGAGCTTCTCTTCCACATGTTTCTACCAATGCCTCCCACAGTGCCTGGAACATACAGGATTCTCAGTACATTTTTATTGAATGAAGGAAGAACTTACAATATTTTTTTAAAACACTATTTTCTAATGATATCCAGAGATAAAGTACAAAACAACCCTTACCTCCATATTTCATTACCAACTACTACCCATCCCCTGCACCACTGGTCACATCTCTTCTCTCACGTGTCTGATGTATGATTTTCGATGTTATTTTGGGAAGAAGAGGTTAAACAGTGCAAGGCTCAATTCTTGATCTTAACTTGATTGTTTAATTACTTTTCTCCTTCTGATGCATTTTCTATTGAGTTTAGTTGGGAATATTATAATCAAACTTAGGAAACTGTTTTGTTCTTTTGTTCCAAGTCTGAAACTTTAAACTCTCTTAATGAGTAGTTTCTGAAGAAACTCACATGATAACTTGTATCTGGTGGGGTTGTTTGTGGAAACCTCAGTTTATAGAGAGATGACAGTGTATGGTCTTAGAGTGATTGATTTTAAGGGAAAGGAATAGCTAAATAATTAAATAGAGCAAAAAACAAAGCAAAAAGCAAACAAATAGAAGTACTCCACTTTATATCTCATAATTCTCAAATTATGATAATTTTCTAAATTATAACTCTTTTGTTGTTTTGTATTGTGGTGAGGTAGGCAAAGTCATTTTAAAAAGAGAATTGGAAGAGAAAGACAGAATGCGTTTAAAATGTTTCTTTTTGTTAGTTAATAAGTTAAACCTTTCTTTAAACAAGGAGAGAAAAGTATTGAAGTGAAGCAAAACTTATGGATTATTTATCTTGAACAATTATGAAAATGGAACTAGAGAAAAACTGTAAGAAGAAGCTTTTTATAAAAAGTTAAACAAGTATATGAATAAAACCAAAGTACCCTTTAAAATACTATTTCAGTTATAAAATTAGAGTAGTTAGAGGGCTAAGAGTTACAAAATATAAGAAAAATTATCTAATTTATTATCATTTATAACATACTATGCTATTTTTAAAACTCGTTTTTGAGTTTTTCAAAAGTATTAATAGAATCAAAATTTTATTTTTAAATTTTTAAAATTGAAACTATTAAAATGCATATGATAAACTCTATTACACATGCAATTGTCAGAGGAAATGTCTACTTTATCAAGGAGTCAATATGTCAACCACTAGCCTCCTACCCATAATGAAAGACTAAAGTTCTTAGGAGGTGATAGAGAAAACTAAATTCTTGCAGGGGTAGCTCTGTCCCAGATATTATTGCTTTAGACCCGAGCAAACTTGTGTTAGATTTGAGTCTTGGCTTGGAACTTAATTACTGACTTATTTCTGTGTTTTATTTTCAACAAGTATGTGTAGACACAGCACTATAAGGCAAAACTTTGTTGGACATTGTTGTTGTTGTTAGCTACCATTGAGTCAGCCCCTGACTCATGGTGACCCCATGCAGAACAGAACAAAATGCTGCCCGATCCTGCACCATCCCCATGATGGGATGGAAATCAGATTGTTGTCATTGATAGGGTTTCATTGGCTGATTTTAGGAAGTAGATTGTCAGGCCTTTCTTCCTAGTCTGTCTTAGTCTGAAGGCATCGTTGAAACCTGTTCAGCATCATAGCAACACCTAAGCCTCCACTGACAAGTAGTGGCTACACATGAGGTACATTGATGGAAGACAAGAATTCTACCACTGAACCACCAATGCCTCACTTGCTGGACATTACTTGTTGCCGTCAAGTTGATTCCAACTCAAAGTGACCCTATAAGACAGAGTAAAACCGCCCCATAGGGTTTCCAAGGCTGTAATCTTTCTGGAAGCAGACTGCCACATCTTTCTTCTGCAGAGTGGCTGGTGGGTTTGAACCGCTGACCTTTTAGTTAGCAGCCAAACACTTAACCACTGGGGCACCAGCATTCCTTTTGCTGGACATTAGGAGGGTTAAAAAAAAAAAGTATATGACATAATTTCTGTAGAGAAGGCATATATCTAAATGATTGAGATACAAATATGGCAATGAATGTAAACTATGAACAGTTCCATAAAAAAAGTGCGTGCTAGTCATAGGAATTTAGAAGTAGAGCTTGATAATGATGTAAGATTTGCCTTTGAATAAAGGGTAATTATTTTTGTAGATAGATATCAGAACATGGTAAGTACTTCAGGTGGGCAATCATAAGCAAAGTCTGAAGGAAAAACCTGCCTAAATTCTCCTAACAACAGTGTTGAACTGAATTCAGCAAGAATATAGATTTCAAGTAGAACAAAATTCTAACTCAAAAAAAGACCAGACTTACTGGTCTGACAGAGACTGGAGAAACCCTGAGAGTATGGCCCCCAGGCACCTTTCTAACTCAGTACTGAAGTCACTCTTGAAGTTCACCCTTCAGCCAAAGATTAGACAGGCCCATAAAACAAAATGAGACTAAATGGGCACACCAGCCTAGACGCAAGGGCGAGAAGGCAGGAGGGGACAGGAAAGCTGGTAATGGGGAACCCAAGATCAAGGAGAGAGTGTTGACACATTGTGGGGTTGGCGACCAATGTCACAAAACAATATGTGTATTAATTTTTTAATGAGAAACTAATTTGTTCATAAACCTGCATCTAAATCACAATAAAAAAAAAAAGAATATTGAATTCATTTAGGACTTATTTTATTGTTGTTATTAGGTGCTGTAGAGTTGGTTCCTACTTATAGGGACCCTATGTACAACAGAATGAAACACTGCCCGGTCCTGCACCATCCTCAAAATCGTTGTTATGCTTAAGCGCATTGTTGCAGCCACTGTGTCAATCCATCTCATTGAGGGTCTTCCTCTTTTTAGCTAACCCTCTGCTTTACCAAGCATGATTTCCTTCTCCAGGGACTGATACTTTCTGATAACATGTCCAAAGTATGTGAGATGTAGTCTTGCCATCCTTGCTTCTAAGGAGCATTCTGATTGTACTTCTTCCAAGACAGATTTGTTCGTTCTTTTGGCAGTTAATGGTATATTCAATATTCTTCACCAACACCACCATTCAATTCTTCTTAGTCTTCCTTATTCGTTGTCTAGCTTTCACTTGCTTATGAGGAGATTGAAAATACTATGGCTTGCGTCAGGCACACCTTAGTCTTCAAGGTGACATCTTTGCTTTTCAGCACTTTAAAGAGGTCTTTTGCAGATTTACCCAATGCAATGCATCTTTTGATTTCTTGACTGCTGCTTCCTTGGATGTTGATTATGGATTCAAGTAAAATGAAATCCTTGACAACTTCAGTATTTTCTCCATTTATCATGACGTTGTTCATGATGTTGCTTATTGGTCCAGTTGTGAGGAGTTTTGTTTTCTTTATGTTGAGGTATAATCCATACTGAAGGCTGTAGCCTTTGATCTTCATCAGTAAGTGCTTCAAGTCCTATTCACTTTCAGCAAGCAAGGTTGTGTCATCTGCATAAAGCAGGTTGTTAATAAGCCTTCCTGCAATCCTGATGCCCCGTTCTTCTTTGTATAGTCCAGCTTCTTGGATTATTTGCTCAGTATATAGATCAAATAGGTATGGTGAAAAGATAACAACCCAGATGCACACCTTTCCTGGCTTTAAACCACACAGTATCCCCTTGTTCTGTTCAAATGACTGCCTCTTGATCTGTGTACAGATTCCTCATGAGCACAATTAAGTGTTCTGGAATTCCCACTCTTTGCTATGTTATCCATAATTTGTTATGATCCACAGAGTTGAATGCCTTTGCATAGTCAATAGAACACAGGTAAACATCTTTTTAGTATTCCCTGTTTTCAGCCAGGATCCATCTGACATCAGCAATGATATCCCTGGATCCTCTTCTGAATCCAGCTTGAATTTCTGGCAGTTCCCTGTAGATATACTGCTGCATCCACTTTTGAATGATCTTCAGGAAAATTTTACTTGTGTGTTATATTAATGATATTTCCACATTAAGTTTGATAAGCTTTCTTGGGAATAGGCATAAATATGGATCTTTTTCCAGACGGTTGGCCAGGTAGCTGTCTTCCAAATTTCTTGGCACAGATGAGTAAACACTTCCAGCGCTGCATCCATCTGTTGAAACATCTCAATTGGTATTCCAACAATTCCTGGAGCCTTGTTTTTCACCAATGCCTTCAGTGCAACTTAGACTTCTTCTTTCAGTACCATCAGTTCCTGATCATATGCTACCTCCTGAAGTGGTTGAACGTCGACCAATTCTTTTTCGTATAGTGACTCTGTGTATTCCTTCCATCTTCTTTTGATGCTTCCTTCATCATTAATATTTTCCCCATAGAATCCTTCACTATTGCAACTCGAGGCTTGAATTTTTTCTTCAGTTCTTTCCGCTTGAGAAATGCCTGGAGTGTTCTTCTCTTTTGGTTTTCTATCTCCAGGTCTTTGCATGTGTCATTGTAATACTTTGTCTTCTCGAGCTGCCCTTTGAAATCTTCTGTTCAGCTCTTTTACTTCGTCATTTCTTCCTTTCGCTTTAGCTACTAGACATTCAAGAGCAAGTTTCTGAGTCTCTTCTGACATCCATTTTGATCTTTTCTTCCTTTCCTGTGTTTTTAAATGACCTCTTGCTTTCTTCATGTGTGATGTCTTTCATGTCATTCCACGACTCATCTGGTCTTCAGACATTAGTGTTCAATGCATCAAATCTATTCCTGAGATTGTCTCTAAATTCAGGTGGGATATATTCAAGATCGTACTTTCTTCAGTTTTAACTTGACATTGCATATGAGCAATTGATGGTCTGTTCCACAGTCAGCCCCTGGCCTTGTTCTGACTGATGATATTGAGCTTTTCATTTTTCCACAGATGTAGTCAGTTTGATTCTTGTGTATTCTGTATGCTGAAGCCCACATGTTATAGTCACCGTTTATTTTGGTAAAAAAAAATATTTGCAGTGAAGAAGTCATTGGTCTTGCAAAATTCTGTCACGTGATCTTTGGCATTGTTTCTGTCACCAAGGCCATATTTTCCAACTACTAATCCTTCTTCTAGGGACTTACTGGAGATGTTGAAAATATTTGTTAGGATGAATTAGTGAAAGAGTTTAATTCCAAACCAAAGTGTTTCAAATGTATTCCATTGGCAATGGAAGAACATTCGGTGGTTTTCAAGCAGGAAAATCTCAGTGTGATATTTTATGAAGATATAGGAAGAGAAAGAAGAAAGTTGTCAGCTTTCTCAAACTGAAAACCCATTGTTGTAGAGTCGATTCTAACTCACAGTGACCTTATAGGACACAGCAGAACTGCCCCATAGGGTTTCCAAAGAGCGGCTGGTAGATTCGCCTTTTGGTTAGCAGCCAAACTCTTAACCACTGTGCCACCAGGGCGCTCTACTGGGTATTATTGACATAGCTGATCTTTGGTAATAGATTAGAAATCTCATTTCCTATTCCAAAACTTACTCTTCATCACTACATGTTTTAAGTAACTTTGGCAAATAGCAATTTCTTTTAAATTGATATAGCCTAAGGTATTATTATTAACTTCTCGAACAGAGCAGTAGTTAAAACATCCCCAAGTCCTTGCTTAAAAATCATACTGGGTGACCATTGTCATCTCCACACAGTCCAGATGGAAGTTGGCATAAAATCCTCTGGGGTGTATCTGGATACAAGCTCTGCCTTCTCGCCGCTAGTGGGCAGACACAGCCCTTGGTTGTAAACAAAATTTGCTATCACAGAGGGGAATCAGGGTCAACTACTTCAGGGGCAGGTTCTTTCACTGCTTAATCCAAACTGACTGACTTAATGATCTAAACTGTAGATTTACTGCCTTTGCCCCCTGAGCGTTGAGCCACCACCTTCACTGGAAAGGTAATTCCACCTGGTAATTAACTGTGAAATATTGAGTGGCCAGTTTCTGACCTGAGTGTTTGTGCCAAGCAAAAGTTTCACTTGAGTTTTTTTTTTTTTTTTTCTTTCTCTTGTTCACTGCCAGTTTGTGTGTATGTGTGTTTTTAAGTATTAACTCTCATGGAAGCACATTCCTATTTAAAATTCCCAGACAATGAGTCAGACCTGTTCAGTGAGGTTCCTGGAGAGTCACATGATGTGGGTTGATGAAACTTCACCTTATGAAAGGTTGGAGGAAAAATATCAGAAGATCCCTTTCACATTTTTATAAACATATATATATATAAAAATACATATGTATGTGTGTGTATATACATACATATACATATCCTATATGTTACACATATAGTTTTGCAAATATATACACACAGAAAGAAACAGACATATTCACACAAAAAATGCCTTCGATTTTGTTCCTTTCTTTTTTCCTTTGCTGATATTTAAAAATCTAGTGAACCAAGAGCTTATGCCTCTTTGAAGCAAGAAGAAAGTAGAATCTCTGCAGCCACACATATTACACATGGATTTTAGGTACGTATCTACCCCCTGGATTCAGAGTAGTGAGAATGGAAATCTGGATTCCGATAAGGTAGAGGGAGAGCTAGTATCTTTGCGACTTGGAAGATTGAAGTTATTGCACTCACTATTCTGACCTGATAATACGTTTTAGGCTTAAGTGGGCCTCTAAAAAGCCTGCATTACAATTCACACTTTTCTTCAAAGCAGTTTGATGCTTCATGGTATAACTAGTATATCTTGTTAGTTTGAACAATAAAGTAGGCTACCTCCTGTTAATACTAAATCAGAGTAATTTTTGAAGTTTTACTGATTAACTTTTCTACATAATTTCTCTAAGTGCAAACTCACTCTAGGGGTGATATGTGGAGCATAAAAACCTCGTTTGCTAGTGATCCTCACTTTAGACAGACTTGCGGCACCACTTATGAAAAAATTAAATTAATTGAAAGATAACAAGTATTCGAGAAAGATCTTGCCTCAAAATGACTATGGGCAGAGGTCAAGAAGGCAGAGGAGCCCGTTAGTAAGTTTTCTTTATAAGATTGAGGATACTCAAAGCATTTTAAGAGTGTCCTTGGTGTTTTAAGACATTAATGAGGAAATAACCTCAACTAAATTGACTACATTTATTCATTCATTTAATGAATATTTATTGAGTAACAACTATATGCCAGGAGCCCTGGTGGCACAGTGATTAAGTACTCCACTGCTAACCTAAAGGTCGGTGGTTCGAACCTACCAGCCGCTCCACTGGAGAAAAATGTGGCAATATGCTCCCGTAAAGGTTACAGCGTTGGAAACTCTATGGGGCAGTTCTACTCTGTCTTATAGGGTCTCTATGAGTTGTGATGGACTTGATGGCAATGCATTTAATCTTGTATGTGTTTTTCTTTTTGGTTTGTTTGTTTTGTTTTGTTTTTTGGTTTCTATATGCCAGACACTACTAGATGCTGGAAATTGAAAGAAAAGTGCATTACGGTCCTACCCACAAGTACTCCAAATTTGATGGGTGAGAGTTGCATAAGCAAAAAGTTATAATTCAGGAATGTTGAAAGTACTATGAAAACACAGGTGCAGAAAAGATTAACTTTGTCTAACAGAATTCGGTAAAACTTCACAGGGGAGGTGATACTTGATCCAGATCTTTACAGATAAGTAGGAAATGACTTGCTGATAAATTAGTAAAGCAGAGGAAAAATATTATGCAAAGTTGGGGAGGTGTTTGAAAGAGTAAGACCTGTTAAAGGCATAATGAACAATTTAATACTGGCCAGATCAGCCTTATATTAGGGAATCTTGCCATTCATTTGTACCTTTATTCTTGCTCAATCCAGAAGCTAAATATACTCCAGATGAGGGTTTATAACCAGGAGGAAGCAGGTCACTAGTAATCTAAGATTTCTCTCATATTCATTCTCTGTCTCTCTGTCACACACTCTCTTTCTCTCTCTTCTGCTTAGGTTTTCTAGTCTCTGAATCATCCTCTGAAGACTGGCAATATTTTGCACTTGTGTTTGGACACATGGCCACTATAGTTTACACGCCACCATTTCTAGTAACAGCCCAGGCTTACTGAGATTGCTGTATCTAAATGTCTTAATCCCTGGAGAGAGAATCTTATTTGCCCTGCTGATCCCATGCACTGTGGTCAAGAGTGGAGTCACTCTGTACAAATATGAATCCTGGGGGAAAACTTCTACCAATGAGATGGACATACATCCTCAGAGAAGGCAGGCTGTGAGTTGAACATCACTCCCAAAGGTATCTACTACACACAATAATTCTACATCAGATTCATCAAAGGGATTATGAGGTGTAGTATGACACTGTCCTATTTTGCACAATGCCAACATAAATTTGCTAAGGTTGTTTTCTACGACTAATTTCTCCCTATAATTGTTTCTTAGGTGATTGCAGAGAAAAAAAGGATGATGTGATGTCCAGGAAGGTGTATTTTTCCATGAACAGGAGCACAGTGGGCTTGGTCAAGAAGCTTGAGTCAATGTGAATATTTGTGATTTCTTCTTCTACTTCCCCTATGGCCCCTACCCCTAATTAAGTGAAGAAGGCCATTTATACCTTTATACAAAAGTTATATAGAATTGAAAACACTCATTTGGAAGTCATTTCTTTCTGTACATAAGAAGCAAGTTTCAATGAGATTCTGAGGTGCAGATCCAGTAAAATCTGTGAAAGCCAGAAACTGTATAAGGCAGAAACCTTTCAGAGAAGGAAAACTCAAGTATTTTCCACTAAAACAAGCAACAGAAAAGGGGTAAGACTATACCTTGTCAAAGGAGGAAAACTTGCGAGACCTGGAAAAACAAGGCAGTCCAGTCGAGTTCCTGCTCTCAGAGGTTTCACTGTGTAAGTAGTACATGCAAGTACCTAGAGCTTCTCCCAGTATACTCTGCTATGGGAAGATGATGTAGCTGGTAGTATAAATGGGTCCATGAGCTTTGTTTTATTTGTTTGTTATTTTCATTCTCAAACTTTTCAAATTCCTTAAATCAGATCTAGCTAGCAGATTATAGAAAAAACGGCTTTTTACCATGACATGTTATTTTGTGGAAATTATTAATAAATAACTTTGCTCCAACATTTCCATAGATCTGTTAGAATCCATACTTAAATTATAATTCAGAATCACATCTAAATTAGTTCAAGCTTGCACTAATGAAGGTAACTCTAGCCACTCTCAGAAATAAACTCTCAAGTGTTAGTGGTTTATTGATTGCTCACCTAAAGTCCAAAATGAGTGTTCCCAGTTGGAAGATGATTCATTTCCATGATTCAGGGAACTGATGCCTTTCCATCTTGGGATTCCACCATATTCAATGACAGCTTCCAATGTCACCATGGAAGAACAAATACCATAGAGAATTGCACCTGTGAATTTTTTATCAGCCAGGCCTAGAAATCACTTCCACACATACATAGTCAACTAGCTGAAACTCAATCATATAGCCACACATAATTGCCAGGGTGGCTGCAAAATACAGCCTAGTTGTCTTCCCAGGAAGAAATGAAAATGAGTGTAGTGAAAATAACTAGTTGCCTTCACAAAGCTCTTGGTAAAATCCCTCATAACCCTTTCCTTGCAATGAGTAATAATAATTAATAATAATAAGGTGTAATTTGGTTTAATCTAAACAGAACTGAAAATCATTCAGCCAAGTTCAAATCCAGTGTACAGATAAAATATTATGACAAAGTGCCACTTATGCTATTGTGTTGTTTATAATCCAAATAAGCATTAAATAGTTTAGAAAAAACACACACACACACACGCATGCACATATACTTTAACATTTAATGGAGAGTTGAGTTCCAAACTCTTGGATTGTATATAGATATTCATAAAGAGAAATAGAAATAGTCTAAGTAGAAGGGAATACTTATCAAAGTCATTGTTTTAAACAAAACTATTTTCTTTATTGTTGCTTGATGTATAAATGATAAGATACTAGAAATTATAACAAAATACTTCGTTATTCTTAAAGTGATAAAATATCCATGCCTAATTTTTTTAAATTGTCACTGTGTAGATTATTACATTTTTCTCATATTTGTAATAATACATGTTTCCTTATACTGCAGTATATTATTTTAGAACAAATTTAATATTATTCCAAAAATTTCTCTCTTTTTCAGTTTTGGGTAATTAAATGTATGTATTTTTAGATTTTCAGCTTCTAGTGGTTCTACTGGTTTCCTCCATTTGTAGGAAATTATGGTGAATAATTAATTTTGTTGAGTTGGGGAAGAAGGAAGTGCAGAGATTTTTTTCCCCCCCATCAATTTTAGTCCCTGGGTTTATAACTGTATCTCTCATTATAGTCTCTGGAGGAAGTGTTTATAGTTTGGTTCCTAGAAAAAGTTGTTGGATGAAATCTGGGAACACCCAAGGAATAACATAATACCACAGCAGAATTCACATGATTGATGATATCATAGCTTATTTTTAACAGATGTCAAAAGAAGGAAAATCAGAACCCAGTTGTAAATCCATCCACCTATGGTCACCTGATCTTTGACAAGGGCCCAAAGTAACATCAGATGGGGAAAAGACAGTCTTTTTAACAAATGGTGCTGGCAAAACTGGATATCCAGTTGCAAAAAAATGAAACAGAACCCATACCTCACACTGTATACAAAAACTACTTCAAAATGGATCAAAGACCTGAATATAAAGCCTAAAACTATAAAGTTCACAGAAGAAAAACTAGGACCAACACTTCATGCCTTAATACATGGCATTAACAGGATACAAACCATAACCATCAGCGCACAAACCACAACAGATAAGCTAGATAACTGGGATCTTCTAAAAATCAAACACCTATGCTCTTCAAAAGACTTCACCAAAAGAGTAAAAAGAGAACCTACAGACTGGGAAAAAAATTTTGGACAGTACAAGTCAGACAAAGGTCTAATCTCCATAATCTACAAGAAAATCCAACACCTCTACAACAAAAAGACAAACAATCCTATCCAAAAAATGGGCAAAGGAAATGAACACACACTTCACCAAAGAAGACATTCAAATGGCCAACAGACACATGAGGAAATGCTCGCGATCACTAACCATTAGAGAAATGCAAATTAAAACCACAGTGAGATACCATCTCTCCCCGGCATTACTGGCACGAATCAAAAGCACTGGAAATAACAAATGTTGGAGGGGCTACAGGGAGATCGGAACTCTTCTGCACTGCTGGTGGGAATGCAAAATGATACAACCATTTTGGAAAATGATATGGTGCTTCCTCAGAAAGCTAGAAATAGACATACCATTCAATCCAGCAATCCCACTCCTAAGAATATATCCTAGAGAAATAAGAGTCGTCACTCGAATAGACATATGCACACCTATGTTCATGGCAGCATTGTTCACAATAGCAAAACGATGGAAACAACATAGGTGCCCATCAACAGATGAATGGATAAACAAAATATGGTACATACACACAATGGAGCACTATGCAACGAGAAAGAACAACAATGAATCTGTGAAGCATCTCATAACATGGATGAAACTGGAGGACATTATGCTGAGTGAAATAAGTCAATCACAAAAGGACAAATATTCTATGAGACCTCTATTGTAAAAACCCATGAAAAAATTCACATGCAAAATGTAACAGTCCTTGTTGGTTACCAGGGATGGGGCGGGGGGAATGCTAAATAGGCAATAGATAAGTGGTATCTTGGGTGAAGGCTGAGACAGTACACAATGCAGGGGAAACTAGCACAACCTGTACAAGGAAAGGTCATGGAAGCCCCATAGACACATCCAAATTCCCTGAGGGACTGAGTTGCTGGGCGGAGGGCTCTGGGGACCATGGTCTCGGGGAACATCTAGCTCAATTGGTATGACACAGCTTATAAAGACAATGGTCTACATTCTACCTTGGTGAGTAGTGTCATGGGTCTTAAAAGCCTGTGAGCAGCCATCTAAGATACTCCACTGGTCTCATCCCTTCGGGAGCAAGGGAGAAGGAAGAGAACAGGATACAAGGAAAAGATTAGTGCAAAGGACTAATTGTCCACAGCTACCAAGGCCTCCACCGGACTGAGTCCAGTACAGCTAGATTGTGCCTGGCTACCACCACTGACTGCTCTGACCAGGATCATAACAGAGGGTTCTAGACAGAGCTGGAGAAGGATGTAGAGCATAATTCTAACTCACAAAAAAAAAGACCAGATTTCCTGGCCTAAAGGAGACTGGAGAAACCTCAAGAGTATGGCCCCCAGACACCCTTTTAGCTCATTGGTGAAGTTACCTCCGAGGTTCACTGTTCAGCCTCTGAGTGGACATCCCCGTAAAACCAAATGAGACTAATGAGGTACAGGAGTCCAGTGACAAGGCCCAGAAGGCAGAAGGGGACAAGGAAGCTGGTGATAGGGAACACAAGGTTGAGTAAGGATATTGTTGATGTGTTGAGAGATTGTTAACCATTGTCATAGGGCAACATTTGTAGTAAATGTTAAATGAGAAACTATTTTGTTCTGTAAGCCTTCATCTTAAGTGAGAATAACAGCATAATTGGAAGAGCGTAGTCAATGTCACTGAACTGTGTATGTAGAAATTTTTGAAATGGTGTATGTTTGGCTATGTGTATTTTCACCAAAAAAAAAAAAAAAGGTTGAGAATTTAGAGGGTTAATATGTTGTGGGGTTGTTAATCAATGTCATAAAACAACATGTGTACTACTGTTTCATGAGAAACTATTTGTTCTGTAAGCCTTCACCTGAAGTGCAATAAAATATTTTTAAAAAAAAATAAAAAAAAAAAAAGAAGGGAAATCAAGCTGCTATTCCATATACTGAGCTCTTGTTCACTTAACAGAGGACCTTTCTAAGTAAATCATAATTAATAGTGGTATCCAGTTAGTTAGGTGATGGACATTTGGATTACTTTTGGCCTTTCAAAAGAAAAAGACATATGATAAAAACCACAAGTTCTAGAAAAGATGCCTATGTATTCCTTTATTTCCTTATGCTTCATTTGAGCACAATATTTAATTTGGCATTGGTGCATAGATTGTAGTTAGGAAATTTTCTTTTTAGAAAATTGTAGAACTCTAAGAATCTTACATGCATCCAGTCTTAAAACGACCTCTTCAATAACTGGCAAATGAAGTCCCACTTCCACCTGTGTGTTGACCGGGAGAGAGGGCGTCAGTGTTGCTTTTTGACAATGTATGTATGTAAAAATAATTTGGGGAAAATAAAAGAAAATAACTACATACGATTTTGGTTAACAAAGATCAATAGTTTCTTGGCCGAATACAACCTTCTACTGAACCAGGTTATTTTCTGTGTGTTGGTTGTAGCATATGTTGACCATCTTCAAGGAAGGACAAAGCAGGCAGCTAACTTGTAGAATTACGTAAAAGATTTTTTCCTCAGCACCCATTACATTCCTCTCCTGAGTAGGTCCTCATACTACTTTTGGAGATACAGACAAGGGTAGTATATACTATGATTCATACTCTAAAGTGGTTCTAAGAAAATAAGAAGTCCCGTGTAAGGGAAAGGGTAATGGTTCCTTCTTAACCATACATCTAAAGAATGTCTTACGTATGAAGCATCATCTCCTTTCAAGCTTGATTTTTATTGATGAACAGTCAGGCTTATGCAGGTTGGGTATGTTACATTCAATAGCATGAGTGCATACCTCCAATTTCAATTTAAAATTAAAAAACTCAGATGTTTTGTTTCTATTAGACATAAACACACACAAACACACCATGTGCATACACCCAGAAAAAACTTTATTTGTGTTTTCTTTGAAATACCAGTAGAATACGTAGTATTCTATGCTAGATGGTGTTAATTTCAATGACCAAGAGGAGCAAAAGCATTTTAGGTATCATGTCTCATTTTTAAGTTGAAAATAATATGCTAAAATGTAATTCTGAAAACCCCACTAAGTGTTGTCAAAATGTGCTAACTCAAGCACATTTTTTTTTTTAATTTTAATTTGACAGTCTTTTGCAGGGGTTAGCAAACTTTTTCTAGAAGTGGTTAAAGAACCAGTAAGTATTTTAGGCTTTAAAGGCCATAAAGCCCCTGTCACAGCTACTCAACTCTGCTGTTGTGGCATAAAAATAGCCATAAACAATACATAAACAAATGAACATGGCTGGATTCCAATAAAACTTTATTTACTAAAACAAACAGAGGGTCAAATATGGTCCGTGGGCCATAGTTTTCCTGCCTCTGGTCTTTAGCAACTCTCACCTCATACGTTAACACTAATTCTGTTCCTTACAGGGATTTTACAAAATTATTCTCAAATTATTCATAATTTTAGCTTTTTATTTGAAATATCAACATAAAATAGTTCTTTATCCCATTTGCTATGAAGAATATGATCTACCTGTTAGATTGAACAGACCACAAAACTATCAATTTCCCTTTCTTCTCCTGGGCCTTGTTGAGGACAGTGAGGGTTTGTAGGAATTGCAAAATGAGCTCATCTGTCAACTTACAGCTAAAATATTTGAAGCAAGAACATGGAGTTTTGGTACCACAAAATGCTCTATTTAAAAGAACACTGCTGAGAGGCTTAGTGTTCAGTACTACTAGGGACACTCTTGAGAATAATGACCTAGTTTTCCTCAGCAAAGTCAACTCTGGAAGAGGATGATGTCTATAAATGAGGTCTCATGAAAGAATATAATTAAACACTGATGCTCCTCAAAGTGAAAGAGATTTGAGATAATGACTACAGTGGCACGCACTGTACCAATGAGAACAAGATGTCACAATTATATATTTGTGGGTTGATTTAATATGACAGTATTCTTAGCAACAGTGAACTTGGTCTGTCTGTGCATAACGACACAATCTATGTGCTCTACAACTGAAGCTCTATTTATCTGTTATAAACTTACATGTGTCAATTACCAAACTTCTTAATCTAGCTGGACTTTCTTGTCAGTGGAAGTCCAGTATAAGTCTTGATTTACTATGGCACAGTGTTTGCAAGTCAAACTCCTTATTTAAGTGAAGTTTTTTAAAAATTGTCTGTATAAGTAGAGCTTCTTTTTTTAATTATTTGATTTTCGAATGATAGTCTTTCACCACAGAGTTCTAAGTATCCTGTCTTCCCAAGTATCCTTAATGAGTAAGTTAGCATCTAGTAGGTTTGAGTTGTCCCTCACAGTTAATACAGGAGAGAGAAAAACGGCCTACACCAGGGATTGTAAAACCATGGCCTTCAAGCTAAATCCAGCCCACCACTTGTTCTTTATGGCCCATGAGCTAAGAATGATTTTTACATGTTTAAAAGATTGAAAAAAAAATCAAAAGAAGAATAATTTCGTGACATGAAAATAATGTGAAATTCAAATATCAGTGTCCATTCAAAGCTAGATTGGAACATGGCCATGCTGATTCATTTACATATTTCTTATAACTGCTTTCATGATATAACAACAGGGTTGAGTAGTTGCAATGGAGACCATATGCCCCAAAGGCCCTTTCTCTCTGGCCCTTTATAGGAAAAGTTTGCTGATCATTCCCAAACCTCTGGCTACATGATTCCTCAAATTCCCTATTCAACTTGTTATTTTAATGTGACTATGCTTTCCTTCCCTTTGCAGTTCCGACTTTTGCCTTGACTTTGCGTTTGGAGAGTTATTCCAAGTCGGTGGTGAGAGTTCAGCCCTAGAGGCCCAATTGTGTGCATGGCAATACACTTTAATATACTTCCACCTCTATAGTGTGAAATATAGAGGTCAATCTAGATAACAATTTATCAAAATGCCTAACATTTATATGTTGTTTTGTTATTAGTTGCTGTTGAGTCGATTCCCACTCATGGTGACCCCATGTGTTATAGAGTAGAACTGTTCCATAGGGTTTTCTTGGCTGTAATCTTAACAGAAGCAGATTACCGGGCTTTTTCTTCTGCAGTACTTCTAGTGGATTTGAACTGCCAACCTTTAGGTTAGTTGAGTGCAAACCATTTGTGCCACTTAGGGTCTTTAACATTTATATACCCATTGCCATTGAGTTGATTCTGACTCATAGTGACCCTATAAGACAGCGTAGAACTGCCCCATAGGGTTTCCAAGGAGCGGCTGGTGGATCTGAACTGCCAGCCTTTTGGTTAGCAGCCTATATCTTAACCTCTGCACCTCAGGGCTCCAACATTTATATAGAACTTTAAAATTTATAAAGCACTTTCACACACATCATCTCACTTGTTCCTACATGCTAGATATTATTCTCTTTAAAGACAAGGAAACTGAGGTTTAAATATGCTAACTGATTTTCAAAAAATGTCATGCAACTAATAAGTGGTGGAGACTTTAAACTGACTCCAATCTTATGTTATTTCTGCATTACATCCCTGCCTTATAAAGTTAGAGATATTTTTAAAATAAAAAATCCTGTGATCTAGCAGTTATTCTTGTCTTAAAATTATGCATGAAACTTCACGTGAAATTCCCTCTCACCTCAACATAAAACCAGTAAGGACTGCAGGCTGGACTCGCTTTCTCCAAGTAGAGTGGAGCAAAACGATGTTGCACATTTTCATAACCAGAGTAATTAATTCATCAAAGAAGAAGAATTAAGAAGAAATATTCAAAACTATAAATATTCAGGGTATAAAATATTTTTATGTAATTTCTTCAGAGTAAGAAGCATGTTGTTGTTGTTGTGTGCCATCGAGTTGATTTCAACTCATGGTGACCTCATAGGGTAGAGTAGAACTTCCCTGTGGGATTTCCAAGTTTGTAATCTTTGAGGAACCAGACTACTGCATCTTTCTCTAGTGGAGTCACTCATGGGTTCTAACCACTGACCTATCTCTTAGCAGCTGAGAGCTTAACCACTGTGCTACCAAGGTAAATTTGCCTCTCCCTTCTAAGCCCAAGCCCATTGCCATCCAGTCGATTCCAACTCATAGTGAACCTATAGGATGGAGTAGAACTGTCCCGTAAAGTTTCCAAGGAGTGGCTAGTGGATTCAAACTGCTGACCTTTTGGTCAGTAGCTGAGCTCTTAGCCACTGCACCACCAGGGCTCTGTTCTCCTTTCTAAGCCGAGTAAATAGGAGGAGGTTTTGTATTAATTCAAGTATTGAAAAATTTGATGATAAAACTTAATATTATTGAGTCAGCTTGTATTTAGTCATACAATTTTTGGCTGTTTACATGTTAAAATATCGCTAGCTGGACTACAGAGCATATCTTTCAGAAATACCGAAAACATACTCTAAGAGAAGCATTATTGATTTGACTTTCAATATAACAAATAAGAAGCCAATCTTGTTCATCTTTAAGGACTCCCAAAAATTCACAATTCTTTCACTCTTTGTCTTCTATCTAGCATCTCCTTTCTAAGACTCCTTTCCCTTTTTCTTTTTTCTTTCCCCCCAGGATCTCTTATCTTTTAGAAAGTAACTACATGAACAAGTAGATTTTATTATAATTGCATTATTCAACTGGAGCTTAATTTCTTTATTCTTCCTATAAAATATATTCAGAATCCCAAAACTTCTTGCCACCCTAGTCCAAAGCTGCCATTACCCTTCATCAGGATTTTTGTAATAATTTTCTAAGGAGTCTCTCTGATTCCATTCTTAGCCCCCTAAAACCATTTCTCAACAGCAGTCAGGGCGATCTTTAGAAATGCAAATCATATAATTAAAATAAATCTAAATTCCTGCAGGGCTGTACTTTATCTTGTCTTCCTATCCGTAGCCCTCCTCTACAACTCATCTCTTACCATTATCTTTCTCACTCAACCCACTCTAGCCACAATGGTTTTCTTGTGTTTCTTGAAGATGCCTGCTCATTCCTACCCTTGCTATTCCATGAGCTGGAGTATTATTACCTGAAATCTTCTCAGGATTTACTTCTTCCCATCGTTTAGATCTCCACTCGTGTGACACCATGTCTTCAGAGGCACCATCCTTGATCACCTGCATCCCTCTCTCTCTAGGTATTCTGATTTGTTTCTTTTTAGAATTATCTCTGTATATACTTGTTTATTGGTTTAGCTCTTTAATATCTATCTTCCTCCAATAGTATGTAAGCTCCTTTGGTATAAGGACCTTGTTTATCTTTTTCACCACTGTATCTCCAGCATCTAGAACACACAGTGTACAATAAATGTATGCTGAAGGGAGGAATGAGTGAATGTGTGTGGCCTTTGAAATAAAATTTTCCCTTTTCCTGACATAGCTTTGTTGGCAATAAGGCATGGAATATCATTTCAACCAAAAAGCGTAATATGACAGATTTGTCAATACTAGGGTAAGAAATATGTGAATCAGTCTAAGAAGTTGTTATAGATTGAATTGTGTCTTAGTCAACTACTTCTGCTATAACAGAAATGCCACAAGTGGATGGCTTTCACAAAGAGAAGTTTATTCTCTCACAGTAAAGTAGGCTAAAAGTCCAAATTCAGGTCATCAGCTCCAAGGGAAGGCTTTCTCTCTCTGTTGGCCTTCTGATCAGTCTTCCCCCAGCCTAGGAGCTTCTCCACAGAGGGATCCTGGCTCTGTTTCCAGCACTACTTTCTTGGTGGTATGAGGTCCCCCCACTTTCTGCTTGCTTCCCTTTCCTTTTGTCTCTTGTATGATAAAAGGTGGTGCAGGCCGCACACTCCAGGAAAACTCCCTTTACATTGGATCAGAGATGTGAGCTTGGTAAGAGAATCCCACCCTAATCCTCTTTAATATAAAATTACAATAACAAAATGGAGAACAACCACACAATACTGGGAATCATGGCCCAGCCAAATTGATACAACAATTTTGGGGGGACATAATTCAACCCATGACAAATTGTGTCCCCCAAAAAGATAAGTTGAAATCCTAATCCCTGTACCTGTGAATGTGACTTTGTTTTAAAATAGGGTCTTTGAAGATGTTATCAGTTAAAATAACATGAGGTCATACTGGAGTAGGATGGGTCCTAATCCAACGAATGATGTCTTTATAAAAGAGGAAAAGATACACAGAGACAGAGAGACAGAGAAACGATGGCCATGTGACCACAGAGGTAGATGCAGCTTCAAGCCAAGGATTGCTGGGAGCCACCAGAAGCTAAGAGAGAAGCATGGAACAGTTTCTCTTCCAGAGCCATCAGAAAGAATCAACATGGCCAATACCTTAATTTGGACTTCTAGCCTCAAGAATTGTGAGACAATAATTTTCTTATAAGCCACTCAATTGAAGGTATTTTGTTATGGCAGCCCTGTGAAATGAAGACAGATCCTTGGAAACTCTATGGGACAGTTCTACTCTGTCCTATAGGGTTGCTATGAGGCGGAATCTACTCCACGGCAATGAGTTTGGTTTTTTTTCTGGTTTGGGGCTATTAAGTTTCTTAAGTGTCTTCAGTTTCTAAACTATCACTTTTTAAATATAGAGAATGCAACTCTGAGCAAAAAACTGAAAAACTTCATTTAACTGGCTACTACAATGGTGAATCCTTCAAAATAATTGCATTGTGACTTCCCCAAAGTATTCATAATAGCTGGTTTTGAGTACATCAACTCATTCAGAGTCATCAATGGCAAGTGGAACTATTTTAAAATTCTGTTTTTCTCTTTTTTGTAAATAGGCTTATTTTTAAACAGTCTTGAAATAGAAGCCCTGAAGCTGGACAGAACCTTATCAGAGTCAGAACTGAGCAAATTGATTTCTGAAACTATCTTTCATTTTAAGAAAATGTAACTTTATCAAGTTCGGCAACAGTCAAGAAAAATGGTGTCTTAGTGATGCATAGCTTAGTTCTAAGATGTACAAGAGAGTGCAGTTGAATTTTTCTTGAGTTGTGGTGATTTAATGAACCATAGCAAGCACATTTACTTCAAGGGGACAAAATGCACTCAGCATACATGATCTGAAAATTTAGAAGGGATACTTTCAAAAATAATCCAAATCAACTCTTTCCACAGTACAGTCTGGATGGGGAGGAGAAGTCTGTGGTTGAAACACTCAATGTGGAGTTCATTGTTAAGAAAATCTTCTGTTTGAGTAATTTTATACATTTTCTGTCAGCATCAGCTTAGGGTAGAACTGTGAACATTCTCATTAATGCTTTCCTGCATTCCCTTTCTCAACCTCTGATATTCCTGTTGGTAGCCCTTACTCTTACCCCATCGAGACTATTTATTCTTCACCAACCAATCTTTGGCAATGTCTCAGTTGTTCCTCTGTTCTCCATAATTATTATTCCTTTATCTACCATTAAGATTTCCCATCCCATAATATCTGGCACTCAGGCACTTATTTTTATTCCACTGTACACTGAAATCAGTCACTTATTTTTATCCAGAATATTTTATAAATACACGTGCATTAGAGTGTGCTGGGTATCATGTCTTGTATAGAGAATAATCAGACATACCCTCTTCTTTCATGTTACTTAAAGTCTTTGTGAGTCCCAGAGGGGGTAATACAGTTTACATCAATGAGTAAACAGCTTTTTGGAGTCCCTGGGTGGTGCAAACAGATAAGCTTTCAGCTGCTAGCTGAAAGGTTGGCAGTTGAAGTCCACCCAGAGGCACCTTGGAAGGAAGGCCTGGTGATGTACTTCCAAAAAATCAGCCATTAAAAACCCTGTGGAGCGTAACTCTACTCTGGAACACATGGGATCTCTATGGCAAGTGGTTTTTTATTTATTTTTAAAAAGATACATAGGAACATAGAGCTTTAAAAGAAAGGAATGGTTCTTTAATGGAAGGATTTCAGCTTCTTTTACATGGAGATAGACAAGGTATTCTGGGGAAAGAGATTATTTGCATACTTCTGAAAAGCACCAAATAGGCAAATCCTTATCTGGAGTATGCATAGTTCTGATTGTACCACTGAATTACCAAATTAAAGTTACTGCCACTAGACGTGGTAACTGGATAATGGCCTTTCCCTGACAACTGAATGCATGAGCCAAGGTATTTACTCACAAAGTAGAAGGCCTCTTTAAGGAGCAAGAATCCAATCTCATTGTCATTATTACCATTGTGCCAAATGACTTGTAAAATAAAATAAATGAGATCTACAGCACCTAGCAAGCCAAGACATCCCTCAATTCATCATCCCCTTGCAAAACTGCACTCTCTCTGATGGTCTCAAAATGAGGGTGAGAGAGAGGACTAGCTCTGACCTTCCACCGATCAGAACAAAGTGTTATTCTTGATCTCACTTCACTGCTTTCTGACTAGCAGAGCATTTTTTGTAGCATCTTATTTTTCTTTCTTCATAAATTGAAGTAAGAATCTAAAGAGCTACAGGATTGCTGTCGTACTGTAGTTTTACACAGAAGATGCCTTTCCAGCCATTGGAGTGATGTGTACCTGAGCAAGTAGTCAAATCTTAGGGTCTAGGTGGAAGCCACTAATTCTTTACAATCTCCAGAGACCGTGTACCTACAGATCTTGGGCACAGTGTGAGAAAGATGTCACCTGCTCATTACTTCAGATCTTTAGAGTAAACTTCACGTTCACCTTTCCTATGTGGTATACTGTGTCAGAAAAGTAGCAAGTGACAGTGAGGAGAGAAATGGAGAGCACAGATTTTTAAAACATATACAAGGAAAAAATGGCACTCTAGGCAGAAGTACCATGTCATCCCTCCACAGCAAAGATTCAAAAAACTAAGCCAAACAGAGAAAACAACAATCCTGAAACCCTAAATCATCAAATGAAGAGATAAAGAACTCAGCCAAGCACCAAATGGAGTGAGAAAACTGACAGAGAACAGAGAGCAAGGAAAGATCCATGCAGAGGTCCCCTACCAGCTAATGCAGCGTGGATCTGCCACCTTGGACTCCTATAAGAGACGAGCAAACAGGGGGTACAAGAAAGCAGCTTCACGGAGCTTCCAGCGGGAGACAAAACAACCAGTAATTGGCGATATACTCTTTCCCACTCCCTACCCTTCTTCACCCACACTAGGCCGCCTCTGCTTCCCGTGGACAAACTCTCTTGTTCAATAAACACCGGCTGCTTGGATTCCACCAGCCCGTACTAGCTGGCTGTCTGAGTACCATTTGTTGGCTGCTGGTGTTGCTTTTTCTTCTGCTTTTTTTTATTTCTTCCTTACCTCTCAACACCTCCCCCTCCTTTCACTCAAATACCTGGCTCCATGCGCCATCTTTGCTTCTTCCTGAGGGGCTGTGGAGCTCTGTTCGAGTGTGGAGCTGCTGCCCGTCTGGACTGCCACGGTGGTGGGATCCCCGAGCTTTTGTTCGATTGTTTGTTTTGAATTGTTTGTTTGTTTTCTTTTCCTTTTCTTGAGTTGGGAGCCCTTTCTGGCCAGGCAGTGCAGTGTGGCAAGGAGACTACCCCCTCGGCTTGCACAGATGTGCAGAGGGATCCGTGAGAGCATTTCTTCTTTTGTTAGTTTTTTTTTTTTTCTGTTTTTTTTGGGGGCTTTTCTTGTTCTTTTTTTTTTTCTAATTTGTTTTATTTTCTTTTCCCTCTTATTCCCTTTTTGTCTTTCTTCATTACTCACTTTCTCATCTCTCTGTATCTTCCTTCTCTTACTGTTCCCTGAATATCTGGCATTGTATGCCTCTGTGCCTTCTGGTCAGGCTGTATTGCAACACCTGAGAGCGACTTTCCCAGACCTCATAGCTGCACTGGTGGGATCCCTGGGAACTTTGCGGTCCTTTAATCTTTCTGATTTTTATTTATTCATCCTTTTCTTTTCTTCCTCCTCCCTTTTCTGTTTTTTCCATTTCATAGTCTCTCATCTCTCCACTCCAACGGCAAGCTCCCCTAGCATTCTTTTTTGTTTGTATGTTTTTGGTTCCTGTTCCTCTCTTCTCTCTCCCATATCCATCTTAGCTCCACACATCACAATCTTCCCGCTACATCCCGTCCACCTGCCCCGTGCACTTAAAATCACACCATGAAGCAGCACAGGCACGGCCAACTGGAACATGCCCTGCACTGATTGCTGGCCCACCCTGGTGGCTGTAGTGAGTGCCACAGACAACCTTTCCCAGTGACTCCTCTTCAGCTAGACCTGCCCTGCCGTACCATGTCTGAGTGACTGACCCTGCCAATTGGAGAAGGAGGAGAAAAGTATTGTGCCCACAGATGAGCAAATAACAAAGAACACACAGTCCGCCTTCTCAGACATAGTCAAATTTTTTTAAAAAAAGGGATGAAACAAACCAATCTATAATCAATAAATGAGAAAAATAACTACTGAATGTTCCAAAGAGAGCAGACAATCTCAAAACATTTACAAAAACAAGACAGGATGGTTTCAGTAGGCGTCCAAAATAAAACACCAGATAACTTTCCAGTGGAAGAAAATGCACTAGAACTACCTGATAGGGAATTCAAATCTCTAATACTCAGAATTCTCCAAGACCTGAGGCAAAAAGCTGACAAAAATGAGGAAAAAATAGACAAATTCATGGAAAATACAGACAAAATATTGGAAGAATTCAGGAAGATGATGGAGGAACAAAATGCCAAAATAAATTCACAGCTAGAAATTATACAAAAACAACAGTTAGAAATCCAAAAGATAAACAACAAGATTTCAGAAATGGATGACGTCATAGAAGGGCTGAGAAGCAGATTTGAAACCGTGGAAGACAGGATCAGTGGAAATGAAGACAAACACTTGGATACAACTCTGTCTCAGGAAAACTCAGAAAAAAGAACAAAGAAAAATGAAGAGACCGTGAGAGTTATGTGGGACAAAATTAAAAGTAAAAATTTAAGACTGATTGGCATTCCAACACAGGGGGAGAAAACAGAAAACACAGAGAGGATCACTGAGGAACTGCTGACGGAAAACTTCCCCAATGTCATGAAAGATGAAAAGCTGGCCATCCAAGAAGCTCAACTAACCCCATATAGGAGAGACCCCAAAAGAAAATCACCAAGGCATATCATAATCACACTCAACAAAACCAAAGACAAACAAACAATCTGGAGAGCAGCTCATGGAAAACAAGGGGTGACATACAGAGGTGAAACAATAAGATTAAGCTCAGATTATTTGGCAGAAACCATGCAGGCAAGAAGGCAATGGGATGGCATATATAAAATCTTGAAAGAAAAAAATTGCCAGCCAAGAATAATATATCCTGCAAAACTCTCATTGAAATATGATGGTGAAATCAGATCATTTCCAGATAAACAGAAATTAAGGGAATATGTAAAAGTCAAACCAACTTACAAGAATTATTAAAGGGAGTCCTTTGATCTGAAAACAAACAATTTCAGCTCACAGGCAGAAGATAGGTACCAGCCAGATACCAATCTATGAAATGAACTCTCAAGGACTATCCAAAACTAAAAGAAATACAAAAGGGAAACAGACCAGTTAATCAGTAAATGACAACAACATCAAAACAATAAAAGAAGGAAAAAATGGCATAGGTATAGAACCTTCTAATGGGGAGGAAGGCAAGGCGGTACAAAGCAAAGGTAGACTGCTTCAAACTTAGATAGATAAGGGTAAAATTCATGGTAACCACAAAGAAAGTTAACAAACATACTCATTAAAAAAAAAAACAGGAAAAACATAAAGTCTCAGTAAAAACAAAACTTACAAAAACAAAAGAAATGAAAAAAAATCCACAAACAAAAGTAACTCAGCACAAGAGAGTAAGAAGAACAAAGAAAACTTCAGCATCACAAAAAAAGGCACTACAAAATGACAGCAACAAACTCACATCTATGAATAATTACACTGACTGTAAATGGACTCAGTGCACCCATAAAGAGATGGAGAGTGACAGAATGGATAAGAAAACAGGATCCATCAATATGCTGTCTACAAGAGACACACCTTAGAAACAAAGATGTGAATTTATTAAAAGTCAAAGGTTGGAAAAAAATATATCAAGCTAACAACTACCAAAAAAGAGCTGGAGTGGCAATTCTAATCTCACATAAAATAGACTTTAAAACAAAATCTACCATAAAAGACAAGGAAGGCCATTATATAATGATTAAGGGGATGATCCATCATGAAGACACAACCATAATAAACATCTACGCACCCAATGACAGGGCTCCAAAATACATAAAACAAACTCTAACAACACTGAAAAGAGAAATTGACAGTTCCACAATAATAGTAGGAGACTTCAACACACCACTCTCAATAAAGGACAGAAGTTACAGAAGACCTAAAGGGCACAATCAGCCAACTTGACCTCATAGACATCTATAAAACACTCCATCCAACCGCTGCAAAGTATACATTCTTTTCCAATGCACATGGAACATTCTCCAGAATAGACCACATCTTAGGCCACACAGAAATCCTCAACAGGATCCAAAACATTGAGATAATTCAAAGTATCTTCTCTGACCACAATGCCATCAAGGTAGAAATTAACAATAGAAAGAGCAAGGAAAAAAAATCAATTACATGGAAACTGAATAATACCCTGCTTACACATCACTGGGTAATAGAAGAAATCAGAGATGGAATCAAAAAATTCCAGAATCAAATGAGAATGAAAATACATCATACCAAAACCTTTGGGACACAGCAAAGGCAGTCCTCAGAGGACAATTTATAGCACACATCAAAAAAGAAGAAAAGGACAAAATCAAAACATTAACTACAGAACTCAGACAAATAGAGAGAGAACAGCAAAAAAAGCCCACAACCACTGGAAGAAAGGAAATAGTAAAGATCAGAGCAGAAATAAATGAAATAGAGAACAGAAAAACAATAGAAAGAATCAACAAAACCAAAAGTTGGTTCTTTGAAAGAATCAACAAAATCAACAAACCACTGGCCAGACTAACAAAAGAAAAACAGGAGAGGACACAAATAACTCAAATAAGAAATGAAATGGGTGACATTACAATAGACCCAACTGAAATAAAAACTATCATAACAAAATATTATGAAAAACTATACTCCAACAAATTTGAAAACCTAGAGGAAATGCATAAATTTCTAGAAACACACTAGCTACCCAAACTACAACAAAGTGACATTGAAAATTGGAACAGACCCATAACAAGAGAAGAGATTGAAAAGGTAATAAAAAAAACTCCCAACCAAAAAAAGCCCTGGCCCAGATGGCTTCACTGGAGAATTCTACAAAACATTTACAGGAGAGCTTGTACCAGTACTACACAAGCTATTTCAGAGCATAGAAGAGGAAGCAACACTCCAAATTCATTCTATGAACCCAGCATAACACTCATACCAAAACCAGGCAAAGATGTCACAAAAAAAGAAAATTACAGACCAGTATCTCTCATGAATATAGATGCAAAAATTCTGAACAAAATTCTAGCCAGTAGAATTCAGCATCATATCAAAAAAATAATACACCACGACAAAGTAGGATTCATACCAGGTATGCAAGGATGGTTTAACATTAGAAAATCCATCAGCGTAATCCACCACATCAATAAAAGGAAAGAAAAGAATCACATGATCATTTCAATTGATGCAGAAAAGGCCTTTGACAAAGTCCAACACCCATTCCTGATAAAAACTCTCAATAAAATAGGTATAGAAGGGAACTTTCTCAACATAATAAAGGGCATCTATGCAAAACCAATGGCCAACATCATTCTTAATGGAGAGAGGCTGAAAACATTCCCCTTAAAATAGGAACAAGACAAGGATGCTCTTTATCACCACTCCTATTTAACATTGTGCTGGAAGTTCTAGCTAGAGCAATAAGGCAAGAAAAAGAAATAAAGGGCATCCAAATTGGTAATGAAGAAGTTAAACTGTCCCTGTTTGCAGATGATATGACAGTATACATAGGAAACCCTAAAGACTCCACAAGAAATCTACTGGAACTAATAGAAAGATTCAGTAGAGTAGCAGGATACAAGATAAACATTCAAAAATCAGTTGGATTCCTACACCAATAAGGAGAACGATGAAAAGGAAATCAGGAAAACAATACCATTTATAATAGCCCCTAAAAAGATAGAATACTTAGGAATAAATCTGACCATGGATGTAAAAGACCTATACAAAGAAAACTACAAAACACTACTGCAGGAAACCCAAAGGGATCTACATAAATGGAAAAACATACCATGCTCATGGATAGGCAGACTCAACATTGTGAAAATGACAATTCTACACAAAGCAATTTACAGATACAACGCAATCCCAATCCAAATACCAACAACATTCTTCAAAGAGATGGAAAAACTAATCATTCACTTTATATGGAAAGGGAAGAAGACCCGAATAAGTAAAGCACTACTGAAGAAGAAGAATAAAGTTGGAGGACTCACACTACCTGACTTCAGAACCTACTATACAGCTACAGTAGTCAAAACAGCCTGGTAGTGGTACAACGACAGATACATTGACCAATGGAACAGAATTGAGAACCCAGATGTAAGTCCATCCACCTATGGTCACCTGATCTTCAACAAGGGCCCAAAGTCCATCAAATGGGGGAAAAGACAGTCTTTTTAACAAATGGTGCTGGCAAAACTGGATATCCATCTGCAAAAAAATGAAACAGGACCCATACCTCATGCCGTATACAGGAACTACTTCAAAATGGATCGAAGACCTGAATATAAAGCACGAAACTATAAAGTTCATAGAAGAAAAAATACTACCAACACTTCAGGCCTTAATACATGGCATTAACAGGATAGAAACCATAACCATCAACGCACAAATCCTAATAGATAAGCTAGATTAGTGGGATCTTCTAAAAATCAAATACCAATGCTCTTCAAAAGACTTCACCAAAAGAATGAAAAGAGAACCTACAGACTGGGAAAAACTTTTGGACTGTGCAAGACAGACAAGTGTTTAATCTCCATAATCTACAAGAAAATCCAACAGCTCTACAACAAAAAGACAAATAATCCTATTACAAAATTGGCAAAGGAAATGAACAGACACTTCACCAAAGAAGACATTCAAATGGCCAACAGACACATGAGTAAATGCTCATGATCACGAGCCATTAGAGAAATGCAAATTAAAACCACAATGAGATACCATCTCACCCCAGCATTACTGGCATGAATCAAAAACACTGGAAATAACAAATGTTGGAGGGGCTGCGGGGAGATCGGAACTCTTCTGCACTGCTGGTGGGAATGCAAAATGATACAACCATTTTGGAAAATGATATGGTGCTTCCTCAGAAAGCTAGAAATAGACATACCATTCAATCCAGCAATCCCACTCTTAGGAATATATTGTAGAGAAATAAGAGTCGTCACTCGAATAGACATATGCACACCTATGTTCATGGCAGCATTGTTCACAACAGCAAAATGATGGAAACAACGTAGGTGCCCATCAACAGATGAATGGATAAACAAACTATGGTACATACACAAAATGGAGTACTATGCAACGAGAAAGAACAATGAATCTGTGAAGCATCTCATAACATGGATGAAACTGGAGGACATTATGCTGAGTGAAATCAGTCAATCACAAAAGGACAAATATTCTATGAGACCTCTATTGTAAAAACCCATGAAAAAGTTCACACACAGAATGTAACAATCTTTGTTGGTTACCAGGGATGGGAGACGTTGGGGGGAAATACTGAATAGGCAATAGATAAGTGGTGTCTCAGGTGAAGGGTGAGACAGTACACAATAAGGGGAAACTAGCACAGCTTGTACAAGGAAAGGTCATGGAAGCCCCATAGACACATCCAAACTTCCTGAGGGACTGAATTGCTGGGCAGAGGGCTGTGGGGACCACAGTCTTAGGGAACATCTAGCTCAGTTGGTATAACACAGTTTATAAAGACAATTTTCTACATTCTACCTTGGTGTGTAGTGTCTGGGATCTTAAAAGCCTGTGAGCGGCCATCTAGGATACTTCACTGGTCTCATCCCTTCGGGAGCAAGGGAGAATGAAGAGAGCAGGATACAAGGACAAGATTAGTGCAAAGGACTAATGGTCCACAGCTACCAAGGCCTCCACCGGACTGAGTCCAGTGCAGCTAGATGGTGTCCAGCTACCACCACTGACTGCTTTGACCAGGATCACAACAGAGGGTTCTGGACAGAGCTGGAGAAGGATGTAGAATATAATTCTAACTCATGAAAAAAACACTGGATTTACTGGCCTAAAGGAGACAGGAGAAACCCCAAGAGTTTGGCCCCAGACACCCTTTTAGCTCAGTGGTGAAGTTATCTCTGAGCTTCACCGTTCAGCCTGGGAGGGGACAACCGGGTAAAACCAAATGGGACTAATGAGGTACAGTAGTCCAGTGACAAGGGCCGGAGGCCAGAGGGCGACGGGGAAGCTGGTGGTGGGGACCCAAGGTTGATTAAGGATATGTTGATGTGAGATTGTTGACGATTGTCGTAGGGCAACATGTATAGCAACTGTTAAATGGGAAGCTATTTTGTTCTGTACGCCTTCATCTTTAGTGAGAATGACAGCACAATTGGAGGAGCGTGGTCGATGTCACTGAATTGTCCATGTAGAAATTTTTGAAATGGTGTATCTTTGGCTATGTGTATTTTCACCAAAAAAAAAGGTTGAGAAGTTAGAGGGTTGACATGTTGTGGGTTTGTTGTCTAGTGTCAATATGTGGAGCAATATGTGTACAGCTGTTTCGTGAGAGACTATTTGTTCTATGGGCCTTCACCTGGAGTGCAATATAAAAAAAAAGAAAAGAAAAACAAGATTTTGAGAATATTTTTAAAATATATATTAGTGAATAAGTCTTGATTTGGCTTCCTTGAAAGCTGTTTATAGACCTTTGAAACAGTCCTTTTATCCCTACCTCATTGTTTAAATCTAAGAAATGCACTTATTTTATTAGTGCATCTATTATCCAAGAACACATACAGTAAAAACTGTGAAAGCCAGAACCTGTGTAAGGGGGAATTCTATTAGAGAAGGAAAATTCAAATATTTTCCACTAAACTGGGTGATAGAAATGTGGTAAGATTGCACTGTGTCAAAACGGGAAAACTTGCAAGACCTGGAAAAACAAGGCAGTCCTGTGGAGTTCCGGCTCTCACAGGTTTCAATGAACAATATTACTTGCGTAAGAATAACACAGCGTGCTGTAGTGATGGCACAATGGTTAAGAGTTCAGCTGCTAACCGAAAGGTCGGCAATTCGATCCACAAGCTGCTCCTTGGAAACCCTCTGGGGCAATTCTGTTCTGTGCTACAGGGTTGCTATGAGTCGGAATCGACTTCACAGCAATGGGTTTTGAATATCTAAATCAAGTAAAAGTTGGATGTTACTGAGGTTTTCTTATTAACCACCTTGATATAAAGATAGCAGATCTTGTTTAGGGAGATTTACTCATCCTTAGAAAGCATCCATGTTATTGATACTGTCAAGGATGAACTCATTCTTCTCTGGAGGCTCTGGATTTGGGCTGAATTACATCCACATTCAGTGTAATATATTTGACAAGGTGGAGGCTTTGGAGTTAGACAAACCTGATTGTGAATTCTAGCTCACTATTTATTAGGTGACTGGGGAAGTTATCTATAAGCACCAATGTTCAGATTTCAAATACAGATAGTAATAATATTTAGACATTTGGTGGTTTTATTCTTGTGTGGAGGATTGTTTATTACATGCCAGGCAATTTGCTAAGTGTCTTATATACATTATGTCAATTAGTGCTCATCATAACACTTAGGTATTACCCACAATTTATATGTTAGGAATCTTTTGCTCAGAAAGATTAAGTTCTTGTGTAGTTTAACAGCTAAGCAATCCCAACTCACAATGATCCCACGTGTGTCAGAGTAGAACTGTTCTCCATAGTGTTTTCAATGGCTGATTTTTCCAGGGATTGCTAGGCGTTTCTTCTGAGGCAACTCTGTGTGGACTGAAACCTCCAACGTTTCAGTTAACAGCTGAGCATGTTAACCATTTGCATCACTCAGGGACTCTAGTTTAATAGCTGTTAAGTTAGTAAGTGTCAAAGCCAAAATTCAAATCCAGGTATGACTCCAAAACTATAACCATCGCTGAGGAGGGATTAAGGAGATGGTGATTCTTCAACATCCCCTGAATGGTCTCCATTGCTGGTAGGGGCAACATTTCTTCCGTCGGTACTGCTGCTATTCTTGCCTTAATCAATAGATATATGAAGTGACAGAGCGCCTTTGTTTCAGTGTGACTCTGTTTCCTTCATCACCCATGTTGATGTTACTATTCTTTTACAAGAATAGTATAAAACCTAGATCCTTTTGTTGCCTAAGGGTCTTGGTTTAGCTGAGGCTAAGACCCTTGTGCCTTAATCCCTTATGCATTATGAACCACTGCTCCTTGACCCCACCTCCAACTCCACCTCACTGGATTCTAATATTTTCATCTACCTAAATTCCACATAACTGGGAGCTCTCTGTCTCCATTCCACTAAGCTGAATACCCTAGACTTTAAAACTTTTTTATACCAGAATGTATTTTATTTCCCCATACCTTTCTGCTTTTATTGTTTTTTTTTTCCCAATATGACTCTCTTACCTGGTTGTATCTATAACACCTATCTGCTTTCCCCTGCCTTTCCAATTTATACATATCATCCCACTTGTTTAGAAAACACTTGTTTCTATGTTCCTCACTTCCACAACTTCCAACAAAATGACAGATATACCAACCTGCCATGCTCTGTTAATGCCCAATCCCAGAGCATATGGTGCCCTACAAAGTACTCAAGGCTCATGGATGAATTATTTTCTTCTCAGTCAACAAGTCCTGGAGGTTGAAAACACAATACAGATGTTACATCACTTATGAACGACTGTGGAAATGTAAAATCAAAACAAAACAAAAAATAAATACTATATTCTTTTTTTAATCCTGAACATTGAGAGCATCCAAAGGATCTTTTTCTTTCTTTCTTTTTTTCTTACCAGTTAGATTTTATTCAAAAGACAAATTCTGCTACCAAAAAACAAATAAATACATAAAGGCTAACATCAAAATGAGACATAAAAGCAGGGAAAAAAAAAAAGTGGCAGCGGGGGGGCTTTTACTCTTGTGAAGGTCAAATTGTTTCTTGAAACAGTATACCTAAGTGTTTTTCAAAACCACAGACTTCAGGGTCAGTTCAGTTTTTCTCAGTACAAAATGTTTCACTTAAAAATGTGAAGTCAGGCCTGTGGTCCAATGTTATCATTAATTTTATATAACTCAAGTATAAAGTATTACATTGTTCACAGAAAGCTGGGTGGCTTTGTACAGTGTATGAGTCCCTATAATACATACATACATTTAAAAATCAGCTGATTAAAGCGTCTGTCCTGCAGTATTTATGCATAGCCTGTTCTGTTCAAGTTCTCCTCCTTGAATGAGTGGGGATGCCTGTGAAACACTGCAGCGTTGCTAATATCTCAGATCTCTGAGATGGGAGCAAGGGTGACCACTCTGCTTATAATTATAGCTTGAGAAATAAGGAAAAATCCATTTGGAAGTTTTTTCTCATGATAGTTTGAAACCACTTATTAGTTCAAAGGAGTGCAAAGCAAGAAAAGGAACCACAAAGCTGAGAAAATCAGGCCAAAGGGGCCAGAATGTGGGTGATTGAGTCAGAATTAAGGAAAATAGAATTCCATGAGAAAAAGATCAGATGTGTGTGGATAGTTTGGATATAAGTATTAGTTTCTTCAGGGTGCTGTAACAAAGTACAAGAAATTGGGTGGCTTAAAACTTCAGAAAATAATTCTCTCCCAGTTCTGGAGGCTAGAAGTCTGAAATCAAGATTTCAGCAGGCTATGTTCTTTTTGAAGCCTCTAGGGAAAGATTCTTCCTTACCTCTAACTTCTGGCTATCCCAGGCATTCTTTGGTTTGTGACAGCATCTGTCCAAGCTCTGCCTTCATAGCCACACGGTCGTCTTTTGTCTGCATCTGTCTCTCCGTGTCTCTTCTCTTCTTATAAGGATACTAGTCACACAGGATTAGGGCTTACCCTACTCCAGTATGACTTCATGTTAACTTACATAATTACATCTTCAAAGACCCTGTTTCCAAATAACCTCATATCTACAGGAACCGGTGGTTAGGACTTCAAAATATTTTTTTGAGGGTAACACAATTCAGAACACCAGATCCTGGTGGACTCTAGTATTTTTACGTTGGAACTCATCAAAGAGTCCTGCAGAAAATAGACATATACCTCTGTGTTAGGCACTGTTGGAAATAAATAAATAAAATATGATCTTATTTTGAAGGACAAAGAGCACCAAATCCCATCACTCATGTAGCCTACATTCCTGTTCGATCAGGGTATATTTTTTCCCCCAATGATCCAGAACATGGCCTTAGGATCCTTCTGAATGCAGCATGTCAAGCACCCAGTGTCAGTCAATTAGAGGTGATATGCAAGCTGAAGTGGCTTGCCATCTACGCTGAAGTAGCTTAGAACATCACTACAACCCATGGCAGCATGGGGTAAAAATTTTGAGTGTCATGTAACAATAGAACATGTTTAGAGAACAATAATTTCTGACCAGGGAAATAGCAGAAGTCTTCATGGATGAAGTGGCCTTTGTGTCAAATAAATTTTGTTAGAGGATAAAAGAAGAGAAGAGGTGGGAGGAGATAAAAGTAATTTTACATCGTTAATATGAAAGCATATTATTTGGGCCTGGAGTTTAGAAAGCTGCTACATGTACCATCATGTTTTAAATCAAGGAGTGAGACACCTTCCAATGAACAACTAAGATAATTAAAATATTTGACTGTCTGTAAGAGTGATACGTAGCCTGCAAGTATAGCCATGAAGGATGACCTCTAGAATTTGGTGCTTTCCTATCTCTCAGTGTAGGCACTGTTATTTGTGAGAATACTAATTCTTTTTTTATGGTGGTTACATAAGCAAAAGTTTCTGTGATTAAAAAAAAAAAAAACAACAACTTAAATTATTGCTCTCATAAGAACAAAATAAGTCACATTAGTAATTGAGCTTATAAAAGAGCCTTTACCTGTGGGGCATCTGAATGCAATTTATGACTGAATCATCAAATAGTCATTTCACATATGCATGAGGGCACTACCTACCTCATATAAATGTGTTTATGTTTGAAGTTAAGAAAAAGATAAGAGCTACAGAAGCTTCAATTCTGAGCTCGGGCAGAGGTGAATATACATATTTGTTCCTTCAAGCACGTAGTAACCTGTCCTCCAAGTGAAGAATTATTGTTAGTTGTCATCAAATTGGCTTTGACTCATGGTGACCCCATGTACAGTAGAATGAAACATTGCTTGGTCCTGTGCCATCTTCATGCTGGTTGGAATGGTTGAGTTCATTGTTGAGTGCCTTCTAACCTGGGGGCTCATCTTCCAGCACTGTATCAGACTATATTCTGTTGTGCACCATAGGATTTTCATTGGTTAATTTTCAGAAGTAGATCACCAAGACTTTTCTTCCTAGTCTGTCTTAGTCTAGAAACTCCCCAGAAGCCTATCCACCATCAGTGACTGCTGGTATTTGAAATACTGGTGGCATAGCTTCTAGCAACACAAAAGCCACCACAGGAACACAAACTGACAGGTGGTAGAAATGAAGAATAATTGGACAAAACTATACGCTGACCAGAAAATAGTAAGTTCCAGCAACTCTGTCACCTCCTTATAGTGTCCATTCTTAATTATAAGACAATTCAATTAGATAACTTTCAAAGAAGCTGACTAGGATCCAATCACAGTACACCACTCTTTATTTGTTTTGTTTTGTCCACAGGGCAACTATTCAGTTTAGTGAAAGACGAGAATCATTTTATGCAGAAGAGAGAATTTTTTGAAGTCTAAAGCACTTGTGGTTTAAACTATGTAATGTCATCTTCTATTATTTTTCCTGTTACTTGTATTGTAGGGGTAGCTGATTCTGTCCCTTTTGATAATGGTATTAAATAAAAAATAATCTATGACTCTGCACAGTAAAATTTTGCTGTCTTTTGATTTTTTTAATTTTATTTAGCTTTGTTAATTGATGTAAATTTTATGCATCTTGCACCTGATTGTAGGCATTGCCTTATATCAACAGAGAGCTTAATTTCATCTTACTCTTAACAGTTCTTAAACTTAAAATTCTAGCTGAAAAAAAATAGCTATTTACTTTCAATTAATTATATTATTACGTCTTCCCAGAATATAAGAATCCATCTTTTGAATTATTAATATGTTGTAAAAATATTTTAACGTTAGAGATAATGTGGTGTAGTTAAAATGAAATATACAGGCTTTAGACAGAAATGGATCTGGGCATGATTCATAGCTCATAGCTCTCACACCTTCAATCTATTTGATTTAAAGAAGGTACTCAATCTTTTTTAATCTGTTTTCTCATCTGTAAAATGGAGACACCAACACCTCCCATGCATGATTATTGTAAAAAATAGACATACTATGGGTAAAGCAAGGAGCCTTGGCGAGTTAAGCATTTGGTTGCTAACCAAATGGTCTGCAGTTTGAACCTGCCAGTCGCTCCATGGGAGAAAAAGACCTGGCAATCTGCTCCCGTAAAGATTAAACCAAAAACCAAACCAAACTCATTGCCGTTGAGTTGATTCTGACTCATAGTGATCCTACAGGATAGAGTAGAACTGCCCTATATGGTTTCCAAGTAGCAGCTGATGGATTTGAACTGCCAACCATTTGCTTAGCAGCCAAGCTCTTAACCATTGTGCCAGCAGGGCTCCCTTAAAGATTACAGCCTAGGAAACCCTATGGGACAATTCCGCTCTGTCCTACTGGGTCGCTGTAAGTCGGAATCACTCAACAGCAACAGGTTTGGTTTGGTTTGATTACTTATCACCACCACCTGTCTGTCAGTTTGTTGTATTGTGGAGGCTTGCATGTTGCTGTAATACTGTAAACTATGCCACTGGTATTTCAAATATCAGCAGAATCATCCATGGTAGGCTGGTTTCAGTGGCATTTCCAGACCAAGACAGACTGGGAAGAAAGGTCTAAAGAGATACTTCCGAAAATTAGCCAATGAAAACTTTATGGGTTGGAACAGAATATTTTACCACCAGACCTAAATATACCAAGAATTTTGAGGATGGCACAGGACCGGGCAACATTTCGTTCTGGTGGCAAATCACATTCTTATAGGTTGAAAAACGTTAAGAATTCAAGAAGCCAAAATAATTAAAGAGAATCAAGAAGGAGAAAAATGATTGTTTCTACAATGCAGTTAGGAGGACTAGTTTGTGAAAACATGTGAACTAATTCTCTGGGGTCTCAAAATCGCATGTAAGGAAAGCAATGGATAATACAATAAAACCTGCAAAAGCCAGAAACTATGTAAGGCAGAAATCTGTCAGAGAAGGAAAACTCAAACATTTTCCACTAAAAGGAGCAATAGAAATGTGGTAAGATTGCACCAAGGCAGAAAACTTGTGACACCCGGAAAAATAAGGTCCCACTGAGTTCTAGATCTGACAAGTTTCACTGTCTTTTACAAGGGGCCAAAATTCTAGAGATTTTTGCTGTCAGAGCTACAGGCAGAGAAATATATTGTCCCACAACAATTTTACCCTAATTTTAGTCCCTTAAGTCAGTGCCATGAGAACATTGGTTACATTTATACCTCTCCTTGTAATAATACTTGTTCAGTGGTAGAAAAGTACTCGATTTGATAAACTGTACAACTTCTCTCAATTATCTCTACTAATTGCCAAAGAAGTTGGTTTCTAAACACTAAATTAACACTGGATGTTTCCTGGGAGCACAGTGATTGTTAAGGTTGTCTGTCAAATGGGCTGGCCATGATTCTCAGTTATGATGTAGTTTGGCAGTTGTATGATGATGTGATTATATTCATGATGAGATTTTACATAATGTTGATGGGATCTGCTGTGAGTAGCCAATCAGTTGAAAGGGAGTTTCCTTGGGGTGTGACCTGCATCCAATATAGGTGGATTTTCTGGCAAGACTTGCTGGCTTTTGCTTGCACTGGATCCTGCAACTGGCTCCTGTTCATCTGACGTCTGGTTCTTGGGACTTGAGATGGCAGCTTACCTGGGGTCTTGGCTGCCAATCTTTGGATTCATTGGTCTTTGCAGCCTGTAAGCCAGAGCTCTACTGTCTGACCTGCCAATCCTAGGTTCACCAGCCCCTGCAGCTACATGAATCAGGAGAAGCCTAGAGCCTGACCCACGGACTTGGGAAGTTCCAGCCTCTACACCTGCATGAGCCATTTCCTTGATATAAACCTCTCTCTCTCTCTCTCTGTCTCTCTGTCTCTCTCTCTCTCTATATATATATATATATAAATATATATATTTACACTTTACTAATTTTGTTTCTCTAGAGAACCCAGCCTAAGATACACACCAAGATTTGAAAACAGTCAGGTCCAGGAGTTGGAACATTATTTGAAGAGTGCTTTTTCAGTAGACCCAGTTACAAACTACAAAATTGAAACCTCTACTATTTCTTGAATATCTGGTGTTTTCTATACGGTGCCATTTCAAATTCTAGTCTCTAAATATGCTCAAGTGGTGATCGTCTACCACTTTCAAATATGGTTATGAATCTCCGTATGTCATGTCCTCATTTTATAGACCCATACTACACATTACATGCAAAAGACTGAATAGTAAAATAATAAATGTTTTTAAGTTACTTTTACTTAACATACATCAAATTAATGTTTCACAGTACCCATTTTTCAAGAGATTTCTATTGGCATCTCCCAGCAAATATTGCTCTATGGAGTATATTTTGCAAAATGGATATATTTCCAATTTGATTTCTGGTAATTTCATTTTTAAAATAATTAAATATTAGTATATAAATATGCATATGATATATAAAATACAACATAACATATAGATATATAAATATGTATAACACACAAGAGGCAGTCTTTCAAATAGAACAAGGGGATACTACATGGTTGAAAGCCAGGAAAGGTGTGCAACAGGGTTGTATCCTTTCACTATACTTATTCAGTCTGTATGCTGAGCAAATAATGTGAGAAACTGGACTATATGAAGAAGAACAGGGCATCTGGATTAGAGGAAGACTCATTAACAACCTGCATTATGCTGATGACACAACTTTGCTTGCTGAAAGTGAGGAGGACTTGAAGCACTTGTTGGTGAAGCTCAAAAGACTACAGCCTTCAATATGATTACACCTCAACACAAGGAAAACAAAAATCCTTACAACTGGACCAATAAGCAACATCATGATAAACAGAAGAAAGAGTGAAGTTGTCAAGTATTTCATTTTACTTGGATCCTCAATCAACACCCATAGAAGCAGCAGTCAATAAAACAGATGACGCATTGCATCGGGCAACTCTGCTGCAAAAGACCTCTTTAAAGCGTCAAAAAGCAAAGATGTCACTTTAAGGACTAAGGTGTGACTGACCCAAGCCATGGTGTTTTCAGTCTCCTCATACGCATGTGAAAGCTGGACAATGAATGAAGAAGACTGAAGAAGAATCGTTGCCTTTAAATTATGGTGCTGGCCAAAAAATATTGACTATATCATGGAATGCCAAAAGAATGAATATATCAGTCTTGGAAGAAGTACAGCCAGACTGCTCCTTGGAAGCAAGGATAGAGAGACTTCATCTCTCATACTTTAGACATGTTATCAGGAAGGACCAGTCCTAGAGAAGGACATCTTGCTTGGTAAAATAGAGGGTCAATGAAAAAGAGGAAGCCCCTCAATGTGATGGATTAACACAGTGGCTGCAACAATGGGCTCAATCCTAACAACAGTTATGAGAATGGCACAGGACTGGGCAGTGTTTCATTCTGTTTGTTGTTCATAGGGTTGCTATGAGTTGGAACCAACTCAACAGCACCTAACAACAATAACAACACACAAGATTTCTGCACTTGAGATATAAACTTATCAAAATAATAATAAGCTGATCACTCCTAAGCATGATAGTAATTGCTTACAGTAACTGTTAAACTTGTGGAGGTGCCCAGGGCCTGTGGTATTAGGGAAGACTTCATAGAAGAAGCTGATTTTGAGCTGGGTAGGTAAGGAGCGTATATGATGGATAATATTTAAGTAAGAAAATTTGTTCCAAGTGGGAGAAAACGGCAACAGTCCAGAGAAGATACACATTAAACTGTCACCTACCAAGGCAAATTTTCTTCCAGATCTTTCCCATTAAGCTTTGGACTCCGTGAACTTTTTTTTAATTTAAAAAAGGGGTCAGTCAGTGCTCATATATTTAAAAATTATACCATGTTATCCCTCTGTGCCACTTCTATTTCCTCTATTTAAAAGGTCCCTACGTGGCACAAACGGTTTGCACTTGACTGCTAACCTAAAGGTTGGTGGTTCAAAACCATCCAGTGACACTATGGAAGAAAGGTCTAGTGGTCTGCTTTTGTAAAGATTACAGCTAAGAAAACCTCATGGAGCATTTCTACTCTGGAACATATAGGGTCTCCATGAGTTGGAATCGACTCAGCAGCAATGGGTTTGTTGTTTGTTTTTTTCTATTTAACTTGTAGTTACCCTCAGATAACTCACTAGAGTTCAGAACATTATTTTATTTGAGTAGATAAATGTCTCACCACCAGGGCTCCACAGATAAATGTCAGTATCACCATAAAAGACAGAAAAAAAAAAAAAGTACCTATACAATACTATGTCTATTACCCACCCATCCTACTCCCATTTACACACACATTGCTTGGAACAAGACTCCTCAATATTTTCCCATTTAGAATTCTTGAAAGCAGTGAGAAAATAAATATACGCCCAAAGAGATGAGGGAGGAAGATGGTGGCAAACTTGAAAAGCAAATTTAGCCCAATATCCACTGTCCCCCGTACCATAACTGATGAAAGTTTTCCACACTAGTCTCCATGACCGATTTCTTCACCACCTGGAAATGGCCTCAATGATGAGTGCCCCCTGGGGGAGTGTCTCTGAAGTGCAACTGGAGTGTAGCAGCATTGCCCATCACAGAAATTCTAGTCATGCAATCATGGGAAATTAACTCTGAAAAGAGATCTTGAGTCCAACACCATCATTTTACAGATGAGAAAATTAAGACCAAAAGAGCTGAAGTGACTTGACTGAGGTCAATTCAAATAGTTAGTAGCAGCTCAGTGTTGGCCTAGACCCAAAAGGCTTGAGAAAACTACAGAGATGATTCTGATTCAATAGCATTATTAATAATCTCTTTTTAAAATTAATATATAAATGAGAAGAAGGCAGGACAGATGGTCAGACTAAAAAGATAAAAACATGATGTGGAATTCGTTGGTTGAACTATATAATCTTTTTTGTGTAACACAAACCAGATTCAATATCATCATATACTAGACAATGGACACACTATATGTGTCCGGACTTTACAACTAGCAAACAGACACAAATAATCAAATACATTGAACTAGCTATTTGCCAATGGAATATTTGCTTAAAGGCTGGAAACACACTGAAAAACTCTGCAATTAACCTTTGAAAACAAAAAGAATTGTTGGCTAGAAGGTTTTCAGTGCTTAATTATTGATAGAAGCTTAAAGGTAAATCTAAACCATGACCTTAAACACTCTTAATCTTTATGTATCACATCTTATTTGGGAAGTAAGATAATCCCAGCTTCTGAACTGTCTTCATATGGAATGAAAAGATGTAATTGATTGATCAGAACAAGCTTATTTTTAAAATGTAATTTTGTTTATGATGCAAATTTAAGCAGTGAATTTTTCCAGTTTATATGCTATATATAAGATATTTCCTTAATAAAAATAATGAAAGTGCTTTTTATCCAGGGTAAATTTCAAATGAAATTTTTTTGTATTTAAGAAAAAATGATTAAAGACTAAATCTGATCAATGGAAATTATATACAAAGCTGGAAGTATTATGACAAAAAAAATTAACAACAATCTAATTGGAAACTGTTGTATTTTGTTGGACATAATTTATTATTCATAATTTATCATCCACGTCTGTGAACTATCATATAATAGTAATGAATGACAGACTATTGAATATTTTGTATGTGTGTGTGCTTGCCAACAAACAAAGGTGGTAAACCAATTTATATTGAGCATGTACAATGTACTTGGGGCATAGTAGGCATTCACTGAATATTTTTTAATGAATGAAAGTTAGGCACTGTGCCACTTTATACATGCTTTTTTATTTAATTTTCATTTTACATAGAGTGTGTTGGGACTCTGTGAAGTTAGGTAATTAGCTCAATATTGTCCTATGGGATGAATTCAGGATTTAAACCTGGCTCTACCTTTCTGCAGAGACTTTTTAAAAAAATTTTTACTCTAAAAATTCTATGAACATTAAATATGAATCTAAATACCCATCTTAAATTATCCAGCATCTTCACAATACAGCATCTCCCTTTATGACCCTACAAGTGATCATAATGAAGAAACACAGTTGCCCTATTAAAATGTTAGGGTAGGCTATTACCTAATTGTTAAAAAAAAAAAAATTGCTTTTGAGTCACCAACTCATGGTGACCCCATTTGTGTCAGAGTAGAATTATAGTCCATTGGGCTTTCAATGGCTGAGTTTTCAGAAGTAGATCTCCAGGCCTTTGTTTCAAGGTGCCTGTGGGTGAATTTGAACCACTAACATTTAGGTTAGCAGGCAAGCATGTTAACAGTTTACACCACACATTGTAGAATATAATAAATAATGTAAAATACCATCCCCTTCAAAATTTCTTCCCACCCCATGTAAGTCTTTGTAATGCACACTGTCTAAATTTCTATTAATAAGAGATTAATTTATGTTAATAATATTCCTCTTTCAAAATGCAAATATCCTTGGAAAAAGTAAATAGGTTGGCATTAATTCTTTAAAGTAAAGTGATTTAATCAAATTGCTTACATCCAGCTGAGATAATTCTCACTAAGGGAACAGGTATTTCAATTCAAATGCTTATGCCATCAATGGGAGGGCAGAAAACGACACCATATGAAGGCAAGTTTTGGTAGGCAAATGAGAAATTTTGTGTGTCCAAAGAGCAGCATGAGGGCAGTGGGTTCCTGGGTTTAGAAGAAGAGACAGAGAGAATCTGGAGATAGTCCAGAAAGGGAGGTTGGAGTGTGGAGGATGTTGTTTATCTACTTAGTTTGCTTAGGTCCAGATTTCTTATCAACCTACCAAATAGCCCCCTTACAAATCATTCCCCAACACTCTCCAACCTTGGATTATATAAGCGTAATCATAATGAATGATTACCATGAATTTTCCTTATCTATGTTGTTATGGATTGAATTATGTCCTCCCCCCAAAAAATGTATGTCAGTTTGGCTAGTCTATGATTCCCAGTATTGTGTGACTGTCCACCATTTTGTCATCTGATTGAATTTTCCTATGTGTTGTTAATCCTACCTTTGTAGTGTTAATTGAGGTAGGATTAGCAGTTATGCTAATGAGGCAGGACTCAATCTACAAGATTAGGCTGTGTCTTAAATCAATCTCTGTTAAGATATAAAAGAGAGAAGCGAGCAAAGAGACAGAAGGACCTCATACCATCAAGAAAATAGTGCCAGGAGAAGAGCACGTCCTTTGGACCTGGGGTCCCTGCACTGAGAAGCTCCTAGACCAGGGGATGATTGATAACAAGGAACTTCCACAGAGCTGACAGAGAGAGAAAGCCTTCCCCTGGAGTTGATGCCCTGAATTCAGACTTCTAGCCTACTAGACTGTGAGAGAATAAATTTTTGTTTGTTGAAGCCATCCACTTGTGTTATTTCTGTAATAGCAGCACTAGATAACTAAGACATATGGTATACCCTTAACTCCTAAAGAACAAAAACTTCAAAACCCATTCTATAAGTATTTATAAAGTACAGATCATTTGAAATACTCTTTTGCATTCTGTATTTGAATAAATCTGATGACAAAACATTGTATTTCTATTAAAATAGGACAGATTGGAATCAAGCAAATTTATAAGGTACGTGGATACTAAGTCCCATCAATTCAGAGTTGGTGATCTACCACTAGTTCTTTCTTTTCATCAAATTCCCATTCCCTCAATACTAATGAACTCAGTTAGATTTAGGATGTTGGCATTCTATTCTAATTATTTGATAACATGATGTTGTTATTGGCTGATACACTTTCAACTCAACCAGTGGTGTTAATGTAAATTTCCAAAAAGAAATTACTTAGATAGTATTAATATAATTCTTGTTGGAAAAACTATAGACTTGTTGGCATCATGTCAAAGAAAGACATAACCCTGGCATCCTGGGTTCTCCTCACTTATCAAAATTCAAGAAGTCTTCATCAAAGCCTCAGAGTTGCTTCTTAGCTTGCCCATCTCCATCTTTCCTGCCCCAAAACTCACTCTTCAGCTTATATCTTTAATCCTAGTTTCACTCTATTTCTGAGCTCTGATGGAGCTATGATTTGTACAGTTCCTTGGCTCCACGTAATACACAGCAAAACTACTACTGCTTAGGTGAAGTACACGCCTATGCTTTGAACAAAGGCTGTTCAAAGAGGTGTTGATATTGAGAATGGAAATGGTGTTAAAAAGCTTAGCCTTCAGTGAAGGCAACTCCTCCAAAATCCATTCATCATACTTGGTTCACAAGTGCTACTCAGCTTGATTGTATCCTTTGGACCCATAGTGTAGCTATCATAGTCATCTGCTTACCACTTTATACATACACAATATATATATACATAGTATATGGTATATTATATAATATATAGTGTATGTTTTGTATATAACACATAAATAAATATGGTTTCATAAACCTTTCAAAGTTACTGAGTAAAAATGCTTAATTTCATTTTGTGAATTAAGAAAGGGAGGTTAAATTTATCTATTCAGATTAGGGTCAAAAAAAAAAACCAAAAAACAAATAAGCATTGTAAAATCGTGTCTAGAGAAAGGCCAAAGCAGCCACAAACACAAACCCCAGTGCCTGACTGGATTTCCTGCTGCCTTAGCACACTTAAGCATATTGTTGTGCATTTTTAATATGACTGTATAATATCAAAGATTTCAAATAGTGACTCTATGACTTAGGGTCTTTTAAACTTTGGTAACCATTGCCTATAAATCAATGTCACCCAGTTTATATGTTTGCTAGCATATCATATATAGGCTGATGTAAAGTGTGCGATGGCAGTGTGTGCTTGCTTGTGTGTGTACCACACACAAGCAGACACACATGCTAATGCACATGTTTAAAACCTAGTTTCTTGTAAAAAAAAAAAAAAAGTTAACAGTATGGATGCTGGAGCAGACTGTGTTCACACCATTCCAAACTAGGCTGCAAGTCATAGGGCTGTATGCTGTTTTTAGAAATCTAATTATTGCCAGCACATGTCAACACACGTGGCACATGTGACTATTAGTTCTTTATTCATTTTTTGCCTCTCCTTTAGGTTGCCTCATTGAGACTTGCGTGTAAAGGAGGAATATGTGTGTGTAGGGACATGGGGTGGAGGAGCCAGGGAAATGTTAGTAAAAAGTCTTGTTTAGAATAGTCTAGTTTGGTAAGGCCTTCTGTATCTTCATTTTTTGTAGCTGTGGGTTTATAATTTTCACGTTGTCAAATACATCTCTCAAAGAAATCAATATAAATAACTAGCATGTAAATGTCAACAGAAGTCCAAGCTGGAAGAATACGGTAGAGATGATACACAGGAAAATTTCTAGTATCACACTCCACAGTAATTTGGAGTTGGCATTTATTTTAACACAGGTTGGACTGTAATTGATTTAGCACAGTTTATGTGGAGAAAGGGGATGCTAAACAAACTGATAGTGTAAAATTTATTTCTTGGTTTGGTTAGATGCTGGGTAATACCATCTACCCTTCACGGCAATAAAAGCAGAATTTTTCATACATATAATAATTATAAATGTTTCTGTCCCACATATGAAAACAGATCCAATAACCAATTTTTTCATAGTATTTAAAATTATTGGACCCATATTTATTTTTAAATGATCTATAATTTAAACTGTTATTAATTGAGGCCAAGTTCTCTCTAGCCTTTTTGAAGTTATCTAATAGTGCACATACAGATGTCTTTAGCTTTGATATGCTACCTTAAGCCACGATTTTCTGGTCACGGATGCCCAGGTAGCCAGGAAACGTAAACCTGCAGAAAGGTGCCACCATTTTTGAGTCAAGGGTTCTCTGTTGATTTCTGGGGGTTTTGCCAAGGGATGATGCATTTTCTAAGTAATAATTAGAAAAACTGAAACATGAAGATTAAAAAAAAAAAGAAAGAAACCATCATTATCCATAACAATGCTACTGAAAAGAGTGCATGGTTTTCTTTTTGTTTGATTTTATTAAAGGACCAACATCCCTGCTGCTTCATATTATTTGAAGAAAAAAAAAAGTGAAAAATGAACAAGTCGTGGATTTTCAGTGCTCTAATGACTTGTACTAATGTATTCCTTCATCTAAATACAGATTTCTATTTAAAATTCAGTATGCAGGGGTATTATGAATTCCAGTTTAATGGATTCCAAATAATTGCCCTTTAGAAATGATGAATAGCTGTTTAAATCCACTGATAAGAATATACTATTTCTCTCTGAACAATAGACTTTCCACATTAACTGTGTCATATATGCCTGAAATTAGTTTATTAATTTTTTATTGATATGCAAAACCCAAACTGATGACAGGTGAAAAATAACCCTTTGCTAAGAGCCCCAAGGTTTCCCCCAAATATCTCCATTGCTATTCTTACAGATAATAAAAGAGAGAAAAGGCAATAACATTTGGAAAAGAAGCCAGGCTTATGAAATGCAGACGATGGCCTGCCTTTCTTGCTTTTTTTTTAGGTTGTACAGTTCAAAAAGATGTGGTTCTAAGGTGGACATAATGTCTGGCTATTTCCAAACCCCACAAAGCAGAAGCTGTTTGATGTTCTTGGTTGTTATTTATCACCCAGTGTCCTGAAAAAAGACTTCTAGGACTTGTTCATCCCTTTAAAAGGCAGCAGAAGCAAGAGGGACAGAATTATTAAAATTAAAAATACATTATTCATTTCTCTTATGTAGCATTGGCCTACGGTTTTATTTTCTTTGTTTTTTCCCCGATCAGAAGGGATGGCTTATTATACTAGTTAAAATAATAATAATAATACTTTGAAGGCCAAAGCCAGAATAGGAGCAATAATCACTATCCTATGCTGAAGCAGAAAGCATATATTCATTATTGGACTGTCAGTATTTCCTGCATTTGTACACAATTATATTACATCATGCCATCTATATCATTACATACACTGATGTGTTCAATTAAGAAAAAATATTCATTCATATGGAAAAATGAAAATCTGGGCTCTTTTTTACACTGAATTATAATATATGATGCAAAGGAAAAATTGAATTGATTATCATTCAATCTATTGATAAGAGGTGCCTTTACCATCATTGAGTTTATGCCTTTGCCCTCTCAAAAAAATTCTATGGAAAAATCTGTATTTTTCACAAAGTGAGAAATAAAATAAAACAGTCTTCCACAGGAAGAGAAATGTATTTCAGAATTTATATGATTCTTTGTTCCCTGCTGGTTGATTTATAAAGTCATTATGCTTAGTGCAGTATTTATATTTTGAGTACAGTCAATGAATAGTGTATACACAATATATATGGACAGCTCTATCTATCTATTTATGTATATAAACACATGTAAATATAAGCAAACTACAATGAAATGGAGATTTCCAGCTTTTTGTACCCAGCACACCATCCAGGAAAATACAAATAACCAAGGAAAACCCTCAGATTTCCCATTTCACCTCTGCCATCAACGTTAATAAAATTTATTCATTTGTTCCTATAAGAAATGCTCATCAGGATACAAATCAAAGGGACAAAGGAAGCAAAAACTTATTGTTTTAAGTGAGTAAATATAACAGTATTATTTTTTTTTCCTCCAAATTCTATTTAAGAGGAATAAAAGATAGAGAAAAAGAGAGAGAGAACATTATTTCCATATAGCTGAGCCACTGAAAACATAGTAGGAAGGGTTAAATCTGATTTTATCTTTTCAGGACACTTGTGTATAAAATCCTGGGCTACTGTTACTTGAGGGTTTTTTCTTTCACTGGCAGAAGGGTGACTGCCCCTTTCCCCAGGCCTTTTCTTTCTTCCTCTGGGGTCTGCTGCCTTTTCCACACATTGGTGCCTGGAGAAGAATGGCCTCTCTGTTTGCTTGCCTGTCTGTATATTGCATCCATTGCTCCATTCAGCTGGCCTTTCAGGTCTGCTGACTGCTGCTGTACAACTTAGCTTTTATGCTCGACTGACAGGGGTTTTCTGAAGCCAGACGGTTTCTGAAAAGAGGGTCTATTTGCATAAACAATGCCATGTGAGGAGGTCTGGTGGAAACAAAATCAAAATTCACTCAAGCAAATCATCCTCATCAACTCTTTTTTTTTGCAACTAACACCTCCTATAGTTACCATCTGTATGCTAAAATGTGGCCAGGACTTTGAGCAATTCTTTCCCCCTTTGTCCTGTGTGTCCAGTTTTATTAAATAAGCCAAACATATATTTTATTTTCTGGGCTGGTCTGAGCAGAATCCATAAATAGACTATGGTTTGTGGAATGAGGAATGCATTCTGTATTAAATGAGGGCAGGAGGCCAGCTACGCGTCAGCTAGCCAGAGTCTTCCATTAAATTTGTCATGGGAGCCTCATCAAAATGCTTGTCCACACCAGGAGCTGCCCAGTCACGGGCTCTGTGATCACAGGTCACCAAATGCAGCACTGCCCCATCACTGGGGATCACAGAGGAGAGCATCTCTGCTAGTTTCAGCAATTTCCTTAGCTTCTTACCCACAAAAATAGACCAAATAATGGTACTAGACTTCAGATAGACTAGATAGAGTAAGCAGTTAAAGTAAGTCTTCATAAACAAAATGAAGAATGTTATTAAAACAATCCCATCACTGAAAAACCACACTCAGGGAAATATCTAAAATAAGCAAGAGCATAGAGACAGTAAATTACAGGTTACTGTGGCGGGGGGGGAGGAGGGAGAGGGAGAGGGAGAGAATGGGTACTGCAATTTCTGTTCGGGGCAATGAAAAAGTTCTGGAAATAAATAGTGGTGATGCTTGCAAAAAGAAAAAAAACACTCAATTTTTTAAACATTAAAGCAAATTCAGTTTTTTTAAAAGATAACTTGTTGGCCCTTTTTAGCAAGAATACTAAAAATCCTGCCCTTATAAAGTGTACTTAGGTAAGTAGTTACTATTAGGCTCTCCTATCTGAAGCAATGGATGGAATTTGACTGGAATCTTCTTTTTGCTTTTTTGGATACAGAGGAAAAGGGACATTCTTCGAACATATCTTTTGTGCCTGTTTTCCTTTGTCTAGAGACTAACATTATCCAGCATTTTACTGGCTTCCTAAAATGCCCCTTCCAGAGCTTCCCTTTTCTCCCCTTGAAAATGTCATAATGTGGCCTATAAATATACCATTTCCCACAAAAGGATATGAGACTTCTTGGAGAAATGGCTGATTCCAGATCTGGGGCAGGAAATGAACAAAATGAGCATGGGTATCTTGTCACCCAAGAAAGCAAGAAGATTCTTATCAAAAGACTTATCAAAAGCCAACCTACATAAGCTCTCATTAGCCAAAGATCTTTACTGATGGAATAATTTAACCATCAGTGATGATAAAACCTGCAGTGGACTGAAAATCAAATATGCTTAAATTCATGATTTTATCAGTTCCTAATGACACATTAAAAAAGAAAAAGAACTAATTGGTCACTCTTGGAGGATGCTAAGAAGCCATTTTATTATTATGAGAACTGGGTAATTTAAAGGGATATTGTTGTTGTTAGTCGGCCTACAGTCAATTCCAACTCATGGTGACCCCATGTGTACTGTGTAGAACTGTTCTACAGGGTTTTTAAGGCTGTGAACTTCAGAAGCAGATAGCCAAGCCTGTCTTCTGAGGTGCCTCTGGGTGTGTTCTAACAGCCAACCTTTTGGTTAGAAGTCGAGCGCTTAGCTGTTTGTGCCACCCATGGATTCCTATGCAAGCATTATTCTTCCTTTCCTATATAATTAATACCACAGGGAAACCAAATAGTAGATGAGAAGTTTCTCTCCATAGAAATAATAAATTTAGAACAACTCCGTGTTGTAAGCCCTTATGAAATACTGGATCTAGCACTGATCACCAGTGGTTGATAACATCACTGCCCACCCAGCCACGCCATGGAAGAAAGGCCTGGTGATCTGCTTCTGTAAAGATTACAGCCAATAAAACCCTATGGATCAGTTCTACTCTGTAATACATGGTGTAGCCATGAGTCAGGGCCCAGCTCAACAACAGCAAAGTTACTCATAGTGGAAGTACAGTATTACACTTTTGAGGTCATCTGGTCAAAACAAAGAGCAAAACAACTTGAACACTATCAGTCCTTTAGATACAGGAGATGGCAAGGGACAGAGAAATAGGATAAATGACACCATAGGGATGAAATCAGGAAAATCCAGGATGTGGAAAATTCCACAGAACAAATGATCTTGATTTTTCAACAAAAAAATTGCAAGTGCGGCCAAATGGACTAAAAGAAGCCTGAGAAATACATACCACCATATAGGGACCTTGTTGGCTCACTGGTTAAGAGCTCGGTTGTTAACCAAGAGGTCAGCAGTTTGAATCCACCAGCCATTCCTTGGAAACCTTATGGGGCAGTTCTACTCTGTCCTATAGGATTGCTATGAATTAGAATAGACTTAATGGCAACAAGTTTGGTTTTGGTTTTCTATAAGGACCTTATTTGGATTCCAATTCAAATTTATCTGTAATTAATTAATTTTTGGTTTTAATTAATTAATTGATGAATTAAACTGAACTAAACTAAAGCTAAAAAATTGAATTAAATTATAAGATAATGGAGAAATGTGAAAAATGACTAAATATTTGATAATATTGAAAAATTATGGTTAAGTTTTAAGTATAATTAAAGTATTGTGGCTATGTCTTTAAAAAACAGTCCTTATTTTTCAGAGAAATATGTAATTTACTGGAATATTTATAAATGAAATAATATTTTGACCGGGATAAGCTTTAAAATAATCAGGGTTGGGAGAAGTGTTGCATAGGAGTGGAGATAAAACAAAATTGGCCATGAATTGATAATTACTGAGTTGGGTGATGAGTAAACCAAATTTATTATACTATTTTCTCTACTTTTGCATATGGTTAAAATTTACATAATAAAAACGTTTAACAATAAGAATATTCAGGCTCAATTAAAGTGATGTTACAACAGCAGAACTCTGGTGGCGCAGAGGTCAGGAGTTCAGCTGCTAACCAAAAGGCTAACAGTTCGAATCCACCAGCCACTCCTTGGAAACCTTATGGGGCAGTTCTACTCTGTCCTATAGGGTCGCTATGGGTTGGAATCAACTCGATGGCAGTTGGTTTGGTGTTTTTGGTTTGGTTACCAAAGCAGGTGTCATTTTCTCCACCAAGCTTCCACAAACATTAAGTCCTGTGACCAAGCTGTGGGTGGGTTTGAGACAGAGGCAGATAGCCTAGCCAAATACTTGACAAACTTTGAAAAACCAAACATTGATAATACATACAAAAGACTAATAACAGCAGTAGTACCAGTACCAATTACAGTCTAGTCTACTCCAACTCATGGCGACCCCAAATGTGTCAGAGTAGAACAATGTTCCATGGGGTTTTCAGTGGCTGATTTTTCAGAAATAGATTGCCAGGCCTTTCTTTCAAGGTGCTTCTGGGTGGACTGGAGTCTCCAACTTCTTAGTTAGCAGCCGAGCACAATAACTGTTTGTACCACCAGGGAATAAGAGACTAATAGGCAATAAAATATACCATACAGAGCTCTGGAAACAATAAAAAAAATTATCTACTTTCTAAAGCAAAACATTTGTTAATAATATGTTAATTATCTATTTATTAACTTAAAGCATTCAATTAGAACTGCTTTGATCATGGCAAAACCTAGCCTTATTAAAATGCATAAACTCAGTATAAGAGCTAAGGAAATTTTTTTATTTATTTATACCATCTTTAGAATTTTCTGCAAACTAAGACTTAAATATCATTTTCACGTTCTTTAGGCACATGTAGTTCTTTGGCTTTCAACAGATTACTTGTGCATATAGCTGTATTTTTTACACAGAAGACGAAAAACAATAAATTAAATGTCTTTAAATTATATTAACTCTATTTTTTTTTAAAAAAGAAAAAGCATTCCCCTATAGGAATAACAACAATAATAACCAAAATTAACTGAATGCTTTATAAGTCATTTAACTCATTGTATTTCTTATAGTCATTCCAGCAGCACTATGAATTAGGCACTTTGAGAGACAATTCTCCATGAGTCACTTGCTTGTCTGAACATCTTTCAAGCAGAGTAACTGACATCTCTTTGTTCTAGACTGTCTTTCCAAAGATGTATATATAGTGAACAGCCTTAAAAGATAGAAACAATGTCTTTCTTTGAAACAGAGGGCAAGTTTGTTTGCTGTCCAGTAAAGATAATGTCTTTCTCTAGGGCAAAGGTTGGGCAGCTTTGCTTTTTGCCCCTTCTAATAGATTGTTGCTGCTGTTATTAGGTGTCTTCGAATTGGTTCTCTATGTACAAGAGAACAAAACACTGCCCGTTCCTGCGCCATCCTCACAATTTTGCTATGCTTGCGCCCATCGGTGCATCCACTGTGTCAGCTCATCTCCTTGAGGGTCTTTCTCTTTTTCACTGACCCTCTACTTTACCAAGCATGATGTCCTTCTCCAGGGACTGGTCCCTCCTGATAACATTTCCAAAGTACGTGAGACGAAATCTCGACATCCTCTCTTTTATGGGACTTTCTGACTACTTCTTTCAAGACCGATGTGTTCGTTTTTCTGGCACTCCACGGTATATTCAGCATTCTTCGCCAACACAATAATTCAAAGGCATCAGTTCTCCTTGAATCTTCCTTATTAATTGTCCAGCTTTCACATGCATATGAGGCAATTGAAACTACCATGCCTTGGGTCAGGTGCATTTAATCCTGAAAGTGACCTGTTTGCTTTTTAACACATTAAGAGGTCTTTTGGAGCAGATTTGTCCAATGCAATATGTAATTTGATTCCCTGACAGCTAATAAATTGTGGTCCCTTATAATAGATCAGAGCTTCTTAAGCTCAGGGTCCCTCAGCTGTGAGACAAACCCACTATGTCTGCAACATCCACCTTGTCATCTCTGTATCACTCCCATGGGATTTGGAGGATATGGAGAACCAGTCATGCTTCCTGCTGTGCCATGAGCATTAAAGTTGTCTCTGACTCAGGAATCTCATGTCTTCTGCCAAAGTGCATAAAACTGTGGCAGGCTAAATTGTCAGTTTTTAAGTATAGTAAAATTTCACACTCTTTAGAGTGTGTGGCAAATCTTGGTAACAAGATTGGAATGCTGACAGAGGCATGACATTTTGGGGAAAAAAAAGGAGGTTACTTTGTGGATAAGGCTGGGAGATAGGAGAAGATTACCTGGGATCCAGTGGCAAATGCTTTCTTTCAAGTGGAAGGTGAGGGGGTGGGAGGAGTAACAAAGCTCCACTGTCCTACATATGAATGAATGTTTATAGCTCAAGCAATAAGAGGTAGGATTGAAATACATCAGCTGAATGGTGCCTTAGTTGTTTACTCTCTTGAAGGTGGGATGGGGAAGGTCAAGGAGTCCCCAAAACGCATATCAGGCTTTGGGATGTCATAACACATTGGAAGTTCATTGGATTGAGTCATGAACAGCCAATGTGCCTTTCTTGCTGGCAGAAGGTTGTTCTCTCCTTCAGCAGTTGCTTATCTCATCACCTCCTTCTCCCCTAACCTTAGCTGCTTTAATGAAAAAAAGATCAAATGTTGGGCTGAGGTTTTCCTATCCCTGAGGGGACTGCAAACTATATGAATCTGTCTGACTATTCTGGGAAAATTCTTTGGAGAGGGAAAGGACTTGATGTGAGGGGGGCAGTGTGACATCTGGAGGTGTTTTGCATGGAAGTAACAGGAAGTGGGACATCTCCTTCTTTTTCCAAAAGACTTTGGGCAAGGTTGAGTGATGGTAATCCAATCATGGTGAGTGCCAGCTGGTGGGGAATGGTGCACCCAGACATCAGTTAAATTTAAGGCATGTTTAATACCCTACTTGTCCCTAACTTTAGTTAAATTGACCACCATCTTGGCTATAGAAGGAATTCAGGTCAGCCTAAACTCACTGTCCAAGTTGTTGTGAATGATGGAATGGCATTGACCATCCTCCTTGCAAGCTAAGGTAGAGTCTTGATTAGCACAATCACTAATGCATCCTGCTATACCTGGATTAATGCCTTGGGCCTAAAGGAAAGGTCAATACAGAAACTTAAGTAGAAAGCCAGCTGGCTTTCTAAGATTGACCATGATGGTTTGTGAGATTTGTTCAGAGAGTTGGGTCTAGGACTCTGGAGAGCTTGGTTGCGGTCAATACTGAAGATGGACCTCATCCTGCTGCTTGGAGTCCTATTGACAGTGGCCTTAATTCAATGCTATGTAGAGAAATTGAAGGTAGTTGGCCTCAGGCCTTGTCAGTCAGACTAATCAGAGTGACTGACAAAGTGTACTACTCACTGGGAAATTTGCCAGAAGTCAAAAGAGTATAGAAATGAAGGGTGGATATTTTGGGAAGAGGAAAAATAAAAGAAAGCACTGAAAAGTAGCTGCTTAATATAAGCTAATTTATATTAAGGGATCACCCTGTTCACGAAGAGTTTGTGTTTCAGACATTTATTTGGAAGTTGACATTCTGGACAATGGAATGCTTTGTTCATAGAAACAATGTGATTAATAAATGCTGGCTTCCTAGACTAGCATACAAATGCTTATTTAACCGTGACCATGAGTTAAATAGAGTATTGCGTATTTGCTTTTAAGTAGTTTTCTCACTTTTTTTTAATGGTATGTGGGTTGTTGTTAGTTGCCATGGAGTTGATTCTGACTCAAGGCGACCCCACGTGTGCAGAGTAAAACTGCTCCAAAAAGTTTTCAAGGCTTTGACCTTTCAGAAGCAGATGGCCGGGCCCTACTTTAGAGAATGGAATGGACACACGGATAAATAAACATGTTTTATTTGAGCTACTTTGTATGTTAAATAGACTGAGGATTACTGTTGATGCTAACCACAATTTTTTTTCTTTTCTATGAAAGGGTGCTGTCATGGATTGACTGTGTCCCCCCAAAATATGTGTCAACTTGGTTAGGCCATGATTCCCAGTATTGTGTGGTTGTGCTCCATTTTGTTACTGATGTAATTTTCCTATATGTTGTAAATCCTAATCTCTGCCTGTAGTTAATGAGGCAAGACTAGATTACGTTAAAGAGGATTAGGGTTGGATTGTTTAACACCCTTACTTAGGTCACATCCCTGATCCAATGTAAAAGGAATTTCCCTGGGGTGTGGCCTGCATCACTTTTTATCTTACAAGAGATAAAAGGAAAGGGAAGCAAGCAGAGTGGGGGGACCTCATACCACCAACAAAGCAGTGCTGGGAGCAGAGCGCATCCTTTGGACCCGGGTTTCTGCTCAGAGAAGCTCCTACATCAAGGGAAGAATAAAGGGAAGACTGATGACAAGGACCTTCACCCAGAGCTGACAGAGAAAGCCTTCCCCTGGAGCTGGTGCCCTGAATTCAGATTTCTAGCCTACTAGACTATGAGACAGTAAATTACTCTTTGATAAAGCCATCTACTTGTGGCATTTCTGTTATTGCAGCACTAGATAACTAAGACAGGTGCCTACTGTATGTACCAAGACAGGTACCCTGTAGCTTTATCACAGCTGCAGAACTCAAAATAGAGATGAGACAGAGCATATAGGCTTAGGAAACACTCATGACCCCTACCATGGTTCTGGGCATCTCTCAAAGTTTCAGAGAGAAAAAGAAAGTTCAACTCAGAGGAACACTTCTATCTGGGGTTTTGGAAAGCCTTCTCCCAGAAAGGTACCATCCATTGATATACACAAGTCTGTTATCTACTACTGGTTATCTACTACTGGAGGTTTCCAGAGTAACCAAAAACCAGTTGCAGTTGAGTCATGGTGCCCCACGTATGTCAGAGTAGACTGTGCTCCATAGAGTTTTCAATGGCTGATTTTTTGAAGTAGATTGCCAGGCCTTTCTCCCAAGGTGCCTTTGGATGGACTTGAATCTTCAACCTTTCGGTTAGCAGTCAAGCAGTTAACTGTTTGCACCACCCAGGGATGGGACTATTAAAGAAAAACAGATAGGCCTTTAAAATAATAAATAATAATCATTTCTTTAACTGAAGATTGTTTCTAAAATTCTATTTAAACTAAGTCTAATTTTTTCTGCTTTATGATAGATAATTCCATATTTGAAGTAGGTTTCAAAGTGAAGTATTTATTAGTATTTTAAGGGAAACAAAATTTTTAATATGACACTATAAAAATGGCATGGGGGCAGTGTCTGACCTCCTCCAGCCCCAAGGGGAACCAAGATTAACAGCTCAAAGCTGACTCCCATGAGGTCAAGGCCAGACAAGCCTCCTCTCTCCACCATCTTTACTAATTCTGACACCAACCATCCCTTCCATGGCACTCTTTGCTTCACTACTGGCTTCAATAGTTCATTGCAATGGCCACTCAGAACTCACAAACCATATAAAGGAAATGGCTCACCTGGTTGTGGAGGTTGGCAAGTTCCAAATTCGTGGGACAGGCATAGGCTTCTCTCAACCTATGTGGCTGCAGGAGCTGATGAACCCAAAACAGCAGTTCAGGCCACAGCTGGCTCACTAGGCTGCAGAAGCTGATGTATCAGGTCACAGGATGGGCTCCTGGCCCAAGGGGTTGTGGAGGCTGGGGCATCCACAATCAGCAGGTCAGACAGCAGGCCTCTGGGGATGTTAACTGGTCATGAACCAGAAGAGGGATCCAGATACAGAGAGAGAGAGAGCCTTGCCAGGACACACACATATATCTTAGATGCAGGCCACACCCTAGGAAAGGGAGTAACTTTAGTAAGGGTGGGGCTTGAGTCACACCTCCTGCAAGGCTTTGACCCAAGACACACCTTACACCAATCCTGCCTCATCAACATGTAGGGGTCAGGATCCACAACACATAAAATAGAGGACAATCACACAATACTGGGAATGATGGCCTAGCCAAGGTGACACCTAACCCCAACCATCACAGGTTTCATATACTTTATTTGCATAGTCTCACTCAGTCATTGTGTGTGTGTCACAAAGACCATGGCTGAAGGGCTATATCAAATAATTAATTGCACTGCAGTATTTATTATTGTTTTAACTGAAACAAAATCTTTAATATGAAACCAAAAGGAATTAGTAATAAAGGAAGGTAAGACGCTAACTGCAGTGGTTCTGAAACAAGGTCAGAATAATGAGTATATCCTCAGAGAGAAAATAACAAGCACAGATTGGTACTTCAATTACCACAACATGCTAACCTACTGCCACTTTAAAAACTCATCTTTCTTAAAGTGTAGTATTGATCAAGTGTTCCTTCTCAGACAGTTGCTCCTAACTTTTTTTGTTTTGAGGTGGGGTAAGAGGGCAGTTTTGCATGGGCTCACTTCTCATAAAAATTCACATAATAAGCAATAATGCTTACATAGTGTTTATTAGTGGACACTGGTGGTTCAGTGAGAATCCTGGCCCTCCATGTGGAGACCTCGGTTCGATTCCCAGTCAATGCACCTCATGTGCAACCACCATGTGTCTGTCAATGGAGGCTTGCATGTTGCTATGATGTTGAACCAGTTTCAGTGGAGCTTTCAGACTAAGAGGGACTAGGAAAAAAGGTCTAGCAATCCACTTCTGGAAATCATCCAGTGAGAACCCTGTGGCTCAAAATAATCTGATCTGCAATCAGTCATGGAAATGGCACAGGACCAGGCAGTGTTTAGCTCTATAGTGCATGGGATCACCATGCATGTGAGGCTGACGTGATGTCAACTAACAACAACAAGTGTTTACAGTATTATGTTCCAGGCATTGTACTATATACTTGATAGCACTGAATCATTTCAGTGTCAAAACAACTCTTATCAGGTAGATAGGACTATTTTATCAACTTTTCAAATGGCACAGGCAGATAAGTAACTTCTCAAAGGTTACATGCTAGTAAGTGGCAGAGCTGGGATTTGAACCCAAGCAGCATGATTCCAGAGTATACCTGACTAGAGCTCACTGCACTCTGTCTTCCATTCCTATATATGTAAACCACTTGCGATCAAGTTGATTCCCACTCATGGCAAGCCCAGGTGTGTCAGAGTGGAACTGTGCTCCATAAGGTTTTCTTTCTTTTTTTTAAGATTTTTTTTTTTAAATCATTGTACTTTAAGTGAAAGTTTACAATTCAAGTTAGTCTCTCATACAAAAATTTATACATGCATTGTTTCCATAAGGTTTTCAATGGCTAATTTTTCAGAAGTAGATTGCCACATCTTTCTTCTGAGGTGCTTGTGGGTGGACTCAAACTCTCAACCTTTCAGTTAGCAGTCAAGTGTGTTAACCACTTGCACCACCCAGGGACTCCCTCTATATACATAAAAATAAAAATAGTAACTGTTGCTGTGGAGTCAATTTCGACTCATAGTAACCCAGTAGGAGAGAGTAGAACTGTCCAGGTTTCCAGGGAGTGGCTGGTAAATTTGAACTATCAATCTTTTGGTTAGCAGCCATAGCTCTTAATCACTGTGCCACCAGGGACTACCTCTATGTACATAAGTATATACAAAATTGTATCTACAATTCCAAAAGGTTTCACTCATCTCTTGAAGCCTAGATTAAAAGTCCTCATTCTAAAAATGGTTTGAGGGCATGTACTATTTTAGAATAGTTGAAAAATACTATGCCATAATCAGAAGTCTCTTCTACCCAGGAGAAAGAACTGGAAGGAAAAGGCTGAATAGACTGATGGTTGGGATTCTGTTTCTAATACATAAAAATATCTGCATGAGTGGGGTAGTTTCTCCGTAAGAACTAAATCCTCAGAATTTCTAGGTACCATTTACTTCTCCTATATTAAAGGAGAAGTAATATCTTTTCATCTCAGAATATTTCCAATATGTTCTACCTGTAGATCAGGTGATCTTTCTTTCCTTAAATCTCATAAATCTTCCAGCAGAGCAGGGTCTCTCTGGCAGAGCAATGCTAATGCTGTATCAGTTTTCCTTTTCTAGTATTGTCAGGCTAGTTCGGTAAAGTATGCTGGGAATATCCCAGTGATGACATGAGTTTTAGATGGCATGAATTGGCACTGCTTATACTTGTACTTCAAAAGGGCAAAAAAGATGTTTATTTCACAGAAATAACTAAACTGTTGCTAATTTCCCTCTGACTTCATCTTGTGATACTCTCCCATGTACTCCCGTGCTTTGGACTGATTGGCCTTCTTTTAGTTTCTCAAATATATCAACTTTATTTTATATTTGCTGATCTGCCCAGCAACTGTTCCTTCTCATTATTTAGGACTCAGCTCAAAGATCACTTTCTCAAAAAAGATTTTCTCTAGAATGTACATACTAGAATATAAGATCCATCAGATCAGGGACTTTGCCTATGTTGTGAAGACCAATACAGGCAGTCCTCAGGTTATAAATGGCCAACTTAATGTACAACCCGTAGTTACAAACCAACCCTCATAAAGCCTATTCTATTAAAAGTTTGAAGTACATCCAATGATTCGTAATAACAAGTGAGTGCTACTTCGCGACATGCATCAAAACATTATTATTATCATTACTGGGTTATTATGTTAAAGATGTTTTAGTGTTTCTGGAAGTGTTTATTTAATTTTTTTATGCATAGAAAGGTACACTATATACTAAGACAAACATTTGAATAGCTGTTGTTAGATACAAACCGTACCTAACTGTTCTGACTTACGTAAAAATTGGACTTAAAGACAGACATAGGAACAGAACTTGTTCGTAATCCAGGGACTGCCTGTATCACCTATGTGCAGAATGACATTTAGTATAAGAAATTTATTGAATACGTATTTGTTGAATAAATAGTCTTTGTGCTTTGCCAGATCTTATGCAGTTCCAAAAATAAGTAGTCTGAATGGATAGTTTGGTTCACAGAAGGAAATTAAGGCAGGCATGGAGAGGGGAGGGAAGGAGGAAGGAAGAAAGGAAGGAAGGATCTATAACATTCTTCATTTCTTTTTCTTTTTCCCACTTTCAAGAAACTTCTGGGGTTAGACTATACGACAGAATAACTTACAACCTTCTTCTTTATATCTATTAATAGAAAAAATAAATAATGCTCATTTATTGTTGCCTGATAATCCAATTCTATTAGCCAAAGATGCAAAATATTTATGTTGTCAGACAGCTTTAACACTAAATGCACATCAGCTAGATAACTTTTCCCCCTTGGAAGGCTGCTTTTTCTCAAGCATAGTTTTTTCGAGGTAACTGAAGAAATTTCTTTATCAATATGAGGCAGCAGACAATTATTAGATTTGTGTTGACTACAGCACAGTTGGGGAAAAAAAAGAAGACTCCAACCTGATTATTGGGACTTATACAGGAGTAAAAGTGAATATTGCATTATTGCCACCTAATTTTCATAACCTGGAAATCAGTAAGAAACATGAAGGAGAACGGAAGTCAATGGTTATAGCCATTAAGCTTAAGACACAGGCCCTTGGGTCCAAAAATAAATTTAAAAAAAAAAACAAAAACATAATATGCAGACTTCCCTTTTCTGTTTGCAACTGGTCAGTTGCTGTAATTATTTTATTCTGTTTTTTTCTATATAGTAGTGTCTTAGCTTAATGCATCTGCCATCTAACTGCAAGTTGATAAAGTATATATAATGACTCTTTAAAATGACTCTCAGGAAAAAGTCTGTCATCCTATAATCACCTTATTCATGCTAAAGGCATACTACTGTCTTTGGGGAATATTTAAATTTGTGAAACATGCAAAAAAGAAATGAAATGACACTTTTGAAAAGCTGCGACTCAGAAAACAATTACTTATTAACAGCATTTATCCTGATGGCAAATGACAAAGAATTTTACTTTTTTTTTTTTAATTAACCAAACAGGATGTTTTCCCAGCAATAACACTGCCTTTCTAGTTAATCTATCAAAACAGAAATTTGACAAGGGTCGATTTTTTTGGTTAACTTATGTTTTTTCCAAATTACAGCAAGAGCTTGTAAGTTCTTGATTTTAATATTCTAAAAATTCTTTTATAACTTTCATTTATGTTTCTTTTAAATAGTCCATAGCTGTGCCCTGATATTATAAATATTTCAAGAATAATTAAAACAGTTATGCAGCTTATAAAAACCTTCACTTTTCTAATTAATTTTATGCTGACCATCATAATTCAATCTTAGATTTCTATTAACAGCTTTTTGTTTCCATTCCCCATTTGTTTTACTTTCTGAAGCCTTAGGCTTTAAATCTCTAAGCACATTATGCATCTTTGAGAAAACATGACAACAAATTAAAAGTGTCAAAACCAACCAAATTGGACTCTGATGGCATTCTCCTTTGGTTACCTTGACATCTAAGAGAGTATATTGATTGCTGCTGTAACAAGTAACACAAATTGGGTGGCTTATGAGAACAGAAGTGCATTGCCTCACATTTCTGGAAACTGGGAGTCTGAGATCAGGGTGTCGGCCATGTTGATTCCTTCTGAGGATCTGAGGGAGAATCTGTTCTATGCCTCCTAGCTTCTAATAGCTTCAGGCATTCCTTAGCTTGCAGCTGCAGTGTCAAATGGTATCATTTCTCTATATGTCTCTGTGTCTCTTCTCTTTATAGGACATCACTGAGATCTCCTATGGTATGACCTCATATTAGTTTAACAGGTAACATCTTCAAAGACCCTATTTTTAAACAAGGTCATATTCACAAGTGCCAGGGGTTAGGACTTCAACATAATTTTTCTTTTGAGGGGGGATACAATTCAACCTATAACAGAGAGTTGAAAGGAAGTTGAAAATGGTGATAAGTTTTAAATCCATCATTTGTTAAAGAGTAGAAATGGGATTTATCACAATTGGAAGAGAAACTAAAGTCTTGCGTTTATGTACCGTATTACAATTTACAGGGCCTTTGACAAGTATTTTCTCATTTGAAAATACAACATTTCCATAAGCTTGGCAGGGCACATATTATTATCCCCATTTAAAAGATGGAGAGATTGAAGTATAGAATGTTTAAGTACTTTGCAAAAAATCACACACCTTGGAAAATTGTGATTGTTTTACTAGGATCTAGGAATTCTCTTTCATAGTCTAGTGCTGCTTCTACTAAATAACTCTGGTCCCATAAATGTAAGACTTTTTTTGCTACTTATAACTTTAAAGTTAAATGTCAATAAGCAATCTGTTTTCTAAGTAACTTTAACTAAATCCATATAACTGAATAATACCAGGCGTCCTGGTATTATAATGGATAATTTTAGTTTTAATTTTTTACAGTTTTGTTGCTTATAAATTAGATAAATCTGATGATCTTTCAAATGCAGAGGTTTAAATGACACTTTGAAATCTTAAAACTCTTGGAATATCTGTTCAACAGTTTGCACATTTATTGATGTCAAGTTATAAAATTTTAAAGCATTGTTTACTTTATATTTATTGCAACATGGATAACTTTCAAACTACAAAATAAAATGTACTGGATAAAATATCTTTTTAAAACCTCTTAACTGAGATCCTGTGGGGACTGGCATATAGTTGAAAACACTTATTTTAGGGAATGTTGCCAGGGAGTGAATAGGAGAATCACTTTTCATTTTAAAATGCCAGACAAAAGTCACCTAAATGATTATAACAGTGGTTAGAATAAGGAAGGAAATTGGCTGGGGGAGTGCCTAATTTACATAAGGTGCTTTTTATCTAAAATTTTCTGTCTTTTGTTGAATTTGACAATTTACCAGAGTCTTTCAGAAGTGTCTGACATCCCTTTTAATTAAGCAGCAAGCAGTAAGAAGTGACAGGCAATGTGTTTCTAGAGCATTAATGCAGATCTTGAGTGATTCACACCCTCTCGAAGATCTCTAATTCTGAAGAAAGCATTTAGCTCTGTCTCATATAGAACCTTAATGCTGAATAAAACTGCAAAGATGTATTTAATCATTTAAGTTAAATCTCTCTCATTTCCAGCTTAAATAAGCAGTATCTTCTTATACTACACAAGAGTCCCGTATTTTTGTAAAAGTTAAAGGAGATGTCATCTATTTCTACTATAATTACTTAGAAGTAACACCTAGCGATTTTATGAAAGCTAGTGGATACTCACATCTAAATAGTATTGTCAATTCTGAAAAGTATGACTGCATTTCTTAGCTTATCTTGGTACCTTTAAGAGTTTGCTCCTAGTCTGGTAAAACATATCAGGCTATGTGTACAAAGAAAATCCTGTAGACTTTCAATACTTGTGGAATCTGTCCCAGAGCTACCCCTGTTGGCAGCTCATTTTGTCTCTCAACCAGGCTATTAGCAATTCTCACTTTTTCTTAGGTCCTTTCTCAGTCTCCCTTGCCCCAGTTAAACACTTCAATTGACTTCCCTTCTGGTTTTTCCCTTTTAGCTTTGTGTTTTGCACACAGATCAATGTTTCTTCCTACTGGCATATTGAAAGAAAGATATGTTAGAGATATTGAGGGAAAGAAGAAGCAGAGTGGAGAGAAAACTTAAGAACTGGGAAGAGCGAGGAAACAGCAAAATATGCAATTGTGAGAAATGGAAAGAAAACTGATTGTTCCAAAGTCTTCTTATTAAGTTCCCATGAGGTATGACTGTGTGCAGTTCAGTTCCAGTGTTTCATTATATTTTTACACTGCTTTCCCTTACCAGTCCTATTTTGAGTGGGTTCCTTGTCACCACAGAAGACTGAATAAGAAGAGTTGCTGGCTATTTCAAATATGGTTCAACCAAGTGACACAAACAATTAAGCACTCAACTACTAGCCAAAAATTTGGAAAGGCTGGCAGTTCGAATCCACTCAGATGCAGCTCCGAAGACAGTCCCTGCGATCTGCTTCTAAAAGCTCATGGCCTTGAAAATCCTGTGGAGTGCAGTTCTGCTCTGCAACACATGAGGTTGCCAAAAGTCAGAATCAACTCAACAGCAACTAGTTTGGTTTGGTTTGGTTTAAGTAGCATATCTAGATGTTAAGAAACATCCCAACCTGATTCAGCAAAAATACTTGTTGCTCTTGCAGTTATCTACTGGCCCAGAACTATTTGAGTTACTCTTGAAGCTTCAAGGAATTGAGGCTTTCCTGAAGACTGAAACCATAAGGAATTATCGACATTGGGTAATTTCATTGAGTAGGAGCCCAGGTGGCACAGTGGTTAAGAGCTCAGCTGTTAACCAAAAGATTGGCAGTTCGAATCTACCAGCCGCTCCTTGGAAACCCTATGGGGCAGTTCTACCGTGTCCTATAGGGTCGCTGTGAGTCGGAATCAACTCGACAGCAATGGGTTTGGTTTTAGCAGTTCATTAAGAGGCTTGAAATATACCCAAATTTAAGTGGGTATCACTAGTTTAGCTTTTTGTTAAAAGAGCCTATCATGCATATAATACTGTCTATTAAAAAAACAAACAAACCAAACCCACTGCCGTTGGAGTCAAGTCTGACTCATACGACTCTACATGAGTGGAGCAAAATGCCAAATTGTTAGTGTTCCTGACCATTATCAATCCTAGCATAAAATGAAACTCGTAAGAGTAGCATGGATATTTTGAGCAGAAGCCTTCACCTCAGCCCAAGTTGTTGTTGTTGGCTGCTGTGGAGTCTGCCCCCAACTCACGGCAACCCTATGCACAATGAAACTAAATGCTTCCTGATCCTGCACCATCTTCACAACTGGTTGTGGATTGGACCATAGTGATCCATAGGATTTTCACTGGCTGATTTTCAGAATTAGATTACCAGGCCTTTCTTCCTAGTCCACCTTAGTTTGGAAGCTCCACCGAAACCTCTTGAGCATCACGGCAACACACAAGCCTCCACTAACAGACTGATGGTGGCTGTGTATGAGGTACTCTGGATGGGAAGCAAGCCTGGGTTTCCTTCATGGAAGGCAAGAATTCTACCAGTGAACCACCAATGCCTCACCTCAGCCTATAGCTATGGACATTTGCTTCAAGACATTTTGGTCGCCATGCAGTTTAACCTGTTGGTGTCATACTGCCCATAAAATTTGCAACTTTCCAGAATATATTGCAGGGGCAGGAATTAAAGGAGCTGCTTTGCTCCCCACTCTTATCAATCATTCTTCTCGTAATTAAGGTCCCAGGTACCTGCCTGCTCAAAGCCAGAGACCCAGGTATTCTATGTAGATTTTAAGAAAAACCTGAGGGTGCATCCGTCCATCAGGGTCTGCTACAGAGCTTGTTCTTGATATTCATAAAGAAAAGGCAAAAAAGAATTGTGTGCCTTTCAGTTATTTCTTCATGTCACATATCCCTTCAGTGCAAAGCCAGTGACCACTAATACAAGCCTTTTTCCCAGTGTCTGTTGCAGAACTGACCCATTATTTTTATTGACGACAATTTGGATTGCATGTTGCAAGGCAATGGATAGTTTTGGTTTCATTTTCTTTTCAAGAAAAGGATACTAACAAAAATGAGATGCCACTTCACACCCGTTAGGATAGCTAGAATAAAAAAGGCAATAATAAGCATTGGTCATGAAGTGGAGAAATTGGAACCATCATCCATTGGTGGGAATATTAAATGTGCAACCACTTTGGAGAAGTTCGGCATTTCCTCAAAAAGTTAAACATAGAGTTACTACATGACCCAGCAGCTCCTGCTGTATGGTATATTAATTCAGTAAAGCTTTTAAAAACAAATTAACAAAAAAGTAAAATAAAATAAAACTTCTATCACTAACTTAAATGAAATATAAATATTGCTGGCCATAAATATAAGTGAACTATAAAAATAAATACTAAATTAAAAAAACAAAGAGACAAGTAACAGACTGGGGAAAATATTTGAAAAACACATGTCTAATACAGACTTTTATCCAGAATTTACAAAGAACTCTTAGAACTTAATAAGACAAAAAATCCAATAAAAAAATAGACAAAGGATGTGAGCTGACATTTCACCAAAGAAGATTTAGGAATAGTTAGTAAGAACATGAAAAGATTCTTTACATCTTTAGTCATTAGGAAAATGCAAATTAAAACCACCATGAGATAACATTTTCTATCTACTTATTGTTGTGTGCCGTCAAATTAATTCTAGCTCATCACAACTCTATAGGACAGAGTAGAACTGCCCCATAGGGTTTTCTACAAGAGCAGGTCACCAGGTCTTTTCTCCCAAGGAGCCACTGGTAGGTTCGAACCACTGACATGTTGGTTAGCAGCTGAGTTCTTAACCAGAGCTTCTTCATATCTTCTAGACAATAACAAATGTTGGGGTGGATGAGCAGAAACTGGAACCCTCATGAACTGCCATAGGACTGTAAAATGGTGCAACCACTTTGGAAAACAGTTCAGTAGTCTCACAAAAATTTAAACATGAAACTACCATACAACTCAGTGGGTAGACTCACTACATAGCATCTTCACAAAAGAAATGAAAACTTACGTCCATACAAAGACTTGCACACAAATGTTCATAGCTGCCTAATTCATAATACACCAAAAGAAAAAAGAAAAAAAACTGGCAACAAATTACATGTTCATCACCTGGCAAATGTATAAACAAACTGTGGTGTATACATACAGTAGAATGCTACTCAGCAATGAGAAGGAGTGAACTGCTGACATATTGCTTGCTACCTCATAGGCGAACCTTAAAGACATTATGCTGAATGAGAAAAGCCAGAAATGGGAGATCACATTTGTATAAAATGTGCAGAAAAAGAAAATTTATGGAGCCAGATGAGTAGTTGCCAGGGACTGAGAGTGGGAACAAAGATTAACTGTAAATGGGCATGAGGGATCTCGGGCAGATGATAATGTCCTAAAATGGCTAATTTATGGTGATGGATGCACCATTCCATGAAATTACTATCACTGAATTATATACCCGAAATTGGTTAATTTTGTGATGTGTAAAACATAAGTCAATAAAATTATTTCAAAAGCAAAAGGAGAGTCTTCTCTAGTACATGATACAGAATGAAGTACTCTGCTAAGATGACGTATGCTGCTGATTGTCATTGCTGGGACATCTGAGGGAGCAACATGCAACATGGCCAACACATGCAGTGTGTCTTGTCAAAAGTTCATTGATCCCGCTGCAAGAGAGAGGAGCTATTTACAGTTTGACTCCCAGTAGCATTTGTGGTGCCTGGAGAAGTTCTACCTTTTCTTGGCTGTAACTCCAAGTGCATCTCTGCACGTGAGTTGTGTTAGCCTTAGATGGGGAGGAAGGGCTGGTTAGGTCACGGATTTTGTCCCACTTGAGCTTCTAGCATATTAGAGGATCTTTGTGTCTAGTCAGGAATAAGGATTTCCTTAAGCTGCGTTGGGTAACTTGTAACCTGCTTATCTTGAACTGGTTTACTTTTTGAAAATATTATTTTACAAGCAGAGAATAGATTGAAGAGAATCAAAAATGGGAGGGAAAAAAAAAAAAGCCTCACTGGGAATCTATTACAATATGCTAGGGGAGAAATTATGGCCTTGACCAAGCTGTTGCCATGTTGATTAGATACATTTTGAAGGAAAAAAAATCAACAAAATTTGGTAATAGAATGGAAGAAGAAAGGTCAAGGAAATGAAAAGTTAAATCTGACTTGTCTCCTGAAAGAAAGAAGCATTGTGTAGGCAGATATTTTACTGGTACCCCACAGTAAATCTTCTGAAATATTATCATTCAATTTACCAAAATATGCACATACAAAAATGAGCCACTGTCAGATCATTCTTTGTCCTTAATTCCTTCATCAGGCTGTAAGAGGTTTTGACTTGACCGAAAGTCATTCAGACACCAAAAAAAAAAAAAAATGGCCTTGCCCCAAAGTCAGCTCTATTTAGAGACTTGCAGCTGGCAGATGGTTTGGTATTTGATCTTCCTGAAGGTGTGTCAAGCTACAAAGAAATGATATTCTGACTTAGTTTGCTTTGCATTCAATAGGAAGGATGTGTTTGGTTATCTTCGTGTTTATTTACGTAATGCTGCATAATCCAATAAAGACAGGGTGCAAAGTACAGCAGATGGACACATTTCCTGCCTTTGAAGACAAATATCAGTTTCCCAATCATCAAAGATGAGAAAACAAAGATGGGAGGGAAAAGCTGAAGGTGGATTGACACCTGTCCTCAGATCTCTAGAATTTGCTCTAGTCAGGGATGGATTTTCTACTTAGAATGGCCAGGCTGTTTAAGTTAGATCCCAATTGTTTTAAAGAATCATTCTTCTACTTGCTATTTCAAACTGAAAAGAGAAGGGAAACTGATGGGTATTGCATTTCTCTGCATTAAGCAATACATAGAAATCATCAGACATATGTATGTTATCTATTCTTTACAATAGATTCTAAATGGCTAATAAATTGTTCTCATACCAAATTATAGATATAAAAGCCAAACCTCCAATAAAGCAGCTTACCTAGATTCAGAGAACTAATCAGTGGAAGAATTGAGATGGGAATTCAGATCAGTTATTCTTAAAGATCACTTTTTCCCCTCAGTAAAACATGTATCAAGATGATTGACCACAATGAGAGAGAGACAGAGAACAAGAGAAGGAGAGAGATTTTGAAACATTAAAAATTTTTGGTTTCTTCTAAAGTTATGTCTTTAAAGATCCAAGAGGTTTTTTTTTATTTAGGTGCCTTTGGTTTCATTCTTAAGAGCTACAATGAAGTAGTAATACAGGAGGCCCAACTCTCCTGGAGCATTCGTGTGTATTTTTAAAGCCGCCATGATTTTCTCTGAATCATAAATAAGAAACTGTCTTTTTTTTTAGCTATTTATAACTTTATACTCTCTAAATACCTTATTTTACAAATGAGGAAAGCAGGCAAGATAGACCATTGTCCTGACCCAGGGGAACATCCGAAATATTATCCCTCAGAGAATCAGTGTGCTTATGGGCCTAAAAACATACCTGGAAGCAGGACAAGCTTTGCAGTTCAATCAGGTATTTGATGAGTATGTATGTAGGTCTTTTGTGTACAAGTAATTGTGTTTAATGTAAAAGTGATACACAATATATTTTACCTGTCCTCCTAGACCAGAGCTTCTACATACACACTCACACACAAACATGCAATAAATTTTAGTATCCACTGATTGTCCTCTTATAGCAATTAGTTTTCATTACTCAGGGAAGAGTAGGGATCATTCCAGGCTGGGGTGATGAGGGAAGACATTATAGAGACTGTGACCTTTTAACTGGGCCTTAAACAGTCAACTTTAATAGGGAACTGATGACATACGTTTTCACTGGTACTCTTTATCCTATTAAAACTCTAACAAAACAGGCATTTTGCTTGTCAAGGTACATTTACTGTGCCTTGAGACAGCTTTTTGTCCTTGAGGTTGGAGCTGGGATTCTGTGTTGCATAATACTTGGTGTCTCTTTTGCCACATATTTTAGTGGCTTCTTCTGTATGTGATATCCTGTAGGTTGAGAGTTGGAATAGCTACACGAACAAGGAATAAGAACACCAGATGCTCAGTGTTGCTGAGTACAAGGACAGCTGACTATATGGACCAAAATGGCTCAGAAACGTGACTCACTGGAAACCGACTTGAGACAATAGGAGCTAATCATACTTTGGAAATAAAGAAGGTCATGGAGTAGAGTCAACCATGTGTCATTAGTCAGTTCCATTTTACAAAATGCATGCAAGAAATGTCACAGAATTTATAGGAAGACAGAGAAGAGGGTTGTCTAAGTTGCTGGCATAGTAAACATATTTTGTAGTGATATTTTGACCCTGATGAGAGTAGGATCATCTGGGTGGTGGCAGAGAGAATGTCTGTAGTATCATATAGATTTCTGTTGGATGTGCAGAAAATTTCCAATCAATTTCAGTTGATGTTAAGAAAGGTGCGTTTATTCTATATAACTGAGAGAATTTGGCAGCTCTGTAAATAGTTAAGACAGCCATGCAATATTCTTAATCATTGAGACGTCATCTGCATTTCCCTAGATCTCTGACAGGATGAAGGTTTAAGGATAGCTTCTCAAGAGGAAAAAACAAAAATGAAGAAGAAGGCAGAAGAAACATCCCCTGTGAACTATGAAAATTTTTTAAAAGTAACCCACATTTCCAACATTATTAGCAGAGCTAGTGCACTAATAAATAATATATCAGTCAAGTAGTATCTCACTGGATGGTCTGGGTCGTTTTACTATCATTCCTACTCTAAGTTGGCAAATAAACATAAAAGGTGCTCATTATTTGTGTAAAATACAGTAGAACAGTGTCAGACACATAGAAGCACTAAGTGAGCATTTGTAAAAGAAAACAGATAAGGTTAATAAGGTTTACTTAGACTAACACTTGGTTATTTTTCAACTCATGCATTTGAACAAATATTCCTAGAAGATTGGCTTTCTTTGTTCTATTCCCCACTATCCAACTTTAACATACATACATACGTGATATATATCGTTCCAGTGAAAATCATGTCACTTAAGTCACACTTTCTTAGTCCCTCTCTATGAGAATATTTTAATAATAATCCTGTTATGTTTTCCTTTAGCCCTGATTTTATCACTTCAGTTCCAGGGAGCACGGTTCTTTCCATATAATTAGAGGAATAAAAAAAGCCCTGGAAAGGTGATTAATTCTTTTTTCCTTACCTCTGCCACCCACTTTCAAGCCAGACCACACACATAAACCATCCCAGACTTTTTCTTCATCACAGTGTGGTTTCCATTCACATCTACCCTCCCCTAAGGAAACAGTTTTGCTACAGGTGGTCAAATTCAGCACTAATAGCATTACCCTATGTTTTCAGGAAAATTTTGAGGGCAAAATAGCTCCATTAACATTGTCAGTTTCACAGATTTCTTGTCACCGATCCAATTTAATGATTTCCTGTGCCATTATTGACAGCCCAGCAATCAACTCTCACTCACAATTCATGTTCAGACTGAATTATCTAGTGGCAAAACTCTGAAACTGCTTCTATAATGGACTTATCCCCTTTTTCAAAGGTGAAAACCTGCTGTTTTCGTCTTACTAGGTCATTTTCTCTAATTAAACCCCAAGACTTCATATGAAAAATATAACCAATTCAATTTTTTTTTTTTTTATTAAGACAGTTATATAGCATTGTACTGTGTTAGCTGGTTGTTTGAACTTTTCACTATTTATTGACTGTTTTAACAGCTACCAAACCAAAAAACAAACAAACAAAATGTTGCCATCAGGCTTATTCCAACTCCGGTGACCCCATATGCTACAGAATAGAACTGTTCCATACAGTTTTCTTGGCTGTAATCTTTACAGAAGCATATCTCCAGGTCCTTTCTTCTGTGGTACCTCTAAGTGAGTCTGAACCACCAACCCTTAGGTTAGTAGCCAATCACAAACTACTTACGCCACCCAGGCATTTAACAACTACATATAGACATAAAACCTGTGGTTTTAAAAAAATCCTGGAGATTCGAAATAATACTGACTGGAGACTGGTTATAAGCTTTTTGAGCATTATATTTGCAACAGGGGGCTGGGGCAGTATTAAAAAGGGGGAGGTAGGGTGTTTCATTTTAAACAGCTGCCAAACTCTTCTAAAACAACCTTGCTGCTTATATCTACTATTCTTCAGAGTTCATATAAATAAGGCCATGTAACCATAAGGGGGTCCCTGGGTGGTGCAAACAGTTAAGCTCTTGGCTACTTACCAAAAGGTTGGTGGTTTGAATCCTCCCAGAAGTTCCTAGGAAGAAAGGCCTCGTGACCACAACTCAAAATATCATAGCCATCAAAAACTCTATAAAGCACCATTTTGCTCTGCACACATGGGGGCACCATGAGCTGGAGTCAACTTGACAGAAATTGGTTTGTTTTTGTTTTAACTGTATGGGATTTTCCATTATTCTTCCTCTATTTGCCACTCTATGCATACAGGGTAAAAGAGTAGATCTTCTCAGTTAGTGGAGGATGCAATTCAATGCAGTTGATGCTCTGAATGCTGCTACCCCAAAACACTTCTTCTACTGAAGTCTGAAATGATGTCATTTGGGGATTCATTTATTTGGATTAAGGCTCTTTGACTCTCAATGCTTTGAGGGATGTAGCATCCCACTCGTAATGCTTACATGTGAATGAAGTTTCTTCTCTGGTTTACTCCAAAGGAGGAGAGTTTAGGGCAGTGTTAGAAGAATAGACATTAACGTTTTCACTGATTTTATTTTTTTAAATAGTGTGTAAAGAGATCTGATTATTCTATGTGACAGATGTGGACCTAGGCATTGTAAATATAAAAAAGGATAAAACAACATTTGAGGTCCTCTAGAGGGAAGACGATAGATAATTGAATATTGTGCATACAGGCTTAAGTGGAGCCAGCATCTGGCAGTCAATGCAATCAAAGAATAAACAAGATATTTGGGTAAAACAGGGAAGGATCTCTCCTAAAGAGATCAGAAAAAGACTCTGTTAAACAGGTGTTATTGAAGCCAAATCTTAAAGATGTGGCAGTCTGCTTCTATAAAGATTTATGGCCTTGGAAACCGTATGGGGCAGTTCTACTCTGTCCTACAGGGCCTCTATGAGTAGAAATCAACTTGATGGCAGTGGGCTTGGGCATATAGTATATAGTATGTTATATCAGGCATATAGTATTATTGTTGTTAGGTGCTGCTGAGTCAGTTCTGACTCATAGAAACCCTATATGCAACAGAACCAGGGACGGATCCCTCCTGATAACATGGCCAGAGTATATAAGACAAAGTCTCGTCATCCTTGCTTCTGCGGAGCATTCTGGCTGTACTTCTTCCAAGACAGATTTGTTCATTCTTCGGGCAGTCCACAGTATATTCAATATTCTTCACCAATACCATAATTCAAAGGCATCAATTCTTCTTCGGTCTTCCTTATTCATTGTCGAGTTTTCACATGCATATGAGGTGATTGAAAATATCATGGCTTGAATTAGGCGCACCTTAGTCCTCAAAGTCCACAACTATGCTTTTCAACACTTTAAGTGAGATCTTTTGCAGTAGATTTGCCCAATGCAATATGTCGTTTGGTACTGCCAGAAGTTCAAGCTGGAATAAGAGGAGGATGTGGAATAAGGGATATCATTGCTGATGTCAGATGGATCCTGGCTGAAAGCAGAGAATACCAGAAAGATGTTCAACTGTGTGAGTCATAACAAATTATGGATAACATTGCAAAGAATGGGAATTCCAGAACACTTAATTGTGTTCATGCAGAATCTGTACACAGACCAAGAGGCAGTGGTTGGAACAGAACAAAGGGATACTGTGTGGTTTAAAGTTTGGAAAGGTGTTGGTCAGGGTTATATCCTTTCATCATACTTATTCAGTCTGTCTGCTGAACAAATAATCCAAGAAATTGGATTATATCAAGAAGAACGAAGCATCAGGATTAGAGGAAGACTCAGTAACAACCTTTGATATACAGAAGACACAACTTTGCTTGCTGAAAGTGAAGACTTGAAGCACTTACTGATGAAGATCAAAGACTAAAGCCTTCAGTGTGGATTGCAACTCAACATAAAGAAAACAAAATCCTCATAACTGGACCAATAAGCAACACCATGATAAACAGAGAAAATATTGAGGTTGTAAAGGATTTCATTTTACTTGGATCCACTATCAACACCAATGGAAGCAGCAGTGAAGAAATCAAAAGACACATTGCATTGGGCAAATCTGTTGCAAAAGACCTCTTTCAAGTGTTAAAAAGGAAAGACGTCACTTTGAGGACTAAGGTGCACCTGACCTAAGCCATGGTATTTTCAGTCACCTCATATGCATGTGAAAGCTGGACAATGAATAAGAAGACCAAAGAAGAACTGATGCCTTTGAATTACAGTGTTGGCAAAGAACATTGAATATATCATGGACTGCGACAAGAACTAATAAATCTGTCTTGGAAGAAGCATAGTCAGAGCGCTCCTTAGAAACAAGGATGGTGAGATTTTGTCTCATGTACTTCGGACATGTTATCAGGAGGGTCCAGTCCCTGGAGAAAGACATCATGCGTGGTAAAGTTAGAGGGTCAACGAAAAAGAGGAAGACTTTCAATGAGATGGATTGACACAGTGGCTGCAACAATGAGCTCAAGCGTGACAAAGATTGTGAGAATGACGCAGGACCGCGCAGTGAGTCGGAATGGTAAATAGTAAATAAATAGTAAAGGACCCCTGGTGGCCAGTACACACAACAACATATACTGTATCGTAAATATAATTAAAAAAAAAAAAAACAAGTGTACAGCAACTGTCCTCATAATGAGGAGGTTGGATTGAAAAAGGTAATGCATAGGGGTCAGAATGTGTTAAAGGATATTACAATAATCTAGGAAAGGAACTGAAGTTGTGCCAGTTTGAACTGAGAGGAGTGGAAGCAGAAAGACTTGCTCATCAAGGAGTATCGATGGTGAGGGAGAGAAAGGGAATCCAGACACTTAGATGCTAAGACAGAGAAAAATGGGGAAAATTACATACACTAAAATCAGATAAACCTATAGCAATATTTATTAACAAATACCAAATACTAACAAGAGCTCAAAAGAACAACTTTGTAACCAAATTGTATCAGAAATGGAATGAAACATGCTGCATTCATTTTATAAATGTTGAGCCTTGGGATTGCACAAATTCATATTTTCCAACCTTCAGTTCTTTGAAAGAAAGTGGTAGAAAGCAGGATAAAGTTTAGAGGTCAAATAATATAGTTAGAAGTACTTGATTTATACAGAGCAAGGGTCGGAAACTTTTTCTATAAAGGGCTAGATCATAAATGTTTTACTGTTTGCAAGACTTACAGTCTCAGCCACAACTACTCATCTCTGCCACTGATATGTTAAAGAAGTCATAAACCAGTTGCTGTCAAGTCAGTTTAGATTCATGTGTCAGAGCAAAGCTGCACTTCATAGAGTTTTCCATAGCTGTGATCTTTCAGAAGTAGATCACCAGGGCTTTCTTCTGAGATACCTCTGTCTGGGTGGAGTCAAACAGTCAACCTTTCAGTTAGCAGCTGAGTACATTAACTGTTTGTACCATCCATGGACTCCTAAAGAAGCCATAGACAGTATGTAAACAAGTGGGCCTCATTATGTTTCAATAAAATTTTATTTACAAAAACAAGCAGCAGACCACATTTGGCCCACCATCCATAGTTTACTGATCCCTAATACAGAGGCAATCTTGATACGGAAAATATACCTTAAGAAATACTTTCTCTGGGATTCTGCAGGAAGGCCATATTTACTATTATTAAGTCAGATCTTTTTTCAATTATTCAAAACTTTCCCCAATTGTTGTTTCCTTCTTAATGCAGATTTCTATCTCTCTCTCTCTCACACACACACATACACAATTTTTGTTTTTTTTGGTTTTGGATTTTTCCTTAATTAAAGACTGTTGACAGGCTTCAAATGCAAACTAGTTACTAATTCACATTAAGCATGCATTAAGAAATATCAGAATAAAGAGGAAAATTGTTGTTTTCAGTTGAAAGATATATATATTTTCATATAATACCATCCTTCTAGAAAATGTGGAAGCTTAACTACAAATTCTAGTGGTAAATCTTGGTAAGATAGCTAGCTCATCTCTTTTAAGATTTGGAGTCCCGGAATATTAATAAGGTTTTAATGTCTTACAAAAGTGATTTCTAATAATGGTAGGTAAGACTTTTCTGTAGTGTCTGACATTTACTTTTGAAAGCTAAAAGAGCTTTCCTTGTATACTAGGTAGGAAAAACTTGATTAAGTCATTAAAACAGTGCATTAGGCAATACTGTTTCTTTATAAGCAGCCAAAAATAAGTTGCCTAATGGAACATCACGTGGAAACTCTGTTCCTACTAGTTATATCCTAAATGGGTTCCTGTCAAAAGATAGAACAAAACTAATGACTTAGATACCTACACCTCTAAATAATTCCTTTCTTCTTATCCTTATATAGATTTTTAATTTTTTTTTTTTTTTTGTAACAAAGATGTGCCAGGTAAAGAAAAGGAATGCAAAAGTGTATGAGAAGGTAATGTGAGTCCGTATTTCCAACTTTAATGAGATCTATTTAAAATTATTAGACCAGAATAAAGGAAAATGCTAAATGGACCTACAGGTCTCTTTCATTGACATATAGTTTGGTTACAAGGTGGTTCTTTTGATTTGTTGTAGTTATTTGTACTTAATCATAAATATTCTTGCTCCAGATTTATCTGAGGTTAAAAAACCCGAAAACCAGTTGCCGTGGAGTCGATTCTAACTCATAATTAACAAGTACCTTGACTGTTCATCATTTCTCCTCGGGACAAAATTTTTTGTTTAATTTTTTTTTTAGCATTATGAATGCAGTGGAATCCCTGGGTGGTGCAAATGGTTAAGCACTGCACCACTAACCTAAAGGTTGGAGGTTCGAGTCCACTGAGAGGCACCTTGGAAAAAAGGCTTGGTGATCTACTCCTGAAAAAAGCTGCTGAGGCTACTTATGTGCAACCAAACACGTCATGGAACTTGGTTACTTGGTTTGGAGGTTTAGGGTCATGGTTTCTTGGGACATCTCAGTTAATTGATCTAATAACATGTTTAGTGCTTCTGTTCTACCTCCTAGTTAGTTGTATAGTACCTGGGGTCTTAAAAGCTTGCAAGCTGCCATCCAAGATACAACAATTGTTCTCTATTCACCTGGAGCAACAGAGGAAGAAGGAGAATCATGAACAGGAGAAGGATTTGGAATGTGTGGCTAATTGCTTCCATGAATAACTGTCTCCTTTGCCATGAGACCACAAGAACTGGATGGTGCCCAGCTACCACTGCCAAGCATTTTGATCAAACATTCTGTAGAACAATCCAGATCAGACAGGGGAAAATGCAGAACAGATTTCAAATTCTCAAGGACTCCAGATTTTCAGGAGCCATGTGGGCTGGGTGAACCCCTGAAACTACTGTGCTGAGATAATCTTTAAACCTTAGACCCAAAATATCCCCTGAAGTCTTCTTAAAACCAAACAATAGTTTAGCTAAGTAGTAAAAAAAAATGTCTGCCTTGAGCATTATACTTTTTTAAAGAACTATATATATATATATATATAAGATCAAAGGGACAACATCAACTTGAAAGACTGAGTAGAAGAAACCTTATAGGGCAGTGAGTTTATGTTAATGGGGGAGGAACAACTCACAAAAGGAGGGTGAAAATGGTTGCACAATTCAAAAAATGTAATCAATGTCACTGAATTGTACATGTAGAAACAGTTGAACTGGTGTATGTTTTGCTGTGCATATTCTCAACAACAATAAAATTTAAAAAAAAAAAACTTTTTTGGGGGGCTGGGCCCTATGGAGCACGGTTCTACTGTGACACATGGGGTCGTCATGAGTTGGAATCAACTTGATGGCAACTGATTTTCTTTTATTTTGATTTGTTTTAGGAATGTGATAATTCCAGAATTTGGTGATTACCTGGATTATTTAGGAAAGTCCTTTTAACCTATCATTGTTTTCTTTGTTTTGCCCCTTCCAGTGTCTCGCAGTCCGCTTAATTGCCAATTTCTTGTTAATTTGCAAATGTTTCACATAATGTCAGTTTGAAAACAGAAGCTTCACCTATTTATTGGAAGACAGACAATTTAATATAAAAAATAGATAATTAGGCAGGAAGTTGTTAACTAGGTAACTAAAAGAATAAAAGGAGAATTCTAGGTCAGGGTTTGGCAAGGGCCAGATAGTAAATATTTTATTTAGGCTCTGTGGGCCATCACAACTACTCAACTCTGTAGCCATCACAGGAAAGCAGCCACAGACTTACCTAAACTAAAGGGCCTGGGTACAATCCTATAAACTTCTATTTATCAAAAACAGGCAACAAACCAGATTTGGCCCAAGGGCTGTAGTTTTCCAACCCCTGATCTAAGGTGTGACAGAAGTAGCAACTGCAGGAAGCAGCTTCCATCCTGAGGGCTGAGGAAACAAAGGGGAGAGATTGGATTGTCATAATCTGGAAACTTAGAAGAGTGACTTTAAGGGTCTAGGACCTAGACCTCTGGTCACCAGCTGTCTGCTGCTAGTATCTCAGTAGGGGAATGATGAAGTGTTTCTGCAAATGTTGGGAAAACAGCACCATGCTTCCCAGGTGAAGCAGCATTGCTAGTGTGACGCTCACCTCAAGTAGTCAGCAAGCAAGGAAATTCATGGGGAACAAATAGCAAGATGCTAAGTTCCTCTTTCCTTCTCTAGCCTTGCAGTTCCCCCAGGGCCCTCTACTGGCTGAGCAAGTTGGCAGAGCAGAAACATGGTTCACAGAGTCCCAGCTCTCGTATCACAAAGGATAGAAATGTAGGTTTGAAGCTGAGAAACAATAGATTAATAATTGGTACACACATCCAAATTCAAGGTTCCCTTTTAGCCTATGTTTAGGATTGAATTATGATTGGGACTCAAATTATCAGCCTATGGCAGTATAGGGGACTGTTCTAGGTTGGAATTATGTTCAGACCTCCAATTCTACCAATTTTTTGTAATATAAAGAATGGTTGGTGGTTTAAAATTAATAAAATAAAAGGAAAGTTATTACGTATGTTTAAGTGCAACTCTGCATACAGATATATATAGATATATATAGAGAGAGATAGATGATAGATAGATAGATAGATAGATACATCCCTAGTGGCACAACGGAGCCCTGCTGGCATAGTGGTTAAGAGCGCAGCTGCTAACCAAAAGGTTGGCAGTTCAAATCCACCAGCCACTCCTTGGAGACTCTAAGGGGCAGTTCTATTCTGTCCTATAGGATTGCTATGAGTTGGAATTGACTCGAAGGCAATGGGTTTGGTTTGGTGGTTTGGTGATACAATGGTTAAACATTCAGCTGCTAACTGAAAAGTTGGTGGTTGGAATCTACCCAGAAGCTCTGAGGGAGAAAGACCGGGAGACTGTTCCCATAAAGATTACAGCCTAGAAAACCCTATGGGGCAGTTCCTGTCTGTTACATGGTGTGACTATGAGTCGAAATCAGATTGCTGGCACTTAACGACATTTTATATGTTATGAGTGTATATATATATGTGTGTGTGTGTGTGTATTTCAGTATAAGGTACCAACTCTTATTTATTTATTCTTGTAAAGAACTATATTTTAATCTGATACTATATTCCTACTTCTCTTTTGATTTTAAAATATAATTTCTTTTATTAAACAATGATAACAGCACATGGTACTGGTAGTTTCTGTCATTTAAATTCCTATTTGGGAAATAAAATGTTAGCAACTACATGTCAATCCTCCTCCTTTTTTTTTTTTTTTTAAATTTCACTGGTTGCTGAAATGCAAAGGCCCTGGAGTGATTAGTTTATGAGAATACCTAGCTCTGATTGATTGATTGATTGATGATTGCTTGAATGAATGATTTATTGATTGACAAATGATGAAGGATGTTGGCATGGATCAAGCAGGGCTATTCTGAGAAACATTCTTTGAAAATATTTTAAAAGTTAGACAGTTTGTCACTCAAAAAAAAATCTCTAGAATGATGCACTGAATTTTAGTGCTCTGGACTGTCAGAATGGCTTTATATGTAGATGTCCATAAGTGTTTGTGTGTCCTTAGACAATAAATAATATATGACATATTGATTACGTTGACTTCAGTGTATAAATACCTGCTGGTCTTGCATAAGTACACAGCTTCCTCTCAGCTCTACTACCTGGGATGCGTTTTTTATTTTTTAAATTCTCTCCCTAGTTTGTTATTTAAACATCTTGCGCACTAGTTGGGCTGTAGCCCTACCTTGAATAATGTTTTCTTGACATACAATCCCGGTACAGCGTAATTGATTGTCTAACTGTCACTATGGTCGGGGAAACACCAGAGCTGGACTAAAACAAATCCTCCAGCTATCTACAATATTATGTGCCTAGTGTTGACTTATAGGCACCTATTTATATCTGTATTTAAATATTTCATATCTCCTGTATTGCTGATAACAGTTAATCCACAAGTTTCCTGAGGGCTTTTCATAAGTGTACATAGGATATCATTTCTGGTGTTGGGAATCACCATATATTATTTTTATTACAGAAGTTTGGTGGATCTCAAGAAAAGTTACCTGGTGAAGAAATAATCAAGAAGATTCATAATGAGTCATTCAGCACTTTTCTGTGCATGATACCATATCATTGTGGCCATTGTGGGGGAAGCTGTGCATAGACTTAGTACATTGATTCTGAATTTTTTTTAATTGAATGCTCCCAACTTGCCTGCCCTAAGGAGACTAAGGATATTAATGGCAATATTTACAAGCTGTTATATATTCTCACAGCAAAGAACAGCATATCTCATTTGTAAAATGCAACCTTGAAAAAGAGGACTACATATGAAATAACCCATGCCAAATACGTTTTACTTTTCTATTCTAAGAAACCAGTTTCCATTATTAACTAGCTTCCAAATGGTTACTCTCTTATTAACCCTTTTTACTGCTTGGCTACAGAAAAAATTAAGAAGTTTTCATCTCAGTGTCTTCATTCAAGAAAAGCTGAGGGCTTCTTCCATGAGTAAGTGGTTTTAAAATCCCCCAAATTGACACAATTTTAGAAGTCTGTTAAGCAAACGTAAGTGCTCCAAATTATGAAGATTTTGTAGGTTATAATTTTCCCAGCTGGGTGAAGTGGCTGGCGCTAAGAGGCCTCATAGATCATACCATGTTGTCATTTATTACAGTGTTTTAACATACTACAGAATTTGTGTTGTCAAGAACATTGGGTGCGGTGATTTATTGTCTAGGATTGATTATGTTGCTAATAGCCCAGATGGCTTGAATTTTGGAAGGGAGAATGTCTTGTCACTGAGCAGGAAGGAATAAATGCTAAGTTGCCAGGAGACAAAGGGGCCTTCACTTAGAGAAGACTCATTTACCTGCCATGTGCAGACAACATCGGAGAGGTAGTTTTTGTTTCCTTTCAAATGCACACTTTAAACTCGACTTTTTGTCTTGGGAACAGTGGACATTTTATTTATGTGAAAAGTTTTCCTGTAGTAGAGCAAACGTTTGTCAGCCTCTCTCTCTGGGTCAACTTGGGCAGTGCTTTCTGAGTTTCTCTTTGGTTTTTGCTACAAGTACAAAAAACATGACCTTGCTTGCAAGCCTTTTGCAACTGAATGTCTAGAGCTGTGACATTTGCATTGACTTTCAGTGACTTCCTGTAGGCTAACACCTGAAAAAGGAGCCCTAATGGCACACTGATTAAGCGCTCTGCTGCTAACTGAAGGGTCAGAGGTTCGAATCCACCAGCCTTTCCTCAGGAGAAAGATGTGGCAGTCTACTTCTGTAAAGATTTACAGTCTTTAAAACCCTATGGGCAGTTTTACTGTGTCCTATAGGGTTGCTATGAGTTAGAATCAACTCGTTGGCAACAGGTTTAACAGCTGGGAGCCATCACCTGCAGATGCCCAGCCGCCACACTCTTGTTCTCTTGCACAGCAGCACTGGTGCTAATGGGGAAGCCTTGACCCATCAGGGAATAAAACAGGACAGATGCCAGCCTGTCCCATGAAAAAGTGGCACTGCCTTTCCAGAGCTGATCATCCATGATTACTGAAAAATTCAGATGAAGAGTATAGGAATTGGGGGAGCAAAAAAACCCAGAATAACAAATAGCTCTTAATTTTGCTTTCTCTTCCTAAATATGAGGGCATGTGTGTATATGTATGCATGTATGTGTAAATGTATATAGATATAGATAGAATCCATATCCTTATATATGTATACATAAATCCATATGTATATGCAAGTGTGTGTATATGTGTGTGTGTGTTGTTGTTGTTGTTAATTGCTATAGAGTGGGCTCCAACTCATGGCAACCTTACGTATAACAGAACGAAATGTTGCCTAGTCCTGTGCCATCTTCATGATTGTCAGTATGTTTGATTCCATTGTCGAGTGCCTTCCAACCTAGGGGGCCCATTTTCCAGCACTATATAGGACAATATTCAATATTTTGTTATGATTGGTAGGGTTTTCATTGGCTAATTTTGGGATGTGGATCACCAGACCTTTCTTCCTAGTCTGTCTTAGTATGGAAGCTCCTCAGAAACCCTTCCACCATAGGTAACCTTGCTGATATTTGAAATACTGGTGGCATAGCTTCCAGCATCACAGCAACATGCAAGCCACCACAGTACCACAAACTGAAAGACATGGTAATGTGTATATGTGTATATATATACATATACATATTATATATATATATATATATATAATATGTACATATATCTGAGTGGAACAAACTATTTGTGATTGACTATTAACAGAAAGGTTGTTCGAAGTCACCAGTGGCATGCTGCAAAAGAAAAGTCTGCAAACCTGCTTCTATAAAAATTACAGCCAAGAAAACCGTATGTTGCTCAGTTCTACTCTGTAATACATGGGGTTGCCATGAGTCATAATTGACTCGATGGCAATGGGTTTTTTTTTTTTTTTGGTTATATATACCTCAAGAGGTTTTCCTCAGGACCCCAATGCCAAGTCACCCTGCCTCTCTTTTGATCTACTTTCTGTTAATTCAGATAGGGTTTGGGAGAGACCAGGACCATCCTTCACCATTAACAGCTAGAACTCCTTTACTCTTGTTAGCTATACTCAAGTTAAAAGTAGAGCATCTAAGTATAAATGAAGTGTCAGTGACAATGCTTGGAAAGAGTGAGATGTGTCCCCTACACTGAGGAATTCTTATTTTGAGGCTCACATAATTTGCACTAAGATATTTTGCTTACAGGACTGAGTCGCTTATGAACTAGGGATTCATCCTTCAAGTTCATTAACAGATTAAAAAAATGTAGCTCTCATTCTCTAAAAAATTGATGTGCTGATTAAAAATTGGTGACTCAGCTGATAAACGTCTCCTTTTAAATTCCAGAGTAAGAATATTCATCTCTATGGAGGGATACAGTGTTTCAGAAATATCTCTAATTGAGAACATCTCCCTTTGAGTGGTAGGATTTTACAGACGAGTTCTTGTACATAATCATTCTTCTACACGATGAAATGTATTCTGGGCAAATTTGCAGTGCTCCATTTAAAAGCTTTTTATTCTTCTTCTTTTGTGCACACATGAGGATGCTAAACATACACCTTTCTTTGAAGTAGAATTGAGAGTGATTCCATGAAGTCAAGGGTCATTGTGAAAGAATGCAAAGCAAAAGGTGAAAAACTTGACTAACAACCATTTGGGGATGAAAATGTGTTTTAGTAGGGATTCCATTAACTGATCAAAGAGAGATGTGTGTGCACACAGACATTTATGCAGGCTCTTAAGCTGGAAGGTTAAATTTGTCTTTCCATGGGCTTTATCAAATAGGCTTGGCCAACATCTTAATGCCACCAGCACTCCAATGTCACATCAAAGCAGACTTGTTCAATGAATCTCTGTAATTCATTACCTCACTTTGCTATCTCATATGTAGTTCTATTTGTTCACTGGCTGATGTTTATTCCTTCCCAAGAGCAGCATTCTGTTTGAAGAAAAAAACGGACTGGCTCATTCAGAGGTGGACAGTAATTTCCATGGGTGAAACCAGACAGAAAATGTTTCTTCCTCAAGGCAAGAGAAGCTTGTCAGCAGACTCTTCAGGCAACTGATATTTTTTAGTGCTTTACGAGTATGTCGTCTGAGCTCACCTGACTTAATGCTCACAACAAGCAAAGAATCATTAATTACTGAGTAACATTGCTGAATGTTAGATGACTTAATGATAATTCATTAATTATTGAGCCCCTTCCATATACTACTTACTGTTAGGCACTGCATATACAGTGGCAAACTGAATACATATGGTCCCTGCCCTCATGATGCATTATAAGCTGGTAAGACAGGGCCTCTTTTTTTTCTCAAGTCTCCTCATTTAGACATATATGTAATTCCTCAAGGTTTTTACAACTCCACCCAGATGTGTCTACATTGTCTCATATTCAAAATGGAAATGGGAGGACCATGAGGAAAGCAGAGGGAGAGATGAATAGGCCTAAAGCTATTTCTGACATGCTTTGCTATTTTTATATCCATTCCTATTCAATGACACTATATCAGTTGCAATTGAGTCGATTCCAACTCATGGCAACTCCATATGTAGAACTACACACCATAGAGTTTTCAACGGTTGTGATCTTTTGGAATTAGATCACCAGGCCTTTCTTCCAAGGCCTCTGTAGGTGAATTAAAACTGCCAATCTTTTGGTTAGTAGTCAAGCACTTAATCATTTGCACCACCCTGAGATTCCTTCACTGACACATTGTTGTTTTTTGCCTTGGAATAAATTTTGACTCAGGATGACACCAAATGTGCAGGGTAGAACTACCTCATAGGGTTTTCAAGGCTGTGACCTTTTGGAAGTAGATCACCAGGCCTGTCTTCTGAGGTACCTCTGGGTGGGTTTGAATTGTCAACATTTTGGCCAGTAGTGGAGTGCTTAACCCTTTGCTCTACCCAAGATCTCCTTTCTATATAAATCCTAACTGAACTAAAATCAATATTTTAGTTATCTAGTGCCTCTGTAACAGAAATAACAGAAATACCACAGGTGGATGGCTTTAACAAAGAGAAATATATTCTCTCACAGTCTAGGAGGCTAGAAGTCTGAATTCAGGGCATCACCTCCAAGGGAAGGCTTTCTCTCTCTCTGTTGGTTCTGGGGGAAGGTCTTTGTCACCAATCTTCTCCAGTCAAGGATCAAGGACCGCAGGTCCAAAGGATACACTATTCTTCTGGCTCTTGTTTCTTGGTGATATGAGGTCCCCCGTCTCTCTGCTCACTTCTCTCCTTTATATCTCAAAAGAGACTGACTTAAGACACAACCTAATCTTGTAGATGGAGTCCTGCTTCATTAACATCATAGAGGTCGGATTTATAACACACAGGAAAATCACACCAAATCACAAAATAGTGGACAATCATATATGTAGTTCCATTTGGTCACTGGCTGAGCCAAGTTGACACACATTTTGGGGTGATACAATCCAATCCATGACAATAAACAATACCCCATCCTTTCTATGGTCCAGGTGTCAGTGTCAGCAGAAGTATCCCAAAAACCTTGGCTTCCAGCACAGCAGTCTTCATGGCCATGCTCAGATTGGGGACATCAAAGAGAGAGAACAAGTGCTGAGACACACTTGCTTACTTACACTAAAAATGTTTACCTTTGGTCAGGGTTAGAATTGATTTAGGATGCACATTTTCTGTCTCTTTTTCTTTGATCAGCTGGAAAAGGTGTATTTTGGTCAACATAATTACCTAGGTAAATTCTATAACAACTTAGAGTCCAAAATTCAGTGTTTAAGTGTGATTATACATCCAATAATTTGATTCCAAAAGGAAAAAAGTCAGTTTTTTAAAATTTGTTTCTATTTCTGTGGCTTTACACATGGGATCTTTTGGGGTCTTGTTTCATAAGCATAATGAATCAACATTTTTTTTCCACTGTAGCAAAGCCCTCATATGGTGAGCATTATCTGGAGATCCCGATCTTTTTGGTGAGAATTTCAATAGGTGAAATAGAAAATGATCAGTGAGCAATGAGGACTATTTTAATGGAAACATCATTTAAAGTGAGAGTTTCAACATCTGTTTCCCTCTCAAATTACAAATGCAACCCTCCCTCCTGACATCCAGTCTCACCATCACCACCACAAATCACGGTCATAAAAAAGTTAAAAAATGAAGTGGTTTACATGGTTTTGTGTGCTTTGTATTCAGAACCACATGCATGCTTCATTTATGTTCCTATCATGTACCAGATGAAATCAGGTGGGGAAGTGGGGCGAGGGGGGGGAATACAGCTCTTATACTAACCACGCAATTGTCTCTTCCTTAGATGTTCACTAAAGTTTCATGCAAGCAAAAAAATGGTCCTGGGGAGAGAAATAAACACCTGGCTGAGAAGAAATCAACATTGGAAAGTTTTTCCAGTCATCGGTGAGTAAATATTTACTATTCTTGTTATGTGCCATCAAGTTTATTCCAACTTATAATGACCCCACAGGACAGAGTAGAATTGCCCCATACGGTTTCCTAGACTGAAATCTTTACAAAAGCAGATTGCCAGATCTTTTCTCTTGTGGAACCACTGGTGGTTCTAACCACTGACTTTTCAGTTAGCAGCCAAGCGCTTAACCAATGCACCATCAGGGCTCCTTAAATTACTAAAAACCTACTATGTGACAAACTTAATCTCTGGGGATGACGGAACAAACAGAACAGATACTCTTAGAACTGACAGCCTAATTGTTGAAAGAGACATTTAAAAAAAAATGATTGCATACATAAATATATAATTACCACTGTGAGGTCTCAGTGAAGAAAAACTGAAGTGTTCTATGGAAATGAAACTTTTATTAAAAATCCTAAGAAGACAACAAATTTGGAAGGAGAGTCAAAAATCCACTAGAAGCTTTTTCCAATAGACTTGTAGAAATATAAGCAGAATCGTATTTCCAGAATTTTTCAATTTCTCAAAAATCAGTAATTAGAAACAGAAAACAGCTAGGGTGACTTAAATATAACATTGAAGATATAATTTATAAATTTAACTTTACAACTTGTAGACTGAAAGAATGGGAACACTCTGCAAGTCATAAGTCAGCTTTTATACAAAGATGTAATAATTCTAATGTTGATAAGTATGGAACACTCTGGTATGCAGAAACAGAGCTGTAAATTGTCCTGAACTTGATGATAAAAGAAGAGAATTCAGATGGGAACTGAAGTAAACACATCCCTAATCTAGTACACCCTCTCTTCACTTATCAACATGGTTAAGTTCCCAAGATCAGGTTGTTTTGAGAGATCAGTGTTATGTGAAAATGGAGGATGACTACATCAGATCACAAAATGGAGGATGACTACATCATTACATAACTGCCAAACCACTAAGAATCATGGCCCAGCCAAGTTGACATACAACCTTGACCATCACAGCCAGTGTTATTCTTGCCTCACACCTTGGCATTCATTACTGACAGACATATGTCTTTAATATACGAAATAATTGGATAGCAGATTTTATTACTATTGTAGTAAATGTGAAATGTCAGGTAACAAGACAGTCAATAAGTGAGGAGAAGGTGTATAAGGTTTCGCCAATTCTTTGGAGAGAAGGCAGTTACCATTGAAACAACACCATGGCAATATGTATATATTATATAGGATACTATAATGCTTCAGGTACATACATAAGTGCATGCATGCTACGTAGGTTATATATTAGATGCTTAACATAAATCTATAATATTCTGGATTACTATAAGATAGAATTGATCGACGATCAACCATTTCAGGAGGTAGCATATGATCAGGAACTGATGGTACTGAAAGAAAAAGTCCAAGCTGCACTGAAGGCATTAGCGAAAAACAAGGCTCCAGGAATATCAATTGAGATATTTCAATAAACAGATGCAGTGCTGGAAGTGCTCACTAGTCTATAACAAGAAATTTGGAAGACAGCTACCTTGCCAACCAACTGGAAAAGATCTGTATTTATGCCTATTTCCAAGAAAGGTTATCTAACTGAATGCAGAAATTATCTAAAACATCATTACTGTTACACACAAGTACAATTTTGCTGAAGATCATTCAAAAGTGGCTGCAGCAGTGTATCGACAGGGAACTGCCAGAAATTCAAGGCAGATTCAGAAGAGGACGTGGAACCAGGGATGTCCTTGCTGATGTCAGATGGATCCAGGCTGAAAGCAGAAAATACCAGAAAGATGTTTACTTGTGTTTTATTGACTATGCAAAGGCATTCGACTGTGTGGATCATAACAAGTTACGGGTAACATTGCGAAAAATGGGAATTCCACAACAGTTAACTGTGCTCATGAGGAACCTGTACATAGATCAAGAGGCAGTGGTTGGAATACAACAAGGGGATACTGCATGGTTTAAAATCAGGAATGGTATGCGTCGGGGTTGTATCCTTTCACCACACCTATTCAATCTGTATACTGAACAAATTATCCAAGAAGCTGGACTGTATGAAGAAGAACAGGGCATCAAGTTTGTAGCAAGGCTCATTAACAACCTGGGTTATGCTCATGACATAACCTTGCTTGTTGAAAGTGAAGAGGACTTGAAGCACTTACTGATGAAGATCAAAGACCACAGCCTTCAGTATGGATTACACCTCAACCTAAAGAAAACAAAAATCCTCACCACTGGACCAATAAGCAACATCATGATAAATGGAGAAAAGATTGAAGTTGTCAAGGATTTCATTTTCCTTGGATCCACAATCAACACTCATGGAAGCAGCAGTCAAGAAATCAAAAGAGGCATTGCACTGGGCAAATCCGCTGCAAAAGACCTCTTTAAAGTGCTGCAAAGCAAAGATGTCACCTTAAAGACTAAAGTGTGCCTGACCCAAGCTATGGTGTTTTCAATCACCTCACATGCATGCAAAAGCTAGACAATGAATAAGGAAGACCGAAGAAGAATTTACCCTTTGAATTGTGGTGTTGGTGAAGAATATTGAATATACCATGGACTGCTAAAGGAACAAATAAATTTGTCTTGGAAGCAGTAGAACCAGAATGATCCTTAGAAGCAAGGATGGTGAGACTACCTCTTACATACTTTGGACATGTTATCAGGAGGGATCAGTCCCTGGAGAAGGACATCATGCTTGGTAAAGTAGACGGTCAGCAAAAAAGAGGAAGACCCACAACAAGATGGACTGACACAGTGGCTGCAACAATGGGCTCAAGCATAACAAAGATTGTGAGGATGGCACAGGACGGGGCAGTGTTTCATTCTGTTATACATAGGGTCGCTATGAGTCAGAACCAACCTGACAGCACCTAACAACAATAAGATAGACTATACTACTGTAACAAACAACTCCTGAGTCTCAATGATTTAAGATTCAACTTATACAACATGTTTGTTTTGGTTCAGTGGAGACTCAGTTTCTTGTTGTCCTCACTTAAGAACTCATGATGATAAGAACTCATGCCAGCTGTAATGTTTCTGATTGTCGTGATAGTGGAAGAGAGTGATAGAGAATTGCCCACTGGTTCTCAAATGCTTTCATCTAGATGTTATATTCACTCAAATGTTACTGGCTAAAGTAAGTCACATGGCCATGACTAAGCAATCCTTCCATTTGCCAAGAAGTACAAAGGAACCAGATCTGTTCTGTATCTCAAAAAACCACACCACCACCAATTGCCATCAAGTCAATTCAATGTCAAGTTGATTCCAGCCATGGCAACCTCATGTGTATCAGAATAGAACTATGCTCCATAGGGTTTTCAATGGCCCATTTTTCAAAAGTAGGTCATCAGGCCTTTCTTCCAAGGTGCCTCTGGGTGGACTTGAACTTCCACCTTTTGATTAGCAGCCAAGCACATTAACCATGTGCACCACCTAGGAACTCCTCTCAAAACACAAATACAATATTTAATATACATACATTGTATACTCTATGAATGTATTTCATTCTGTCATCTATAAAAAAATGTGTTGTTAAATATAAATATCTGTGCTGTGTTCATCTGAGATCTACAGTTAAGATACTGATACTTATATCAGACAAATCTGATAAGCATCCTCCACTCCCCATCTCTCTTTCATAAATGATATTGAAACAGGTGTTTTCCTATGTGGGAACACCAGCTTTTATGCACACTAGATAGAAATGGGAATAGTAAAGACCTCTCTTCAAGAGCAGGATGGTTCCTAGAAACTCCATTCATGCCAGCAAACGTGTGTTTACAAAACGGAATTAGTGATCAAGAGCCCGCAGTTAGGGAAATTTAAAAGAAGAGAATTGGGTAAGTCAAACTGATAAAGTCTAATTAACACAGATTCAAATTTCTTTATTTATTTTTAAAAAAAGGTTTTCCCACTCAAAATTGTGTGTTATGAAGGTTATCAGTCCATACTCAGAAACAAATTTTTTCTCAATGTGTGTTACAAGGAATAAAATGCTTTCGCCATGCATTTTCTAGAAGGCTTATGTATTTATTACGCATTTAAAAGCATGCTTGCTTACATTTTTAAAAAACTGTGTATCTTGCTGAATAGCTCCTTTTCCCTCTTTCTTCCAAAGCACAATCCTTGCCCTAGAAAATCACTAAAGGTTTTGTTTCAATAATAGAGCATACATACTGAAACAATAGCTAACTAAGCATGAGCACTTCAAAGAGAGTCCGACAATTCATGCTTTTTCAGTACTATAATGTTTTTTTCTGTGATTGCATAATAGGAACTTGAACACGTTTTATCCCACTCTACATCCTGTCTCTCCCCTGTTTCCACAGCTGCTTATAGAACAGCTAGTATTTTAAAGCATGGATAAGAAACAAAAGTGTAAAGAGTTTAGTGTTTCTTAAGTATGGTTGACCATCTTTTCATTATATTATTTTAACCAAATAAAGAATTTATCCTTCTATTTGATTATATGATTCATCAAATCCTGATCATACACATTACTTTGTAATTTACATCAAAGACTCATTTTCAAGATATTTCAAGGGTAGCTAGCATTACTTCTTACATAGGACAATGCTAGGTATTTGAATTTCTTCATTTAATTATCATATAATAACATACGGTTATATACCCTTTTCAAAGAATATAATAAATATGTGGAGCATAATAAAGTTCCCACCTAGTCCATATGCATGAATTTGGAAGGTTATCCGTTTTCAAGAATTAAAGTAAACAAATCAATTGTTATAATTCAATACGAGGTACGTAAGTGGAATATATCTTGAGAAACTGGGGCAGTCACAAATTTAAGAATATCTGATCACATTTGATTTCTGTTGAAAATTACATAATTTGTGTGTGGAGTTTTGAAAGCCAATAAATAATACCCCTTTCTTCCCTCTCCAACCTTTAAAAATATAATAAACAAAACACATGGTGTTCATAATATCAGTTTAATCGATAATATATCCTGGATTAAGGAAAATGGATCAGATGGGCTGCCTTAGATAAGGTATCTAACAATGTATCTGCCAAAACTTCAGATGAGCAGACCAGACTTTGACCTCCTTGAAGGCATGTAGTCAAGACAGAGAGAGAGAAGAATGAGGAGGAGGAGGAGGAGGAGGAGGAGGAAAGGAGGAGAAGGAGGGGAAGAAGAAAGAGGAGGAGGAGGAAGGGGGAGGGGGAGAGGAGGAGAGCGAGCTGAGCAGAACACCATGCTCAGTTCCTTCTCCAAAATCCACCAATCCAATCAGCTCTTCTTCCTATCTGGGGATTTGTTCTTAAGGGACAGAAAGAAACTTTGTCCCATATGATTCTCTCCTGGGAGTACAGTGGTCATTCTCTCTCTTTTGTCCAAATGTGAGGAATGGAGTGTGTAAGTGTTGCCTTCAGCACTCTCTCTATTCTCACATACAATGTGAACCAACCACCTCTGAGCTTGCACTGACGTTTTGTAAAAATTTGATGGGTAAGTGTTGCAAATGTAAGCACTCAATGCATTTGTAGTTTGTTTTCCTTCCTTCACATTACTGTTGTTGTCTTATCCCTTCTAGTCCATTCCAATTCATGACCACCCCATGTGTTACAGACTAGGGGTTTTCTTGGCTGTAATCTTTATAGAAGCAGATCGCCAGGCCTTTCTTTTGTAGTGTCTTCGGGTGGGTTCAAACAGCCAACCTTTCAGTTACCAGACGAGCACAAATCATTGCAGCACCCAGGGGCCTTCTTCTTTCACATAGGAGCATAAAAACTCAAAAACCAAACCTGCTGTGTAGCGTCTGGGGTCTTAAAATCCTGCAAGTGGCCATCTAAGATACATCTATTGATCCCATCCTACCGGGAGCAAAGGAGAATGAAGAAAACCAAAGACACAAGGAAATACTAACCCAGAGGACTAAAGGAACACATGAACCAGAAACTCCACCAGCCTGAGACCAGGAGAACTAAATGGTGGTGCGCTGCTACCACTAGCAACTGCCCTGACAGGGATCACAACAGAGAATCCCGGACAGAGCAGGAGAAAAATGTAAACACAATTCAAATTTACCAAAAAAGACCAGGCTTACTGGTCTGACAGAGACTGGAGGAACTGCCAAAACAATGGCCCTCATAAGCTCTGCCAACCCAAAACTGAAACTGTTCCTAAAACTCATTTTTCAGACGAAGATTAGACAGGACTATAAAACAAAAAGTAACACATGTGAGGAACATGCTTCTTAGTTCAATCAAATATAGGAGACCAAATAGGCAGCTCCTGTCCAAAAGCAAGACGAGAAAGCAGGAAGAGACAGCAACTGGACAAATGGACAGTGGGAACCCGGGGTGGAAAAGGAGAGCATATTGTCACATTGTAGGGATTGCAACCAATGTCACAAAAACAAATGTGTAAAAATTTTTGAATGAGAAATTAACTTGAGTTGTACACTTTTACCTAAAGCACAACAAAAAAGAAAAAAAGAAAACCCTGCTGCCATCAATTCAATTCTGACTTGTGAAGACCCCATGTAACAGAGTAGAACTGTTCCATAGAGTTCTCTTGGCTGTAATCTTTATAGAAGCAGACTGCCAGGCCTTTCTTCTGCCATACCATTGGGTGGGTTTGAACTGCAGACTTCACTTAACAGTTGAGCACAAACGGTTTGGGTCACCCATGGTACAGATCAAATCACCATAAATTCAGATTTATGTTCTTTATCCAAACTTCTAATTTTGGTCTAGGAATTATATTCTTATGTCTTTCCACTTCTTTCCAACCTTACTGTGCCCATATAAGAGGCACCCTAAATTTTAGAATAGGGCTTATTGATTTTGAAATTGGGTAAACTGTCCAACTGGTAAGATCCAATAGGCAGTCATATATAATTTTCTGGAGCTCAGAAGAGAGAACAGGGGTAGGGACAGTGTTTGGGGAGCCATCAGCCACCCTATAGTTACTGAGGTCATGAGATTGCAGGAGATAATTGCGAGTACTGTGAGGATAAAAAAAGAAGAAAGGAAAGCAAAGATAGAAACCTGGGTACCCCAAAATCTAGGAGTAAAGCAGAGGAAAGGGACCTGAAATTAGAGACTGATAAGGACCAGCCAGAGATATTGGAAACAAATGAGAAAGTGAGATCAGGCAAACCATGTTTCAAAAGGAAAGATGTATCAAACACCAGAGAGACATCATGTCAGATGAAGTTTAAAAGTAGTCATTAGATTGGGCATCTAGGAAGCTGTTGATAGCCTTAGAATTGCTGTGGCTGTTAGGTGCCATCGAGTCGATTTTCAATTCATAGCATGTGATAGCATAGAACTGCCCCACAGGGTTTTTATAGACTGTAATCTTTACAGAAACAGATCAACAGATCTTTCTCCTATGCAGCTGTTGGGTGGGTTCAAACCACCCACCTTTCTGTTAGCAGCTGAGCATTTAACCATTGAATTGGTGGGAGAAAAAAAAGCCAGATCATGTTGAGGTGAGGTGAAGTGAATGAAAGATAAAGTAGTGGACACCATTATAGATAGAGATGGAGGTAGAGATAGAGAGACATTTTTAGAAATTCTGCTAAAAGGGAAATATAAAAAGGGTTGTACCACAAGGAGAGGAAGAGCCCTGGTGGTAAAATGGTTAAGCGCTTGGCTGCTAACCAAAAGATTGATGGCTCGAACCCATCCAGCGGCTCCATGGGAGAAAGTCCTGGTGATCTGCTTCTGTAAAGATTATAGCCAAGAAAATCTTATGGGGCAGTTCTGCTCTGTCACATGGGGTCACTATGAGTTGAAATCAACTCGACAGCACATAACAACAATCATGAGGAGGGCCTTTTCAGAAATATGAGTTTATACTTCACCATGTTTATGTGCCATGGAAAAAGAGAAATGGAGCATAAGAAGTTAAACATGTAGGGAAGAATAGGATTAGTTGTTGGAGGAAGGTCTCTGAGGAGGCAGGAGGAAGGTTTTGGAATTCAGCATCTATGTGGAACCATCCATTTTCCAGAAGAGGAGGGTCACTCTTCTTTGGAGACAAAAGAAGTTAAGATTTAGAGTCTCAAAACTGAAGGACTTCAAGCTTAAGGGCCTTTTTTTTTTTTTTTTTTAATTGCACTTTAAGTGAAAGTTTACGGCTCAAGTTCGTTTTTCATACAAAAATTTATACACACATTGTTATGTGACCCTAGATGATCTCTCTATAATATGACAGAAATCCTCCTTTCCACCCCAGATATCCCATGTCCATTCAGTCAGCTCCTGTCCCTTTCTGCCTTCTCATCTTGCCTCTGGACAGGAGCTGCCCTTTTAGTCTCATGTATCTACTTGAACTAAGAAGCACACTCTTCACGAGTATCATTTTATATCTTATAGTCCAGCCTAATCTTTGTCTAAAGAGTTGGCTTCAGGAATAGCTTTAGTTCTGGGTTAACAGAGAGTCTGAGGGCCATGTTTTCTGGGGTTCCTCCAGTCTCAGTCAGACCATTAAGTCTGGTCTCTTTACTAGAATTTGAGTTCTGCACCCAACTTTTCTCCTGCTCTGTCAGGGACTTTCTGTTGTGTTCCCTGTCAGGGCTGTCATTGGTGGTAGCCAGGCACCATCCAATTCTTCTGGTCTCAGGCTGATGGAGTCTCTGGTTTATGTGACCCTTTCTGTTGAGGACCTTTTTTATTATTTTATTTTATTTTTAAAGAAAATGAGATCCATATCAGTATCTGCTGAGACAGAGAGGGTAGCCAGGATGAGGGTAGAGATTATCAGCATTGCACAACTTTTCAGTTGCTATTGAGGACAATCAAAGAGGCAGTTTATGAGGGACAATCAGTAATTCTGCTGAACAGTGTTAAAGCCACTGATGATCCTGGAAATAATTTGGGTGTAGTTGCATTACTGATCAAGAGCAACATCCAGTGTCCTGGCGGATGGGTTGCTAAATGAGCAAGATAATGGTGAACACTAGGACAGTAGAATCAATTTTTCTGAGTACTTTTCTTCCATATGGGACAGGAAGAAGATAAAGGGGAAATTAGGAATCTCACTTTTAAGCCAATGGGAACTGAGTATGTGAAAATTCAATGCTACTGAGAACTTGACTATAGCTCTCTAGTGTGATGTAATGGGCCCAGTAAGAATCCAGAAGAATTGATATATATGCTCTTGGACCATTCCTAAGGCTCTTTCAGTTTTTTCCAAATACCTTCAAATATCCTCACATAACATCCCTTGTTCACTGGCTGCTTGTCTTCAAAACCTGGATTCAATTTGATTAAAGACTCTGCGTTATTTGCCCTGATTGCCCGGACTTGGACTTCTAGAGTGACGCTGCCTGGTTGCACATAGCTCATCACAGGCTCAAGGCATAGCGTCAGGATGGGGAAAATGGCACTGCCTAGAGTTTGGAAAACTCAGCTGCTCACTGTACAAAGTGGCTTCTCTTATGCCAAGTCCAGACCAGGAAGGAGGTTAGAAACCTGTAGAAGTAGTAAGAAATGTAAATAACCAATCGTCATGGGCTCTAAAACTTTATTAATTTTGTCATCCATATAATATGTGTGTATACTTTAAGAGGTTAGCACTTTCTAAATACAAATTATGGTGAAGTAGTGAACATATCAATAGCATTTCTAATGCTGCATTTCTCTTCTTTCTATTTCTTTTTATTATTGATTTACCTACCATGAATCAGATTCTCAAATATAAACAGATATACAAGTCCATGTAAACTTTTATTATAGAGTTATTTGCAGCTAGAGTTTAGTTACTTACCTAGGCCTTGCAAAAGGAGGTGACACTGGCTTTCAAGGGTCTCACATCCTACTTTCTGAACAACTTTTTCCCCTTCTTGCACACATTATATTCATTGACCTTTTGTTACAGACTCTCTCCGTTAGGACTCATGCTCCTGGTCTTGCAATCCCAACTCCTACATTTTGTCTCCTGTGGTGGAATCAGTGAAAGTCAAGGCAGGATGTGGGTAGTAGTGAATATCCCAGAGAATCCAATCTGCAACTCCCAGAACAATGTGGAACCACTGAAGAGGGCTCTTCTTCTGTCTTCAATTAGATCACATTTGATTCTCCATGCCAAGAAAGGCAAAATCAGTCCTTTGTTTAAATTTCCTTTGGTCTACTGTTATAGTAGAACTGTATTATATATTATTGCCGAGAAACAAACTCAAAGAAATATTAACTGACCCACACAAGAAGACGATGCAATAGTAGAGAAGTTGCGCATCATGGTGGTCAAGTGCATAACTTCTGAAATCAGGCATAGATGGGCTTGAAAGCTGACTCCAGTAAATATTGGCTGGACTTTATAAGACTTAATTTTCACTCCTGTATAATAGGAATAAAAATACATTTCTCAAAAAGTTCATGTACAAATTAAATGATACAACAGATATGAGTGGTTGATACGGCATGTGGCCTATAATGAGAGCATAATAAAAGTTAACATTATTAGTTATTCACTGGTAAAGTGTCCTTTAGGAAGCTCCCATTTCGGTCTAATCAAGTGGTAAATTACTGCAATCATTGGGCAAAACCATCAGAGTAAGGAAACCATTTCCCTTATATAAAATAAGTCCTCACTGCTATAGCATCAGCACATTGCTTTCTTGTTCCTTCCTTGCTAACAATCAGGAATAGCTGGCCACCTTCATCTGTTTAATAGCACTTGCCATAGTAGAAGTCATTATTAACTGGTATCTCTGTTTTCTCCTTTCTAAGCTAAAATAAATAAAAAATCCTTCTAATTTAACCTTTACGGACTGGGTTTGTTTTCCAACTCCTCAATAATCTTTGTAGTTCACCTTCAAACTCTCCACATTTTCTCTCTTAATTGTGGAGCCCCAAACTGGATACAGCACCATGGGACTGTCTGACTTTGGCATACTGTGAGATTTATCTCATAGTGTCTCCATGGAAACTGAAGGTAGGGAGGAGCTTGGTCTTACAGCTGAGTACTGTGTTGCCTTTAAAACCAGTAACCATGTTGCTAATATAGCTATCAGATATTACCAATTTGATATTAAGATCTCTTCTATTGCCATGCAAGTATCTGGTCATTTCTCTTTTTCCTGGAGCTTTTTTCCTCCTTAAGCTTCTCTACCCTAGCAAGGCAAAATGTAAAAAATTAATAATAAATAACAAAATAATAATGACAAATAATAATTATAAAATAATAATATTATTCAAATATTAAAAATATAAGAGCAATAATAATAAAATACGAATTTTCAATGTGAAAATGTAAAACAAAGCCATTATGGCCCAAATTACATAGTTAATTTTACCCATTTTCCATTTCTTACTGTGTCTTTTTTATAACTTATTTTTTTGACATACGATTTTAGAGCTGAAAAAGATGGTAAAAATTATCAACATCAACATTTTCATAGCTGATCAGAAGCTATGAGATAAATCTCAAAGCATGTATAGTGCACATATGTTAGTTTTCAGCTGATAAATTCTGTTACCCAGAAGAAACCTCATGGAACAGAATTATAACAGTTCTTTCAAGTCAGCCTTGAAAATGGAAAGCACCATTTGAAGAGAGAGGCCCCTTTTCATTGTTTTGTGTGACCCAGAGCAAGTGTCTTTAGTGTCTTCATTTACACTCTAAAGAAACCTCATTTGAAAGTCTCCTAACAGATGATGAGAGCAATGTACTATCAAAAACCCAAGTAAGAAAAGAGCTTGAGAGTTGATTTTCTACGTTGTGACCAATCTGCTTTTCATTAGTTCCACTGACATCAGTACTTAATATATAAACATAAGAATTGTATGTGTGTGTGTTGTATTGTGTTGCTTTTGTTTTATGCTAACATCACCCCTACAAAGCTGTAGCCTTCCCATGAAAGAGAAAGGAGAAAAGTAATCTTCATTATTCTCCCCTTCCAGGCCCGAATTACTCCATTTTCCCAAGTCAGCAAATCCCTTGTACATCTGAGGCACTAAACCTCTCAGTTCCTTAAAATACTGCCTGCTTGTTAAATCACCCACACTGGATAGGCCCTTAAAGAGCCAGCCATGCCTTGAAATTTATTACCACAAGCTTATATATCCTTCCAAGGCCTGCAATGTTCTTGAGTCTTTCCCAGGACAATCGGGACTCCTGATGTTTGTCCCTGCAGAGGGCAACCAAGAGCCACGCTGCTAGCCAGATGCATCCTTGCACCCTGAAGGAAGCAAGAGCGAGGAACCTCTCGACTGGGCCTTTGTGAGACCTTGACAGCTAATTGGAGTCATGTGAGAATCTTTGAGTGGACCCATCTTTTCTTCTTAATTTAATGGTACACACTACTGCTTAGGTCAGGCCAATGAGGCTGACCCATCATTTCTTCAAAGGCTTGATTGTTCTGATATTTGGTCAAGTACATATGCTACACATAGATATGCTGTAGGGACCAGATTCATATAGAAATCTAGAGCGATTCTGAGTGTCTCTGACATCCAGTCAGCTTTCTCTCTCTGTAGGTATCTATTGTGTATTGGTTAAGAGCTCAGCTGCTAACCAAAAGGTTGCCAGTTCGAATCCACCAGCTGCTTCTTGGAAACCCTATGGAGCAGTTCTACTCTGTCCTATAGGGTCACTATGAGTTGGAATCGACTCAATGGCAATGGAGTTTTGGTTTTTATGGTATCATTTGGCACCTCAAAAATTTGGCTCGAACTATCATATTTTCTTTAGACCCTCACAACAGGTTTCGTTCATTAACCTCCTTTTATGAGGTTTAATACCCATGAGCCAGAATGGTATTAGCTTAATAGCAACAAGTTTTATAGCTATGCCCCAGTATCTTTAAATTTCCAGCTAAAATGATCTCGTGTGCTCTCTACATCACCATTTATAGACAGCAAGCTTGCTTCAAAGCTGACAGTGTCCCGCTCCACCTCTCTTCATTACAGCAAACCAAGACTGCAGGAGGCCCCTTCTCAGTTGCCCCATTCCAGCATATCAAGTCTTCAGTTCAGTTAAAAGATAATACTGGCCACTTCTAAAGCCCAGAAGAGTAAAATAATTAACTCACCATCCAATAAAACACAATGTTTAAAAATAAAATAAAATAAAATAAAAAATAAAATAAAAATAAAATTCTTAGAGATTTGTGGAGCTTCCCATATGAGTTCTGTATTCTGCTACTTCTATCTCCCATTTGGGGGACACTTTATGAAGACCTACACTCCTTGTCCCACCACTCATCTGTCAGTTTGTATACTGTGGTGGCTTGCACATTGCTGTAATGCTGGAAGCAATGCCACCAGTATTTCAAATACCAGCAGGGTCACCCATGGTGGACAGGTTTCAGCAGAGCTTCCAGACTAAAACAAACAAGGTAATCTACTTCCAAAAATAAGCCAATGAAAACCTTATAAATCACAACAGAATATTGTCCAATATAGTGCTGGAAGATGAGCCCCCTAGGTCGGAAGTCACTCAAAATACACAGTGGCTGCAACAATGGACCTGAGCATACCAAGGATCATGAAGGTGGTGTAAGACCAGGCAATATTTTGTTCTTTTGTACGTGGGGTCACCATGAGTCAGAGTCAATTCGATGGCAACTAAAAACACACCTGATCAATTTTCCAATTACTTCTTACACAGCACACTTTAATCTTCTTAATGGCATCTCAGAGTTTTGGAGTTACAGGTAATCACAGACAGCAGTGTAAACTGAGAGCTTAAAATATTTTATCACAATGCCTCAGACCAGTGTTCTCAAAGTGTGAACCAGGACTAGCAACATCAACATCACCTGGGCACTTGCTAGAAATGCAAATTCCCAAGCCCTGCCTCAGACCCCTTGAATTTGCAATTCTGGGGATGGGGGCTAATCAGCTGTGATTTACCAAGTCTTCCAGGGGAGTCTGATATAAGCTAGATTTTGAGAACCACTGCCTTACACATTTTTGAAACTAGAAATTTTCCAGTAGTTTTGGCACACAGCAGTTTCACTTTTTTCTATAATACCTCCATGAAGTAGGCAGAACAGATAATCAGTTTCTCCAACTTTTGAGAGAGGAAGCTATATTTTAGAAAGGGAAGTTTGCTCAATATCATCCTCTTTATAAATGTTAAAGCAGGACTAGGTCATAGGTTTTATAATCCAACTTTCACTCCATTGCACTCTGCCAGCTGAGTAGCAAAGTTGCTATCGAATGGACAAAGATGTCCAGGGAGCTTACCTGGCTCGATTGACTGGGCTGGCCAGGTAGAGCCCCTAATGCCTGAGCCTATGAAAGAACTTTAAAACAATTTTGTTAGAAAATTAGACAAAGAACAGTGGAGAAACTGAGGAATGAAGAGACTCCAAAACAATAACAAAGTCTGGGTGGTGAGAGAATAGTAGACACTCCAGGGAAGTTTGGAAGGAAAAGCAGAAGTTGCTTAAAAGATGAAAGAAGGCCCAGCCTAGACATTTTTCTTAGGTCTTGTCTTAGTTATCTAGTGCTGCTGTAACAAAAATACCACAAGTAGGAGGCTTTAACAAACAGAAATTTATTTTGTTACAGTTTAGGAGGCTACAAATACAAATTCAGGGTGCCAGCTCTAGGGGCAAAGGCTTTCTTCTTCTATCAGTTCTAGGGGAAGGTCCTTACCTCTTTTTAGCTTCTGTTCCTCAGTTCCTTGGTGATCATGTGGAATGGCATCTATCTTCATCCATTTCTGCTTGTTTCACTCTGCCTAATCTGCTTATGTCTTGAAGGTGATGCGCATAAGACACACCCTACACTGTTAACAGCCTTATGAACATGATAAAGAAAATCCTATTCCCAAACTGGATTATGTCCACAGGTATAGGGGCTAGGATTTACAACACGTATTTTTTGAGGGACACAGTCCAATCGATAACACACCTTGTGAGGGGAGAAAATTATTTGGGATAATGTATATGACAAATGTGGAAGCCACAAAAAATGATTTTGGCTAGAAACACTTGCAAGGTAGTTTTTTTCTTTATTTATGTTTGCATCCTATTGCCTAGGCAGTGGTTCTAAAAGTAGCAGGAGACCAATCTCAGAAATACCTAGGGTGCTTATCCTACTTCTCAGGCCATCTTTGTTAGTTTAAGGCTGCTAGCTAGACCAATAGAGCCCTGGCTGCACAGTGGTTAAGAGCCTGGCTGCTAACCAAAAGGGTGGCAGTTCAAATCCACCAGCTACTCCTTAGAAACCCTATGGTGCAGCTCTATTCTGTCCTATAGGGTCACTATGAGTCGGAATTGACTTGATGGCAATGGGTTTTCGTTTTTGGTTAGTTAGACCAGTAAGAGTTCTCAGTTTGCTTTGTTATTGTTTTTTGACTTAAATAGTATTTTGGAACAAAAAGGAAAAAAAATTGTTCTTCAACATCCGGGATGGGGGTGGGCAAGTGGAAAAAACTTGGGTTTGAACCCAAAGCAGAAGAAAAGGTATGAAACAGAACATAATGAAAAAGCCCATTTTATGTGTTCAATGATTTCTATCTGAATTGGTCAAATTCCTTGAGCAAGGAAATGGTGTATATATAATTGACTTATGTGGTAAATAATACCAACTTATATATTTCATTACATCATGGTGTAAATAAATACTATTTGGCCTTTAAGTAATTGTGCTATATTAAAAATATTACCATGGTTGGCATGATTCCATAAGGAAAAATGTACTCAAGGCTGTGGTCTTTGCAAATCATCTTTCCTGCCTCTTCGAAACCCCTACTTCTGCTCGTCGAAAATTCATTGCCAGGAGGCGAGGCCAAGATGGCCGAGTAGTCAGACGCTTCTGGTGGACCTTCTTACAGCAAAGACCTAAAAAAGCAAGTGAATCCATTATATGTGGAAATCTAGCAGCTCTGAACATCAAAGGCAGAGTTGAAGAACCGGACAGAGTGGCAGGAGGAGGGAGAGATGGTTCGGAAGCAGCAAGGAGTTGCCAGACCTCACCCAGTGAGAGCCTGAACGCTTCAGGCCTGATCAACTTGGGGGTAAGCAGTGAGGCAGGCAAGCAGCCATACTCAGGAGGCACGTATTCCACACTGGGAGAGACCCAGCACCAGAGAGTCTACATGGCTCCCCAGAACCAGTGAGAAGCAGCGTTCGATCCGGCGAATGATAAGTAATTGCGTACAGCCTACCGCGTGGATCAAAAACATTCCCCTTAGGGAAAAACCTCTCTTCCATTTATCTCCCCCCACCCTGCTGTGCATTGGGTCCCAGACCGGCTTCAGCAATTGCCTAGTCCCCTGGGCCAGAAGTAGGATCTGTCACATGCCCAGAGCCATTCTCCCTGCTGTGGAGAGTGAACAAATTAACAAACATGGGAAAAAATAAACTGCTGGCTCCCCTAAGCCAGGAACCCAGGGTAGGCACAGGTCCCTTGCCTTGGCACAGGAATAAGGAATCCACGGACTTTGAGTGCCTTTCTGCCTACACAGACTTGTGTGGGCCCATCTCAACAGCGTAGGCCCTCATTACCGCAATGCAACAGGGTGTATACCAGAAGTCTAACTTCAACTGTTTCAGCTGTGAAGTGGCAAGTTCTTGACATTTGACACTGGTCTGCCCATTAAGCAAGGTCTTCATCTACCCACATCAGGGGCCTGAGGACTGGTGGCTTTACCAACACTACCTAGCCACCTGTGATAGGGGCCCATGAATAATAGGTGCCCCCAAGTCTTTACAGCCAACAGCATTAGATGCTCATAGTCCAGCTACAAAACCCACCCTCCTACACGCTCTAGGGAACAGGGATATGTCTTCCTCCTGGACACTCAGGGATGGCTGTCAGCCCCCTACCTTGCTCAGAGTAAGTCCCCCTGCTGCAGCCAGATGCCTGTGCCTACACCAACCACCCATGCCTGTCTAGGACTGTAAGAGAGAGCCTATACCACACACTTGGTGATTATCTACCTGGGCACCAGAGCTGAATCCATGCAGGAGGAGTGGGTGGACTCCTGAGCTCACATACCTAGTGACAAATCTAACCTCCTGGTGACAGAACATTAGAGATTCAAAGTTTCCACTAATCAAATTTGCTCATACGATCAGGCTATTTGGGCATATCAAAACAAAACAAGAAGCTAGGACACACTAAGCAAACATAAATAAATATAATAACTTACTGATGGCTCAGAGACAACGGTCAATATCAAATCACAAAAAAAGGCAATCCATGATGGCTTCAGCAAGCTCCCAAAATAAAGAATCTAGAAATTTTCCAGAGGAGGAAAATTTCTTGGAATTACCAGAGGCAGAATAGAAAAGATTAATATATAGAACTCTTCAAGAAATTAGGAAAGAAGTTAAGCAAAACACAGAACATGCACTAGAGGAAATTAAAAAGATCAGAGAAGAGCATAATGACAAATTTAACAGGCTGCAAGAATCCATAGAGAGATAACCAGCAATCAGAAATTCAGAAGATTAACAACAAAATTTCAGAATTAGAAAACTCAATAGAAAGTCACTGGAGCAGAATTGAGGCAATGGAAGTCAGAATTAGTGAGATTGAAGATAAAGCACTTGATACCAACTTATTTGAGGAAACATCAGATGAAAGGATTTAAAATTGAAGAAACTCTAAGAATTATGTGGGAATCTATCAAAAGGAATAACCTACGAGTGATTGGAGTACAAGAAGTGGGAGGGATAACAGAAACTACAGAGAGAATTGTTGAAGATTTGTTTGCAGAAAACTTCCCTGATATCGTGACAGATGACAAGATAGCTATCCAAGATGCCCATTGAACACCACATAAGGTAGATCTCAAAAGAAAGTCACCAAGAAATATTATAATCAAACTTGCCAAAACCAAAGATAAAGAGAGAATTTTAAGAGCAGCTAGGGATAAACAAAAAGTGATCTACAAGGAGTTCCGGCAAAATGGCGCTCTAGGCAGAAGCACCACGTCATCCCCCCACAGCAAAGATCCAAAAAACTAAGCCAAACAGAATACAACAATCCTGAAACCCTAAAACATCAAATGAAGAAATAAAGAACTCAGCCAAGCACCAAATGGAGTGAGAAAACTGACAGAGAATGGAGAGCGAGGAGAGATTCATGCAGAGGTCCCCTACCAGCTAACGCAGCACAGATCCACCATCTTGGACTCCTATCGGAGACCAGCAAACAGGAGTACGAGAAAGCAGCCTCACGGAGCGTCCAGCGGGAGACAAAACAACCGGAAATTTGCGGTGTGCACTTTCCCAGCACCCACCCCTCTTTGCCCTGGCTCGGCCTCCTCTGCTTCCCATGGCCACGGTCTCTTGACCAGGAAGCGCCAGCTGTGTGGATTACACACACCCAAGCGGGCAGCTCTCTGGGTGCCATTTGTTGGCTGCTAGTGTTGCTTTTTTTTTCCACTTCTTTTGATTTCTCACTTGCCTCTCACCACCTCCACCTCCTTTCACTCAAGCACCTGGCTCCGTGTGCCACCTTTGCTTCTTCCTGAGGGGCTGCAGAGCGCCGGCAATTTGTGATATACGCTTTCCCACTCTCCACCCTTCTTCACCCACACTCGGCCTCCTCTGCTTCCCGCGGATGCAGTCTCTTGTCCAGAAACACCAGCCCACACTAGCCGGCTCTCTGAGTGCCATTTGTTGGCTGCTGGTGTTGCTTTTTTTTTTTTTTTTCTACTTCTTTGGATTTCTTGCTTGCCTCTCACCGCCTCCCCCTCCTTTCGCTTGAGTGCCTGGCTCCGAGCGCCATCTTTGCTTCTTCCTGAGGGGCTGTGGACCTCCTTTCGAGTGTGCAGCTGCTTCCCGGTCTGGGCTACTGCACTGGTGGGATCCCAGGGCTTTGGATCATTTGTTTGTTTTCAACAGTTTGTTTGTTTTTTTCCTTTTCTTTAGTTGGGAGCCCTTTCTGGCCAGGTGGAGCTGCGTGGCAAGGAACTCCCCTTCAGCATCCACAGACGTGCAGAGGGATCCCTGAGAGCATTTCTTTTTTCATAGGTTTTTTTTTTTTTTTCTGTTTATTTCGGGGGACTTTATTGTTTTTTTTTTTTTTTTAATTTGTTTTGCTTTCTTTTCCCTCTTTTTCCCTTTTGTCTTTCTTCATTGCTCAGTTTCTCGTATCTCTATATCTTCCTTCTCTTTCTGATCTCTGAATACCAGGCGTTCTATACCTCTGTGGCTTCTAGCCAGGCTGTACTGCAACACCTGAGAGAGACTTCCACAGACCTCATAGCTGCATCGGTGGGATCCCTGGGAACTTTCTGGTTCTTTAAACTTTCTGATTTTTATTTATTCATTCTTTTCTTTTCTTCCTCTTCCCCTTTTCTGTTATTCTCCATTTCATAGTCTCTCATCTGTTCATTCTATCTGCAAGCTCCCCTAGCATTCTTTTTTGTTTGTATGTTTTTTGGCTTCTGTTCCTCTCTCCTCTCTCCCATATCCATCTTAGCTCCACACATAACAATCTCCCTGCTGCATCCTGCCTACCTGCACCGTGCGCTTGACATCACACCACCAAGCAGTACAGGCAAGGCCTATTGGAACCTGCCCTACACGGATTACTGACCCACCCTGGTGGCTGTAGTAAGTGCCACAAACAACCCATCCCAGTAACTTCTCTTCAGCTAGACCTGCCCTGCTGTACCATATCTGAGTGACTTACCCTACCAGTTGGAGAAGGAGGCAAAAAGTATTGAGTGCACAGACGAGCAAACAACAAAGAGCACACAGTCCGCCTGCTCAGACATAGTCAAATTTTTTTTTTTTAAGAAAAAGGCACAAAACAAACAAATCTACAATCAATAAATGAGAAAAATAACTACTGAATGCCCCGAAAACATCAGACAATATCAAAACGTTTACAAAAACAGGACAGGATAGTTCCAGTAGGCGTCCAAATTAAAACATCAGATGACAATCCTGTGGAAGAAAATTCACTAGAAGTACCTGATAGGGAATTCAAATCTCTAATACTCAGAATTCTCCAAGACCTGAGGCAAAAAGTTGACAAACATGAGGAAAAAATAGACAAATTCATGGAAAATACAGACAAAATATTGGAATAATTCAGGAAGATGATGCAGGAACAAAATGCCAAAATATATTCACAACTAGAAATTATACAAAAACAACAATTAGAAATCCAAAAGATAAACAACAAGATTTCAGAAATGGATGATGTCATAGAAGGGCTGAGAAGCAGATTTGAAACTGTGGAAGACAGGATCAGTGGAAATGAAGACAAACACTTGGATACAACTCTGTCTCAGGAAAACTCAGAAAAAAGAACAAGGAAAACTGAAGAGACCATGAGAGTTATGTGGGACACAATTAAAACCAAAAATTTACAACTGATTGGCATTCCAGAACAGGGGGAGAAAACAGAAAACACAGAGAGGATCATTGAGGAACTGCTGACAGAAAACTTCCCCAATATCATGAAAGGTGAAAAGCTGGCCATCCAAGAAGCTCAACGAACCCCATATAGGAGAGACCCCAAAAGAAAATCACCAAGGCATATCATATTCACACTCGACAAAACCAAAGACAAACAAAGAATCCTGAGAGCACCTTGTGAAAAACAAGAAGTCACATACAGAGGAGAAACAGTAAGACTAAGGTCAGATTATTCAGCAAAAACCATGTAGGCAAGATGGCAATGGGATGACACATATAAAATCTTGAAAGAAAGGAACTGTCAGCCAAGAATAATATACCTGCAAAACTCTCATTCAAATTTGATGGTGAAATTAGGTCATTTCCAGATAAACAGAAATTAAGGGAATATGTAAAAGTCAAACCAAACTTACAAGAATTATTAAAGGGAGTTCTTTGATCTGAGGACAAACAGCTTCAGCTCACAGGCAGAACCTAGGATGCAGGATCGTACAAGCCAGATACCAGTCTAGGAAATGAACTCTAGAGGACTGTCCAAAACCAAAAGAAATACAACAGGGAATCAGAGCAGTTAATCAGTAATTGAAAACAACATCAAAGCAATGAAAGAGGGAATAAATGGCATAGGTATAGAACCTTCTAATGGGGAGGAAGGCAAGGCGATACAAAGCAAAGGTAGACTGCTTCAAACTTAAAAAGATAAGGGTAAAATTCATGGTAATCACAAAGAAAGTTAACAAACATACTCATAAAAATAAAGACGAAAAACATAAAGTCTTGCCAAAAACAAAACCTACAAAAACAAAAGAAATGAAAAAAAAAAAAAACCACAAACAAAAGTAACTCAGCACAAGAGAGTAAGAAGAAAAAAGAAATCTTCAGCACCACAAAGAAAAGCACTACAAAATGACAGCAACAAACTCACATCTATCAATAATTACACTGAATGTAAATGGACTCAATGCAGCCATAAAGAGACGGAGAGTGACAGAATAGATAAGAAAACAGGATCCATCAATATGCTGTCTACAAGAGACACACCTTAGACACAAAGATGTGAATTTATTAAAAGTCAAAGGTAGGAAAAAAATATATCAAGCTAACAACTACCAAAAAAGAGCAGGAGTGGCAATTCTAATCTCAGATAAAATAGACTTTAAAACAAAATCTACCATAAAAGACAAGGAAGGCCATTACATAATGATTAAGTGGACGATCCATCATGAAGACATAACCATAATAAACATCTATGCACCCAAAGACAGGGCTCCAAAATACATAAAAAAAACTCTAACACCACTGAAAAGAGAAATTGACACTTCCACAATAATAGTAGGAGACTTCAACACACCACTCTCAGTAAAGTACAGAACAACCAAGAAGAAACTCAGCAAAGATACAGAAGACCTAAAGGACACAATCAGCCAACTGGACCTCATAGACATATATAGAACAATCCATCCAACCACTGCAAATTACACATTCTTTTCCAATGCACATGGAACGTTCTTCAGAATAGACCACATCTGAGGCCACAGAGCAATCCTCAACAAGATCCAAAACGTTGAGATAATTCAAAGTATCTTCTCTGACCACAATGCCATCAAAGTAGAACACTAGAAAGAGCAAGGAAAAAAATCAACTACATGGAAACTGAATAATACTCTCCTTACACATCAGTGGGTAAAGTAAGAAATCAGACATGGAATCAAAAAATTCCTAGAATCAAATGAGAATGAAAACACATCATACCAAAACCTTTGGGACACAGCAAAGGCAGTACTCAGAGGACAATTTATAGCAATAGATGCACATATCAAAAAAGAAGAAACGGACAAAATCAAAATGCTAACTACAGAACTCAAACAAATAGAAAGTAAATAGTAAAGATCAGAGCAGAAATAAATGAAATAGAGAACAGAAAAACAATAGAAAGAATCAACAAAACCAAACGCTGGTTCTTTGAAAAAATCAACAAAATCGACAAACCACTGGCCAGACTGACAAAAGAAAAAAGCAGAGGAAACAAATAACCCAAATAAGAAATGAAATGGGGGACATTACAACAGACCCAAGCGAAATAAAATGGATTATAACAGAATATTATGAAAAACTATATTCCAACAATTTTGAAAACCTAGAGGAAATGGATAAATTTCTAGAAACACACGGCCTAGCCAAACTACAACAAAGTGATGTTGAAAATCTGAACAGACCCATAACAGGAGAAGAGATTGAAAAGGTAATAAAAAAAACTCCCAACCAAAAAAAGCCCTGGCCTAGACGGCTTCACCGGAGAAATCTACAAAACATTTACAGAAGAGCTTGTACCAGTACTACTCAAGCTATTTCAGAGAGTAGAAGAAGAAGTAACACTTCCAAATTCATTCTATGAAGCCAGCATAACGCTGACACCAAAACCAGGCAAAGACGTCACAAAAAAAAAAAAAAATTACAGATCAATATCTCTCATGAGTATAGATGCAAAAATTCTGAACAAAATTCTAGCCAATAGAATTCAGCATCATATCAAAAAAATAATACAACATGACCAACTAGGATTCATACCAGTTATGCAAGGATAGTTCAACATTAGAAAATCAATCAACGTAATCCACCACATAAATAAAAGGAAATAAAAAAAATCACATGATCATCTCAACTGAGGCAGAAAAGGCATTTCACAAAGTCCAAAACCCATTCCTGATAAAAACTCTCAATAAAATAGGTATAGAAGGGAAATTTCTCAACATAATAAAGGGCATCTATGCAAAACCAACAGCCAACATCATTCTTAATGGAGAGAGGCTAAAAACATTCCCCTTGAGAACAGGAACAAGACAAGAATGCACTTTATCACCAGTCCTATTTAACATTGTGCTGGAAGTTCTAGCTACAGCAATAAGGCAAGAGAAAGAAATAAAGGGCATCCAAATTGGTAATGAAGAAGTTAAACTCTCCCTGTTTGCAGATGATATGATACTATACATAGAAAACCCTAAAGACTCCACGAGAAATCTACTGGAACTAATAGAAAGATTCAGCAGAGTAGCAGGATACAAGATAAACATTCAAAAATCAGTTGGATTCCTATACACCAGTAAGGAGAATGACGAAAAGGACATCAGGAAATCAATACCATTTTCAATAGCCCCTAAAAAGATAAAATACTTAGGAATAAATCTGACCAGGAATGTAAAAGACCTATACAAAGAAAACTACAAAACACTGCTGCATGAAACCCGAGGGATCTACATAAATGGAAAAACATACCATGCTCATGGATAGGCAGACTCAACATTGTGAAAATGGCAATTCTACCCAAAGCAATTTACAAATACAATGCAATCCCGATCCAAATACCAACAACATTATTCAAAGAGATGGAGAAACTAATCATTCACTTTATATGGAAATGGAAGAAGCCCCGAATAGGTAAAGCACTACTGAAGAAGAAGAATAAAGTTGGAGGACTCACACTACCTGACTTCAGAACCTACTATACAGCTACAATAGTCAAAACAGCCTGGTACTGGTACAACAACAGAGACATTGACCAATGGAACAGAATTGAGAACCCACATGTAAATCCATCCACCTACAGTCACCTGATTTTCGACAAGGGCCCAAAGTCCATCAAATGGGGAAAAGACAGTCTTTTTAACAAATGGTGCTGGCAAAACTGGATATCCATTTGCTGAAAAATGAAACAGGACCCACACCTCACACTGTATACAAAAACTACTTCAAAATGGATCAAAGACCTGAATATAAAGCATGAAACTATAAAATTCATAGAAGAAAAAATAGGACCAACACTTCAGGCCTTAATACATTGCATTAACAGGATACAAACCATAAACATCAACACACAAAACCCAACAGATAAACTAGATAACTTGGATCTTCTAAAAATCAAACACCTATGCTCTTCAAAAGACTTCACCAAAAGAGTCAAAAGAGAACCTACAGACTGGGAAAAAATTTTTGGACAGTACAAGTCAGACAAAGGTCTAATCTCCATAATCTACAAGAAAATCCAACACCTCTACAACAAAAAGACAAACAATCCTATCCAAAAAATGGGCAAAGGAAATGAACACACACTTCACCAAAGAAGACATTCAAATGGCCAACAGACACATGAGGAAATGCTCGTGTTCACTAGCCATTAGAGAAATGCAAATTAAAAAAACAATGAGATACCATCTCACCCCAGCATTACTGGCACGAATCAAACTACTGGAAATAACAAATGTTGGAGGGGCTGTGGGGAGATGGGAACTCTTATACATTGCTGGTGGGAATGCAAAATGATACAACCATTTTGGAAAATGATATGGCGTTTCCTCAGAAAGCTAGAAATAGACATACCGTTCAATCTAGCAATCCCACTCCTAGGAATATATCCTAGAGAAATAAGAGTCGTCACTCGAATAGACATATGCACACCTATGTTCATGGCAGCATTGTTCACAATAGCAAAACGATGGAAACAACGTAGGTGGCCATCAACAGATTAATGGATACACAAACTATGGTACATACACACAATGGAGCACTATGCAACGAGAAAGAACAACAATGAATCTGTGAAGCATCTCATAACATGGATGAAACTGGAGCACATTATGCTGAGTGAAATAAGTCAATCACAAAAGGACAAATAGTGTATGAGACCTCTATTGTAAAAACTCATGAAAAAATTCACATGCAAAATGTAACAATCCTTGCTGGTTACCAGGGATGGGAGGGGAGGGGGGGGAAATACTGAATTGGCAATAGATAAGTGGTATCTTGGGTGAGAGGTGAGACAGTACACAGTACAAGGGAAACTAACACAACCTGCACAAGGAAAGGTCATGGAGGCCCCATGGACACATCCAAACTCCCCGAGGGACTGAGTTGCTGGGCGGAGGGCTCTGGGGACCATGGTCTCAGGGAACAGCTAGCTCAATTGGCATGACACTACTTATAAAGCTAATGCTGTACATTCTACCTTGGTGAGTAGTGTCTGGGGTCTTAAAAGCCTGTGAGCGGCCATCTAAGATACTTCACTGGTCTCATCCCTTCGGGAGCAATGGAGAATGAAGAGAACAGGATACAACGAAAAGATTAGTGCAAAGGACTAATTGTCCAGAGCTACCAAGACCTCCACCGGACTGAGTCCAGTACAGCTAGATGGTGCCCGGCTACCACCGCTGACTGCTCTGACCAGGATCACAACAGAGGGTTGTGGACAGAGCTGGAGAAGGATGTAGAGCATAATTCTAACTCACAAAAAAAAAAAAAAAAAAAAAAAGACCAGATTTACTGGCCTAAAGGAGACTGGAGAAACCTTGAGAGTATGGCCCCCAGACACCCTTTTAGCTCAGTGGTGAAGTTATCTCTGAGGTTCACCGTTCAGCCTGGGAGTGGACAGCCCCGTAAAACCAAATGAGACTAATGAGGTACAGGAGTCCAGTGACAAGGGCCAGAAGGCAGAAGGGGACAAGGAAGCTTGTGATAGGGAACCCAAGGTTGAGTAAGGATATTGTTGATGTGTTGTGAGATTGTTAACCATTGTCATAGGGCAACATTTGTAGTAACTGTTAAATGAGAAACTATTTTGTTCTGTAAGCCTTCATCTTAAGTGAGAATAACAGCACAATTGGAAGAGCATAGTCAATGTCACTGAACTGTGTATGTAGAAATTTTTGAAATGGTGTATCTTTGGCTATGTGTATTTTCACCCAAAAAAAAAAAAAAGGTTGAGAATTTAGAGGGTTAATATGTTGTGGGGTTGTAAACCAATGTCATAAAACAACATGTGTACTACTGTTTCATGAGAAACTATTTGTTCTGTAAGCCTTCACCTGACGTACAGTAAAATATAAAAAATGAATAAAAAAGAATCTATTTTGGTAATTGATACTGACAATTGAATAAACTTGTTAGTAACTAACACTCAAAAATAAAAAAGTCATGTACAAAGGAGAGTCAATAAGAATAAGCTCGGAGTACTCAGCAGAAACCATGCAGGCAAGAAGTCGATGGGATGACATAAATAAAGCGTTGAAGGAAAAAAACTGCCAGCCAAAAATTATGTATCCAGCAAAACTGTCTCTCAAATATGATGGTGAAATTACGGCATTTCCAGATAAACAGTAGTTTAGTGAATTTGCAAACACCAAACCAAAATTACAAGATATACTAAAGGGACTCCTCCTGTCAGAAAATCAGTAACATCAGATAACAACCCTAGATTAGAACACAGGACAGAGCATCCAGATATCAATCCAGATAGGGAAGTAAATCAAAGCTAAAGCACTGAAAATAGGGAAAGAGATGACAATATGTAAAAGATGACAATATTAAAACAAAAAAGGGGCTTAAAAAATGTAGACATAGACTTTTCATATGGAAATGAAGTCAAGGTGATATAAAGACATAAAAGACTTGTATAAACTTAGAAAAATAGGGGTAAATATAAAGGTGACCACAAAGGAAACTAACAATCCTACAAGTTAAAATAAAAAACTGGAAAAATATAAACACTCAGCAAACACAAAATCAACAACAATAAAAAAGATGAAAATAAAATATATAAAGAAAAATTACTCAGCATAGAAAATTTAGTGGAACAAAGAAACTGTGAACAATACACACAAAAAGACATCAAAATGACAGCACTAAACTCATACTTATCAATAATCGCGCTGAATGTAAATGGACTAAATGCACCAATAAAGGGACAGAGAAGGACAGATTGGATAAAAAATATGCTGCCTACAAGAGACACACCATAAACTTAAGGACACGAACAAACTAAAACTCCAAGGATGGAAAAAAATACATCAAGCAAAGAACACTCAAAAAAGAGCAGGAGTGGCAATATTAATCTCTGACAAAATAGACTTGAAAGTAAAATCCACCAGAAAGGATAAGGAAGGACACTATATAATGATTAAAGGGTCAATACACAGGGAGGACATAACTTTAATAAATATTTATGCACCCAAAGACAGGGCTCCAAAATATATAAAACAAACTCTAACATCACTGAAAAGAGAGAGAGACAGCTCCACACAGTAGTAGGAGACTTCAACACACCACTTTCGGTGAAGGACAGGACACCCAGAAAGAAGCTCAGCAAAGACATGGAAGAGCTAAATGCTACAATCAACCAACTTGATCTCATAGACATATACTGAACACTCCACCCAACAGCAGCCAAGTATACTTTCTTTTCCAACGCACAGGGAACATTCTCCAGAATAGACTACATATTAGGCCATAAAGAAAGCCAAAACAAAATCCAAAGCATCGGAATATTACAAAGCATCTTTTCTGACCATAAAGCCATAAAAGTAGAAATCAACAACAGAAAAAGCAAGGAAAAAAAAAATCAAATACATGGAAACTGAACAACAGCCTGCTCAAAAATGACTGGGTTATAGAATAAATTAAGGATGGAATAAAGAAATTTATACAATCAAACGAGAATGAAAACACATCCTACCATACCTTTGAGACACAACAAAAGCAGTGCTCAGAGGTCAGTTTATAGCAATACATGCACACATCCAAAAAGAAGAAAGGGCCATAATCAAAACATTAACCCTACAACTGGAACAAGTAGAAAGAGAGCAGAAAAAAAAGCCCTCAAGCACCAGAAGGAAGAAAATAATAAGAAATAGAACAGAATTAAATGAAACAAAGAATAGAAAAACAATTGAAAGAGTTAACAAGACCAAAAGCTGGTTCTTTGAAGAGATCAACAAAATTGATAAACCGTTGGCCAAACTGAAAAAAGAAAAACAGGAGAGGATGCAGATAACCAGGATTAGAAATGAGATGGGTGATATCACAACAGACCCAAATGAAATTAAAAGAATCATAACAGAATACTATGAAAAATTGTACTGTTTTGAAAACCTAGAGGAAATGGACAAATTTCTAGAAACTCAGTACTTATCTAAACTAACACAAACATAAACAGAACAATTAAATAAACCCATAACAAAAGAAGAGATTAAAAAGATAATTAAAAAACTCCCAACCAAAAAAACCCTGGCCCAGATGGCTTCACTGGAGAATTCTACCAAACTTTCAGAAAAGAGTTAACACCATTACCACTAAAGCTATTTCAGAGCATAGAAACAGACAGCATACTCCCAAACTAATTCTATGAAGCTAGCATAACCCTGATACCAAAACCAGGTAAAGACACCACAAAAAAAGAAAATTACAGACCAATATCCCTCATGATTATAGACGCAAAAATCCTCAACAAAATTCTTGCCAATAGAATTGAGCACCATATCAAAAAAATAATTCACTGTAATCAAGTTGGATTTATACCAGGTACACAGGGATGGTTCAACATTAGAAAAACAATCAATGTAATCCATCCCATTAATAAAACAAAAGACAAGCATCACATGATCTTATCAATCGATGTAGAAAAGGCATTTGACAAAGTCCAGCACCTATTCATGATAAAAACTCTCAACAAAATAGGAATAGAAGGGAAATTCCTCAATATAATTAAGGGCATTCATACAAAGCCAACAGCCAACATCATCCTAAATGGAGAGACTTTGAAAGCATTTCCCTTGAGAACAGGAGCCAGACAAGGATGCCCTTTATCACCACTCTTATTCAACATTGTGCTGGAGGTCCTAGCCAGAGCAATTAGGCTAGAAAAAGAAATAAAGGGCATCTAAATTGGTAGGGAAGAAGGAGAAGTATCTGTATTTGCAGATCTTATACACAGAAAAGCCCAAAGAATCCACAAGAAAACTACCGGAACTAATAGGAGGTTTCAGCAAAATATCAGGATACAAGATAAACATACGGAAATCAGATGGATTCCTTTACACCAACAAAGAGAACCTCGAAGAGTAAATTACCAAATCAATACCATTTACAATAGCCCTCAAGAACTTAAAATACTTAGGAATAAATCTAACCAGAGACATAAGAGACCTATACAATGAAAACTACAAGACACTACTGCAAGAAACCAAAAGAGACCTGCATAAGTGCAAAAACATACCTTGTTCATGGATAGGTAGACTCAACATTGTGAAAATGTGAATTCTACACAAAGTGATCTTCAGATACAATGCAATCCTGATCCAAATTCCGCTGGCAGTTTTTAATGAGATGGAGAAACAAATCACTAACTTCATATGGAAAGAGAAGAGGCCCCGAATAAGTAAAGCATTGCTCAAGAGGAAGAACAAAGTGTCAGACCTCATATTACCTGATTTTAGAACCTATTACAATGCCACAGTAGTCAAAACATCCTGGTACAACAACAGATACATAGATCAATGGAACAAAATTGAGAATCCAGACATAAATTCGTCCACCTATGAACAGCTGATAGTTGACAAACCCCAAAGTCCATTAATTGGGGAAAGACAGTCTCTTTAACAAATAGTGCTGACATAACTGTATATCCATCTGCAAAAAACTGAAATAAGACCCATACCTCACACCATGCACAAAAACTGACTCAAAACGGATCAAATACTTGAATATAAAATCTAAAATGATAAAGATCATGGGAAAAAAATAGGGACAACGCTAGCAGCTCTAATATATGGCATAAACACAATACGAACCATAAGTAACAATGCACAAGCACCAGAAGAGAGACTAGATAAATGGGAGCTCCGAAAAATCAAACACATATGCTCATCGAAAGACTTGACCAAAAGAGTGAAAAGACAACCTACAGACTGGGAAAATTTTTTTGGCTATGACAAATTCGATCAGTGTTTAATCTCTAAAATCTATAAGATACTGCAAAACATCAACAACAAAAAGACAAATAACCCAATTAAAATTGGCAAAGATATGAACAGTCACTTCACCAAAGAAGATACTCAGGCAGCTAACAGACACATGAAGAAATGCTCACGATCATTACCTATTAGAGAAATACAGATCAAAAGTACAGTGAGATATCATCTCACCCCAACAAGGCTAGAATTAATCCAAAAAAACACAAAATAAAAATGCTGGAGAGGTTGTGGAGAGACTGGAACACTTATACACTGTTGGTGGGAATGTAAAATGTTACAACCACTTTGGAAAGCTAGAAATAGAAGTACCATGCGATCCAGCTATCCCACTCCTTGGAATATATCCTAGAGAAATAAGAGCCGTCACACGAATAGATGTATGCACACCCATGTTCATTGCAGCACTGTTCACAACAACAAAAAGATGGAAACAACCTAGGTGCCCATCAACGGAAGAATGGATAAACAAATTATGGTATATCCACACAATGGAATACTATGCAATGTTAAAGAACCACGATGAAGCCGTGAAACATAACATGGAGAAAGCTGGAGGTCATTATGCTGATTGAATTTAGTCAGTCATAGAAGGACAAATATTATATAAGACCACTATTATAAGAACTCAAGAAAAGGTTTAAACACAGAAGAAAACATTCTTTGATGGTTACGAGGGTGGGGAGGGAGGATGAAGGTTATTACTAATCTAGATAGTAAATAAGAATTATCTTAGATGAAGGCATGTACAGCACACACTACAGGGGAGGTCAGCACAACTGGACTAAACCAAAGCTAAGAAGTGTCCTGAATACAATCAAACACTTTGAGGGACAGAGTAGCAGTGTTAGGGGTCTGGGGATCATGCTTTCAGGGGTCATCTAGGTCAATTGGCGTAACAAAGCTTATTAAGAAAACGTTCTGCATCCTACTTTGGTGAGTGGCGTTTGGGGTCTTAAAGCTTGCAAGTAGCCATCTAAGATGCATCAATTGGTCCCAACCACCTGGAGTAAAGGAGAATGAAGAACATCGAAGACACAAGGTAAGTATTAGCCCAAGAGACAGAAAGGACCACATAAACCAGAGACTTCATCAGCCTGAGACCGGAAGTAGTAGATGGTGCCTGGCTACCATCAATGACTGCTGTGATAGGGAACACAACAGAGAGTCCAGGATAGAGAAGGAGAAAGGTGGGGTGCAGAACTCAAATTCTAGTAAGAAGACCAGACTAAATGTCTGACCGAGACTGGAGGAACCCCGGAAAGCATGGCCCCTGGATTCTCTATCAGCCCAGAACTAAAACAATTTCTGAGGCCAACTCTTCAGACAGGAGTTGGACTGGACTATGGGACATAAAGTGATACTCGTGAGGAGTGTGCCTCTTAGCTCAAGTAGATACAAGAGACTAAATGGGCAGATTCAGTCCGTAGGTGAGATGGGAAGGCATAGGAGGTGGTTGAATGGACATGGGGAATCAGAGGTGGAAAGGAGGAGTGTGCTGTCACAGTATGGGGAGAGCAATTAGAGTCACATAACAATGTATATATAAATTTTTGTATGAGGAAAAAAAAGAAAAGGAACCCTCCGATAGTTAAAACTAAAATAATAATACAAAAAATAGCCTCAGTTTCTAAACAGGCCCTCAGTACGTGTTTCCCATGTCCTTGTTTGCCTTTCGCTTCCCTTGCCCAATTTAGATTTGTAAGCTCAATGTATAGCACTTGTCTTTGTTTATGTACATATGGTGCCTAGCACTTGTTTTGGATTTAACAAGTATTAAATAATCATGACTTCAGAATAAAAAAAAAAAAAAACATTGCAGTGGAGTTGATTCTGATTCACAGTGACCCTATAGGGCAGAGTAGAACTGCCTCACATGGTTTCCAAGGAGTAGCTGGTGGATTTGAACTGCCAATCTTGAGGTTAGAAGCGTAGCTGGTGGATTTGAACTGCCAATCTTGAGGTTAGAAGCCAAGCTCTTAAACACTGTACCACCAGGGTTCCTACTCCTACTGGGTGAACACAGATTGCCTATCACTATTTCATCATGCCTTTCTTCATTATTTAGAAATTAGGAGGTGAAGAGTCATGAAAAAGCAAATGTAAAATAAATAAATTAATTGATTCAACTTCTCTCATATCAATTCCATCTGCTCCCAATAATACTCTTCTTTTTCTTTTTTTTAATTCCTTAAACCAATAGTCGCCAACATACACACCCAGAGACCGTGATTTAGTTGGTTTGGGATGTGGTCTGGGCATTTTCATAAGATCCCTAAGTGATTCTAATGTGCAAATGTCTGTAGATCACTGCCTTAAGCTAAGCACTTAAAGCAAAAGAAAAGTGAATGCTCAGTGCTTATGGTATATCCAGTGCAATTTATTTCCCTGTTAAAAACCCTTTAATGACTCCTCTTTGCCTATACTATACTATAGGTCATATAGAACAAGTGCCAAGTTTTAGCAGGAAAAGGCAAGCCTTCTATTACCTCACAGCCTAATAATTCACATTCAAGGAATGTCAAACTTCTTCTAAGGAATAGAGAAAAAAAACATCCTATACTTTTTCTTCTATCTTTGCCATTTCTCATTGAACCCCTACTGCCTGGAATGTTTTCCCTCAATCCTTTGTCTTTCCATTGGCTTTACTCCTACCTAGACATAAAATGCGCTGACTTCTCTCTTACCCTGTGTTTGGTAAGTAATGTTTCTTCCATGTTCCCATAATATCCTGAGCATAGCTCTAGCACTGTGTGGGAGTGAATTGCATGATAATACCCTCTATTTATGAATCTATCTGCCCTACTAGAATGTGAGCTCTTTAATGCCACAGACAATGTCTTACTCATCTCTTTATTTTCCATGCTGAGCACACTATCTGACATGTAGTAAGTAAGCCCTCAACTAATATCTTTTGAAAAAGTGAGTGAATAAAAAAGAGAAAATATTTCCGGAGGGGCTGCGGGGAGGCGCTCTAGAATAACTCTAATATGGACACACAGTCAAAATTGAAACTGCTTTGTGAATTTGGGGAGAAGGGCAATATATTATTTTATTTATCATTTACGAGGTGGTTGGCTCTCATTTTTAGTCACAGATTCTCTGATATCCCTTTATACTAAGACTTAGGTTATGTCGGACCTAAAAATACATGAGCCATCATGATTCTCTGTTCACCTGAATTTCACTCTGACTGCCTCTTTCTCTTCTGTGCCTACTTTTTTGACTTCTGCAGCCTGCAGTCACACTTATGGTCATGCTGTTGAGAGATGCATCTTCAGTGCAATGTACCATATCTCAGCATTGCATACAATGAATCTCAAAGTTAAATAAAAGAGACTGGTTAAAATGGCATTTCCTTTTCTCTTGGCATTACATATAACACCTTCATGGACTGAGACTTCTGATCTACAAGGATACTGGTACTTTAGTCTAAATGAAGGGCATGCATTTCTGTTATGCCCTTTCCTTTCAAATGTATGGTTACTTTTGCTGGGAAGCCACATCTGAGTCACACTCAGCCATATCCTGTCCAGCCAATTCATAAATCTCAGAATAGTCATTCACATGTATCCAAAATAACAGCCTAGAAATGTCATTCCTCACAACTTGAGCAGTAGCTCCAACCCAATGCCTGGTCACTGTCTCAGCACACTCTTCATGACCTCTAGTTGTTCTTTTGTTTTTCTAGCTCCTATTCCATCCTTGGAGCCCTGGTGGCACAGTGGTTAAGAGCTTAGCTGCTAAACAAAAGTTCAGCAGTTTGAATCCACAAGCCTTTCCTTAGAAACCCTATGGGGTGGTTCTACTGCGTCCTATAGTGTCACTATGAGTTGGAATCGACTTGACGGCAATTCGTTTGGTTTTTGGATACTATCTTCATGAAGATCTTTTTGAATGAGATTGGAATGAAGGCAACTGACCTAAAATATTTCAAACTCCCTTAGACAAACATTTTTGCTCAAAAAAAGTATCTGATTCTTTTGAATTCTATGATAGAGATTTATTGGCAACTCTTTAACCTAACAAAGTTACTTTAAGGGCAGAATAGCAGGCTTGGAATAAAGCATCAGAAATTGCTACCTCAGTGGATCACTGGCAGCCAGCCCTCTTGGTTATCCAGATATATATATGCCATTTCCAAACACAAGACTGCACATTTATATCAAGTCCTTAGGCTTTTTCTCAACCAATTCAACTATATGAATCTACTCAAATGTGGATTTGAAATTCTATGACCTCCAATCACTAAGCATTATACCACACAGGAAAATGTAGACAAAAGTAAATACAGAAGTTGAAATGTATAATATGGGTATGCTGGAGTTATGCCATGTCATTTGACATTCATTCTCCAAGAGAGCTCAGAAGCTAATGCTTTCGTCCTTTGTGACGTTTGTGGATAGTACATTAGTCTTTAATGGAGACATGAAAACCTTTAATCTAGACCTGAAGACATGAAAAACTGTGATCTAAACCTGGTAGTTTTCAGAAGTTGAAGTGGTTTATTACGGTATTTCAAAGAAGAGGTGGTTCATTGTTCTTAGTACTTAGTAAAAGGAATCAATACCAAAATGGACAGGCTATTGTTAAGACACAAGTTAAGCAAGCACAGTGAGACAATGCTGATATTTAAAAGCATCTGGACAAGAAAAAATGAGACCAATCAATCAAGATATTTGGTGTGTGTTAGCGTCTACTATGTACATAGCCTTTGTGTAAAATGCTAACAGCATAAATCCCCTATTTTGAGTCTTGCCATTTTACTTTCACCTTCATTCATCAGAATCAAACTGAAGAGCTTTGGTTAGTATTCAGGGTATATCTTTATCTTTTTAAAATAGATATATGTAGGTTGATTTTTTTCAGTGAAGTTTTTGCTACTTTTTTCTTCTCGTTTTGTTTTGTGGTTTTATTTTGTTTGTTTTTGGCTGCAGGGGTGGGCAAGGAGAGGGGAAGAGAGAGTTGGGATGTAGGAAACTTCCTACCCAAAAATAAAGTCATTGGCACAATCAGCCAACTTTGAACACTCTCTATGAAGGCACCACATAAACCAGTTTCTGAGGTTAAGGAAATTATTGGTTTTCCTCTCAAGTTATCATTTTATATCCAGTCTCTTTTTCTTAAACAGACTAATCGTGTAAATGAGACTAATTATAAATTTGAGAAAATTTTTGTGAAAGGAAAATCCTAAATAAGGGAGAATTGCTGAAAGTAAAAAAGGGAGTGTAAATATTTGATTCACTGGGAGTTGGGACAAGACTGTTCTGAAAGACATTTCAAAATATGTAATGAAGAAAACAGGTCATCATTGGTTACTTTCTCATAATACAATTTGAGAAGGCAAGGATTAGTTTCTCATGTGGCCAGGAGAAAGGGGTAGATTTTTTTTCCCCCAGAATGGAAATAACTTTACAGGTTATTATAAATATCATGAAGATAATGGATATTTATTGTAAAGTTTCAAACAACACCAAAAGAAATACAGAAGATCATCCCACATGGTGTTAGATTGTTAATGTGTTAAGGAAATGTTGTCAAGAAGCTATAAGGGGGAAAAATTATTCTCTGTAAATGAAGAAATGTATTAATTATCAATTTATGTTGGGATAAAGGAGAACTAGGGCACATCAGAGTATAGGAAGAGAAGAGGGAATACAAAATTGAACGATTCAATTAAAAAATGTATGTACTTTTTTTTATATTTTATTATTATTATTATTTTATTATTATTATTATATATTTATATTTTATTATTATTTTATTCAGTTGAAGGCTTACAGAACAAATAGTTTCTCATGAAACAGTAGCACACATGCTGTTGTATGACATTGGTTAACAACCCCACAACAAATCAACTCTCCAAATTCTCAACCTTTTTTTTTTTTTTTTTGGTGAAAATACACATAGCCAAAGATACACCATTTCAAAAATTTCTACATACACAGTTCAGTGACATTGACTATGCTCTTCCAATTGTGCTGTTATTCTCACTTAAGATGAAGGCTTACAGAACAAAATAGCCTCCCATTTAACAGTTACTACAAATGTTGCCCTATGACAATGGTTAACAATCTCACAACACATCAACAATATCCTTAATCAACCTTGTGTTCCCTATCATCAGGTTCCTACTCCCCTTCTGCCTTCTGGCCCTTGTCACTGGACTCCTATACCTCGTCAGTCTCATTTGGTTTAACTGGGCTGTCCACTCCCAGGCTGAACAGTGAACCTCGGAGGTAACTTCACCACTGAGCTAAAAGGGTGTCTGGGGGCCATACTCTTGAGGTTTCTCCAGTCTCCTTTAGGCCAGTAAATCTGGTCTTTTTTTGTGTGTGTGTGTGAGTTAGAATTATGCTCTACATCCTTTTCCAGCTCTGTCCAGAACCCTCTGTTGTGATCCTGGTCAGAGCAGTCAGCGGTGGTAGCCGGGCACCATCTAGCTGTACTGGACTCAGTCCGGTGGAGGTCTTGGTAGCTCTGGACAATTAGTCCTTTGCACTAATCTTTTCGTTGTATCCTGTTCTCTTCATTCTCCATTGCTCCCGAAGGGATGAGACCAGTGAAGTATCTTAGATAGCTGCTCACAGGCTTTTAAGACCCCAGACACTACTCACCAAGGTAGAATGTAGAGCATTAGCTTTATAAGTAGTGTCATGCCAATTGAGCTAGGTGTTCCCTGAGACCATGGTCCCCAAAGCCCTCCGCCCAGCAACTCAGTCCCTCGGAGAGTTTGGATGTGTCCATGGGGCCTCCATGACCTTTCCTTGTACAGGTTGTGTTAGTTTCCCCTGTATTGTGTACTGTCTCACCTTTCACCCAAGATACCACTTATCTATTGCCTATTTAGTATTTCTCCCACCACCACCCCTCCCATCCCTGGTAACCAACAAGGATCGTTACATTTTGCGTGTGAACTTTTTCATGGGTTTTTACAATAGAGGTCTCATAGAATATTTGTCCTTTTGTGATTGACTTATTTCACTCAGCATAATGTCCTCCAGTTTCATCCATGTTATGAGATGCTTCACAGATTCATTGTTGGTCTTTCTCGTTGCATAGTGCTCCATTGTGTGTATGTACCATAGTTTGTTTATCCATCCGTTGATGGGCACCTACGTTGTTTCCATCATTTTGCTATTGTGAACAATGCTACCATGAACGTAGGTGTGCATATGTCTATTCGAGTGATGACTCTTATTTCTCTAGGATATATTCCTAGGAGTGGGATTGCTAGATCGAATGGTATGTCTATTTCTAGCTTTCTGAGGAAACGCCATATCATTTTCCAAAATGGTTGTATCATTTTGCATTCCCATCAGCAGTGCATAAGAGTTCCGATCTCCCCGCAGCCCCTCCAACATTTGTTATTTCCAGTGTTTTTGAATCGTGCCAGTAATGTCGGGGTGAGATGGTATCTCATTGTGGTTTTAATTTGCATTTCTCTAATGGCTAGTGATCGTGAGCATTTCCTCATGTCTGTTGGCCATTTGAATGTCTTCTTTGGTGAAGTGTCTGTTCATTTCCTTTGCCCATTTTTTAATAGGATTATTTGTCTTTTTGTTGTAGAGGTGTTGGATTTTCTTGTAGATTATGGAGATTAGACCTTTGTCTGACTTGTACTGCCCCAAAATTTTTTCCCAGTCTGTAGGTTCTCTTTTGACTCTTTTGGTGAAGTCTTTTGAAGAGTATAGGTGTTTGACTTTTTAGAAGATCCCAGTTATCTAGCTTATCTGTTGGGTTTTGTGTGTTGATGGTTATGGTTTGTATCCTGTTAATGCCGTGTATTAAGGCCTGAAGTGTTCGTCCTATTTTTTCTTCTATGAACTTTATAGTTTTTGGCTTTATATTCAGGTCTTTGATCCATTTTGAAGTAGGTTTTGTATACGGTTTGAGATATGGGTCCTGTTTCATTTTTCAGCAAATGGATATCCAGTTATGCCAGCACCATTTGTTAAAAAGACTGTCTGTTCCCCATTTGATGGACTTTGGGCCCTTGTCAAAGATCAGGTGACCGTAGGTGGATGGATTTACAGCTGGGTTCTCAATTCTGTTCCATTGGTCAATGTATCTGTTGTTGTACCACTACCAGGCTGTTTTGACTACTGTAGCTGTATAGTAGGTTCTGAAGTCAGGTAGTGTGAGTCCTCCAACTTTATTCTTCTTCTTCAGTAGTGCTTTACTTATTCGGGGCTTCTTCCCTTTCCATATAAAGTGAATGATTAGTTTTTCCATCTCTTTGAAGAATGTTGTTGGTATTTGGATTGGGATTGCGTTGTATCTGTAAATTGCTTTGGGTAGAATTGCCATTTTCACAATGTTGAGTCTACCTATCCATGAGCATGGTATGTTTTTCCATTTATGTAGATCCCTTTGGGTCTCATGCAGTAGTGTTTTATAGTTTTCTTTGTATAGGTCTTTTACATCCCTGGTCAGATTTATTCCTATGTATTTTATCTTTTTAGGGGCTATTGAAAATGGTATTGTTTTCCTGATTTCCTTTTCATCATTCTCCTCCTGTTGTATAGGAATCCAACTGATTTTTGTATGTTTATCTTGTATCCTGCTACTCTGCTGAATCTTTCTATTAGTTCCAGTAGATTTCTCGTGGAGTCTTTAGGGTTTTCTATGTACAGTATCATATCATCTGCAAACAGGGACACTTTAACTTCTTCATTACCAATTTGGATGCCCTTTATTTCTTTTTCTTGCCTTATTGCTCTACCTAGAACTTCCAGCACAATGTTAAATAGGAGTGGTGATAAAGGGCATCCTTGTCTTGTTCCTGTTCTCAAGGGGAATGTTTTCAGCCTCTCTCCATTAAGAATGATGTTGGCCATTGGTTTTGCATAGATGCCCTTTATTATGTTCAGAAATTTCCCTTCTATACCTATTTTATTGAGAGCTTTTATCAGGAATGGGTGTTGGACTTTGTCAAATGCCTTTTCTGCATCAATTGAGATGATCATGTGATTTTTTTCTTTCCTTTTCTTTATGTGGTGGATTACATTGATGGATTTTCTAATGTTAAACCATCCTTGCATACCTGGTATGAATCCTACTTGGTCATGGTGTATTATTTTTTTTGATATGATGCTGAATTCTATTGGCTAGAATTTTGTTCAGAATTTTTGCATCTATATTCATGAGAGATATTGGTCTCTAATTTTCTTTTTTTGTGACGTCTTTGACTGGTTTTGGTATCAGTGTTATGCTGGCTTCATAGAATGAATTTGGAAGTGTTGCTTCCTCTTCTATGCTCTGAAATAGCTTGAGTAGAACTGGTACAAGCTCTTCTGTGAATTTTTTGTAGAACTCTCCAGTGAAGCCATCTGGGCAAGGGCTTTTTTTGGTTGGGAGTTTTTTTATTACCTTTTCAATCTCTTCTCCTGTTATGGGTCTGTTCAGATTTTCAATATCACTTTGTTGTAGTTTGGGTAGGTCATGTGTTTCTAGAAATTTATCCATTTCCTCTAAGTTTTCAAATTTGTTGGAGTATAGTTTTTCATAATATTCTGTTATAATCCATTTTATTTCGGTTGGGTCTGTTGTAATGTCCCCTATTTCATTTCTTATTTGGGTTATTTGTGTCCTCTGCTGTTTTTCTTTTGTCAGTCTGGCCAGTGGTTTATCGATTTTGTTGATTCTTTCAAAGAACCAACTTTTGGTTTTGTTGATTCTTTCTATTGTTTTTCTGTTCTCTATTTCATGTATTTCTACTCTGATCTTTACTGTTTCCTTTCTTCTGGTCGTTGTAGGATTTTTTTGCTGTTCTCTTTCTATTTGTTTTAGTTTTGTAGTTAATGTTTTGATTTTGTCCCTTTCTTCTTTTTTGATATGTGCATCTATTGCTATAAATTGTCCTCTGAGGACTGCCTTTGCTGTGTCCCAAAGGTTTTGGTATGATGTGTTTTCATTTTCATTTGATTCTAGGAATTTTTTGATTCCATCTCTGATTTCTTCTATTACCCATTGATGTGTAAGCAGGGTATTATTCAGTTTCCATGTAGTTGATTTTTTTTCCTTGCTCTTTCTATTGTTAATTTCTACCTTGATGGCATTGTGGTCAGAGAAGATACTGTGAATTATCTCAGCATTTTGGATCTTGTTGAGGATTGCTCTGTGGCCTAAGATGTGGTCTATTCTGGAGAACGTTCCATGTGCATTGGAAAAGAATGTGTACTTTGCAGCAGTTGGATGGATTGTTCTATATATGTCTATGAGGTCCAGTTGGCTGATTGTGCCCTTTTGGTCTTCTGTATCTTTGCTGAGTTTCTTCTTGGTTGTTCTGTCCTTTACTGAGAGTGGTGTGCTGAAGTCCCCTACTATTATTGTGGAACTGTTAATTTCTCTTTTCAGTGCTGTTAGAGTTTTTTTTAATGTATTTTGGAGTCCTGTCATTGGGTGTGTAGATGTTTATTATGGTTATATCTTCGTGATGTATCGTCCCCTTAGTCATTATATAGTGTCCTTCTTTGTCTTTTATGGTAGATTTTGTTTTAAAGTCTATTTTATCTGAGATTAGAATTGCCACTCCTGCTCTTTTTTGGTAGTTGTTAGCTTCATATACTTTTTTCCAACCTTTGATTTTTAATAAATTCACGTCTTTGTTTCTAAGGTGTGTCTCTTGTAGACAACATATTGATGGATCCTTTTTTCTTATGCATTCAGGGATCAGAAAGAGAAGGAAGAGATAGAGAGACGATAAATTGAGCAATGAATAAAGACAAAAGAGAAAAAGAGGGAAAAGAAAACAAAACTAATCAAAAAAAAAAAAAAAGGAACAACTAAGGCCCCCTAGAAAAATAGAAAAAAAGAAAAAAAAAAACCAAGAAAAAAAGAAATGCGTTCAGGGATCCTTCTGCATGTCTATGGAAGCCAAAGGGGAGTCTCCCTGGCACGCAGCTCCACCTGGCCAGAAAGGGCTCCCAACTCAAGAAAAGGAAAAGAAAACAGGCAAACAATTCAAAATGAACAAACGAACAAAAGCTCCGGGATCCCACCAGAGCGGTAGCCCAGACTAGGGAGCAGCTCCACTCTTGAATGGAGTTCCGCAGCCCCTCAGGAGAAAGCAAAGGTGGCGCACAGAGCCAGGCACTCAAGCCAAAGGAGGGGGAGGACGGCGAGAGGCAAGTGAGAAACCAAAAGAAGCAGAAAAAGCAACACCAGCAGCCAACAAATGCCACCCAGAGAGCCACCCGCCCGGGTGCGTGGAATCCAAGCAGCCGGCGCCCCCCAGCCAAGAGACCCTGGCCACGGGAAGCAGGGGAGCCCGACCCGGGGCGAAGAGGGGTGGGGGGTGGGGGGTGGGAAAGCACACACCGCAAATTACTGGCTGTTTTGTCTCCCACTGGATGCTCCGTGAGGCTGCTCTCTCGTACTCCCGTTTGCTGGTCTCCGATAGGAGTCCAAGATGGTGGATCCGTGCTGCGTTAGCTGGTAGGGGACCTCTGCATGAATCTCTCCTCGCTCTCCATTCTCTTTCAGTATTCTCACTCCGTTTGGTGTTTGGCTGAGTTCTTTATCTCTTCGTTTGATGTTCTAGGGTTTCAGGATTGTTGATTCTCTGTTTGGCTTAGTTTTTCGGATCTTTGCTGTGGAGGGACTGCGTGGTGCTTCCGCCTAGAGCGCCATCTTGCCGGACTCTCTTGTATGTACTTTTTTATCCACTAAAAATATCTACCACATGTGGCTGTTAAAAAAGAATTAATAGGATTAATTAATTGGAATAACATACGTAAAGTACTCATAATATAATTGGCACTAAGTAAACATTAGTTCTCTTTTCTCACCTTCTTTTTGATTGCCAAGAAACTGACATTATACCCAAGCTTCATGGAGTAAGTCTTTAAATTGAGTTCCCAAATCATATGCTTTAAACATGGAAATATGCTCAACATAATTATTCATCAGATAAATGCAAATTAAGATGAGTTATAACTAACAACCAGCAGAATAAATAAAATTAAGATGATTGATAACACAAAGTGTTGGGGAGGAAGTGGAGCAACAAAAACTCTCTTGAATTATTGACGGGAGTGGAATACTATAGGAACCCTGGTGGTGCAATGGTTAAAGTGCTTGGTTGCTAACCAAAAGGTCAGTGGTTTGAACCCACCAGCCACTCCACAGAAGAAAGATGTGGCAGTCTACTTCCGTAAAGATTACAGCCTTGGAAATCCTATGGGAGCAGTTCTACTCAGTCCTATAGGGCCATGAGTCGAAATCAACTTGATGGCAGTTAGTTTGGTTTGGTTTACTAAATCTATACGTGTATATCCTATAACCTGAAATTCCACCGTTGGACATATACACATAAGAAATGAGTGTCCTCCAAAAGACATATATGATAGTGTTCACAGAAGCATTATTCATAACAAGCCCACACTGGAAAAAAATCCAAATTTCCATCAACAAAATGAGTAAACAAATTGGTCTATAACGGAATACTATAAAGCAATAAAAAGGAATGAACTACTGATACATATAACAATGTGGATGAATCTCATAGACACAGTGATGAGTAAAAGAGGTAAGATGCAAAAAAGTGCACTGCATGTATTTCATAAAATGCATGAAAGAGGTAAAACAGAAGAATAATAGTGGCTCCCCTTGGAAGGCATTCTGGCTGCAGGATGAGGTGAAAGCCTTTTAGAGTGCTGGAAACGTTCAGTATCATGATCTGTGTGGGGGTTACAGAATTGTTTACAACATGTTAAAATTCATCAAGATCTTAATTTAAGATTTGTGCACTTTAAATGTATATAAGATACAACTTAATTCACAAAATAAAGAAGTTTAGTTTTTTAGTTTAGTCAACATGCATGTACATTTATTTGGATCGGCATCTTCAATATTTTATAAAGCATTTGGTCATTTTTAAAAAAAATCTTGGGTTTTAAGATCAGCAACTTAAACGTTTCTGAGTAATTTCAGTACGTAAAGATTATTTTCAAAGGAAATCTAGTACCCCTTCTCACAGAGGCATTATCACACAGCATACTTATAAGAGATGATTTCCCCCACAGGCAAAACAAATAAAGATGGGTCTATTCATAGCCCTGAGACCTAAGATGGCCAAAATTTAATTTAAGTAGAGACACTGAGTTGTTTCTATGAAGGTGTCACATGGGCAACCAATAGCAGAGTCAGACAGCATCGCAGCAACAAGCACTGAATGGAACTAGAGATGACATTGAAGAGTTTTCTTCTATTTAAAGAATATGACAGCATTTTTCTCTCCTCCACACCTCACTTTTCACTTCTAAATGATACTTGATGGGAACAAACTTCCATGGATTTTATGCCTTCTTAAGTAACCGAGGTCAATCTTAAAGAATATATTATGGCCCTCTGTGCTTTCCTTTTCTAGTCATTTACTTCACTGGTATTGACCACAATTTACCAACTGTGTTTATTTTTACCCTGGTAGGTGCAATCATTTCATGTTTTTGCTGAAGGACTCAATTCAATACCCAGATTATAAAGAGAGCACAATCTCATTTTTGACAGAAAAACAACACATAAGGAAAATGCAAAAGTAAATAAAACAGAAACAATTCTGGGAAAAAAGCATAAAAGAAGACTACCTATTTTCCTGATTTTTATAGCTCAAATGTCTTGGATTTGAACATTAACTCAGCAGGGACTTTCTCTGCAGATGGAACATGCCATTATTTTTCACAACAAGCACTAGACATCCAGGAGGAAGTAATGATTGCAACCTAACTTAAGAAAGAAAAAAAAAAAAAAGACTCACGCAGCAGAAATAAACCCAATCAATACTACTTGGACATTACAAAGAGTTGTTAGCGTTCCTTTAAAGCACAGTCTCAAGATCCTGGTAAACTCTGACCATAACCATCAAACACAGCAGTTTGCTCAGGGAATAGCACTTTTCCTATCCAGACTCTTCCATTCCACGCTGTATCTCAGGTTAATGCAAGGTCAGATGTCAGGACTCCATTTTCTCTAACACCATGAACCATAAACAGCATTAGGCTTGGATGGTTAGAAGACTCCTGAAGGTTTTGAAGAATGAAAGCAAATGGTCATTTAGGTTTCAAAGTTGGCTTGTACCCTTCCTCACCTTATTTTTTCTTTTGTTTAACTGGTCTGTGTCTGCTGAACACATTGCTCCACTTAGTACTTCAGGCTGAACTGTGACCTTTGACATCACTCCATTTTGAAACAGCCTACTCTCTGGTAGTGGTCCCAAGCTGCCTCCAGGCTAGCAACCTAAACACTGTGGTGTCCTCCTCACACTGGGTCTACCACTTGCTCATGTGCAAGTTATAAAAGCCAGAACAATCTCCAGTCCCTCTCAAGGGCAGAGCTCCAATTTAAGAGTAATGGCTGGAGTAGGTGTTATTTGTACCTTGTGTCAAGCCGTGATTGTTCACATCTGGCTGCAAGCTGAATAGGGCTTTAGATTATTCAGAGCAGTTCAGAAAAACTGTTGGTAAGAGAGGGGAGAATGGTGGTCTTGACTTATCTTGTGGTCTTCAGGCAAGCCATGAAGTCACTTTTTAATGAAGAAATATAATCAGAAGTGTTTTCTTTAATAATCAGCAGTCATGTGGATACAGCCATACAAACCAAGACTGCAAATTCAAAAAAGAAAGAAAAAAAAAAAGTCAGTTAAAGGATCAAAGTAGACTAGGCATGCTTGCTTATAAGCTTTTCTGAGAACAGTACTGATTATGATTCAACAAAGAGGTTGCTGTGCACACACACACAAACACACATAAGTGAACACACATGTTAATTTTGGCCGTAGTTTTACATTTAATTTCTTCACACTAGGAAAGCAATCGTATGGGCAAATCTTATTTCCACACTCTTCTTTTTCCCCTTTCTCTCTTCTTTGGCCGTTTTGTATAATGTGACCAGAGAGTACTTATTTAGGGCTCCAATTGTGATACTTGAGGATTAGAATCAAGCTGCAAATAAAAGCCATGCGAATACTGATAGAGAGACTCTCTGACATTTCTAGCCACTGCTTTTTCTTGAAAGTCTTCTGGGGTGAAAAGCACACACAACATCAGCTGCTATTCAAATATTGCATCTCATGCAGTGCTACAGAGCTGCATAAAAACGTATGTAGAGTATATACCATTCTACGTGATAGAAAAATAGAACTTTGCATTATAATTAGAGTGAGGCTAAAAAATACCTACGTGAGAAGTTAGACACAGGTTTGAAAAGTTAAAATAATATATTAAATAGAATTTCAAATTAGTAAAACAAATTATTCTCCAGTGAACATGAAACTCTGTTTTGGGTTTCTTTCTTTTTTTTTTTTTTACTTGCAATATTCCTTGCTACCTCTTCCAATATTAATTTGCAAAACTGAACTAGTCCTAGAGCAACAGATCATAAAATATACAAAAAAGAAGTAAGTCTGAATTGCCCTGTCATCCTTTTAATATCATATAATGAGATAGTGCAAATTAACAAAATAAGGAGATGATTAAACATGTCTTTTTTCAAAACTACACAATTGAACATCCCAGAAGCAATGCAGAAAAGATTATTTTTAAGTTGTCATCTTGACAGTTGCCCTTTAATTCATTTTAGGTAGGACCTTGCAAAATATATAAGAAAACAGGAGAACAAAAGACGTAAATGGTGGTGTTCTGATGTAGATTACTTTGGATACTTAACCTGTAAAAGGCAGTCCTCAGCTAAAATGTGTAAGATCCTGTTAGGATAGCATGTCCTTTATTTCCTTTATTTTATAAATTTTTTTAATGAGAATCAACATCAAGAATAAAAAATTTGTTTATAAAGACAATGTTCTACATTCTACCTTGGTGAGTAGAGTCTGGGGTCTTAAAAGCCTGTGAGCGGCCATCTAAGATACTCCACTGGTCTCATCCCTTCGGAAGCAAGGGAAAAGGAAGAGAACAGGATACAAGGAAAAGATTAGTCCAAAGGACTAATGGACCACAGCTACCAAGGCCTCCACCAGATTGATTCCAGTACAGCTAGATGGTACCTGGCTACCACCACTGACTGCTCTGACCAGGATCACAACAGAGGGTTCTGGACAGAGCTGGAGAAGGATGTAGAACAAAATTCTAACTCACAAAAAAAAGACCAGATTTAGTGGCCTAAAGAAGACTGGAGAAACCCCGAGAGTATGGCCCCCAGACACCCTTTTAGCACAGTGTTGAGTCATCTTCAAGGTTCACCGTTCAGCCTGGGAGTGGACAGCCCCATAAAACTAAATGGGACTAATGAGGTACAGCAGTCCAGGGACAAGCGCCAGAAGGTAGAAGGGGACAGGGAAGCTGATGATAGGGAACCCAAGGTTGAGTAAGGATAGTGTTGATGTGTTGTGAGGTCATTAACCATTGTTATAGGGCAACATGTGTACTAACTGTTAAATGAGGAACTATTTTGTTCTGGAAGCCTTCATCTAAAGTGAGAATAGCAGCACAATTGTAAGAGCATAGTCGATGTCACTGAACTGTGCACGTAGAAATTTTTGAAATGGTGTGTATTTGGCTATATACATTTTCCCCCAAAAAAAACAGTCGAGAAGGGAGAGGGTTGACATGTTGTGGGGTTGTTAACCAATGTCATAAAACAATATGTGTACTACTGTTTCATGAGAAACTATTTGTTCTGTAAGTCTACACCTGAAGTACAATTTAGAAAAAGAATAAAAAATTTGCAAAAAGCATACATTTCTTAAATAGAGATTATTTTCTAGATCCAGATTCTGATTTTTCTAGAGTGTGGTTCACAGCAGTATGGTAACATTCATTCTGTTCTCTTATATTAAAAAGGATGATTCCAATCAAAACAGTTCATGTTTATGGTGACAACTGACATAGTCTTTCATCTTCCAGGGCACTTTTTTTGTCTACTTAGTCCTCCTTAGGAGAATTAGCATCATTCATTCTATGGTGATCTTCCCTTCTTGCCAGCTGTACATTTTACAGAAGCCCAATAAGTGTTTTGCAATTTTGTTGTTAGATGTATGGTTCCAGTTGATAAGCATATATATTACATTTTGGTATTCTGTTACACTGCTGTCCCAAAATGGACCATGCCCTCTGGTGTAGTCCCTGCTGTTTGAAACTGGGCTGGTCCTGTTAGATGCTTTAACCAATAGGATATGGTGGAAGTGACACTGTACCAATTCCAGGCCTAAGCCTAAGGGCCTGCCAGCTTCTGCTTTGACACTCTGGAGAGCCCCAGCTTCCCTTCTAGAAACTCTGGGTACCCTGCTGGAGAGACCGATGTGGAAAGCCAGTGTGGTGAGAACATACAGAAAAACAGAAACCCTGAAACTACTGGGGGAGAATCAGTGGACCCAACTGAAAGATAAAGTGAAAGTCTCAGACTCTCCTTGAGCCACTGTGAGCCTCCTACATGTCTGAGGCAACCACTGTGTGGATGAAGAAGCTACTTTGGATAATGCAACACAGACATACATTTCCTTGTGACATCGTGAGAAATAATTAAAGAAATATTTATTTAAGTCATTAAGCTCTAGGGTTGTCTCTTACACAGCAGTTTAAAAAAGCTGCCACCTATTCTGACACATGACAACCTCATGTATTTCAGAGCAGAAATGCACATTATAGGATTTTTAAATGCCATGCTCTTTCAGAAATATATTGCCAGGCCTTTCTTCCAAGGAACCTCTGGGTGGATTTGAAATGCCAACCTTTAGGTTAGTAGTTGAATGCCTAACCATCTGCACCACCCAGGGACTTCACACAGTAGTCGATAACCAAAATATTTCTATTCCCTTGACTTTCTTTGCATTTTAAAGAATTAGATTTTTTAAAAGATACAAACTAATAGCACACAGGGCCCTATCTAATTCTATACTCTCTTTCTCTAGCACTCTCAGCCTCTACTCAGTCTCTTAGATTGAGACTCATGAGGAGACAGTTTACTATAAACAGAGAAGAAGGAACTTTTAATTGACTTCAGATCTTAAAAAAAGGGAGGTGGGGTATAGATTATATGAGTACTTGAGCAAACTTGCTATTTTCTTCCTAAGTAAAGACACTTTTTTATGTTCCCTCTTTTATTGTTGGCCTATGGGTAAAGGATGAACACTTTAATGAACCTGAATATCTCTAAGAGAGATTGGGAGAAAGAGATAAAGACATGAACTCAACAGAACACGTCCCAATCTAGAATACAGGACTTTTCCTGGGGTTCTTTTAATCTTCCTGGGTTTCGAATGAATATTCAGATGATTTTTCATTTATTTATTCCATCTATTCATTCACTGAGCATTCAACAAGCTTCAGAGAACTCTACAATGTGTCAGAAATACTATTTTCTTATCTGATTTTTTTTAACCTTTGAATAACTAGCTAAATTTAAGGCAATAAAGTTCAGGAACAATCAGCCTCTCCTGGATCTCTTGAAGCCAACTAGATTTAAAAACATAACAAAACAAAAAAAATCAGAATCAGGTTCTGTATTACCTATTGTCTTTGTGTGTGTGTGCTTACTCCAATATTTAGTACAGTGTCATTCAGAAAGAATGAGCATAAGAAAACAGATGGATATATAAATGAATGTGTGAGCAAATGAATGAACGATGCTGAATTAAGTAGAGCATAGGACTAATCAATCTACACATATATCTTATATTGAATATTTATTCCAGATTATCATTAAGAGAGAAAACAGAGCCATTTTTAGAAAGCAAGACTAATGTTAACTTAGTCCTAGAATTTTCAAAAGGTCAAGAATTTCTCTTGCTCTCTGGAGCAGCCTACAACTGCTCAAAAATAAAACCCTACCTCAGTGCTGAATTTAGTCTCCCAGAATAAATTAATGACTCAACCACTTGATTTTAAAAGAGCACTGCAAATTTAGTAGATTTTAAAATAAAGTAAGAACAAAGTAAGTTCACAGTTGTCTGGGTCTGGAGATAGTTGTACAGATGCCAGAAGAACTTCCATCCTGTAGGTACTGCATAGTCTTTCTTGAGCCCCATTCAAGCAACCTCGCAGTCTGGGGAAAGAAGCAGAGAGAACGCAGAGACTGAGAAACTTGCATTCCTACCATACATGTTTCTGCAATCATCAGTAGGGTTCATTTTTAAGTCAAATACCAGATATAGTACATAAAAGCAGAACAAAGTTAATGACAGTAGATGTGACCACTAATCGTTATCACAAGTGTTGAATAAAAATTGGAAGAGGGGAAAACTAGATGAATGTAGAAAGCAAGCTGGGTCTGTATTATTTAGAAAAACTCAAAATTGAGCAAAAAATAATAGGAATCCCAGGAGGCAAGATTATCTGCAATACAAATGGAAAGGGTATTGGATGATAACTTTTAGGAAGGACACTAATCTGTTTTTGTGCTAGAGACAAAAGGTTTCAAATATCCCTTGCTGCATAACAAACTACTCTAAAACTTAAAATAAATAAATAAATAGATTATTTGCTCACAATTCTGCAGTTTGGGCTTGACTTTGATACAGTGTCAGTTGGGGTGGCTCAGCTGGAGCTGGGGGATCTATTTCAATTATGGATCACTCATTTGCATGGCAAGATGGTGTCAGTTGTTAGTCAGAAGCTCAGGGGCTGCTAGCCAGTGTCTTGGCTCTTCCCCACATGGCGTCTTCCTGGAGTTAGCTTTATTTGTGCGCTGGCCCTCAGGGCTTCAAGTCCTTCTCACATGTAAAACATGCTTCCTTCCTTCCAAGACCCACAAAACCTTATCTCACTATAGCATAGTTTTAGGTTTGAAGTCAAAACTCTTATTACCAAGGACTTCTGGCAACATGGTACTCTAGGCAGAAGCACCACGTTGTCCCTCCACAGCAAAGATCTGAAAAACTAAGCCAAACAGAGAGAAAAGCAATCCTGAAATCCTAAACATCAAATGAGGAGATAAAGAACTCAGCCAAGCGCCAAATGGAAAAAGAAACTGACAGAGAACAGAGAGTGAGGAGAAATACATGGAGAGGTCCCCTATCAGCTAATGCAGCACAGTTCCACCATCTTGGACTCCTATCAGAGACCAGCAAATAGGGAGTACGAGAAAGCAGCTTCACAGAGACGCCAGCAGGAGACAGAAAAACCGGTAAACAGCAATATACGCTTTCCCACCCCCCACCCTTCTTCACCCCTACTTGGCCTCCTCTGCTTCCCACGGCCACAGTCTCTTGGCCGGGAAGCACCGGCTGCTTGGATTCCACCAGCCCGCACTGGCCAACTACCTGAGTGCCATTTGTTGGCTGCTGGTGCTGCTTTTTTCTGCTTCTTTTGATTTCTTCCTTACCTCTCACCACCTCCCCCTTCTTTTGCTCAAATACCTGGCTCCGTGCTCCATCTTTGCTTCTTCCTGAGGGGTTGTGAAGCTCTGTTCAAGTGTGGAACTGCTTCCTGGTCCATACTGCCATGCTGGTGGGATCCCGGGGCTTTTTTTAATATATATATCTTTTTATTGTACTTAGGTGAAGGCTTACAGAACAAATAGTTTCTCATTAAACAGTAGTACACATATTATTTTATGACATTGGTTAACAACCCCACTACATGTCAACCCTCTAACTTCTCAACCTTTTTTTTTGGTGGAAATACACATAGCCAAAGACACACCATTTCAAAAATTTCTCCATGCACAGTTCAGTGACACTGACTATGATCTTCCAATTGTGCTGTTATTCTCACTTAAGATGAAGGCTTACAGAAAAAAATAGTTTCTCATTTAACAGTTGCTACAAATGTTGCCCTATGACAATGGTAAACAATCTCACAACACATCAACAATATCCTTACCCAAACTTGGGTTCCCTATCACCAGCTTCCTTGTCCCCTTCTGCCTTCTGGCCCTTGTCACTGGACTACTGTACCTCATTAGTCTTATTTGGTTTTACGGGCCTGTCCACTCCCAAGCTGAACAGTGAACCTCGGAGATAACTTCACCACTGAGCTAAAAGGGTGTCTGGGGGCCATACTCTTGAGGTTTCTCCAGTCTCCTTTAGGCCAGTAAATCTGGTCTTTTTTTTTTTTGTTAGATAGAATTATTTTCTACATAATTCTCCAGCTCTGCCCAGAACCCTCTGTAGTGATCCTGGTCAGAGCAGTCAGTGGTGGTAGCCAGGAACCATCTAGCTGTACCAGACTCAGTCAGGTGGAGGCCTTGGTAGCTGTGGACAATTAGTCCTTTGAACTAATGTTTTCCTTGTAACCTGTTCTCTTCATTCTCCCTTGCTCCCAAAGGGATGAGACCAGCGGAGAATCTTAGATGGCTGCTCACAGGCTTTTAAGACCCCAGACACTACTCACCAAGGTAGAATGTAGAGCATTGTCTTTATAAGCTGTGTCATGCCAATTGAGCTAGATGTTCCCCTAGACCATGCTCCCCATGGCCCTCCGCCAGCAATTCAGTCCCTCAGGGAGTTTGGATGTGTCTGTGGGGCTTCCATGACCTTTCCTTGAACAAGTTGTGCTAGTTTCCCCTGTATTGTGTACTGTCTCACCCAAGATACCCCTTATCTATTGCGTATTTAGTATTTCCCCCCCACCCCTCCCATCCCTGGTAACCAACAAAGATTGTTACATTTTGTGTGTGAACTTTTTCATGGGTTTTTACAATAGAGGTCTCCTACAATATTTGTCCTTTTGTGATTGCCTTATTTCACTCAGCATAACATCCTCGGGTTTCATCCATGTTATGAGATGCTTCACAGATTCATTGTTGTTCTTTCTCGTTGCATAGTACTCCACTGTGTGTATGTACCATAGTTTGTTTATCCATTCATCTGTTGATGGGCATCTAGGTTGTTTCCATTGTTCTGCTATTATGAACAATGCTGCAATGAACATAGGGGTGCATATGTCTATTCGAATGACGACTCTTATTTCTGTAGGATACATTCCTAGGAGTGGAATTGATAGATCAAATGGTATGTCTATTTCTAGCTTTCTGAGGAAGTGCCATATCATTTTCCAAACTGGTTGTATCATTTTGCATTCCCACCATCAGTGGATAAGAGTTCCAATCTCCCCGCAACCCCTCCAGCATTTGTTATTTCCAGTGTTTTTGATTTGTGCCAGTAATGCTGGGGTGAGATGGTATCTCATAGTGGTTTTAATTTGCATTTCTCTAATGGCTAGTGATTGCGAGCATTTATTCATGTGTCTATTGGCCATTTGAATGTCTTCTTTGGTGAAGTGTCTGTTCATTTCCTTTGACCATTTTTTAATAGGATTGTCTGTCTTTTTGTTGTAGAGGTTGGATTTTCTTGTAGATTATGGAGATTAGACATTTGTCTGACTTGTACTGTCCAAAAATTTTTTCCCAGTCTGTAGGTTCCCTTTTTACTCTTTTGGTGAAGTCTTTTGAAGAGCATAGGTGTTTGATTTTTAGAAGATCCTATTTATCTAGCTTATCTATTGGGGTTTGTGCGTTGATGGTTATGGTTTGTATCTTGTTAATGCCATGTATTAAGGCTTGAAGTGTTTGTCCTATTTTTTCTTCTATGAACTTTATAGTTTTAGGCTTTATATTCAGGTCTTTGATCCATTTTGAAGTAGTTTTTGTATACAGTGTGAGGTACGGGTTCTGTTTCATTTTTTTGCAGATGGATATCCAGTTTTGCCAGCACTATTTGTTAAAAAGACTGTATTTTCCTCATTTGATGGACTTTGGGCCCTTGTCGAAGATCAGGTGACCATAGGTGGATGGATTTACATCTGGGTTCTCAATTCTGTTCCATTCGTCAATGTATCTGTCGTTGTACCAGTACCAGGCTGTTTTAACTACTGTAGCTGTATAGTAGGTTATGAAGTCAGGTAGTATGAGTCCTCCAACTTTATTCTTCTTCTTCAGTAGTGCTTTACTTATTCAGGGCTTCTTCCCTTCCCATATAAAGTGAATGATTAGTTTTTCCATCTCTTTGAAGAATGTTGTTGGTATCTGGATTGGGATTGCGTTGTATTTGTAAATTTCTTTGGGTAGAATTGTCATTTTCACAATGTTGAGTCTGCCTATTGATGAGCATGGTATGTTCTATTTATGTAGATCCATTTGGGTTTCATGCAGTAGTGTTTTCTAGTTTTCTTTGTATAGGTCTTTTACATCCCTGGTCAGATTTATTCATAAGTATTTTATTTTTTTAGGGGCTACTGAAAATGGTATTGTTTTCCTGATTTCCTTTTCCTCATTCTCTTTATTGGTGAATAAGAATAGAACTGATTTTATATGTTTATCTTGTATCCTGCTACTCTGCTGAATCTTTCTATTAGTTGCAGTAGATTTCTCGTGGAGTCTTTAAGGTTTTCTGTGTGTAGTATCATATCATCTGCAAACAGGGACACTTTAACTTCTTCATTACCAATTTGGATTCCCTTTATTTCTTTTTCTTGCCTTATTGCTCTAGCTAGAACTTCCAGCACAGTGTTAAATAGGAGTGGTGATAAAAGGCATCCTTGTCTTGTTGCTGTTCTCAAGGGGAATGTTTTCAGCCTCTCTCCATTATGAATGATGTTGGCCGTCGGTTTTGCATAGATGCCCTTTATTATGTTGAGAAAGTTCCCTTCTACACCTATTTTATTGAAAGTTTTCATCAGGAATGGGTGTTGGACTTTGTCAAATGCCTTTTCTGCATCAATTGAGATGATCCTGTGATTCTTTTCTTTCCTTTTATTTATGTGGTGGATTACATTGATTGATTTTCTAATGTTGAACCATCCTTGCATACCTGGTATGAACCCTACTTGGTTGTGGTGTATTATTTTTTTGATATGATGCTAAATTCTATTGGCTAGAATTTTGTTCAGAATTTTTGCATCTATATTCATGAGAGATATTGATCTGTAATTTTCTTTTTTTGTGACGACCCTGCCTGGTTTTTGTATCAGTGTTATGCTGGCTTCATAGAATGAATTTGGAAGTGTTGCTTCCTCTTCTATGCTCTGAAATAGCTTGAGTAGAACTGGTACAAGTTCTTCTGTAAATGTTTTGTAGAACTCTCCAGTGAAGCCATGTGGGCCAGGGCTTTTTTTGGTTGGGAGTTTTTTTATTACCTTTTCAATCTCTTCTCCGGTTATGGGTCTGTTCAGATTTTCAACATCACTTTGTTGTAGTTTGGGTAGGCCATGTGTTTCTAGAAATTTATCTATTTCCTCTAGGTTTTCAAATTTGTTGGAGTATAGTTTTTCATAATATTCTTTTATAATCCATTTTATTTCGGTTGAGTCTGTTGTAATGTCCCCCATTTCATTTCTTATTTGGGTTATTTGTGTCCTCTTCTTTTTTTCTTTTGTCAGTCTGGCCAGTGGTTTATCGATTTTGTTGATTCTTTCAAAGAACCAACTTTTGGTTTTGTTGATTCTTTCTATTGTTTTTCTGTGCTATATTTCATTTATTTCTGCTCTGATCTTTACTATTTCCTTTCTTCCGGGGGTTGTGGCCCTTTTTGTTTCAGTGTCCTCTTTCTATTTGTTCTAGTTGTGTAGTTAATGTTTTGATTTTGTCCCTTTCTTCTTTTTTGATATGTGCATCTATTGCTATAAATTGTCCTCTGAGAATTGCCTTTGCTGTTTCCCAAAGATTTTGGTGTGATGTGTTTTCATTCTCATTTGATTTTAGGAATTTTTTAATTCCATCTCTGATTTCTTCTATTACCCACTGATGTGTAAGCAGGGTATTATTCAGTTTCCATGTAATTAATTTTTTTTTCCTTGCTCTCTCTATTGTTAATTTCTACCTTGATGGCATTGTGGTCAGAGAAGATACTTTGAATTATCTCAGCCTTTTGGATCTTGTTGAGGATTGCTCTGTGGCCTAAGATGTGGTCTATTCTGGAGAACGTTCCAGGTGCATGGGAAAAGTATGTGTACTTTGCAGTGGTTGGATGGAGAGTTTTATAGATGTCTATGAGGTCAAGTTGGCTGATTGTGCCCTTTAGGTCTTCTGTATCTTTGCTGAGTTTCTTTTCAGTCATTCTGTCTTTTACTGAGAGTGGTGTGTTGAAGTCTCCTACTATTATTGTGGAACTGTCAATTTCTCTTTTCAGTGTTGTTAGAGCTTGTTTTATGTATTTTGGAGCCCTGTCATTGGGTGCATAGATGTTTATTATGGTTATGTCTTCATGATGGATCATCCCCTTATTCATTATATACTGTCCTTCTTTGTCTTTTATGGTAGATGTTGTTTTAAAGTCTATTTTATCTGAGATTAGATTTGCCACTCCTGCTCTTTTAAGGAAGTTGTTAGCTTGATGTATTTTTTTCCAACCTTTGACTTTTAATAAATTCACATCTTTGTTTCTAAGGTGTGTCTCTTGTAGACAGCATATTGATGGATCCTGTTTCCTTATCCATTCTGTCACTCTCTGTCTCTTTTTGGGTGCATTGAGTCCGTTTACATTCAGTGTAATTGTTGATAGATGTGAGTTTGTTGCTGTCATTTTGTAGTGCTTTTTTTTTGGTGCCGACGTTTTCTTTGTTCTACTTACTCTCTTATGCTGAGTTACTTTTGTTTGTGGAATTTTTTTTTTATTTCTTTTGTTTTTTTAGGTTTTGTTTTTGCTGAGACTTTATGTTTTTCCTCTTTTTTTTTATGAGTATGTTTGTTAACTTTCTTTGTGGTTACCATGAATTTTACCCTTATCTTTCTATGTCTGTAGCAGTCTACCATTACTTGGTATTGCCTTGCCTTCCTTTTCATTAGAAGGTTCTATACCTATGCCATTTATTCCCTCTTTTATTGTTTTGATGTTGTTGTCATTTATTGATTAACTTCTCTGATTCCCTGTTGTATTTCTTTTGGTTTTGGATAGTCCTTGAGAGTTCATTTCCTAGAATGGTATCTGGCTTGTACGATCCTGCGTCCTAGGTTCTGCCTGTGAGTTGAAGCTGTTGGTCCTCAGATCAAAGAACTCCCTTTAATAATTCTTGTAAATTTGGTTTGACTTCTACATATTCCCTTAATTTCTGTTTATCTTGAAATGACCTAATTACACCCTCTAATTTGAATGAGAGTTTTGCAGGATATCTTATTTTTGGCTGACGATTTTTTTCTTTCAAGATTTTATGTATGTCATCCCATTGCCTTCTTGCGTGTATGGTGTCTGCTGAATAAGCTGAGCTTAGTCTTATTCTTTCTCCTCTTTATGTGACTTCTTGTTTTGCACGAGCTGCTCTCAGGATTCTTTGTTTGTCTTTGGTTTTGGCGAGTGTGAATATGATATGCCTTGGTGATTTTCTTTTGGGGTCTCTTCTATATGAGGTTCATTGAGGTTCTTGGATGGCCAGCTTTTCATCTTTCATGATATTGGGAAAGTTTTCTGTCAGCAGTTCCTCAATGATCCTCTCTGTGTTTTCTGTTTTCTCTCCATGTTCTGGAATTCCAATCACTCAAAAATTTTTGCTTTTGATGGTATCCCACATAAGTCTCAGGGTCTCTTCATTTTTCTTTGTTCTTTTTTCCAAGTTTTCCTCAAACAGACTTGTGTTTAAGTGTTTGTCTTCAATTCTACTGATCCTGTCTTCCACTGTTTCAGATCTGCTTCTCCGCCCTTCTATGACACCGTCCATTTCTGAAATCTTGTTGTTTATCTTTTGGATTTCTAATTGTTGTCTTTGTATAATTTCTAGTTGTGAATTTATTTTCGCCTTTTGTTCCTGCTTTATTTTCCTGAATTCTTCAAATTTTTTACCTGTATTTTCCATAAATTTGTCTATTTTTTTGTCATGTTTGTCAGCTTTTTGCCTCAGCTCTTGCAGAATTCTGGGTATTAGAGTTGTGAATTCCGTATGAGGTAGTTCTAGTGCATTTTCTTCCACTGGAGAGTCATCTGGTGTTTTATTTTGTACACCTACTGGAACCATCCTGTCCTGTTTTTGTAAATGTTTTGGTATTGTCTGCTGTCTTCTGGGCATTAAGTAGTTATTTTTCTTGTTTATTGATTGTAGTTTTTTTTGTTTTTTACCATTTTTTTTAAAAATTTGACTGTGTCTGAGCAGGCAGACTGTGTGTTCTTTGTTGTTTGCTCGTCTGGGGCACAATACTTTTCACCTCCTTCTCCAATTGGCAGGGTCAGTCACTCAGATATGGTACGGCAGGGGAGGTCTAGGTGAGGAGTAGTTACTGGGACGGGTTGTTTGTGGCACTTACTACAGCCACCACAGCGGGTCGGTAATCAGTGCATGGCAGGTTGCAGTAGGCCATGCTGCTTGGTGGTGTGATGTCAAGTGCACAGTTCAGGTAGGCAGTATGCAGCGGGGAGATTGTTATGTGTGGAGCTAAGATGGATATGGGAGAGAGGAGAGAGGAACAGGAGCCAAAAACATACAAGCAAACCAAAAAGCATGCTAGGGGATTTTGCCGTTGGAGTGGAGAGATGAGAGACTATGAAATGGAGAAAAACAGAAAGGGGAAGAGGAAGAAAAGAAAAGAATGAATAAATAAAAATCGGAAAGGTTAAAGAACCGCAAATTTTGGGATCTCGGGGCTTTTTGTTTGTTTGTTTTCAATTGTTTGTTTGTTTTCTTTTTTTTCCTCTAGTTTGGAGCTCTTACTGTCTGGGCAGCGCTGTGCAGATTGGGACCTACTTCCTCAGCTTGTGCAGATGCACAGAGGGATCCCTGAGAGCATTTCTTTTTTTGTGTTTTTTTCTTTCTTTTTGGGGGGGTTTTTCTTGTTCTTTTATTTTTTTTAACTAGTTTTGTTTTCTTTTCCCTCTTTTTCCCTTTTTGTCTTTGTTCATTACTCAGTTTCTCATATCGCTATACATTCCTTCTCTTTCCTTACCCTGGATAGCTAGCACTGAATACCTCTACGCCTCCTAGCCAGGCTGTACTTCAACACCTGGGAACAACTTCCCCAGCCCTCATAGCCGCACTGGTCGAATCCCTGGGTGCTTTTTCTGTTCTTTTTTCTTTCTAATTTTTATTTATTCATACTTTTCTTTTCTTTTCTTCTTCTTCTTCCCATTTTTGTTTTTCTCCATTTCATAGTCTCTCATCTCTCCACTCCAACAGCAAGCTCCCTTAGCATTATTTTTTATTTGTATGTTTGTGGCTCCTGTTCCTCTCTCCTCTCTCCCATACTCATCTTAGCTCCAAACATCACAATCTCCCCCCTCTATCTTGCCTACCTGCACTGTGCACTTAACATCACACCACCAAGCAGCACAGGCACGGCCTACCGGAACTTGCCCTGCACTGATTACTGACCCGCCTTGGTGGCTGTAGCAAGTGCCACAAACACCCATCCCAACAACTCCTCTTCAATTAGACCTGCCCTTCTGTACCATATCTGAGCAACTGACCATGCCAATTGGAGAAGGAGGTGAAAAGTATCGTGCCCACAGATGAGCAAACAACAAAGAACACACAGCCTGCCTGCTCAGACATAGACAAATTAAAACAAAAAAAGGATGAAACAAACAAGTCTACAATCAATAAACGAGAAAAATAACAACTGAATGCCCTGAAGACAGCAGACAATATCAAAACATCTACAGAACAGGACAAGATGATTCCAGTAGGCATCCAAAATAAAACACCAGATGACTTTCAAGTAGAATAAAAGGCACTAGAACTACCTGATAGGGAATTCAAATCTCTACTACTCAGAGTTGTCCAAGAGTTGAAGCAAAAAGCAGACGAAAATGAGGAAAAAATAGACAAATGCATGGAAAAGGCAGACAAATTCAAGGAAAATACAGACCAAAAAAAGCAAGAATTCAGGAAAATAATGCAGGAACAAAATGCCAAAATAAATTCACAACTAGAAATTATACAAAAACAATAATTAGAAATCCAAACGATAAACAACAAGATTTCAGAAACGGACAGTGTCATAAAAGGGCTGAGGAGCAGATTTGAAAAGGTGTAAGACAGGACCTGTGGAATTGAAGATAAACACTTGGATACAATTCTGTTTGAGGAAAAATCAGAAAAAAGTATGAAGAAAAATGAAGAGACCCTGAGAATTATGTGGGATACAATCAAAAGCAAAAATTTTCAAGTGATCGGAGTTCCAGAAGAGGGGTAGAAAACGGAAGACACAGAGAGGATCATTGAAGTATTGCTGACAGAAAAGTTCCCCAATATCATGAAAGATGAAAAGGTGACCATCCAAGAAGCTCAACGAACCCCATATAGGATAGACCCCCAAAAGAAAATCACCAAGGCATATCATAATCACACAAGCTGAAACCACAGACAAACAAAGAATCCTGAGAGCAGCTCAAGAAAAACAAAAAGTCACATACAGAGGAGAAACAGTAAGACTAAGCTCGGATTATTCAGCAGAAACCATGCAGGTAAGAAGGCAATGGGATGGCCTATATAAAACCTTGAAAGAAAAAAATTGCCAGCCAAAAATAATATATCCTGCAAAACTCTCGTTCAAATATGATGGTGAAATTAGGTCATTTCCAGATAAACAGAAATTAAGGCAGTATATATAAACCAAACTGAACTTACAAGACTTATTAAAATAAGTCTGAGAACAAACAATATCAGACAACAGGCTGAATATAAGACAGATGATTGTACTAGCCAGATACCAACCTAGGAAATGAACTCTTAAGGACTATGCAAAACCAAAAGAATTACAAAAGGCAACCAGAGAGGTTAGTCTGTAAATGACAGCAGCATCAGAACAATAAGAAAGGGAATAAATGGTGTAGATACAGAACTTTCTAATGGAGAGGAAGTCAAGTGATACCAAGTAATAATAGACTGGTTCAAATCTAGGAAGATCAGGGTAAATTTCATGGTAACCACAAAGGAAGTTAACAAACCTACTCATTAAAATAAAGAAGAAAATCATAAAGTCTCAGTAAAAACAAAACCTACAAAAACAATAGAAATAAAAAAAAAAAATCCACAAACAATAGGAACTCAGCACAGGAGAGTAAGAGGAACAAAACTGGAGGACATTATGCTGAGTAAAATAAGTTAATCACAAAAGGACAAATATTCTAGGAGACCTCTACTGTATAACTCATGTAAAAGTTTACACACAAAAAGAAACAATCTTTGTTGGTTACGAGGGATTGGAGGATTGGGGGGGAAATACATAGATAAGTGATAACTTTGGTGAAGGGTAAGACAGTACACATTACTGGGGAATCCAGCACAATTTGTACAAGGAAAGGTCATAGAAGCTCCACAGATACTTCCCAACTCCCTGAGGGACTGAATTGCTGGGTGGAGGGCTGTGGGGACCATGGCCTCTGGGAACATCTAGCTCAACTGGCATAACACAGTTTATAAAGACAATGTTGTACATTCTACCTTGGTGAGTAGTGTCTGAGGTCTTAAAAACCTGTGAGCAGCCATCTAAGATACTCCACTGGTCTCACCCCTTCTGGAGCAAGGGAGAATGAAGAGAACAAGATACAAGGAAAAGATTAGTCCAAAGGACTAATAGACCACAGCTACCACAGCCTCCACCTGACAGAGTCCTGTACAGCAAGATGGTGCCCAGTTACCACCACTGACTGCTCTGACCAGGATCACAATAGAGGGTCCTGGTCAGAGCTGGAAAATGATGTAGAACAGAATTCTAACTCACAGAAAAAGACCAGATTTACTGGCCTGACAGATTGGGGAAACCCCGAGAGTATGGCCCCCAGACACCCTTTTAGCTCAGTGGTGAAGCCCCTCCTGAAGTTCACCGTTCAGCAGGGGATTGGACAGCCTCATAAAACAAAACAGGACTAATGAGGCACAGCAGTCCACAGATAAGGACTAGAAGACAGGAGGGGACAGGAAAGCTGGTGATAGGGAACCCAGGATTGAGAAGGGACAGTGTTGACATGTCATGGGGTTGTTAACCATTGTCATAAGGCAATATGTGTACTGTTTAATGAGAAACTATTTGTTCTGCAAACCTTCATCTAAGGTACAAAAAAAAAATAAAGAGAGAGAATTATCTATGTGAGATCAAATTGCCAACAGCAACTCGAAATGTTTGATGGGAAGCCTAGGGAACAGTGACTTGAAGATAATGGCGATGGAATAATTTGGAAAAGGATAGAGAGAATAGCAGCCCAGCTGGAAGAATGTAATTGATGTCACTGAATTGTACATGTAGAAACTTTTTTTAAAATGATGTAACTTTGGCTATGTATATTTTCACCAAAAAAAAGTTCCTCAAGGTCAAGAAGGGAGAGTGTTGACATGTCATGGGGTTAACAATGTCATAAAACAATATGTGTACTGACATTTTAATGAGAAACTATTTGTTCTGTAAACCTTCATCTAAAGTACAATAAAAAAATTAAAAACAAAAAAAAGACTCTTATTACCTAAATCAGATCCATGTGCAGATGAGGGTCATCACACTTGGCTCCTCTTGATCTGAAGAATGGTGAATGAATGAGACAAGTTATCTCTCCCTTATAATTCCAACATACAATTGTAAAATAGGGACAGGGAAATCCCAATAGACACTTTCATTCAAATAGTAAGAATATCAGAGACACATGGTAACCATTGGTCCAAAGAAATTCTGAAATTAACCAGGGCAAATGTGACTAGTTCCTTGGTTAAGGCTAAGTTCTGAGGCCTGGAAGTGTTTCTCTACAGCTATCGGCTCCACCTGCTGACATTTTCTTCCTTTTCTGTAATAAATTACCCATATTTTCATATGAGAAGCTATCTCAACTTACTCCCTGCTAATAAATTTTGAGAGTCCAAAGGCCTTTGTTAATTTTGAAATGTGTTTGTCCCTTTTAATCCAAGTTGTCAGTGCTTCTGCTAATACCATTTTCTTAAAGCTTTTAGGTTTCCAATGAATCTTATTGGCATTCATGCCATTGAAAAAACAAACAAACAACAACAACAACAAAAAAAAAACAAAACAGACAAATGCCACATCTATAAATCTCTTCAAAAAAGGAAAAAAGGTCACTCTCTAATTTTGGCTGTGGGACCAAAGGCCTTAAGATTCTTAGAAGTATTTTATCTAGCTGACTTTAAGATTCCAAGAAGCCCTATTGTCTAGCAGAGAGGGTCTAGAAGGATAACCTAAATCATTCTGAAGAACTAACAAATGGTCTTACAAGCTGGCCCTATCCCAAAGGCCACATTTTAAATGGTTTAACAACCTTAATTGATCTTTGCCCTCACACCATTTCTTTTCTTTTTTTTTACTGTGTTGTCACTTTCTTTCTTTTTTTTTTATTGTACTTTAGATGAAGGTTTACAGAACAAATAGTTTCTCATTAAACAGTTAGTACACATATTGTTTTATGGCAATGGTTAACAACCCAACAACACATCAACACCGTCCCTTCTCAACCTTGGGTTCCCTATTACCAGCTTTCCTGTCCCCTCCTGCCTGCTAGTCCTTGTCCCTGGAGTGTTGTGCCCCATTAGTCTTATTTTATTTTAGGGGGCTGTCTAATCTTTGGCTGGATGGTAAACCTCGAGAGTGACTTCATTACTGACCTAAAATGGTGTCCAAGGGCCATACTCTCAGGGTTTCTCAGTCTCTGTCAAGCCAGTAAGTCTGGTCATTTTTTGTGAGTTAGAATTTTGTTCTGCCTCCTTTCCCAGCTCTGTCCAGGACCCTCTGTTGTGATCCCTGTCAGAGCAGTCAGTGGTTGTAGCCGGGCACCATCTAGTCGTACTGAACTCAGTCTGGTGGAGGCTGTGGTTGTTGCCTCACGTCATTTCTTATTTTGAGATTTAACAGTTGGAAAAACTGAGAACAAGAAACTTATATTTCTTTAGTCAAACAAGTCGCTTTTTCTTTATATTTATTCTTAATTCTGCTTGAAAACTAATTTTTTTTTTCTTAACCCATCTTGATCCTCCTATTTTTGTGATCCTTCTATCTTTGTGATAGGTAAGAGGTAGGTGATAGGTAGATAAGTAGGCAGATAAGTAGATAAAGAAGCAAGTTTGCACTTTAAACATTCTACCTGGAAATCTCCTTAGTCATATCTACAAATTCATTATCATCCTTTTTATCATCCACCTTACAGCAGATGAAAGTCTCAGCAATTGTTCTGCCACCCCCCACTATAATTCCCTTCCTACTTATCTAGTCTACGGTAAAAGTCTTCTTAAGGCCTTTCAGGGTTTTGTCTGACATGAATCCCAAAGCCCATTCATACCACACGATTCAGATTTTTGTTATAGTAACATCTTAGTTATAAGTACAAACTTTTGTTTTGGTTTTCTATCCCTTCCTAATAAATCACCCAAAACTTAGTGGTTCGAATAAAAAGTTTATTATTTCTCATGATCATAGTTTGACTTGGGTTTTTTTTTTTTTTTTTGCTTTCCCTGGTATAGACTGAGAACCAGTAGGTTTAAAATGGCTTCAGTCTTCTGAGAAGTTGGTTCTGGTTCTCTCTTGGGACCCTAGATGGCACTGTCTGCCTGGGACCTTGCTTATTTCTGCTTGCTTGGTACCTCAGTTTCCTTCTATAATGCTTCTCCATGTGCTGATCTTGAACTTTCTCGAACATGAAGGCCTAAAGGTAGTTGGACTTCTTACATGGCAGCTAGTTTCCAAGGGCAGAAAAGTAAAAACTGCTGGATCATTTTAAGCCTTAGGTCCAGACCAGCATAGCATCAATTCTGCCTCTTTCTATTGTTTAAAGGAAGTCACAAGTCCAGATCACATAAATGCAAAGGGTGTTGAGACTAAGAGGCATGATTCACAGAGGGCCAAATAAGTTAACAGTCTCACACATAAAAATCTCTTACCTTTGTTAATAGGGAACTACAGGTATCCCCCACTCTTCAAAAGTTGCTTTACATCACTTCTCTTTTAGGAAAGACCTACATTAGTATTTGCTTTCACTAGCCAAAAGAAATCCAAAGAGGATTTTTGCTTTTACAAAAAAAGGCAAAAAACGGAAATAGTAGTTTAGCATTTTCAGGGAGCTTTTAAAGAGGCAGCGTACATCCTGCACAGTAAGCATGGTGAGAATGACGTCGCCAAGCTCCTTCCCTGGGAACTAAACTCAGCATCTACTTTATCTAAGTTGTGTATTTATCATATCATTCCTGGTTTTTTAGTGTTATTTTAGGTTTTATGTGTTATTTGGTATGATTTGGTAGGTTACTTTTTGGGTCTGGGAACACTTAAAAAGTTCTCCTATATAAATTAACAATAATTGTTTCTTTGCTTTACACCATGCCATTTCGGCTTACGAAAGGTTTCATAGAAACACTCTACTTTTGGATAGTGGGGGAAGCCTGTATAGGAGAGTGGTTCTTAAATTTGGTCCAAAATGTGGTCTTCAGACCACCAGCAGCACCTGGAAAATTTCTACAAATGCAAATTCCTGGACTCCACCCCAGACCTACTGAATTAGAAATTCCAGAGGTGGGCCCTGACAGAGAATTCAAGGGCAAAGGACAAGTATTAAACTGCATTTGTGTCATATGCAAAAAATGTTAGAGTTTAACTAACTAGTTAACTCCTAATAGGAATTAGTTAATTCGTATTTTCTAACATGATACTAGCTATCAAAAATAAAGATCAGTTTTGCTACAGTGTTCTATGACTATTAGTTATTCTTAACTATCCTTTATAAGTAGCAAATAAACTTCCCAGTCAAATTAATCAATAATACAAAAACCCAAATGAAAAGTCTGAGAATTAACAATTATCCTCTTTCTCTCTCTCTACATGCACACACACACACACACACACACAAACACACACATTTGCTTTTTTCTATTTCTTTTTGCTGTTTTGTTGTTGCTGTTGTTTTTGTGGTTGCTTTTGTAGATACTATTTTGTGTTTCAATGATAAATATTTTGTCATAAATAGGTGTGCATTCCCAGGGATATGAGAAGGAAGAAGTAAGCATAGTAAAGAAGAAAGCTAGTATACATAATAAATACCATCACGAGTATGAACAATTTTCAGCAAAATTCTTTTCAAAAACAACTTGGGAATATGAATTTAAGATAGAGATACTGAGAAGGTAAGTAATTAGCAATTCGTCCAAGGACATTTGGTAGAGAAAAGATTATACTTATGTATTGATCGTTCTCTGTTCAGTCTACTGAGATAAAGCACTAGCTATAATTTCAGGCTGCTCTATAATTTTCCAAAGTATTCAGATGTTTGCAAAATTAACCTTTTAAAATATTGCAAATGGAAATGGCCTATTGAACTCCATTAATGTATTAAATTCTACATGCCATTAGAGCAGCACTTGTTTGCCAATAAAAATAAATTGTGGGAAGTGGTTTGTGGGAGATAAGAAGATAAGGATTCAAATCTCTTATTGGAAGTATAAGAAACTTATAGTGGTAATTTCTGTGCAAAAGTTTTATGATCAAATTCTATTTGTAGCATTAGATACTTGATTAGAATACTAATGAGAGCAGTTGTGCTAATAAAAGGCATGAGCAGGTCTTTTTATTTTATTTTAGTTAATAATTATGGAATTTATTTTATGTGCCAAGCACAGGTCTACATCACGGTCTCCTCATATTAATCCTATGCTGTAGGTACTATTACTATCCTCATTTTACAAATAGAGGACAAAGTCAAATAGCAAAGTTGGCTCTGAACTCAGACAGCAGAATTTATGTTCCTATCCACAGTGAGAAACAGATCTTTACTTTGACTTTAGATTCTCAATTTGAAAATATTTTGTTTGTACCTATTATAGAAGACTTTGAAGAAGTTAGAGTTGGCCGTCTAAAATTGAAGTAGTGGTTACAATCCTACAGAACATGACAATACTATCTAACCTCTGCAGGGTCACTTAAATATAAAGGTCTTGAATACACTTCATCCCATCTGATTCACAAAACACTCAGAAGGAATTTGTTCCAATATTACCACTGTAAAAACTGAGGCTTAGAAAGGTCAAGTAATTACTTATACAACTGGTAGGTGCCACAGCCAGAACTCTAATGCCAGTGTCCTGATGTCAAGTCCCACACATTTCCAGGATCCCCAGAAACTCTCAAAGTAAAGATTCACATAGGAAGAGAAGCAATAGGGATTTTCACTAACTTCCCATCTCATTTATACATATGCCCAGCAACATTCCTGAGAAATATAGACTTTAAGATGTAGTATGAATTGTGATTTAACTTTATTTAAAAATAAATTCCCAAGTTAAATTTTTCTTTAATTTTATTGTGGTAAAATATGTGTGAAGCCCTGGTGGTGCAGAGGTTAAGAGCTGGGCTGCTTACCAAAAGGCCAGCAGATTGAATCCACCAGCTGCTCCTTGGAAACCCTCTGGGCCAGTTTTACTCTGTCTTATAGGGTTGCTGTGAGATGGAATTGACTACAACAACAGGTTTGGCCTTTGGTTTTGGAAAACATGTGTAACAAAAAATTTGCCATTTTATTCATTTAAGTGTACAATTCAGTGACATTGATTACATTAATTTTTGTGCAACCATCACCACTATCCATTTCCAAAGGTTTTAATCACCCCAAGCAGAAACTCAATATCCCTTAAACAGTAACTCCCCATTTCCCCCTTCTCCCAGTCCATGGTAACCACTAATAAACTTTTGTCTCTATTCATTTGCCCATTCTAGATATTTCATATGTTGTTGTTGTTAGGTGCTGTTGAGTACATTTCGACTCATAGCAATCCCATGTAAGAGAGTAGAATTGCCCCATAGGATTTCTTAGACTGTAATCTTGGAGTCCTGGTGGCTCAGTGGTTAAGCGTTAGGCTGCTAACCAAAAGGTCAGCAGTTCGAACCCATAAGCTGCTCCTTGGAAACCCTGTGGCACAGTTCTACTCCATCCTATAGGGTTGCTAAGAGTCAGAATCTCCTCAATGATGACAGGCAAATCTTTACAAGAGCAAATTGCCAGGTCTTTCTCCCTCAGAATTGTGGGTTCAAACATCAACCATACGTGAGTGAAATCAAACAATATTTGTCCTTTTGTGTTTGACTTATTTCATTCAACATAATATTGTGAAGATTCACCTATGTTGACATATATATCAGAACTTCATTTCTCTTTATGGTTGAGTAATATACCATTGTTTGTATGTACCTCATTTGTTTACCCATTCATCTGTTAATGGTCATTTGGGTTGTTTCCACTTCTTGATACTTGTAAATAATACTACAATGAATATTGGCAATGAATATTGGTGTACAAGTATTTGTCTGAGTCCCTGTTTTCAATTCTTTTTGTCTATACCAAGGAGTGAGACTTCTGAGCCATATGGTAATTCTATGTTTAACTTTTTGAGAAACCACTAAACTGTTTTCCATAGTGGCTGCATCATTCTACTTTCCCATCAGCAATGGAAGAGGGTTCCAATTTCTCCACCTCCTCACCAACATTTGTGGTTTTCCATTTTTCTGATCATAGCCATCCTAGTGGGGGCAAAGAGATATCTCATTGTGGTCTTGATTTGCATTTCCTGAATGCCTAATGACAGTTGAGTCCAAGTTATACTTTTAACATAACTCCTTCGTTTGCATTTTGATCTGCTTCTTTGAGTGGGAGAGACAAGGATGGAGTTAGAGCTAGAGAGTTGGGGAGTAGCCCAGATGCTATTTTGTGGATAATCACATGGTAGCACGTGATGCTTAGAAAAGTCATCTTTCCCAAGTATGTCCCAGCAGACAATTAGCTGATAACCACAACTATAGTAATATGACATTGTTTTTGTTTCTTTAGAATACAGGGCTGGCACCTACAGATAGGTAACACTTGGTGACTTTGCCTCCTGAGTATGCCTGTATTTTTAATAAATGTCTAAGTTCTCATGACCCTATTCTGCTTTCCTTCAACATGCTTCTGAGCAGCTGCTAAGTGTAAGAAAACTTAGGAAGAAAAGATGGACAGCAAGAGAAGATTACACACATATTAAATGACTAAATATTTGGAAAGGTCATACAAGGAGAGGAAAAAGCAAAAATCAGGAAGAAATGTGAGCTGACCCAGAAGTAAAAACTGGTGCATGGGGTTGAGAGAAAGGGCTGGGTTTAAGAAGATTATCAAATGGCATCAAATAATGAGACAGACCTAAATCCCTACACTCCTTTGACTCAATCCTCTGTTTTATTGGTATGGCTGACCATAGGCAGCTTGATTCTTAGCTGAAGCAAAGCGGAGACTTAATGCCCTTTGTTGTGTGAATCCATGTCTGTAATTTCTGTGACCTGGGATTCAGGGCAAAAATTGTTTCCATTTTTTTGCCATTTCATGGATCATTTCAGAGCTGTGTAGTCACTATGTAGAAACCGTGGTTGCCAATTTAAACAAGTAGAAAAACAAGAATTGTGCAGCCTGCATGGAGCGCATATGCTTCTCCAATTCCAAACCAGAGGATAGGAGGTAATGAGAACAACTAAACACAATGGCGCCTGTGTTTGCATAAGGGTCCCCTTTTAACTAAGACAGACCTGTGTGTAAGCCCTTGAGAGAATCTGACTGCTGGTTGGCTGGTCTCAGCACACTGGAACACCTGCATGGTAGAGATGCTCTGTGCTCTGAGAAGGGTGCCAGCAGTGGCCATCCTACATCACATGCTTAGCATTTGACTAAGGATGCTAGTTGTTGCTTAGGGCAAGTTGATTATAGAAAATAGCTACAGCTGTGTTGAATCTCTTTCACTCTTTGCTTTTCTCTTAGCATCTGACTGTCCTCTTTCATACTTTGCCCTATCCTGTGTGGCTTAGGTCAAAGTCTGAAACATTTAACCAATTTTTAAATATTAAATAAAAACAATAAAACCAGTCTCCGAGTTGATTCCAACTTATGACAACCCCATGTGTTTCAGAGTAGAACCATGCTCCACAGGGTTTTCAATGGTTATGAGCTTTTGGAGGAGTCCCTGGGTATCACAAATGGTTAAGCATTTGACTACTAGCTGAAAGGTTGGCAATTCCAACATATCCAGAGGTGCCTCAAGAGGCAGGCCTGGCAATCTGCTTCCTAAACATCACAGCCTTGAAAACTCATCCTCACATCTCATATCAAATTTATCTTTGAACTTGAGTACTCTAGAAGAGAGAATGATATTAGTTATTGTATGCTAGACTCAACTGAATACATTCCTCTCTGGAAAATTCTCTATGGAGCAGTTCTACTCTGCACACATGGGGTCACCATGAGTCAGAATCAATGCCATGGTAATTAACAACATCAATAAATGATCTTTTGGAAGTAGATCGTCAGGCTTTTCTTCCAAGGCAACTCAGAGTGGATTAAAATTGCCAAACTTTCAGTTAGTAGCAGAGCTCTTGACTGTTTGTGCCACTCAGGGACTCTTAAATATTAAATAAAGAAGTCATAATCTTTAATTCCTGGAAACAACCAGAGAGCTTTATGGATAATGGAAATTGGAAGGCACTTTGTGGAGGTTACTTTGCTGAGAGTCAAGTCTCCTGCAGTATGCTAAGGTTAGGAACTCAGCTATGATTTAAAACCATTGTTTTTTATGGCAGGGATCTTCTCTACCATCCTTTTCCCAGCTCTTTATACCTACGTGGCAGAATAGATGAATGGCAGAACTAAAAAATGAACTGACAAAGAACTAAATGGTAATTTATACAAATATGATTATGTCTGGGCTTTCATTCTGCTTTTATAATTACCCTACTTGGAAAACTTTCAGAAAGTAGCTTTTCTTGAAGACTCCTTTTCTTTTTTTAAAAATGAGTGTACCATAAGGGGTGAGATTCTTAGCAATGGACCTGATTCTGCCTATGACAAACAATACTTATTTTTTGGAAGGTACATTGGGCCATTGGATCCTAATTGGCATGCACATTTTAAAAAATGTGCATTTCATTCCTAATGGCAATTTACTTTCTCTTTAATTTACTGTTCTTCCGGAAAGAGATAACATCATGCTTATCTTCTGCTGTGGATCTAAACCGAAATTATAGCCATCAGGGAGGTCTGAATAAGTAAATCTCAAGAAGTCTTAGAGAGGCTTCCAACTATAAAACAAGCCCCAGATAAGACTCCAGACCGAACAAGACCCATGGCCAACTCTCATGGTTAAACATTAACTTGGTGGTGCTATAGCTGGCCAATCAGCCATACATCCTCACATCTCCTATCAAATTTATCTTTGAGCTTGAGTACTAGAAGAGAGAATGGTATTAGTTATTATATGCCAGGCTCAATTGAATATATTCTTCTCAGGAAATTTCTCTTTAGTAAAAGAAAACCTCATCAGCTCTGACAAACAGCTCAATTCACATACATGATGTAACTGTAGTTTCAGGTTATTCTTCCCATTACAGGAGCTCTCAAATTGGAGTTTTCAATGCACTCCAATTCAAAGCATTAGTGTTAAACTAATTAAGAATAAAATTTCTATGCTTACAAATAGATCCATAAACTCCTGCAATGATAAGAATTTTTTCATATTTTTTATGCAGAATACAATATTTTAGTTTTTTTAAAAAAACTAATTTCAGAATTTTGGGCTGATCTTTAGATGTAGTAACAGAAATTCTTGTGACATGCTTGTGGTTGTATTATTTTTTCCCTTGGAAAGACCCATTTCTACCCCCACCCCAACATGGCATCTATACTTTCCTCCATTCTGCTTCCAGTCACTTCAATGATTTTTATTTATCCTACTTTATTATGGTGACAACCTTAAAGTCCGAAGTCTTGGGATAAATAAAAATGAAGAAAGGTAGGAAAATGACTGAGCTTCTTTTTATGGAAACGTTAGATCAATTTTTCCTGAGCGAAAAGAGACTGAGAAGTTAAAATAGACTCTGTGCTAAAACTGATTTTGTTGACTTCACAAAAATAATTGGAAAAACATACCAGCAAATTACACCACATTACCTTAAAGTATTTCCCATGTGGAGGGGGTTTTAAAAGATCAGTTGTGTATGAAAGGATAGCAAAGAAGTTCAAATCATTAGGACTTCAATAATAGAAGAGTCAGTGTTATAAATCTCCTATTTGTCCTCTTTCTGGTGCAAAGCAAGCTTTTACTTTACAGTTTTGAGTATGAGATTAGTGCTAGGAGATATTTTTTAATCCCACCAGCTTCTACGTGGCATCAAAATCCTTTATGACACACTAGTTCAAAGGACATTTCTTTAGCAACACTAGCTATCAGAGCAATCACAACATATTTGACTGGATGATTCATATTATGTTGTTGTTTTCAATATAGACAGCAAGAAGGAAAATCTTTAACATCCACGGCACTTTTTATTCTGCATAAAATTTGGTAAACTTGGTATCTGGAATACTAATCAGAATATTTGCTACCCATGAAAATGGCAAGTCAGCCATGGAAGCGCCTGTCTTATTAACTATGAAAACTGAAACACTGAGGGAAAATATAATCTGTTTTAAATATTTTCTAGCATGCCAAGGAGTAGAATGTATTTGGAAGGTCATAACTGGCATATGCCCATTTTGTTTTCTAGGATGCATTTATGTAGTAATAACACAGTGCCAGAATGAGACATAGAAAGAACTAGATACTCCTGTTTGGAGGTTCTGGGAGAGACACATTTAAATACAATATTTTATTTGTATTTCTAGGCACTAAGACCATACCTATTTATTAATTTTTTTTCCGAAAACATATCCAAAACAGTTATAATTAAAGCTCCTTACTATAGAAGTGTGTAAAATTTTCCACACTTGAAATTACAGCAGTATACTTCTCAAAAGAAAGTTAATAAACCACAAACACATGTGCACACACTGGGAGATTGGATTACTCTACTCAACTGAGTAAATAGATGGATTTATTTATTTCTGAGTCCCTATTTAAATACAAATGTGTGGGAACTGATGACTTTTATTAAAAACAAACAAAAATTTGCAGAAATGGGAGTAGGTTGAACCTAGGACTACTAGCCAGGTCAGCCTTAATTAGGGTAACTCTTTCTGTGTTTGACACCTAAAAATGCACAATATATCCATACTCATTGCCTGACATGGCTATCTTTCTAGTGTGAGTTATGCCATCCTCTTAAACCAGAATAAAAATAGAATATTTGAAAATTTACCAGAATTTTTCAGAAAAATAACAGTGTTAGAATGATGTTGACTCAGTGCAATCTTTTTGGTTTACACATTTGGGTGTTCCATTGATAGATATCCAGCAAAGATAATTCCAAAACTTTGAACTCCCATGATACTCTGTGATCCACTAATTTTAATAGTGAACTGCTATGTACCTGTATAATAATTTAAGAGTTACCTTTTATCCTTGCTTTGTCTTTTCAAATATTTTCAAAGTTGATGACAGGAAGCTCTGTGAACCTCGGAACACCTGTGTTGTAGACGTCCTTTGCAATTTCCCATCTTCCCTTTCTGTGGTCATTCACTTGTCAAGAGTTTCTTTTCCCTTTTTTCTTCCTTCATCCTTGTTACGCACTCCACAACTCATCTCACCATGCTGAATCCCTCCTGCCAAGGATAAATGCTTGTTAAAATACTTATGCTACAGAGCTGGTGGATAAAAGCCTTTCCCTCCCAAAGATACACTTTAGAAGAAACTTAAAGCACCCCATGTTTTAAGTAAAGAAATAAAGCTTTAATGAGAGAACAGCCCCACAAACATAAGTCAGTAGAAGAAAATTTTTTTTAAAACAAAGATTTCTGATATACCTAAAACCTAAAATCACTAGGTTAAGCCAATACCATTATCAGAGTTATAGTACCAGAAGTAATTTTGAGTATATTCATTGTACTGTAAGAGAGAAAGTGCCAGGTGAGTTAGAAGCCAGGGCAGCATTTGACAAGTTATATGGATTTGGAGAATCAGACTATAAATTATCTAACTCCAGAAAGCTAACTTGCCTAAGAAGACGTGTCTGGTGTGTGCTGGACCTAACTGGATTCCAGGTTTCTCAATACTATTCCAGAACTTACTTTTAAAGATTCTATTTCTCGAGGCCCCAGTTTTCTGTCATGTGGTAGACACTAATAAATGTTGATCAAATGATTTTCACTATCATTACTCTTATTTGACTTATTATTCCAGAAATGTGAATTTCTCTACACTAAGAAGTCCTCTAAACCATGTATTAGAGCAGGATGTAGTCTCAGTGAAAGTTTAGAGAGAGATATATACATAGGGGACCTGGTGGTGCAGTAGTTAAGAACTATAGCTGCTAACCAAAAGGTTGGCAGTGCAAATTCACCAACCATTCCTAGGAAACCCTACAGGGCAATCCTACTCTGTCCTATAGGGTCACTATGCATTGGAATCAAATTGATGGCAATGGATTTTTTTTTTTTTTTAGTTTATATATACATAGATACATTTTTTAAACAAAGAAATCCCTCCAACCCCAAACTGAACTATACGTTGAGCAGGAATATATAAAACAGACAAAAGTAGGGCTTCTATAGTTTAAAAAAAAGAAAAATGAGGGACACATATTAGAACTTCCTGTAAAACGTTGGAAAGCCATTGTTTTGGTCCAATCGGCTCTAGACTCTGTTGTGACTTACCTAAATTCACACAGACATTTGCAAAGCTGGGATAGGAACTCAAGTGCCCTGGCTTCAGCTTTGTGTTCTTTCTGGTACTTTATACTGCCTGTTTATATACTTCTGAATTTAGGTCAGTTTCCTTTTCTTTCTTTTTTTTTTATTTTCAAGTTCTAACGTACATAAACTACAATAGTACACTTTCCTGTTTAGTACCTTTCCCAGTCTTTATTAAGGTCCCTAAAATCTAGTTCAAGCTATGAATAGCAAACTTTTGGTCAAATGTAGAGAAAAATAAATTCACCAGATTTAGTTGATATGATCAAAAGTTCATATTAATGTGGTTTAATTAATCACAACCATGGAGTCACAGTCAATTCTGAAGATAAAAATCCTATAAAAGCAATTTCCTTAAAACCTTCTATACTTGGTTTCATTATTTTATAAGATTGAAGTCAGTAATGACAGTTATCTTTTCTTAATTAAAAGCTATAGGAAGTTATGATTTTTTTAATGCAATTTCCACTAAAAATGAAAGAACAAAAAGGACCTCAGACATCTAAGCTGAATTTTAAAGAGAGAAAACTATGGACATAGTTGGAAAAAACGTGAAATTTTAAAATCTACAGTATTCATTAAAACAGCATAAAGGACTGGTCTGGTCTTCGTTTTAAAAAACAAAAACAAAACTTTAATTATTAGATGTAGCCACCAATATGGACAATGAATAAGGAAGACTCAAGAAGAATTGATGTTTTCGAATTATGGTGTTGATGAAGGATATTGAATATACATAGACTGCCAGAAGAATGAACAAATCTGTCTTAGAAGAAATACAGCCAGAATGCTCCTTAGAAGCGAGGATGGCAAGACTTCATCCCACCTCTTTGGACATGTTATTAGGAGGGACCAGTTCTGGAGAAGGACATCGTGCTTAGTAAGGTAGAGAGTCAGCGAAAGAGAGGAATACCCTCAAGGAGATGTATTGACACAGTGCTTGCAAGAATGGACTCAAGCGTAGCAACAATTGTGAAGATGACACAGGAGCAGGCAGTGTTTCATTCTGTTGTACGTAGGGTCGCCAGGAGTCGGAACCTACTTGACGGCACCTAACAGCAAAAAGTTTCAGCAGAGCTTCCAGATCTACTTCCAAAAATGAGTGAATGAAAACCCTACAGATCACAATGATCTAGTCCCTACCTGATGATGGGGATGGCACAGGACTGGGCGGAATTTCGTTGCATTACACATGGTATTTCCATGAATTGGGGATTGACTTGACCACAGTTAACAACAAGAAAAATGTATAAAATAGGCTGTCAGATACTAAGCACTTTCACTGGATCATTTAATTTGAATTTCAAAACAACCAATGAAGTAGTATGATAGTGTATATATACTTTGTATGTATTTTATTTTTTTTCAAATGAAAGTCCGATGATTTATTTGAAAAGTAAGACTAAATACTGAATTATTCGTAGTGAAAGATCTGCCCAAAGACCTTTTGTTACTGATGTTACCTTTGTGTGCATGTGTGCATATGTGTGCATAGGGGAAATCACAGAAAATCTGGAAAAAAAGAAAACGGTGACTAAAATCCCATTACCCTAACACAACTGCTACAATTTTATTCTATTAAATATCATCCATTTTCCTATGCATAAGATTATTAAAAATAGTTGTCATCCCAAGACTATGTGATATCATTGCTCTCATTTTTCAGAATATGGAGCTTCAAAGAGGATGTGATGCTTGTTCAAGGGCATGCCATTCATTAGTTGGTGGTCCTCCATGGTCCAGTTTATCTTCACTACACCTCTTCCATCACTCACCCTGGGCCAAATGATATCTGAGATGAAGGCTCAAGGCCAAGAGTCAGGCACAGTCAGTCCTTTTAATTCAAAAGGCAAGGAAGCACTCTGTTAGGTGATATTTCCTCCCCACCCTAACCCATTAGGCTCTTCCCATTAAAAACTGGAAAGAGGTGGAACTCAACTCCCCCATGCTCCAAAATGGATCATATCTCCTGGGCTTTTGCCATGTCTCCCAGGCTTTTACAAAACAGCATGAGTGTAGCTGGTCACAGTCTAGGACAATTACTTCCAAAGGGAGTCGGACCACCAGTCACCAAGGCAAGATTTTTTTTTAAAGGTCACTGCTGTGAAACCTGGATATGAGAGCAGGAACATTTGGATTCTCATGGAAATAGCCCAGTAAGCATTCCATCATATTTCACAGCAAATATGTTCCACCCACTCACACAGAATCCTTGTCTGCTCTCCTCTGGGTTACTTCTAGCTTTTAAAAATAAATAAAAGAAAACATCAACACATCTCTCTCTCTCTTTTTTTCTTTCTTTTGAAATTTCCATGTGGCTAGGTCTCCTCTTAGTATCTCTATTTCCATTGAAATTCCCATTGCCTTCAAGTCCATTCTGACTCATAGTGACCCTATAGGACAGGGTAGAACTACCCCATAGGGTTTCCAAGGCTGTAAATCTTTACGGAAGCAGACTGCCACATCTTTCCTCTGTGGAGTGGTTAGTGGGTTCAAACCACTCACCTTTCAGTTAACAGTTGAGCACTTTAATTCATTACTACAATTTTCCTCAATTTTTAAAAATTTTTTTGATGGTCTTAGGCTGGGTTCTCTAGAGAAGCAAAAGCAGTAAAGCATATATATATATATATATGTGTTGAATATGAGTCAGAATCAACTCAACGGCAATGGGTATAGGTATATATATATACCAAAAAACCCGCCACCATTGAGTCAATTCTGACTCATCGCAATCCTATAGGACACAGTAGAACTGCCCCTTAGGGTTTCTAAGGAGGTGGTGGATTTGAACTGCCAATCTTTCATTTAGCAGCCAAGCTCTTAACCACTGCGCCACCAGGGCTCCTATATATATATAAAGACAGAGAGAGATTTATATTAAGGAAATGTCTCACTCAGTTGTAGAGGCTGGAAAGTCCCATGTCCATAGATCAAGCTGAAGACATCTCCTGACTCACATAGCTACAGGGGTTGACGAACCCAAGATCGGCAGATAAACTTCTAGCTCAAGTCCCAAGAACCAGAGGCCAGATACAGGACCCAGAGTGAGCAAAAGTTCACAAGCCTTGCCAAAAAATCAACACATACTGGATATAGGCCACACTCCTGAGAAAATTCCCTTTCAACTGATTGACTGCTCATAGCAGATCTCATCATGGAGGTGATTACATCATTACATAGCTGCCAAATTACATCATAACTGCAAAAGCACTGAGATCACAGCCCAGTCAAGTTGACACACAACCTTAACCATCACAGTCCACCCTTGTCAACTTGGCACCCATACATATCTCCCTAAACCATACACAATCTCTAAATAAAGACAATTATAAAGTCATACTTGTGCCTAACATGATACAACTAACACTCGTACAACTGAAAAATACTAGGCCCTGTTTATATTTTATATTTTAGAAGTGAAGCAAACAAAAACATCTGATGCTCATATACAAGGAAGAAATACTCATAACAATTATAGTCCTCATTTCTACAACTAGTCGCATGGTTGTAGCTGGTATTTAGAACTACCTTCATCTACCACCCACTCCATATTCCCTGGTACCAAATTCTGTCTTAATTACATAGTACTGCTCTAACAGAAATACCACAAGTAGATGGCTTTAAGAGACAGAAATTTATTCTCTCACAGTCTAGGAGGGTAGAAGTCTGAATTCAGGGTGTCAACTCCAGGGAAAGACTTTCTCTCTCTGTAGGCTCTGGAGGAAGGCCCTTGTTATCAATCTTCCTCTGGTTTAGGAGCTTCTCAGTGCAGGGACCTCAGGTCCAAAGGATGCACTCTGTTCCTGGCTCTTCTTGCTTTGTGGTGGCTAGGTCCCTGTCTCTCTGCTTGCTTCTCTCTCCGTTTATCTCTTGTAAAATAAAAAGTGATGCAGGCCACACCCCAGAGAAACTCCCCTTATGTGGGATCAGGACTGTGACCTGAGTAAGGGTGTTGTGTCCCACCCTAATCCTCTTTAACACAACCTAATGTTGCCTCATTAACTACAGAAAGTGATTAGGATTTACAACATATGGGAAAGTTACATCAGATCACAAAATGGAGGACAACACAATACTGGGAATTATGGCCTAGCCAAGTGGACACATATTTTGGGGGGACATTATTCAATTCATGACAGATGGCATGAGTTTTCAGTATTGGCATGCAAAGCTTACTAATTTAGCGTGTTTAAATTGGGGGTTGGTAATATGGATTTTGAGAAATATGATCTGGTAATACAAGTCATCAATGAGATGAGTGGCACTGTGGCACCACTGATCTGTGGTATACCAATGGGAGCTATATAGATAATTTATTGTTGGCACCTTTGGTGGCTCAGTTGTTAAGAGCTCAGGCTGCTAACCACTCCTTGGAAATCCTATGGAGCAGTTCTACTCTGTCCTATGGGGTGGGTATGAGTTGGAATCAACTCAATCGCAATAGATTTGTTTTCTTTTTGGTTTTCCATTAGGTTACATGAGGAACCTCTGGTTTTCCAAATATAACAACAGAAAAATCAAAACAAACCCATCAGGGCTCCCTAAGTATCACATAGGAAAGCCATAACTATGCTTGCAAGCCTTATCTCACAGAAATAAAGGGGAAAAAAGGCAAAAGTTTACAAAACTAACATATCCAAGAAGCATCACCTAATAGAACGCTCAACCTACACAACAATGAGGCTCCAACTCTGGTCTGCTGAGCTTCACACATTTCAAAACGTACCCATGTTGATGCTAAATGTATTACAACTTGAATAATGCCTTACCTCTGAGGTTCAGAGGCATAAAAAGTGGCTGGTAAACTGTCAACCCAATAGTAACGAAAGAGTTAAGCACTCTGCACCACCAGGACTCCTTAACCCCATTAAACCCAGTAATATTTAATGGAAAAACAGTTACTCCCATTGCTGGTAAAGGTAAAATTTAATCCACTATATAATGCTTTCAAGTCTTCAGGAAAAAAAAAAGTATTACTAGAAAGTCAGGCAAGACCCTTTGTATTCACTCCAACCCCTGTTTAACATGAATGGAGGCCAAGTAAGGAAAGTTCAGGTAAATATCCCAACTGAGCATAGTTATCCAAGGGTCAAAAAAAAGGCTATGTGCTTTTTCGGGAATGGTGTGGCATTTATTAAAAAACACTGCTAAAATAATAAAAAGCAATTTTTAACATAAAAATTGAAACCTCATGTTTTACAGACATTAGCCTATTTTAGACAAGGAAAAACATAAATATTTGGTTGTCGGATTACACTCAAGAAAGTATGGTTAAATTAAGAGCCTTGCTCAAGGTCCCAGCTGGTCAACAAACCCATCAAAATTAGTGGGCTGGTTCTCTGGGCTAACACTTTCACCCTTGCCTTCTTATACCTGCGAGTCTGCTTGCAGTTTGAAATTCCATGTAGCTAAATAATATGGTTACCAGCTCAAAGATTCTACATTGATCGTACAGATTATCCATAGTTTTACTCTTCTCTGCTCAAAAATCATCCTATCGGCCTATTTTAAGAATTGAATTGTGAAGAAACAAGAAGTGGTGTCGGAATGTAACAACACATCTCATCATCCCTCAACCCAATAAACACAATTTTACACAACCAAAGCAATTATTACCTGAAATAGTGTTTCTGGCAGAAAAAAAAAAATCAATTTAATTATATGAGATGTGTGTTACGTTTTAATTGTTGTTAAGTACAGTGCCTTACTGACAGCCTCTCTGGATCTCAGTTTATGAGCTTTTACGTTATTCAGATAACTTGCTGAGGAGAGAGAGAAAAAAATCCATTGCATTACTTTGAAAGAACTGAAGCGGCATTGTGCCCAAGTCATTAGACCCCTTGACTGCGCTCACAATGATGAATGCATCATTTTTCTTACATGAAACTTTGGTAACAAATAGCACAGCCAAGTCTTTTCCAGCACTGTTATTTTGTTTTAAAAAACACTGACATTTTCTTAAACAGACATAATTTACAATTTCAAGGAACACAACAGTGCCTTGGTGTTTGAGGGCCAGAAAGCAAACAAAACTCCTTTCAGTTCAATTTTTTTAAAAAGGGAGTCTCGTGCTTCACGAGTGCACTATAGCTTAAGGCCAGAGAGACAGAGCAGAGGGAGAACAGAGCCCCATTGCATCATGTGAAGGTCATGACTAACGGGTCATGTTACATTAAGGGTCAGAGCAAGACAGAGCAGGAGGAACAAGAAAGGAAAGCAAAGCTGCACCCAGCACAAATGTTGGGGAGGCACACAGTGCAGTGATTCTCTGGTCAGTAGAGATGTGGCTGAAGATTTCATTCTTCTTCCCCTCTGAGGGAAGCAGCAGCCTCCTGGATGCCTCTGCACTTCAGAACTCTTGCTAACAGGCTCATCTGTAAATTTCACATGCAGGGAACATTGCCGGTGTCCGTGTGCCTGGATCAATATCTGTAGCAATGTTCGATTTCCAGAGGGGATCAGCTTGACCTAAGTAGGATTAATGGAGCTCTGTGCAGGATGATGCAGGTCTGTTGTTTTGAATGAGACCTTCGAAGCTAAGGTTATATGTAAAGATTAAAACTCTCAAGGTGTTACTTCTAAGACAACCGAGGTGTTTCATTGCCCTTGGTGAAAGTTTCTCTTCCTGTATTTCCTACTCCTTTATTAAATAGTGGTGTTTTATGGCTGGAAATAACAATGTCTGTGAGGGCATATATGTGCTTGTGTGTGTGTATTTTATGTGTCCCTTGTATATATATAAGCTATATATATTTATATATATACGTATATATGCACGCACACACACAAACACACACATACAAACCAAAAACGAAACTGTCACCTTTGAACATTGAGTTGACTCCTACTTATGGCAACTGACTCAAGGTGACCCCAGTATATATATATAATTTTCATATGAGAGTATTTTTGCTTTTTTTCTTGATATATACGTGTTATCAAACTTTTTATCATTAGCTATTGTAACTCCTTGCACGGAGAAACGAAATGCTGTCCAGTGCTCCTCATGATCAGTTGCAGATCAGACCATTGTGGCTTTTCATTGGCTGGTTTTAGAAGCAGATCCCCAGGCTTTTCTTATTAGTCTATCTTAGTCTGGGTGTTCTGCTGAAACGTGCTCAGCATTGTAACAACACACAAGCCTCTACTGACAGACATGTGGTGGCTGCATTAGCCAGGAATCAAACCCAGGTCTCCCTCAAAGAAGGGGAGAATTCTACTACTGAAACACCAATACTGTTATCAAATTTAAGATGTCCAAACCAACAGGAAGCCAGCTCCTACCATGCTCCTGGCATGCTCCTAAAAAATGTGTACACAGAGTCTACGCTTTTCATCAAGTCATTTAGCCCCTTCAGTGCAGTAGACCCACAAAGACAATTATAAACCAGTATGATGAGGACAGGGGGACAGTGGTGGCCTTCCATGCAGGAGACCAGGGTATAATTCCCAGCCATCACTTGTCTGTCAGTGGTGGCTTGCATGTTGTTATGATGCTGAACAGGTTTTAGTGGAGCTTCTAAACTAAGATGGACTAGGAGAGCTGGAGATCTACTTTCAAAAATCAGCCAATGAAACCCCTATGCATCACAAGTGTCAGATTCATAACCAGTCACCAGGATAGCACAGGACTGGGCTGCTTTTCCTTCATTTCTGCATGGGGTCACCATGAATTGGGGGCTGACTCTATGGCAGCTAGCAACAACAACAACATGAGGAATGCGAACAAAATGTGAACCAGGCATAGTGGTAACTAAGAAGGGAGTGGTCACTTCTGTTAGGCAAGAGTTGAGAAGAATTCCCAGGGGAGACAGGGGTAGAGTATCCTGGGTTTAGAAAATGGGTTAAAAAGTTTACCAAAGAGACAAGGGGAGGAAAAACACTGTAGGCAATGGAATGGGCAAATGCAAAGGTATAGAGCAATGTAACGCTGTGGTGTGGACCTTGTTCAGTTAGAAAGTAAAACAGCAAGCCATTAAGGGGTAGAAAATGAAGCTGGATACGTAGGCAGAAAACACTGAATCATGTTACACCCACTGCTACTAGTTAAGCAGTTTGGTTTTTTAACCTTAGAAAGCATTACCCAAAGTGTCTCTGTGGAAACCAGTACTATAGAGATTTAATTGGTAAAACTTGAAAAAGGAGTTCCATGATCAAATACATTAAGAATATTCTGGAATGAATAAGTTTCTTCACTGCAGGATTCTTCAAAATTATTAATACTCTGAATTTTGAATGTATTTGGAATCTCTAAGAGGGATTTTCACTATGCAACTTATCTCAATCATATTTGGCCATTTATTTGCTAAGGCTTCTAATTCCCTGCCCCTTAAGAAATGCTGATGTCAATGCTGGATAGGTAGTGAAATGTTTTTAACAGTGGAGCAAGAGAGAGACTTATCAGTCTTGTATTTTGACATTTTTAACATTATCCCCTGGTGGTAGCATAGAAAGGACTAGACCAGGCAGCAAAGGGACTAATTAAGAGGTAATTGGTTATCAAGAATAAAGATCTCATCTAAGGCAGAGGGAATGGAGGTTGGAAGAAAAGAATTGTTTCAAGAAATATTAGGTTGTAGAATTATCTTTACCAATGTCCTGCATCATAAGTGGAGCTCTCATTGTGCAGTGGTTAAGAGCTTGGCTGCTAACCCAAAGGTCAGCAGTTTCAATCCACCAGCTGCTCCTTGGAAACCCTGTGGGGCAGTTCTACTCTGTCCTATAGGGTCACTATGAGTTGGAATCAACTCGACAGCACCAGGTTTGGTTTTTTGTTTTGTTTTGTTTTGCATCATAAGTATTTCTTTAGATATGAATCTTGGGTGAAATAAGTTGCAAGTTAAAAAACAATGATGTGTCCCTTGATAATCCTGAAGATCAGTGATAAAGTTAATTGATTCATACCTTATGCTTAGATGTTTGACCAAGAAAAACTATCCCATATCATTCCCCTAAAAGTAGAGTATGGAATGAGTGGGAGGTGAATGGACTATTATCCTCTGTCTCATTTGAGAGACACATGAGCCTAGACAAAAAGCAGGCTCCTGAGAGCTGGAATCCATTGTGGAGACAAGTCCAAGTACAGACCTGAGAGGCTGAGTGAGAAGCAGCATAGTACAAACACAGTGTCTTCGTTTCCTAGGGCTGCCATAATAGATACCACAAATGAATGGCTTTAAAGAACAGAAATGTATTTTCCACAGCTCTAAATCTGTAAATCCAAATCAGGGTTTTGGTCATGTTGATTCCTTCTGTGAGTCACTCTATACTAGTTTCTGGTGTCTGCCACCAGTTCTTAGTGATCCTTGGCATTGCATGGTGATCCTCACATATTGTCTAATTTCCCACTGTGTGTGTGTGTCTGTATCTGTTCTGTTTCTTTTTTTTTTGTAACTGAGAAGGCGCATCTTACCCAAGGCATGGTGTTTTCAATTGCCTCCTATGCATGGGAAAGCTGGATAATGAATAAGGAAGACTGAAGAAGAATTGATGCCTTTGAATTGTGGTGTTGGCAAAGAATATTTAATATACCATGGACTGTCAAAAGAACAAACAAATCTATCTTGGAAGAAGTACAACAAGAATGCTCCTTAGAAGCAAGGATGGTGAGACTATGTCTCACATACTTTGGACATGTTATCAGGAGGGATCAGTCCCTGGAGAAAGACATCACACCTGGTAAAGTAGAGGGTCAGCAAAAAAGAGGAAGGCCCTCAATGAGAAGGACTGACACAGTGGCTGCAACAATGGGCTCAAGCATAACAACAATTGTGAAGATGGCACATGACTGGGCAGTGTTTCATTCTGTTGTACATATGGTCACTATGAGTGGAATGGACTCTACAGCACCTAACAACATCACCTACACTAGTGTGACCTCACTAACATAACAAAAGAAAGCCCCTGTTTCCAACCAAGATTACATCCACAGGTACCAAGCCAAAAAACCAAACCTGTTGCCATTGAGTCAATTCCAACTCATAACGACCCTCTAGGGCAGAGTAGAACTGCCCCATAGGGAGTTCTACCAAGGAGCAGCTGGTAGATTCAAACTACCAACCTTTTGGTTAGCAGCTGAATGCTTAACCACTGCATCACCAGGGCCCTTTTCACAGGTACAAGGGCCAATAATTTTACATGAATTTTGGGGAGACATCATTCAATCCATAACATAAAGTCACCAAAAGTCACTAGAGTTGGGTGGATGAGAGGAGGAGAGCTCAATAGAAAACCATTAGTAAGCAGGTGTATAACAAAGACAAGTGGGAGACCACGCCCACTTCCATGGGGCCAGTGGTGAAAAGCAAAAAAAGATAGTATTTCCTGTACAACATCCTTGTAAAAGTGTGAATCTGCTATTAAAACAAACAAACAAAAAACATTGCCCTCCAGTTGATTCTGACTCATGGTGACTCCACATGTGTTAGTTTGTAGAACTGCTCCATGGGGTTTTCTTAGCTCTGATCTTTACAGAAGCAGATAGCCAGGGCTTTCTTTCACAGGACCACTCAGTGGGTTTGAACAACCAACCTTTAGGTTAGTAGTTGATTGCAAACCATTTGCACCACCCATGCTATCAAGCCCAGGTAAATTCCAAATATTTTCCCTTAGCTCTAATTCACATCAAATTCCTCAAATTACTAAGGATGAATGGAGGTTTTTGAATGTGAATTGGAGGAGACTGTGGAGCGAGGGGTGCAAAAGAAAGCCCAGCAACATAGTTGTGTGCACAAAATGAAACCAAACAAACATTGACACTTCCTCCAGACACAGCCCACCACATCAAGCTTTTTATTTTCTATGTTTGGCCAAAAAGAGGGCCCGTAAAATTCAGAAATCTTGCAAGACAGCCTGTTATTTAGAGATTTCTAGCTAATTTTGTCAGATTTGCAGGGTTTATGGGAGGCTTAATAAACAGGTTATCAGTTTATCAGAACCAAGCGCCAATCTGAAACCCTAGAGTAGGAGGCACACAGCACATGGCAAGCATTTTTGCTATTTTCTAGGGATTTCCACTCTTTCCCTGCTACCTGGAGGGTCCATTTGTTCTGAGGGCCGTGTGGGTGCATTAGAAGTTTCTTGCCTTCCTTTCTTGCTCTCCCTCTATCTCCAGCCTGTTAAGATTATGAGGAATTTGAATTTAAAGGAGAATTTAAAAAGTGGCTGAAGCTGGTCAGAGCTGGAGTTTTTCATGGGAGTGTCAGGACTGAGTAAGTTTGCCAGATCAAAGCGATAGACTGTGGTCCACAGAAGCTTTTGAAGACTGTTAAGAATAAAACAAGTGGAGGAAAAATCCGCCTTTTGCCAGACTGCAGGTTGCTGCTTAAACACACATCAAGGCAAAGCCGTAAAGTTTACAGTTACCCCAGATACTGGGCCAAGAGCTGCAACCTTTTAAAAAAATTTTTTTATCCTTCCCTTCCCAAAAGAAATGAGGTCTCCTACCAAAAATTACACCTGATGCTCTTGGCTTCGTTTGAAAATGTGTAGCAACAAACCTGATAAAAGAGTCTGCCTACTGGTTGGCCAGCCCAGTTTGTGTTGCTGTTGTCTGTGGAAGCTGCATAAAAAGCAGTTTGGGACGTAAGAATGTGGTTTATGAATGAGCGTAAACCGGAAGACAATGTTTCAAAACTGGAATTTGCCTGGCTGATGGAGGAAACAGTGAGGCACTGGTGGATCAGTGGTAGAATTCTCACCTTCCATGTGGGAGAGCTGTGTTCATTTCCTCACCGATGTACCTCATGCGCAGCTACAACCCATCTGCCAGTGGGGACTTGCACATTGCTATGATGCCAAACAGGTTTCAGCAGAGCTTCCATACTAAGATGGACTAGGAAGAAAGCCTAATGATCTACTTCTGTGTATCACAACGGTCTGATCCACAGTCAATCACGGGGATGGCACAGGACAGCGTTTCCTTCAGTTGTTCAGGGGGTCACCAGGAGTCGGGGGCAACTCAAGGGCAGCTAACAACAACAACAACATGAGAGGACACCACAAAATGGAGGATGCAAAGGGGATATTTAGCCAAGAACCTCTGTGACTGGCCACTCTGCCACGTCCTTTTTTTATTTGCCAAGTGTTTGCAAAAGGCTTTCTCCAATACAGTAACCTGGGGAGTCTTCTAGTCATCTGGAGACTTGTTATGTGCCATTGAGTTAGTTCTAGCTCATAGAGACCCTATAAGATAGAACAGAACTGCCCCATAGGGTTTCCAAGAAGCGGCTGGTGGATTCGAACTGCTGACCTTTTGGTTAGCAGCTCAGCTCTTAACCATTGTGCCACCTGTTCCTTCTCAGTACCTTTCAGATTAAATTTGGAGAATAAAACCCAATACATTCTGTTCTGCTACAATGCAGGGTTTTGCAACTAAAATTAGTAAATAATTCTGGAATGCAGTTTTATAATGGGAATGATGTCACTGAAATGCAGAAGGCAAGTTGGTTTATATAGGACACCTGCTCCCTCACTCCTCCCTCCCTCAGGCAAGGGAAGGGTGGAAAATAGTAGGCATGGAATTAAAATCTTCAGGAGGAAAGGGAAAAAAATTAGTTCTGCTGCTGCAGCCACAGCAAGACCCTATTTCAACTGTATTTGTAGAAACTTGAGAGATACTCCAACCTTGTAGGACAAATATATATCTTGGAAATTTAATTTTTCTTAAAAGTATGAAGATAATTTTGAGCCATTTCAATACATACTTAAATAAAAATATTTCTTGATCCAAGTAAAACGTTTTTACTCTATTATATTGTGTTGTGTTGCGTTATGTTATATATTATGGTAATACTATTTACTATTACTGTTTCACTTTCTCATGTAATGAGTATTAGAAATATTACCATAAATAAATCTACAAAATTTCTTAAAATCAAGGGGGATCCTCATAGTTAAAATCTGGAGAAAAGTGATGTGATTTACTATTACTGTTGTACTTTCTCATGTAATGAATATTAGAAATATTAGCTTAAGGAGATCCATGGAATTTCTTGAGTTAAAAAGAATCTTCATATGTGGACTTCTGGCAAAATGGCACTCTAGGCAGAAGCACTACGCCATCCCTCCACAGTAAAGATCCGAAAAACTAAGCCGAACAGAGAAAACAACAATCCTGAAACCCTAAAACATCAAATGAAGAGACAAAGAACTCAGCCAAGCACCAAATGGAGTGAGAAAACTGACAGAGAAAGGAGAGTGAGGAGAGATTCATGCAGAGGTCCCCTATCAGCTAACACAGCGTGGATCCACCATCTTGGACTTCGGTCAGAGACCAGCAAACAGGGGGTATGAAAAAGCAGCTTCATGGAGCTTCCAGAGGGAGACAAAACAACTGGTAATTTGTGATATACGCTTTCCCACATCCACCATTCTTCACCCCCACTCAGCCTCCTCTGCTTCCTGTGGCCACAATCTCTTGTCCAGGAAACACCAACTGCTTGGATTCCACACACCCGAACGGGCTGGCTCTCGGAGTGCCGTTCGTTGACTACTAGTGTTGCTTTTTCACGCTTCTTTTGATTTCTTCCTTACTCTCACCACCTCCCGCTCCTTTCGCTCAAATACCTGGCTCTGTGCATCATCTTTGATTCTTCCTCAGGGGCTGTGGAGCTCCATTCAAGTGTGGAGCTGCTTCCCGGTCTGGGCTGCCACACTGGTGGGATCCCAGGGCTTTTGATCGTTTGTTTTGAATTGTTTGTTTGGTTTCTTTTCCTTTTCTTGAGTTGTGAGCCCTGTCTGGCTAGGTGGTGCAGCGTGGCAAGGAGACTACTCCCTCAGCTTGCACAGACGTGCAGAGGGATGCCTGAGAGCATTTCTTTTTTTGTTGATTTTTTTCTTTCTGTTTTTTGTGGGGCTTTTCTTGTTCTTTTTTTTTTTTTTTTAATTTGCTTTGTTTTCTTTTCCCTCTTTTTCCCTTTTTGTCTTTCTTCATTCCTCAGTTTCTCATCTCTCTATATCTTCCTTCTCTTTTTGTTCCCTGAATACCTGGACTTTGTATACCTCTACGCCTTCTAAACTGGCTGTACTGCAAAACCTGAGAGCAACTTCCCCAGACCTCTTAGCTAGACTGGTGGGATCCCCGGGAACTTGGCGGTTCTTTCAACTTTCTGATTTTTATTTATTCATTCTTTTCTTTTCATCCTCTTCCACTTTCTGTTTTTCTCCATTTCATAGTCTCTCATCTCTCCACTCCAACAGCAAGCTCTTCTAGCACTCTTTCTTGTTTGTTCATACGTTTTTGGCTTCTGTTCCTCTCTCCTCTTTCCCATATCCATCTTAGCGCTACACGTAACAATCTCCCTGCTACATCCTGTCTACCTGCACCATGCGCTTAACATCACACCACCAAGCAGCACAGCCATGGCCTACTAGAACCTGCCCTGCACTGATTACCAACCCGCCCTAGTGGTTGTAGTAAGAGCCACAAACAACACATCCCAGTAACTTCTCTTTAGCTAGACCTGCCCTGCGGTACCATATCTGAGTGACTGACCCTGCCAATTGGAGAAGGAAGCAAAAAGTATTGTGCCCACAGATGAGCAAACAACAAAGAACACACAGCCCACAGGCTCAGACATAGTCAAATTAAAAAAAAAAAAAAGGAACAAAACAAACAAATCTACAATCAATAAATGAGAAAAATAACTACTGAGTGCCCTGAAGACAGCAGACAATATCAAAACATTTACAGAAACAGGACAGGATGGTTCCAGTAGGCATCCAAAATAAAACACCAGATAACCTTCCAGTGGAAGAAAATCACTAGAACTACTGGACAGGGATTCAAATCTCTAATACTCAGAATTATCCAAGAGCTGAGGCAAAAAGCTGACAAATATGAGGAAAAAATAGACAAATTCATGGAAAATACCAACAAAAAATCGGAAGAATTCAGGAAAATAATGCAGGAACAAAATGCCAAAATAAATTCACAACTAGAAATTACACAAAGACAACTATTAGAAATCCAAAAGATAAACAACAAGATTTCAGAAATGGATGGTGTCATAGGAGGGCTGAGAAGCAGATTTGAAACAGTGGAAGACAGGATCAGTAAAATTGAAGACAAACAGTTGGATACAAACCTGTTTGAGGAAAACTCAGAAAAAAGAACAAGGAAAAATAAAGAGACCCTGATTGTTATGTGGGATACAATCAAAAGTGAAAATTTGCGGGTGATTGGAATTCCATAACAGGGGGAGAAAACAGAAAACACAGAGGATCATTGAAGAACTGCTGACAGAAAACTTCCCCAATATCATGAAAGATGAAAAGCTGGCCATCCAAGAAGCTCAATGAACCCCATATAGGAGAGACCCCAAAAGAAAATCACCAAGGTATATCATAATCACACTTGCCAAAACCAAAGCCAAGAAAGAATCCTGAGAGCAGCTTGCGAAAAACAAGAAGTCACATACAGATGTGAAACAACAAGATTAAGCTCAGATTATTCGGCAGAAACCATGCAGGCAAGAAGGCAATGGGATGACATATATAAAACCTTGAAAGAAAAAAACTGCCATCCGAGAATAATATATCCTGCAAAACTCTCATCGAAATATGATGGTGAAATCAGGTCATTTCCAGATAAACAGAAATTAAGGGAATACGTAAAAGTCAAACCAAACTTACAAGAATTATTAAAGGGAGTTCTTCGATCTGAGGACAAACAGCTTCAGCCCTCAGGCAGAATCTAGGATGCAGGATCATACCAGCCAGATACCAATCTAGGAAATGAACTCTCGAGGACTATCCAAAACCAAAAGAAATACAACAAAGAATCATAGCAGTTAATCAGTAAATGACAACAACATCAAAACAATAAAAGAGGGAATAAACGGCATAGCGAGACAACCGTCTAATGGAGAGGAAGGCAAGGCAATACTAAGTAATGGTAAACTGCTTCAAACATAGAAAGATAAGGGTAAAATTCATGGTAACCACAAAGAAAGTTAACAAACCAACTCATAAAAATAAAGAGGAAAAACATGAAGTCTCAGCAAAATCAAAACCTACAAAAACGAAAGAAATGAAAAAAAATCCACAAACAAAAGTAACTCAGGAAAACAGGATCCATCAATATGCTATCTACAAGAGACACACCTTTGAAACAAAGATCTGAATTTATTAAAAGTCAAAAGTTGGAAAAAAATACATCAAGCTAACAACTACCAAAAAAGAGCAGGAGTGGCAATTCTCAGATAAAATAGACTTTAAAATAACATCTACCATAAAAGACAATGAAGGACACTATATAATGATTAAGGGGATGGTCCATCATAAAGACATAACCATAATAAACATCTACGCACCCAATGACAGGGCTCCAAAATACATTAAAAAAACTCTAACAGCACTGAAAAGAGAAATTGACAGTTCCACAATAATAGTAGGAGACTTCAACACACCACTCTCAGTAAAGGACAGAATGACTGAAAAGAAACTCAGCAAAAATACAGAAGACCTATAGGGCACAATCAGCCATCTTGACCTCATAGACATCTATAAAACTCTCCATCCAACCACTGCAAAGTACACATACTTTTCCCATGCACCTGGAACGTTCTCCAGAATAGACCACATCTTAGGCCACAGAGCAATCCTCAACAAGATCCAAAAGGCTGAGATAATTCAAAGTATCTTCTCTGACCACAATGCCATCAAGGTAGAAATTAACAATAGAAAGAGCAAGGAAAAAAAATCAGTTACATGGAAACTGAATAATACCCTGCTTACACATCACTGGGTAATAGAAGAAATCAGAGATGGAATCAAAAAATTCCTAGAATCAAATGAGAATGAAAACACATCATACCAAAACCTTTGGGACACAGCAAAGGCAGTCCTCAGAGGACAATTTATAGCAATAGATACACATATCAAAAAGGAAGAAAGGGACAAAATTAAAACGTTAACTACAGAACTCAAACAAATAGGAAGAGAATAGCAAAAAAAGCCCACAACCACCAGAAGAAAGGAAATAGTAAAGATCAGAGCAGAAATAAATGAAATAGAGAACAGAAGAACAATAGAAAGAATCAACAAAACCAAAAGTTGGTTCTTTGAAAAAATCAACAAAATCGACAAACCACTGGCCAGACTGACAAAAGAAAAACATCAGAGGACACAAATAACCGAAATAAGAAATGAAATGGGGGACAATAAAACAGACCCAACTGACATAAAAAGGATTATAATAGAATATTATGAAAAACTATACTCCAACATTTGAAAACCTAGAGGAAATGGATAAATTTCTAGAAACACATGGCCTACCCAAACTACAACAAAGTGATGTTGAAAATCTGAACAGACCCATAAGAAGAGAAGAGATTGAAAAGGTAATAAAAAAACTCCCAACCAAAAAAAGCCCTGGCCCAGATGGCTTCACTAGAGAATTCTACAAAACATTTACAGAAGAGCTTGTACCAGTACTACTCAAGCTATTTCAGAGCATAGAAGAGAAAGCAACACTTTAAAATTCATTCTATGAAGCCAGCATAACACTGATACAAAAACCAGGCAAAGTCGTCACAAAAAAGAAACTTACAGATCAATATCTCTCATGAATATAGATGCAAAAATTCTGAACAAAATTCTGGGCAATAGAATTCAGCATCATATCAAAAAAAAAAAATACACCACAACCAAGTAGGATTCATAACAGGTATGCAAGGATGGTTCAATGTTAGAAAATCTATCAATGTAATCCACCACATAAATAAAAGCAAAGAAAAGAATCACATGATCATCTTAATTGAGGCAGAAAAACCATTTGACAAAGTCCAACACCCATTCCTGATAAAAACTCTCAATAAAATAGGTATAGAAGGGAAATTTCTCAACATAATAAAGGGCATCTATGCAAAACCAACGGCCAACATCATTCTTAATGGAGAGAGGCTGAAAACATTCCCCTTGAAAACAGGAACAAGACAAGAATGCCCTTTATTACCACTCCTATTTAACATTGTGCTGGAAGTTCTATCTAGAGCAATAAGGCAAGAAAGAGAAATAAAGGGCATCCGAATTGGTAATGAAGCAGTTAAACAGCCCTGTTTGCAGAGGATACGATACTATACGTAGGAAACCGTAAAGACTCCATAAGATATATACTGGAACTAATAGAAAGATTCAGCAGAGTAGCAGGATACAAGATAAACGTTCAAAAATCAGTTGGATTCCTATACACCAGTAAGGAGAACGATGAAAAGGAAATCAGGAAAAACAATAGCAATCACAATAGCCCCTAAAAAGATAAAATACTTAGGAATATATCTGACCAGGGATGTAAAACACCTATACAAAGAAAACTACACAATACTATTGCATGAAACCCAGAGGGATCTACATAAATAGAAAAACATACCATGCTTATGGATAGGTAGACTCAACATTGTGAAAATGACAATTCTACCCAAAGCAATTTACAAATACAACGCAATCCCTATCCAAATACCAACAACATTCTTCAAAGAGATGGAAAAACTAATCATTCACTTTATATGGAAAGGGAAGAAGCCCCAAATAAGTAAAGCACTATAGAAGAAGAAGAATAAAGTTGGAGGACTCACACTACCTGACTTCAGAACCTACTATACAGCTACAGTAGTCAAAACAACCTGGTACTGGTACAACAGATACATTGACCAATGGAACAGAATTGAGAACCCAGATGTAAATCCATCCACCTATGGTCACCTGATCGTCTACAAGGGCCCAAAGCCCATCAAATGGGGAAAGACAGTCTTTTTAACAACTGGTGCTGGCAAAACTGGGTATCCATCTGCAAAAAAATGAAACAGGATCCATACCTCATGCCGTATACAGAAACTGCTTCAAAATGGATCAAAGACCTGAATATAAAGCCAAAAACTATAAAGTTCATAGAAGAAAAAGTAGGACCAACACTACAGGCCTTAATACACGGCATTAACAGGATACAAATCATAACCATGAATGCACAAACCCCAATAGATAAGCTAGATAACTGGGATCTTCTAAAAATCAAACACCTATGCTCTTCAAAAGTCTTCACCAAAAGAGTAAAAAGAGAACCCACAGACTGGGAAAAAATTTTTGGATTGTACAAGTCAGACAAAGGTCTAATCTCCATAATCTACAAGAAAATCCAACACCTGTACAACAAAAAGACAAATAATCCTATTAAAAAATTGGCAAAGGAAATGAACAGACACTTCACCAAAGAAGACATTCAAATGGCCAACAGACACATGAGGAAATGCTCACGATCACTAGCCATTAGAGAAATGCAAATTAAAACTACAATGAGATACCATCTCACCCCGGCATTCCTGGCATGATTCAAAAACTCTGGAAATAACAAATGTTGGAGGGGCTGCGGGGAGATTGGAACTCTTATGCACTGCTGATGGGAATGCAAAATGTTACAACCATTTTGGAAAATGATATGGCGTTTCCTTAGAAAGCTAGAAATAGACATACCATTTGATCCAGCAATCCCACTCCTAGGAATATATCCTAGAGAAATAAGAGTCGTCACTCGAATAGTCATATGCACACCTATGTTCGTGGCAGCATTGTTCACAATAGCAAAACGATGGAAACAACGTAGGTGCCCATCAACAGATGGATGGATAAACAAACTATGGTACATACACACAATGGAGTAGTATGCAACTAGAAAGAACAACAATGAATCTGTGAAGCATCTCATAACATGGATGAAACTGGAGGACATTATGCTGAGTGAAATGAGTCAATCACAAAAGGACAAAACCATGAAAAATTTCATACACAAAATGTAACAATCTTTGTTGGTTACCAGGGATGGGAGGGGTTGGGGGGAAATACTAAATAGGCAATAGATAAGTGGTATCTTGGGTGAAGGGTGAGACAGTACACAATACAGGGGAAACTAGCACAACTGGTACAAGGAAAGGTCATGGAAGCCCCATAGACACATCCAAACTCCCTGAGCGACTGAATTGCTGGGCGGAGCGCCGTGGGGACCATGATCTCGGGGAACATCTAGCTCAATTGACATAAGACAGTTTTTAAAGACAGTGTTCTACATTCTACCTTGGTGAGTAGTGTCTGGGGTTTTGAAAGCCTGTGAGCGGCCATCTAAGATCCTCTACTGGTCTCATCCCTTTGGGAGCAGGGGAGAATGGAGAGAAAAGGATACAAGGAGAAGATTAGTCGGAAGGACTGGTGGACCACAGCTACCAGGGCCTGCAGCGGACTGAATCCAGTGCATCTGGATGGTGCCCAGCTACCAACACTGACTGCTCTGACCAAGATCACAGCAAAGGGTTCTGGACAGAGCTGGAGAAGGATGTAGAACATAAGTCTGACTCACAAAAAATAGACCAGATTTGCTGGCCTAAGGGAGACTGGGGAGGCCCTGAGAGTGTGGCCCTAGACACCCTGTTGGCTCGGTGGTGAAGTTATCACCGGGGTTCACCATTCAGCCTAGGAATGGACAGCCCCGTAAAACCAAATGGGACTAATGGGGTACTGTAGTCCAGTGACAGGGGCTGGAAGGCAGAGGGGAACAAGGAAGCTGGTGATGGGGAACTCAAGTTTGAGTAAGGATGTTGTTGATGTGTTGTGAGATTGTTGACCATTGTCATAGGGCAACATTTGTAGTAACTGTTAAATGAGAGGCTTTTTTGTTCTGTAGGCCTTCACCTTGGGTGAGAGTGGCAGCAGAATTGGAGGAGCGTGGTCGATGTCACTGAACTGTGCATGTGGTGGTTTTTTAGATGGTGCATCTTTGGCTATGTGTATTTTCACCAAAAGAAGGGTTGAGAAGTTAGAGGGTTGACGTGTTGTGGGGTTGTTGACTGGTGTCGTAAAACAGTGTGTATACTGCTGTTTCATGAGAAACTGTTCTGTGAGCCTTCACCTGAAGTGCAATGAAAGGAAGAAGAAAAAAAAAAAAGAATCTTCATAGTTAAAAATTTGGGAAAAGTGATGTGTTTCAAACTCTTACCTGGTGTTGCAATTTCTCTAAACTTTTTGTTCCCTGAATTTGCTTTCGAAAATACCTAACAAGTAGTCGTTTGGTTTGTGTTTGAGCATTGCTACTAGGAAGAACTGTATTTCCAATTAGTCAGTTCATTTTGAAAATTCTTTCAGTATTGAGTTTAACTGTACCTCATCATACTAGTCTCAGCTTCCAGAGCTGAAGAAGATTAGAAGCCCAATCTCATATCATTTCTTCAAATATTTGAGGACATAATATCTTCTCCGGCCAATAGATTATTATTAACTCCTTCAACTTTATTTTTTTGACATCATTTCCAGATTCTGAGAGTTTTCTTTGTTTTAACCTGGTACACTTTGTCCATTTAAAACATAGTGTCAAAAAGACAGCACAATACTCCCAATGGAATTTTTATCAGTACAGATAAAGCTATTATCTTCCTTGTTTGAAGTGATACATGCTTATTAAGGCTAAATAAAATTACAACTTTGGACATTTTTTATAACCTTAAAATCAACCAAATATCCTAAATCTTTGTACTTTAACTCTATAAAGCTGGATCCTCAGCATCCTCCCACTTGTGTAGATGATTTTATTTTTTTTAAACCTAAGTATAGGATTTTACATTTGCTCCTGAAAATTTCATCTTGTTTGATTGGGATTTCAGTTTTTCAAAATTGAAATATTCATTACATTTTTATTCTATGTCAATTTATTAGCTCTTTATCTAAAAGTTTTGTTCCCTGAAAAAGAAAAATATAAATGAAATGACTTTCCACTAATGTATTTTTTTAAATCCTTCCAGTGATCGATCATTTTCTCAACACTCACAAACTGCTTGAGTGATACATTCTAAAATTTGTCAGGAATCAAAAAATATATATATATTGTCGATACTAATTAGTTGCCATTGAGTCAATTCTGACTCATGGCAGCCTCATGTGTGCAGAGTAGAGCTGCTCCATAGAGTTTTCAAGGCTGTCACTTTTCAGAGACAGATCACCAGACCTATCTTCCGATGTGCCTCTGGCTGGTTTGAACCACCAATCTTTTGGCTAGTAGCCTGTAATCTCTTGATGCATGCATCCTTACCAATGAGGACACCATTCTTATAGTATGTCACCAGTTCTTCATAACTCTACAGAAATTACAAGTAATGGTTCTGTGATAATATCTGGGAATTATTTCAGTATCCTGCAATGATCTAAGCCAGAAGACAATAACTCATTTAAAGCAAATAGATGTCCTTTAACTATCTCTGTCATCTGTCTTTGGATTCATTTCTCTCTATTCCATGTTTGTTGTACCCATTTTCAATCTGAAGACCATTCTCTTGTGAAGACAGAAGAAAAATAATAAATTCTGTTTTTATAGTGCCATTGGTTAACGTTATTTAACATGCAGTTTGTTTACATTCTCTTTGCTCTGAATATGCATGACAGAGCATTTTTAGTTATCCTTAACTTTTTTGTACAATTCTTGGTATTTTCTTTCTCAACATTATTCGCACTGCTCTCTGCCATGTTTCCATGTCTGTCTTTGGGTATAAGTCCCTCTGTACATGTCATTCCACTCCTAAAGAACATCTTCAGGATGTCTAAGGCAGACTGAGATTACAATTCTGTATGTTTAAGCTTAAAAATCAACTAATATTCTCAATGTTTTCACTTTAATTGCTGTGAAAATGGATCCCCAACATCCTCCCACAGGTATTTTAAGTCGACATATCCAAGATGGAAGCAGTTATGTTTCTCCCCAACATTAGTTATCCTTTGTAATTCTCATCCTAGTTAACGCATCCCAATCTAACTAGTTACCTAAAGAAGAAACCAGGAGTGATACTTGACACATTTTGCCCCCTCATGCTCTACATTCACTCACTCACACTAAAATCAATGACTACCTTCAAGTCCTTTCTGTTATCCTTTAGCATTTCTCTCAAATCCATTGCTTCCCCTCCATCCTTACTGCCACTGATTTAATTTAGGCCTGTATCATCATTTTTCCTGGAATATTGCAGTCATCTCATGAGTGACATGTCCAATTCCAGATGAATTCCTCTCTAAACTTTCATCTACATTAACAATATAACAATCTCCCTAACACAAAAATTGGATATGATACCTACCTGCATTGCTCAAAATCCATAAATGACTTCTCATGGCACGTAGGATAAAATCCAAGTTTTTTGCATGCCTGTAATACCCTTGTATCTGCTCATCTTTCCAGCCTTGTGGCTCCACATACTTCCATGGTATACCCTGGCCTTTTATCTTTGTCTTGAATTCCCAGTCACCTGACCTCTCTGTGGAAATTTTTTTCTCATTCTTCAAAATTTAGCTAACTTCCCTCCTTTTTCTTAAATATTTTATGATCCAACAAAGCTGAATTTGCTACTCCTTCCTTTGGTCCACCAGTCTGTCATGCAGGTGCTGCTATTATATTAATTATTAAACTGTATGACAAGTATTTGTTTGTATGTCCATCTCCTGGGACAGGTTATGAAATCATGAAGGTGGAATCCTGGCTTGGTCGTATCTGAATCCACTTCCCATATGCATACACCAGTGTGGTGGGCAAAATAATGACCCACCAAAGATGACCACATCCCAGTCCCTGGAACCTATGAATATGTTACCTTACATGGCAAAGGGGAATTAAAGTTGCAGATGGAATTAAGGTTGCTAATCAGCTGACCTTAAATTAGGGAGATTATCCTGAATTATCCTCATGGGCTCAAAGTAATCACAAGGGTTCTTAAAAGTGGAAGAGAAAGGCAAAAGAAAAGGACAGAGTAATGCAATGTGAGGACTCGACCCACTCTGCTGGCTTTGAAGATGGAAGAAGGAGTCACAAGCCCAGGAATACTAGAGGCTTCTAGAAGCAGAAGAAGGCAAGGAATGGATTCTCCCCTAGATCCTCCAGAAGGAACACAGTTCCGCTGACATCTTGATTTTAGCGATTAAGATCTGTGTTGGACTTCTGACCTACAGAACTGTGACATAATAAATGAGTGTTGTTTTAAGTCACTGCATTTGTGTCATTTGTTATAATAGCAATAGGAGACTCATACAAACAACACTTGACACAGATTCAGATTTTGAGACATATTTGTTGACTAAACACATGTCTTCTTCAAAATCTCAGCTCACTAGGCAATCATTTTGGAATCTAGAGTTAGGGATCTTCAGAGATTTCAAAAAATATCCTGATGTATGTCCTAAGGGAGATATATCTTCCAAAGACACTATTGCTATCCTTTCTGGAGAAACGAGAAGCAGCCCCCTAATTTCTGAGCTGTGCCTGATTATTTGTCATTTCTCAAGGTACCAGTGTAGTTGATGTCTACCTGGACCTCCTACCTTGGTAGAGAATGGTAAACCATTTTTTGATAAAAATTGCTTTCTTCAATTACTTTCCTTCAATGAGGACTTTATCAGAAAATGTATTCACCTTCAAACCCCTGAAACTATTGCCCTGAGACAGTATTTAAATCTTAAACCAAAAATATACCCTGAAGTCATCTTAAAACTAAACAGTAGTATTGCTTAACTAGTAAAAATGGTCTGCTTTGAGCTCTTTTAAGATCTATCTATATGGGATCAACTGACAACAGCAACTTGAAAGATTAGATAGGAAACTTAGGGGGCAATTAGTTTATGTTAATGGGGGAAGATTATCTCAGAGAAGGAGTATGAAAATGGTTGCATGACTCAAAGAATGTAATCAGTTTCACTGAATTGTACATGTAGAGGCTGTTGAATTGGTGTGTGTTCTGCTGTGTGTATTTTCAACAACAAAAAATCAATTATTTAAAAAAAAAACTAATACACACATCTCCTCAAACTGGAACTTCTTCACCTAACTGAAATGACTAAGAGCTTCAAATAATGTTTCATTTGTCTTCCCATCTCATATTCTACTCCCTGTGACCCCAGACAAATGCAGCAGAGCAGTCCACTGGGACTTCCCATATAGTACACAGGAAGGAGGAAGGCGGTGGTGAATCTGGGAAGATGTTACCTTGTTGCTGCTCTAAGACTTGTCCTTTGCTACATACACAAAAATAGTCTGTAAGAATGAAGACAATCAACAATGAGAAAGGCAAACTGCTGAATGGGTCTACTCCCTAGCCTGAGACTCCCCCAGTCTCTGAGGTCCATTTGTGGCTCTGACTCCCAACTCCCAATAGCCTTAATTTTGTGACTAGCCCTTGATCTTGCATCCAAATCTCCTTTTTTAGTTAAATTACTTGACTTGGGTTTATGATTCCCCAAACTAAGAGAGTCCTGACAAATATACTTGGCATAATATAAGTTAAGTTACTTTAAAAAAAAAAAAAATCCTAAGTGATTCACAAAACCAAACAGCCTTAAGACCAGTAGAGTGGTTGAAGATGACATCACTCCCTACAGTGGTGAAGTAGCATGGCTCTACCTAAGCAAGTAGTATTGTATTGATCCTGGAAATTCTTCAATAAAAGGAAAGAAAGAAGGCAATTTCCCTTTCTCAGTGTTCATTGTCTTCATTTTCAGACTATTTTTGTCTGTGCAGCAAAGGACAAGGCTTAGAGCAGCAACAAGGTAGTATCTTCCCAGATTCATCACATCTTCCTCCTTCCTTGCATACCATATGGGAAATCCCAGTGGATTGACTCTTTAATTGTTGCACATCACAAAATTAACCTTCCTTAGTCTATAGAAAAGGAGCCTTGGTGGCACAGTGATTAAGCGCTCAGTTGCTAACCGAAAGATCATTGGTTCGAAACCACCAGCCACTCCTTGGGAGAAAGATGGGCTAATCTGTCTTGGAAATCCTATAGGGCAGTTCTACTCTGTCCTACAGGGTTGCTGTGAGTTGGAATCTACTGGACAGCACATAACAACAACAGCCTATAGCAGCACTTCTTAAAGTGTGGTCCCTAGACTAGCAGCATTAGCATCATCAGCTTCACAGGGAACATATTTGTTGTTGTTGTTGGGCACCATCGAGTCAATTTTCAACTCATTGTAATCTCATGTGACAGAGTAAAACTCCTCTACGGGGTTTTCTTGGCTGTAATCTTTACGGAAGCATATTGTCAAGTCAAGTCTTTTTCCCCAGAGTCACTGGGTGCGTTCGAACCACCAACCTTTCAGTTAGTAGCCCAATACTTAACCATTAGAAACAAATATTATCAGGCCACACATCAGAACGATTTCATCAGAAATTCTGGGACTGGGGCCTAGCAAACTGTGGTTTAACAAGCCCTCCAGGTGATTCTAATAAACTCTAAAGTTTGAAACCCACTAGCCTACATGTGGACCCACGTAGTTTAAGAGCTCAGCTGCTAACCAGAAGCTCAGCAGTTCGAATCCACCAGCTGCTCCTCGGAAACCCCACAGGGTCAGTTCTACTCTATTCTATAGGGTTACTATGAGTCAGAATCAACTCGATGGCAATGGGTTGGGTTGGGTTGGGTTTGGTTAGCCTACGTGCAGAGCCCTGGTGACATAGTGCTTAAGAGCTCAGCTGCTAACCAAAAGATTGGCAGTTTGAATCCACCAGCCACTCCTTGGAAACCCTGTGGGGCAGTTCTGTTCTCTCCTATAGGGTAGCTATGAGTCGGAATCAATGCAACGGGTTTGGTTTGGTTTTGGTAGCCTGCATGCTAACCATATTAAAGGTTTTTTTTTTTTTTTGCATGTAGTTTTGCTTGAAATACTGATATGTCAGCTGATGTATCTGACCAGTAAAACCAGTTGTAGTCAAGTTGATTCTGACTAATGGCGACCTCATGTGTGTCAGAGTAGAATTGCACCCCATAAGGTTTTCAGTGGCTGATTTTTCAGAAGTAGATCACCAGGGCTTTCTTCTGAGGCACTTCTCAGTGGACTCAGACCTCCAAACTTGGAATTAGCAACGAGCTCATTAGCCATTTTCACCACCCAGAGACTCTGATGTATCCGAATTCATGATGTATAAATCCACTTTGTGGTAGAGCTGTTAAATCTCCACCCACAATCCAGAAAGAAACAAATTAAAATTCACAAGTTTGGAAAATTGATTTCAGGTGAATCATTTGCATAACTCGGGTAATTTTCAGCCCAATAAAATATGTTGTGGTTAGGTGCTATCCAGTCGGTTCCAATTCATAGCAACCATATATACAACAGAACAAACACTGCCTGGTCCTGCACCATCCTAACAATTGTTACTATGTTTGAGCCCACTGTTGCAGCCACTGTGTCAATCCGTCTTATCAAGGGTCTTCCTCTTTTTCACTGACCATCTACTTTACCAAGCATGATGTCTTTCTCCAGGGACTGGTCCCACCTGACAACAAGTCCAAAGTACATGAGATGAAGTCTCGGCATCCTTCCTTCTAAGGAGTATTCTGGCTATCCTTCTCCCAAGACAGATTTGTTCATTCATCTCTTAGTCCACTGTATATTCAATATTCTTCATCAACACAATAATTCAAAGGTGTCAATTCCTCTTTGGTCTTCCTTATTCATTATCCAGCTTTCCAGTGCACATGAGCTTGGGTCAGGCACACCTGAGTCATCGAAGTGACATCTTTGCTTTTTAACACTGGAAAGAAGTCTTTTATAGCTGATTTGTCCTGTGTGATACATCGTTTGATTTCTTGACTGCTGTTTCCATGGGTGTTAATTGTGGATCCTAGTAAAATGAAATCCTTGACAACTTTGATCTTTTCTATTTATTGTGATGTTGCTTATTGGTTCAGTTGTGAGGATTTTTGTTTTCTTTATGTTGAGGTGTAATTCATACTGAATGCCGTGGTCTTTGATCTTCATCAGTAAGTGCTTCAAGTCCTCTTCACTTTCAGCAAGGAAGGTTGTGTCATCTGCATATCAGAAGCTGTTAATGAGTCTTCTGCCAATCCTGATGCCACGTTCTTCTTCATATAATCCAGCTTCTCAGATTATTTGCTTAGCATGTGGATTGAATAAGTATGGTGAAAGGATACAAACCTGATGCACACCTTTCCTGATTTTAAACCACACAGTACCCCTTGTTCTGTTTGAACAACTGTGTACATGTTGTGCATGAGCATAATTGAGTGTTCTGGAATTCCCATTCTTCACAATGTTGTCCATAATTTGTTTTGATCCACACAATTGAATGTCTTTGTTTTTTTTTTTTAATTGTTGTAATTAAATGAAGTTTACGTTTTAAGTTAGTCTCCCATACAAAACTTTTTATTTTTTTTACATACATTGTTATGAGACCCCCAACCACTCACCCCATTCTACGACAGCACATTCCTCCCCTCCACCCCTGATTCCCCATGAACATTCAACCAGCTCCTAACTCTCTCTGCCTTCCCATCTCACCTCTGGACAGAAGCCGCCCATTTGGTCTCTTGTATCTACTTGTCTAAGAGGCACATTCTTCACAAATATCACTTTATGTCCCACAATCCGGTCCAATCCCTGTCTGAAGAGTTGGCCTCGGAAATTGTTTTAGTTCTGGGGTGATGGAGACACAAGGGGCCATGCTTTCCAGGGCACCTCCAGTCTTAGTCAGACCATTAAGTCTGGTCTTCTTACTAGAATTTGAGTTCTGCATCCCATCGTTCTATTGCTCCATCAGGGACCCTCTGTTGTGTTCCCTGTCAGGACATTCATTGGTAGTAGCCAGGCACCATCTAGTTCTTCTGGTCTCAGGATGATGAAGTTTCTGGTTTATGTGACCCATTCTGTCTCTTGGGCCAATACTTTCCTTGTGTCTTTGGTGTTCTTCGTTCTCCTTTACTCCAAGAAGTTGGGACAAATTGATTCATCTTAGATGACTGCTTGCAAGCTTTTAAGACCCCAGACACCACTCACCAAAGTAGGAACGCAGAACATTTTCTTAATAAGCTTTTTATACCAATTGACATAGACGTCCCTTGAAAGCATGGTCCCCAGACCCCTCATCCCTGCTACTCTGTCTCTCAAAGTATTTGATTGTATTGAGGAAACGTCTTAGCTTTGGTTTAGTCCAGTTGTGCTGGCTTCCCCTGTAGTGTGTGCTGTCCTTCCCTTCACCTAAGAAGATTCTTATCTACTATCTAGTTAGTGAATAACACTCACCGTCCCTCCCCACCCCCATAACCGTCAAAGAATGTTTTCTTCTGTGTTTAAACATTTTCTTGGGTTCTTATTAATAGTGGTCTTATGCAGTATTTGTCCTTCTGTGCCTGACTAAATTCACTCAGCTTCCACCAAGTTATACGATGTTTACAGCTTCATCATTGTTCTTTATCATTGCATGATATTCCACTGTGTGTATATACCATAGTTTATCCATTTGTCCATTGATGGGCACTTAGGTTGCTTCCATCTTTTGGCTATTGTGAACAGTGCTGCGATGAACATGGGTGTGCATATATCTATTCATGTGACGGCTCTTGTTTCTCTAGGATATATTCCAAGGAGCGGGATAGCTGGATCGTATGGTACTTCTATTTCTAGCTTTTTAAGGAAGTGCCAAATCAATTTCCAAAGCGGTTGTACCATTTTGCATTCCCACCAACAGTGTATAAGTGTTCCAGTCACTCCACAACCTCTCCAGCATTTTTATTTTGTGGATTAATGCTAGCCTTGTTGGGGTGAGATGATATCTCATTGTAGTTTTGATCTGCATTTCTGTAATGGCTAATGATCGTGAGCATTTCTTCATGTGTCTGTTAGCTGCCTGAATATCTTCTTTGGTGAAGTGCCTGTTCATATCCTTTGCCCATTTTTTAATTGGGTTATTTGTCTTTTTGCTATTGAGGTTTTACAGTATCTTGTAGATTTTAGAGATTAAACGCTGATCAGATTTGTCGTAGCCAAAAATTTTTTCCCAGTCTGTAGGTTGACTTTTTACTCATTTGGTGAAGTCTTTGGATGAGCATAAGTGTTTGATTTTTAGGAGCTCCCATTTATCTAGTCTCTCTTCTGGTGCTTGTGCATTATTACTTTTGGTTCGTATTGTGTTTATGCCATGTATTAGGGCTCCTAGTGTTGTCCGTATTTTTTCTTCCATGATCATTATCGTTTTCAATTTTTATTTAAGTCTTTGATCCATTTTGAGTTAGTTTTTGTACATGGTGTGAGATATGGGTCTTGTTTCAAATTTTTGCATATATATATCCAATTATGCCAGCACCATTTGTTAAAGAGACTGTCTTTTCCACAATTAATGGACTTTGGGCCTTTGTCAAATATTAGCCGCTCATAGATGGGTGAGTTTATATCTGGATTCTCAACTCTGTTCCATTGGTCTACGTGTCTGTTGTTGTACCAGTACCAGGCTGTATTGACTACCGTGGCAGTATAACAGGTCCTGAAATCAGGTAGTGTAAGGCCTCCCACTTTGTTCTTCTTCTGGAGTAGTGCTTTATTTATTCGAGACCTCTTCCCTTTCCATATGAAGTTGGTGATTTGTTTCTCCATCTCATTAAAAAATGCTCCTGGAATTTGGATTGGGATTGCATTGTATCTATAGATTGCTTTGGGTAGAATTGACATTTTCACTATGTTGAGTCTACCTATCCATGATCAATGTATATTTTTCCACTTATGCAGGTCTTTTTTAGTTTCTTGCAGTAGTGTCTTGTAGTTTTCTATGTAAAGATCTTTTACATTTCTGGTTAGATTTATTCCTAAGTATTTTATCTTCTTGGGGGTTATTGTAAATGGTATTGATTTGGTGATTTCCTCTTCAAGGTTCTCTTTGCTGGTGTAAAGGAATCCAGTTGATTTTTGTATGTTTATCTTGTATCCTGAAACTTTGCTGAAATCTTCTATCAGTTCCAGTAGTTTTCTTGTGGATTCCTTGGGCTTTTCTGTGTATAAGATCATATCATCTGTGAATAGAGATACTTTGACTTCTTCCCTACCTATTTGGATGCCCTTTATTTGTTTCTAGCCTAACTGCTCTGGCTAGCACCTCCAGCACAATGTTGAATAATAGTGGTGATAAAGGGCATCCTTGTCTGGTTCTTGTTCTCAAGGGGAATGCTTTCAAAGTCTCTCCATTCAGGATGATGTTAACTATTGGTTTTGTATAAATGCCCTTAATTATACTTAGGAATTTACCTTCTATTCCTATTGTGTTGAGAGTTTTTATCATGAATGGTGTTGGACTTTGTCAAATGCCTTTTCTGCGTCAATTCATAAGATCATGTGGTTCTTTTGTTTTATTTATGTGATGGACTATGTTGATTGTTTTTCTAATGTTGAAAAATTCCTGCATACCTGGTATAAATCCCACTTGCTCATGGTGAATTATTTTTTTGATATGTTGCTGAATTCTATTGGCAAGAATTTTGTTGAGGATTTTTGCTTCAATGTTCATTAGGGATATCGGTCTGTAATTTTCTATTTTTGTGGTGTCTTTACCTGGTTTTCGTATCAGGGTTATGCTGGCTTCCTAGAATGAGTTTGGGAGGATTCCATCCTTTTCTATGCTCTGAAATACCTTTAGTAGAAGTGGTGTTATCTCTTCTCTGAAAGTTTGGTAGAATTCTCCAGTGAAGCCCTCCGGACCAGGGCTTTTTTTTGTTGACAGTTTTTTAATAACCTTTTCAATCTCTTCTTTTGTTATGGGTTTATTTAGTTGTTCTACCTCTGTTTGTGTTAATTTAGGTAGGTAGTGAGTTTCTAGAAATTTGTCCATTTCCTCTAGGTTTTCAAATTTGTCAGAGTATTTCATAGTATTCTAATTCTTGTAATTTCAGTTGGGTCTGTTGTGATATCACCCATCTCATTTCTTATATGGGTTTTCTGCTTCCTCTCCAGTTTTTCTTTTGTCAGTTTGGCCGATGGTTTATCAATTTTGTCGATCTTTTCAAACAACCAGCTTTTGGTCTTGTTAACTCTTTCAATTGTTTTTCTATTCTCTATTTCATTTAATTCTGCTCTAATTGTTATTATTTCCTTCCTTCTGGCACCTGTAGGCTTTTTTTGCTGCTCTCTTTCTGCTTGTTCCAGTTGTAGGGTTAATGCTTTGATTATGAGCCTTTCTTGTTTTTGGATGTGTGCATTTATTGCTATAAACTGACCTCTGAGCACTGCTTTTGCTGTGTCCCAAAGGTTCTGGTAGGATGTGTTTTCATTCTTGTTTGATTCTATGAATTTCTTTATTCTATCCTTAATTTCTTCTATAACCCAGTAGTTTTTGAGCAAGGTGTTGTTCTGTTTCCATGTGTTTGATTTTTTTTTCCTTGCTTTTTGTGTTGTTGATTTCCACTTTTATGGCTTTATGGTCAGAAAAGATGCTTTGTAGTATTTCAACGTCTTGGATTTTGGCTTGCTTTATGGCCTAATATGTGGTCTATTCTGGAGAATGTTCCATGTGCGTTGGAAAAGAAAGTATACTTGGCTGCTGTTGGGTGCAGAGTTCGGTATACGTCTATGAGATCAAGTTGGTTGATTGTAACATTTAGCTCTTCTGTGTCTTTGTTGAGCTTCTTTCTGGATGTTCTGTCCTTCACCAAAAATGGCATGTTGAAGTCTCCTACTACTATTGTGGAGCTGTCTATCTCTCTCTTCAGAGCTGTTAGAGTTTGTTTTATGTATTTTGGAGCCCTGTTGTTGGGTGTGTAAATATTCATTATAGTTATGCTCTCCTGGTATATTGACCATTTAATCATTATATAGTGCCCTTCCTTATCCTTTGTGGTGGATTTTACTTTAAAGTCTATTTTGTCAGAGATTAATATTGCCACTTCTGCTCTTTTTTGAGTGTTGTTTGCTTGATATATTTTTTTCCATCCTTTGAGTTTTAGCCTGTTTGTGTCTTTAAGTCTAAGGTGTGTCTCTTGTAGGCAGCATATAATAAATGGATCATGCTTTTTTATCCAATCTGCCACTCTCCATCTCTTTATTGGTGCATTAAGTCCATTTACATTCAGTGTAATTATTGTTGATAGATATGAGTTTAGTACTGTCATCCTGATATCTCTTTTAGTGTGTTGTTCACAGTTTTTTTGTTCTCCTCAATTTTCTGTGCTGAGTCGTTTTTCTTTATGTATTTTTTTTTCATCTTGATCTTTGTTGTAGATTTTGTGTTTGCTGGGTCTTCATGTTTTTCTACTTTTTTATTTTGATTTGTAGGATTGTTAGAGTCCTTTGTGGTTACCTTAATATTTATCCTTATTTTCCTAAGTTTATACCAGTCTTTTATTAGTTTATATCACCTTAACTTCCCCTCCATATAGAAAATCAAGTCTCTATTTTATGAGTCCCACTTTTTTCATTTAAATATTATCCTTTTTTTTACATATTGATATCTGTTTCCCTATTTTCAGTGTTTTAGCTTTGATTAACTTTGATTTCCATATCTGAGTCAATAGTGGTTGCTCTGTCCTGTGTTCTAGTCTTGTGCTGTTAGCTGGTGTTACTGATTATCTAACCGTAGGACTCCCTTTAGTATTTCTTATAATTTTAGTTTGGTTTTTGCAAATTCCCTGAACTTCTGTTTATCTGGAAATGCCCTAATTTCGCCATCATATTTGAGAGACACTTTTTCTGGATATATAATTCTTGGCTGACACTTATTTTCCTTCAAGGCTTTATATATGTCATCTCATTGCCTTCTAGCCTGCATGGTTTCTGGTGAGTAGTCTGAGCTTATTCTAATTGACTATCCTTTGTAGATGACTTTTCTTTTATCCTTAGCCGCTCTTAAAATTCTCTCTTTATCTTTGGTTTTTCTGTGTTTGATTATAATATGTCTTGGTGACTTTCTTTTCGGAGCCACCTTATGTGAGGTTCGAAGAGCATCTTGGATAGATATCGTCTCATCTTTCATGATATCAGGGAAGTTTTCTGTCAAGAAATCTTCAACAATTTTCTCTATATTTTCTTTCATCCCCCCCGTTCTGGTACTCCAATCACTCGTAGGTTATTTCTCTTGATAGAGTCCCACATGACTCTTAGAGTTTCTTCATTCTTTTTAATTCTTTTATCTGATTCTTCCTCAAATAAGTTGGCATCAAGAGCTTTATCTTCAATGTCACTAATTCTAACTTCTACTGCCTCAATTCTGCTCCTATGACTTTCTACTGAGTTGCCTAATTCTAAAATTTTATTGTTAATCTTCTGGATTTCTGATTGCTGTCTCTCTATGGATTGTTGCAGCCTATTAAATTTGGCATTATGTTCTTGAATAACTTTTTAAGTTCTGCTACTACTGTGTCTGTATGTTCCCTGGCTGTTTCTGCATTCTATAGAATTTCCTGTCTTATTTCTAGAAGAGTTCTGTATATTAATCTTTTGTATTCTGCCTCTGGTAATTCCAAGAAGTTCTCTTTCTCCAGAGAATTTATTGATTCTTTATTTTGGAAGCTTGCTGAAGCCATCATGAACTGCCTCTTTATGTGACTTGATATTGACTGTTGTCTCCGAGCCATCAATAAAGTATTATAATTTTATTTTGTGTTTGCTTAGTGAGACCTAGCTTCCTATTTTGCTTTGTTTTGATATGCTCAGATAGGCTGCTCATGTGCACTAGTTTGATTTTTGACACCTTTTGATCGCTAATGTCCTGTCACCAGGTAGTAGGTTCTGTTAACTAAGTATGTGCTCACCGGAGTTCGTTAACATTTCCTATATGGGATCAGCTCGGGTGTGCAGGCAGTCAATCTCCAAGTGTGTGATGCAGGCTGTCACCCCCAGTCCTAGAGAGGCATGGGTGATTGGTGCAGGCACTGGACTCTGGCTGTGGTAGGGGATCATGTGCAGAGCCAGGCAAGGGGCTGATGGCTGCCCCTGAGAGTCTGAAAGGAATGCATGTCCCTATTCTCTAGGGTGAATAGGTAGGTGATTTTTGCAGCTGGACTAAGAGCACCCCACTCTGTTGACTGTAAAGACTCGAGGGCACCACTTTCTCTTGAACTCCTGTAGCAGGTGACTAGGCACTTTAGGTGTTACCAGCAGTCCTCAAGACCCTGCCGAAGATTGATAAAAGTGCCTACTTAAGGGGCAGGGCTGTTTCGAGGGTCACAAATTCACCTGTTCACAGCTGAAGCAGTTGAAGTTAAATTTCAGATGTTTGCCCTGTTGTACTGTGGCAGTGAGGGCTAACGTTGTTGAGATGGGTCCTCACAAGTCTATAGAGGGGTGTAAGGTATTCAAAGTCTGTGGACCACTGATAAATGTGGCCAGCAAAGGAGCTGTGCTGACCCTGTGTTCCTGGCCTAGGGGAGCCAGAAGCTTATTTGTTTCCTCTCCAAGACAAGGAGAATGGGTCAGGGCACCTTTTGGGATCTACTTCTGGCCCAGTGGACTCCCGGTGCAGAGCACAGAGGGAGGAGGTAAAAGGGAGAGAGGTTTCTTCCCAAATGGGCTTTTTTTTTTCCTTAATCCCCACGGAAGGGTGCACGCATGTACTTATCGAAGCCTCTTTGGAGCTGCTGTTTACTGGTTTGTAGTGTCCAACCAGAATCTCTGCTGCCGGGTCTCTCTTGATGTAGAAACTGCTTCTCCAGCACGCACACAGCACAGCTGTTTGCCTGCTTCACCGCAGACCGGCGTTGCTGTGGCTCTGCAGTTTGGCTGCCACAGCTCTAGCCCTCCTCTCCTCTTCCAGACGGTCTTCCTCTCCCATATCACTCAGACGGATTTCTTAACCTTGCCTTGTTCAGGGCTGCCAGATGTTCACATAGAATCAAATCACTTGTTTTTCCAGGTCTTTGTTGTAAGACGGATATAGGAGGCCTCTAACTACTCTGCCATGTTGACCACGCCCCCCGATTGAATGTCTTTGGATAGTCAATAAAATACAGGTAAACATCTTTCTTTTATTCTCTGCTTTCAGCCAAGATCCATCTGACATCAGCGATGATATCCCTCATTCAGCGTTCTTTTCTGAATCCAGCTTGAATTTCTGGCAGTTCCCTATCAATGTACTGCTGCAACTATTTTTGAATTATCTTCAGCAAAATTTTACTTGGGTGTGATATTAATGATACTGATTGATAATATGTGCATTCTGTTGGATCATCTTTCTTTGGAATGGGCACAGATATGGATCTCTTTCAGTCAGTTGGCCAGGGAGCTGTCTTCCAAATTTGTTGGCACAGTCAAGTGAGCACCTCCAGTGCTGCATCCATTTGTTGAAACATCTCAATTGGTATTCTGCCAATTCCTGGAGTCTTGTTTTTTGCCAATGCCTTCAGTGCAGCTTGGACTTCTTCCTTCAGTACCATTGGTTCTTGATCATATGCTACCTCCTGAAATGGCTGAACTTCAACCAGTTCTTTTTGTTACAGTGACTCTGTATATTCCTTCCATCTTCTTCTGATGCTACTGCATAGTTTAATATTTTGTCCATAGGATATTTCAGTATTGTAACTCAAGACTTGAATTTTTTTCTTCAGTTCTTTCAGCTTGAGAAATGCCAACCATGTTCTTTTCTTTTCTTTTGTTTTCTAACTCCATGTCTTTCCAGGTTTCATTATAATACTTTATTTTGTCTTCTCGAGTGCCCTTTAAAATATTCTGTTCAGCTCTTTTACTTCATCATTTCTTCCATTTGCTTTAGCTACTTTACATTCAAGAGTAAGTTTCAGAGTCTCTTCTGACATCCTGTTTTTCTTTTCTTTCCTTCCTTTCTTTTTAATGACCTTTTTGCTTTCTTCATCCCACAACTCATCTGGTCTTTGGTTATTAGTTGTTCAATGCATCAGAACTATTTTTTCAGGTGGGATATAGTCAAGGTCGTAATTTGCTTCTCATGGACTTGTTTTAATTTTCTTCAGCTTCAACTTAAACTTGCATGTGAGCAATTGATGGTCTCTTCTGCAATCAGCCCCGGCCTTGTTCTGACTGATGATATTGAGCTTTCCCATCACCTCCTTCCACAGATATAGTTGATTTGATTCCTGTGTTTCTCATTCAGTGAGGTCCAGGTGTACAGTTGTCATTTATGTTGTTGAAAAAAGGTATTTGCAATGAAGAAATTGGTCTTTCAAAATTCTATCATTCGATCTATCACCAGGGCCATATTTTCCAACTACCAATCCTTCTTTATTCCCAACTTCCCCATTCCAATCACCAGTAATTACCAATGCATTTTGATTGCATGTTTGATCAATTTCAGACTGTAGAAGTTGGTGAAAATCTTTAATTTCCTCATCTTTGGCATTAGTGGTTACTGTGTAAATTTGAATAATAGTCGTATTAACTGGTCTTCTTTGCAGGTATATGGATATTATCTCATACTGTACTTCAGGATAGATCTTGAAATGTTCTTTTTGATGATGAAGGTGATGTCATGCCTCTTCAATTTGTCATTCCCAGCATAGTAGACTATATGATTGTCTGATTCAAAATGGCCAATATCAGTCCATCTCATCTCACTAATGCCTAGGATATCGATCTTTGTGCATTCCATTTCCAGTTTAAATTGATTCATACTTTGTACATTCCATGTTCCAATTATCAATGATGTTTACAGCTGTTTCTTCGCATTTTGAGTTGTGCCACATCCATAAATGAAGATCCTGAAAGTTTACTCCATCCATGTCACTAAGGTCAACTCTACTTTGAGACGGCAGCTCCTCCCTAGTCATAAGGGTCCTATCTTGTGGCACAATATCAGACCATGTTCCACTACTATTCACAATGTTTTCACTGACCAATATTTTCAGAAGTAGACTGCCAGGTCCTTCTTCCTAGTATGCCTTAGTCTGGAAACTCTGCTGAAGCCTGTCCACCATGGGTAACCCTGCTGGTATTTGAAATACTGGTGGCATAGCTTACAGCATCACAGCAATATGCAAGCCACCAGAGTATGACAAACTGACAGATTCAAGAGCATTTTAGGGGTAAAGTACTATTAATACATCAACTATACATAATTCTTTAAGTCCATTAAGGAAAAGTAACTATTTCTCAGACATACAGATTTCATATCAACCTTATACTATCTTATAAATTTTGCAGTTTTTTTTCATTTCTTCAGAATTTCTTAAGAATTAAGTAAGTATATATATATATTCCATGATTTGAGTTCAGTTTAGGAAAGAATCCTCTATATTGAAGTTGCATTTCTGGGAGAAGGGAGAACCCGTTGTTTGCATTGCCCGGGTATGCTGAGAATTTGGAATCAGTTACCCACATTTCCAGTGTAGCTAACTGCTGAAATAGATTACCCTGGTGAGGGGCACTTATTTTAAGAAGAGTGTTAAGTGGGTATGACATTTTTCAAAATTTCTAGGGAGAACAGTGTTTGTTTTCCTTGAGGCTGAAGACTTGTTATTTAGTTTTGCATGAACTTCATGGATCTAAGACCTGGGGTAGAAAAGAGAAAATGTGATTGCCTTCAGTAAAATTGACAAATACATAAGAATAAGAAATTCAGGTAAAATGTTGGGTGTATTCCCCAAGGCAATCAATGCTATAATTATCACAATATACTACCTCTCTCGTGTTGCTGTGAAGTATAAAAAGTAGCAACTTATCTACCTTTAATTAGCTGTATTTAGTATTTTTTATGGCCACTGAATGTGGTACTCAGATTAGCATACATTAGCATATAATTTGCATACATACATCAAGGTATTTGGTTTTATTACTATTACCTTTAGTGGCCCTATTTCAGTAATGACTCTAATGGAATACAAGACAGAGATTTCTGACTCAATTCACAATCTTGGGAGTTTTATAATGGCAAGTTCCATGTTTAATATAAAATTCTTAAAAAAAAATGTCTGTGCCATCTTAATGTGGTCACTCAGTCTAGGTACTTATCTGGCAGATCCCCAGTAGGTGCTCAAATGAAAGCATTTACCTTCATTCTGCGCTCAGTAAAGGTATATTTTATAAAAAAGCCTCGAAGTATAAATTGCTTCAAGTTTGCTTAAAAGAAAGTTGCACACACAGTTTAATGAAGCTTACTAGTCTATCAGCAGCTAAAGGCCCAGAGAAAGAAAAATAACAGCTGCAGCTAAAGAATTTGGAGAAAGGTCAGAGGTCATTGCCTGCATCTGCATTCATGGGGGGACAGAGAGGAAAAATAAAGGGTATCTCTTTGTTGCCAGTCAGCACTATTTTAGAAAGTGCAGATACTGACTTAATTACCAATGTTCCCTTTCGCTCTGGGGTGTTGTGATGGCCTATAAATCAATACCTAAGTTCACATTGCTAAAAGCATGAAAACAATCAGCCTTTCGCACCCTTGGGAGCATAGTTTTCTGCTTCTTCCTCAGCGTTACTGACATTCAATATCAGACAGAAACAGAGGGCAGAGTCATCACAGAGGAGGTCAGAATTATGAAAACTGAGGCGTAAAGCAAAAATTTGGACTCCAGGCAACTCTTCAATTGTGTCAAGTCTTCCTCCATCACTTGATTGTTGTTGATTAGTTTTTAATCCTTATACCTAATCCTTAAGCCTAATTGCAAAGATAAATTTTGTTGAGTATTGAGTGCCAGTTTGAAGGTAGAGTTAACCTTTTTTTTAATTCAAATTAATTTCAGTATAGTGTGCTTGGAGTTGCTAACACATTTTTATCCATCTGTCTCAGCATGCTATGAAAATCCCTATGTCTGATTTTGATAAAGTAGGGATGTTGCTCTGGTTGTTAAAAATGGATGCTAGTTCTTTTACTGGGAATTATCTTTATTAACCTAGAGAGACCACCATAATCGAAAGGGAAAGCATCACGTTTGTAATCTGCAAAATGAGAAAATAGTCATTTCAAGGTAAGGCAGGCTTGATGGTGTTAAAAATAAAATTCTCACATTATTAAATCTGTGTATGAACTCATAAGCTTTATTTTTCAGTTCATGAATTGGGGAATATCTGGACTGAAAGTCAGACTAGTTTCAAAGTGTGGTAGAAACCAGAAGGGTTTTGTAAGTTACAGACACACAGGAACAAGGAAGTTATACTGGTCAAATTTCGCAGTGGCTAGAGGGCATTTTCTTTCCTTATTTGGGATAAAGGGTAAATTTTGAACTAGGTTAAACCAAGTAGACAAATTCTAATTGGGTAGCTTAGGTTTCCATTTCCTGGAAAGTCGATTGATTGACATGCGTTTCAGCTGGGAAGGTCAGGCATGTACAAGAAATAGAAACCTAGCTAGGTCTCAGTTTGCTGACATGCAGCTGAGCACAAGTGACTCCATTTTGGGCCTAGTATAGTTAGGTTAACAATGGTCTAGAAAAGTCAGAAAGAATTCCTTTCTAATTTGTATGCATCAAAGGGACTCTGTTTGAGATGCTGCTGAGGTTCGCTTCACAGGGGTAGTCTGATCATATCTGCATAGCATAACCACATGATCTGTATTTTGACCATTCCAGTAACCGATACTGCCACCCTGGATCCGATCAACCATGCACAAGTGTGATTTACTTGTTAAGACAAATGAAATAACCACAGGGGTTATTTGCCACGGGTAAAAGGAATACATAATAGGTATAGCATCTTTAAGTATTAAAGCTTTAGGGCTTGGCCTGTACACTTAGAGTGTCTATATGGGAGGAAAGTTAATAGTTTCATTTTCAATATGTACTATTTGCTCAAAATAGTTTTTGGAAGTATAGTCAAGGTGCAAATTTTGGATATATGAAAATGATGTCAATAATTTCTGTAAATTATTTCTCTATTTTTTTTTCACAGAAAAAAAAATCTGAAAAATTGCTGATAGTCTTTCAAACCTGTTTAATTTGGTCCAGCTTTCTGTTTTACTTTGTATTCTCTGGGATGTTTCTTATAGAAGGTACTTCTAAACGTCTTCTATGTAAAGAGTTCTATAATAGGTACAAATGTCATCTGATCATTATTTCACTCTTAGAGTGGGAATAGTCCCTAGAAGTCATCTAATTGAACCTCTTATTTTAACCAGTGGAACAAGGGAGAGGCCGTTTCATTTTGCTGCAAGGACTCAGCTGAAAAGAATACTGCACTTTAGCAACTGCAATTTGTTTGCAGGGAAGTTTTCCAATAATTAAGAGGCATTGCTCCTAGCTTTGCTATAAGGTGGCAAGTGTTTATTTATCTAATTATCACTACGAAGCATCCCACTGATAATGCTCTACCTTTCTTGGAGGGGCCAAAAGGAGAATGAACATAAATAAAGCGGTCGCATTTAACAGCAGCTTGTATTTTTCAAGACTTCAGCATGAGAGAAAGGTGAATTTAGAAGAATTCCATCTGCTATCTCCTGAAGGAATTGGGAACTAGGTGGAAAGACCATTCATTCTGTTGCCAGTGAGTGAGTACTCCAGAACGAACACACATATTATTATAACTGTTCAAATCATAAAACACAAGTCATAATTGAAGGCAGTGCCCATCCTAAATACTGAGGGCAATCTGCCCTGGCATCTAGCTACGCATTATGCCTTCTGGGATCCATTGAGCATATGCACATTCCATCAGCCAGAGTTGGCCAGCATATAATGTCTCTCTAGGGTTTCACTATTACCAGATTTGAATGCTGAGAAGAAGCTCATAATTGCTCATTATGATATTAGACAAGAGAATTCAAGTCCCATTTGATTGTAATGAATCTGTGGAGCCTCTGCCTTTTGCAGGTCCAAGCACATACAGAATTGAACTTGAGGCATGTGCAGTAAAACTTACAAAAGCCGGAACCTGTGTAAGGTGTAAACCTGTCAGAGGAGGAAAACTCAAGTATTTTCCACTAAGTGGTAGGATTGCATCCTGTCAAAGGAGGAAAACTTTGCAAGACCCGGAAAAACAAAGCAGCCCTGTCAAGTTCCAGCTCTCACAAGTTTCACTGTATATCGAAAAACGGAATTATACTTGAAGAGCTGAGTGTGAGTCTTGGACCCTATTCTTTTAAAAAACATGTTCAATGACTTCCCGTAGCCTGTTGATGGAAAAAAAAAAATTATAACATCTTTAGCAGAGAAACTCAATCTTCTTTCCAACCTGTATTTTTCCAGATTATCACTAAAATAATTCAGATTTTCTGTCTTCACATTGCAGGTAAACAACTTAAATGGTAAAAAACAAGACAAACTTCTTTCTTTAAAATGATGTACTGAGTCAGTGGCAGAATCAGTCAACTTTACACATAGCATAAAAATAAAAAGAAGTAAATATGAACATCATGAATGGATGTAGACATTGAAAATACCTACTTAGAATACAGGAAGCATCTCTGTGGCTACTTGAGTTTGGAAAGTGTCTAAGAAATTTCTAGAAAGCAGCTTTTATCCTGTTTTTGCAAGATGGAAAACCATGGAAGGCCTGCTAAGGCAGCAGATAACGTGGCCATAACAAAAGGGGAAGAAGAGTTAGAGCACTGCATTTGATTTCTAAGTGGAAAAACTAGGAACCATTTAGATGCTTGGCATTTCATCTTTCTGTGCTTTGATAAAGCATTAGTGATTCTCATTTACTCATAGTAGTAACCAGATGGCTGAAGGAGAGAAACAAAGATGAACTGGATTCTAATGGAAAGTACACTGAAACCCCAGGACTTCCCATTCAAAGCAAAAGTTGAAACTGGCCCAAATGTGCAGCACAACTTGTAGGTGTTATAAGAAAATAACTAGCAATAGACACGTTCATTAGCTGTCTTAAAGTGTGCAGGAAGATATAATATTAATTGCTTCCCAGTAGAATTTTTTTTTCCTTATAAACTACTAAATGATGTTGTGACTATTCTGCAAATAACACTAAATTTCCTTAATCTCAAGCTGGCTCCGAGTAATTTAATAAATATCTGATTGCCAGGAGAGAAAAGCTATGAGCTGGGGTCCTCTTTTTGAGAGAACCCTAACAATCATTGTTCAAAGAATGTACAGATATGTGTTTTTCTATCTCTTATTCAAACATTAGCAGGTCATCTCACTCTTAAATGGAGCAGTAGGTGTAAAAGTACAGTAACTGGACCAGAAATGGAATACAGTTCTAGTTTTTTACTTGTTACCTATTAACTGGGTATTGGCTTTAGCCAAATCATCGAAGCTCTTAGATTGCTTTGAATCAAACATGTATGAAACACCCTGCTTTCAATTTCAATAAATGTTTACTGATATGCTATAGGCTCCAAATAACTAGGCTACCTTTGAGATGTTTCATTAGATAAATCACAAAGTTACTTATCAATTATCTATTTATGTTTAAAAAGAAAATAAAAATGATTCAAACCAACCAACATCAAATCAATAGTGTATTGAGTACCAATTGTTTGCCTGGCATTATTGTTGTTGTTAGGTGCATTGAGTCAGTGACTCATAGCAACCCTATGTACAACAAAACAAAACACTTCCCGGACCTGTACCATCCTCACAATTGTTGTTATGCTTGAGCCCATTGTTGCAGCCACTGTGTCAATCCATCTCGTTGAGGGTCTTCCTCTTTTTCACTGACCCTCTACTTTATCAAGTATGATGCCCTTCTCCAGAAACTGGTCCCTTCGGATAACATATTCAGAGTATGTGAGATAAAGTCTTACCATCTTGGACTTCTGGGCAACATGGCACTATAGACAGAGGCACCATGCTGACCCTTTACAGCAAAGATCCGAAAAACTAAGTCAAACAGAGACAAACGTCAATCCTGAAACCTTAAGCATCTAATGAAGAGATAAAGAACTCAGCCTAGCGCCAAATGGAATAAGAAATAGAGAGAGAACAGAGAGCAAGGAAAAAGGTCTCCTATCAGCTACTACAGCACAGATCCACCATCTTGGACTCCTACTGGACATTGGTGAACAGGGTATGAGAAAGCAACTTCGCAAAGTTTCCAGCAGGAGACAGAACAACCAGTGACCAGAGACATACGCTTTCCCACCACCTATCCTTCTTCACCTCCACTTGGCTTCCTCTGCTTCCTGTGGCCACAGTCTCCCGGCCACGAAGCACTGGCTTCACCCCAGAGCCACTTGGATTCAATCCGCCCTCACTGGCCAGCTCCCTGAGTGCCATTTGTTGGCTTCTAGTGTTGCTTTTTTCCACTTCTTTAGATTTTTTCCTTACCTCTCACTGTCTCCCTGTCCTTTCTCTCAAATACCTGGCTCTCTGTGCCATCTATGCTTCTTCCTGAAAAGCTGGGAAACATTGCTCTACTGCGAAACTACTTCCCGGCCTGAGCTACCACACTTGTGGGTTCCCTGTGGCTTTTGGTTGTTGTTGTTCTGTTTTGATTTGTTTGTCTGTTTGTTTGTTTTCTTTTTCTTTTCTCAGTTTGGGAGCCCATTCTAGAGAAGCAATACTGTGCTGCTTGGAAGCTACTCCCTTACTCTGCACAGACGTGAGGTGGGATCGCTAGGGGCATTTATTTTTTCTTGTTTTTTCCTTTTTTTGTCTTGTTTTCTTCTCTCTTTCTCTTTCTTCAGTTCTCAGTTTCTCATCTCTCTATACTTACCTTCTCTTCCTGTCTCCTGAATACCTGGTGCTGTGTGACACCTCTATCCCTTCTAGACAGGCTGTACTTCATGGCCTGGGAGAACTTCCCCAGTCCTTGCAGCCACACTGGTAGGATTACTGGAGGCTTTGCTTTTTTTATTTATTCATTTTTTTTCTTTTTCTTTTTTGCTTTTCTCCATTTCTCTCTCATCTCTCCACTCCAATGGCAAGCTCCCTTAGCACTCTTTTTTGTTCGCTTGTTTGCATTTTTTGGCTCCTGTTCCTCTCTCCTCTCTCTCCTCTTTCCCATACCCATCTTAGCTCCACACATCATAATCTCCCCCCGCCATGCCTACCTGCACTGTGCGCTGAACATCATACCCTCAAGCAGCACAAACAAGGCTAACCAGAACCTACCCTGCACTGATTCCTGACCTACCCTGTCGAGCCTAGTACATGCCACAAAAAACCCATGCCAGCAACTCCCTTTCAGCTGGACCTGCACACTGTGACATACCTGAGTGACTGACCCTGCCCATTGGAGAAGGAGGTGAAAAGAATTGAGCCTACATATGAGCAAACAACAAAGAATGCACAGCCCACCTGCTTAGACGTAACTAAATAAAACAAAAAAGCAGGATGAAACAAACAAATCCACAAATAATAAATGAGTAAAATAAATACTGAATGTCCCAAAGACAGAAGACAATATCAAAACATATAAAAAATCAGGAAAGGATAGTTTCAGTAGGCATCCAAAATAAAACACCAGATGACTTTCCAGTAGAAGAAAAGGCACTAGCACTATCTGATAGGGAATTCAAATCTCTAATATTCAGAGCTATCCAAGAGTTCAAACAAAAAACAAAAAAATAATGAGGGAAAAATAGACAAATTCATGGAAAAGGCAGACAAATTCATGGAAAGTACAGACCAAAAAAAAAGGAAGAATTCAGGAAAATCATGCAGGAACAAAATGCCAAAATAAATTCACAACTAGAAATCATACAAAACCAACAATTAGAAATCCAAAAGATAAACAACAAGATTTCAGAAATGGACAGTGTCACAGAAGGGCTGAGGAGCAGATTTGAAATGGTGAAAAATAGGATCAGAGGAATTGAAGACAAACACTTGAATACAATTCTGTTCAAGGAAAACTCAGAAAAAAGAATGAAGAAAAATGAAGAGACCCTGAGAATTATGTGGAATACACTCAAAAGAAAAATTTGGGGGTGATCAGAGTTCCAGAACAGGGGGAGAAAACAAAAAACACAGGATCATTGAAGAATTGCTAACAGAAAACTTCCCCAATATTGTAAAAGATTAAAAGCTGACCATCTAAGAAGTTCAATGAACACTATATAGGATAGACCCCAAAAGAAAATCACCAAGGCATATCATAATCACCCTCACTAAAACTGAAGACAAACAAAGAATCCCGAGAGCAGCTAAAAAAAAAAAAAACAAAAAAAAGTCACATACAGAGGAGAAACAATAAGACTAAGCTTGGATTATTCGGCAGAAACCATGAAGGCAAGAAGGCAGTGGGATGACATATATGAAACCTTGAAAGAAAAAAATTGCCAGCCAAGAATAATCTATCCTGCAAAACTCTCATTCAAATATGATGGTGAGTAAAAGACCTATACAAAGATAACTACAAAATACTACTGCAAGAAACCCAAAGGGATCTACATAACTGGAAATACATACCGTGCTCATGGATAGGTAGAATCAACATTGTGAAAATGACAATTCTACCAAAAGCAATTTACAAATACAATGAAATCCCGATTCAAATACCAACAACATTCTTTAAAGAGATGGAAAAACTAATCATTAACTTTATATGGAGAGGGAAGAAGCTCCAAATAAGTAAAGTGCTACTAAAGAAGAAAAACAAAGTAGGAGGACTCACAATACCTGACCTCAGAACCTACTATACAGCTATGGTAGTCAAAACATCCTGGTACCGGTACAATGATAGATACATTGACCAATGGAACAGAATTGAGAACCCAGATGTAAATACATTCACTTACAGTCATCTGATCTTCCACAAGGGCCCAAAGTCCATCAAATGGGGAAAAGACAGTCTTTTTAACAAATGGTGCTGGCAAAACTGGATATCCACCCGCAAAAAAATGAAACAGGACCCATACCTCACACTATATATAAAAACTAATTCAAATTGGATCGAAGACCAAAATATAAAGCCAAAAACTATAAAGTTTATAGAAGAAAAAATAAGACCAATGCTACAGGCCCTAATACATGGCATTAACAGGATACAAACCATAACCATCAACACACAAACCCCAGAAGATAAGCTAGATAACTGGGATCTTCTAAAAATCAAACACCTATGCTCTTCAAAACACTTCACCAAAAGACTAAAAGGAGAACCTACAGACTGTGAAAAAAAATTTTGGACAGTACAAGTCAGACAAAGCTCTAATCTCCATAATCTACAAGAAAATCCAACCCCTCTACTACAAAAAGAAAAATAATCCTATTAAAAAATGGTCAAAGGAAATGAACAGACACTTAACCAAAGAAGACATTCAAGCGGCCAATCACTCCTGATCACTAGCCATTAGAGAAATGCAAGTTAAGACCACAATGAGATACAATCTCACCCTGGCATTACTGGCACAAATCAAAAATACCGGAAATAACAAATGTTGGAGGGGCTGCGGGGAGATCAGAACTCTTATGCACTGCTGGTGGGAAAGCAAAATGATACAGCCATTTTGCAGAATGATATGGCGCTTCCTTAGAAAGCCGGAAATAGAAATACCATATGATCCAGCAATCCCACTCCTAGGAATATATCCTAGAGAAATAAGAGTTGTCACTCAAATAGACATATGAACACCCATGTTCATGGAAGCATTGTTCACAATAGCAAAACGATGGAAACAACCTAGATGCCCAACAACAGATGAATGGATAAACGAACTATGGTACATACACACAACAGAGTACTACGCAGCAATAAAGAACAGTGATGAATCTGTGAAGCATCTCATAACATGGATGAAACTGGAGGACATTATGCTGAGTGAAATAAGTCAATTACAAAAGGACAGATATTGTATGAGACCTCTATTGTAAAAGCCCATGAAAAAGTTCACACACAAAAAGTAACAATCTTTGTTGGTTATGAGGGATGGGAGGGGTGGGGGGAAATACTAAACAGGCAATAGATACATGGTATCTTTGATGAAGGGTGAGACAGCACACAATACTAGGGAAACCAGCACAACTTGTACAAGGAAAGATCATGGAAGCTCCCTAGACACATCCAAACTCCCTGAGAGACTGAATTGCTGGGCAGAGGGCTGTGGGGACCATGGTCTCAGGGAACATCTAGCTCAATTGGCATAACTAAGTTTTAAAGACAATATTCTACATTATACCTTGTTGAGTAGCGTCTGGGTCTTAAAAGCCTATGAGCATCCATCTAAGATACTCCACTGGTCTTACCCCTTCGGGAGCAAGGGAGAATGAAGAGAACAGGATACAAGGAAAAGATTAGTCCAAAGGACTGATGGACCACAGCTACCACAGCCTCCACCAGACTGAGTTCACTACAGCCAGATGGTGCCCGGCTACCACCACTGACTGCTCTGACCAGATCACAACAGAGGGTTCTGGACAGAGCTGGAGAAGGATGTAGAACAAAATTCTAACACACACAAAAAAGACCAGATTTACTGGCCTGACAGAGACTGGAGATACCATGAGAGTATGGCCCCTAGACACCCTTTTAGCTCAGTGGTGAAGTCACTTCCAAGGTTTACCGTTCAGCTGGTGATTGGATAGCCCCGTATAATAAAACGGGACTAATGAGGCACAGCAGTCCAGGAACAAGGACTAGAAGGTGGAAGGGGACAGGAAAGCTGGTGATAAGGAACTCAAGGTTGACTAAGGACAGTGTTGACATGTAGTGGAGTTGTTAACCATTGTCATAGTGCAACACGTGTACTGTTTAATGAGAAACTATTTTCTTCTGTAATCCTTCATCTAAAGTGAGAATAGCAGCACAAGTGGAAGAATGTAATCAATGTCACTGAACTGTGCATGTAGAAATTTTTGAAATGGTGTATCTCTGGCTATGCATATTTTCACCAAAAAAAAAAAAAAGTCAAGAAGGGAGAGGGTTGACATGTGGTGGGGTTGTTAACAAATATCATAAAACAATATGTGTACTGACATTTTAATGAGAAACTATTTGTTCTGTAAACCTTCACCTGAAGTACAATAAAAAAATAAATAAAATATAGACAAAAATAAAGCATTTATGTAATTCATTCATCTATTTGCTCAAATATGAGTTTAAGACTGGGAGAAACCCCAAGATTTCACCTTCTCTCTCCCTTTGCCCTTTGTGGAGGAATTATATTGAGTCAATTGTTAGCAGCTGCAATTAGTGTGGAAAATACATTAATACAAAGGAGTGCTGAGGAGGTAAAAGAAAATCAAGTGGAAGGAAATGAAGTGACTGTTAACAGAAGAGTAGAATCCTATTGCCACACACACACACACACACACACACACACACACACACAGAGCAAAGTGGAATTAAACTTGGGGCCACACCATAGTTCCATCCCACCACATTTGTGACCAGCTGGGAAAGTGGCCTCATATTGGGAGGATTCTCTTTTTTCAGATTACAGAATGTACTTTTTCACATGCCCTGGTGTATCCAAGGATTATTTATTTTCAAATTCTAAGTTGCAAACATGTCCTGAAAGACTGAGCCCCACATTGACCAGGTTTCCTGCCACCCTCACTGCCCAGCCCCCAGTGGGCATCTGTGGGTGGTACAGTTAATGTGCTCAGTTGCTAGCTGACAAGTTGGAGGTTTGAGTCCACCCAGAGGCACCTCAGAAGAAAGACCTGGTGTCTTAGGCTGGGTTCTCTAGAGAAGCAAAACCAGTAAAGCATATAAACATGTATGTAGAGAGATTTATATTAAGGAAACGACTCACGCAATTGTAAAGGCTGGAACATCCCAAGTCTGTGGATCAGGATAGAGGCTTCTCCTGATTCATGCAGCCGGAGGGGCTGGAAAACCCAAGATCTGTGAATCCCAAGACCAGCAGGTAAGCTTCTAGTTTAAGTCCCAAGAACCAGGGGTCAGATGAACTGGAGCCAGCTGCAAGATCCAGAGCAGGCAAAAGCCAGAACATCTGCTTATATTCAGATGTGGGCCACATGCCCAAGGAAACTCCCTTTCAACTGATTGGCTACTCACAGCAGATCCCATCATGGAGGTGATCACATATAAACACTAAGAATCATGGTCCAGCCAAGTTGACACGTAATCTTAACCAGCACAACTGGTGACCTACTTCTCAAAAATCAGTTATTGAAAACCCCCTGGAGATCAGTTCTACTCTGACACACATGGGGTCGCCATGAGTCTGAATACACTCAACAGCAGCAGGGTAAGATTCTATTTTTTCTTCTTAAGCATTTTCAGATCTTTACAATTAAATCAGTTATGACAAATAGAAAAAAAAAAAAGACATTTTGTTATTTGTCAAAAATGGTGCCACTATATTTGTAAAGTGACAGAAGTACTCCTGAGGGTGAGTCAGGAACAATTCCTCGTCATCAGAGGGTCTTCTGTTCTGGGAAGGATGAGTCCAGGATAAGTCCACAATTGATGGAAGACCGGAGCCCCATCCGTAGGGCTAGTGGTGAGATAAGAATTTAGGAACTTTGTCATCGACTTCTCTCATTACCTAGGAACTTCTCAGCCTTCAAATGTTTTGTGGCGCTTCCCTCTTTCAGAGCATACTTCCAGCTGTATCCTCCCTCTGTCAACAGAAGTCAAGCTCTAACCTAAAATAACTGATTTTTTTTTTTTTTTAGTGTTGTATTTTACAGTGCTATCTATATGTATAGGGGCCCTGGTGGCATAGTGGTTAAGAGCTATGGCTGCTAGCCAAATGGTTGGCAGTATGAATCCACCAGCCAATCCTTGGAAACCCTATGGGGCAGTTCTACTCAGTCCTATAGGGTCTCTATGAGTCAAAATCAACTCGACAGCAACGGGTTTGGTTTTGGTTTTATATATGTATCACTCAGGATCCAATCAGAGAAACAGAACCAATAGGAAATACATCCTAATATATGGAAAGAGATTTATTGCAAAGAATTTGCCTATGTGATTGTGGGCGCTGGAGAGACAAGTCTGAAACTCATAGGGGAGGCTCTCAGGAAAGGCAGGCTGGAACGCTTGAGTATAGGCAGATGCTGCAGTCCACAGGAGGAATTTCTTTTTCAGGAAGCCTCAGCTCTGATTTTAAGGTCTTTCAGCTGGTTGAATCAAGTCCACCCAGATTATCTAGGATAATCTCCCTTACTTAAAATCAAATGAATATGGACTTTAATCACATCCACAAAATACTTTTCACAGCAACATCTGCATTAGTGTTTGACTGAGTGACTGGAAACTCTAACCTAGTGGCAGAGCTAGAAATATTACTTCATGTATTCAAGGAGGAAATGTTCTAGCAATCAGATAAGTTCTCTGCTGCTTGGAAATGGTAATAGGCAACGGGGACAAAAATAGTTTGGGGGTAGGGGAAAGGCAACCAGGACCCAAGTTCCAAACAATCTGTAAATTGTTTGGGAATTTAATCATTTTATATGGACATTTTTTTTCCATGAGTAATAGCTGAGGAGAAGACAAGTCTTTCATTTGTGTCAGGACTCAGTGGCAGTTTGAGGAAAATTTTGATTGCCACCCTTGGCGTGTTTTTCCAAGCTGTCAGGCGTGTGAGGAGATGGACTGTACCCGCCTGTCCTGCTGACCTTCACAAGCCTGTAAGAAAAAGTCCTGAGCAGGCAGGTGTGAGTTCTCTGGAATATGTTTAGCAACCAGAGAGAACTGCTTTTACAATACTGCCAAGTTGACTTCTGCTAAAAATCCCAGCAACGTCTCAGCTGCCTTGACCCTGGGGTGCACACAAAACTAAGGAGGCTTGTTCATGAGATGTCAACCCCACCCCCACCCCATAACAACCTGTCACTTAAAAGTCTTGCCCCCTTCTCCCTCCCTCATGGGATCCTCACAGAGGAACATTTCATTCTCCAGATTACTGCTTTAATGGATTAGATGATAAAATAAAACTGCCACAGGGAAGGTACAGGTTTATTACTTACAATATTTCTGTCAGTAAATGGCTTTTCTTTCCTCTTTTTCTGTTCTTTCTTCCTTTGTGTCTCTCTTTCTTCCTTCATTCCTTTCTTGCTTGCCTGCCTGCCCTTTTGTTTCTCTCTTCAAAAGTATTTTGTTATCAAAGATTTTTCAAATATAAAAATCATATAATGGATAACTATGCACCTATCACTGAGATTAAACAGATGTTAACATGTTTTGTCATGTGTGTTTTGGGTCTTTTAAAAGAAGTAAAACATTACAGAATGAGCTAAAGCCTTAACTACCTACCAGTTGCCATCAAGTAGACTGACTCATGGAGACCGCATGTGTGGTTTTCAATAGCTGATTTTTTCTGAAGTAGATCAGCAGGCCTTTCTTCTGGGGCACCTCCTGATGAGTTTGAACTATGGAGCTTTTGGTTAGTAGCTGAGGGCTTAACTATTTGCGTCACCCAGGGCTCCTGAGCTAAAGCCTTACTTTCTACTTTTTCCCACTTCTTTTTCTTTACAAGTAACTAATATCTTAAAGGTTCCATATACCATTCTCATCTGTATTTTTGTATCTATCTAACATCACTGTGATAACCATCTTCATATTTAGTCTTAAAAGGAGTGAGAATACAGTGAATTGTGGGGCTTGTATATAAAATAAGAAATTTTAGTGGGTATATTAGTTTAGTTAATCTAAACACCAGCTGTTGTAAAAGATAACCCCTCCCCCTCAGGTCTCAGGGACTTGAAAAAAGAGAAGTCTGTTTTTCACTCATGTATAATTCAAAATAAACTTGATTGGCAGTTCACATCCCAATATGGCTGTTTAGGGACCAAGGGGCTGCCTATCTTGTGGATCCACCCTCTCCTAGGTTCTTGAAGTTCTCTGAATTTTCTAGCAGGTGGAGAAAAAGGAGGGAGGACCATGTGTGGAAACCCATCACTTTCATTCGCATCCTTATAACTGTAAATCAGTCACATGGCAACATCTAATTGCAGAGGAAACTGGGAAATATGGTGAATTGCATACCCAGGGAGTCTAGAAAGGGAATTTGGTATTTAGTCCATATTCTCTGACACAGTGATCTCATAAAAGAGAGGAGTTCCTATAGTCTTAGATAGTCTTGTCTGAAAGCTACACAGTTACTCAAGCCAGCTCTCTAGAACTACTGGAGATCAGGATTAATTAAGAAAATATAGGGGAAGTGGCAATGTGATTCTCAGAAGGACTTCAGCTCTGAGCAAGGTCTTCTATAAAATGTTGCTGCTTTTTATGTCCATGAAGCCCATTCCAGACTCAAATTCCACAATTAATTTCCATGATCTTCAGATGTTGGCTCCTCAACAGCATTCAAGCCTCAGCTTAAATGCCATATCCTCAGAGAGGCCTTCTTTCAAATCACATTTTCTAAGAGTTTTTCCTTCCACCTAGTCAATCTCTAATACATTACCCTATTTTTCTTACTTCATAGAACCTATCTGTATATGAAGTTATTTTGTCTATTGACATGTTCACTTTCTTCCTCTCCTATTGGGATGTCATCTCCAGGAAAGCATGAATCTTCTCTGTTTTATATACTGGAGCTGGGTTTTTGCAATAAATATTTGTTGAATGAATAAATGGAATAATTATTCTATCTATAAAACTGGAAATATTCCATTTTCTACTAGTCTACAAGAAAACAGAAATCCACAAATACAATTATAATAATTTCCACTTATGAGAAATCAAAACAACAAAAAACAAATCCATTGTCAAATCGATTCTGGCTCATAGCCACACTATAGGACAGAGTAGAACTGCCCCATAGAGTTTCCAAAGCTGTAATCTTTATGGAAGCAGACTGCCACATCTTTCTTCTGTGGAGCAATTGGTGGGTTTGAATCACAGATCTTTACGTTTAGGGGCCAAGTGCTTAACCACTGTGCTGACAAATCAGTGGCATATTAATGCACAAATGCTTTTATATATATGTAAGTTTTCTTTTCAATTGTGTCACCTTTATCCATTTCATTTTAAAGCAATTCAGATACAGTCCGTTAAAGCTCTCTGTCTAATATGTCCACTTAGGTTGATAAAAGTGACACACCTTCAAACAATTGAAGAATAAGGCTATACTATGGGCACTACTGGGTAACTATGATACAGTTACAAAGCATATGGAATGAAATAAACATGACTTGTTCTTTCAGAATTAGGTCAGTTTTAGGTCACTAACAAACAACCAATATCCATCCTATTAATCCAAAGTTTGTAGACAGAAATAATATTGTAATTCTTATTGCAAGACCACTGTTGTATTTTTAAATGGCAGAAAAATTGAATGTAGAGCATTGTACATAGGTGCCACTATAATTAGCAACAGTATAGTTTAGATCTAAATATTCAGGAGATCATTTTATGTCCAATCTAAGAAAGAAAGAGATTTTTTTTGATGGCATAGTAGACATGGAATTCTAGGATTCGCAAAAACCTCTACATGAATTAGCTTAGTCCACTGCTTTTGGGTAAAACACGATCTAAGGTTGTAGAATCTCCTCTCTTTCCTCAAGATATTTAGGCATCTAAAGTCATGTGTATTTCATCTCATGGCTAGAAGGATGGTGTAGACAGCCTCTTATGTTTACATCCAACACAGAATTCATCTCTCCTTTCTCTGTCTCTGTCTTTCTCACTCTCTCTCTGTCTCTCTCTGTCTTTTACTCTCTTCTCTCTCTGTCTCTCTCTCTGTGTATATCTCTCTTTTTCTGTCTCTCTTCGTTTCTGCCTCTGTCTTTCTCTCTATCTATCTACATATATATCAAAGGATACCTGTGAATTCAATAAATTCCTATGCCAGGCTTTAAACTGTCACCTTATTTACATTTTTCAGCGGTTACAGGCTTACCAATCACCCAAAATACTGTTGACAGGTGCCTATACACTATGGAGTACCTAAAATAAGTCTTGGATTTTAGCATCATTTATGTTTGTGTGGCATTCATTTTATCAGCTCGGATGACTGAGTTCAAGATGAGTAATGTTACTAGGGATTCTCATCCACAAACTTTAGTCCTATCATTTCCACAAACACCAAATGCAGCACTTTCTCCTGGCTTGTCATCAGGATTCCTCTCCCAGTGCAATGTCTTCGCAGCCCAGCTACAGCACTGCTTTTCAGAGCAAGGCATTGAATTCAGGTTCCATTCTCCTGCCAGCTCAATGCCTCACTGATTTTCCTCTGTTGTTTCCAAATATATTGTGCAGATAAATGAGTGGTGGGCAGGATTTTTGAAGTTTGTATAAGGATTTAGTGAAGATAAAAATCCAAATGTTTGGGTATTCATATACTGCTTATCCATTCTCTTTGGAAGCCCGTGGGATACCATCCAAGAGGAGTCATATCTTGCCAACATTTCCTGCTGCAAGTTGGGCAAAAATAGCACATGGTCCTACTTGGAATACTTATATGTTTTCAATTGTGGTCATAGAAACTGCCTCGATCAGCAATTTTGGGAAACAAACAGGTAAATCAGACTCTTTTGGAATTTTAAAAGACTTGAGTTCTGGATTATAAATATAAGTATGTTTTGTTTTGTCCAAAATAGTCAAACGGGGTGGATTTGAGAGCAATGATTCAGAAGTGAATATTGATTTTGCAAAGATTCCTTCTGTAAATCTGAGTGAATCCTTTGGTTCCTTGGTTCTTTCATTGGCATAATTTATATATTCTAGCTAACAGGTTTCTCGGAAAAAAAAGTTTAGTGCTTTATACACATGAAAGAAAATTAGAAAATTAGTAGCCGTTCATGAATTCTCTGAGACCACATACAATATTTAGAAAGATCCCAGGGGTTTACATTATAAATACATAGTATCTGTAAGAGAGTCATTATCTGTATGAGTCAATATTTTTAAGTGCCTAAATTGACCAAGTAATGACCCAGCATAAAGGAAAATTAAGTCCATCATATCAGAAAATAGGTCTATATTATCTTTATGGAAACTTCTTAGGCAATTTGAGTTTCTGACTCCTTACTCTCTTAACTTCTGCTGACCATTAAACAATACTCAGGAATGTCTTCCTCAACTACTCACTTGGTCATACACCTACAGCAAATCCCCACAGTATGTATAACATCAAAGTTACACTGAAAGATCCAACACTAGCAACAGTCCTTCTTCCTTAATACCCAATAACATGATTTTATACACAATGATTTGGTATTATATTGAGTGTGTTTCCCTAAAATTCATCCATGTATAATTTTCGTAAGATTTTCCCAAAGGTCAACTAGATGTTATTTATTGGCTGATCCCTCCATCCAGTAAATCTTCTGGCACCTAAACCTTGGGTATACATGTTGTTGTTGTTGTTAGGTGCCATCAAGTCGGTTCTGACTCATAGCGACCCTATAGGACAGAGTAGAACTGCCCCATAGGGTTTCCAAGGAGCGACTAGTGGATTTGAACTGCCAATCTTTTGGTTAGCAGTCGACCTCTTAACCACCATGCCACCTCTGAATAACTATGTTGTTGTTGTGTGCCTCGAGTCAATTCCAACTCATCAACCTTACACGACAGAGTAGAACTGCCCCACAGGGTTTTCTAGGCTGTAATCTTTGCAGAAGCAGATCATGAGGTCTTTTCTCCTGTGGAACAGCTGTTGGGTTCAAACTTCTGACATTTTGGTTAGCAGACAAGCTCTTAATCATTGTACTGCCAGGCCTCCTTCTGAATAAATACATGAATACTTTCTACTATCTATGCAGGCAAATCTATCACTACCATTTGTTGCGTACTTATTCTATAACAAACACTGCACTAAACATTTATAAGCATAACTTCATTTTATTCTTACAATAACTCTGTGAGGCAAGATCATTATTATTTCTGTTTTAAAGAGAGTAAAATAAGACTCAGAATGGTAAGTGCCTTGCCCTAAGTCACAGAGCCTGTGAGGAATAGCATGGGGACTCATGCTCAGGCCACCTGGTTGTGCCGTCACCAGTAGACCTCACTATGCAAAGCCAGGAAGATGGAGATGGTGGTTAAAGCGTTCTGATCATTCCTGACACCCCGGCCACTCCGTCTCCTGCATATCTTTCTAAACACGGGCATCTCAGACAGACCCTCAGGTTTAATGGATCTGAACACATCAAATACTATGGACACAGGTCACTGTCCCCAGAACCCAAGCATATCCAGCCCTACAGAAGAGACAGGAGAGTATTGAGATAGTTTGGAAATTCCGGAAGGCTATCTTTATTTATTTATCTTTACATTTCATCTAAATTCCTTGGTTACTCCTCTCAAAAGACTAGTTGTGTATGATTTTCACACAATTATTCTAGTAACTTAGGCTTAAACATCCAGTGGCAATGTGAAAAACCGTAGGGGTTAATTTCTAAGTATTCACAGGAGTAATTGAAAACAAGTTAGGTAGTATCTGCTTACTTAAAAAAAAAAAGTACAATAAATTTCTGAGAATGTTACTTTAAGTATGTTATTCAAAAAATGTTAAGTAATTTCCACAATGAAAATAAGTGGTCTTGGGGAACATCTAGCTCAATTGGCATAACATAGTTTATAAAGAACATGTTCTACATTCTACCTTGGTGAGTAGTGTCTGCTGTCTTAAAAGCCTGTGAGCAGACATCTAAGATACTCCACTGGTCTCATCCCTTCAGGAGCAAGGGAGACTGAAGAAAACAAGATACAAAAGAAAGATTAGTCCAAAGGACCAATGGACCACAACTACCATGGCCTCCACCAGACTGAGTCCAGTACAACTAGGTGGTGGCTACCATCGCTAACTGCTCTGACAGGGATCACAATAGAGGGTTCCTGATAGAGCTGGAAAAAAATGTAGAACAAAATTCTAACTCACAAAAAAAGACTAGACTTACTGGCCTGACAGAGACTGGAGAAACCTCTGAGACTATGGTCCCTGGACACCATTTTAGCTCAGTAACGAAGTCACTCCCGAAGTTCACCCTTCAGCCAAAGATTAGACAGGCCCATATAACAAAATGAGACTAACAGAGCACAACAGCCCAAGGACAAGGGCTAGAAGGCAGAAGGGGACAGGAAAGCTGGTAATAAGGAACCCAAGGTCAAGAAGGGAGCGTGTTGACATGTTGTGGGGTTGTTAACCAATGTCATAAAACAATATGTGTACTATTTAATGAGAAACTACTTGTTCTGTAAACCTTCATCTAAAGTACAATAAAATAAATAAATAAAATTAAAAATGAAGAAAATAAGTGTTAATTCTACAGTATAACTGTGTGCTCATTTTTTGGAACTTAATACAGAGTATAGAGTTAACTGTGAAGTATGTATGTGCTTAAGAGTTTGTTACAGGCATGACTTTTGGTAGAATCTGCTTATGGTTTTCCAAATCTTTTATTTAGTTATGCACATTGCCATGTTACTTTCTCAAAGTCCAAACAGTGAGTGAATTGTTTTCTCTGAGAAGATAAGACTGCTAATTGTGTTTAAGATAATATGTATGAACAAATATATAGCATTTAGTTACAAGTTAATAATAACTACATTATTAAGATCTGATAAAATCTGAGTATTGTGAGTTTTCATTATCAACTTATGTGAAGTTTTCACACAAAGGAGCCAACAGACAAACTTCATTTTATTCATAGGCATAACTTGGGCTTTTTGTTCTAATGTAAACAACTTTTCTCCTCCTTTAGACCAAACTTATGAAGTCAGTCAACAATTCAAATTTTACCCAGCAAAAACTCATCAGATGTTATTTGTAGTTTTGATAATACAAATACATGTGCTGAGTTCATGATAACAATTGGTTATCTTGCGTGAAGAACTTATCTTTATACTATTTTTTAGAAACCCACCCAAATTTTTTTTCGTGCTGTTTATAATTTTAGCCACAACATGAAGAATCATTTAGTGCAAACTAGGCTGTATTTATTTAAAATGCTAAAAATGATCTGGGCTCAAAACTAAAGATTTTTGTTTGGTCATATTTGTTCAAGAATTTTATACACTCTGAAGCCTTTTATGGAATTTGTATTACAGTCTTACTTTATGTTCACTTTACCTAGAAATATACTTATTACAAATGTTGGACTGTGCAAAGCAGAAAAAATGGTGACAATCAAATATTTTTTACAAGAATCTTTCCTTGGTTTTATGGATTTATATTTCATTATTTACCCATAGCATGTGGACAGTTTTCTTCCATAAGTCCAAAGAGCGCTCATGGAAAGTACAAAATTGGGAACCAGAGTGACATCACACAAAATGCGGCAGTAGGAAGCACTAGAGGTAGGTCCCTACTCCAAAACAACAATTGAACTGGAAAGAGCTATTGGAATCAACTATTCTGGAACTCTGGAACCTGACTGAACACTTAAAGAAGGGAATGCCAGATGAAAGGAAAGGCTTCTGATCCTCTATAGATGAGCAATGTGCACCATCACTGGCAGATCAATGTGTGTCTACCATTGCCCATTTCTCAGCCCCACTGTGGTGGTGGGAATCATGACTCATGTTGCTGGTTGGCACCAGGGTGGGCAACAGACACCTTGTGCTTCAAGAATTTGCAGAGTTGGGTTGCTCTGGTGGTGCCCCAAGAGAAGGATGCAGAGTAGTGCTGCAGTTTGAGCCCTTTTGTAGTGGCTTATTCTGGCAGAAAAAAATTTAAAAAGCCAGTGCATCTATTTTTCTTTTTTTTCTTTTTTCTGTGAAATCTGTCAGGCCACTGACTGAACGCAGAGATAATAGAATTGGAATATACACTTCACAATTTGTTTGCAAACAGTATGGTGAATGTGATTAATGTCACTGAATTGTACACTTTAGACTGGTTGAAGTAGCAAATTTTTTGTGATATATGTTTAAACACGATTAAAAAAATAATGCTGCAACAAGAACAAAAAATTAGGAAACATCTTTTCCTTGCCACTTTTTACTCCAACATTCTGTGGCCAATGGTGGTCCAACCTCACCGCCCTTTAACCCTATGTCTAATTAGAGGACTAATTGGCAGGTTTTCATGGCAATTCACAAATCATAGTATGTAATAGGCAAAATTGGCTTGTTTTAAGTTTTTTTTAAATGTGCCAATAGTATCAAAGGTAATTTCATGGAGAAACTAATGCATCTTTGCTTTTTTCCTTACTAATTTTGCTTTTAAAGAAAAATGTTAAATGTAATATATGTTTATTCTTTAAGAAAAACAAATTAAAACAGCAATACTGTAACATATTAACATCTGTGATGCTCAAAAGATGGTTCTAGTTAAAAAATTTCAGGAAATATTTTAACATTCTAATAAATGTAAGCACATACTCATATTAAAGGGGAAATAGCAAAAGTCCATCCTTATTTTACTCTAGCAAATGTCATGGGAAAACATCAATTTATTCTCAGATGATCAAGTCTGGTGTATCAAAGTGTTAAAAAAAGGATGAAAGCTACAAAGAAGTCACAAATTTGGAAAAAAGATTGAGAAATAATATTGATCAAACAACTAAATTATATAGAAGAGAATGTCCAAGATTAGAATTTTCTTGTGTGTATCTAATAGCTATTTTCAATTATTAGATCCAAAATACATTTCTGAAAGAAATATATTCAGCATCTAAAAGAAGATTTTAAGAACACACTGTCTTAGTTTCTTAGTGCTGCCGTAACAAAAGTACCAGAAGTAGATGGCTTTACCCAACAAAAATTTATTTTCTCATAGTTTAGGAGGAAGCCCAAATTCAGGGTGCTGACTCTAGGGAAAGGCTCTCTCTCTCTGTTGGCTCTAGGGGAATATCTTCGTCTTTTTAAGCTTCTAGTTCTCGATTCCTTGGCAATCTTCATGTGACATCTATCTTCTCCATTTGTCCTTGTTTTCTTCTGTGCCTCATCTGCTTTTTCACTTCTCAGAAGTGACTGTTTACACAGATATGACCTCATTAACACAACAAAGAAATCCCTATTTCCAAACAGGATTACTTCCACAGGTATAACGGTGAGATTTACCACACATGATATTTGGGAGACACAGTTCAATCCAAGAAACACATTGAAGGCAATATTTATCTTTGTATTATGCTCTGCAAAATACAAAGCACAAGACCTGAAACAGATCATAAACTATATAAAATTAGGCACCAGTTGGGTTTTCATCAAAACTTAATCTTTCCTAAAGAAGTATTTGAATAATTTCACTAATGTCTAAGATTCTATTGTATTCCTCAATGTTTTTTAATGAATTGTGTACCCATAAAGTATGTGTTGGAATCCTATCCCTACACCTGTGGATGTAATCTAATCTAATGAAATGTAACCGGTTTCCATATGCAATCTAATGTAATATAATCAATCAGTCAGTTGAAGTCATACCAGTGTAGAGTGGATCCTAAACCTAAACACACTATAGCTATACAAAGAGTAGCATAGACACAAAGACATGCACACACAAATGGTGGAAAACAGACGCAAAGGAATCGAGGAACACCCAGGGCTACTAATAAGGAAGCAATCAACACGGCCGACACCCTGATTTGGACTTTCAGCCCCCAGAATTGTGAGAAAGTAAATTTCTGTTCTTTAAAAACCACCCACTGTAGTATTTGTTTTACAATAGCAGTAGGAGAAACTAAGATACTCATGGAATACCTATTTTCAAAAAATGGCATAAGAGCGAGATGGATAAATGATTAGCATGGTATTTGTTTTATGCTGCAAGATGCACTGCATACATTATAAATGCTGCCACATGGAGGAAAAGAATGCAGTGCCATCAATAATGACCAAGACACAATCACCACCAATAATGCAGTCATCATTTTGTAGGCTACACTGCATGCAGTGTATCCTCCAGAGTTTGAAAAGGTCTAAGGTTTATGTCACAGGCAAAAGCAGTCTCCTAAAACTTCAGAAAAAGCACAAGAACAAGAAAAGAAATCAAATGTTTCTTTTGGAATGCTCTTTCTATTTCTACGTGATTGATCACAATATTTTTGTATGTATATGGAATAAGCATGAATCTAGGAAAATTGGAAATTGTCAAAAATGAAATGGAACTCTAGAGAATCAATACCCTAGGCATTAGTAATTTGAAACGGACTTGTACTGGCCAATTTGAATCAGACAATCGTATAATCTACTATGACGAGAATGACAAATTGAAGAGGAAAGGTGTCACATTCACCGTCAAAAAGAACATTTCAAGAATTATCCTGAAGTACAACTCTGTAAGTGATAGGATAACATCCATACGCCTACAGGAAGACGAGTTAATACAACTATTACCCAAATTTACCCATCAACCAGTAAGGCCAAAGATGAAGAAATGGAAGATTTGCACCAATTTCTGCAATCTTAAATTGACCAAACATGCAATCAAGATGCATTGGCAGTCATTCAGACAGAACAAGGAGATACTGTGTGGTTTAAAATCAGGAAAGGTATGCATCTGGATTGTGTACTTCAACCATGTTTATTCAACCTGTATGCTGAGCAAATAATCTGAGAAGCTGGACTATATGAAGAAGAACGTAGCATCAGGATTGGAGGAAAACACATTAACAACCTGTGATATGCAGATGACACAACCTTGCTTGCTGAAAGCAAAGAGGTCTTGAAGCACTTACTGAAGAAGACCAAAGACTACAGTGTTCAGTATGGATTACACCTCAACATAAAGAAAACAAAAATCCTTACAACTGGACTAAAAAGAAACATCATGATAAATGAAGAAAATATTGACGTTGTCAAGGATTTCATTTTACTTGGATCCACAATCAACTCCCATGGGAACAGCAGTCAAAAAAATCAAACAATGTATTGCTTTGGACAAATCTGCTGCAAAAGACCTCTTAGAGTGTCAAAAAGCAGAGATATCACTTTGAGGACTAAGGTGCGCCTGACCCAAGCAATAGTATTTTCAGTGGTTTTGTATGCATGGGAAAGCTGGACAATTAATAAGGAAGATCAAAGAATTGATATATTTGAATTAAGGTGTTGGCAAAGAATACTGAATAGACCATGAACTTCCAGAAGAAGGAAAACATCTGTCTTGGAAGAAGTACAGCCAGAATTCTCCTTAGGAAAGAGGATGGTGAGAGTTTGTCTCATGTACTTTGCACATGTTATCAGGAGGGACTAGTCCCTGGATAAGGACATTATGCTTGGTAAAGTAAAGTGTTAGCAAAAAAGAGAAAGACCCTCAATGAGATGGATTGACACAATGACTGCAGCAATGGGCTCAAACATAGCAACGAGTGTGAGGATGGCACAGGACTGGGCAGGGTTTCCTTCTGTGGTACATAGGTTTGTTTTGAGTGGGAACTGATTGGACGGCACCTAACAACAACAACAATGGAGTAAGCATCAGTTCACTCTATTCTGTAAATAAATAGCCCACTAATTGTAGATACGCACAAAACAGAACCAGATATTTCAAACTGGCACAAACAAGAAAGAGAATAACAATGCCAGGGTAATTTAAACACCCCAGGGTGATGTCCCTCTTTCACTGTCAGAATATGTATATATATCTATATATACATATATGCATTATATACATAAAACAGTTCCACCATATTTTACTGTTTTTTTCCTTATAATGCATACCAGATACCTATAATTTATGGCACACAGCAATTGCTTCACCAGTTGCATTTCCTTTCAAACAGAAGCAAAACTTATTAATGGGGAAAATGTGACAAGTTCGTGGTGGCTTCTTATCTCCAGTTTAAACACTGCCAGTATATGTCACAGCTAAAAAACAGTTGCAAAAAATATAAAGATATTACGAATATATAAGTGCAGGAGTGTGTGTTTTGTAGTTGGAGATTGTTGACCAAATTAAGGATCCATGTGCTTAACAAACGAGAATTCCACTACACAACCCCCTAATTCAAACGTATGAAGAAAAATATAATAAATAAATAAAAGGATGAAACGAAGGGAGGAAGGAAGGAAGGAAGTCATTGACTTAGTGTGTTAAACCAGAAATAAATCATAGTGTGCTCTATAAATCAAAGCCACCAGAGAATTTCCAAGGAAAAAGTTATATTTTATTGTAGACACAGATACTTATGCCACGAGAATCTCATTACTTAGAGCAAGAGCCTAACATCAGAACTCTACTTTTGTTTGTGTGGTCGCAGGAGTGTGACCCAGAATAAGATTCTAACAGCTAGAGCTGTCTCAGGAGATGGTCCATGGACTTCAGAATATGAGGTCAAGAAATACTGATACACAATATATAAGGGAAAAGGTATTATCAAGAATCAAGCAGATGGTTCAAATGAAGCATCAGGCTAAAGATGTTAGGCAAAATAGCAGAAGCCAATCACAGTACAAGCAGGATGGAAAGCAAAGATATCAGAGTAAATCTATCAGATTCAGAAGAATAAGCTTGGCTGTTGTGAATAATGACCCTCTGCATCCATTTATCAGCTTCAGTATACATTGTTGTTGTTGTTAGGTGCCGTTGAGTTGGTTCTGGCTCAAAGAGACCTTATGTACAACAAAATGAAACACTGCCTGATCCTTTGCCATCCTCACAATCATTGTTATGTTTGAGCCCATTGTTGCAGCCATTGTGTCAATCAATCTCATTGAGGGTCTTCTTCTTTTTTCACTGACCCTCCACTTTACGAAGCATGACGTCCTTCCCCAGGGAGTGGTCCTTCCTGATAACATGTGCAAAGTACATGAGACGAACTCTCACCATCCTCCCTTCTAAGGGGCATTCTGGCTGTACTTCTTGCAAGACAGACGTGTTTCTTCTTCCAGAAGTCCGTCATATATTCAATATTCTTTGCCAACACCATAATTCGAATGCATCAATTCTTCTTCCACCTTCCTTATTCATTGTCCAGCTTTCATATGCATATGAGGCAATTGAAAATACCATGGCTTGGGTCAGATGCACCTTAGTCATCAGAGTGATAGCTTTGCTTTTTAATATCTTAAAGAAGTCTTTTGCAGAGGATTTGTGCAATGCAATACAGGCATACCTCGTTTTATTTTGTTCTACTTTATTGCCCTTCACAGATATTTCATTTTTTACAAGTTGAAAGTTTGTGGCAACCTTGCATAGGGCAAATCTATCAGTGCCATTTTTCCAAAAGCATGTGCTCACTTTGTGTGTCTGTGTCACATTTTGGTAATTCTTGCAATATTTCAAACTTTTTCATTATTATATCTGTATGATGATCTATGATCAGCGATCTTTGATGTCACTATTGTAATTATTTGGGGGTGCCATGAACCATGCCCATATAAGACAACAAACGTAATCAATAAATGTTGTATGCGTTCTAACTGTCCCACTGACCAGCCATTCCCCAATCTCTCTCCCACTTCTCAGGCCTCCCTATTCCCTGAGATATGACAGTATTGAAATTAGGCCAGTTAGTAACCCTACAATGGCCTCTAAGTATTCAAGTGAAAGGAAGAGTTGCATGAATTTCACTTTAAATCAAAAGCTAGAAATGATGAAGCTGAGATAGGCTAAAAGCCAGGCCTCTTGTGCCAAACAGTTAGCAAAGTTGTGAATGCAAAGGAAAAGTTCTTGAAGGAAATTAAAAGTGCTACTCCAGTGAACACACAAGTGATAAGAAAGCAAAACAGCCTTATTGCTAATATAAAGTTTTAGTGGTCTGGATAGAAGACCAAACCAGCCACAACATTCCTTTAAGCCAAAGCCTTATCCAGAGCAAGGCCCTAACTCTCTTCACATCTGCGAAGGCTGAGAGAGGTGAGAAGGCTGCAGAAGAAAAGTTTGAACCTAGCAGAGGTTAGTTCCCGAGGTTTAAGGAAAGAAACCATCTCCATAACCTAAAAGTGCAAGGTGAAGCAGCAAGTGCTGATGTAGAAGCTGTGGCAAGTTACCCAGAAGATCTAGCTAAGATGATTGATGAAGGTGGCTACACTAAACAACAGATTTTCAGTGTAGACAAAACAGCCTTACATTGGAGGAAGATGCCATCTAGGACTCTCACAGCTAGAGAGAAGTCAATTCCTGGTTTCAAAGCTTCGAAGGCCAGATGACTCTCTTGTTAGGGGCTAATACAGCTGGTGACTTTAAGTTGAAGCCAATGTTCACTTGCCATTCTGAAAATCCTAGGGCCCTTAAGAGTTATGCTAAATCTACTCTGCCAGTGCTCTATAAATGGAACAACAAAGCCTAGATGACAACACATCTGTTTACAACATGGTTTACTAATAGTTTAAGCCCACTGTTGAGACCTACTGTTCAGAAAAAAAGATTCCTTTCAAAATATTACTGCCCATTGACAATGTACCTGGTCACCCAAAAACTCCGATGAAGATGTACAAGGAGATTTATGTTGTTTTCATGCATCATGCTCATGCACAACTTCCATTCTGCAGCCCATGGATCAAGGAGTAATTTTGACTTTCAAGTCTTATTATTTAAGAAACACATTTCATAAGGCTATAACTGCCATAGGTAGTGATTCCTCTGATGGATCTGGGAAAAGCAAATTGAAAGTCTTCTTGAAAGGACTCACCATTCTAGATGCCATTAAGAACATTCATGATTCATGGGAGGAGGTCAAATATCGACATTAACAAGAGTTTTGAAGTTGATTCCAACCCTCATGGTTGACTTTGAGGGGTTCAAGACTTCTGTGGAGGAAGTAACTGCAGATGCAGTGGAAATAGCAAGAGCACTAGAACTAGAAGTGGAGCCTGAAGATGTGACTGAATTGCTGCAATCTCATGATAAAACTTTAACAGATGAGGAGTTGCTTCTTATGGATGAGCAAAGAAAGTGGTTTCTTTAGATGGAATCTACTCCTGGTGAAGATGCTGTGAACATTACTGAAATGACAACAAAGGATTTAGAATATTACATAAACTTAATTGATAAAGCAGTGGCAGAATTGGAGAGGATTGACTCTAACTTTGAAAAATATTCTACTGCGGGTAAAATGCTGTCAAACAGTATCGCATGTTGCAGAGAAATCTTTTGTGAAAGGAAGAGTCAATCAATGCAGCAAACTTCATTGTTGTCTTATTTTAAGAAATTACCACAGCCACCCCAGCCTTCAGCAACCACCACCCTGATCAATCAGCAGCCATCAACAACAAGGCAAGATCCTCCACCAGCAAAAAGATTATGGCTCACCAAAGACTCAGATGTTGGTTAGCACTTTTTAGCAATGAAGTATTTTTTAATTAAGGAATGTACTTTTTTTTAGACATAATGCTACTACACACTTAATGGATACTGTAAACTATCTATCCACTGGGGAACCAAAAAATTCGTGTGACTCACTTTATTGTCATATTTGCTTT